>CM060929.1:310618902-312002027 GCA_030765085.1 Allium cepa
TCAAAAGAATGTTAAAAACAAAACAGCGATTCAAGCAATAGATTGGCGATTGCTTTGAAAACTTTAGAGAATATGAAATATGTTTAAGAAAATAGTGAGATTAAAGCATAAGAGAATTGGTGAATTGAAGATGTTAGAATCATGTATTTATACTTGTAGAAGAGGTGCATCTATTGGCTAAGGGTGCAGATAAGAGATGCTTCCATTTCCATTAGAGAATGGTTGCAACTCTTGGGAGGAAGAAGGTGTCCATTCAGAGAAAATTCGCAGGTTCAAATTCAGTCGACTGAATAGGGAATTCAGTCAACTGAAAATATGAACTAAAATTTTCAGGAACAAATTCAGTCGACTGAGTAGGGTGTTTCAGTCGACTAAAACTGTACATGTTTGTATATGTGTAACAGGTTCAGTCGACTGGTCATCCTTGTTCAGTCGACTGAACTACTAAATTGTGCATAGTGAATGTTTATTAAAAAATTAAATTTATAAAATGTGTTCTTGTGTTTGTGCAAGCCTATTGAGGGTAGATTTTAACAATAAATCTAAACTAAGACCTATACAAAAATCATACTTATGTTTATCCTTGGTCTTCATCGTTCTTTCTTTATCTTTGCACATATCTCTTCCTTTTTGTTGAAGCACATTGTCATTGATCAAATCTTAGCGTATCAGCATTCTCCCCCTTTTTGATTGATGACAATACTCATGTGTGTAGAGATTATTTCCTCCCCCTGAATATATGCACTATCTTTTCTACAAAAACAAAGTTAGTACCATAGATTTTCTCCCCCTTTATCATCGACAAAAAGGAAGTAATAATCGCAGAAGTATATTGTCAAAACAATCACTGATATGCATGCCTATAGTTTAAGAATGTAGCATAGAATGTAGCATAAAAATGAGAAATAAAACATAATGTTGCATGAATGAATAAAACATAAAATGTAGCATGAATGAAATATAAAAGGCTATTTATACAAACCTTTTGATTAGTGTTTTTGAAGTAAAAACCATAAGCTCTTCCACCTTGATCACCGCTATTCCCACTTGTGCTGCTGCTAGGAATTTCTTCGGATGACGTCCATGTGAAAGTTGGTGCCGGACACTTGCCACGGGAGGTTGAAGTAGTAGTGGAGCTCGTGCATGAGATGGCATCCCATAATTTATTGAAGAACCCTTTAATTCTATCAAGTTTGTGGTCTACCTTCTTGAGGCGATTATCAAGAATTTGTTGATTTCTTGATAAAATTCCTAGTAAAAATTAGTTCAATGATACGAATTTCATCATCTTGGTCGAAAGGTTCTTCATGTTGAGCTTGAGGAGGTTGTTGAGGTTCTTGATGTCTAGCTTCCCATTCGGCAAGAGATATAATGCGAGGAGGTCTATCCGGGAGTTGCATAAGGCTTATAGTCCGATGATTAATTTGATGAACCATGGTATTTCGGACTCCGGTAATGGCGTATCAACATTGAGGAGAAGTCTCATGATATATTCTCCAAAATATATAGTTCGCATTTTGCCATTATTAAATGTGAGAAACTCATCAAGAATTAGTTGGACCCAACTGACTTGAATATTGCCCCAATAGCGTATAGAGCTCGATAATTGATTGGGTAGACAATTTCATATGAACCCGTTCGTGGAGTAATTGTTCTCATAAGAGCTTTGTGAAGGATTCTAGCTCTAGGTCATAGGGAAGTGGATTTAAAATCTCGAATGTTAACATTATCATCCAGAAATTGATGGTTTATGTTATCTCGAATTTGTGGATTGAATTCTACCTCGTCAAGCTTTCTCCCTACATTAGGTGATCCTAAGATGTGTGCAATTCGATCTAAGGAGAACCAAACTTTCTTCCCGCACACCATACTCCAAACACTATCATTTGGATATCTTGGAGTTTGGTGTCCAAGATTAACGTTTGCATAAAATAGTTTGACCATGACATGATTTATTGCATGGTCGTTTCTTTTTAAATCCAAGAGAGAAGTTAAGCCTGCCTGATCCGTTAATGCTTGGATGTTGTATGTCTGAATGCTTTGAAAATCAACGAAGGAGTGTTCGAAAATGCAAGAATTCTTCATTTTATTCCACCTCGTTACAGCTACTCCATCATAGAGCCATTATGCAATTTGAGCATCAATTGGCTCGGAGGATGAAGAAGAAGAAGCTCTTGATCTTTTTGGAGCCATTTGTTGTGAGATTTGAGAGTAATTCGTGGATTGGGGGCTAGGGTTTTGGAAAACAATAGGGAAGAGAGAACTTTTGCAATGTAAAAAGTGAAGGAAAAAAGGTGAAAACTGGTAGATAAAAGGGAAAAGTTGCTTGGGAATTGGCGTTCAGTCGACTGAATTTTTGGCCGAAAATTTTCTGTGTTAAATTCAGTCGACTGAACAGTGTTTTCAGTCGACTGAACTATTGTATAGTTGTTTTCTGCATTGTGTTCAGTCGACTAAGAAGTAAGGTTCAGTCGACTGAACCTTAAGTTTTTGGAGTTCTAAATTTAAAAAAAAAAATTCAATAATCGATTACAATTGTATAGACATAATACAATATAACAACATGATTTGGCCACTGAAATAATCATTTCTTTGGAGATGGACTATTTTTCTTTTTGCATTTTATTTCCTTCATTCGCCATATAGTTTTTGTCCCATGAATTTGGACTATATTGAGGAGTTTTTGGCGACATCCAAGGATTCACGGGATCGACTGGTGTACGGTATGACGAAGATGGATCATACGAACTGACTGGTCGAGGTAGAGGCTCAGTCACATCGTTTTTCTTTGAACTACAAAAACACAAACCGATTTGCTCAAGAAAGCTTAATCGTCTTGCCGTTACTTTCTGTTCAAAATATAATTCTCGTTGAAGATCAATTTTTTGTTGTTGAAAGTGATGAATCTCATCAATCTTTCTTTTTGTATCTGGAGATATAAAAAGTCCACGTTTTGCCTTCTTTGATTCAGGTGTGTAGCCAGTTCGATAGTTGTCCCATTTATAGACTGGCTCATGCTTTGGTGTTGGAGTAGGAAGTTTTGGTGATATTGGTGAGTTATCGACCGAAGAGGTGATGTTGATTGGGGAGTATGAGTTGTTTGAGGACATTTTTAAATCGACTTTTCAATCTTTTGTAAGTGAAAATGAGTTGTGAAAATGAAAATATGTTTAAACGTGTATTTATAGGATGAATATTCTAAAAATATTGTGGTGATAATTTATTAAAATTTTTTTAACCAATCAAAGATTTAATGGTTAAAATAAATCAGTTAGAAATGTATGGATTAGAGATAACCCTTATATTATTATTCATTATGTATCATTATTTGAAAATATAAATTGAAAGTCATAGTTTTCTTCATTCGGTCGACTGAGCATATAGATTTAGTCAACTGATTTTTTTTAATAACTTTCTCTATAAAATATCTTTAAAAGAGATTATTCCTAATTCTCGTCGTAATTTATAAAGGAGTTTTCTAATAAAGGTTTAGTAAATATATTGGCAATTTGATTTTCGGTAGAAATATGTTCTAAATTTATGATTCCTTTTTCGATATCGTCACGTAGAAAATGGTGACGAATATCTATATGTTTTGTACGAGAGTGATTAACCGGATTTTTAGATAAATTTATTGTACTTGTATTATCACAATATATTGTAGAGTTTGTTAAATTTATATTAAAATCCTTAAGTGTTTGTTGCATGTAGATAACTTGAGTGCAAGCTAAAGCGGCTGATATATACTCTGCTTCACAGGTGAAAAGCGAGACACAATTTGTTTCTTACTAAACCAAGATACAAGTGATTTTCCAATGAAATGGCACGTACCACTTGTACTTTTTCTATATGTTCGAGATCCACCAAAATCAGCATCACTGAATGATACTAACTCAAATGAACACTCTTTTGGATAGAAAAGACCAGAATCTTTAGTACCATTAAGATATCGCATAATTCGTTTTACCGCTTTTAAATGTGATTCTTTAGGATTAGATTGAAAACGTGCACATAAACATACACTCGTCATTATGTCTGGTCTACTAGCGGTTAAGTAAAGTAAGGAACCTATCATACTTCTAAACAATTTTTGATCTATACTTTCGCCATTTTCATCTTGATCGAGATGAGTAGTGGTACTCATAGGAGTAGGTTTAGCAGAAGTGTTCTTCATTCCGAAACGTTTAATTAGATTAATACAATATTTTTCTTGCATTATGAAAATTCCATTTGTTAATTGTTTAATTTGAAGTCCGAGAAAATATGATAATTCTCCCATATGAGACATTTCGAACCCCTTAGTCATTATATTTGAAATTTTTTTACATAAATTTTCATTTGTTGAACCAAATATAATATCATCTACGTATACTCGAATTATTAAAATATCTTTAGTAGTATTTTTAATGAAAAGCGTTTGATCAACTTTTCCAATTTGAAATCTCGAATTTAGTAAGTAACTTTTAAGTCTTTCATACCAAGAACGAGGTGCTTGTTTAAGACCATATAGTGCTTTCTTTAATTTATATACATGATCTGGATATTTTTCATGTATAAATAAAGGAGGTTGTTCTACGTATACATTTTCTTTTATAAAACCATTTAAAAATGCACTTTTAACATCCATTCGATAAAGTTTAAAATTGTGAAAACATGCAAAAGCTAATAGAATACGTAATGCTTCAAGTCTTGCAACAGGAGCAAAAGTTTCTTCAAAATCAATACCTTCTTCTTGATTATATCCTTGTGCTACTAGTCTAGCTTTATTCCTAGTTATATTACCTTGTTCATCTATTTTATTTTTGTAAACCCATTTTGTTCCTATAACAGATTGATTATTTGGACGGGGAACTAATTCCCAAACATCGTTACGTTCAAATTGATTTAATTCTTCTTTAGGATTTTTAGGTTCTATTGTAGAAATGAAAGATATATGTCCCATTTGATTTAGTTGATTTCTTGTCTTAACTTGAGAATTGATTTCACCTATTATGTTTTGAGCAGGGTGATCTCGTAATATTCTTGGTGAAGATCTTTGTTCATTATTACAATTTTCAAGATTTGTATTTTCTATATTTATAAATTCTTAATCATATTTTATACTTAATTCTTTGTTGAAATTCTCATCAAAAGATACATGTAAGGTTTCTTCGATTATGTTTGTTCGTTATTAAATACTCGATATGCCTTACTTCGTTCTGAATATCCTACAAAAATTCCTTCGTCGGCTTTTGGATCAAATTTACTTAGTTGATCTTTTGTATTTAACATAAAACATTTTGATCCAAATATTTTAAAATAAGATATATTTGGCTTTTTGTTGTTGAATAGTTCGTATGAAGTATTTTTAGTTAACGGTCTAATTGATATTCTATTCAATACATAGCATGCAGTAGCTCCGACTTCTGCCCAAAAATGTTTTGGTAGAAAACTTTCATTCAATAATGTCCTAGCGCATTCTTGTAATGTTCTATTCTTTCTTTCTACAACTCCATTTTGTTGAGGAGTTCTAGGAAATGAAAATTTATGATTTATTCCTTTCTTTTTACAGAAAGTTTCGAAAGCTTCATTTTTGAATTCGCCTCCATGATCACTTCGTATATTTTTAATCTTCAAATCTTTAGTGTTTTGAATTCTTTTGATAAATGTTTTAAAATGCTCAAAAGTATCACTTTTATTTTTCATAAAAATAGTCCATGTATATCTTGAGAAATCATCAACTATTACAAACACGTATCGATTATGATTAATGGATTGAACTTGTGTTGGTCCAAATAAATCAATATGTAGTAATTCTAATGGTTGTAAAGTCGAAATATTTTTCTTAGATTTGAAAGATGATTTCGTTAATTTTCCTTTTTGACAATCATCACAAAGATTTTTTATTTTAAAGTTTATTTTGGGTAAACCTCTTACTAATTCATTTTTGGAAAGTTTTCTAATAGTTTTAAAATTTATATGACAAAATATTTTGTGCCATAACCAAGGATCATTATCTTTGGCTAGTAAACACATACTTGTATTATGATTAATATTCATATTTAGAACGTAAATATTCCTATCTCTATTTCCTTCAAAAACAAGATTTTGGTTTTGATCAAAAATACTACATTTATTTTTCGAAAAAGTAATTTTAAAGCCTTTGTCACAAAGTTGACTTATGCTAAGTAGATTATGTTTTAGATTTTCAACTAATGAAACATTTGTTATAAAAGGTAAATTTGATGTACCGTAATTGCTCACATCTCCTTTGCCAATGATATAGCCTTTTGAATTGTCTCCGAAGGTAACCGAGCCACCATCAAAATATGTGATGATTGTAAGCATATCTTTGTCTCTGGTCATGTGTTTTGAGAAACCACTATCTAGTATCCATTTCTTCTTTTTAAGTGGGACCTGAAAATAAATAAAAAATTATTGGTACCCACGTTTTAATAGGGTCCTAAAAAGTTAGAGCTTAGGAAGCCAAACCCAATTTGGTTTAGTATCCTTTTTATAAATATAGTTTTTATTATAATGAACACTATCCATAAATGTTTTAATATATTTATTCCTAATTAATACATTGTTAGTCTTTGGAACCCAAATTTTAACTACCTTGGTTTCTACTTTTGTTTCAATAGGTTTTCTTAACAATATTTGTTATTTTGAATCAATATTACTTTTAAGATTTATATCCTTTTTATTAGGAATTTTTGACTCCTTTTTATATCCTAAACCTTGTTTATTTGATGATGATTGAGAATTTTATAATATCTTGGATAAATTTTCCCCTCCTTTATTAAAGTTAGAAACGTTTTTAGTTATGTTATCTAATCTAGCTTGAAGACTATTATTTTCTAATTCAACTTGTCTAGTCTTAGTTTTTAACTCATGATTTTCAGAAACAATTACATCATTCTTTTTCTTTTGAGTTTCAATTTCTTGACTTAAAAGACATAATTGAGTTTTCAAATTTGAATAAGATTCTTGAACCTTTTCAAGTTCTTCTTCTAGAATTTTCTTTTCATCGTTTAACATATCTCTTTCAAATTCAACTTTGTTTTGATTTACACGAATTTCCTTAATGTTCTTTTTAAGAATTTTTATTGTGCTCAAAAGTTCAGAGTTTACTTCAATTAAGTCATTGAAAGTTAAATTACTTACTTCAGATTCTTGAGCCATGAAGCATACATTTGCCTGTTCATTGTCGCTATCATTTTCACTTTCGGATGAAGATGAATCTGAATCATCCCATGTTACAGAGAATGCCTTCTTTTTGAATTTCTCTTTCTTGTTTTTATTGTTGAGAGCTTTCTTATTCTCCTTCTTTTGCTCTGGGCAATCCTTGTGCATGTGACCTTTCTTGTGACAGTTGAAACATTCTATATTCGAGGATGTAGGTTTGTTCAAGAAATGTTTTTTGAGTCCGTTTTTGTTTCCTTTTCTATATCTTAAGAATTTCTTGAAATTTTTGGCTATGAATGCTAAATCCTCATCTACAGACTCTGATTCTTCCTTTTCGGCATGAAAAGCAACATTCTTTCTTCTTGAGCTTGATCTTTCTTAGCTTGCATATTTACTTCATACGACATAAGATTTCCAATCAATTCCTCCGGTTTCATTGTAGATAGATCATTTGCTTCCTCGATTGCTAGTACTTTTCTCTCCCATTCATTAGTGAGTGAATTTAGAACTTCAGACACAATGTCAAAATCCGTGTATTTTTCTCCTAGTCTGATTAAATCATGATGAATGTCTTGAAATCTCGAGTACATGTCATTGATGGATTCATTTTGTCGCATTCTAAAGTTTTGGAATAGATTCTTCAGCATGGATATCTTTGTTTGTTTAACCTTGTTTGTGCCTTCAGTATGACTTTAAGTGTTTCCCATATCTGATATGCAGTAGTACATATGCTAACACGGTTGAATTCGTTTCTATCCAGGGCGAAAAATAGCATATTCATAGCTTTGGCATTTGCACTAGCTTCATTCTTTTGAGTTTGTGTCCATGTAGGATAATCGGTTGTGGGTACAACGAACTCGGCTTGAGTAGCATTCCAGGCTTCGCAACTTGTTTCTTGCATATAAATCCTCATCCTTGTAGCCCAATAGTTATAGTTTAGTCCATTGAATAGAGGAGGTCTTTGGGTAGATTGTCCTTCCGTAAATGTAGAACTATAGGAAGATGTTGCGCTTGTACTTGCATTATTTTCCATATTATCAATATGTCTAATAACGGTGTTATGGTTATAGGACAGCCTTTCTCTGATACCAATTGAAAGAGGCTATGCGGTAGGATCGTGTAATATGGAATAACGAAATTGTCTAGGTAGATAAAGTAAGTAAAAGAAAGGTAGACACCAGGATTTTATACTGGTTCGGACCTCTAGTCGTACGTCCAGTCCCTAAGCTTCACTTAGGAATTCCACTAACTAAAACCCTCACTTAACCCGGAGGAATAGGTTTACAACTTACCCGAACAACCGAACGGGATTTCTTGCCTCAACTACTAAAGAGGACTTCAACTCAATTACTAAAACAATATTCAACTTGTTGTGTTCTTGTCAACACTGATGAGTCTAATGTAGTACAATATTCCTATAATCTTATCCTCGAGAGTATGCAATGTGTTTGTGAAGATTTAAGAAATGTGAATTGCTATGAATCAAAAGAATGTTAAAAACAAAACAGCGATTCAAGCAATAGATTGGTAATTGCTTTGAAAACTTTAGAGAATATGAAATATGTTTAAGAAAATAGTGAGATTAAAGCATAAGAGAATTGGTGAATTGAAGATGTTAGAATCATGTATTTATACTTGTAGAAGAGGTGCATCTGTTGGCTAAGGGTGCAGACAAGAGATGCTTCCATTTCCATTGGAGAATGGTTGCAACTCTTGGGAGGAAGAAGGTGTCCATTCAGAGAAAATTCGCAGGTTCAAATTCAGTCGACTGAACAGGGAATTCAGTCAACTGAAAATATGAACTAAAATTTTCAAGAACAAATTCAGTCGACTGAGCAGGGTGTTTCAGTCGACTGAAACTGTACATGCTTGTATATGTGTAACAGGTTCGGTCGACTGGTCATCCTTGTTCAATCGACTGAACTACTAAATTGTGCACTGTGAATGTTTATTAAAAAATGAAATTTATAAAACGTGTTCTAGTGTTTGTGCAAGCCTCTTGAGGATAGATTTTAACAATAAATCTAAACTAAGACCTATATAAAAATCATACTTATGTTTATCCTTGGTCTTCATCGTTCTTTCTTTAGCTTTGCACATATCTCTTCCTTTTTGTTGAAGCACATTGTCATCGATCAAAATCTTAGCGTATCAACAATACGGACACTGGATTGGTTAAATTAAATAATTTAAATCCTTAAATTTTGAATTTAGTTAAATTTTATTTTGAAATAAAATTTGAATTATGTAAATGAATTATTTTGAACAACCAAGCTTTAAATGTCGAAATTGGAGTCGGTAATAAATTATTTAAAGAAAAAAATAGAAATTTCAAAGTTGGAATTTGAAATATAAATGAAATTTATCGAAATTGAATTGTTGAAAAGGTTTGAATGTTTTAAACTTTAAAATCTATGAAACTGAAGTGCTTTAAAATTTTAATTCAACGTGAGTTTGAAATCAATATAAATTGAATGATTTTATGGGAATTTGAATTGAAAGAAAATTTAGTTTTTTGAAATCTGGATATGATCCAGATTTGTTGTAATGAAAGAAACATCATAACTTTGATATCAATTTTAAATTAATTATTTTAGTATAAATAGTTTAAAAATTTATTATTTAAAAATCCTTATTATCAAGATTTTCAAACTATTAAACTAATTTAATTTATTTTAAACTATTTAAATCAATTTAAACTATTTGAACTCATTTTAATCTATTATAATCTATTTAATCCAATTTAATCTATTTTAACCTATTTTAAACTAATTAACCCATTTTATCTATTTTAAATCTATTTGATCTATTTTGAATCTGTTTGATCTATTTTAAATCCAATTGATCTATTTTAAATCCATTTGATCTATTTTAAATCCATTTGATCTATTTTAAATCTATTTAATCTGTTTTAAATCTATTTAAACTATTTTTAATCTATTTTTAAACAAGTTCAGAGTATTTCAACTATTTAAAAATTTATTTTAAACTACTTTAACCATTTTAAACTATTCATGACTCTTTAAACTATATTTATAAATTTCTAACGGTCCAAGGTTTAATTGTTTATATTTAAATCCTTGATTTAAAAGAAAATATGATTGAATGATGTTATGACCTAAGTTGGGATTTGACACAATCATTACTAGTGAAATGACATATTTTAGTAAAAATGATGATTTTGAAATGAGGATTTAACCTATTTTATGAATATGATTTCAAAAGTGAATATGATTTCGAAAGTGATATGGTTCGAATGGAATATGATATTTTGTTATCAGTTACGGATTGTTTTTGAAAATGTAAAAGAACCATCTGGTGTTAAATAAGCATTTGGTTGTTAAAGTGACCCGGATCGTATATTGTTATACTCTCTGCCAATACCCAAAATCACTTTAACGACTATGTACATTGTGGAGATTCCAGAATGAAGTATGATGGTTTGGAGAATGACTCTGTATGAGGTATTAACATAGCCCTGACTCCCGTGAGTCATCTTGATGTAGCTAAAACAGGAGCCATGCCAGGCCAAGTGAAGTTACACCTCCGATCGGACAAATTTCTTTGATACCATATTATGACTTTGTGATTGATTTGGTGGCCACCGTTTAATTTGATTTGGGAGTGTGTTCTGAGGTGGGCAGTGGTGGCTACTATGCGTTACCACCAGTCCGGATCCGCAAAATGGCAGTATCCTATCCTGGGTATTGCCTCGCGTGCCTTATCACATTCCTTATCGCGCCTTCTACAAATTTGGTTTGTACCATACCTATGGAGTGTTAGTCCGTGAGATGATGGTTTTGATGACAACAACCTTAGAATACATTATAAAATATAAATACTAACAGTATAAGTTTAGGTATATATGTATATGCAGGATTTAACCATACAGGTACCAAAAATGAAGACTGTATAGTATAGAGATTCAAGATATCAAGATTGAAGACTAATGAGTATCAAGATTATCAAGAGTTCAAGAATTCAAGTAATTTATTCTTTAATTAGAAATTTTGTTAAAACTCTTAGAAAAGCACTGGCATCTTAAAATCCAATTTATTCGTGGAATGGAATCCACTTCGAGCATGTTAAAGGGATGGAAACCTAAGTAGGATGGAACCTACAAAAAATCTATTGGAACATTGTTTTGTATCCGTTAATCTTTTATTCAAAATGATTTTTCAAAATTATATCTTGTTTTCAAAATGATTTCAAAACCTTCCTTTTAAAAGCATCAAAAACATCTATCCTGATTTCAAATACTTTTAGCCTCAAAATAATCTTTAATTTCAAAATCAAATCATCCTTATTTTTAAACTATCTTTTAAATATAATATATTTAACTTTTAAATATTTATACTTAGATTTTAAATATAAAATTATAGTAAAATTTTGTATATATTATTCTTTATACTTACTTATGTATTTTAAATACAGTCAAGTATATTTATAAAGTTTAAAATAGTTTAATATAAAATAAATGTTATTTTCAAAGAAAATCAAAACACCAAAAATCCCTTTGGGATGTCGACATACTCATGTACCCCATGTCGACATGGTGTCAGTTGAGTTCGAAATTTAAATTTCAAAAGAAGTGTCTATTCGTCATAACTCTTCCCGAATGGACATGGCTGTTGTTCTTCTATAAATAGGGATTAGTTTCAACGAATTTTAACATAAGTTTTTCTGGTTTTCCACTCCTCTTCTTCTTCCACATTTCTATATATAAATTCTTGTCATTACTCTACCGAAATCAACATTGAATCTAACTAGATTATCTCTAGTTTGATTCTCTATCACTATCTCAACAAGATCCTTAGTGCTATTTAGAGTTATAGGCTTCTTGTAATCAACTTAGCGAGAAAAGGTGTGATTGTAGCCTTGAAAATCAATCAAGCGAGATAAGGTGTGATTGCAGCCTTTGGAAATCAGTTGGGCGAGTTTCCCGGGAAATCAAGTATCTCTACCCAAAGGATTGTGATTCTGGAAGGTGTACCTCGTGGCCTTGAAATCGAGAGTGTAATTGTAAAGATTGTTTTCGAAAGGAAATCTGTACTTATTGTGCGGGACTGGATGTAGGGTAACTCCAAACCAGTATAAAATCCAGTGTGTTCATTCCTTTACTGCTTTTACTTTATATTTGCATTTGTATTTGATTCTGTGATCGTATTTGTGTCTAAATATTGCATACATTTGTGTTTAAATTAACAAAAACTCAAAAAGATTTAACAATTCTCTAAAACACTATTCAACCCCCCTCCCTCTAGTGTTTATCCTAGCCTTAAGATCCTTAATCCGCATTTCTTGCATTTGGTATCAGAGCAAGGTTTTCAAAGTTTCATAATCTGATTTTTGAAAAAGTTTTAAAATGGCTATGTTTGTTAATACTAGTCTAGAAATATTCAGATCATCATTGTCTTTTGAGTCTGCATATAATCAATGTTCAAATTCAAGTTGTCTATCAAAATTGTTTGATGTGCAAGAATCATGTTACATGGCTGTTGAGGAATCAATCCACAACGGACAAATTATGCAAATCAGAAAGAACAAATGGATACTTGACAGTGGATGTTCTAGACACATGACTGGCAATCCAGATATGATGAATGATATAATATACAAAGACGGAGGACTGGTTAACTTTGGAGACAATTCAAAAGGACATGTGATTGGCATCGGCAAAGTCGATAACTCTGAAACTCCTATTATTACTAATGTTTTTCTAGTTAAAAATCTGAAACATAATCTGCTAAGTATAAGTCAACTTTGCGGTAAAGGATATAAAACTAAATTTGAAAAGGATAAATGTCACATTGAAGATAATAATTCAACTATAATATTTGAGGGAATCAGGAAAAAGATTATTTATATTCTTAGTATGAAAGTTTCAAATGATAACTTACGTCTTTTGGCAAATACTAGTGACCCTTGGATTTGGCATAAGAGATTTGGGCATTTGAATTTCAAACTCTTATCTCGACTGTCAAAACATGATCTAGTAAGAGGTCTCCCTAAAATGAATTTTAAAGTAGATAGTCTATGTGATGCATGTCAATTAGGAAAACTTAGAAAAAGTTCCTTTAAATTAAAAGATATGATTTCAACTTCAAAACCTCTTGAATTACTTCACCTTGATTTATTTGGTCCATCTCAAATTCTGTCAATAAATCAAAGTAAATATATTTATGTAATTGTAGATGATTACTCTAGATTTACATGGACAATATTTTTGAAACATAAAAGTGATACTTTTGAATGTTTTAAGAACTTTTCAAAAAGGATTCAAAATCAACTTTCTCTAAAAATCATAACCATTCGTAGTGATCATGGTGGTGAATTTGAAAATGACAAATTTAAGGAATTATGCAATAAAAAGGGAATAACTCACAGTTTTTCATTTCCAAGAACTCCACAACAAAACGGAGTAGTAGAACGTAAAAATAGGATGATTCAAGAGTGTGCGAGAACTATGCTTTCAGACAGTAAATTACCGAAGAATTTTTGGGCAGAAGCAGATGCTACCGCCTGTTATATTTTAAATAGAATTTTAATTAGACCTTTAACTAATAAGACTTCTTATGAACTTCTTCACTCAAAGAAACCTAAAGTATCTTATTTTAGAATTTTTGAAAGTAAATGTTTTATTTTAAATACTAAAGATAACTTAAATAAATTTGATCCTAAATCAGACGAAGGTACCTTTATCGGATATTCTAATAGAAGTAAAGCGTACAGAGTATTTAATTTAAGAACTAACACCATCGAAGAAACAACGCATGTGTCATTCGTTGAAAATTTCAAAAATTTTGAAGATAGAAATGATGAGCATGATTTAATTACTCAAAATCAAGAGTCAACTGAAACTAATAATGAAATTAATCGTCCTAATAAAAGGACTAAACTTTCAAAAGATCATCCTATTGAAAATATACTAGGAGATATGCAATCTGTAGTTAAAACTAGAAATCAACTAAGTCGAATGAGTAATGTATCTTTTATATCAACTATTGAACCAAAAAATCCAAAGAAGCATCAACGGATGATTCATGGATTTTGGCTATGCAAGAAGAACTAAATCAGTTTACTAGAAATGAAGTTTGGGAACTTGTTCCTAGACCTAAAAATAAAACTATAATTGGAACTAAATGGGTTTATAAAAATAAAATCAATGAACAAGGAGAGGTAGCTAGAAATAAAGTGCGTTTAGTCGCTCATGGTTTTTGTCAAGAAGAAGGAATAGATTTTGATGAAACCTTTGCTCCTGTAGCAAGATTAGAAGCCATTAGGGTTCTACTTGCTTTCGCAAATCATAATAATTTCAAATTATTTCAAATGGATGTTAAAAGTGGCTTTTTAAATGGATTTGTAAAAGAAGAAATGTATGTTGAACAACCACCACTTTTTGAAAATGATAAATTACCAAATCATGTTTACAAACTTAAGAAAGTTTTATATGGTCTAAAACAAGCTCCTAGAGCTTGGTATGATAAACTAAGATCTTATCTATTACAATCAAATTTTAAAATTGGTAAAGTAGATAATACTCTTTTTATTAAAAGAAATAATAATGATATTCAACTAGTACAAGTTTACATAGATGATATCATTTTTGGATCAACTAATTTTGAAATGAATAAAGAATTTTCTGAAATAATAACAAAAGAGTTTGAGATGAGTCATATGGGTGAATTAAACTTCTTTTAGGATTACAAATAAAACAATTAGATAATGGTATCTTTATTAGTCAAGAAAAATATGCTAAAGACCAAATTAATAAATTTGGTTTGACTACTGTGAGTGGAAAACCCACTCCCATGGCAACCAATGAGTACCTTAGTAAAGAAGATCTCTCGAAAGATGTAGATCAAAAGTTATATAGAGGAATGATTGGATCACTACTCTATATTACTGCTAGTAGACCTGATATCATGCATAGTGTTTGTCTCCGTGCAAGACATTAATCCCAACCTAAAGAGACCCCTTAAAAGCCGTAAAACGTATCATAAGATATGTTAAACACACCTCTGATTATGGTCTATTTTACCCTAAATTTGATTCCTTTGACTTAATATCTTACTGTGATGCTGATTATGCGGTTGTAAATCAGACCGAAAGAGTACAAGTGGAACTTGTCACTTTTTGGGGCATTCTCTGATTTTCTGGTTTAGTAAAAAGCAAAACACAGTTTTTTTATCAACAACTGGAATATATTTTTGTTGCTTTGGCTTGTTCTCAAGTAATATATATGCAACAAACTTTAAAAGATTATGGTTTAAAATTTTCCAAATCACCAATTTATTGTGATAATACGAGTGCGATAAATTTATCCAAAAATACTACTCAACATGCTCGGACTAAACATATTGATATCAGACATCATTTTCTCAGAGATAATATAAGTAAGGAAGTAATCACTCTAGATTATATGAATTCTGAGAATCAAATTGCTGATATCTTAACAAAACCATTAAATGAATCTATATTTACTACATTAAGAAGAGAATTAGGTATTTGTTCAATAACTGAAATATAAAATATAAATAAACAAAGTGTAACTAAAAATTAAATCAAAATAAATCAATTAATAAAAATTTTAATGACCATGTCGACATACCCCCCAACCCATGTCGACATATAATGTTTTTATTTTTAAATTTTTTCCACCAAAATTCAAAATAATTGGTTATATATTCTTCAAAATTTTGAAATTTTATTCATCCTTTCTGTTATCTCTCTGTTCTTTTCTCTGAAATCAAATAATCAATGGCCTCCTCTTCAAAATCAAACATAAAATCAACCTTTTCGTTCCCCTCTCCTACATCTGGTCCATTTTAACGTAGTACTCCCGCTCGTGTGACTAAAATAGAGGATTCTCTAAAGAATGCACTTCAGTGAATGACTGAAATACAAGTAATGCAACTTCAAATGGCCAAGGAACAAGAGAGGCAAGGAAAAATCCTTAGGAATTTGCAAAAATTTCTAATGGACAATCATGCAAACCCAATTTTGATTGAAGAAGACTCTTCAGGAGATCATGTACAAGAGGCCAGCGAAGAAGAAGAAGAACCCATGGAAGATATGCACGCGGAGGATGACGACAAAGTCATGTGCGTTCGAGAAGTGTGTTTTGACAAAGATGGGAATCTTGTCGAACAACGTGGAAATTTCTGTTTCCACTATCCAAACTGTTCGATTCATAGATCTCCTATGTTCAAAAACACACATTAGTTTCTTCTCTTTCTTTACCGTTGTTATTTGTTCCTTCTTACGTTTACAACGAAAATGTATATATGATTAATAAATAAATTATATTCTTATATGTGTTCTTCCCTATTAATAACTATATGGTTATTATATATACTTAGAATAGTTAGTAGTTTAGGATTAGGTTTATTATTAGATATAAGTGTTGGTTATTTATGATAACACTATCATTATAATCACATGTCACAGATTATTAGATTTAGGAGGAGTTCTATAGTTTGGTGTTATACAGTTTAGAGTTAGTTTTTGTTGATGACAAAGGGGGGTATAAAATAGGGTAGTTAGGCATAGATTAAAGGGGAGTTATTAGGATAGAAGTAATATTTTATAAACAAAGGTTGTCATCGTCAAAAAGGGGGAGATTGTTAGTCCGTGAGATGATGGTTTTGATGACAACAACCTTATAATAGATTATAAATTATAAATACTAATATTATAAGTTTAGATATATATATATATGTATATGCAGGATTTAACCATGCAGGTACCAAGAATGAAGACTGTACAGTATAGAGATTCAAGATATCAAGATTGAAGACTCATAAGTATCAAGATTATAAAGAGTTCAAGAATTCAAGTAATTTATTTTTTAATTAGAAATTTTGTTAAAACTCCTAGAAAAGCACTGGCATCTTAAAACCTAATTTATTCGTGGAATGGAATCCACTTCGAACCTGTTAAAGGGATGGAACCCTAAGTAGGATGGAACCTACAAAAAATCTAGTGGAACATTGTTTTGTATCCGCCAATCTTTTATTCAAAATGATTTTTCAAAATTATATCTTGTTTTCAAATGATTTCAAAACCTTCCTTTTAAAAGCATCAAAAACGTCTATCCTGATTTTAAATACTTTTAGCCTCAAAATAATCTTTAATTTCAAAATCAAATTATCCTTGTTTTTAAACTATCTTTTAAATATAATATATATAACTTCTAAATATTTATACTTAGATTTTAAATATAAAATTATAGTAAAATTTTGTATATATTATTCATTATACTTATTTATGTATTTTAAATATAGTCAAGTATATTTATAACGTTTAGAATAGTTTTAATATAAAACAAAGGTTATTTTCAAAGAAAATCAAAACACCAAAAATCCCTTTGGGATGTCGACATACTCATGTACCCCATATCGACATGGTGTCAGTTGAATTCAAAATTTAAATTTCAGAAGAAGTGTTTATTCGTCATAACTCATCATGAATGGACATGGTTGTTCTTCTATAAATAGGGGTTAGTTTCAACGAATTTTAACATAAATTTTTCTGGTTTTTCACTCCTCTTCTTCTTCCACATTTCTATATACAAATTTTTATCATTACTCTGCTGAAATCAACATTGAATCTAACTAGATTATCTCTGGTTTGATTCTCTATCACCATCTCAACAAGATCCTCAGTGCTATTCAGAGTTATAGGCTTTTTGTAATCAACTTAGCGAGAAAAGGTATGATTGTAGCCTTCAAAATCAATCAAGCGAGTTAAGGTATGATTGTAGCCTTTGGAAATCAATTGGGTGAACTTGTTGCCCGGGAAATCAAGTATCTCTACCCAGAGGATTGTGATCTGGAGGGTGTACCTCGTAGCCTTGAAATCGACGGTGTAATTGTAAAGACTGTTTTTGAAAGGAAATCTGTACTTGTTGTGCGGGACTGAATGTAGGGTAACTCCGAAACAGTATAAAATCTGGTGTGTTCTTTTCTTTATGCTTTTACTTTATGTTTGCATTTGTGTTTGATTCTGTTGTCATATTTGTGTTTGAATATTGCATACATTTGTGTTTAAATTAACAAAAACTCAAAAAGATTTAACAATTCTCTAAAACACTCTTCACCACCACTCTAGTATTTATCCTAGCCTTAAGATCCTTAATCCGCATTTCTCACATGGAGTGCCCTCTGGTAGCCCTTTACGGAAGAATTACGGTACTGTATAGACTACGGGAATATATAAAAATGTGTTAACGGGGACATGGGTAACGCTTTAATGCTATTTTAATACTTTACTGTAGACATATTATAATAGCATATTGTACTACATAGTAGATAGTTTAACAGATCCTCAGGAGATAGGAATTCCGAACATCTCTTAAGTTATTGCATTCACGTTAGACATTGGATAGGAGATGTCAAACCCCGTAAACATCTTTGATGCCATTTCACTCATATTTATTTATTGTTGATTTAACTTACATAAGATCTTTTCATTCTAACTCGCGTGTTTTGTCTTTTCAATTCGCTCAGGTCATTTTGAGCTTTTCAATGTATCGAAAGCTGCTTTTGGAGGATGAAGATGGAGATTTGTATATTAGTATTATTTATTTTATTTATTTCGTTGCATCATGTTATTTTGCTGCGTTAGTTATTTATTACTATTATATGTATTCTGATTCTGTAGTGTAAATATGTAATCAAATGTTATTTGTAAAACAGCTTCATGAACTGTATATTTGATTATTAAATTTTTTCATTCCGCTATGAGATTCTATGTTTGTTTTTCTTTCATTTTCTGCTTTTCTTATTTACCCCATAACAATCCTCCCTTTTGAAAGGTTTGAGTCTGACTTATGCGGTTTATCGTCGATTTCAATTTTTTTTGAATATTTATATGCCAAAACATTTTTTAATTACCTAGTTTAATAATTAAAAATCCTCCTCTTACAAACAACTCAACTTCTCGATAAAAATATATTTTACCATTCCAATATAACCAGTCTAATATTTACAAATCTCTTTCGATTTATCACCAAACGATTTACATCTCCCATTTCATAAATCCATTTTTCACATTTACAAGTTAAATCTATCATTTCCTTTTAGACCAATTTACCCATCTCATTATAAATTCTCACAGTGTATTTATAACTTCAATTTATCAAATGAAAATCATTTCAGTTTATTTATAAACATTGTTTATGAATCCTATAGTCTTATTTCTAGTTTACAACAGTTTCATGTCACTTAAATCCATTTTAATCGATTTCTACATTAAATTCCATTTATAGATCATTTCCTTACATAGACCAAACTATATTCCAAAAATATACCAAATCTCGATTCTGCTTCCACTTTGTAATTTAAAATCTTATTTAAGATTTATATCTATTTCTAGATTTCCTTCATTTTTTCCCCAATCCATTTAAAATCTCAACTTTTAAAAAAAATCTTTTTACACTTAAACAAATATCACTTACTTTTTATTATTTTAAATCTTTTATATACATGTTACTCTAAAATCTCCATTTAAAACATCGCGAGGTAGCTATGTACAAATTCAAAATCCAGCCATTTATTTTATCTAAATAAATTTCTTTTAATTATCCCAAAATTAAAAATAAATATTTTACTTCCAAGATCCCTTTTTAATTTCTTTTCAAATTCAATGTATATATTTATTATATTTTAAATACCAAAATCTAGTCCGGTGCTACCATAGCATCCAATAAATTTAAATCACACTATAATCTATCACAGATTATCAAACATATCATATATCACTATATATGAAATTAAACTCAACATTTTTAGGAATCGATTTGGATCCCTCCAACTTGTTTCCCTTCATCAACATATGTTAATACAACATAAAAATATTGATCCTGCTATGAGGCAGCATATGGCGTTATATAGGGTCATTCGCTATTATGCGGGGCGCATTAGGTCTCATCCGCTAAAATATGCGGGAATATCAATCCAACTACTAATGTATGTACTACTATATTTAATAACATCCAAACTGATAATAATTATCAAATTCAACCAGGCGTCCAATAATTTATTTTAACTATTTAAACTTAAACTAGTAATCCAAAAATGAGTGAGATTGACTCATTTTGATTTTATTGCCTCTTTCATGTTCTGTTTTCAATTAAGTTCGAGTGCATTTGAATTTATAAAAAAAGTTTTACAAGCTCCAAATTCAACCAATCCAGGTCCTATGCGTCATGTTCGTCGATACGAACACAATGTGGCAAACCGCTTGTCGATTGGACCAAAAACGAATGAAATATACTTTCTATTCGAATTTGAAATTTGCTAAAGCCATTTATATAATTTAAAATACTATTAAAAATCTCATTACCCACTACCCTTGAGCCCAAAGCCCACGAACACAAAGCAAACTCGACCTTACTGCTACAATACCTCCTTTTTCCCCTTTTCTTTTTCTTTTTTTCCTCCCCGTTTCTAGTAAACCCAAGTGCATGACGATATCGTGCATGTGCACAAACTCTCTGCTTCACCATTCAACGCTCCGCTACTACCCATGAGTTCGCCTCGCCTCCCTTCCTTGATTGAACCATCTTGCCGCACCCCCTATCCCTAGGTCAAAACGCGACCACCCAAGCGACGTCGACCTAAAAAATGCAATTCCCACTCCAAGGCCGCGTGCCACCAAAAATCACCTGTAGGTGCGCCTCACCATGTCGAATCCAAAATCACCTCTGTTACTCGAATCGAAGATCAAAACTCCATAAATCCCAAACCCCCTAGTTCATTTACTCTAACGTCGATCAACTAAAATTAGTGACGCACCATATACGAAGCATAATAGGTTAAAGCTTAGGCCAAAACTAGTTTTTAGAAACAAGTATTAGATTTTTTTTGCTTAGGAAAATTGGAGAAATAAATTTTTAAAGCTTGTTCTTTTTTTTGTTCTGCTTATTCACTTGGCTCGGTTGTAATTAAAAGGCAGAGGGTGATGTGATTTCTTGCATCTTTGAATAGGTTAATTCAAATACTAGGTTGTAGAATAAAAGACTAGTTTGACAATATATATATATATATATATATATATATATATATATATATATATTAAACCTAATTCTGCAATTTCGACCGCTGCATCTTCGTCCTCGAATCATAACCCTAATTCTACAATTCCGACCTTGTCTTCGGATTCTCAGGATGGAGAAGACGATGATAATTGGAAAGAGGTAAGGATAAAAGGAAAGCAGAAGATGGCGGCAAACCCTAGCTCAACCCAAGTACGATCATCTTATGCTGATGCGCTCAAATCTCAACTGTTTTCAATTGAAAAGACTAAAAGCTGGACAAAAACTACAGGCTGCAAAAAAAGTATAAACAATAATGTTCGTTTCTATGAGAAAACGTTGGATGACAAAGGAGATTTTGCTGAAATCGATGAGGAGGATTTTGCTGAGGCAATGAGCATGAGGAAGAACTCGTTATATATTTACATAGTAGGAAAAAGACCATATTATATTCATTTTAATGCATATATAAAAAGAGAATTGAAACCACAAGGAGGGTGGAGTATTTTGCGAGGGAAAATGGCTACTACTTGGTTAAATTTGAATTGGAATCTGATGGCCAAAAAATTATTGATAATGGACCATGGTTTTTCGATAGCAAATTACTTTTCATCAAAAGATGGGAGGCAAACCTAAGATTGGAGTGGGATATGCTAGATTCACACCCTATTTGGATCAGGTTAATGAATCTAAATCTAGGTCTATGGAGCAGCAGGGGGATCGGTAAAATGGTCAGTCTCATACGAAAACCAGTTAAGATGGACGAAGATGCAAAACATCTTAGGAATCTTAAATTTGCAAGGGTTCTGGTAGAAATCTCAGCAGAGTCAAAATTACTTAGCAAATTACGAGCTAAGGATAGCACTAGAAAGGAATATGTCCAAGATGTGGAATATGAATTCATCCCTCCAAAATGTACACAGTGTTTATGTTTTGGCCACACACAAATGCAATGCACAAAAAGTAACGTACAAGAATGAAGGATCAAGGAAAAAACAGTGGAACAACAAAAAGAAAATGAATGGGAAATTTGTTCAGAGAAAGAGGTAAGGATTAATAATATACATCAAAGTCAAAATGAAAAGTTGCCAGAATCATTACAAGCCCCACAAAAACATCAGATGAGAACATTAACAAGGCATCACCACACATACATAATACTAACAGTACATTCACTGATTCAATACATCATAATACTGTTGATAATCAAACACACCCTGACTGCCCAAGTTCTGTAAAGGAAATCCCTGAGAAAGATCAAACAAACCAGCAATTGGAGTATTTGAACAACTTGGCACAGGAGAAGGAACGAGAACAGGAGCTTGATGATTTATACCAGAATGAAGAGGAACTTGAAACAGTTGAAGACATTAATAAAATGAATATAAATTTGAGTTCTAGTGATGAGGAGATAAATGATGATACAAAAACAAGAACTTACACTAAACCAAACCAGGAATACATAGAACAGTTCAATAAGAAAGCAAGTAAGCATGGTCCAAAGAACATTGCTCCTAGGAACTTGAGGAGTAATAAAGCACCACCTTCCCAATGATAATTATTTGCTGAAATGTTAGAGGTCTTAATAGTGATGAAAGACAATTAGACCTCTTCAATTTAAGAAATAAATATAAACCATCATTACTTGGTTTACTTGAAAATAAAATGAATAATGATAACATATAAATCTTTTATTCTATTTTAGGGAAAAACTGGAGTATATATCATAACAATTCAACTACTTGTAAAGGAAGGATCTTAGTTGCCTGGTGTAATGGTTTCTGGTCATGCAATTTGACAAGCAAGGATGATTAGCAAATTACAGTAAAAGCTACAAACACTGGAGGTTTGAAAATTAATATTACTTTCATTTATGCCAATAACCTTGCAATAAAACATTCAGGTCTCTGGAATCAAATTATAAATTTATCTAAACAAATAGATGGTCCATGTTTAACAATGGGAGACTATAATGCAATGCTAAAAGAGGAAGATAATGTTTGTGGTCTAACATTAAAAGCGTCCCAGCTGGAGGAATTCAATGATTGCGTCGTTGCAGCAGGGTTGACTGAAGTTGCCCACACTGGACTGAAATATACATGGAGAAGTGGTGAAGTTAGAAAGATGCTTGCAAACTGGACAGAGTTTCAGCAAATTCTGAAGCCATTAACATGTTTCCTTCAATGAAAGTTACTATTTTGCCTTGCTCTACAAGTGACCACTCCCCCCTCCTTGTTGAACTTATTTAACTTAATATTGAGAAAGGCAAGCCATTCAGATATGCTAATTATTGGCTTTTATGTAAAGACTATTATAAAGCAGCTGACTTTTCCAAGTTAGATATTTTTTAGGGAAATAATTCTTTTAACCTAAGTATGATCCATAAACACATTAAATTGAGCCTAAAAAAATGGAACAAATGTAGAACTAAACAAGGTAACACAGTTGCTCAACTTCAGGAAATGCTAGCGATATTTAATCTGAATTGGACATAGACCCTTATAATGATGATCTAAATAGTGAATTCTTTGAAGCGCAACATGAACTCAAGAATGCCTTACAAATTCAAGCTATGGAGCTATAACAAAAAGCTAAGAAAAAATGGCTGACTGAGGGTGATGAAAGTTCAAAAAATATTACACAAAAATTTCCCTCAGATAGAACAATAAATAATACATAATGTTGTTGATGATAAAGGTGAATTGGTTTCTAATCTAAGGAATCTGGAGAAGGAAGCAATTGAATATTTCACTGATCTTTTTAGTGGAAACCATAGTGTAAAGTTACCTGACATTAAAACCAAATTTTGGTTACTAAAAGTGGAAGGCATATGCTGACCGGAGACATTGAAAGCAGGGAAATTGAGCAAGCTATTAAATCCATTCATCATGATTCCAGCCCAAGGCAGATGGGTTGGGTTCTTATTTCTATATAACTCACTGGAAGGACCTGAAAGAGAAACTGAGGTTAGCTTACCAGGAAGCTTATGAAACTGGAAAAATTATAAAAGAAATGAATCACACTTTCATTTATCTAATACCAAAAAAAGGAAAATCATCTCAGATACAGGATTACAGGCCTATCTCATGTTGTAATGTTTCCTACAAAATCTTGAGTAAAATCATTTGCAACAAAATTAAACCTATTCTATATGGCTGCATAAGTGAATGCCAAAGTGCATTTATCAAAGGGAGAAGCATATCTGAAAACTCTCTGCTAGCTCATGAGTTGGTCAGGAATTTTAAAAAGAAGGGAGCTGGAAAAATTTGTTTAAAGGTGGATCTTCAGAAATCTTATGATAAAATAAATAGAAGATTCATCATTCATATGCTTAGAAGTATGGGATTCCCTGAAATTTTTTTGAATCTTATTAAAGAATGCATATGCGTTCCCACCTACTCAGTTCTAATCAATGGAGTTCCAAAAGGGTTTACTAAAAGTAATAAGGGGCTGAGATAAGAAGACCCTCTCTCCCCATACCTATTTGTTGTGGCTATGGAATTTTTTTCCCTACAAATGGAAATTTATACTCAGAGTAACATCATACAGCCGGTTTATAAATTCCGGCCTCAAATAACACATTTTTATATGCTGATGATCTTATTATATGTTATAAGGCTACTAATATTGCAATTATGGGTATGAAAGAAATCTTTCAAAAACTTGAGAGCCTTGCTGGTTTGAAAGTAAATGAACAAAAGACAAAGTGCTATTTTAATGAGTACTACAAAAACAAAGAACATATCTGCTCACTCCTTAATTATGAAGAGAGTTATCTGCCTGTCAAATACCTTAGTGTGCCACTATCTCTAATGTTATTACTGATAGAGAGTGTGGAGTTCTAGTAACAAAAATAAGAAATAAACTACAAAGTTGGAGCTCAAAGTTGTTATCTTTTGCTGGTAGGATAGAACCGTTTCACACTGTTATAACATCTATGGTTATTGGCTACAGACATTTCAAATTCCTAGTGCTTCCATTGATAAAATTGAAAGTGTCTATGCTAATTTTATTTGGAGAAGGGGGATCCATAAAGTATTATATCAAACATTATGAAAACCAAAAAGTGGAGGAGGAGTGGGTCTCAAAAATCTCAGGGACCTTAAAAAAGCATATGCAACAAAATTGGCGTGGAAAATTCTAAATTGTAAAGGTCTTTGGGCTGCTTGGACGAGAAGCAGATATCTCAAAGAAAATATTTGGATTCAAAAAGAGGATCCAAATGCATCAGGCACATGGAAAACAATCCTCGGAGCTAGAAGTGATCTTAAAATCTTAGTTAATAGAAGGATTGCAAATGGAGAGTGCACAAGTTTTTGGTTCGACCCTGGCTGAATAATGACACTAAATGTGTCATAAACAAACTAGGATGGGACGGTTTCAATGCATATGGAGGAAGAGATTTTATGTTAGGAAAAAATTATACAAGAAAACTCATGGTTTTTCCCCTGACTCTCCCGCAAATCAAATCAAACTGGAAATAATGAGTATTGCACTAAGTGATAATTTATTAGACACCTGGATATGGAAAATAAACAACAAAGACTTTAGCTTAAAGCCTGCTTGGGAACAACTTAGGGAAAGAAATATCAAAATTGAATGGGCTCCAATTGTCTGGAATAGAGCGAGTACCCCCAAAATGTCTCAAACAACTTACAAGGCTCTACTATACAGACTTCCTACCATGGACAGACTTAAAAAATGGGGGATAATACAAGACTCGATGTGTGTATTCTGTAAACAGGAGGAAGAAAACCATAAACACCTTTTCTTTCACTGTACATTTACTAGACAAATCTGGGATAAACAAAAGACAGTTCTGAATTGCAACCTACAAGACTATTATTTAAGTGACATTGCGATTTACCTGACAAGAAGCTGGAAAACCAAAAGCCTAATGGGGAAGGTTGCTCCCATTTTGTTGACTACTTCTATATGGCATATGTGGAGAGAGAAATAGACGTATATCCCAAAAAAAAACAAAAAATGAGCATGCAATTAGCGAAATGATAAGACGAGATGTATGAATTATTATGAAAAGAGCAAGAAAACTCACAGATCTATCAGTTGCTGAACTAGAGGCATTGAAGAAGATGGGACTAAAAGCACATAATAACGAGATTCAATAGGAGCAGCCATGGAATCATCCATGAAAATTTCAAAGGAAGATGAAGTAGTTCTTTTATTACTATACTTTTTCTGGAATGAATGTAGACATTTTGAACTAATATTAGTTGTATTAGGTCGGGTCGACCTTGTTTGGGCTTAGTAATAATGCTTTTACCCATTTTCAAGAAAAAAATATATTAATTAAACCTTCAAAATATCTCGATTACGTAACTTAAAAATTCTAACCCCTAAGGAGGCATGCCGCTAGGCAGTTATAATGTTATACTCCTATTCCGAACGCAATGGAAAATGTATCGAGTCTTAATTTGATCATATGGAGAAGATAGCTTTTTGTATCCAATTATTATATTAAATTTTCGATATAAATTCAACGCATTTATATCCCGTATGACCAAACAATAACTCCAAATGCTACAGAATTTGAAATCCGATAATAATACATTATTACAGATCCAATGGAACTTATTTCGTCAAATTCTGAGACTGTCCCGGGAGGCTATTTTCACTCGCTAATTTGAACGAGCTATTTTTAAAATCGAAAAAATCACTTTTTAAATTAAATATAAAATTTCTATTACCTTCACCCTTATTAATATAAATTTAATGAGCCTTTAAATTATTTTTAACAAGCTTAAAACTCAAGATTCAATTATTTAAGTAAATTCCACTTATCAAATTAACTAATAAATCCTTATATTTGAAATTCAAGTTAAAATTTTACCTTTAATAATTAAAATCAATTAAATATCCCAATTTTCAAAAAACCCAAAATTCTAGGTCGTTACATTCCTCCCTCCTGAAAGAATTTTGTCCCCGAAATTGCCAAGGTAAGAAGCATATCCAAAAACCCATTAATTATTTACCAAAACAAATCAGCTGAAACAAGTTTCTAAAATCACTTTATTGAAACCAGATTATCGCTTTTACTAATTGCCAAATTCATCCATAGATTCTGAAAAATATTATTTACTCAACCATTTCAAGCTAAAATCCAAAATCAAATTTAAATTGTAAAATTTCTTCAAAATTTTCCGACTCCTTAAATTTTCGAAAAATTTCACCAGCATCTCCTTTGCGCGACTAGATCCGAACAACTACAAATCGCCTAGGCCCAAATCATCAAAAGAAAACAAAAGGCCAAGTGGATCAATCATAAAATCATCAATTTCAACAACAATTAAAGATGTACCTTTTAGTCGGGCAATCCAATTTTCTTTTGATATTGAAGACATCAATTTAGTTCTTGCTTTACATTCCTTCATCTAATTTACTAATGATATCCAATCATATAATTCAAAAATCATTTTATTCGGTTCAATTTTCAATATTTATTTCACCAAAACCCATACGATGTATATATTTAATCCATATGCAATATCAACTCTAATCGCTCACTCGATCATACAGTTTCCTTTCGGACTAGTATTTTTCACATAACTCTCTAGTGCGGACTAAGATCTGGTTTCTATATTAGAAACTGTTATCCTCCTTGCATAGCCATATACTATGGTAAAGAATCCCAAAATCAATAAAAAAAATTCATATCCAGTGTTCGCCGTCAAAAATCGAGTGAAAAATCCTAACTCAGATCGAGTGAAAATTCTGTGCTCGCCGTCAAAAATCGAGTGAAAAATCCTAACAAAAATCGAGTGAAAAATCGAGTCAAAAATCGAGTGAAAAAATTCATATCCAGTGTTCGCCGTCAAAATTCTGTGCTCCAATCGGGATCAAACAGTTTGGAACAAAATAATATACGTACAACATATATATTTATTTCAATTGATTCTTAGCTATATCAAATTCTTTTATTTACACTCATTCCATTTATCGTCAATCATTCTCAGACCATTATTCACATTCATTTCATATGCACTCACTTATTTACAATTTCCATCACATTACTTAACACATTTTTTTTATTTACTTAGCACTTTTCTTTAGAAGCCAATTTCACTTCAAATCTCACCATCAATTTTTCTTGAGCCTATTATAAACATTTTATACACAAGTTCCAATGTTTATTACTACTTCATCACTAAATTCTGTACCCATTTTAATCAATTTTAATTTCAATTTTCCATTTAACTTACTAATTAAATTAGTTAGTTCATCCGCTAATAATTTAAATCTTATTAATTTCTATTTTTCAACAATTACACTACCCATCCTAACTTAGGCTAAATTTTCAAAGTTCACCCTTATTTAACTTAAATTAAGTTGAATTCCATTCCAAAATTCAATCCCAAATTTTTACTTTTCTTACATTCTTATTCAACAATTTAAACATTGCTTTCTCTTGTTAATTTCCAACTTCATAAGTTATCAAACCTATTTTATCATATTTAAATATACTCTGAAATTTCATTTCATTTCAAATTATAAATCACATTTACAAAATCATATTTCGTTGTATGAAATTATTTCTTAACTGTTGACTATAGTATCAACTTTTATTCAATCACCACAACAACAATGGTAATAGTTTAACATTATCATTTCCTAACAACCAAGCACGCCATATATAATAATTTCTGAAAATTATTCCTTAATATAAAAATATAATCAGGGTAATATTACTTCATTTACCTAAACAATACTATATCGAATTGCTCTGTTCAAGAGTTTTAGAGATCCCTATTAATAACATTAATTATCTGTATTGATCAGAATCCATAAACCACTCAACAAATCAATTTTTATAACATTAACAAATACACGCTCAAATCTATTAATACACTCAAACTCATTCTAGGGTGCTGCTGACCCTATCTCTAAGCCATGGTTCTCGCTTAACCTTCAGCTTTGGTAATAAGTGTCACAAATTGGATTTTTCGACCCTCGAAAATCGACATTAATACGTCCACTGTATTACATGCCGAGCAATCGAATGTCCAAAAACCCTATTTGCTAGGGGAAAAGAAAATGAAGAGGTAGAGAAAAAAGAAAACAACAACAAAGAATCTCACAATCACAGTGGAACAATATATAATAGATAACAACATGTCCTTATACAAAAAGAACCATAACTGTTATTGATACATTACATCATCAAAGTACAAAAAAATCATTAACTCAATACTAGACAGTTATAGTAACTTATCCTCACAAGTGCTGGTATACAACCTACAATACACAATGGATAAAATAAAATACGTGTAATATGTCTTCATCATCCAACTTATCTTCTGAGCTCAATGGCATCCTAATCTGGATCTGTAATACTCGGTCTGACCCGAACATTATAATAAAATAACACACGAGTCAGTCTGAAAAACCAGTGTGAGAAAAACACGCTCAATTTGAATTATTAAAGTTATCAATATCCTTTGAAATGCAAAGGTAGCTCGTAACACCACACCGCACTTAAATACGATGGGTTTTTACCTTACGATAACCAAAACATTTTATATCAGAATCATCTGATATTATTATAGTGTCTAAGTACAAATACTTGTTCGAATAGCCGAAATTGTTACATTAATTAAATTCCAACATACTAGGCTCTACAACCAAAACTGTAAAGGCTCGTATTGGAAAATGGATTTATTACAATGACTAGGCACTGGGGTACCACCTATCATGGTACACGTCCATAAATATGTACCGAGGACCTCGCCGAGGTCCCCTACAACACAAGAGCAGACTACTCCTAACCTACATAGTACCGACTATGCTATCACCCTAGGTGTTCCCACCCTTATTGAGCTCTCCCATGCACCATAATTATAATATCTAAGGGTATATAGAAGGGTGATAAACATGCCCTAATTGGGTGTGACCCACTTAGCTTCATTGTATCTCCCTAAATATTCAGTCATTCGAGTTGATGAGGCTTGAGGCTACGATTACTTTTTTAAGGAATTTTCACTTAGAATGTTCATTTTCGTCCAATGACAATGTGTTGAAACATTCATCCATACATGTTCGTTCTGGAACTGAACGGAACCGAAGGTACTATTCCTACTATATCCATTTTGGGATCATCCTCAGGATAAGTAGCGATTAGCACTTGCACTTCTACGCTCCATCTTTGATTACATGCACTTTTCTTCACTTCGAAAACGTATCGTTGGATCGAAGTGGTTTTTGGATAACTTATCCGATCCTGGTCTCTTTGAAACAACGTTCGATATTTCTAATAAACTAAACCCCGGTTCTTTAGGAATAAACAGACAAAAATAAGACCGGAGATCAACCTAACAGCTAGTGGACGGATTTCCATATCATCGTCCTAGAAGAACGAAACAAGTTTATATGTAAAGTATATCACCTTCGATGGACTGTACCATATAATTCTCATGTTTCCCCATCATATATCCAAAGTTATATTTTGGGTCCAGATTTGATAGTCGGTTATTTAACTATCAAATAAACAATCATTCAACCAAAGAGTTCATTTTCCATTGAAAACACTAAGTCTCGTTTAATTTAAATTTTAATAAATTAAATCCCTTTACCAAAAGGTATGTACTTATCTTATCAGAGTAAGTACGTTCACGAACCATTCTTTGCAAAAATATTTGAAAACTTTTTAAAATAAATATCGAAAGCACCATGCGGTATCAACCATGGATTCACAACTTAATGATTACATATCTATCCTAGAGAAATCTAAACTTAACTGCAGGCAATCTCTACCTCCAATTTTTCCATAAAAGTATACCATTACTTTCTGAAAACTTTATTTAATAACTATCTCAAAATAATGCTTATAAAGTTTCTATAATAATTTTCCAAGTTTAATTTAGGAAAATACTTTTAAATAAAAGTTATTATATAAATTATATTAATATTGGTTAACTTATCTTTTAAAATAAATATACTAATCATTTTTGATTTTTTAATAAAATTCTAATCGCTTTACAAGACTTGTTTATAAAAATTATAACTCACTTTGACAATTTAAAAATATTTAAATAACTAATTTCCTAGAATACTTTTATGCCAAAACATTTTTCAGTTACCTAGTTTAATAATTAAAAATCCTCCTTTTACAAACAACTCAACTTCTCGATAAAAATATATTTTCCAATTCCAATATAACCAGTCTAATATTTATAAACCTCTCCCGATTTATCACCAAACGGCTTACATCTCCCATTTCATAAATCCCTTTTTCACATTTACAAAAGTAAAATCTATCACTTCTTTTTAGACCGATTTACCCATATCATTATAAATTCTCACCATGAATTTATAACTTCAATTTATCACTTGAAAATCGTTTCACTTTATTTATAAACATTGTTTATAAATCCCATAGTCTCATTTTCAGTTTAGAATGATTTCACATCACTTAAATCCATTTTAATCGATTGCTACATTAAATTCCATTTGTAAATCATTCCTTACATAAACCAAATTATATTCCAAAAACCGACCAAATCTCGATTCTACTTCCATTTCATAATTCAAACTCATATTTAAGATCTCATATAACCAATTTTATATTTATTTCCAGATTTCCTTCATTTTTCCCAATCCATTTAAAATCTCGATTTTTGAAGAAAAAAAATCTTTTTACGCTTGAACAAATATCGGTTAAGTTTTATTATTTTAAATCTTTCATATACAAATTACTCAAATCTCCATTTAAAACATTGCAAGATAGTTAAGTACAAACTTAAAATCCAACCATTTATTTTATCCAAATAAATTTCTTTTAATTATCCAAAAATTCAATATAAATATTTTACTTCCAAGATCACTTTTTAATTCCTTTTCAAATTCAATATAAATATATTTATGGTATCTTAAAATACCAAAATCTAGTCCAGTGCTACCATAACATCCAATAAATTTAAATCACACTATAATATATCACAGGTTATTCAAACATATTATACATTACTATATATGAAATTAAAATCAACCTTTTGAGGAATCCAGTTGGATCCCTCCAACATGTTTTTCTGCATCCACAGATGTTAATACAATATAAAAAAACCAATCCCGCTTCGAGGTGGGATATCGCGGTATATATGGTCATCTGCTATTATGCGGGGTGCATAGGGTCTCATCCGCTAAATTATGCGGGAATATCAATCTAACTACTAATATATATACTACTATATATATAATAACATCCAAACTGATATTAATTATCAAATTCAACGAATCATCCAATAATTTATTTTTCTATTTAAAATTAAACTAGTAATCCAAAAATGAGTGAGATAAACTCATTTTGATTTTTATTGTCGCTTTCACGTTCTGTTTTCGATTAAGTTCGAGTGTGTTTGAATTTATCTGAAAATTTTGCAAGCTCCAAATTCTACCAATCCAGTTCCTATGCGTCGTATCCGTCGACACGAACACAAAGTGACAAATTGTGGTCGATTGGACCTAAAATGAATGAAATATGCATTTTATACGAATTTGGAATTTTCTAAAAACATTTATATAATTTAAAAAACTATTAAAAATCTCATTACCCACCACCCTTGAGCCCAAAGCCCACGAACACAAAGCAAACCCGACCCTACTACTACAGTACCTCCTTCTTCCCCTTTTCTTTTTCTTTTTTTACCTCTTTGTTTCCAAGTGCATGGCGACATCATGCACGTGCACGAACTCCCCGCTCCACCATTCAACGCTCCACCACCACCCATGAGTTCGCCTCGCCTCCCTCACTCGATCGAACCATCTCGCCGTAGCCCCATATCCCCAGGTCAAAACACGACCACCCAGGTAACGTCGACCCAAAGAACATGATTCCCAGCCTATGGCCGCACGCCACCAAAAATCACCCGTAGGTGCGCCTCACCATGCCAAATCCAAAGATCACCTTCGTTGCTCGAATCGAAGATCAAAAGTCCATAAATCCCAAACCCTATTTCACTATCTCTAAAATTAATTAACCCAAATCAGTGTTGCACCATATAGGAAGCATATCGGGTTAAAGCTTAGGCAAATACTAGATTTTAGAAACAATTATTGGATTTTTTTACTAAATAGAATTGGAGAAATAAATTTTTAAATCTTGTTCTTCTTTTTTTGTTATGCTTATTTACTTGGCTCGGATGTAATAAAAAGGGAGTGGGAGATGGGATTTCTTGCATGTTTGAATAGGGTAAGTCAAATCCTAGGATGTAGAAGAAAAGACTGGTCTGACAAATATATATATATATATATATATATTAAATCTTCAAAATATCTCGATTACGTAACTTAAAATTTTGAATTTATAACGACGCATGCTCTTAGGCGTTTATAGTGTTATACCCCTATTCTAAACGCAATGGAAAAGGTTTCGAGTCCTAATTCGATCGTATGGAAAAGACAGCTTTTTGGACCAAATTATTATATTGAATTTTCGATATAAATTCAACGCGTTCATGTCCCATACGACCAAACGATTACTCCAAATGCTACGAAATTTGAAATTCGATAATAATACATTATTACAGATCCAATGGAACTTGTTTCGTCAAATTTCGAGACAATGTCCCGGAAGGCTATTTTCACTCGTTAATTTAAACGAATTATTTTTAAAATCGAACAAATCACTTTTTAAATTAAATATAAAAGTTATGCTACCTTCACTCTTATTAATATAAATTTAATAAGCCTTTAAATTATTTTTAACAAGCTTAAAACTCAAGATTCGATTATTTAAGTAAATTCCAATTATTAAATTATCCAATAAATCCTTATATTTGAAATTCAAGTTAATAATTTACATTTAAATATTTAAAATCAATTAAATATCCCCATTTTCAAACAACCCAAAATTCTGGGTTAATACACTATTTAAGTGAATAAAAATAACTTAAGAATAGTTGAAATTGAGTTATAAGTGGAATTAACTTAAATAAATGGGTTAAATAAAATAAATTTCTTTTGAAAGAATTTTTTTGTAACAAATACAATAAATTAAAATAAATCTATTGATTGAAATACATTGAATTTAAATCTATCCAAAAGGTGAATACCATGAATCGTTATTGATCGAAAAAACTGAATTGAAACCAAATTTGCTGGAAATAAATCAATTCAAAAATTAGTGAAATCTATATGGTTTTGAATTCTATTATTATTACTGGTAATATATATTTCTAATCTATATTTCCTCTATGTTGTATCTATTCTCTTACCTTCTTCCTTTTTGGGGACGAAAAGTTTTGAATGAGGGAGAGTGTAATGACCGGTAATTTTAATGATTTTAATTAAATTTTCCATGAAATTAATTAATAAAAATTTGAAATAAAAATTTGATATTTGGTATGCGTCTATTTAAACATAACAATGGCAAATTTTCATTGTAAAATCTATATATTAGTTTTATTGTGTAATTTTCAATTTGAAATCAGTTAATTTGTTGAAAATTAAATATCTTTCAAAAGCGAATATTTTTATATAGTAAAAATGTAAATCGTTTCGGAGGGAGACATCATATTTCGTTTCGCTAAATTTGGAATGCTCTAGCCCCGTTTATCTAATTTTTGGCGAATTTGCAGCAATTTAGCAGCGAAATATCGACCTTTGATAGGATGGTCGTATCGCTGATATTTATGTACCATTCTGTTCATCTCGTCGTGCTGATCTCCACAGTATATTCAGTTATGCATTTCGGTATCCGATACGCGTGGAAACCGCGAAATGGTCAGCCGTATCGATACCTGTTCGAGTCTATTTATTTTTCGGTGACCATTAAATTACCCAACGTATAATTCCAATAGAAATATGTCGTTAATACTTTTTAGAATTTAGCATGTGACTTTCACTATTCCCATCAATTCACTTGTTTCTTTATGAGACGGTACAATATGTTCTTCTTCTTTTTAGAAATAATATAATATAAGTCATATATTAATATGTATTCATATATTCTGGGTTTCCTCTCTCTCCGTGAACCATTCACGGGCATCCGTTTCCCTCCTACGACCAAACCATCCATCCACATGCAACATCACCATCCATCTCGACAACCCAACAACGTCCCTCTCCTCCACCATACATGTGGCTTCTCCACCTTTTCCTCACCGTGACCCACCAATCGCTGTCTCCTCCCGCCTCCATCTCTCTTCCTCGCGCATGCAGCTATGCCGTGACCCACGGCTCCACAATCCTCTCATCCATCTGCCGTTGTGACATCAGCCATGCTTATTTTAGAAGAAAAATAATAGTAAATTTTTTTTATATACGGAATTATGTATATTATTGAACCCGCTTTTCTCCACCGCCCTTCATTGGCTTTACCATCACCGAAAACTTTATCACCATCAGCATCTCCACGTGTGCAGGCCATGCTCACCATATCCACCAATCCTTTTCTTGGCCCCTCCCCTCCGCAGCCGCTTACTGCCTCCAACAACCCACCACCGGACTCCACTATCTCACTCACATTAGCAGCCTAGCTCCTTTTCCTTTATGCGTAAGTGTGTATGTCTATATATATAGTTTTTTTGTAGGTACAGGTCTGTTTTCTTTATACATACAAATTTATGAAAGCTATATGATATGTCAGTTTATGTATATGTTATTTTATATAAGTTATATAATATGTTAGTTTATATAATTTATACAATATGTTGTCTATATATATAAGTTAACGTAAGTTATATAATATGTTAGTTTATATAAGTAGTTTATGTAAGTCATGTAAAATCTGTTGTTTGTATACATAAGTATATATAAGTTTACATATGATCTGTTTAGGTTTATTTATATATATTATCATAAAGTAAGCCTATATTGATTTTATAGTATTGATTTTTAAATATAATATGTATATAAGTTCATATTAATCTATATATATATATAAGCATATACATGAGTTTTGATTTTCAAGTATAATGCAAGGGTTTTATGTTAAATTTTAATATGTTTTTAAATAAAACAAAGATTTTGAAATATATAGATTTTATTCTAATATGTGTTAAAATTAAAATATGATTTTAATATATATATATATATAAAATTTATATATAAGTTCATTATATAATTGATCTTCATCAAATCTAATTCATCGTACCCTGCTTCTCGACCTTGTCCAGAATTGGCCGCAGCAGTAATTTCTAACTTTGTCGTTGTTCTGCATGTCGTATCTGTATCTGTGTGCATATCTGTGTCCATTGTTTTTCATTCATGTTGTTTCTCTAGCCTTAAAAGGTGAGCAATCACTCACAATTAACATTCTTATATTTAGTAAATTTAATTCACATGAAATGACAATTGAAATATGCTGTTAAATTTGAGTTGTTAGTTATTTAATTATTAAATATGAGATGCCATTATCTGCAATTATTTACCTATGACACGATAACCTATTGTATATATTTAAATTTGTTACTGATGATATATGCCTAATGTTGATATGTTATATTATTATCATATTTGTTCACACTCTGCGAGTTCCGTGTTAGTTTAAAAATTCCCTATGGGTTGAAATAATACATGCCCAAACGATATTTTAGAATAAGGAAAAATCGTTATGGGTTGAAATGATAAACCCAAGCGATTTTTATTGCTTTTAAATTTTGGGAATGAGGATTGAAATGATATATACCCGTAAATATTAAATTTAAATTACGGATTGAAAATGATATATATCTGTATCACTTGACTATAAGATAGAAAATTATATACGGACAACGTTGGTCTATTTTTGAAAAATGATTTCCAAATTTAGGAAAGGTAATATATGGATTTTAATAAAGTTGATTTAAAATATAATATAAACATTTTATTTTAAATTTTGATATGTATGTAAATTTAGATTTTAAATTATATGTTTTGGAAATGTTAAAATTATAAGTTAATGTTTTAAAATGTAAATCAAAATTTTTACTTATAATTTTATTATTTTCAAATATATATAAAATAAGATTTAAAATAGATTTAATTTAATAAAATTTAATTTACTAAATATACATGATACGTTTAAAATATTTATTTAAATTTATATTAATATTTTAAAATTAGATTTTTTTTGTACTAACTTTAATAAATTAAGGCTGGAAAGATAAATTGAAATTAATTTGTAACTTAATTTGTTTAAGAATTGTATTTAAATAGAAATTAATTTGAAACCTATTAATTTGAGATTTTTAAAGATATGATTTTATAACATGATAACTTGATTTTAATTAAAGGTGAATAGATGAATATTTTTAGATTTAATTAAGATTGAAAATGAGTATTTAATTTAAATTTAAATTTAAATTTGAGATTTTATTTAAATGTTTATAAACGTGATTAAATGAATATTATCAGAATTTAATATAATTGAAGTTAGATATTTAATTATTGATTTTATTTAAATTTCTAATTTGAAATTTCATTTAAATGTTACTAAAATGATTAAGTGAATATTTTGAGATTTTAATAGGATTAAAGTCGAATTTTGAAATATCAATGAAATTTATCAAACTGAGTTATTTTAAATTTTGAATATTGAAACATATTGAATTAGAAGTGGTTTAAATTGGAATTCAAACCTTGATTTGAAATCAATATAAATTTAAAAATGGTTTTAATGAGAATTAGAAATTGTCAAACTGAAATTTGATTTAAATCGAATTTTGGAACCAACGTTGATTTGAATTCATTTGTGAAATTGGAGGAAACAATTCCAATTTGAACTATTTTGATATAAACTATTTAGTATATAAACTCTTTTAATATATAAACTATTTTTAATTTATAACTTATTTTAAAAATATAAACTATTTTTAATTTATTACATTTTATATATATAAACTTTTTTCAATATTTAAACTGTTTAAGTTGGAATTGTTATGATTTAGATTAAATAGATTTAAATGCGAATATTTGTTATGATTTCGGAAGTGATATAATTTCAGAAGTGAATATGATTTCAAAAGTGATGATTTTGAAATGGACATGATATTTTGATATGAAGCACGAACCGTTTGAAACTATAAAACGATACGGTGTGAAATAAGCGTTTGGTTGTCAAAGATCCCAGGATCGAATATTGTTATACTCCCTGCCAATACCGAAAGCCACTTTAACAACTGTGTACGTTGTGGAGATTACAAAACGAAGTAGGATGTTTTAGCGGCGATTTTATACGAGGAATTAACGCGGCCTTAGCTCCCGCAAGTCAGCTTGATGCAGCTAAACAGGAGCCATGCCGGAGGAAGTGAGGTTGCACCTTCGATCGGGCACATTTCTTCGATACCATTTACTTTATTGATTGAGTGCTCCTTTTGATTTTGGGAGCGTGTCTTGAAGTGGGCGGTAGTAGATGCTATGCGTTACCACCAGTCCGAATCTGCAAACGGATAGTATTCCACCCTAGGTATTGCCTCGCGTGCCTTGTCACATGCCTTATCGCGCCCTCTACGAGTTCGTTCTGTACCATACCTATGGAGTGCCCTCTGGGTAAACCACCAGTTTGGTGGAGCTTACTGTACTGTATAGACTGTGGGAATATATAAAATGTGTTAAGGGGGGTATGGGTAATGCCTTAACGCTATTTTAATAGTTTACTTTACTATAGACATTATTTATGTAGTGTATTGTACTATGTATGTAGATAGTTTAACGGATCATTAGTGGATGGGAATCCCAAGCATCTTTTAAGTTATTTTGTATTTTAGTTTACGTTTCATTTAAGTTGAATTTACTGGTATTAGAATGTTAATCCCGACTCGAATGTTTTGTGTTTTGCTTTATGCTTGGGTCAAACCGAGTGTCACAACATTTGAGACTCACCTTTGGTGCTTGGAGCTTCGCTTGAAGATCAATCTTTGTCTATCCAGCTTTCCATTTTCTTTAGTTTATTCCAATGTTTTTTTCCGGACTTGTCATTGACATTTGTATCAGTAACTTCTGTGTATTCGAGATATCTATTGTATTTTACTTTAAACTTTGATGTTTATATAATACTTTATGAACTACTATTTATCTATTTCCGCCGCTTATTTTTATTTTACTCTATGTCTGTGATTGACTATTTGCTGTATATGTTAAGTTTTTCCAAATATAATTTAACAATCTGTTGTTTTGAGCAATTCAAGTCCGACATGTGTGGATGATTGTCGATTTGAGCGGTTCGAAATAGTGGGTCGTTACTCCACCTGGCATTCTATACGTTATAGCCCTATTCCAAATGCGATGGAACTAGTCTCGAGCCCTATTTCGATCGTATGCAGAGGATAGTTTTTTGAACCCAATTATTATATTAAATTTTCAATATTAATTTCTATGCATTTTAATCTCTCACAGCCAAGTGATACGTTTGACCGCCATGAAATTTGACCACGTACTATAATTCATTATTACGGACCAAATGACATTGGTTTCATCGAAATCCGAGACAGTTCCCCCGAAAGGTTATTTCCACCCATTAATTTAAAGCGAGTTATTTTCAAAATCAAATAAATCCCTTTTAAATCTAATTTAAAAATTTTATTATCTTCATTCTTATTAATAGAAATCAATAAGCTTTGAAATTATTTTTATCCAAATAAAAATCCAAGATTCAATTATTTAAATAATTTTTGATTATTAATTTTAACAATTAAATTTCCTAATAAATCATTATATTTGAAATTCAAGTTATTTATCCTATAAATTAACTTTTCAATATTAAGAATCAATTGTCCCAATGATTGAAAATTATAGGTCGTTACATTATTTGTTGGATTTAAAATTATTAATTTATGTAGATGTGAACTATTGTAACAAAATTTACATTTTTTTATCATAATTTATTTCACTTATGGTTATGGATTTAATTTTTAATTAATTGAATTGTGTATATTTATGTTCATATGCTTCATTCTCATGTTGTTCAAAATTATAAACAAAATTCAAGTTAAATCTTTAGGTTACGTTATTTTTTTTTAAATTATTATATTCAATGTTTATTGTCTAGTCAAGTATATCCATTTGAAATTTAAATTCTCACAATATAATAAACATGTGTGTGTTTGCAATGTTTTAAAATTAGTCATGTTATTATCGCTACACATTAATTGTGACAATACTTTATAATAAATTTTTTTCATGTTCAGTGTATGTTTTCAGGTATGTAATTTTAAAACCCAAAAATACTTTTGTTGTGATTAAGCATAGAGTTCTTTCCCTATGGATATTAAACCTATTATTGATTGTTGTTTGTAAAAGAAGAAATCTAAAATATTACGTTATCTATTTCTTTTAAATTCTATTTTGATTAGATCTATATCTTCAGTTTTGCATCAAGCATTTTTATTATTTTGAAAATCTAATTTTATCACACAAATTTATTTTCATGTACGTGTATATACGTATATTTATAAGTGGAAACATAAATATCACATATATATCTAACTATGCATATATATACATACATACATACATATATATATATATATATCTGTGTGTGTATCATAAATATTTATATGTAAAAAGACACACACATGTTCATGTTTTACTGTGTTTATGTAGTTATATCATTAAACGTATACATGGTATGTTCGATGTAACGGTTTGAGAATTTTAACCCTTTTGTAACGTAATTAACTAAAATTTTCTTGAAATTTGATTAATAAAATTTTAAAATAAATTTTTTATATTTCGAATACATCTATTGAATTATAGTAATTGGTAAAAAAAAATATTTGAAAATATTAAAGTTAATTTATCTGTGAAATTTAAATTATACATTTAATCTGTTTAATTGGTGAAATTTAAATATTTTCTAACAATTAATATTTTTATATAATAAAAATGTAAATCACTTTCTGAGAGAGACCTCATGATTCGTTTTGTCAAATTTCGATGTCTATTGCTCTGTTTATCTTATTTTCTGCATTTTAGCAGCATTTTCGATAGCAGAAATTCGAGTTTTCATAATTTGATCGTATCATCGATATCTATGTACCATTCTTTTTGTCTCTTTGTGCTGACCTCAATAATATGTTTATTCCTATATTTTGAGGATCAGTATGCGACGGAAATGTTAAAATTGGTTTGTCATATCAGTACACTATTTGTAACTTTTTAGCTTCTTTGCCTTTTCAAACTTCAGCCGTGTCATCCAAGCAACAATAAATTGCTTTAAATTATTTACCTGATTTGAGCATGAGTGACCGTTGCCATCACATCAAATTTATATATGTTCACAAACCTCTTCTCATTGCACTACTATTATTTCTCTAGGAAGGTACATTTTCCTCTTTTTCCTCTCCTTTTCTTTTGCTTCTTTATCCTTCTCTATAGCTTTCTTTCTTCCGCTCATTTCCCTGATACACTCAGCTCCCTTCCCCTATCCTATTACAAATGAAATTGTATATATATCAAACAATAATGGCCCGAGTTAACCTCCTTGAGTCGGTACCAAGTTTAAATGCCTCATCATGGCATCTGCATACTTTTTCCAAGTGATACCTTAATCTGCCTATGAAAATTTATGATGTTTCGTAGAGTCATAGTGAACCTATCATTAAGAGTAAAGATGTGACAGTCCAAATGGCAGGATAATCCAAGTCATAAAAGAACCGCAATCAAAACTCATCAATAATCTATCAAATTACATGAAGGACGTTTAAACCAATAAAACAGTAAAAGACAAGAAGTTTCATCCAAAGATTGGCTATGGGTTACACTCGCACTGAGTTAAGGCCTTAACTTGGTACTGAGTATAGTTGTTAACTCGGGTCGTCTTGGTATCTTTTTATGTTATCTTGGACTAGTCTCTGGACTTCTCTAGCAGCGGGCTTTTGGTCAAATATGACTACTACCCCTATAAATATAAACCATGAGGAAATCAAGAAAGGATCTGGATTCTACTATCACTACGTCGGATCTCTATCTATTCTTCAACTCTTTCCTTCACACCAAACTTGCCAAGGAAACCACTCTAGGCATATCTAGGACTTAGAATCAGTCTAATCCCTGTAGTTGAGACTAATAATTTCTCAATCACGTTGTAATCTCATTCAACCAAGATCAAATCAATAAGCAAAGCTATAAAGTGGATGTAGGCTTAGTTAATAATCAAACCACTATAAGTACCCCTATGTCTCTTTTACTTTTCTACTCTTTTCTATTATGTTTGCTATGTTCTAACAGGGCAGGTGCTTTCACATCATACTCCAAGATGTTGATCCATTTTTTAGGTTAACACATAGAGATCTGAGGAGAAATTTCAAACCAAGGTGTTACAAAAGGCAAGACTTTTCTAGTTCAATTCTTTTATTTTTTATAAATGATGTTTAACCCTAACCAAGTTCACAAATATGTGTGTGTAGATTTCGATTTATTAAATCTAAAATCTCTTATTTGTTGTTAATTAATATAAAATCATCAATTATTTGATTTATTTTGGGATTTTAAATTGTTTGTTGGATCTAAATTATTAGTTTATATAGATCTGAACTATTGTAACAAAATTTATATTTGTTATCACAATTTTATTCACTTGTGGTTGTGGATTAGTTTTTAATTCATTGAATTATGAATATTTATGTTCATATGATTCATCTTTATATTATTCAAAATTATGAACAAATTTCAAGTTAAATAATATTTTGTTTCTTGAATTATTATATTCAATGTTTATTGTCTAGTCAAGTATATCCATTTGAAATTTAAAATTTAAAAATATAATAAACACATGTATGTGCCTATATATATATATATAAATTTGTAATGTTTTAAAATTAATAATGCTATTAATGCTACACATTAATTGTGGTAATACTTTGTAGTCGGTAATAAAAACCCAAAAATACTTTTGTTGTGGTTAAGCATGGAATTCTTTTCCAATAGATATTGAACATGTTATTAATTATAGTTTGTAAAAGAAGAAATCTAAAATATTACCTTATTCTATTTTTTTTAATTTTGTTTTGACTAGATCCAAATCTTCAGTTCTGCATCAAGCATTCTATGATTTGAAAATCTAGTTTTATCATACAAGTTTATTTTTTTGTATGTATGTATGTGTGTACATACATATATTTATAAGTGGCAACATAAATATTACGTATATGCATATGTAGTATATATATGTCCTAAATATTTATATGCATAAATACACATATGTTTATGTTTCATTGTGTTTATGTAATCATATTATTGAATATATACATGATATGTTCAAAATAAAACATCTAGTTAAGTTAATTGATGTGATTAATTTATAAATATAAATCAATGTAGAATAAAATATGATTTTATTAAATAACTAGGTTGGATCTAGCGTAGCCCCATTATACTTCATAGACTCACTATGATCCAAAATAGATTCTTTTTTTAAAATTCAGCCAATTTACCCACTACAGACTAGCCCGGTTCCTTCAATAAGTTGATTATGCTTAGATCTGATAATGGAAGTGGGTTTTTTTTCCTTGATATATGTAAGCAACATAGTATATAGAAACATTTCATTACACCTAAAGATCTGTAATCTAATGGGGCTACTGAAATGATGAATCAGACTCTACTTAAGAAGGCCAATTGCTTATGATTGATTGTAGGCTTATCCAGAGGCTTTTAGTTTGAGGCTTCATCGACTGCAACACATATCATAAATCGAATTACATGCTCAACTATAGATGGGAAGATTCTAGAGGAAAAGTTGAGAGGTAAATCAACATATCCTGGTTATTTTTGTATTTTTGGTTGCCCTATGTGTATTCAACATACATATGATGATAAGTTGGAGGACACAACATTTAAGGGTATATTTATAGGATATATAAATGGAGTCAATGGGTATCACATTTGGAACCCTTTGGATATGGGATATATAAATGGAGTCAATGGGTATCACATTTGGAACCCTTTGGATAGGAAGATTGTATATTCCAAACATGTTGCATTTGATGAGTCTTTAGTGCTCAAGCCTAAGGTACCTAGCACATTAGTTTCACATTATGAAAGGCCTAAGGAAATGGATAAAGTTCCTACATTCAAGCCTGCAAGTAAAGTTATAGCTACAAATGAGATAGTGGAAATTAGCCACAAGGGCCTCTTTAGCAAGTGCAGTTAGTTTCTAGGACAAACAACTAAAATAATTACTTTTAAGGACAAAATTAAAAATAATTAGTTTCTATGGCTTAAAAACCTATGAAATTATGTCCTTGAAAAAATTGGACTGCCGACTTTGTCCTTAAAAGTAATTATTCTGCTGACTTTGGCCTTGAAATTAATTTCTGTGGATGTATGTCCTAGAAGCTAATTAGGCTGCAATATTTGTCCTTCTAGTGAAATGCCCCAATGAGATAAGTAAAAATAGTGTTGATGAAACATCACAAGGTAGTCCATATATTCCTTCAAGCTGTGTTGATGATGTACATAAAGTTGGAAGAAGCTTAGGTGATGTTGTAAGAAAGTTAAGGGAATGCCTTAAAGGAAATTATGTAATTTATTACATATATTTAACTCTACTACCACTCACGTTAGCAACAAAGGTGTTTAATTTCTATTATATATGTGACATAATTAATTAATTAACTAATTTAAAGTATATTAAATATAAAATCTTTAAATGATATGTTATGTGATAATATTTACAAGGAGTTGAATCATGAGAAAATTATCACAATATAAAATAACATGTTATTTTAAATATTCTAGGTATGTTTTGAGAATAGATATCGGTACGTCTTGTGTGACCAAAGTGTAATGCTCTCCAAATATTGGACAATGTATTACTCATGGTTATCGAGGGCACTAACGGGTTATGTACTGATAGTTATTGGATAACTATAGAATGAATAAACTGAGAGTTTCTTGTTGGTTAATAATAACTAGATCAAACAGAAAATCTTAAGGCGACGATGTTACTCAGTTCCCTCAACTTGGAAATACCTGGAACTTCAATATAAGCACTCCACTTTAATTATAATTAAATCATAGCATGACGATCCATTGAGCAACCATGGCAGGGTTTGTTAACACCCTGAAAAATTATTTGGAAATTAACTAAGAGGAATTAATTAATTAATAATAAAGCTAAAATTGGAAGTTTGGAAAATATTAGAATTTGGATATGAAATTTCACATTATGTTCGCGGTGATCCGTTAAGCTACTTTCACGTATAAAGTTTCGCGATCGGAGTTCAAACAAAGAAGTTATCAACGTTTAAAGATTTCATATCGAAAGTAATTCAAATGAATTAAAAATATATAACTCTAACTATTATGGGTGAGACCCACTGGTCGACCGCCTCTACGGGTCGCTCGAGCGATCGATCGACCGGTTAGTGTATGATGACTAGGGTTTCTTTCGGCCTAAACTGCTCGGATTTGTAAATATTGAAAGGTTTTGAATCCGATGGTCCAGGTGCATCTAAGCAACTATAAATAAGAGCTAGCCCCTTCATTTTTCTTTACACAAATCTAAACCTGGTAACGAGATTTCGCCTAAATCTCTTCCTCTGTAGAAATTTCTTAAACACAAACTCAAGAAAGATACATGCATTCAAGGATTAGAGGAAGGATTAAAGGAATCAAGCTAAAAAAATATGTTGAACTATATATATAAGCTTTCCTAATCTATAATTTTTGAATCTTATGCGCACTAACAAATTTGTTATATATTATACAATAAAAAGAAGATAAACAAAAGAATGAGATAAGTAATAGCATGGAAGAAAATCCCAAAAGGTTTTGGTGGGGATTATTTATGAGCGGAGATTTAATTTTTCCATAATAGTAACTTGTATAGTTTATTTTTAGGTTTGTATTGTTCCTTGGAAAATTCTACATACAAAAACTTATCAATTAAAAAACCCTGAAATTTCCCCATAATATTCAAATTGTGAAATTTGATAGAGTTCAAATTGTTTTATTTCAAATTGGATTTGCTATGATTACAATATGAACATCTGTATTCCATTTAATTCCACCTCTCAAATTTTGATTGCAATGACAAAGAATTCAAAACATGAAAAATAGTAACGAGTGTGTTAGTAGGTGAAAAGGGGATTTTTCCATTTATCTGTAGTTTGCACCATCCATTTAGACAATTAAAGTAAATATAGTTTCTTTGTCACTATAAGGATATACACTTAAAATGTTTTATGGAATATAAAAGATTGGAATTATAAATTTGCTTCTTTAGAAAAAGAGGCCGCGATTATACTATATTAGTGTAAAATGAATTGTGTGTTTTGGATTCCAATTTGAATATATACAAGTCTATCTAGTGTATTAATTCATTGATGTTATAAGCTATTATGTAATTTTCTATATTGGATTGAGACTTGTATAAAAATTGTAGATATCGACATATTAAAATAACATATCACCTTGAATAAGAAACGAACAAATTACTTGAATACATGTGGAAACAAATTAACCATAATCTAATGTTGGACATAAATGTGAACATATTCTTTTAAATTTTGAAATTGACCAATCAAAATTACAAACTTATATGATATATAATAAATATGGAATTTAATAAAGAAACTGACAAATAAATGTAAATTAATAATCAACAATAAATCTAATAAAATGAGTTACGGACAATTTTGGAATTTAATCCATAAACAAAGGAAAAACAAGGAGTTTCCCTTCTAACACCTTTAAATGTGTAAATATGGTGAGGTGTGTATATATATGGGCTATAGTTCAACATTTAATTTTGGAAAGCGAAAATATGGCTATGTTTTAGGGATGCGAGGTCAGTCCAAAGCACACAAAAGTATGCTCAGCTAGTCTAGCTACTAGTAGTGTGACTTTTGTACCTGATGTAGGACATCATCTGTAATAAGTACCCATGGTGAATGCAAGGTTAGTCCCAATTTTGTAGGGTAAATTTTCCCAATCTATCTAGCTACCATCACATACAAATAGTCGGACTAATATAAGACATCATAGTTGGGCTACGGGCCATAAGGATAAGGAAATTCTAGGAGAAGTCTACTTTGGGTTGAGGTATTAAATGCCTTATTTAGGGTATGCCTCCTCTATATTAAGAAGTATTAAATAACTTAGGGAATTTTTCATAAATAACATTGGGTCATCCCAGGACGGGTTTGCTTCGAGGTTGAGGTATTAAATGGCTGTTGGAGAATGCTTCTTCCCTATTTAAGATGTATTAAATGGTCGGGATTTTCTTTAGAAAGATATGGGGTTATTCAAGAATAGGTCTGCTTCGAGGTTGAAGTATTAAATGGCTATTGGGGATCGCCTCGTCCTTATTTAAGAAGTATTAAATGCTCTAAAATATCTTTTAGGTGCGTTATTCGAAATCTCTTGTAGGAGGTCCAGTTCGACGTTGAGATGTTAAACAGTTAGAGTGTCTACCTCTTCCTTAATTAAGAAGTACTGCGTGGCCTTAAGAGATTTTCTATGATGTCATCTGGGAAGTACCAAGAGGGTTTCGCCTTGTTATATAGCTATTAAATGACTTGAAAGTCTGCATATTCCCTATTTAAAAGGTCTTATGTGAGCCATATACTTTTTATCATATCGTTAGGATATAATTGGATGGGAGTTGGGTTATTTTTCCATAGTTGGGTTGCATCCGCATTTATAGTCATGGAGTTAGGGTTAAAGGGCCATTATCCATAGTTATAGATATATGTGGAGAAGTATAATAAATAGGTAAGACATAATACTTATCTGAATGCTTACAGTTTATAAATTATTATTGTAAGACTTGAGGTTTTCATTCATCAGACATTGTTGTTCTGACTCCCTCCTCATTACAACATACCGGCTAGGTACAACGATGAGTGTAGAGAAGATGGTAGAGACATGGAGGGCAGTTATATTGTTGTTCAAACATGCTTTTTGCAATATTGTGACATCATACTCCTGTGATTTAGTTTTATGAGATGGGTACTTTATTTCATTCCATCCGTTGTAAGGCTCTGAAAGCATAGATAGATAGCTTTGCATATTGTTTTGTAAAACCAATTATATCAAGTAACAACCTGCTCCGGAATGGACCTAAGGTTCGATAAGCTTTTATTGGATTGAAAATTAAGCCCGTTTTGGAGAGGGTTGATACCTTTGGTATCAGAACCTATGTTACCCGATCGGTAGGAATAGGATATGCATGAGTACGTATTTTTTATTTTTAAAATATTTTCTAAACCCTATTTTATATATGAGTATACATATATGGACATACGCAGACATACTAAGCGAATTCTTAGTTCAGCAAGTAATATTATCCTTGGAAGTCGTGATTAAACTTTGAAGATACAAATAATTCGTAATGGCCGAAAACAACGGGCGGAGATCAGGAACCACACCCCCAAGAGATACCCACTATACAGGGTATGCCAACGTAGCTTTGGAAGTATTTAAGGGTGTTCGAGCAAGCCCTCATTCCCTAATAAGCTGCACCAGGGGCGCCAGTTGCTACGTTGGCTGATCAGCATTCTGTCCACTAGACATCCCTAAGTTATGCAAGGATTTTTAGACTATAGGTGAAGTACACTTAGGCTTGGAGGACTTTGTAGAAACCAAAGCTTAGACCAAATATTGCAACCGCATTTTCAAGGAACTAGAGTCACGAGTCAGAAGGAAGCTAGCTGTATGGCACTTGAAAGGGGATGCATTGAACTAGTGGACCATAGTGATTGAAAAAACGTCGAGGAAGGCATAACTTGGGCTGAATTTAAGGATTACTTTGAGTTGCAATACATTTCAAACATAGAAGTGAATCTACAATTGGCAAAGTTCATCCATCTAAAACAAAGGGACTCTATAGTAAAGGAGCATATTAACAAGTTCACGGAATTGGCCAAAATTGGGATGAGCCACATGACACTGAAGCAAAGAAGACAATGAAATTTGTAAAGGGTCTGAATTCTCCCTTAAGGTAACTACTCTTAGCTCAAATTCCCGCTGGCACCACTTATGAGACGCTAGTCAAAATGGCCCTGCTCTAGACTATTGTCAAAGAAGAAAGGGAGAATATAAGGCAGTCTGATAACCAAATTAGAATAAAGAAAGAGAGGTTCGTGAAAGATAAGAAGGCCAATGGAAAGTTCAAGAAGAGGCACATCGCTAAAGATTGTGGAGTGAGCTTGATGGGAGAAGATTTCAAGAGGAGGTTCTATCATTACAACAAAGAAGGGCACTTCAAGAACCAATATCTGAAACTAACCAAGGAGGGACATGTAACGAACCAGAATTTCACTGGTTTGATTTACAAATATTCAATTAATTTTAAATATTGAATATACAGTTTTATAATGAAAATAAAACTCTTTTAAATCTTAATAATGATGGTGAATTAGTTTTCAAATTTGATTTACAAAAACATTTAGTTCGTTAAAAATGTGACTGGCATTTGTTTTTCAAATTTTTGACTTTTCGTCAAATAAAAGTTATTAGAAACGCTGCGAACTCTTTAGCATAAGTATACACATTTGTAAAAAAGTTAGAATATTTATATGTGTTTATTAGTATATGTGTATATATGTATTTGTACCTAAGTATATTAAGTTTAAAAAAATATATAAGAAAAATGTAATATCAGAGGAGACATTAAGTACAAAAGTATTTAGAATGTTTAAACATGTTTACCTTAACATGAAAGGGGGAGGCTTTGTGTGCTGAAATGGTGATTGGAGGAGAAGGATATTGTGACATGGCATTCAAGGAGTGCAGGGTAAAGGACGATGGGTAGTTTGGTAAATTTACACGTTCATTTCACATAAAAATAATTTTCACACTTTCTTTTTCATTTTTTTCATTTCCTATTCTATCAAACTTCTTAAAGCTTCACGAAACCTTTTAATGGATTCCTTTAGAATTATAAAGAATTTAAATTTGCATTTTTACTTGTTTTTAAATGTTTTAAAAACTTAGTTTTAAACTTTTTCTTTCTCTATTTTTCTCCCACTTCATTCGGCCATAACTTCCTTTTGATTACACCAAATAAAGATTTTCTTTTTATCAAAACATATATAATTCCATTATCTACAACTTTCATTTGAACCACTTTTTCAAATTTTGAATATTTTTGGTTTCCGACTCATTTTCGGACCTATATTTTTAAGCCCGAAATAGCTTTCCTTTTGATCATATCTCCCTCAAAAGAAATCAAAATTGAATGATACTTTTTCTGAAGTTGTAGATGAAAGAAGTTCCAAGAACTTTTCTTCTGACCACTTTTCCAAATTCTAAGAGTAACATGGCCAAAAACTGAGGAGAAGATGATCCATTTTCGAGTCGATTTTTGTGGTTTTCCACGCTTTGCAAGTTCTAAAGTATTTCAAGTTATCAAAGAGTTTTGCCAAGTTTTGGTGAGTAAATTCTTAAATTTTTGGGAAAGTATATTCTTTTATATATCTGTTGGTTATATGGTTATATATATAATGTCGTTGGTCGGATTATTGTATGGTTTGGATGCATATATATGTTGCTTATATATGTGAATGCATGTGGTTAAGTTAGTGTGTGCTTAAATGTGAAGTCCACATTTTTGCGAATGATGTAAATTTTTTGTTTGGTCTGTGGTATGAGTAAGTTATTACGGACATAATTATGTGGTTGTTGTGCAAAGAAAAGTTAACAAGGTTAATAGTTAGATTTTGTTATCGATGAAGAATCTTTCGTGAAGTGTACGAGTTTTGGTTTGTAATCAAAATCAATTTTTAAAAGTTAGAAAATTGGTTTCAATTTTTTTTTTTATTGAAAAGTTAGTAAGCTTTCTAGTATTAAGCTTCCAAAGAGAAAAGCTGAAACATTTGCAAGTATGACACCATCACAATAACCGTTATGGATGAAGTTCCGATAATGGTCCCTTTTTTGAAAATTTAGTTTCATACTTTAAAATTATTTTGGAAAGGTTTTATAAACTTAATAAAAAAATTAGAAAGTTAAATAAGTTTTAATAATTAATTATTAATTAATTAAGCTTGGTAATTAATAAATAATTAAGTATTAAACATGGTTCATTAATCTTAATTAAAAAAGATTAGTACTAGTTAATTATCCTTTAAAAGTAAGATTAAATTTTAATTAATTATGAGTGAAGTATATGATTTATTTTTAATTAATCATTAATTAAATATAAGTTCAATTATTTATTTATTTATTTAATCAAGTGTTTAACTATTTTTAATGATAAATTGTTTTGATTTAAAATAATTATTTATTAAAGGTTTAATTTATTATTTAAGTTTTAATTAAAAGTTTATTTAATTAAATAATTGAGGATAATTAATCGTTGATTATTAAAAAAAAATTTAAATAATTATTTAATAATTAACAAATGATTAATGAATGGTTTAAATTATAAATAAATTATTTGTTAAAGGTTTAATTATTTACTAATTTATAATTAAGTCAAATTCAAATTTAAACAAAGATTAATTATGATTTAATAAAGAATTTAACTTGTAAATAATCATTTTAAAAGGGAGTTTTAAATTTCAAATCCTTTGTTTCGAGAATCAAATTGATTTAAAGGTACTTTTTTCCAAAGACGGTTTTGAACACAAGGGATTCAAATGTCGATATCATTAACTGGAAAAATAATAGTGAATGAGTTGTAAATTGTTTGATTGTGTGGACATATATTAGTAGTATAAATCCTCGTTCTACTATAAGTTGATTGTTTGATTATTTGGACATCTAATAGTAGAATTAATCCTGATTCTGCTATAATGTAATTGTTTATTGTGTAGACATATGTTTAGTAGAATACATTATCATTTTGCACTAAGTAGTGAGTTGTTTGGACATCTATTTAGCAGGGCAAATCACCATCCTACTATTATGTTATTTGGACATGTATCTGCTAGTTGAGTTGTATTGATATGTTATTCCCTGATTTGGATATGAATTACAGTTACATATATGTTGACTTTTGTAAATAAATGGTTGAGTGAGTTGAAAGTGAAATTGAGATTAAATGGTAATTTAAATTACTGCCATTGGATTATTAAGCCTGTTTTTGAAAATTATAAAGTATGTTTTTGAATTAGCTTCAATTCTCTAATTAATTTGGGTTTAAAATTTATGAATGATTTTCAAGTTATATTATTATTTTATAAAGGTATTTATAAATAATAACTTGCTTATAAAAATGGGTTTTACTAAGTAAAATGGTTTATTTAAAGTGATTAAAAAGGATGAGTTTCAAAAGATATGTTGTAAAAGATTTTTCTTCAAGAAGATTTATCAAAGGAGTTTTAAATGAGGAAATGTTTCATAAATGATTTTAGAGGTTTGTAAAGAGGTTTTGTGAATTTATTTATAGACTTGTAAAAAAATTAGAAATTGATTTTGGAAATTTATAAGGTATTTGAATGTGAAGGGAGCTTTTAAAAGGGAACTTTTATAAAGGATAAGTGGATCGGTTTATAGTAAGTAATATTTTAAAACAGAAATTTGAAAGGAGGAATTTTTCAAACGTTTTGATAATATACTTATACCCCTAAGATAAATATAAATATTTTCCAAGTAAAATGGGAAAGTAAGGGTTCTGGAAATAGTGTTGTGTAAAGATCTTTTGATCAAGTTTTATAAAGTTATTTTATTAGCTAATGATTAAATTAATAAAGGCTTAATGGATCCCATATGGAATTAAAACCATGATTGAATGTTTGTTTATTTGATAGTGACTAATTATCAAAATCCTAGCCAAAACATAACTTTGAAAATATCTGAGAGAAATACGTGATTTATATGGCACAATCATCCCCAATGATGTTGTGCTATGCGTATAAATCTCGTTTCATTTTTCCAGGATAAATGATAAATAAATCTGTACACTAATGGTTAGGAGGTGATCTCCACTCTTATCTTGTCTGTTTATTTCCTAAAGAATCGGGTTGAGTTTATCGAAAATTATCGAAAGTTGTTTCGAAGAGACCGAGATCTAATATGTTATCCAAAAACCACTTCGATCCAACTCAAGTGTTTCGAACTGACGACATCTTGAAGAGTGTGGAATCGAAGATGGAGTTTTGAAGTGCAAGGGCAATTTGCTACTAACCTTGAGGGTGATTCAAAAATGGGCATAGTGGAGATGGTGCCTTTAATTTCATCTAGTCCCAGAACGAACTTGTATGGATGAGTGCTGGCATTGCATTATTTCCTGAAGTGCATTATTAGCAATCCAAGTGGGATTGCTATTTAAAAGGTAAGCATACCCTCAAGCCTCATCAACCGGTAAACTACAAAAATGGGGCATGCGGTAAGGCTATATGGGCCGCTCCCATTAGGATATGGTCATCCCAAATGTAGATCGACTACTGTCTACTCATGCATGCTTCGAGGCCCAAAGTGGGGTGATCATATTTGGTACTACTACTCAAGTGGTAGGCCTATCCTGTGTGGCAGAGATACAAGATGTTCTTGTCGGACCCGGTGCATTTTATCTAGAGATGGACCATCGAAAGGCAGTTCCTTACCTTCTCGTTGTATGGAATCCATTCTTCAATACATGCCTTATGGTTTTAGATGTACCCAACTATATTGAAATGTGAGACGCAAGCATTTCAGCTATATTCATATTTTACTTGAGTAAACATTATTATAATTTCACTAGGTTTTCTATAAAAGTTTTTTGGTTATCATCAGGCAAGAACCATCCATGTTTATATACGGTGTGGTCTTATGAGATACTCTTGATTTTAAAAGTGTTTTAAAATAAATAATTCAGTTGTTTGAGTGTATTCACACCATATCCATGTCTGGCCTGGAGTTTTATTTTATTTCCCTAAAACTCTTAGGTGCTCAAATTTTTATGGGAAGCCAAGTAGTTCAAGTTTTCTCAGATGCATCTTGGAGGAGCTTAGAGAAGGAGGCTTCATCGATAACTAGTTATTATCTTGTTTTCACTTTTCATGCATATATTGTATCTGTTAAGTAGGGACAGGTTGTTATAACTGTCCCAGGGTATGACTTTGATGTATAATTTTGGAAATGACTTTGTAAAGAATTATGTTTATTAATATATGTTATTACTTTGTGTTGTGAGATTTTCTAATAGCTTAGTTTCTTCTTATCTTCTATCTTCTTCTTTCCTATAATGGTTGGTCTTTCTGGTACTTGAATGCTCGGTATGCAATAAAATGGACGTATTAGTGTCGATTTTCGAGGGTTAAAAGCTTAGTTCATTACATGATAGGTCATGAAAATTTATGCCAATGAAGTTGTACCTGTCTTAAGCAAACCTCCTCCCAAGAATAAAGGAAAAACTGTTATGGAAGGTATGACTATTATTTCCATGAATACTATTCGTACATTATTTGATTTAAGAGCATCACTTTCATTCATAACTGGAAATTCAGTTAAAGCCTTGGAATTAAAAACCTAATTTATCATTTGTCCTATAGTTGTGTCGAATCTTGTTGGGGTTGACACATGTTTCTATGATTTGTAAAGACTTAATGGTGGATATATGTAAGGTTGACTTTATATTTAAATCGTATGTTTTGGGTTTTTAGAGATATAGACTTATCTGCAGGATGGCTTGGTTATCTTACTACGGGCTATCTTAGAATATGATTGGAGAATTATAGGGATGAGGAGTTATAGGGCTGAGATATTGAGGTTCATTAGATGCCTCAAGGCTCATCTTTATTGGGCTATTTTTATTCTCTTACCCTATTACAGGATGAGCACTCATATGTACCCGTAGTTTGGGAATTTCTAAATGTTTTTGAAGAAGTCTCATGTCTCCTACCTTGAAGAGAAATAGATTTCAGGATTGATTGTCAAAAGACACTAGACCGGTCACACTACAGCTGAGGCATATGGCCAACAAAGAAAGGCGAGAACTAGATAAGCATATTTTGAAGCTATTGCATAAGAAGTTTATTCATCGTAGTACTTCAGAATGGGAGCATCGGTTGTCTTTGCCATGAAGGCGGATAACTCTTTAAGGCTATGCTTCGATCATCGAGCACTCAACAAGCCGACTAAGAAGAAAATGTATCATTTGCCTGGAATAGATGACTTATTTTACTAATTTGTTGTGGCTAAAGTCTTTTTCCAATTAGGCTTGGCCACTAGAATCCATCAAAGTAGCTGAAGACAGCAAGGATAAAACTTCTTTTTACACTCTAGATGGATTGTATGAATGGGAGGCGATGCCTTTTGGTTGACGAATTCCTTTGCATACTTTGTAGATTTGATTAGCACAGTCTTTAAGGGGCCGTTGAACAAGTTCATCATACTATTGGTGGATGATATTCTAGTATTCTCAAAAAGTGAAGATGAACATGAAAACCACTCAAGGGAAGTACTAGAAACCTTGAGAAGGCATCAGCTAAAAGTCAAATTCTCAAAGTGTCATTTTTAGGAAGACTTTAAGGTTTCTTGATTACATTGTCTTTGAGAATGGCTTAACTGTTGATCCTACAAAAGTAGTAGCTATTTAGGACTGGAGGATTCTAAGGAACGCTACTGAAGTCAAAAGTTTCCTTGGTTTAGCTAGTTACTATGGAAATTCATTGAAGACTTCGGAAAGATAGCGGTGTGATTAACTTGCCTAACCAAGAAAGACTGCGTCTTCATATAGGATGATAAATGCATGAAAACCTTCGAGAAGCTAAAGGAGCTATTAATTAGTGCACCCATACATACGATCCTGTATGGATCGAAGCCTTTCATTGTTGACACCGATGCATGTGGTACAGGGTTAGGATTTGTTCTTATACATGAAGATAAGGCGATAGCCTATACAAGTAAGAAGTTGAAGACTATGAGAAGAGGTATCCCATTCATGATTTAGAATTAACGGTTATCATATTCGTCTTGAAGATTTGAAGACGTTATCTTTTATGAGAAAGGTTTGAGCTATTTACTGATCATAAGTCCCTTAAAAATAGGTTTTCAAAAAAGATATGAACTTTAGGTAGCAAAGGTGGATGGAGTTTATAGCATCCTATGACTTTGATATTTAGTATACTCCTAGAAAGAGGAATGTCATTACTAATGCCCTTAGCCGGAGGCATGCTACTTTGGCACCATATATGGGTGGAGGAGGTTAGAGTTCCTCTTAAATTTCAATTTCCAATCACCATCAAAACTCACTCCAGGATATCTAGCTACAATGGAAATAAGGCCAGCATTGATGAACAACGTTGTTCAAGGCAGAAGGAGGTTGCAGCGATAGTTGATATTTTGGCTAAGTTAAATATAGGAGAGTGTTTCCCTCATCTTAGCAGGTATTCGATCGATGAATGAAGATGGCTAAGAAAAGATGGATGCCTATGTGTTCCAATGGTAAAAGACATTTTGGAGGGAGTACTGGCTGAGTGCTACCATTTTAGGATGACTACTTATCCTTGTGAAGATAAGATCTATAGAGACATGAAGCGTATTTTCTATTGGCCGAGAATGAAGAGGCAAGCCATACAATATATCGCTAGGTGTTTAACATGTCAATGAATTAAAGCTGAATAAAGGAAGCCTGAAGGTCTTATATTATTGCTGGAGGTTACAGCTTAGAAGTGGGAACACATATCGATGGATTTCACAAACGGATTGCCTAGTAGTCAAAAAGGCAATGAAGCTATTTGGGTTATAGTGGATAGACTCACTAAACGTGCATACTTTATCCTGGTGAGAATTAATAGGACTACGGCATCTCTAGTACAGACTTACATCAAGGAAGTGGTCTGACTACAAGGAAATCTGGTTAGTATTGTATTCCTTAATGAGTTTTGGAGGAGTTCGCAGTCAACTTTAAGGACAATACAGAATCTTAGCACCGCTTACCACCCTTATACTGATAGATAGATGGAAAGGGCGAACAGGATCTTGGAGGATTTATTAAGGGATTGCTTCATGGATTTCGAAGGACATCGGAAGCGTTATTTACCTATAGTAGAGTTTACCTATAATAATAGTCACCAAGGATGATAGGTATGGCACCCTTTGAAGTCTTATATGGGAGGTCATGCAAATCCTCAAATTGCTGGTGGGAAAATACCAACGAAATTCTACTTGGACCAGATTTGATCAGTGAGACCAAGGATAAGATTGAGGTAATTAGGCAATGAATAAAGTCCACTCTAGACTGATAGAAGACCTATGCTGATAGGAAAAGGAAAGAGTGGGAATTCTCGGTTGGGGACATGGTATTTGTTAAGGTTTCCCCTTTTAGGAAGGTTATGTGGTTTGGAACCTCAAGGAATTGGAACCGAGATTTTTTGGGCCTTTTTTTATTTAAAGAGGGTGGAAAAACATGCGCATCGAGTGGAGCTTCCGGCTAAGTTAGCGGGAGTCCATAATTTTTTCAAGTATCGCACCTAAGGAAGTGTCTACATAGCACAACCACGATAGTAGAGCCTGATCAATTAGCAAATATAGAGACAGAGTCGATAGCACCCATACCACTGCACGCATAGTGGAGCATGGATTCAAGAAGCTTCATAATAAAGAAATTAGGTAGGTCCGAGTATAATAGGGAGATATAATCTGAGGGAAAGCACCTAAAAAATAAAAGAGATTATGAAAGCTTCTTATCCAAAGCTTTTCTCTAGTAAATTCTCTTTCCATATTTAGTACTATATTGGTTATGGTGGCATCATTGTTGTTAGATTGGATGGTAAGGATGGTTACCGCACTCTTTTCTGTCGTTTTTGCACTCACATAGAACTTCATCATATTTAGGTCGTTTGCATATATGTTTGTGTCACAATCTTACATTCATGTTAGATTGAGCTCAGCATAGATATGTTGCATGCATAATCATATTACACTTTTTGGTTAAGTAAATGGTTGTGCGGATAACTCAATTGTACAATATGGTTGTAGAGTGCACGTTACACTATCTGTCCCGTAGGAATTTCAAGGTTGAAATTCTTTTAAGGGGCGAGATTTTAACACTCTGCAAAATTAAAAGAAAATTAATTAAGAGGAATTAATTTATTAATAATAAAGCTAAAAATGAAAATTGATCAAACATCCAAATCTGGCTATGAAATTTGCACCATTGTGTTTATGGGACTCTTTTAAGCAACTTTCATATATCGAAAGTTTAATGATCAGAGTTAAAACAAAGAAGTTATCGATGTTTAAAGATTTCAAATTGAAAATAACTCAAATGAATTATATATATAATGTTAAAAATATTACGATTGGGACCCATCGGTCTTTCGTCGCTATGGCAACCGGTTAATGTATGATGGCTAGGGTTTTTTTCGACCTAAATAGAGAAGATTTGAAAATATTAAAAAGTTTTGAATCTGACAGTCCTAACACATCCAAGCAACTATAAATAAGAGGCTAGCCCTCCCATTTTTCATCACACAAATCTAAACCTGGTAACGAGGTTCTATACTATTTTCTTCCTATATGGAAATTTCTTAAACTCAAACTCAAAAATAAATATATACATTCAAGGATTAGGAGATGCATTAAAGGAACCAAGCTAAAGAAAAAGGTACTGAATTACACCCACACATATATATTCTAAACTTCCATATTATATAGTTTCTGAATCAAACACACAAACAAATTTGTTATATATTATACAAAAAAAGGAGATAAATCGGAGGAAAAGATAAGCAATAGCATGGAAGAAAATCCAAGAAGATTTCAGTGGGTGGGTATTATCTATGGGTGGAAATTTCATTTTTCCATAATAGTAATATGTGTAGTTTGTTTTTGGATTTGTTATTCACATATTTTCTAACTATTATGCTATGAAAGAAACAATAACGATATGGAAGCAAGGAGTATTGAATGTCTAACATGAAGATAGTGATTGAGCTCCTATTCCAGAGTTAATAGGCTTAAAATTTTAGCAAAGAGCCAGTGGTGTCGAACCATTAAGGTTATCGAGCAAATAAAATAAAGAAGGGTAGCAAATCCTGAAAGAAGATTCCAAAGGTGTTGAATTCCAAGTAGTAATCATGCCGATATGTGGTATCAAATCCCTAAAGGGTAACAAGCTTCTACAAACGAGAGGGTTGTCAAATGTTTGATGAACAAATGAAGGTTCGAACATAAACAAATAGATATCGAGTTACAGTAAACCCAGAAAACGGTAGATATCAAAACTTGACAATCATTAAGGTTGTCCAGCATCTATGATCAAGTTTGAATATCAAATCTTTATGATAATTGAGATGTCGAATCACAGCAACAAGCATTGTCAACCGTTCACAAGTGAAAGGTGATGTCAAAGCCTTAGACAATAGAGTGTTGAGTCACAAGTTTTATGAAGGTTTTGATTTCTGACAAATAAATAAAGGCGATCGACAAAACAAGGTCATTATGGCTATAAAGAGCTACATATGGTACTCTAGATTGTAGGTTGATTATTTGATATTATAATAGTGATAAACTTGTTAAAATCTATCCTCAAATAATCATGCATTTCAAGGAAATCAATATATATACGACTAAATTGTAGTTGCACATTCAGTGTGCAACTTTACAGGGACCGGTCGACCGGTCATAATATATGCGGTCAACCGTTCCTGCATAATTTGCACACTGAACGTGCACACATGCACATAACGTATATATATTTGAATTCCTGTCTACTGGTCACTTTTTAACCTGTCGACCGTTTTTAAACAGAAAGCAATTTTTCCAAAAGACACTTCTTTTCTCCAAAGGTTGCATCTCTTACCTTTCGTCAAAGATCATATCTCTTAATGGCAACTGCTCACAAAGAGTTACAACCATTCTTCTCTATATAAACTCATCTAAATCGTTGATTAAAACAACATGATTGTATATGCTTTTTACTCTAATCTCTGATCTTACTTTCTACATACTCCTGCATTCTAAAAGCTCTCAATTATTTTAATTGCTTATTGAATCATTGAAATTATTTCATATCTTTTGATTCAATAAGTAATATACTTTCCTTAATCTTCACAAAACATCATTCGTATATTTTGAGGATAAGATTATAGGAAATTTGTACTACAAGTGACAAAACTGTGTTATCAAGAACACATACCGTCGACAAACAATTATATTCATTGTTGTTGAAGTCCTCTGTGTTGTAAGAGGCAAGTGTTGAAGTCCTCGGTGTTGTAAGAGGCAAGTGTTGAAGTCCTCGGTGTATTAGAGGCGTGAAATCCCGTTAGTTTGATCGGGTATTGTAAACCTGTTCCTCCGGGTGAAGCGAGGTAGTTAATAGTGAAAATCCAGATAGAAGTCTGGGACTGGACGTAGGACGGTGCTCCGAACCAGTATAAAAATCTCTGGTGTGATTTTTCTATTTTTATTTTTACTTTGCTACTATCATCTATTTTCTGCATTTATATTATAGTCCATATTACACGATCCGTGTGTACTATATTAGCACATATAATCGTATACACACTGCACTTTCATAGAGAAGTATATCGAGCGCCTTATGCTAAGAGAGTATCGAAATTCTAAAAAGGCGGGAGAGATATCGAACTAGCACAAGATGCCATAATGTATCGAATAGAGAAAAGATACCACAGCGCTAAGGGATATTGAGCATATAATCAAAAAAAGGGATATCGAGTCTCTACCTAAAGCTTGTCCTAGATACTAGGTCTAGCAATCATAAAGCATCTTAAGCAACAGATGTTGAATGATAAAGAACGTTGAGCATCACCAGTGTTGTGCACGTAAAAAAGTATATTTTTACTCACATGCTTAATCTCATTTTAGTAGAATAAATGTCATAATTGGGTGTTTTTATATGCTTAAAACCAAATTTCAAAAATGCTTTCAAGTCATCATTCATGCATCTACATGGGGGCAAAACGGTAATTTTCGTGTGTGAATTAATATGAAAAAATATTACTTGCATATTTTACTTTGTTTTGTAAGAATTTGGATTCAACTTGGGAGTGGCTTCATGGAAATATGCATATACAAGAGTCGAAAGCTAAAGAAATAAAGAAATAAAGGATTTCATGTAATCATGGAGGACCCCACCTACCCACTAACCATGAATCACAATTAAGAGCTAACGCACGTGTTAGTAAGGATTAAAGGAACATGCACATTTAATGAAGGATTAATTTCATGCTAATGATAACTTAGAGGCCACATTAACTCAAGGGCATTTTAGGGAGTTCCCTAAAAATGGATTAGGGTTTTAGTCGTGTATAAATAACCCTCTTATGTTCATGTGAAAAGTTTTTATTATCTTACCTTATTTTGCAAGTTGTAGCCACAAAATTAATGAGAAATAAAATGGCTTTCTAAGCCTCTTCTTCTCTGTTCTTTACATGCTTTTATTTTATTTTATGCTCATTTTTATTTACATGCACTCTTTCCTTTTATGTTAGTAGAGTATATTTCTATTTGTGCACTTAGTTTTGTTTTATTTTTATGCAAGTAGTTAGTTCTTTTAATTTTAATTAGCTTGCGCTTTCCTTTTTTGTTCCATGTTGCAGTCTACTTGTGTTGTGTAGCGATCCCACTGCGATGCCTAAATTAGCAAAAAATATTACAAGTAATATCGTTTGCTAATCCGGAGAATATGCTTGGTAAGGGCGATCAAATGTGAAAATATCTTTATGCTAACACTGACATGTCATTTATACATTTTCACTTAATATCTGAATTGAATTTAACCTGTACAATATTAATACAAAGTAATAGACACAACGATTTCTTAGAATCAGAACAATATATCATATAAATAACAGTCACAGATCACGGTGGAATAAATCTTAACTTATACATATACAAATTTTGAGTTTACCAAACAAAGCATTAAACTCAATTGTTATACAAGTTTTAAAATTCTCTGATCTCAATTGTACATCTTATAAACATTTTCATAAATTTTCTAAATGAGATAAACTAAAATGTCAAAAGTGTTTATCTTCTTACTAGCCCAAACATCCAAAGGTCAACTTGTCATGTAACCTGAAAAGTCTCGACCTGACCTAAGCAAAATAATACCCGGGTCAGACTATCTCCAAATATCCAATAGGGTGAGAAAAGAATATAACACAAGAATGAACAACATATAAGCAAATACAGATGTCTAGGATATAACGAGTTAGGGAATTAATTTAACTCAGAACAGGGTTATAAGTTTAAGTCATAGACATGAACTAGTCACTAAACACAGAATAATAGAATTAGCTTAATTTAGCATCCATCACAAGACACAAGAATATATATTTAGTTCACGAACACAAAACACAAGAATATATATTTATTTCACTAACACAGGACATAAGAATATATATTTATTTCACAAACATAGAATAGTCATAGAATCCAAATATCCAGAATCCAAGATATCTTACTCAAAACGATCATAATGATCCTGCATAGAACCGTAGCAAACATACAAATATTTTGGTATTACACGAACCAATCCGATACCAGGGATCGTACACAGGACGAGAATCACAAGATCACAAGACAATCTCAAGGAAAGCAGCCATAAACGAATCTTCCAGATTTATTTTAGATTATTACACTTGAAAAGAAATCTAGGAGTAACTTCTGAAGGATCTTGCAGCCACTTGCGGCACACCAAAAGAGAGTAAACTCTAAAGTGCCAAATACTATCACCTTCAGTAATCATTAGAATTTAACCAATACGTCCCATACCATATTGTAAAATCCAAGTGTTTACTAAAAGCTAGTAAATATCATTTATTACGGATACCACCGGAAAACCTGAATTATATTCTCTTCTGAATCTTGCAACCACTTGTCGCACACCCGAATAGAAAACAGCTCTAAAATGTTAATCACTTTCCTATAGTGATCACATGAATTTAACCAAAGTATCCCATACTACCCGGTGAAATTCACGTATTCACTGATGGTTAGTAAATTCCACATAAACATTCTATTCAATAAGTTTAGGCCATATTCGACGAAGCGTTATACGAAAACATTTAAACCAATCGATAATAATAAGTCCATTGTTAGCACTCCTTATGTTATAAAACTAAGGTTCTCAAAAAAATAGTTTCTCTCTGGTTTTCTTTGTTTAAAACACTAGTTAATTTTTGTTCACAAATCTGTTTATTATTCCCAAAAAAACATTTATTATAAAACCAAGATTTTTTCCGTGTTTCACAAAACCATATTATTCATTAAAATTCCAAGAATTAATATGGTTCAAAATTTATATTATCCTGATTCTCAAAAGATGTATTAACTTATTTCCACATTTACAAATTCCACAACTATTTTACTGACACATTTTATTATAGAATTTTTTTATTATTTAACTAAATTAAATATTAGTTTAAATTAAAATATTCCATAAACTCGAATTATACCAAGATTTCACTTAATTTCACAAAGTTATCTCAAATTTCCATATGTTATATTATTCTTAAAACCATATTTAATTACTCTTCCAATTCCATTTTGATATACATATCTATTTATTTCATTTGCTCAAATTTATGATTTAAAAATATTCAGTTTTGACGACCTAAATCTCAAAATTATACAAAACTTAAAACATGAAATTATAGCACGGAGTCTAAGCTTTCCAGAAATTAAAGAATTATCCAATTTTGATAAGTAAAAAAAATAATGGCCAATATAATTCCTCGGATTTAAATTTATTAACATTGTTTTTCATTGACAGGCCAACGACAAGAAATGAGTTTTCTGACCATTCAAACTTCAAAATTATGCAAAACATAAAGCATTAAAGTTATTTCATAGAGTCCATGATTTCTAGAACTTCAAGAATTATCAAATTCCGAGTAGAAATGAGAATGTTATGCTCATATTACTAACAATGTTTTAGCACAGAAAATTTGATAGTGCACAGACTATTGCTCTGTTAAAAACCCGATTTCTACCCAAAATCTTCAAAATCTGATAAAGTGATTAAAACAAAAGTTCTTCGTTATAGGATTATCTTTCTACTGCAAAATAGTTCAATAAATTTGGATTAATCAATCAAAAGTTATGTCCATTTTACTCTCAGGTATTAATTCAAAAAAAATTTATATGGTCGTGCTATAACAACAGTTTGAAATTCAATTTAAACCCCTTTAAATACAGTGTTTCAAAAAATGATCAAAAAAGAATTTGTAGCTTATTTTAATAATTTTCTACAACAAAAAGATTGAGCCAATTTGGATCATTCTACACTAAGATAACGTTGTTTTACTACACTGATTTCTACAAATAATTTTCAGTTGTCGATTTGAAAATTTCACATTTTCACTAACATAATATATCTTTCTTTAGACCTCATGTGTTATGGTTTAGTTATAGGTCATTACTACCATTCATCAAAGTCAAAATAACCACAACAATAAGTGCACAAATAATCGCATCCATATATGCAAGGAATAGGCTTGTATTTATACATCGAAAAAATAAAATAGAGATACTTGTGAGATTACTCACCTTTCTTGCTTAGCTTGCTACAACGATTCTTATCAATCTTGCATTCAATTTCAAAAAAAAAAACCTAACAATTTGTCTCAAAATAAATGAAGAACAGTAACATCCAAAACCTATGAGATACTGAAAATCAACATGTCTAAATGGTGAATTAGATTTTGGAGAACTTATTTTTGATTTTCTCGTAATTTTCTAGAATTTACTGGATTTTAAAACTTTGATTTTGAGCGAATTAGGGTCTGTTTGGTTATCCATTTTCAGGGTATTTTTGATTTTCAATTTTGAAAAATGACGAAAACTCGTTTGCTTTATCATTTTGTAAAAGTCATTTCTGAAAATAACAATTTTTCAAAATGGGTCTAACGCATAAAATTGAAAACTGTTTTTTTTTTCTCAATTTTTAGCCCAACGTGGAAACTCAAAACCCAAATACAAAACAAACGCACGCATTGCCCTACTTTTTTTTCACCGGCCGCAATATTCAGAAATTAGCATCCGAGCGAAATTGTCATTTCATCAAATTTTGTCCCAAATCATCAAAAATCGGGTAATTCTACTTTTGTTTCTTGGCTATTTTGTTCTTCAAACTAATAAAGTATGTTAAACGCTAATACGATCCGTTTGATTTATTTCTGTTAATTAGGGTTTTGCTTATCACATATTATCTTTAGCAGCTAATAGTATATAGGGTAGTAATTTTTGGCGGTTTTACCGCAAAATCAAGTACCGGGTAGCGATAGTCAACAATACAATAGAACTTTTATTATGTTCAAATGTCCTTTTTTGGACTTTTATTATGTTGGGTTATGTTTTCGGATAATTGTATCATTCATGCCATTCGGTTTCTGCTTTGGGTGCAGTTCATAACATAACAGGTAATCAAGTATTTGCGATTTTGTTAATTTTTTTTTCTTTTGGAAATTGGTAGTTGGTGGCAAGAAGTTTGAAAGCAAGACTTTTGATTCTGTGGTTCAATTGTACTGTTGATTTTTGACTTATTATGTTATTTTTATTTGCAGGTATCCAGTAAAAATATTCATATAGAGGCATTTCATGTATTCAAGTTGCTAGATTATTTCAGCATCAGTCTTTAACATTTTATATTTAGGGGCAGACTATAATACATTTCAATTTGTGCTTGTACAGTTATTTTTTGCTAACCAAAACAAGTCTCCTGAAACTGTGGTAATATTAACAGTTTTTATACATCCTGCATTTAGAAATATGTAGTATAAACATTTAAATTACAAATTATTCAGTTGAAGCACATAAAAGTTGTACAATAAAAATGCACTGGGATTTATTGTTGCTGCCTACTGTGTTGATATTACTTAACTTCATTTTCAGGCATGGTTAATATTGTGTATGAAAAGCTAAAAACAATTTCTTTTTTGTATATAAATAATATCTCTATATTGTTTATCATCTAAAAGTGTGTTATATACATGTACAGGTTGTCTACAGGCCAACCCAGAGTCACATATATCCATCGAGATAATATGATGTGTCTCAATGGATATTTGATTGTGCCAATGCTTGAGTTTTAATACCAACAGAGTCATATCTCCTTGGAAGGTATGTTTATATGACTGTGGAATAGTAATCTAAACGTGATTTTATGTTTGTCTTAATGCATGTGCAAATCCAAATTGGTCAGTAATAAGAATTTTCCAAGCATCGGCTAGCTTCTAAATTTTGTACCATATGAATTATAATGTCAACCCTTAATAACCAAGTCGAGTATACTGAATTATTGGAAACTTGCTTTGGAAACTTGTCTTTACTCATCAGCTAGCTATACAAATGTGGAATGATTACATAGCAACTCATCCATAAACCTAAATAGTTAAGTATGAAATTTGTCTTTATTTATCTTTTCTTAATAGGAACTTGCTTTGCTAATGATAATAATTTTAACGAAGCAAATTATGAGTGAATGAGGCTACACAACCACTTACTCTTTCTTAATTGGTTAAGTTTCTCTTGCTTGCTTTTATGTACGCTTAGGTAATTCTTGATTCCAATAATGATATTTGATTAGATTTGTGTAATGGTTGTATAATTTATTACTAACATGTGGGTCAATATTGGAAACTTTATCAAGTTTGCATGTTTATCACTATCCAAGTATATATGTATTGATGTACTTGTATATTTGTATTTGTCAGAAAAGAGAAGGTCTAGCATGAGGAAGAAGAGCCACTTGAACAAAGCAAAGACTACTTGCCTATAAGATACATCAAAACTTTTTTCCTCTTTATGTAAAGATACAATTGATATACCTTATCAAATTTGTAATGATTTTGGGTTGAGATATAATTAATTGTAGCATGACATGAGTTAGTCTCAATTTGATATGGTGTCAATGGGTCGGGTCGGGTCGGGTTTGGGTCGGGTCCAGTAGGGTTCGGGTTGATTTTAAAGGGGTCGGGTCAACCCGTTTATTAAACGGGTCATAAAAACTCAACCCGAACCCGACCCGTTTATAAACGGGTTGACCCGACCCGACCCGTGTAACCCGTTTATAAACGGATCGGGTCGGGTCGGGTCGTAAATGGGTCGGGTCAACCCGTATAAGGTGTAAACGGGTCGTAAACGGGTCGGGTCAACCCGTATAAGGTGTAAACGGGTCGTAAACGGGTCGGAACGGGTCGTAAACGGGTCGGGTCAACCCGTATAAGTATAAACGGGTTGTTAACGGGTCAATTTCGGGTTAGCGGGTCAACCCGAAACCCACCCGTTTATAAACGGGTCAAATTCGGGTTGACCCGAAAATGACCCGCCAACTTATCGGGTCGGGTTAACCTGCTAATTTCCGTGCGGGTTTCGGGTCGTGTTTCGGGTCGTGTAGGAAATTGACAGCCCTACTAGTAGTCGTTATTATTTTGTCATCCTTGTCAATTTATGATTTTCCATATCATGACATTTTTTTGTCAGTCTCATTCATTATCCACTCTCACTTTTATATTTAATGGTTAAATTTTAACCAAATTTGAAATTGGCATTTTTGTTTTGGAATAGCATTTTTGATTTTTAATTTAAAAACTATTTTTTAAAACTGTAGAACCAAATACATTTTTCAAAATATTAAAAACACTGAAAATGAAAAACTGAAAATGGACTTTGAAAACTAAAGACCAAAAACTAGAAATGAAAACAATCAGGGCCTTAGGTTTTAGAAAATAAAAGGAAGAAGAGCTTATATTTACTGTAAATAAAAAAATGAACGTGATGTTCATTATCCAACTGCAGAAGACAGAAATTCACCTTATTCTTAAGTGGGCTGAAATCATCCTAAGCTCAAACCCATTAGTTAATTAGAACAATAAAACACTTGCACATTTTCTCATTTTCTACCTTATTAAAACACCAATAACTTATTCACTTCAACATAGAAAAATTCAAGTTAATATACTAAAATTAAGCTCATCACCTAATCTTCATGATTAATTAATAAAACGTAATTTTTAATAATTTATAAACCCATATTTTCCTTATTGAAAACATGGTATTTTGCATTTTCTATAATATGACAACTTAACAAATAAATAAATTTTAACTTTAAAAATCCCCATTTTCTTATTAAATAAAATTACACCATATCTACAAAACACTAATATGTTATTTAACAAGTCTTAAAACAAGAATTTAAGATCAATGAATTTCATATCTTGCTTTTCCAATTATTATTTAAATAAGACACTAAATATTCAAATCTACTTCAATAAATGAGAAATTCAATTTCTCATTAAAATTACAGGTTTAAATCTTTCTTAAACTTAAATTAACAACACTGAAAAATCAGATTTATTACATGCTCTCTTAAATCTTCTTCTTCTTTGTTCTTTACATGCTTTTATTTTTATACTCATTTTTATTTACATGCTCTCTTTTCTTATATGTTAGTAGAGTAGATTTCTATTTATGCGCCTAGTTTTGTTTTATTTTTATGCAAGTAGTTAGTTCATTTTATTTTAATTAGCTTGCACTTTCCTTTTTTGTTCTATGTTGCAATCTACATATATTGAAATAATAACAAAAATGAGAAGCTAAAGCCCTTCAATTTAGGGGCAATGAAGCTCTCTTAAATCATGTAGATTCAACATATTTGCTAATTTATGATCTCTTTTTATGCTTCATAGATAGTTAGATGTTGATTTAAGTTTATTAGTGATTTGATCGCCTATGTTGTTTATCAGAACTAGGCTATTCTTACTCAAATATAAACACAATTTACATTAACATCTAACTAAGTGATTTTGATCAAAGAATTAAGATAGAGTCAAAATTTGTTGACCAATGCTACTAATCAAAAATCGTAAATAGATAGTGCTTAAAATAGATTTTGTTTTAGTTTCATATTCATTTTCATGACATTTAATAAGTGGTTTTAGTTGTTGTATTAAAGTCTGATGGTTTAAATTATGTTAATTAATAACACAAATAGACCATAATTATGATAAATACATTACTAATTCTACTTAGATTAAAATGAGAGATCATATATTGATTTTGTGTTGATTTTATGTGAGAGTATGAGTGTGGATTTGCCTCTAAATTATCTCTTTCTTTCGTATTTTTAATCACTTTTATTTGTAGTTAGTTTTTGCATTTATTTTTAGTTAAAACAATTTCAAGCTCTTTGGGTTAAATTGATTGAGTAGGATTTAAAATTTAATTCATCTCTCTGCGGATCGACTTGTACTCGCATACGTACTACAATTGTATGCCGTGTGCTTGCGGTATTTTAACGATAATATTTTTAACGGCGATTTACTAACCGATAGAAAATCCATCGCTATCAAACAAGTTTTTGGCGTTGTTGCCGGGGAATACGAATTTATTTTAATTTTACTCTTTGAATTATTTTTGTTGTTTATTTTTTTTTGAAATGGTACTTTAGATACAATATGTCATTGGGACAATAAACCACAAATTATATGTCAATAAATGTTCGAATCACGCTATGCAAGTTTTGAACTTGTGATCTCTTGCACCAAAGTCGAATCACTTAACCACTGGGACAATGGTGCTTATCTTTTGTTGTTTATATTTTTTTTGTGTGTTATTTTTCATTAAAAAAATAAAAAATATTGTTAAGAATTTGTTTTGTTTAATCTGTTTAGATTTGTTTTCAATTGTTTTGACTTAGCTGTGTTCGTTTAGTTTTATTTCTATTGCATCTAAAAAATTACACAATTTTATTTCAAAACAAATATTGTTCACTTCATTTGTATTTACATTTTCAAAACAACATACACAATTATTTTTTTATTTACATTTTGTATTTTCTGACAACTTCCTTGTGCATTTCTCATTTTCTTTTTACAATTGTAAAATTGTGCACTTCTCCTCTGTTGGTATAACTTCTCCTCTGTATTTCTCCTTTGTGTACTTGTATTTCTCATATTTGCACTTGTATTGCTGTATTTCTCCACTATCAGTTTAGCTTCTCCGTATTTACTTCTCTGCCACATACACAATTGCATTTACTTCTCTGCCAGTTTACATTTGTATTTCTTGCCTACCACCACATCATCACAGTTTAACTCCTTAACTCCATAACTGCCTAGTGACTACTACAGCAGCCAACAACGGCAACTTCCCCTACCACCGCTGCGATACTGCCTTCATTTCAGCCATCTTCCATCAAAGCCAAACCCTCATTTACAAACCACATTTGACCCATCATTTACAAACCTCATTTACAAACCTATCACAACCATTATTTACAACTTCTTATATCCTACTGCCATACATCTTCCACTTCCACTTCCACTTCCTTCACTTCTGCAAACACCCCTACAAACCACACTGCCACTGCCTGCCACCCATCAGTGCCTTCAGCATACCCACCAACCCACACAACAACCATCATAACCAACCAAACAACAGCAGATACCCTATGCACAGACAAGCATATTTCCACCTCTATCAACAATTCCAACCACACAACTCCCTACCCAGTGCACACAATTACAAATCAGTGCACATCAGAACCATACACTTCAAAACATCCATATCCTTCGCCAACAGACGCCTACAGTAACCTTCCACAACCTTATTACTGCAACACCACATGCCCACACTTCATCTCCAACATTCAAATCGATATATTCAACCATCCATTTCTGCCATTACCATCCACTGTCATTGCACATCCATCATCTTGCCTTTAACCACTTCTGCCCTGCCATCAACTTCTGCCTTGCCATCGTCAACTGCAACCACCCTCTCCCTACTTCAACAATAGTGCTTCAACCAACCATATATCACACCTTCAACAAAATGGCAACCTGAACCCACCATCCTTCTTCAAACAACCTACCTACCAATCACCGCTGTTTCATACAGCAATTTCACCTTGCATCTCCTCCTACATCATTAAAACATCTCCTCCTGCACTTCAAAAACAAACACCCTCCTTCCCAAACTCCTCATAACCAAACATGGTCAACAACAACTCGATTCCTTCCATACAACACCCATCACCAAACTACAACTTGTTTATTATTTCCTGCTCATTTACCTCAAACTCAATCCGGACCACCTCAGCCTCCTTTAACGACAACTTCATCTCCTGAAACCATCTCCACAGTCAAAACTTCCCCAAAAACATCACTTTCACTGCCTCATCAAACCTTAACCAACTCCTTACCTCTGTCAAGCATCATTAATCACTTCACACTGCATTCACATACCATATTCCACTGCCTCAACAAAACCAGCGAACTCCATCACCTAATCAATCACACATTGCTGAAATTCAACAATATCCGAACACAGAACCAATCTGCACACTTCAACACCTCAATTTCCCCAGACTACCTAAAACAAATTGCCTTCCTCAATCGCGACTAGAAATCCGTCACTATGACCGCACAACCAGATCTTCAACTAATTCCAACCTGCGAACGCGAACCATCTCAGCTTCGTCCAACAACCGCAACCCAAACAAATCAAACCACCCAAACGAACCGCTACCTCCAATCATTATGGTTGAATCGTGGAATTTTCGTATAATATTTTGATTTGGGAATTATGATTTTTGGAGAAGTTCTCTGATAACATAAATAAAGTACGAGTGGTTTAGTTTTCTTAGCGGGCCGTGTTGATTTTCTTTTTGTTTATTTTATTTTTTTAAGTCCGTCTTTATTTTTGTTCTTTTTTTATTTGTAAAAAAACAAACAAACAAAGGAAAAAGAAATTTTATTGGTTTCTAAATTATTATTATTTTCGCTTTATGTTGTTTGGCTTTGACTTGTAAATATTTTCCATCGGTTATCTTTTATTCTTAAAAATGAAAAGGTAGTTTTTGTTTTAGTCTTATAAATATTCTTGTTAAACAATTTTGGAGGCTGAAATTTGCAGGACTTAGAAGAGGACTTGCTTGCTGAAAACTGCTTTGCTTCCCTATAAAAAAATCACTGTTTTTAAAATAATTTGCTAATAATTCTGCACGCTTCGGTATCATGGTCTTATCACGTGTTTTTTATTTTATTGCATTATTGGTTGTTTACATAAAAAAAAATTCATTCGTGAACACATTATTAAATGCATTTAATTTCAGTTTCACATTCATCTCATCTTGTTTTTCTTTTCTAAGGGCAACACCCAAATCCACATAAGATAGGGGATTTCATCACCCCTTTCTTAGCATATAAATTGCATTTCATAATAGAATCTCACTAATAATAACGAATAGACGTTGGGGGGTCACGAGCTCACTTAGGGATTAATTGTATCTAGATAAGTGGTCTTCTTTGAACAATTTATTTTCTTGTTGTCTAAGTTACGGTAGAACAATAATCATTTATAAATGTTACAGTAATTCGTAAATATTATAGTGATTATTTCTCTGAAGATACTTAAACCTTCTGCTGCATTGCTACGGTGATTCGTGGTGCACCGATAACTCATGTCGTTACCTAATTGAGAACTATTTTGTTGGATTAAAACAAAGTGTGATAATACAATTTGAGGTTAGGAGCTACTATGGACAGAAAATTTATATTAAGTCCTTGCATTTATTTAGTTACATTAGTTCATGCATATATAAAAAAACAACAAAATCCAAAACTAAAAAAATTTGTAGATTTTACTTAACTTAGTTTTTTATCCAAAAGAAGAAAAAAAAATCTTTTTTAAATCTTTTCCTTTGAAAAAAATTCATTCAAAATCAAAAATCCAAAAAAACAAGCATTTTTTACTTAAGTTAGTTTGTTTTTAAGAAAAACAAAAATCCAAAAAAATATTTTCATAATCAAAAACTAAAAAATGGAAGAGAAATATAAAAAAAAATTAAAAATCCAAAATAAAAAAAAAACAAAAATCAAATTTTCCTTTTTAAAAATTATTTTCTTTTGGTAAATGTTTTTCCTTTAAAAAAAATAAAAAAAAACTACTTTTCACTTAATTTCATCTTCTGAACCTTGCTTCTTTCTCTTAAACTCGATCCTCACTTCTTTCTCTCCTTGACTTTTTCTTGTGTATGAGTACTTGAACTCGTGACATAACAACTAACCGTTTAACTTGGACAAACAACCCTCCAATGATGGCGAACGAGAATGCCCCTTGAACTCTCATGGATAGAATCTTTCTCGATTGAGTTCATATCCCTTCTTGTATCACTTTACCTGCCCTAACGGGTAACCATTTCAAAATTCATTCCGATCATATTGCCACGCTGCCAAAATTTGGCAATTTTGAACATGATGACCCATACATTTTCTTAACAAAATTCGAACAAGTTTTTGCAACCATTAAACATCAACAACTTTGTGATAACAGAATCAAACTTCGATTAATTCCATTTGCCCTTACCGATTACGTGGAAAAATAGTTGTACAGCTTACCATCGAACTCGATTAAAACCGGGAAGAATTTGTCAAATTTTCTTAAAAAAGTTCTACTCCTTGAAAAAAATAACTAAAATTCAAAACGAAATTGCCAATTTTCATCAATTCAGGGGTGAACCATTTGAAAAATATTTTAAAAGGTTTAAAGAGCATTTGATAAAATGTTCACACCATAATTTCGAAAAATGGTCTCTTTGACAAATCTTATACGATAAACTTGAAAATAGCCCACGAACCATGCTTGAATCGATGTGCCAAGGCAATTTTTTCGCCCAACATCAATGCTTGGCAAATTCTTGAAAACTTGGCCAAAAAATCATCCTAATGGGAATGTTCTAACGAAAAATCCATTTACTCATGATCGAGCGCACACTCAATATGATCAACTTTGGCTTTGGAAGCTAAGATCGACGCAATGGTCAATAAATTCGACCATGTTTTCTAATCTAACCAAATAAACCAAGCTTTCCAACCAATGTGTTATAAATGGAACGACCTGAATCACATAGTCGATCAGTGCCCTAATTCGATCGAACAACTCAATGCTTTCAATAAGGTTAAGAATGAATCATTTTCTCCAACTTATAAACCTGATTGGAGAAATCCTCCGAACATTGCTTGAAACTAAAATAATTCCAATACGAATTTGGTTCGTTCCAATTTTCAAGCATTTCTCAACAATGCTTGTAATCCTCACTTTCAACCAAATCATTTTCAACAAAATTTTGCTTATCCATCCCAAAATCAACCGGAACAATCTTTTGCTCCCCAAGTCGATACGCGATTAAGTTCACTTGAGAAAAGTCCTTAAACTTTAGCTAAAGAAACCACTCAAAGCTTCCAAACAAATAGTAATTTGCAAAATCTGTTAACCTCGTACATGCAGAATACGAGTCAATCTATTTCTAAACTTGAAAGGCAAATGAGTCAATTAGCCACGTCTGTAAGTGAACGTGAAAGAGGCACATTCCCAAGTCAGCCAATTCTAAATCCTAGAAGTCAAAACATGAATTCGAATCAAGCCCATGTTGTTCAAGAGAGCAACATAACCCAAATGAATGCATCATGAATTTGCGTTCCAGTAAACAAATCGATAATCAAGTTATTAATTCAAATGATTTAACAAAAACTCCCCTCAACACTTCTAAAACAACAAACGAATTTGAAAAATGCATTGAGCCAAATATCAAAACAAATTCCACTCCAAATTATTCTTCTACTCAAGTAGATCCACCTACTGAGTATCGTGTTCCATTTCCACATCGTCTTCGACCCAAGAAACACTCTGACCAAATGGAAAAGATGCTGTAAATTTTTAAACAAGTCAAAGTCAACATCCCACTCCTTGATATCGTTCAACTAGTCCTAACTTGCGCCAAGTTTCTTAAGGACTTGTGTATGCAGAAACGAGACACTCATGCACCTAAGAAAGTTTCTTAGCTGACGGACTTAGCGAAGTCTTGTCCCAATCAATTCCTGTTAAATACAAAGATCTAGATGTCTGACGATCTCGTGCACGATAGGAGAAAAAATGGTTAACAAATGCTTACTCAATTTGGGTGCGAGTGTCAATTTGATTCCTTATTCAGTTTACCAGCAACTTAGCATGGGTGAACTAAAACCGACGAAAGTAAGTCTTTAATTTGCCGATCGTTCAATAAAGAAACCCATAGAAAAAATCAAGGAGGTACTCATCAAAATCGGTCAATTCATTTTCCCCTTTGACTTCATAATTTTAGAGAATCAACCTATGAATAATCTGATGAGTCAAATTTGATTGATTTTAGACCAACCTTTCTTGGCTACTTTAAATGCTCTAATCAATTGTCGAAACGGTCCGTGAAAATTTCTATTGGAAACATGACTTTGGATCTTAACATCTTTAATCTTGAAAACCAACCGAACGAACCACATGGCCGAACGTTGGAAGTTAGCTCCTTTTAAGAAAATTTTGACAAAGAAATAGTGGCCTTAAAAATGAACGCGAGACCGAATACGAATAACTGTTTCAAGACAAGCCTTATGAAATTGAAAATATGCTTTCATTTGAACCCCTCACCCTTGAATCAAAGCATCAACATAATTCTTTGATTGAGCAACCTCCGAGGTTGGACCTTAAATCCCTTCACAATCACCTTAAGTATGCATACTTAAATGAAAATGAAACGCTTCCTATAATCATCTCTTCAACTCTCTCTCTCTCTTTCTTAATCAAGAAGATTTCCTTCTTTCAATTCTGTTGAAAAAGAAGAAGCAATTGGATGTTCAATCATCGATATAAAAGGAACTAGTCTCGCTCTTGTTCAACATCGCATCCATTTAATTGACAATGCCAAGCCTGTTCATGATGCGCAACGAAGGCTTAATCCAAAAATGTAGGATGCGATTCGTGATGAAATTTTTAAAATCCTCGATAACAAAATCATATACCCAATCTTTGACAATTCATGTGTTAGCTCAATTCATGTCATGCTAAAAAAGTTTGGTCTTACCGTTCTCAAGAACGATTCTAACGAACTCATTCTAACTAGTACTCGAACGGGTTGGCGTGTTTGCATTGATTATCGAAAACTAAATGCAGCAATACTTAAGGATCATTTCCCTCTTCCTTTCATCGACCAAATTCTTGAACGTTTAGCTGGCCATGGATTCTATTGCTTTCTTGATGGTTATTCTGGCAATAACCAAATTACAATCGCTTCCAAAGATCAAGAGAAAAAACTTTAACATGTCCATTTGGCACTTTTGCGCATCTACTTACGCCATTTGTTCTTTGCAATGCTTCTGCTACTTTTCAAAGAGGCATGATCAGCATCTTTTTCAACATGATTGAATGCTTTCTTGAAGTGTTTATGGTTGATTTTTCTATCTTTGGAAACTCTTTTTCTGAATGCTTATACCATCTTGAGTTGGTTCTTAAACTATGCAAGAACAAATACTTAACGTTAAATTAGAAAAAATGCCATTTTATGGTCAAACACGGCATTGTCGTTGGGCATGTCATTTCAAACAAAGGCATTGAGGTAGATAAAGCAAAAGTTGATGTAATTGCGAACCTACCCATTCCCAAATTTGTCAAGGACATTCATTCATTCCGTGGACATGTTGGCTTCTATTAACGTTTTGTGAAGGATTTCAGTAAAATTGTTCGACCTTTGATGACTCTTCTTGGAAAAGACATTCCATTCAACTTTAATTATGGTTGTGTTTCTACTTTCGAATGTCTCAAAAACGAACTCATTTCTGCTCCCATCATTTGCTCGCCGAATTGGGATCTTCCTTTTGAAATAATGCATGACACTTCCAACTACGCGGTTGATGATGTCTTAGGACAACACATCAAAAAAATCCTTCACATCATTTACTACGCAGTATGACTGTTAACGATGCTCAACTCAATTGCACAGCCACTTAAAAGGGCTTTTAGCGGTAGTCTTTGCGCTCGAAAAGTTTTGAACTTATTTGATTGGCTCACACATTACTATTTACACTGACCACTCCGTTCTTAGATACCTCTTCACTAAAAAGGATGCTAAGTCTCATTTGATCCGTTAGTTCCTGTTACTCTAAGAATTCGACCTTACGATCAAAACAAAAAAGGATCCGACAATATTATTGCTTCGTCTTCCAAATGCACCATCTTCTTTACCAATCAACGAGAACTTTTCTGATGAACAACTCCATTCTGTTTATGTCGTTCCATGGTATGCCGATATAGTGAACTATCTAGTCACTAAGGAAACTCCTTCATTTTGGTCGGAACAAGATAAATATAAATTTCTTTCCCAAGTCAAGTACCTCTATTGGGATGATCCATACTTGTTTAAACACGGTTTCGAGCAAATCATTCGACGTTGCATCCCGGATTGCTAAATCAGAAGTGTTCTTTCATTTTCTCACGATCAAGCTTGTGGTGGTCACTTCGGTCCTAAGAAGACCGCGAAAAAGGTGCTTCAATGTGGTTTTTACCGGCATACGCTTTTTAAAGATTCATTTGAGTTTTGTAAAACTTGCAATCGCTGCCAAACGTTAGGAAGAATATCTCGATGAAATATGATGCCTTTGAATCCCAACGATCAAAATCTTTGATGTTTGGGGAATTAACTTTATGGACCGTTTCCAAATTCTTTTGGAAATTCGACATTCTTCTTACTATTGATTATGTCTCTAAATTGGTCGAAACCATTCCTTGTAAACTTAATGACCATAAAGTTGTTGTGACATTCATAAAAGAAAATCTTTTCGAGGTTTGGAACACTTCACATAATAATAAGCCATAATGGAGCGCATTTCTGTAATCGTTCCTTTGAAACTCTAATAAAGAGTACTCAATAACCCACAAGTTATGCACTCCTCATCACCCTCAAATTTGTGGTTGATTTGAAGTTTCAAATCGTCAAATTAAACAAATCTTGGAGAAAACTATGAATAAATATCAAAAAGACTGGCCTAAAAAATTAACAGACTTGCTTTGGGCTTACCACCCCGCTTTTCATACTAACCTTAGGATGTCCCATTTCATCTAGTTTATGGGAAAGCATGCCATTTACCAGCTGAAATCGAACACAAAGCGTTGTGGGCAGTGAAGAACTTAAACTTTGATCTTAAAAAAGTTGGCGAAAATAGAAAATCGCAAATTAATGAGTTTTAGGAAATTAGGAACTGCGCATATGAAAATGAAAAAAATTTACAAAGAAAGAACAAAAAAATTTCATGACAAGTCAATCCTAAGGAAAATGTTTTCGTCGAATTAGAAAGTTTTTTGTATGACTCTAGACTTCACTTATTCCCTGGGAAAGTAAAATCAAGATGGACCGGACCATTTGTGGTACTAACTATTTTTCCATACAGTACTTTAGAAATACAAAACCTCAGGGATAGAACAATTTTCAAAGTCAATGGTCATCGCTTGAAACCATACTTGGAGTTGCCAAGTTATCGAGAGAAGGAGCTCATGATTCTTCATAAGTCGTACTACGTCTAGTAAGAAATGTTAACCCTCTTTTGTAAATATGTATATATTTTTCTCATTACACTCATCATATCATGCATTGACTATGGGACATAGTCAAAATTAAGTGTGAAGGGGAGCCTCATGTTCATTTTTAATGTTTCATGGTTGATTTTTTTCATTTTCTTTCCAAAACTCTATGACGATCCGGAATTTTTGAGCATTTGAAATTGGAATATTTAATTGATTTTAAATATTTGAAAGGTTAATTTTAACTTGAATTCCAAATATCACTATTTATTTGATAATTAAATTATTGAATTTAATAATTGAAAGTTGGGTGAAATATTGAATCTTCAGTTTAAGCTTGTTAAAAATAATTTAATGGCTTGTAAAATTTATATTGATAGAACTGAAGATAGTAAAAGTGTTAAAATTTAATTTGGAAGTGTCTTGTTCAGTTTTAAAATTTTATAGTTTAAACTGAATTTAAAAATAGCCTTCCGAGGCACAGTCTCGGAATTCGACGAAACCAGTTCCATTGGATCTGTAATATTGTATTATTGTCGGGTTTCAAATTTTGTAGTTTTCAGAGTTATCGTGTGATCGCACGAGATATAAACTCTTGGAAAATAATTAATTGAATAAATTTTAATAGTCAATCCAAAAAGCTATCTTCTCCATACGATAGAATTAGGACTCGAAACCTTTACCAGTGCGTTCGGAATACGGGTATAACCTTATAAACGCTTAGCGACACGCCTCGATAGGATGTCAAGATTTTAAGCTATGGATTCAAAACGATTTGAATTTAAATTTAAAAATAAATGTTGACCAGTCAAAAACAATTTCATATCAAAACTTTTTTTCCTTCACCTCGATGTCACTGTAGCCAGATTTCTTCACGTTACCATCTAATCATGTCTCCTTTTTTAAACCAGGTTGGAAGAAAAATAAAAGTATTAGTATAGATCTGTTCTCATTTCTGCAAGTAAAAACATCTTCCCCTCCTATCTTCTTTGCGATTTCAAAATGCCCAGCGGCTTGCTTGGAAATTTTAAGGGGCGAAACAATTTCCTTTTAAATTGAATCGCGATTATTTTTTGGCTTCCTTCTCTGTCCAATTCGAGAAAAAAATTCCCAGGGCACTCAGTCCAAATCGCATAAATTAATTTTCTATTTTGTTTTCGTTTCCATTTTTCAATTTCAAGTCTCAATCTTTTCATCCAAAGAGCCGACCTACTATCCTGTACAAGCCGATAAACATGTCCAGTCACGATCTCTTGTTTTCCCTTTCCCTCTCATTCAACTAAAATCAATCTCTTTCTTCCTTTTGTCAATCCAAACGAAATCAAACAAAAAAAATGAATTGAAGAAAAAAGGAACCGTGTATCCACTTCGTTCCATCGGCAACGTCATTGATCCAAAAAAGAGAGAAGAGAAGATCGAAATCGATCGTCAAATTATAAAAAAAGTATAACATCGTGCCTACGAAAATTTGAAGCCGGAGGCGCATTAGGAAGCATCATGCACACAAGGGTGGATGGGGCAACCTATCGCTCGGTGGTTCAAGGGTTCGATTGGGAAGTCGAAGTAGCGGTTAAGAGCTAGGGTTTTCACGTTCGAAGTTCGGGGTTTCTGATCTCGAGCTCGAGCTCTAGATGCACGGGTGAGGTCACGCATAAAGCTGGACATGGGGAGGATCATCTCATTCAACAAAATCATGATTTAGTGAGGTCGAGCTTCATCCAGTCAAAGTTATGGTGGCGTCGCGATCTGTGTTAGAGGTCGATGAATGCGATGGAGACCAGTGACAACTACTGGCGTATAAGATCAACGATGTAGTTTTTTTAGTCGCGACCATGGTTAGCTCGTGGTGAGGAGGTTACCAGTCATGATTCGGGGATGTGGGACGAATTCGGGCCAAGTGGCGTTGATAGAGGTGAGCTGCTTCTTGGCCATTGAGATCGAAGATGGAATCGCCTGGAATTTGAATTCGAGCATGATTTAGGATGGAGGTAATGGCAATTTTCTTTTAGCTAAGTTAATTTAGAAATTAATGATAATTAAAATTAACTGATTATGTTATATAAATTCGAATGTTAATAAATTTTATAACTTCTTCATACGAGGTTTAACGGAATCGGTTATATAAGGTTCGTAGCTGCGGAATCTACGCAATAGAATTAAAATTGGAATGGATTGCAAATAAATCATGGTTTAGATCAAACGAAATCAATGCGGTGGGGTTCGGAGCTGTGGAAGGTGTGTAAAGGATTCAATCGGAACGACTAGCAAATAAAAGAAAAATCAAAGGTGAGTTAATCTCACTCTTTCGGATAATCAGTTAAAATTAAATAGTTAAATTTAAATGATTGTTGAATGCTTGGATGTGGTGTATATATATATACTACTATAGTATATATATATATATATATATATATGTATATATATATATATATATATATATTTGAGTGATTGATTTCCCGCATTATATAGCAGATGAGACCCTATGTGCCGCATAATAGCGGATGATATTATATTAATCCCATATTCGATATTCCACCTTGAAGTGGAATTGGTATTGTGCTAACATCTGGGGAAGCAGGGAAATAGGTTGGAGGGATCCAACTGGATTCCTTAAAATTATTTAGAATTGTTTAATATTCTGTGTTATGAACATTTGATATTCTGTGATAAATTTTATTGATAATTGGAATATTGAATGTTATGATTTACTTGAATATATTTCGATACACTGAGTTATCAAAAGATATAGAATTAGATTTTTGAAAAGAAAATAAAAGAGTGAATTTTTAAGTAAAATGATCATAGAGAATTTAAATAAATTTAAGAATGAACTTGATAAGAATAAAAGTGATTTTAAAATTCTAATAAATAATTTCAAGTATGGGAAAAGGGGATTTTGAATAAACAGAAAATAATGAACTGTAAAACTTAAGTGATATTATTTAAAGGAATAAAGAATTTACTTTAAAATTCAAGGTTTAAATTTATTTAAAAGGATAGAGAAGGAATTTTGGAAACCTAAAATTGGTGGGTTTCAGTTAAAAGATTTTAAATCAAAATGGAGAAATAAAATATGAAGTTAATGGATTTTGGGGAAAAAGAGAGTAAGTAAAGAGATTTATTTCAAAATGGAGTAAATTGGAAATCAATTTGGAAATTAATTTAAATGTTTGAAATTGGAATTATAAAGGAGAATGTGACTAAGAAATTTATAAACTGGGTTTATAAAAGTGAAGTAATATATCAGTGGATATTTGGAAGAATAAATTCACGACGGGAATTTATTAAAGAAATGGGAAAATTTGTTTAAAAATAAATAGTGATTTATTTTTAAAGGATGTGAAGAGAAGTATATTTCCCTGGATAGCCAAGTACGTTTTCAAAGTAAATTTTTAAATATAAGTTAAAGGTTTTAATATTGTTTTAAAAAGCACGTTTTGGAAAGTTTATTATTTCTATAATATTTAAATTCTAAAGTAAGTATTTTTCAAATCTATTATTGTAGTAATTATTTAAAGATGACTTGGTATTTTGGATTTAAAAAGAGAAAATCTAGTTTTATATTTTATAAAGTAACCTTGCTTTAAATATTCCTAAAGTATATATTTTTAATAAAGCATTGAAGTAGTTCTCAATTTAAATGTTTTAAAGGATATTTTATAATAAAGTGTTTTAAATTATTTTAAAATCTAAAGTTTTTGTGCTTGGTGTTTTCAGTGGAAATAAATATTTGGAAATTTATTTCATGTGAAAAGTGTGGTTTGCAACCGTTTTCAAAAAGGGTTGAAAATGGAAATATATCTTGCAAAGGTATTTTGAGGAATCATAAATAATTTGGGAGATTATTTATTGTTTGATGGTTGTTTGTGAATGTTAATTGATAGTTAAATAACCAATTATCAATATTGGCCAATGCGCTAATCGTTTCGAAGAGACCGGGATTGGGATTTATTTCCTGAAAACCACTTCGATCTGGTTTGTACGTTTTCGTGAGGAAGACGAGTTTGGATTCGAAGGTGGAGCAATGAAGTGCAAGGGCTGGTCGCTACTAATCCCGAGGATGATTCCAAAATGGATGTAGTAGGAGTGGTGCCTTCGGTTCTGTTCGAACCCGGGATGGACTTTTATGGATGAATGCTTTCAGAACATCGTCAGGTGGACGATGAGCATTCTAAGGGATATGTTCTAAAAGGTAACGCTTAGCCTCATGCCTCATCAACTGGGAATGACTGAAAATTAAGGGTTAGCAGCAAGTCTAGGTGGGTAGCGCCCATTAGGATGAGGTCATCCCTGCCTAGACGTCCCTTTTTATTCGGTTTAGTGGTGCGGTTGCTGATCCCAACCTTGGGGTGATCTTACTCGGAATTATCCAGTAAGGGGTAGTTCCGGTCTTGTGTTGTAGGGGGTCGGGAGTGATCTTTGGTATGCTGATCTAGACCAGGTACCATGACAGGTGGTACCCCAGTGCCTAGTCATTAGTTGGAATTCCATTTTCCTTACGCGCCTGTAGGGTTTTGATTATGCCCAACTATTGCTGAAATGTGAGTGCAAGCATCTCAGCTAGATTCTATTTTATTTCTATAGACACTAATATAATATCAGAGAATTTTAATAAAAAGTGTTTTAGCCATCGTAAGGTAAAAACCCGACATGTTTATTTGTGGCGTGGTCTTACGAGATGCTTTTGTTTTCAAAGAATTTTGAAACTTTAATAATCAATTTGAGTGTGGTTTTCTCACGCTGGTATTCCAGACTGACTCGGGTGTTATTTAACTATAATGCTCGGATCATACCGAGTATTATAGATTACAAGAAAGGATGCTGTGGAGCTAGATGGCGATACGTACTCCCGTACTTGTTTTAGATATTCCGCTGTGTTGTTTAGCTGTGTATTCAGATTGTGAGGACAAGTTATGATTACTGTCCAGTTGTGTGTTATGTATATTCTGATGAATGTAATGTATAAACAGATTTGTTTTTGTGTAAAGATCTGTTATTATCTATTATATTTTATTCTGCCGTGATGGTTAGATTCTGATGTTGTTTAGTTTTCTCTTCTTCTACCTCTTCTTTTTTAACCCAAATGGTTCGCATTTCCGTTCATCTTGAGTTGATTGATGGAGAATAGTGTCAAATCAAGGGGTATGGGTTTGCAGATTGTTACAAACTCAAAACCTAAAAAAATCCCAAAACAAATTTCTTTTTAGTATATTGATATACTTTTGAAGACACACTATACGATAAATATATGTTTTTGGTTATTAAATTGAAAATTTTAAACGTTTATTTGTCTCAAAAAAAATAAAAATAAAGTTTGATTACAAATAACTATGGTTTAAATAGTATATAGGAAGGTTCATAGGTGATAATTATGAAGCATATCCGAATTGTAATCTTTGTTTAAAAGAGTGGCTGATTTAAAGCAAAGGCGATAACATTTCCAATCTTCTAAGTTAAGTGTGTAGGATCGATTTCATCCTAGAGGGGGGTTGAATAGGGTGATAAGCTATTAATTATAAAAATTTAATGCGGAAGTTTGTACAAAATTATTTCAACATAGATATATCAGAATAATAGCAGCACAGATAATAGCAGAATAATAAATGCAGAAATAGAACGACACAGAATTTACCCAGCTTCGGCAAAACCCTGCTTACGTGCTGCCCCCAAGGTTTCTACTAGAAATTAAGCAGTCAGACACTTGCACACGTAAACTCGTGACACCCTCTATTGACTAGCCTTAACTCTATGCTCAAAACCCTACCACAACTCAGCCACTGAGTTGTGAATTCTCGAACTACACCATCGTAGCTCGTCCCCTAGTCACACGATTATAATTTACACGATTTTAAAAGAGAAAATACAAATTTAAAACAATTATAAAACAAAACCCTAATTTTAAATATTAAAGTCCAAATAAAAACAAGGCTGGCCTAAAAGTTTAAGTGATAAAAATGGATCGTCCCTTTTCCTTTTGTTCCTTCGGCCCGACTTCTTTTCTTAAAAAAATAGTGCTCGTTCTTCGTTCCTCTTTGCTCTGAAATTAAGGCTTTGTGGCGCCGCTTCAATTTGTCGATGATGCTTCGAATATTTTTCTCTATCAGTGATTAGCTGCGGCTGCCTGAATTAGGTCGAGTTCGACTATTAAAATGGTATGCGATTTATTTTTCTTTTTCGATATTGATTCTGCTCGAGCTTTGATTTGAGTTTTGATTTAAGAGTATACTCTGAATTTCTTTCTTGAACTCGAATGAGTAATTGCGCCGATGATGTTATGGTTTATATAGCATTTGAAACCCTTTATTTTCGTTCGTATACATTTATTTAAATTTGTCAATTACTTTGTTCTGGCCGTTCGATTTTGTTTCGATGCTGGTGATGATTTCTGACTTCTTTATAATCGTATATTTCTGTGTTACTTGGTTGACACGGTGTTGATCGATTTCGTGGCCACCATGGCTTGACTTGATTTGACGATGACTTTTTTCTGATTTGGTTTGTTTTTGACTTCCTTGATTGCCATGGCTTCAATTCTGAACTGTTCGATCTTTTCCTTGGTCATTTCGGCATATTATTTTTGGCTTGATTAAAAAATTATTTGAGATGGTAACAACGGCTGCCTTATTCCTATCTTGGCTCTGGTTATCACGGCTCTGACTTATGCCTTGACATTGATTTTCTTTGTGCTTATTGAGTTTGGCATGATTGTTCCTGTCTGTAGCTACTCGAGTTGTACCTTTTTATAACTGCTATTTCATGATATATGTATACTTGCTGTTCTACACATGTATATATGTATGGTTGCTTTCGTGTGGTAGCTGGACTTGCTCGAGTTCATATTTCTTATATTATCTGACTTCGGTTACTTTAAATATGTGATTTTTATCACTTGGCTTTATCATGTTTGCATATGGACTTGTGCATGCTTTGGTGCCTCTGTGGCTTCATGAGTCTGGTTCTAATGCTTTGTTGTATTGAGTCAGATGTATTATTAAAGCATGTATATCGGTATGATCATTATTGAGTTCCTGGTTTTGCTATTTCATTTTGCATCAAGCATTTTCGCTTATACTTGACTTGATGTTGAAGTCACAGAGGTGCATTGTGGTGAGTTGCTCTGACCGGTTGACTGTTGCATACATTTTTGTTTTACTGGTGCATGTTGTATCTGCATTCACCACTGTTTGTACACTTTTATTCTGCTGTGTTTTCGTTGGTTCACTTGTTTCACTATTGGTTCATTGTGCAGTCCGGTCGACCCAATTCATGTAGTCTTCATGTAGCTTGTTCTACTCTGGTTTCATGAAATCTGGTTGCAGTTGAGTTTGAACCATTGGTTTCAACTACCATGTGTAAAAATACATCCATGTATATATATATATATATCTGTGTGTGTGTGTGTGTGTGTGTGTGTCATTTTGTTTTTACCTCAAGCCTGTTTCACTGTCATGTGTATGTATGTGTTGTCTGGTCTTCGACATTTCACTGGTGCATATGTTTTGGTCGAGGCTTTGGATAGTTGTTGTGCACTCTGGTTTCATGATGTATGTTTGCACCCTTGTATGTGGTCAGTGGTGGTTTCAATGTGCAACTGTATTGTGCTAGTATTTGCAGATATGTTTAATTATATTGATCTCATCTTTAATGTCTCTGAGCTTGTTTGCGACAGAAGTTTCATTGTGGAATTTTCATTGAGTCAGGTTTCATTGGTGGCTGTAGTTTGACTGTGCAGACTGACCATATGTGTTTTACTTGAATTTCTATTGTATTTGGTCTTTTTCTCAAGTCATGTATCATGTGCATGTATTGAGTCATATGCTTCGAGGCAGATCATCTTGTTCCCTCTTATGCTGGTCTTACCTCTCTGGTGTTGTTTGATTCGGACTGAGCTATTTTCTCTAATTCACACATGGTTGATCTTTGATCATTTCTTTTATGGCTGTTCTGGCTATTTTTGAGTCTGAGACGATTTACTTTCGTGTGCCTGTTCTCTTTGTTATTTGACTTGTGAAATGCCTTTGTTTGTTTAGTTTGTTTTCATTTTCTTGTCCACTGGTGCATTATGTTGTACCTTCTGGAGCTTGTTATGATATGCTAGCTCGAGTTATGTAGTTCATGTGTACATCACTGACTTTGTACATGTCGTGCTTGTATTGTTGACTTTGTTTGTTGTCTTGTTGACATGTATATATGCATACTTTGACCATAGCATTCATGTGTACATTGAGTTTCACCTGTGTTGAATCCAGCTTTAAAGCTCGGGTTTGACCTTGTGCCCATGTTGTGATTTTATTTGTATTTCACTTGAGTTGAATCCGGCTTTTAATTGGGTTTGACCTATGCTCAACTGTCCTTGTAGTTTTATCAAGTGTATATATCAGTGTGCACAGCCTTGTGGCATGTACAATGATACACTATGCATGTCATAAGCTGTTCGTGTATGATGAATTCAAAATTTAATGATGACGAACAACCGAAATAACTGAGGCAAATAATATTTTCAAAATACATTTTATCTTACACTGCAAAAATGTTTTATTTTCAATTTTACTGTGTCAGTATTTATTTTTGAAGATTGCTCAGATGCTGGATTCAATCTGCAATGAAGATGAAGATAAATTATGAGTAAATGAAAGATTGTGATGTAATTGAATTTGTATTGTAATTGAAATTTGTAAATATATAGTGAGAGCTCAAATTTGTACTATTCAAAATTGTAATAAATATTTGTTTGAATAAAATATCTGTTTGAATTTAAATTCTATGTTATTCTTTTATTCAACAAACATTTAATCTATGAAAATAAAATAGTACATTAACAAATACATTTAAATGAATATATATATATATATATATATATATATATATGTTTATTATCATCAAACAAAAACTATATACTCGCATATTCAACAATCTTCCCCTTTTGATAATAACAAACATATATTTAAAATTTTGAATTTGTTAAATGTATTTGATAATCCAATTTTCTTCCCCTATTTGAATGATCCCTCTTTACACAAAGCTCCCTCTTCATATATGCATGTAAATAAAAATATGCAAATGAGCCTAGATGCAAATAGAAAATATTTGACCTTCATTTATCAAAATTTTAACTTTTCTCTCCCCCTTTTTTATTACCAAAAGAGTAATAGTGTTAGAAACATAGATGTAAAGTGATAGACATTAATACATCATTAAAAATCAATCGAATATAAATATTAAATTTCAATAAAAAATCAAACAAAAATCATAAATACTCTGTTAGATGATATTCCACTTTAGAGTGACGGGGATAATGTCATCATATAAAACCATGTAGTTGTGTCTATTTGTGGCATATTTATATCAAGAATTTGAATATCTACTAACCATGCATAACCGTTAGGACTATTAAATGAGATTAGTAGTATTCCAAAAATTTTTAATAAAAATGAATTCAAGTATCTTCTAACCACGCTTAGCCGTGAGGACTTTTAAATGGGATTAGAATCAACTTGTCTATTTAATTAATCAATTTTAATAAGCGTTCCATACATGCATAACCGCGAAGACTTTTAAATGAGCATGGATGCACATAATCAAAAATTCCAAGTAATTCACTCATGCATAACCGTGAGGACTTTTAAATGAGAGTGAATACTTTGGATCCTTTTCTTAAAAAAAATAATGAAATGAAAAACGAATGATTCCCATTTAAAATACCACATATGGACATACTATATTGGATTTTGATGAGTGATGGCCGATAGAAATATGATAGAATTAGAGATGGTCATGGAATTTTTACCAACAAAAAGTGTTTTTAACTCTTGTTTAAATTTTTAAAGAAATTTACTAATTATACCGTCTCAAGTTATAATATATGAGTAATATCAACACTCATCACTTTTTCAATCACTATTTATCTTTTCAATAATTAATAGGGAGTCAGATTAATTAATGTAATCATTTAAGCTCAAATTCAAAAATAATTATCAAATTTTCTAAAAATGACTAATCTGAAACAAGGTCAAAATTTATTTTCTAGAAGGGGTTTTATAAGAAAAATGTCTGCTTTTTGAAAATTTATTTGAAGTGAAAAATATGCAGATATTTTTCTTTAAAAAATGATACAGTTACTGAATGTCTCAACATAAATCATATTCCACTAGTAATTTTTCTATCAACTAGATTACCAGTGTAATTTGCATATGAATTTCTCTTTCATCCAAAATTATCATTTGTTGAATGTTATAGACCAGACCGTGATGTGTGCAACAAAATATTGAAGACCTTTTTGAATGAAAATTATTTCAATTTAATTTGAAGTCGTGCTAATAAACAAAAACCATGAACATATAGTCAGCCAAATGTATTATCATCAACCAATAAAACACCATAATCAATCAAATTAATCTATATGAAGCATTTCAAGGATTGTAGTTTTCTCAGCATAAAAGAATAATCGGCCAACAATTTTGAAAAAGTCAGAATCATTATAAACATTCATTTCATTATCACATCATTGGCTGATTTAATTCAGATTATGGTGCAAATTATCACATTTGATATATCGTTCAATATACGATTACCTGTTTTACTTTTACGATAATTTTTCATTGTCGCCCATTGTGTTTCTGTCACCTTTATACTAGGCTAAGGAACTTTGCTTTGTCGCCCGTTGTGTCCCTGGAGCAGCCAGAATTCAAGTAACACTATTGTAATTCCTTAGCCTGCCACCACACCTACACGATAAAAGATTTTTGTGACCTATTTGTTTTTATAGGTCCATGGTTGTTAGTGGCAACAGATTTTTAAAAATAATTTTGTGAAGACCCAAAACTATTTATATATGTTCCTTTCGGCATCCAGATTTGTTTAATTTTGAGAGATTATATATTCATGCCTTTTGGAACCCAAATTGGTATAGTTTTCATGTGTTTGAGTCTACACCATCAATTATTTTGATTGTGCCCAACTTTTCTACAAATTATGCACATGGAATTGACTTGTTTAGTTTTGTTTCTAACATTTTCCGATTGATTATACCCAAGTCCTCATCTAACAGTATTAACAGTTTGTTTTCCTAATAGCATATTCAATGATTTTTCACTTTTTGAAAATTTATCTAAAGTAGTAGACAATTGTTGGTCTTGCGTTTTGAGAGTTTCATTTTCATTCAATAATTGTATGCACTTTTTAATAAAATTTTCTCTTCTTGTATTTTCACTTTCTTTCAAAATCATAATTTCATTTTCAAGCGACTTAATTTTGGTTTCTGATTTTTTAATCACTTCTTCGAATGTTGGACACTTATCACACTTAGGGATCCTACTTTGATAGTTTTTAACTAATTGATCAAGTTGTTTATTTGATTCTATCAAAGTATCTCTTTGTGATTCAATTTTAGCGTATTTCTCCCTAAGTCTTTCAAAACAGCTATTTACTTCGTGGAAATATATAAGTAATTGTGAGTGGGTGAGTTTTTAATACCTTGCTTGGCTCATCATCGTCGCTATCAGTTATATCACCTCGAAGACACATATCTTCTTTCTCACTCTCACTGCTTGTACCTTTATTATCTTCATCACTTGTATTCCATGTGGCTGCAAAATTTCTCCATTTTGATTTCTTTTCTAAGCCGCGTCAATTCTATGGACAATTTGGCTTGATGTGTTCGGGTTTGTTGCACTGATGACAGATGATTTCTTACTATTCTGGGTTATCTAGAGCTTTGATTATTCTGCTTTATAATTTTTGATTTAGAGTTGGATTTTCGTATTTGCGGTTCCATCTTTTGAATCTCTTCATTACCAGTGCCAGCTCTGCTGCTCCATCATCGTCGTCGTCGTCATCACTTTCAGTTGTTCCTTTGAGAGTTATTGATTTCTTTCGAGTATCTCCTCCTTCACGCCCTTCCTTGAATTTCATTTCTAGCTCATAAGTGGTGAGATTTCCAATGAGTTCTTCAACTTTGATTTGTTTTAAATCTTTCGATTCTTGAATGGCAGTTACTTTTTCTTCAAAACATTGTGGAAGGAGTCTGGGGATTTTTCGGACTATTTCCAATTCCATGTATGATTTTCCAAGAGCTTTTGATTTGTATACATGTTGGAAAGCCGTCCGTACATCTCTTTAACATTTTCTTCCTTGGCCATTTTGAAATTTTCGTATTCGCTACTAAGCATGGCAAGGCGAGATTCCTTTACTGGAGATGTTCCTTCGTGAGTCACTTCTAGTGTGTGCCATATTTCCTGCGCAGTTAGACAATATGAGACACGATTAAATTCAATACGATCCAATGAAAAAATAATAGAATTCATAGCTTTAGCATTAGCATTCTGTAATTATTTTCTAGATCTGTCCATTGATCAAATGATTTTTCAATTTCCTGATTATTTACCACTATAGTTGGCGCTCTATAACCCGTCTCAACAATATTCCAAGCATCAATGGTTTTAAAAAAAAATTCATTCTATTTTTCCAGTAAGTATATTCACCATTGAACATTGGTGGTCTAACTATAGATTGACCCTCAGCAAAATCAGCATTAAAAGAAGCCATTTTAAAATTTTAAATTTTAGAAAAAAAATTGGTCTTTGAAAAGTCAAACCTTTTAAAACAAAAATGTCTTTTGTACCTAGCTCTGATACCACTTATAGGATCGATTTCACCATAGAGGGGGGGTGAATAGGGTGATACTGCTAATTATAAAAATTTAATGTGGAAGTTTATACAAAATTATTTCAACACAGATATATCAGAATAATAGCAGCATGCATAATAGCAGAATAATAAATGCAGAAATAGAACGACACAGAATTTACCCAGCTTCGGCAAAACCCTGCCTACGTACTGCCCTCAAGATTTCTACTAGAAATTAAGCAGTCAGATGCTTACACATATAAACTCACGACACCCGCTATTGACTAGCCTTAACTCTAAACCCTGCCACAACTCAGCCACTGAGTTACGAACTCTCGAACTACACCACCGTAGCTCGTCCCCTAGTCACACAACTAGAATTTACACAATTTTAAAAGAGAAAATACAAATTTAGAACAATTATAAAACAAAACGCTAATTTTAAATATTAAAGCCCAAATAAAAACAAGGCCGGTCCAAAACGTTTAAGTGATAAAAATAGATTGTCCCTTTTCCTTTTATTCCTTCGGCCCGACTTCTTTCCTTAAAAAATGGTGTTCGTTCTTCATTCCTCTTTGCTATGAAATTAGGGCTTTGTGGTGCCGCTTCAATTTTTCGATGATGCTTCGAATATTGTCCTCTATCAGTGATTGCCTGCGGCTGCCTCAATTAGGTCGAGTTCGACTATCAGAATGGTATGCGATTTATTTTTCTTTTTCGATATTGACTCTGCTCGACCTTTGATTCAAGTTTCGATTTAAGAGTATACTCTGAATTTCTATCTTGAATTCGAATGAATTATTGCGCCGATGATGTTATGGTTTATATAGGTTCAAAACCCTTGATTTTCATTTGTATACATTTACTTGAATTCGTCAATTACTTTGTTTCGGTCGTTCGATTTTGTTTCGATACTGATGATGATTTCTGACTTCTTCGTAATCATATATTTCTATGTTACTTGGTTAACACGGTGTTAATCGATTTCATGGCTACCACGGCTTGACTTGATTTGACGATGACTTTTTGTTGATTTGGTTTGTTTTTGACTTCCCTGATTGCCACGGCTTCGATTCTGAACTGTTCGATCTTTTCCTTGGTCATTTCGGCATATTGTTTTTGACTTGATTAAAAACTTCTTTGAGATGGTAACAACGACTGCCTTGTTCCTATCTTGGCTCTGGTTATCAAGGCTCTGACTTGTGCCTTGACATTGATTTTCTTTGTGCTTATTGAGTTTGGCATGATTGTTCCTGTCTGTAGCTACTCGGCTTGTACCTCTTTATAACTGCTGCTTCATGATATCTGTATACTTACTGTTCCACACATGTATATATGTATGGTTGCTTTCGTGTGGTAGGTGGACTTGTTCGAGTTCATATTTCTTATATTATCTTACTTCGGTTGCTTTCGTGTGGTAGGTGGACTTGTTCGAGTTCATATTTCTTATATTATCTTACTTCGGTTGCTTTAAATATGCGATTTTTATCACCTGGCTTTATCTTGTCTGCATATGGACTTGTGCAAACTTTGGTGCCTCTGTGCCTTCATGTGTCTGGTTCCAATGCTTTGTTGTATTGAGTCAGATGTATTATTCAAGCATGTATATTGGTATGGTCATTATTGATTTCCTGTTTTTTGTTGTTTTGTTTTGCATCGAGCATTTTCACTTGTACTTGACTCGATGTTGAAGTCACATTGGTGCATTGTGGTGAGTTGCTCTGACCTGTTGATTGTTGCATACATTTTTGTTTTATTCGTGCATGTTGTATCTGCATTCATCATTGTTTGTACACTTTCATTCTGTTGTGTTTTCACTCGTTCACTTGTTTTACTGTTGTTCAATATGCACTTATATGATTTTTGTTTGATGATAATAAACATATATACATTCGTTTAGATGTATTTGTTAATGTACTATTTTATTTTTCATAGATTAAATAAATATTTGCTGAATAAAATTAAATAACACAGAATTTGAATTCAAATAGAAATTTTATTCAAACAAATATTTATTACAATTTTGAATAGTACAAATTCAAGCTCTCACTATTCACTATACAACTTTGATTACAATTACATCACAATTTAATTTACATAAATTCCTCACTACATATCACTCACACTCGTATTTTATCTTCAACTTCATTCCAGTTAGAATCCAGCATCTGAGAAATCTGCAAAAATATTCACTAACGCAGTAAAATTGAAAAAGAAATATTTTTGCAATATAAAATAAAATGTGAATTTCAAAAATAATATTTGCCTCAGTTATTTGGGTTGTTCGTCATCATTTACATTTGAATTCATCACACACGAACAATGTGACATGCACAGTGAATCACTATACATGCCACAAGGCCGTGCACACCGATATACACTTGATAATGTTACAGGGACAGGTGAGCACAAGGTCAAACCCAAATAAAAAGACGGGTTCAACTCAGGTGCAACATAAATAAAATCTCGACTTCAGCACAAGGTCAAACCCGAGTTGTAAAACTGGATTCAACTCAAGTGTAATGCACAGTCTACACAAATTCAAAAAGGCACTAAATAACAAACAAAGTGCAAAGGTCAAGCCATCACTGCAAACTCGACTCAACTCAATGCAATTAAAACTGCAAGTCCAAAACAAATGCACAATGCACTAAGCATTGAATCAAACACATGAAGACCAACATGCAACAATGAATGACCAGTTTCAACCAAGAATGTAACCAAGTGTACAACTGCCCAGGCTCAAAGTAATATGCACAGTGCACAGAAGACTCAAATTAAAACAGTCGAAGTCAGGAAATGCTCAAGACCAAGTATAAGACTTGAATGGACAGAGACAATAACAATGAACAAGAATGGCCAAAAACAGTGCAACAAGCCCAGTTACAACAGACTCAAGGCAACAGTGAATGGGAAAAGCAATATGAATGAACTTGCATATGCATAACAACTAGCAATATGAAAAAGGGCAGGTGGACAGTGAAGACAGCTACTACCACAATGAACAGAGGCAACAAAGGTCAAGCAAGTGGTAAATGCAAACAACTCTGTGCACATTGATACATGATCAGACACAGGACAACAAGGCTCAAACCAAAGCATGGTGAAACACTGCAACTCAAAGAGCATCAACAATGCAAGATCATATGTACAGCAAACTACAGGAACTCAACAAGGCAGGCTACAGACAAGTAGCAGTATTGCATAAATGGGTATGCAAACATAGGACTGCAACAACCAAATGAAAATGCAAAACCAAACTACACAAGTAGTGATACATCAATGACAATTGGAGCAACAGTTCATTTGTGCAACAGTGACCAAGGACACAGCGGTACCAGAGATTACAAATAAAGCAAGTGCAAATACAAGTTGTACAAGTATGTATACAGAGAGTATACAACACAACAATGAAGACTACAGCCCAATGAACAACATGAATACCGAAACAACCAAGGGCCGAGAAACTGATTTATGCAAACGAATGAATGCAACACAGTGAAGATACACAATGAAACTCAATGCATATGAAACCAAGAACGCTAGCATGAAGTACAACAATGCACAAGTGATCGACAACAAACATCAGCAAGTTCATATAACAAAAGTGCATAAGGGCAGTATGATGATGAAACTTAGAAATAAACATGTTCGAAGTCGAAGAATTTAATGCAGACGCAAACAAAATTCATGTTTGATAAGTCAAGTGCCGAAGTCCAGTTGAAATAGAGTTGATGCCAGAGAAATCGAATTCAAAAATCAAAAACGTATCTTTGAAAAAGTCACAAATCAAAAAGAGGAAAGTTTTTTCTGCCGTATCTCAAATCGAACATTTCATAATCAAAGCTGTGTGCATCAAGTCAGGAAAGAATGAACTAGGAAAGTACAGAATTCATATAAATACATCACCCAAATCATCATCGACAAGTGTGGAAAAATCGATCGAGTTCAAGCATTAAAACCCCAATCGTCATCATCGGCAATTTAAAAGCATCAGAGTTTAAGCAAGCATGAAACCAGAAAACAAAAGGAGAAAAGTACATACCAAAATCGTATACGAACTCGATTAAAATTGAAGAGCCGAGAGCTAATCAGAGAAACGAGCTAACCGGAGAAACGAGCTAATCAAAAGCAGCGACTTCAATAATTTGAAAGCCCTAATTTAAGAGCACGGGATCGAAGGGACGAAGCCCTAAATTTGCAAACCCCTAAATCAAAGCCGCCATTCTCAAGATAAAGGAATGACCGACATAATAAAAGAAAAAGGGGAAAGGGCCGGCGAATTTACTCTACTATAATTCATCTTGGGCCGGCCTTCTTTTTTTTAGAGCTTTCTTTTTATAGTGGGTTTATTTATTTAAATTAGGGTTGTCTTTATTTTAGATTGTTTTTAATTCGTTTTTTCTTTGTAAACCATTGTATTTGCTAGTCGTGTGACTAGGGGACAAGCTACGTGGCGTAGCTTGAGAATTCGCAACTCAGTGGCTGAGCTGTGGCAGGGTTTTAAGCGTAGAGTTAGGTTAGTCAGTAGCGGGTGTCGCAAGTTTACGTGTGTAAGCGTGTGACTATCTAATTTCTAGTATAAACCTTGGGGGCAGCACGTAGGCAAGGTTTTGCCGAAGTTGGGTAAATTCTGTGTCGTTCTATCTCTGCATTTTATTATTCTGCTATTTTTCTGTACTGCTATTAATCTGTGATCTGTGTTGAAATAATTTTATAAACTTCCGCAATTAATTTTTATAATTAATACCATCACCCTATTCATCCCTCCCCCCCTCTAGGGTGAAATCGATCCTACAAGTGGTATCAGAGCTAGGAATAGAAGTCAATTCTTGTTTTAAAAATTCATTTTTCAAAAATCAGTTTTTGTTTAAAAGTTTGAATTTTTAAAATGGCGTCTTTTAATAATGCTTTTGCTGAGGGCCAGTCTATAGTTAGACCACCAATGTTCAATGGTAAATATGCTTATTGGAAAAATAGAATGAAATTTTTTCTGAAAACCATTGACGCTTGGAACATTGTTGAGACAGGTTATAGAGCACCAACTACAATTGTAGATAATCAGGAAATAGATAAACCGATGGATCAATGGACAGAACTAGAAAATAAATTACAAAATGCTAATGCTAGAGCTACGAATTCTATTATCTGTTCATTGGATCAATTTGAATTTAATCGTGTCTCACATTGTCTAACTGCACAGGAAATATGGCACACACTAGAAGTGACTCACGAAGGAACATCTCAAGTCAAAGAATCTCACCTTGCCATGCTAAGCAGCGAATACGAGAACTTCACAATGGAAAAAGAAGAAAATGTCAAAGAGATGCATGGACGACTTTCCAATATCGTATACAAATCTAAAGCCCTTGGAAAACCATATACAGAGTTGGAGATAGTCCGAAAAATCCTCAGATTCCTTCCACGAAATTTTGAAGCCAAAGTGACTGCCATTCAAGAATCAAAAGATTTGAAACAAATGAAATTCGAAGAACTCATAGGAAATCTCACCGCTTATGAGCTAGAAATGAAATTCAAGGAAGAACGTGAAGGAGGTGATACTCGAAAGAAATCAATAGCTCTTAAAGGAATAACAGAAAGTGAAAGCGATGATAATGATGATGGAGCAGCAGAATTGGAGCTGATAATAAAGAAAGTCAAAAGGTGGAATTACAAATATGGAAATTCAGCTCTAAATCGAAAATTGAAAAACAGAATAAATAAAATATTGGACAATCCAGAAGAACAAAAGATCATCTGTCATAGGTGCAACCAACCCGGACATATCAAGCCCAATTGTCCTCAAACTCGAGGCGACTTTGAAAAGAAATCAAAAAGGAGAAGTATTGTTGCCACGTGGAATACAAGTGATGAAGATAATTAAAGTGCTAACAGTGAGAATGAAAAAGCAGACTTGTGTCTTCATGGTGAAATAACTGACAGTGATGATGACGAGCCAAGTGAGGTATCAAAACTTTCTCATTCAGAATTACTTATATATTTCCACGAAGTGAATAGTTGTTTTGAACGACTTAGGGAGAAGTATGCCAAACTTGAATCACAAAAAGATACTTTGATAGATTTAAATACACAACTTGACCAATTAGTTAAAACCTATCAAAGTAGGATCCCTAAGTGTGATAAGTGTCCAACATTCGAAGAAGAAATTAAAAAATCAGAAATTAATATAAAATCACTTGAAAATGAAATTCTAATTTTAAAAGAGAACAAAAATACTAGAAGAAAAAATTCTATCAAAAAGTGCACACAATTATTGAACGAAAATGAATCTCTCAAAATACAAGTCCAATAATTGTCAATAACTGTAGATAAATTTTCAAAAAGTGAGAAATCGTTGAATCTGCTATTAGGGAAGCAAACTGTTAATACAGCTAGACAAGGACTTGGATATAATCAATCTGAAAATGTTGAAAACGATATTAATCAAGAAAATTCCATGTGCATAATTTGTAGAAAATATGGACATGATCACAATAATTGTTGGTATAGACCCAAACATGTGAAAACCATACCTATTTGGGTTCCAAAAGGCACAAATATAAAATCTCTCAAAGTTAAACAAATTTGGGTGCCAAAAGGAACATATATAAATAGTTTGGGGTCTCCAAAAAATTATTTTTCTAAATCTTCTGCCACTAACAACCATGGACCTATGAAAACAAATAGGTCATATAAAACTTTTCCGTGTAGGTGTGGTGGCAGGATAAGGAACAACAACAGTGTTTTCTGGATTTTTGGCTGTTCCAGAAACACAACGAGCGACAAAGCAAAGTTCCTTAGCCTAGTATAAAGGTGACAGAATCACAATGGACAACAACGAAAAATATTGTAAAGGTAAAACAGGTAATGGTATATTTATTTGAACGATATATTAAATGTGATAATCTGCACCATATTCTGAATTAAAATCAGCCAATATCGAGATGGTGAAAAGATGATGACTTTGATTCTGACTTATTCAAAATAGTTGGCCAATTATGTTTATGCCAAAAATACTATAAATTCTCTAGACTCTTTGATTTAATTCATATATATTAGTTTGAATTAAAAAGAGTGTTTTGTTGGATATTAATACATTTGGCTATAATTTGGCTAACTCTATATTCATGGTTTTTTGATTATTTACTCGGCTTCATTTCAAATTCAAGGGAATGTCATTTGAAAAGCTGTTAAATTTGATTTTGAGATATTTTGTTGCATACTTCATGGTCTGGTCAATCAAATTCAATTAATGATAATTTTGGGTGAAAAAGAAATTCAGATGCAGATTACACTGGTAATCTAGTTGATAGAAAAATTACTAGTTGAACATGATTTTTGAAATATTTAGTTACTGCATCGTTTTTCAAAGAAAATATCTGCATATTTTTCATTTCAAATAATTTTCAAATAGCAGAAAATTTTCTTATAAAACCCCCTCGAGAAAATCATTTTTGACATATTTTCAGATTAGTCATTTTGAAAAATTGGTTTCATAGTTATGTTTGAATTTGATTTTAAATGGCTATTTTGACTAATCTGACTCCCTATGATTATAAAAAAAATGAATAGTGATTGAAAGAGTGATGAGTGATAATATTGATCATATATTATGACTCGAGACGGTATAATTAGTAAATTTCTTTAGAAATTTAAACAAGAGTTATAAAACTTCTTGTTGGGTAAAGATTCCATAACCATTTCTATGTCTATCATATTTCTATCAACCATCGCTCATCAAAAATTCAATATAGTTTGTCGATATGTGGTACTTTAAACAGGAATCATTCGTTTTTCATTTTATAAAACAAAATAAAATCCAAAGTATTCACTCTCATTTAAAAGTCCTCACGGTTATGCACGAGTGAATTACTTGGAATTTGTTATGTGCTTCCATGCTCATTTAAAAGTCCTCACGTTTATGCATGTATGGAACGCATATCAAAATTGATTTATTAGATAAATAAGTTGATTCTAATCCCATTTAAAAGTCCTCACGGTTATGCGTGATTAGAAGATACTTAAATTCATTTTTAAAATTAAATTGGAATACTACTAATCTCATTTAAAAGTCCTAACGGTTATGCACGATTAGTAGATATTCAAATTCCTGATATAAATGTAACACAAACAGATACAACTGTATGGTTTTATATGATGACATCATTTCCATTACTTCTAAAAGTGGAATATGCGCCTAACGAGGGTAGTTATGATTTTTGTTTGATTTTTTATTGAAATTTAATATTTATATTCAATTGAGTTTTAATGTTGAATTAATATTGATCACTTTATCTCTATTTTCTCTAACACTATCATTCTTTTGCTGATAACAAAAGGGGGAGAGAAAAGTTAAGATTTTGTCAAATAAAATCAAGCAAATGTCAAATAATTTTCTATTTGCATCTAGGCGCATTTGCATATTATTTAATTGTATGCATATTTGTAGGGGGAGCTTTGTGTAGAGAGGAAGCATTTAAAAAGGGGGAGCAATTAGGATATATCTAGAGCAAATACATTTAACACATTCAAAATCTTAAATATATGTTTGTTATCATCAAAAGGGGGAGATTGTTGAATATGCGCATATATGATTTTTGTTTGACGATAATAAACATATATACATTCGTTTAAATGTATTTGTTAATATACTATTTTATTTTTCATAGATTAAATAAATATTTGCTGAACAAAATTAAATAACACAGAATTTGAATTCAAACAGAAATTTTATTCAAACAAATATTTATTACAATTTTGAATAGTACAAATTCAAGCTCTCACTATTCACTATACAACTTTGATTACAATTACATCACAATTTAGTTTACATAAATTCCTCACTACATATCACTCACACTCGTATTTTATCTTCAACTTCATTCCAGTTAGAATCCAGCATCTGAGCGATCTGCAAAAATATTCACTAACGCAGTAAAATTGAAAAAGAAATATTTTTGCAATATAAAATAAAATGTGAATTTCAAAAATAATATTTGCCTCAGTTATTTGGGTTGTTCGTCATCATTTACATTTGAATTCATCACACATGAACAATGTGACATGCACAGTGAATCACTGTACATGCCACAAGGCCGTGCACACCGATATACACTTGATAATGTTACAAGGACAGGTGAGCACAAGGTCAAACCCAAATAAAAAGACGGGTTCAACTCAGGTGCAACATAAATAAAATCTCGACTTCAGCACAAGGTCAAACATGAGTTGTAAAACTGGATTCAACTCAAGTGTAATGCACAGTCTACACAAATTCAAGAAGGCACTAAATAACAAACAAAGTACAAAGGTCAAGCCATCACTATAAACTCGACTCAACTCAATGCAATTCAAACTGCAAGTCCAAAACAAATGCACAATGCACTAAGCATTGAACCAGACACATGAAGACCAACAGGCAACAATGAATGACCAGTTTCAACCAAGAATGTAACGAAGTGTACAACTGCCCAGGCTCAAAGTAATATGCACAGTGCATAGAAACTCAAACTAAAACAGTCAAAGTCAGGAAATGCTCAAGACCAAGTATAAGACTTGAATGGATAGAGACAATAACAATGAATAAGAATGGCCAAAAACAGTGCAACAGGCCCACTTACAACAGACTCAAGGCAAAAGTGATTGGGAAAAGCAATATGAATGAACTTGCATATGCATAACAACTAGCAATATGAAAAAGGGCAGGTGGATAGTGAAGACAGCTACTACCACAATGAACAGAGGCAACAAAGGTCAAGCAAGTGGTAAATGCAAACAACTCTGTGCACATTGATACATGATCAGACACAGGACAACAAGGCTCAAACCAAAGCATGGTGAAACACTGCAACTCAAAGAGCATCAACAATGCAAGATCATATGTACAGCAAACTACAGGAACTCAACAAGGCAGGCTACAGACAAGTAGTAGTATTGCAGAAATGGGTATGCAAACATAGGACTGCAACAACCAAATGAAAATGCAAGACCAAACTACACAAGTAGTGATACATCAATGACAATTGGAGCAACAGTTCATTTATGCAACAATGACCAATGACACAGTAGTACCAGAGATTACAAATAAAGCAAGTGCAAATACAAGTTGTACAAGTATGTATACAGGGAGTATACAACACAACAATGAAGACTACAGCCCAATGAACAACATGAATACTGAAACAACCAAGGGTCGAACAACTGATATATGCAAACGAATGAATGCAACACAGTGAAGATACATAATGAAACTCAATGCATATGAAACCAAGAATGCTAGCATGAAGTACAACAATGCATAAGTGACCGACAAAAAACATCAGCAAGTTCATATAACAAATGTGCATAAGGGCAGTATGATGATGAAACTCAGAAATAAACATGTTCGAAGTCGAAGAATTTAATGCAGACGCAAACAAAATTCATGTTTAATAAGTCAAGTGTCGAAGTCCAGTTGAAATAGAGTTGATGCCAGAGAAATCGAATTCAAAAATCAAAAACGCATCTTTGAAAAAGTCACAAACCAAAAAGAGGAATGTTTTTCCTTCCGTATCGATCAAATCGAACGTTTCATAATCAAAGCCGTGTGCATTAAGTCAGGAAAGAATGAATTAGGAAAGTACAGAATTCATATAAATACATCACCCAAATCATCATCGGAAAGTGTGGAAATATCGATCGAGTTCAAGCATTAAAACCCCAATCGTCATCATCGGCAATTTAAAAGCATCAGAGTTTAAGCAAGCACCAAACCAGAAAACAAAAGGAGAAAAGTACATATCAAAATCGTATACGAACTCGATTCAAATTGAAGAGCTGAGAGCTAATCGGAGAAACGAGCTAATCAGAGAAACGAGCTAATCAAAAGCAGCGACTTCAATAATTTGAAAGCCCTAATTTAAGAGCACGAGATCGAGGGGACGAAGCCCTAAATTTGCAAAGCCCTAAATCAAAGCCGCCATTCTCAAGATAAAGGAACGACCGACATAATAAAAGAAAAAGGGGAAAGGGCCGGCGAATTTACTCTACTATAATTCATCTTGGGCCGGCCTTCTTTTTTTAAGACCTTTCTTTTTATAAAGGGTTTATTTATTTTAAATTAGGGTTGTCTTTATTTTAGATTGTTTTTAATTCGTATTTTCTTTTCAAACCATTGTATTTGCTAGTCGTATGACTAGGGGACAAGCTATGTGGCGTAGCTTGAGAATTCGCAACTCAATGGCTGAGCTGTGGTAGGGTTTTGAGCGTAGAGTTAGGTTAACAGTAGCGGGTGTCGCGAGTTTACGTGTGTAAGCGTGTGACTATCTAATTTCTAGTAGAAACCTTGGGGGCAGCACGTAGGCAGGGTTTTGCCGAAGCTGGGTAAATTCTGTGTCGTTCTATCTCTGCATTTTATTATTCTGCTATTTTTCTGTACCGCTATTAATCTGTGATCTATGTTGAAATAATTTTATAAGCTTTCGCAATTATTTTTTTTAATTAATACCATCACCCTATTCACCCTCTCCCCTCTAGGGTGAAATCGATCCTACAACTGTTGGTACACTGTGTAGTCTGGTCGACACACTTCATGTAGTCTTCATGTAGCTTGTTCTACTCTGGTTTCATGAAATCTGGTTGTAGTTAAGTTTGAACCATTTTTTTAACTACCATGTGTATACATCCATCTATTTATGTATATATGTGTGTGTTGTTTTGTTTTCAACTCTGACATGTTTCACTATCATGTGTACATATGTGCCTTCTGGTCTTCGACATTTCACTGTTGCATATGTTTTGGTCGAGGCTTTGGATAGTTGCTGTGCACTCTGGTTTCATGATGTATGTTTGACCCTCGTATGTGGTCAGTGCTGGTATTAATGTGCAACTGTATTGTGCTAGTATTTGCAGTTGTGTTCAATTATTTTGATCACACCTCTAATGTCTCGGAGCTTTTTGCAACAGAAGTTTCATTGTGGAATTTGCATTGAGTCAGGTTTCATTGGTGGCTACAGTTTGACTGTGCAGAATGACCATATGTGTTTCACTTGAATTTGTGTTGTATTTGGTCATTTTCTCGAGTTATGTATCATGTGTATGTATTGAGTCATATGCTTCGAGGCAAATCATCTTGTTCCCTCTTGTGCTGGTCTTGCCTCTCTGGTGTTGTTTGATTCTGACTGAGCTCTTTTCTCTGATTCACACATGGTTGATCTTTGATCATTTCTTTTATGGCTATTCTGGCCATTTTTAAGTCTGAGATGATTTACTTTCGTGTGCCTGTTCTCTCTGGTCTTTGACTTATGAACTGCCTTTGTTGGTTTAGTTTGTTTTCATTTTCTTGTCCACTGGTGCATTATGTTATACCGTCTGGAGCTTGTTATGATATGCTAGCTCGAGTTATGTAGTTCATTTGTACATCAATGACTTTGTACATATCGTGCTTGTATTGTTGACTTTGTTTGCTGCCTGCTCGACATGTATATATGCAGACTTTGATCATAGCATTCATGTGTACATTTGAGTTGCACCTGTGTTGAATCCAGCTTTAAAGCTCGGGTTTGACCTTGTCCTCATGTTATGATTTTATTTGTATTTCACTTGAGTTCAACCCGGCTTTTAATTGGGTTTGACCTGTGCTCACTGTCCCTTTAATTTTATCAAGTGTATATATCGGAGTGCACGGCCTTGTGGCATATACAGTGACACAATGTGCATGTCACAAGCTGTTCGTATATGATGAATTTGAAATTAAATGATGACGAACAACCCAAATAACCGAGGCAAAGAATATTTTCAAAATATATTTTATTTTACACTGTAAAAATATTTTCTTTTCAATTTTACTGCGTCAGTATTTATTTTTGCAGATTGTTCAAATACCGGATTCAATCTGCAATGAAGTTTAAGATAAATTACGAGTGAACGAGTGTATGTAGTGAGTACATTTGTAAATGAAAGATTGTGATGTAATTGAATTTGTATTGTAATTGAAATTTTTATATGTATAGTGAGAGCTCAAATTTGTTGTAACGACCCGTAAAATTTGATAAATAAATTGGTTGAATCGATAAGATTTATGTAATTAAATTTAGAAATAAATAAAAATTTTATAATTTACATTGAAGTAAATGTTAAGAATGAATTGTAGCCATGGTTATTAAGAACTAATTATTGACAATTTAAGTAAAATCATAATGAAAATGAAATTGTGTATATTGTGCACTTGGTATAAAACAAAAATATAAAATAAGTAAATAAGTGTAAGTGCTGTATAACTAAAGGAATTAATATATTAACAATAGTAATTGAATGAATTCGGTAATATGTATGTAATTATAAAATTTGGTTGAAGTATGATAAACCTAAGTGTAACCTTGGCTTGTAAACAATTATTATAAGTTACCTGTTTAATTTGTTGATTGAATTGGAATGGGAAATAAAATTCTAATAAAAATATAATTAAAGGTTACATTAATGGGAATGAGAATGTGTTAAGTAAATAAAAGGTAGACAATACTAGTCAAGGTTAATGAATTTACATATTGAAGGGAATACCAATTAATAAAAAGAAATGCAAATGTTATATTTGGCAAAATTTCAATATAAGTGGGAATTATAGTTAATGCATAATTGCAAGAATTTAATTGATTTTATTTAGAAAATTGGGAAATGAATTTTAATAAATATAATTAAATATTTTGTTAATGTAAATTATGATAATATTTGAAAGTAATGTCCATTCCATCAAATTTTAAATGTAGTAATAAATAATGTGTAAAAAGGCAATAAATTATACGTTTACTTGACACATTTTATATCCATTCTTGTTTAATTGTTTGGCATTATGAATGGTACGTTATTTCCCGATATATTCTTTAGCATATTTACTAAATAAATAAGAAACATATAAATTTAAATTACGATACTTTGTTAATTATTTTGGGCGTATGTTTCGTTTTAATTATTGCGTTTATTGTACGCACTCTTTAATTTCTTACTTTAGCTGGAAAAAACTCAAATCATTCAATAGCCGTGCTTTTCTATAGGAAAGAAATGACAAGCTTGCCTTGTCATTCACGTGTGAGAAATTCCTCTTTCCTTTTTACTTCTCCTTAATGAATAGAAATAAATTCCTAAATTTCCTCTAGCCGTTACCTTCTTTATTTCTTGCCCTTTTTCCCCATCTTTTGATTTCCTACCTCTTTATTTACCTATTTATTTATTTCCTACCTTAACTTATTCCTCAATACCCATAGTTGTTTCTTACATGTAGCCTATCAATTCACGTGAAGATAGAAAGAGTTCTCATTTTTCCATTTACTCCTTTTTTTTAAAATAGGAATTAAATCCCTTCATTTTCTCTTGCCACTTTAAACAAAATTTCTTTCCACTTTATCAATTTGAGGATTCTCTTATAAATAAAAATCACACGTACATACCCTACTTCATATCAATAGACCTTCATCTCCTCTCTCGCGTGAAGCGGCAGGTAAATGGCCGCATATCTTTGAATGATTTGTAAAGGGGTGAAACTCCTTTACAATTGGCATTGATTCACCGGAGATTTCTGTATCCTCAGTTTACGATGCTATCTACCTTCTGCTCAACCTGGATTCTATCCCTGGCGATTGAATGTCGATTTGCCTTAGATTTTTCATTTATTATATTCCTGAAGTCACGGTTGACAGGTTAAGGTCGCCCGCGATCTATATAGGCTTATCCATCTTCTATCTTGTTTGATCTGAATTCTTTGTTGAAAGGATGAGCATGGCAAAATCAGAAGAGCAGAAAGCAGCTCGTAGAGCAAGAAGAGCATTGGCCCGTAAGGAGTAGGAGGAAGCGGCCGAGAAGTGGGAAAAACCGTGGAGAGAAAGGGCAGGACCTGGTCCTTATGACCATGTCATATGTTATCGGTGTCAGGAAAAGGGTCACTATGCTGCCATATGTGGGAAGAGAGGTAAAGGATAGAAGAAGGGGAGCAAGCGTTTCTAATACAAGATCTTCTACTTTAGATGCTGTCAGGAGGGGCACTTTCCTAGTCGCTGCCAGAAGGTGAAGACGGTGAAATCTGCACCCACTACATCAGTTAGCCCACCAGCTGTTTGCTACCACTGTAGGAGGTTTGGGCATATAGCCAGGAATTGTTTAGAGAGGCAGCATGGGAAGAAAGCTGTGTACCCACAATTCGAGAAGGAAGATGGGACTGTGGTGCATTTATGCCAGAAGTGTAGAAGTTGGGGGCACAATGAGGGGGAGTGTTCGGGACCCGTTGAAGTACCACCCGGAAGAATTAATACTAATGCCTTGTTCATGTAGGGTGGTATTCTGTGGATCTATTTGTTAGCAGTAGTATGTTAGGTTGCATTCGGTGAACTCTATTGTATCTTTTGCTTATTCGAAGTTGTCAAACTAAAAAGATATCTGTGCTCATGTTTTCGTATGATCTGAAATTCGAATCTCTGCTTGTTCTGAAATCCATCCTTGAAAAATCCCTTGAAAATTTGTGTTTGATTGTATTTTGAACTTGTGCATACATCGAAATTATTATTTTGATAAGGATGACCACTTTTTATATAAAAGTGAAATGTTTTCGACAAGGACTATATACCTTTAGAAATGAAAATTTGAAGTTTCGAAAGTATTTGAAATTTTGAAAATTATATATAAGAATTTGGATTTATATAAAAATAATTTATAACTGAAAAGTTTTAATTTGAAATTTGAGAGATCGAAATCCGGTGTTTTGAAATTGGTTTTAAGATTTTGGGAAATAATTTGCAAAAGGTAAATTGGATCTTTTGAAAAGAAATAAATAATTTAAAGGTTTTAAAGGGATAGTTATAAACTTGGAAATCCTTTTAGGTAAAATTGATTTTTGAAAAAAATATTTGGTTTTGAAAATAGATTGGAATGTAAACCCAGTACTTATAAGATGATTTTGGAAATGAATTTGTTTGACCTAAATTAGGTTAATATGGGAACTTGGATTATTTTCTAAACCTATTTTTTGGAAACTTTGAAACTGAAGATATTTAATTTTGAAGAAATAACTTGGTGAAATCGTATATGATTTTGAAAATGAATTGATATTGAAATGATTTGAAATTGAGGACCTTCTATTATTAACTACTTGATTTAGGAGTTGTCGAACTTATATAAAATGGATTTGTATAAGCATGAAATTGATTTGAAAACTATTGATTTGAAAGATACTCAATTTGGAAAGAGAAATCTTATAAGTGTGATTTGATATACTATTGATTTTGCAAAGTATTCGATTTGAAATTAAAATCTTATATATAATGGGATTTATATAAGTATGACATTTGAAAGTGATTTGAAAAAGGTACTATATGATATATATTTTCGAAGTAAAGATATGGAAAGTGCCTTCTGCTTGATACCCGCTCTGTGGCCACATTGTGGATTTATTCTATCGATATTATTCTCTCTGATTTTTGGTTTTCCGGATGTGATACTCGAGTGTCCCACCGTGGCGTAACCCATGGTTTTTTCTTGGCACGCTGCGTAGCATAATTCGCCTGGCTGAGATGGCCCAGGGGTACGGATGTTTCCTGAGGGATTCAGGCGTAACTATTGTGTATCCTGTGACCTACGTAGGTCATTTTTAGTAGCAAAACCTGCAGGGCTGAGAAAGCTTACAGATACGGATGTTTCCTGGGGGATTTAGGCGTAACCTTTGTGTATCTGTGGTCTACTAGTCATTATGGCGAAATTTGCAGGGCTGCGATAGCTTACGGATACAGATGTTTCCTAGGGGATTCAGACGTAACCTTTGTGTATCTGTGATCCATGGTAGGACAAAAGGTTTGGTTGATTTGTCTGGATTGTACTTTCCATATCTGTTTTTAAAAGTTTTTCAAGTATTTTCACTGGGTGTTGAAACAACTCTACTAAGTACCTGGAGCATTCTAGCTTTGCACCAGATCAGGCACTGCCAGAGTTTACAGGAACAAGGATAAACCTGTTAAGACATCGAGTTATAAAAGTATTTTGATAAAGTATCACACAAAGGATATTTTGATCATTTATTTTACCTTTCTAAATAATTGAAATTTATATAATTTTAAAATAATGGTTCATCCTTGTCTTTCAACCTATTTTCCCATCTAGCCATTCCTACTTTCCACCTGGATAAACTTACCTATAACAACAGTTATCAGGTATAATTTTAATCTTCTTGTCATATTGTCTTAGTCCTATTTCATTCTTTTTTTTGTCTGTGTTTTACGTACCTCGTTTCTTTTCGGGACGAAAAGTTTTGAGTGGGGGAGAGTGTAACGACCCGTAAATTTTGATAAATAAACTGGTTTAATTGATAAGATTTTCGTAATTAAATTTAGAAAGAAATAAAAATTTTATAATTTATATTGAAGTTAATGTTAAGAATGAATTATACCCATGGTTATTAAGAACTAATTATTGACAATTTAAGTAAAATCACAATGAAAATGAAATTTTGTATATTGTTGCACTTAATATAAAATAAAAATATAAAATAACTAAATAAGTGTAAGTGATGTATAACTAAAGGAATTTATATATTATTAATAGTAATTGAATGAATTCGATAATATGTATGTAATTATAAAATTTGGTTGAAGTATGATAACCTAAGTGTTACCTTGGCTTGTAAACAATTATTATAGGTTAGTTGTTTAATTTGTTGATTGAATTGGAATGGGAAATAAAATTATAATAAAAATACAATTAAAGGTTACATTAATGGGAATGAGAATGTGTAAGTAAATAAAAGGTAAACAATACTAGTCAAGGTTAATGAATTTATGTATTGAAGGGAATACCAATTAATGAAAAGAAATGCAAATGTTATATTTGACAAAATTTCAATATAAGTGGGAATTATAGTTAATGCACAATTGCAAGATTTTAATTGATTTTATTTAGAAAATTGGGAAATAAATTTTAATAAGTATAATTAAATATTTTGTTAATGTAAAGTATGATAATATTTGAAAGCAATGTCCATTCCATCAAATTTTAAGTATAGTAATAAATAATGTGTAAAAAGGCAATAAATTATACGTTTACTTGACACGTTTTATATCCATTCTTGTTTAATTATTTGGCGTTATTAATGGTGCGTCATTTCCTGATATATTCTTTAGCATATTTACTAAATAAATAAGAAACATATAAATTGAAATTATGTTACTTTGTTAACTATTTTGGGCGTATGTTTCGTTTTAATTATTGCGTCTACTGTACGCACTCTTTAATTTCTTACCTTAGATGGAAAAAAAACCAAATCATTCAATGGCCGTGCTTTTCTATAGGAAAGAAATGAAATGAAAAGCTTGCATTGTCATTCACATGTGAGAATTTCCTCTTTCCTTTTTTACTTCTCCTTAATTAATAGGAATAAATTCCTAAATTTCCTCTAGCCGTTACTATCTTTATTTCTTGCCCTTTTTCCCCACCTTTTGATTTCCTACCTCTTTATTTACCTATTTATTTATTTCCTACCTTAACTTATTCCTCAATACCCATAGCCATTCCTTACATGTAGCCTATCAATTCACGTGAAGATAGGAAGAGTTCTCATTTTCCCATTTACTTCTTTTTTTAAATAGGAATTAAATCCCTTCATTTTCTCTTGCCACTTTAAACAAAATTCTTTCCACTTTATCAACGTGAGGCTTCTCTTATCAATACAAATCACACGTACATACCCTACTCCAGATCAATAGACCTTCATCTCCTCTCTCGCATGAAGCAGCAAGTAAATGGCCGCATGCTTTTCCTTTATTTTCTTTTTCTTCTTCTTTTTCATCCTTTTCTTTTGTTTTCTTCTTGTTTATATTGCTTTTCCTTTATTTTAAGTATAACATGTTTCATGTGTATATTTAGGAATATAAGTATGTTTATATAGTGCAGCGCATGTATACATTAAATTTAAAGTTATAATCCTCTGCATTTGTTCTATGGTTAGTTTTATATGAGTATTTATTGAAAATTGTTTAGTCTGACTTTTGAATATACATTGGGTTGTTGCATACTGTTTATATATAATATAAGAAGTTTAGAAGTCTGCAAACTGTTTATATATAATATAAGAAGTTTAGAAGTCTGCATACTTTTATATATCATATAAGAAGTTTAGAATAGTTGGATTTCAATCTGTATGATTTCTTCAGAGAAATATCATGAACATATATTAGTCTATATATTGTGTACATGAGTTTGAATTCTATGTTCATATCTTGTTTTATCATATAATATATATACACATGTTTTTATTTAATTGGCACGTGTCTGAATATCTTGCATACATAGTTTACACTTATACACATATACGACCTGCATTTTTCATATATGTGACATTTTAAGTCAGGGCCTATTGTTTCTATATTTGGATTTAAAATGGAATGTATACGTTTTAAATATGTAAAGTGTTTAAGTGTAACATTTATGTGGTTACATATATAGTTATGGTTATATACTGCTACCTGGATTGCATAAGAATTATATGCTGATTTTAAAGTAAGTCGCTTTGATTTTATAAGGGGTATTGAGTTTAAATTATATATTAGGTATGTATTCTAAATATGGGTTTGGATATAATAATAATTTTGTATATACCCATAAACGTTTTGATTTTTATTATAGATATGCTTTAAATTCAATATATATGTTTAAAGTTTAAGATTGAATTAAAAATATATATGTATTTGTTTCAATATATATATATATATATATATATATATTGTATATATGTTTTAAGTGTGATTTAAGGTCTACACTTAAATTTTTAGTCTGCAAGTTTGTAATGTATAAAGATAATGTATATAAATTCATGCTTGCGTTGCCGTACAATTTTGAAAGAATATATATGCTATTAAATGAAAATTTATTTTTATATATATAAAAGGTTACTTTTATAAAGATTTAAATTTTAGATGGTGTTCGGATTTTGGTTTGAAATATGGGTAATATAGATGCAAGTATTTATTTCAATCTTATGTATATATGATGATTAAATTTTATTTACTGGTTTTAAACTAAATATTGATTTCATATATATTTAGTTCAAATTTATATCGACTGATTCAATCGTTCTCTTCGATTTCCCCTTATCGGCCTTGTCCGTCGTGCCTATTTTCTACATCAAATCTTGTCCATCCAGCGTTGCTTTGGATTTCAAAGTTCACTTCATTGTCTATGCCTCTAACCTCGAAAGGTGAGCAGTCACTCACGATTATTGTTCTTATATTTGTTAAGTTTGATTTCAATTGAAACGACAATTGAAATATGCTACTAGTTTGAACTGTTATTTATTTAAATTGTTATATATGCTAGTATCTGTAACTGTTCACCTATGGGATATGACACCATATCCTGTGTTTATATTATATTATTATTGATGATATATGCATGTTGTTATATTCTACATTATCTGTTATCACCTTGCAAGTTTCCTGTTAGTATAGAATTCACTGTGGGTTGAAATGATACATACCCGAACGGACTTTAGAATAGGAGAAATCGTTATGCGTTGAAATGATAGACCCAAGCGATTTTCATTTGAATTGAATTTAGGATTGCGGTTCAAAATGATATCTACGCGTATATATTTAAATTACGGATTGAAATGATAAATATCTGTATCACTTGGTCATAGGATAGGAAATTATATACAGACACCGTTGCTCTATATATAAATATTTTTAAATGATTTTTATGGTTTTGAAAGGGAATATATATATATATATGGTTTTATTTAATATTGGAAATGTTTGATATATAAATAAGTTTCAAAATAAAGTGATTTAATTAATATATTATGTTAAGTAGTAGATTCTTAAATCGATTTTTCAATGATTTGTATAAGTAAGGAAGATAATATTGAATTTATTAAAATTGTATTTAGTTAAGAACTTTACTTAATTAAATCGTTTTGAAACTATTGAATTTGGGATTTTTAGATATGATCTGATAACTTGATTTTGATTTAGGAAATTAAATGAATATTTCCCAATTAAAGAAATTGAAGGAAAATATAGTAAACTGTAATCCAAGGTTATTTAAACGATATTGAATTTATTAAGTGAATATTCCAAGGCTATAAAATAATGAAGTTAAACCAATATTTATATGAAATTGTTCAATTTAGTTTTGAAAATGTTGAATATTTATAGCCTTGAAAAATATTGGAATTTAAATGTTTATTTTGTGGTTCAAATCTGTATTTGAAATCGATAAAATTTGAATTTGTTTAGTCAGAAACTGAATTGAATGGAAATTGATAAATTTTAGATTGAATTAAATTTGAATGGAAAGTCGAGTTGATTGAAGCGATTTGTGAAGTTTTGAGGAAATTAGAAATACTTTACTTTATAAATTAGTTATTATATATATATACTATTTTGGAAAATAGATATATTTAAAATGAAATGATATTTAAGTTTTGAAGTATAAATTAATTTGAAATGACCATGGTGTCATAGTGTATATTTCTACATTGTAGATAGTTCCACGGATACTTAGAAGATGGTTATCCCAACATCCTTTAAATTAATTGTATTTCAGTTGATATTTCACTTGAGTCGGATTTATGGATATAAGAATGTTAATCCTGATTCGAATGTTTTGTGTTTTACTTTACGCTCAGGTCAGTCTGAGTATTTACAACTTAGCTTTGGATTTCTTTTCTAGAGCCAGGAATCGCTGGAGATTCTGCTTGTCTAGTTATTTGTTCCCTTTCAGTTTCAGTTGTTCTATTTCAACTCTGGTATTTATAAACTTCTATGTATTTGAGATTTCTATTGTATATGTTTTTCAAACAGTTTTTATGCATTTTTCTTTGGGAGTTTGTTATAATAGCTTCATGAACTACTATTGTATTTTAATTTCCGCAGCGAGTTTATTCTGATATTTCGATGTCTATGATTCTGTGGTTGTATTTCATTTGCTCCAAATTTTATGACAATCTGGTATTTTGAATTATTCAAGTCAGACATGTGTGGATTATTGTCGATTTGAATGGTCCAACATAGTGGGTCGTTACATTTGGTATCAGAGCTTTGGTTTTTAGGCAAACCATAGTCTGCAGAGCAAAAACTCAATAGAGATAGGGTAGAAATACCCTAGATTGAGTGAAATCAATCTCAGAATCATTTCTTTGTGAGAGAACGTATTTTCGAAGTATAAAATGATTTCTAAATGATTTCTTAAAGGATTTTCAAAGATTATATTAGTATAAAATCTTCTTATTTTGAAATCAAGATTTTCTAAGTTTCATCCCTTCTGTATCCACCTTGTTAGAAATCTCTTAGTTAGGATTCTTATGGATTGGGATTCCTTGTATTTTGGAACGCTCCCACTTGTTCTGAAATCCAGTCTTGTCTTCCCTATTTTTCCTTTTGAATTTTGGAGCATTCCATAACTCCACTTTGGAATGACCTCTATAAAGATCGGTGATTCCGCAAATCTTTGAATGATTTGTAAAGGGGTGAAACTCCTTTACAATTGGCATTGATTCACCGGAGATTTCTGTATCCTCGGTTTACGATGCTATCTACCTTCTGCTCAATCTGGATTCTATACCTGGCAATCGAATGTCGATTTGGCTTAGATTTTCGCATTTATTATATTCCTGAAGTCACGGTTGACCGGTTAAGGTCTCCCGCGAACTATATAGGCTTATCCATCTTCTATCTTGTTTGATCCGGATTCTTTGTTGAAAGGAAGCTATTTGAGCATGGAAAAATCAGAAGAGCAGAAAGTAGCTCGTAGAGTACGAAGAGTACTGGCTCGTAAGGAGCAGGAGGAAGCGGTCGAGAAGTGGGAAAAACTGTGGAGAGAAAGGGCAGGACCTGGTACTTATGACCATGTCATTTGTTATCGGTGTCAGGAAAAGGGTCACTATGCTGCCATGCGTGGGAAGAGAGGTAAATTAAAGAAGAAGGGGAGCAAGTGTTTCCGATACAAGATCTTCTGCTTTAGATGCTGTCAGGAGGGGCACTTTCTTAGTCGCTGCCAGGAGGTGAAGAAGGTGAAATCTGCACCCACTACATCAGTTGGCCCACCAACTGTTTGCTACCACTGTAGGAGGTTTAGGCATATAGCCAAGAATTGTTTAGAGAGGCAGCATGGGAAGAAAGCTGTGTACCCACAGTTCGAGAAGGAAGATGGACCGTGGTGAATTTTTGCCCGAAGTGTAGAAGTTGGGGGCACATTGAGGGGGAGTGTTAAGGTCCCGTTGAAACACCACCCGGAAGAATTCATACTGATGTCTTGTTCATGTAGGTTGGTATTCTGTGGATCTGTTTGTTATTGGTGGTATGTTAGGTTGCATTCGGTAAACTCTACTGTATCTTTTGCTTATCCGAACTTGTCAAACTAAAAAGATATTCGTGCTCCTGTTTTCGTATGATCTGAAATTCGAATCTCTGCTTGTTCTAAAATCCATCCTTGAAAAATCCCTTGAAAATTTGTGTTTGTTTGTATTTTGAATTTGTGCATACATCAAAATTATTATTTTGATAAGAATGACCACTTTTTATATAAAAGTGAAATGTTTTCGATAAGGATTATATACCTTTTAAAATGAAAATTTGAAATTTCGAAAGTATTTGAAATTTTGAAAATTATATATAAGATTTGGATTTATATAAAAATAATTTATAACTAAAGGGTTTTAATTGGAAATTTGAGAGATTGAACTCCAGTGTTTTGAAATTTGTTTCAAGATTTTGGGAAATATATAAAAATAGGATTATAGTTATTTTTCGAATAAGAAATGTTTCAAATATAATTGAACGAATTCCAATGATTTTGAAGAAATTTAAAAAGAAGTTTTCAAGAAAATAAAAGTCTAGAACCCACTTATGTCGTTGGAAAATAATTTCGGTGATTAATGCATGCATCATCGACATTGATTTTCGAGTTTCTGAGTTGGGGAGAGGCCACTCCGGTAGCTTTGTTATGCTAGTGATTTTATGAAACCAATTTTGATTTTATATTTTGAAGTATGGTTTGATATTCGGAATATATATATATATATATATATATATATATTGAAATGATTTAAAGTGAGCCGGTGTTCAGTCCTTGAGTTTCAGATTTGTTTTGGTATAAGCTTATCTATTGAAATTGATTTCACCAACTATTTTAAAGGTTCGAGCACTTCTAAATCGAGGTTAAATTTTCAAAGCTAAGAAATTTCGAAGAGTATAAAATATTTAATAAAGTATATATGTTTGGTTTTGTATGCTTAAAGTATGAAGAGTATGACTTAAATAAATTTGAAACTTTTGTTAAGTAAATAATTTGCAAAGGGTAAATTGGATCTTTTGAACAGAAATAAATAATTTAAAGGTTTTAAAGGGATAGTTATAAACTTGGAAATCCTTTTAGGTAAAATTTATTTTTGACAAAAATATTTGGTTTTGAAAATAGATTGGAATGTAAACCCAATACTTATATGATGATTTTGGAAATGAATTTGTTTGACCTAAATTAGGTTAATATGGGAAATTGGATTATTTTCTAAACCTATTTTTTGGAAACTTTGAAACTAGAGATATTTAATTTGGAAGAAATAACTTGGTGAAATCGTATATGATTTTGAAAATGAATTGATATTGAAATGATTTGAAATTGAGGACCTTTTATTATTAAGTACTTGATTTGGGAGTTGTCGAACTGATATAAAATGGATTTGTATAAGTATGAAGTTGATTTGAAAACTATTGATTTGAAAGGTACTCAATTTGGAAAGAGAAATCGTATAAGTGTGATTTGATATACTATTGATTTTGGAAAGTATTTGATTTGAAAATAAAATCTTATATATAATGGGCTTTATATAAGTACGATATTTGAAAGTGATTTGAAAGAGGCACTATATGATATATATTTTCGAAGTAAAGATATGGAAAGTGCCTTCTGCTTGATACCCGCTCTGTGGCCACATTGTGGATTCATTCTACCGATATTATTCTCTGTGATTTTTGGTTTTTCGGATGTGATAATCGAGTGTCCCACCGTGGCGTAACCCATGGTTTTTTTCTTGGCATGACTGTGTAGCGTAATTCGCCTGGCTGAGATGGTCCAGGGGTACGGATGTTTCCTGGAGGATTCAGGCGTAACCATTGTGTATCTTGTGATCTACGTAGGTCGTTTTTAGTAGCGAAATCCGCAGGGCTGAGAAAGCTTACGGATACGAATGTTTCCTGGGGGATTCAGGCGTAACCTTTGTGTATCTGCGGTCTACTAGTCATCATGGCGAAATTCGCAGGGCTGAGAAAGCTTACGGATACCGATGTATCCTAGGGGATTCAGGCATTACCTTTGTGTATCTGCGATCCATGGTTGGACAAAAGGTTTGGTTGATTTGTCTAGATTGTACTTTCCATATATGTTTTTAAAAGTTTTTCAAGTATTTTCACTAGGTGTTGAAACAACTCTACTAAGTACCTGGAGAATTCTAGCTTTGCGCCTGATCAACGGACTGCCAAAGTCTACAGGAACGACGATAAACTTGTTAAGACATCGAGTTATAAAAGTATATTGATTAAATATCACATAAAGGATATTTTGATCATTTATTTTACCTTTCTAAATAATTGAAATTTATATAATTTGAAAATAATGGTTCATCCTTGTCTTTCAACCTATCTTTCCTTCTAACCATTCCTACTTTCCACCTGGATAAACTTACCTATAACAACAGTTATCAGCTATAATTTTAATCTTCTTGTCATCTTGTCTTAGTCCTATTTCATTCTTTTTTTTATCTGTGTTTTCGGTACCTCGTTCCTTTTTGGGGACGAAAAGTTTTGAGTGGAGGAGAGTTTAACGACCCGTAAATTTTGATAAATAAATTGGTTCAGTTGATAAGATTTTTGTAATTAAATTTAGAAACAAATAATTTTTTTATCATTTATATTGAAGTAAATGTTAAGAATGAATTGTAGCCATGGTTATTAAAAACTAATTATTGACAATTTAAGTAAAATCACAATGAAAATGAAATTGTGTATATTGTTGCACTTGGTATAAAATAAAAATATAAGATAAGTAAATAGGTGTAAGTGTTGTATAACTAAAGGAATTTATATATTATTAATAGTAATTTAATGAATTCGGTAATATGTATGTAATTATAAAATTTGGTTAAAGTATGATAAACCTAAGTTTAACCTTGGCTTGTAAACAATTATTGTAAGTTACCTGTTTAATTTGTTAATTGAATTGGAATGGGAAATAAAATTCTAATAAAAATATAATTAAAGGTTACTTAATAGTAATGAGAATGTGTTAAGTAAATAAAAGGTAAACAATACTAGTCAAGGTTAAAGAATTTATTTATTTAAGGGAATACCAATTAATGAAAAGAAATGCAAATTTTATATTTGACAAAATTTCAATATAAGTGGGAATTATAGTTAATGCATAATTGCAAGATTTTAATTGATTCTATTTAGAAAATTGGGAAATAAATTTTAATAAGTATAATTAAATATTTTGTTAATGTAAATTATGATAATATTTGAAAGCAATGTCCATTCCATCAAATTTTAAGTATAGTAATAAATAATGTGTAAAAAGGCAATAAATTATACGTTTACTTGACACGTTTTATATCCATTCTTGTTTAATTATTTGGTATTATTAATGGTACGTTATTTCCTGATATATTCTTTAGCATATTTACTAAATAAATAAGAAACATATAAATTGAAATTACGTTACTTTGTTAATTATTTTGGGCGTACGTTTCGTTTTAATTATTGCGTCTACTGTACGCACTCTTTAATTTCTTACCTTAGCTGGAAAAAAAAACCAAATCATTCAATGGCCATGCTTTTCTATAGTAAAGAAATGAAAAGCTTGCATTGTCATTCACATGTGAGAATTTCCTCTTTTCTTTTTACTTCTCCTTAATTAATAGGAATAAATGCCTAAATTTCCTCTAGCCGTTACTATCTTTATTTCTTGCCATTTTCCCCACCTTTTGATTTCCAACCTCTTTATTTACCTATTTATTTATTTATTTCCTACCTTAACTTATTCCTTAATACCCATAGCCATTGCTTACATGTAGCCTATCAATTCACGTGAAGAGAGGAAGAGTTCTCATTTTCCCATTTACTCCGTTTTTTAAAATAGGAATTAAATCCCTTCATTTTCTCTTGCCACTTTAAACAAAATTTCTTTCCACTTTATCAATTTGAGGCTTCTCTTATCAATACAAATCACACGTACATACCCTACTCTAGATCAATAGACCTTCATTTCCTCTCTCGCGTGAAGCAGCAAGTAAATGGCTGCATGCTTTTCCTTTATTTTCTTTTTCTTCTTCTTTTTCATCCTTTTCGTTTGTTTTCTTCTTGTTTATATTGCCTTTTCTTTTCCTTTATTTTAAGTATAACAGGTTTCAAGTATATATTTTAAAATATAAGTATGTTTATATCGTGCAGCGCAAGTATACATTAAATTTAAAGTTATAAACATCTGCATTTGTTCTATGGTTAGTTTTATATGAGTATTTATTGAAATTTGTTTAGTCTGACTTTTGAATATACATTGGGTTGTTACATACTGTTTATATATAAATAAGAAGTTTAGAAGTCTGCATACTGTTTATATATAATATAAGAAGTTTAGAAGTCTGCATACTATTATATATCATATAAGAAGTTTAGAATAGTTGGATTTCAATTTGTATGATTTCATCAGAGAAATACCATGAACACATATTAGTCTATATATTGTGTACATGAGTTTGAATTCTATGTTCATATCTTATTTTAACATATAATATATATACTCATGTTTTTATTTAATTGGCACGTGTTTGAATAGCTTGCATACATAGTTTACACCTATACACATATACGACCTGCATTTTTCATATATGTGACATTTTAAGTCAGGGCCTATTATTTCTATACTTGGATTTAAAATGGAAGGTATAACTTTTAAATATGTAACGTGTTTAAGTGTAACATTTATGCGGTTACATATATAGTTATGGTTATATACTGCTACCTGGGTTGCATAAGAATTATATGTTGATTTGAAAGTAAGTCATTTTGATTTTATAAGGGGTATTGAGTTTAAATTATATATTAGGTTTGTATTCTACATATGGGTTTGGATATAATAATGATTTTGTATATACCCTTAAACGTTTTGATTTTTATTATAGACATGCTTTAAATTCAATATATATGTTTAAAGTTTAAGATGGATTTAAAAAAATATATATGTATTTGTTTCAATATATATATTGTATATATGTTTTAAGTGTCATTTAAGGTCTGCACGTAAATTTTTAGTCTGCATGTTTGTAATGTATAAAGATAATGTATATAAATTCATGCCTGCATTACCGTACAATTTTGAAAGAATATATATGATATTAAATGAAAATTGATTTATATATATATAAAAGGTCACTTTTATAAAGATTTAAATTTTAGATGGTGTTCGGATATTGGTTTGAAATATGGGTAATATAATATACAAGTATTTATTTCAATCTTATGTATATATGATGATTAATTTTATTTATTGGTTTTAAAATAAATATTGATTTCATATATATTTAATTCAAATTTATATCGACTTATTCAATTGTTCTCTTTGATTTCCCATTATCAGCCTTGTACGTCGTGCCTATTTTCTACACCAAATCTTGTCCATCCAACGTTGCTTTGGATTTCGTAGTTCACTTCATTGTCTACTCTAACCTCGAAAGGTTAGCAATCACTCACGATTAATGTTCTTATAGTTATTAAGTTTGATTTCAATTGAAACGACAATTGAAATATGCTGCTAGTTTGAACTGTTATTTATTTAAATTGTTATATATGCTAGTATCTGTAACTGTTCACCTATGGGATATGACAACATATCCTGTGTTTATATTATATTATTATTGATGATATATGCATGTTGTTATATTCTACATTATCTGTTATCACTCTACAAGTTCCCTGTTAGTATAGAATTCATTATGGGTTGAAATGATACATACCCGAACGGACTTTAGAATAGGAGAAAATCGTTATGGGTTGAAATGATAGACCCAAGCGATTTTCATTTGAATTGAATTTAGGATTACGGGTCGAAATGATATCTACCCGTATATATTTAAATTACGGATTGAAATGATAAATATCTGTATCATTTGGCCATAGGATAGGAAATTATATACAAACACCGTTGGTCTATATATAAATATTTTTAAATGATTTTTATGGTTTTGAAAGGATATATATATATATATATATATATATGTGGTTTTATTTAATATTGGAAATGTTTGATATATAAATAAGTTTTAAAATAAAGTGATTTAATTAATATATTATGTTAAATAGTAAATTCTTAAATCGATTTTTCAATGATTTGTATAAGTAAGGAAGATAATGTTGAATTTATTAAAATTGTATTTAGTTAAGAATTTTACTTAATTAAATCGTTTTGAAACTGAATTTAGGATTTTTAGACATGATCTTATAACTTGATTTTGATTTAGGAAATTAAATGAATATTTCCCAATTAAAGAAATTGAAGGAAAATATAGTAAACTGTAATCCAAGGTTATTTAAACGATATTGAATTTATTAAGTGAATATTCCAAGGCTATAGAATAATGAAGTTAAACCAACATTTATATGAAATTGTTAAATTTAGTTTTGAAAATGTTGAATATTTGTAGCCTTGAAATATATTGGAATTTAAATGTTTATTTTGTGGTTCAAATCTGTATTTGAAATCGATAAAATTGGAATTTTTTTAGTCAGAAACTGAATTGAATGGAAATTGATAAATTTTAGATTGAATTAAATTTGAATGGAAAAGTCGTGTTGATTTTGAAGCGATTTGTGAAGTTTTGAGGAAATTACAAATACTTCACTTTATAAATTAGTTATTATATACATACTATTTTTGAAAATAGATATATTTGAAAGGAAATGATATTTAAGTTTTGAAGTATAAATTAATTTGAAATAACTACGGTGTCATAGTGTATATTTCTACATTGTAGATAGTTCCATGGATCGTTAGAGGATGGTTATCCCAACATGCTTTAAGTTGATTATATTTCAGTTGATATTTCACTTGAGTCGGATTTATGGATATAAGAATGTTAATTCTGACTCGATTGTTTTGTGTTTTAATTTACGCTCGGGTCTGCCTGAGTATTTACAGCTTAGCTTTGGATTTCTTTTCTGGAGCTAGGAATCGCTGAAGATTCTGCTTGTCTAGTTATCTATTACCTTTCAGTTTCAGTTGTTCTATTTCAACTCTGGTATTTATAAAGTTCTATGTTTTTGAGATTTCTATTGTATATGTTTTTCAAACTGATATTATGTATTTTTCTTTGAGAGTTGTTATAGTAGCTTCATGAACTACTATGGTATTTTAATTTCCGCTGCGAGTTATTCTGATATTTCGGTGTCTATGATTCTGTGGTTGTATTTGCTCCAAATTTTATCACAATCTGTTGTTTTGAATTATTCAAGTCAGACAAGTGTGGAATCTTGTCGATTTTGAATGGTCCAAAATAGTGGGTCATTACATTTGGTATCAGAGCTTTGGTTTTTAGGCAAACCATGGTCTGTAGAGCAAAAAATCATTAGAGATAAGCTAGAAATACCCTAGAATGAGTGAAATCAATCTCAGAGTCATTTCTTTGTGAGAGAACGTATTTTCTAAATGATTTTTAAAGGATTTTCAAAGACTATATTAGTATAAATTCTTCTTATTTTGAAATCAAGATTTTCTATGTTTCATCCCTTCTGTATCCACCTTGTTAGAAATCTCTTGGTTAGGATTCTTATGGATTGGGATTCCTTGTATTTTGGAACGCTCCCACTTGTTCTGAAATCCAGTCTTGTCTTCCCTATTTTTCCTTTTGAATTTTGGAGCATTCCGTAACTCCACTTTGGAATGACCTCTATAAATTTGGTGTTTCCGCAAATCTTTGAATGATTTGTAAAGGGGTGAAACTCCTTTACAATTGGCATTGATTCACCGGAGATTTTTGTATTCTCGGTTTATGATGCTATCTACCTTCTGCTCAACCTAGATTCTATCCGTGGCGATCGAATGTCGATTTGCCTTAGATTTTCGCATTTATTATACTACTAAAGTCACGGTTGACCTGTTAAGGTCGCCGGTGATCTATATAGGCTTATCCATCTTCTATCTTGTTTGATCCGGATTCTTTGTTGAAAGGAAGCTATTTGAGCATGGCAAAATCAGAAGAGCAGAAAGCAGCTCGTAGAGCGGGAAGAGCACTGGCCCGTAAGGAGCAGGAGAAAGCAGTTGAGAAGTGGGAAAAGATATGGAGAGAAAGGATAGGACCTGGTCCTTATGACCATGTCATTTCTTATCGGTGTCAGGAAAAGGGTCACTATGCTGCCATGTGTGGGAAGAGAGGCAAAGGAAAGAAGAAGGGGAGCAAGCGTTTTCGACATAAAATCTTCTGCTTTAGATGCTATCGGGAGGGGCACTTTCCTAGTCGTTGCCAGGAGGTGAAGAAGGTGAAATCTGCACCCACTACATCAGTTGGCCCACCAACTGTTTGCTACCACTGTAGGAGGTTTGGGCATATAGCCAGGAATTGTTTAGAGAGGCAGCATGGCAAGAAAGCTGTGTACCCACAGTTTGAGAAGGAAGATGGGACTATGGTGCATTTATGCCAGAAGTGTAGAAGTTGGGGGCACATTGAGGGGGAGTGTTCGGGACCCGTTGAAGTACCACCCGGAAGAATTAATACTGATGCCTAGTTCATGTAGGTTGGTATTCTGTGGATCTGTTTGTTATCAGTAGTATGTTAGGTTGCATTCGGTGAACTCTATTATATCTTTTGCTTATCCGAAGTTGTCAAACTAAAAAGATATTTGTGCTTCTGTTTTCGTATGATCTAAAATTCGAATCTCTGCTTGTTCTGAAATCCATCCTTGAAAAATCCCTTGAAAAATTATGTTTGGTTGTATTTTGAATTTGTGCATACATCGAAATTATTATTTTGATAAGGATGACCACTTTTTATATAAAAGTGAAATGTTTTCGATAAGGAATATATACCTTTTAAAAATGAAAATTTGAAATTTCGAAAGTATTTGAAAATTTGAAAATCATATATAAGAATTTTGATTTATATAAAAATAATTTATAACTAAAGGGTTTTAATTTGAAATTTGAGAGATTGAACTCCGGTGTTTTGAAATTGGTTTTAAGATTTTTGGAAATATATAATAATAGGATTTAAAGTTATTTTCCGAATAAGAAATGTTTCAAATGTAATTGAACGAATGCCAATGATTTTGAAGGAATTTCAAAAGAATTTTTCAAGAAAATAAAAGTCAAGAACCCACTTATGTCGTTGGAAAATAATTTCGGTGATTAATGCATGCAACATCGACATTGATTTTCGAGTTTCTTAGTGGGGGAGAGGCCACTCCGGTAGCTTTGTTGTGCTAGTGATTTTATGAAACCAATTTTGATTTTATATTTTGAAGTATGGTTTGATATTAGGAAGATATATATATATATATACATACATACATACATACATACATACATATATATATATATATATATATATATATATTTGAAATGATTTAAAGTGAGCCGGTGTTCAGTCCTTGAGTTTCAGATTTATTTTGGTATAAGCTTATCTATTGAAATTGATTTCACCAACTATTTTGAAGGTTCGAGCACTTCCAAATCGAGGTCAAATTTTAAAAGCTAAGAAATTTCGAAGAGTATAAAATATTTAATAAAGTATATAAGTTTGGTTTTGTGTGCTTAAAGTATGAAGAGTATGACTTAAATAAATTTGAAACTTTTGTTAAGTAAATAATTTGCAAAAGATAAATTGGATCTTTTGAATAGAAATAAATAATTTAAAGGTTTTAAAGGGGTAGTTATAAACTTGGAAATCCTTTTAGGTAAAACTGATTTTTGACAAAAATATTTGGTTTTGAAAATAGATTGGAATGTAAACCCAGTACTTATATGATGATTTTGGAAATGAATTTGTTTGACCTAAATTCGGTTAATATGGGAACTTGGATTATTTTCCAAACCTATTTTTTGGAAAATTTGAAATTGAAAATACTTAATTTGGAAGAAATAACTTGGTGAAATCATATATGATTTTGAAAATGAATTGATATTGAAATGATTTGAAATTGAGGACCTTGTATTATTAAGTACTTGATTTGGGAGTCCTCAAACTTATATAAAATGTATTTGTATAAGTATGAAGTTGATTTGAAAATTATTAATTTGAAAGGTACTCAATTTGGAAAGAGAAATCTTATAAGTGTGATTTGATACACTATTAAGTTTGGAAAGTATTTGATTTGAAAATAAAATCTTATATATAATGGGCTTTATATAAGTATGATATTTGAAAGTGATTTGAAAAAAGTACTATATGATATATATTTTCGAAGTAAAGATATGGAAAGTGCCTTCTGCTTGATACCCGCTCTGTGGCCACATTGTGGATTCATTCTATTGATATTATTCTCTCTGATTTTTGGTTTTCCGAATGTAATACTCGAGTGTCCCACCGTGGCGTAACCCATGGTTTTTTTTCTTGGCATGACTGCATAGCGTAATTCGCCTGGCTAAGATGGCCCAGGGGTACGGATGTTTCCTGGGGGATTCAGGCGTAACCATTGTGTATCATGTGATCTACGTAGGTCGTTTTTAGTAGTGTATCTGCGATCCATGGTTGGACAAAAGGTTTGGTTGATTTGTCTGGATTATACTTTCCATATCTGTTTTTAAAAGTTTTTCAAGTATTTTCACTGGGTGTTGAAACAACTCTACTAAGTACCTGAAGAATTCTAGCTTTGCGCCTGATCAACGCACTGCCAGAGTCTATAGGAACAAGGATAAACTTGTTAAGACATCGAGTTATAAAAGTATTTTGATAAAGTATCATATAAGGGATATTTTGATCGTTTATTTTACCTTTTTAAATAATTGAAATTTATATAATTTTAAAATAATGGTTTATCCTTGCCTTTCAACCTATCTTTCCTTCTAGCCATTCCTACTTTCCACCTGGATAAACTTACCTATAACAACAGTTATCAGCTATAATTTTAATCTTTTTGTCATCTTATCTTAGTCCTATATCATTCTTTTTTTTATCTGTGTTTTCCGTACCTCGTTCCTTTTTTGGGGACGAAAAGTTTTGAGTGGAGGAGAGTTTAACAACCCGTAAATTTTGATAAATATATTGGTTGAATTGATAAGATTTTTGTAATTAAATTTAGAAAGAAATAATTTTTTTATAATTTATATTGAAGTAAATGTTAAGAATGAATTGTAGCCATGGTTATTAAGAACTAATTGTTGACAATTTAAGTAAAATCACAATGAAAATGAAATTTCGTATACTATTGCACTTGGCATAAAATAAAAATATAAAATAAGTAAATAAGTGTAAGTGCTGTATAACTAAAGGAATTTATATGTTATTAATAGTAATTGAATGAATTTGGTAATACGTATGTAATTATAAAATTTGGTTGAAGTATGATAAACCTAAGTGTAACCTTGGCTTGTAAACAATTATTATAAGTTACCTGTTTAATTTGTTGATTGAATTGGAATGGGAAATAAAATTCTAATAAAAATATAATTAAAGGTTACGTTAATGGGAATGAGAATGTGTTAAGTAAATAAAAGGTAAACAATACTAGTCAAGGTTAATGAATTTATGCATTGAAGGGAATACCAATTAATGAAAAGAAATGCAAATGTTATATTTGGCAAAATTTCAATATAAGTGGGAATTATAGTTAATGCACAATTACAAGATTTCAATTGATTTTATTTAGAAAATTGGAAAATAAATTTTAATGAATATAATTAATATTTTGATAATGTAAATTATGATAATATATGAAAGCAATGTCCATTCCATCAATTTTAAGTATAGTAATAAATAATGTGTAAAAAGGAAATAAATTATACGTTTACTTGACACGTTTTATATCCATTCTTGTTTAATTATTTGGCGTTATTAATGGACGTTATTTCCTGATGTATTCTTTAGTATATTTACTAAATAAGTAAGAAACATATAAATTTAAATTATGTTACTTTGTTAATTATTTTGGGTGTACGTTTCGTTTTAATTGTTGCGTCTATTGTACGCACTCTTTAGTTTCTTACCTTAGCTGGAAAAAAAACTAATCATTCAATAGCCGTGCTTTTCTATATGAAAGAAATGAAAAGCTTGCCTTGTCATTCACGTGTGAGAATTTCCTCTTTCCTTTTTGCTTCTTCTTAATTAATAGGAATAAATTCCTAAATTTCCTCCAACCGTTACTATCTTTATTTCTTGCCCTTTTTGCCCACCTTTTGATTTACTACCTCTTCATTTACCTATTTATTTATTTATTTACCACCTTAACTTATTCCTCAATACCCATAGCCCTTCCTTACATGTAGCCTATCAATTCACGTGAAGATAGGAAGAGTTCTCATTTTTCAATTTACTCCTATTTTTAAAATAGGAATTAAATCCCTTCATTTTCTCTTACCACTTTAAACAAAATTTCTTTCCACTTTATCAATTTGAGGCTTCACTTATAAATACAAATCACACGTACATACCCTACTCCATATCAATAGACCTTCATCTCCTCTCTCGCGTGAAGCAGCAGGTAAATGGCCGCATGCTTTTCCTTTATTTTATATTTCTTCTTCTTTTTCATCCTTTTCTTCTGTTTTCTTCTTGTTTATATTGCTTTTGCTTTTCTTTTATTTTAAGTATAACATGTTTCAAGTATATATTTTAAAATATAAGTATGTTTATATGGTGAAGCGCAAGTATACATTAAATTTATAGTTATAAACATCTGCATTTGTTCTATGGTTAGTTTTATATGAGCATTTATTGAAATTTGTTTAGTCTGACTTTTGAATGTACATTGGGTTGTTGCATACTGTTTATATATAATATAAGAAGTTTAGAAGTCTGCATACTGTTTATATATAATATAAGAAGTTTAGAAGTCTGCATACTGTTTATATATCATATAAGAAGTTTAGAATAGTTGGATTTCAATCTGTGTGATTTCATCAGAGAAATATCATGAACACATATTAGTATATATATTATGTACATGAGTTTGAATTCTATATTCATATCTTGTTTTAACATATAATATATATACACATGTTTTGATTTCATTGGCACGTGTCTGAATAGCTTGCATACATAGTTTATACCTATACACATATACGACCTTCATTTTTCATATATGTGACATTTTAAGTCAGGGCCTATTGTTTCTATACTTGGATTTAAAGTGTAATGTATAAGTTTTAAATATGTAACGTGTTTAAGTGTAACATTTATGCGGTTATATATATAGTTATGGTTATATACTGCTACCTGGGTTGCATAAGAATTATATGTTGATTTAAAGTAAGTCACTTTGATTTTATAAGGGGTATTCAGTTTAAATTATATATTAGGTATGTATTCTAAATATGGGTTTGATATAATAATGATTTTGTATATACCCATAAACGTTTTGATTTTTATTATAGATACGCTTTAAATTCAATATATATGTTTAAAGTTTAAGATAGATTTAAAAATATATATGTATTTGTTTCAATGTATATATTGTATATATGTTTTAAGTGTAATTTAAGGTCTGCACTTAAATTTTTAGTCTACATGTTTGTAATGTATAAAGATAATGTATATAAGTTCATGCCTGCGCTGCCGTACAATTTTTGAAAGAATATATATGATATTAAATGAAAATTGATTTTTATATTATATATATAAAAGGTTACTTTTATAAAGATTTAAATTTTAGATGGTGTTCGGATATTGGTTTGAAATATGGGTAATATAGCATACAAGTATTTATTTCAATCTTATGTATATATGATGATTAATTTTATTTATTTGTTTTAAACTAAATATTGATTTCATATATATTTAATTCAAATTTATATCGACTGATTCAATCGTTCTCTTCGATTTCCCATTATGAGCCTTATGCGTCGTGCCTATTTTCTACATCAAATCTTGTCCATCCAGCGTTGCTTTGGATTTCGTAGTTCACTTCATTGTCTATCTCTCTAACTTCGAAAGGTGAGCAATCACGCACGATTAATGTTCTTTTATTTATTAAGTTTGATTTCAATTGAAATGACAATTGAAATATGCTGCTAGTTTGAACTGTTCTTTATTTAAATTGTTATATATGCTAGTATCTGTAACTGTTCACCCATGAGATATGACACCATATCCTGTGCTTATATTTATATTATTATTGATGATATATGCCTGTTGTTATATTCTGCATTATCTGTTATCACTTTGCAAGTTCCCTGTTAGTATAGAATTCACTATGGGTTGAAATGATACATACCCGAACGGACTTTCGAATAGGAGAAAATCGTTATGGGTTGAAATGACAGACCCAAGCGATTTTCATTTGAATTGAATTTGGGATTGCGGGTCGAAATGATATCTACCCGTATATATTTAAATTACGGATTGAAATGATAAATATCTGTATCACATGGCCATAGGATAGGTAATTATATACAGACACCATTGGTCTATATATAATTTTTTTTGAATGAATTCTATGGTTTCGAAAGGGAATATATATATATATATATATATATGGTTTTATTTAATATTGGAAATGTTTGATATATAAATAAATTTTAAAATAAAGTGATTTAATTAATATATTATGTTAAGTAGTATATTCTTAAATGATTTTTCAAGATTTGTATAATTAAGGAAGATAATGTTGAATTTATTAAAATTGTATTTGGTTAAGAATTTTACTTAATTAGATCGTTTTGAAACTATTGAATTTAGGATTTTTAGATATGATCTTATAACTTGATTTTGATTTAGGAAATTAAATGAATATTTCCCAATTAAAGAAATTGAAGGAAAATATAGTAAACTGTAATCCAAGGTTATTTAAACGATATTAAATTTATTAAGTAAATATTCCAAGGCTATAAAATAATGAAGCTAAACCAACATTTATATGAAATTGTTAAATTTGGTTTTGAAAATGTTGAATATTTAAAGCCTTGAAATATATTGGAATTTAAATGTTTATTTTATGGTTCAAATCTGTATTTGAAATCGATAAAATTTGAATTTGTTTAGTCAGAAACTGAATTGAATAGAAAGTAATAAATTTTAGATTGAATTAAATTTGAATGGAAAGGTCGAGTTGATTTTGAAGCGATTTGTGAAGTTTTGAGGAAATTACAAATACTTTACTTTATAAATTAGTTAGTATATATATTCTATTTTGGAAAATAGATATATTTGAAATGAAATGATATTTAAGTTTTGAAGTATAAATTAATTTGAAATGACCACGGTGTTATAGTGTATATTTCTACATTGTAGATAGCTCCACGGATCCTTAGAGGATGGTTATCCTAACATCCTTTAAGTTAATTGTATTTCAGTTGATATTTTACTTGAATCGGATTTATGGATATAAGAATGTTAATCCTGACTCGAGTGTTTTGTGTTTTACTTTACGCTCAGATTAGCCTGTGTAACAACCCGCATATTTATCGGTTGTATATTTAAATATTTTATTTAAATATAACATCAATTGTCGGATCATAGTCCGAAAAGTTACTTTCTGCAAACGGTCGAATTGGGTCTCAAGACCACTTCCATTGAGTTCAAAACGTCATTTGCGATCTTTTTGAGTATAAGCTTCGATATGTTTGGAGTAAGTCGTAATTGGCTACTTTTTCTAGTTGGGTTTTGGCTTTGGGTTCAGCCCATTGGCTAGCTAACTCACTTAACCTTCTACTTCAGCCCCTTCCCCTCATCTCTCTTCATTTCATTTCATTTCTTAAGCTAAAAACTGAAATGGGGGAAAGGAAGTGGAAATAGAAATTAGCAAGCCCTAGCTTCTTCTTGTAAACTTGATTCTTGCTCCAAAATCAAAGGGAATCCATTGGTAAGTTCATCTCCATCTTCTCCATCTCTTCTCCTCTTCAATTTCAGTAATTTCCTAACCCTAACTTAGGAAATACTTGCTTTGATTCTAGATTGAAGCTTGTAGTGTTGAAGTGGAGTGTAGTTGGTTGATTCCTTGCATTTGTGCTTCTTCATCTTCTTTGTTTTGTGTAAAAAGGTGAGTTTTGAACTCACATCTACTTCTCTTGATTTCATTGATGTTGGGTATGAATTCCTAACACCTTGTTCATATGCTCTTGCTTTTGGTTTGGATTGAATTGGTGAATATCCAAATTTTTAGTGTTTGGGTTCAATTCTTTAAAGATCCTAACTTTGATGTTTGAATATGTTTTTGGTTGCGAATCGGAGAGCTAATGGAGCTGGGGTATCTATTGGCTAAAGCTCCTTAGGTCCATTGCTCGAACGATCGCGTTTTGGAAGAATTTGCATTTCATTGAAATAGGGCAGGAAGTGCAAAATCATCAGGTTCGGCCGACCGAGACCTGTAGGCGGCCGACCGACCTGCTCCTATTCGCCCTGTTTTGCCTGTTTTTGTATATTTTGACTTGTTTTCTGTACTTTATCGATTCAAGTTTCTTTTTAGTGGTTGTTATTGCATATTTGGCTTTGATAACTTACTCTTGACTTCATCCATGGGTTTTTATAAAATAATCTCTCGAATCGCATTTAAAAGCTCGTTTCTCAAATTTATAAATTCTATTTAAACACACACTTTCGCACTTCGAGCGAAGTGGAAGGGTGATTAAATGGTTGGGCAAAACACGGACCATGAATCTGTGCGTTTATGTTTCCGATTAGTCCCCGACCTATTCGATTGATTGTTTTGACCTTCGGGTTTAGTTTACCGATGATATGAGGTAAATTTGTACTGCTTTGAGTGTGAAATAAACTAACGGATAGTAAACCGTTTAGTGCGAACGGGTGGTTATGGGACTCACGTTACCACTTTTCGGATTCCTTTCTGGGAGTTTGTGACACATATCGCCTTTGGGATAGTGTCTTCGGACTGTCTCCTTCTGGCTTGTTGCCTTTAGTATTGCTTTCGATGTTGGCCGTTATGCGCCACATGGGTGATATTGGGTTGCTATAGTATCGCTTCCGATGTTGGCCGTTATGCGCCACATGGGTGATATTGGGTTGCTATTGTATCGCTTCCGATGTCGGCCGTTATGCGCCACATGGGTGATATTAGGTTGCCCTATAGTATTGCTTTCGGAGTTGGTCATTCGTTACCGCTCGAGCAATTTTTATGATGTTTCAATTGTGATGTGTATTCCCTAGGTATCGCCCCTCGGTGTAGGTCTTTTTGAACCACACGATATGTAGTGATCACCTTGTGAACTTGTATACCATATTGGTATTTGTTATTTGCCTTTTGACTTGTTTTGGGATATTCCTATCCTTTGTTTCTATGAGTTGCCGATGATATGAGGCTTGTTTGTTATGATATGATTCATCTTATGTTAGATGATTGTGTTATCTCTTTTAGAGATATTTGATATGTATTGTGACCTTGCAGGTTTATTATTGTTCAGTTTATCTAACTGATTTGTTATCTAGACTGACCCGTGTATTTTATACTCGGGTCAGACCGAGATGTTTCAGGTTAGGTGCTTTTGGGACTTAGCCTCTCTTGCTTCCGCATGGACTCTTCCGCTAGTTTCTTTTTGTCTTAGCTTTCTTGTAGTCCTTATATGTTGTAACTCTGATATGTATTCTTGTGAACTCGTTTGTATATTGTGGTTTGCTATACCACTTGACATGTATTATTTTGTATACTCTGTTGTGTATCAATATATGTGTATAAGATGATCAACTGTTCTGTGATGTATATTACATTTGAGTTGTTATATTCTGTTCTGATAGATCCTCTAGCCACCTATGGTTTTGTTTTAAGTATTCATTGGATATGTCGGTCTGTTGGGTAAAGCAATCGTCGATGTATTCAATAGGTAATTAAAGCAAGGCTATAGATGGTCGCTCCTAAACAGCCTTATTCTCCGTGTTAGCAGACGGTATTATCTATTAATACTCTTTTCTAGCGTGGGTATAGAGGTGGGGCGTCACAGCGTGGTATCAGAGCTGAGTTCAGAGCAAAATATGATAAACACAGAATAGAGCACATATTACGATACATCAGAGTGTGATAAGTGATACAAATCTTTGAATCATCGTGTCTCTCTCTATTCCTTCTTTGCCTTTGAAGTTTAGATAGGATATAGGAATACGTCCAGGAATTTTATTCCGTAGTATTCCGTATTGAAATATCTACCTTGTGATTATCCATCTATTTTGGAAGGTTTCTATTTTCTTTGTGATTTCGATTTCCAATTTGATGGCATCATTTTATTTCTTTAAGCCCTCATGATGAGGAAAGTGTTGTTTCTCTCATTCTTGTAGTTTGAGAATTTTCTGGTATTTCCAGTCTTGTCTTAGGATTATCACCTAAGCAATCTTTTGTTGTAGTGTTATGGTGTTTTTAGCTCGACCTTACCACTGGTTTTCATTTGGCTACGAGTTGCGGAAGTTAGCACTCCACTTACCGCATTCCGCACTCGTTGTAATTCTTATAAATGATTTGTTATGTCATTCAGTTTGTCTAGCTCTTTTCATCCATTTTATGAATCGAGTATTCTGTGAATATCTCGATGATTCCATTTTTGTATTTATTGATTTTGGATGGAAAATAGCAATTTAAAGAATTTTGCAAATCTTTTTCATAAGATTTATTTATAAGTATAATTGGATTTTTGTTCTTTAAACGAACAAAGAATATTTTTAAAAGTTGTTAGAAACATGTTTATCATATAGAAGATGATTTTGTGATTGTATTGCCCATTGAGTGCTTTAAGAATTCTGGTCGATGCGCTTGATCACCGTTATCGATAGGAATTTCCTAAACGCTTTGATGAGACAATCAGGCACAGTAAATTGATTTGGAATAAGTAAATTTTTCTTGAAAGATTATTACAGAAAGATAATTGTAATTTTGAAAGTCTTGGCTTTTTGGGAAAGAAAATTAATTTAAAAGAACTCTTTCTTTTCGATATCCCTATTCTTTTTATTCCCGTAGGGAACCAATGCTTTATCTTTTGTACCAATGCTAATCTATTGGTTTGGATGCCGTTCACTTGCAAAAGAGAACGTGCTATCATTTATTCTTCTAAATAGTTATAGCCTATCGAGACTAGATATGCCACTCATGATTTAGTGCTCGTGGCTATCATTTTCGCTTTTAGAGTTTGGCATCATCGTTTATTTATGGCGGAGAAATTTGTTCTCCACCTCGATCATAAATCTTTGGAATATTTATTTTCTCATAAGGAGCTTAATGATGGCTTGAGTTCCTTGCATCTTATGACCTTGATATTCTTTGTATACTCCCGGAAGGGGGATCGTGTTGCCAATGCACTTTGTTGTAAGCAACAAGTGATTGTTTCTTTGTTGATGTCCGAATGGAATGATCTTTTTACCAAGTTCATCAGACGTTTTATTGTGCTTCTTTTGTTGGGCTTCGGTTCATTAACGTATTGTTTGCATTACGTCGGTGTTCCGAATATTTGAGCTTAGGAATCTAGAGAATTCACTGAGCAAGCAAGCTCGAACTTATCCTTTCGTGCACTTTATGGTGAACTTCTTATTCTGTTATTCTTTTGTGTTGATATATTTGTGGTTGTTACTTTTTATTTCTTCTTAAGAATTGCGAGGACGCAATTTCTTTAAGGAGGGGAGTCTGTAACAACCCGCATATTTATCGGTTGTATATTTAAATATTTTATTTAAATATAACATCAATTGTCGGATCATAGTCCGAAAAGTTACTTTCTGCAAACGGTCGAATTGGGTCTCAAGACCACTTCCATTGAGTTCAAAACGTCGTTTGCGATCTTTTTGAGTATAAGCTTCGATATGTTTGGAGTAAGTCGTAATTGGCTACTTTTTCTACTTGGGTTTTGGGTTTGGGTTCAGCCCATTGGCTAGCTAACTCACTTAACCTTTTACTTCAGCCCCTTCCCCTCATCTCTCTTCATTTCATTTCATTTCTTAAGCTAAAAACTGAAATGGGGGAAAGGAAGTGGAAATAGAAATTAGCAAGCCCTAGCTTCTTCTTGTAAACTTGATTCTTGCTCCAAAATCAAAGGGAATCCATTGGTAAGTTCATCTCCATCTTCTCCATCTCTTCTCCTCTTCAATTTCAGTAATTTCCTAACCCTAACTTAGGAAATACTTGCTTTGATTCTAGATTGAAGCTTGTAGTGTTGAAGTGGAGTGTGGTTGGTTGATTCCTTGCATTTGTGCTTCTTCATCTTCTTTGTTTTGTGTAAAAAGGTGAGTTTTGAACTCACATCTACTTCTCTTGATTTCATTGATGTTGGTATGAATTCCTAACACCTTGTTCATATGCTCTTGCTTTTGGTTTGGATTGAATTGGCGAATATCCAAATTTTTAGTGTTTGGGTTCAATTCTTTAAAGGTCCTAACTTTGATGTTTGAATATGTTTTTGGTTGCGAATCGGAGAGCTAATGGAGCTGGGGTATCTATTGGCTAAAGCTCCTTAGGTCCATTTCCCGAACGATCGCGTTTTGGAAGAATTTGCATTTCATTGAAATAGGGCAGGAAGTGCAAAATCATCAGGTTCGGCCGACCGAGCCTTGTAGCCGGTCGACCGACCTGCTTCGCGAGAGTTTTTATGAACAGTGTCCGGTCGACCGAGCCCTGTAGGCGGCCGATCGACCTGCTCCTATTCGCCCTGTTTTGCCTGTTTTGCCTGTTTTTGTATATTTTGATTTTTTTTCCGGACTTTATCGATTCAAGTTGCTTTTTAGTGGTTGTTATTGCATATTTGGCTTTGATAACTTACTCTTGACTTCATCCACGGGTTTTTATAAAATAATCTCTCGAATCGCATTTAAAAGCTCGTTTCTCCAATTTATAAATTCTATTTAAAACACACACTTTCGCACTTCGAGCGAAGTGGAAGGGTGATTAAATGGTTGGGCAAAACACGGACCATGAATCTGTGCGTTTATCTTTCCGATTAGTCCCCGACCTATTCGATTGATTGTTTTGACCTTCGGGTTTAGTTTACCGATGATATGAGGTAAATTTGTACTGCTTTGAGTGTGAAATAAACTAACGGATAGTAAACCGTTTAGTGCGAACGGGTGGTTATGGGACTCACGTTACCACTTTTCGGATTCCTTTCTGGGAGTTTGTGACACATATCGCCTTTGGGATAGTGTCTTCGGACTGTCTCCTTCTGGCTTGTTGCCTTTAGTATCGCTTTCGATGTTGGCCGTTATGCGCCACATGGGTGATATTGGGTTGCTATAGTATCGCTTCCGATGTTGGCCATTATGCGCCACATGGGTGATATTGGGTTGCTATTGTATCGCTTCCGATGTCGGCCGTTATGCGCCACATGGGTGATATTAGGTTGCCCTATAGTATTGCTTTCAGAGTTGGTCATTCGTTACCGCTCGAGCAATTTTTATGATGTTTCAATTGAGATGTATATTCCCTAGGTATCGCCCCTCGGTGTAGGTCTTTTTGAACCACACGATATGTAGTGATCACCTTGTGAACTTGTATACCATATTGGTATTTGTTATTTGCCTTTTGGCTTGTTTTGGGATATTCCTATCCTTTGTTTCTATGAGTTGCCGATGATATGAGGCTTGTTTGTTATGATATGATTCATCTTATGTTAGATGATTGTGTTATCTCTTTTAGAGATATTTGATATGTATTGTGACCTTGCAGGTTTATTATTGTTCAGTTTATCTAACTGATTTGTTATCTAGACTGACCCGTGTATTTTATACTCGGGTCAGACCGAGATGTTTCAGGTTAGGTGCTTTTGGGACTTAGCCTCTCTTGCTTCCGCATGGACTCTTCCGCTAATTTCTTTTTGTCTTAGCTTTCTCGTAGTCCTTATATGTTGTAACTCTGATATGTATTCTTGTGAACTCGTTTGTATATTGTGGTTTGCTATACCACTTGACATGTATTATTTTGTATACTCTGTTGTGTATCAATATATGTGTATAAGATGATCAACTGTTCTGTGATGTATATTACATTTGAGTTGTTATATTCTGTTCTGATAGATCCTCTAGCCACCTATGGTTTTGTTTTAAGTATTCATTGGATATGTCGGTCTGTTGGGTAAAGCAATCGTCGATGTATTCAATAGGTAATTAAAGCAAGGCTATAGATGGTCGCTCCTAAACAGCCTTATTCTCCGTGTTAGCAGACGGTATTATCTATTAATACTCTTTGCTAGCGTGGGTATAGAGGTGGGGCGTCACAGCGTGGTATCAGAGCTGAGTTCAGAGCAAAATATGATAAACACAGAATAGAGCACATATTACGATACATCAGAGTGTGATAAGTGATACAAATCTTTGAATCATCGTGTCTCTCTCTATTCCTTCTTTGCCTTTGAAGTTTAGATAGGATATAGGAATACGTCCAGGAATTTTATTCCGTAGTATTCCGTATTGAAATATCTACCTTGTGATTATCCATCTATTTTGGAAGGTTTCTATTTTCTTTGTGATTTCGATTTCCAATTTGATGGCATCATTTTATTTCTTTATGCCCTTATGACGAGGAAAGTGTTGTTTCTCTCATTCTTGTAGTTTGAGAATTTTCTGGTATTTCTAGTCTTGTCTTAGGATTATCACCTAAGCAATCTTTTGTTGTAGTGTTAAGGTGTTTTTAGCTCGACCTTACCACTGGTTTTCATTTGGCTACGAGTTGCGGAAGTTAGCACTCCACTTACCGCATTCCGCACTCGTTGTAATTCTTATAAATGATTTGTTATGTCATTCAGTTTGTCTAGCTCATTTCATCCATTTTATGAATCGAGTATTCTGTGAATATCTCGATGATTCCATTTTTGTATTTATTGATTTTGGATGGAAAATAGCAATTTAAAGAATTTTGCAAATCTTTTTCATAAGATTTATTTATAAGTATAATTGGATTTTTGTTCTTTAAACGAACAAAAAATATTTTTAAAAGTTGTTAGAAACATGTATATCATATAGAAGATGATTTTGTGATTGTATTGCCCATTGAGTGCTTTAAGAATTCTGGTCGATGCGCTTGATCACCGTTATCGATAGGAATTTCCTAAACGCTTTGATGAGACAATCAGGCACAGTAAATTGATTTGGAATAAGTAAATTTTTCTTGAAAGATTATTACAGAAAGATAATTGTAATTTTGAAAGTCTTAGCTTTTTGGGAAAGAAAATTAATTTAAAAGAACTCTTTCTTTTCGATATCCCTATTCTTGTTATTCCCGTAGGGAACCAATGCTTTATCTTTTGTACCAATGCTAATCGTATTGTTTTGGATGCCGTTCACTTGCAAAAGAGAACGTGCTATCATTTATTCTTCTAAATAGTTATAGCCTATCGAGACTAGATATGCCACTCATGATTTAGTGCTCGTGGCTATCGTTTTCGCTTTTAGAGTTTGGCATCATCGTTTATTTATGGCGGAGAAATTTGTTCTCCACCTCGATCATAAATCTTTGGAATATTTATTTTCTCATAAGGAGCTTAATGATGGCTTGAGTTCCTTGCATCTTATGACCTTGATATTCTTTGTATACTCCCGGAAGGGGGATCGTGTTGCCAATGCACTTTGTTGTAAGCAACAAGTGATTGTTTGTTTGTTGATGTTCGAATGGAATGATCTTTTTACCAAGTTCATCAGACATTTTATTATGCTTCTTTTGTTGGGCTTCGGTTCATTGACGTATTATTTGCATTACGTCGGTGTTCCGAATATTTGAGCTTAGGAATCTAGAGAATTCTCTGAGCAAGCAAGCTCGAACTTATCCTTTCGTGCACTTTATGGTGAACTTCTTATTCTGTTATTCTTTTGTGTTGATATGTTTGTGGTTGTTACTTCTTATTTCTTCTTAAGAATTGCGAGGACGCAGTTTCTTTAAGGAGGGGAGTCTGTAACAACCCGCATATTTATCGGTTGTATATTTAAATATTTTATTTAAATATAACATCAATTGTCGGATCATAGTCTGAAAAATTACTTTCTGCAAACGGTCGAATTGGGTCTCAAGACCACTTCCATTGAGTTCAAAACGTCGTTTGCGATCTTTTTGAGTATAAGCTTCGATATGTTTGGAGTAAGTCGTAATTGGCTACTTTTTCTAGTTGGGTTTTGGGTTTAGGTTCAGCCTATTGGCTAGCTAACTCACTTAACCTTCTACTTCAGCCCCTTCCCCTCATCTCTCTTCATTTCATTTCATTTCTTAAGCTAAAAACTGAAATGGGGGAAAGGAAGTGGAAATAGAAATTAGCAAGCCCTAGCTTCTTCTTGTAAACTTGATCCTTGCTCCAAAATCAAAGGGAATCCCTTGGTAAGTTCATCTCCATCTTCTCCATCTCTTCTCCTCTTCAATTTCAGTAATTTCCTAACCCTAACTTAGGAAATACTTGCTTTGATTCTAGATTGAAGCTTGTAGTGTTGAAGTGGAGTGTAGTTGGTTGATTCCGTGCGTTTGTGCTTCTTCATCTTCTTTGTTTTGTGTAAAAAGGTGAGTTTTGAACTCACATCTACTTCTCTTGATTTCATTGATGTTGGGTATGAATTCCTAACACCTTGTTCATATGCTCTTGCTTTTGGTTTGGATTGAATTGGTGAATATCCAAATTTTTAGTGTTTGGGTTCAATTCTTTAAAGATCCTAACTTTGATGTTTGAATATGTTTTTGGTTGCGAATCGGAGAGCTAATGGAGCTGGGGTATCTATTGGCTAAAGCTTCTTAGGTCCATTGCTCGAACGATCGCGTTTTGGAAGAATTTGCATTTCATTGAAATAGGGTAGGAAGTGCAAAATCATCAGGTTCGGCCGACTGAGCCCTGTAGCCGGTCGACCGATCTGCTTCCCGAGAGTTTTTATGAACAGTGTCCGGTCGACCGAGCCCTGTAGGCGGCCGACCGACCTGCTCCTATTCGCCCTGTTTTGCCTGTTTTTGTATATTTTGATTTGTTTTCCGGACTTTATCAATTCAAGTTGCTTTTTAGTGGTTGTTATTGCATATTTGGCTTTGATAACTTACTCTTGACTTCATCCACGGGTTTTTATAAAATAATCTCTCGAATCGCATTTAAAAGCTCGTTTCTCCAATTTATAAATTCTATTTAAAACACACACTTTCGCACTTCGAGCGAAGTGGAAGGGTGATTAAATGGTTGGGCAAAACACGGACCATGAATCTGTGCGTTTATGTTTCCGATTAGTCTCCGACCTATTCGATTGATTGTTTTGACCTTCGGGTTTAGTTTACCGATGATATGAGGTAAATTTGTACTGCTTTGAGTGTGAAATAAACTAACGGATAGTAAATCGTTTAGTGCGAACGGGTGGTTATGGGACTCACGTTACCACTTTTCGGATTCCTTTCTGGGAGTTTGTGACACATATCGCCTTTGGGATAGTGTCTTCGGACTGTCTCCTTCTGGCTTGTTGCCTTTAGTATCGCTTTCGATGTTGGCCGTTATGCGCCACATGGGTGATATTGGGTTGCTATAGTATCACTTCCGATGTTGGCCGTTATGCGCCACATGGGTGATATTGGGTTGCTATTGTATCGCTTCCGATGTCGGCCGTTATGCACCACATGGGTGATATTAGGTTGCCCTATAGTATTGCTTTCGGAGTTGGTCATTCGTTACCGCTCGAGCAATTTTTATGATGTTTCAATTGAGATGTATATTCCCTAGGTATCGCCCCTCGGTGTAGGTCTTTTTGAACCACACGATATGTAGTGATCACCTTGTGAACTTGTATACCATATTGGTATTTGTTATTTGCCTTTTGGCTTGTTTTGGGATATTCCTATTCTTTGTTTCTATGAGTTGCCGATGATATGAGGTTTGTTTGTTATGATATGATTCATCTTATGTTAGATGATTGTGTTATCTCTTTTAGAGATATTTGATATGTATTGTGACCTTGCAGGTTTATTATTGTTCAGTTTATCTAACTGATTTGTTATCTAGACTGACCCGTATATTTTGTACTCGGGTCAGACTGAGATGTTTCAGGCTAGGTGCTTTTGGGACTTAGCCTCTCTTGCTTCCGCATGGACTCTTCCGCTAGTTTCTTTTTGTCTTAGCTTTCTTGTAGTCCTTATATGTTGTAACTCTGATATGTATTCTTGTGAACTCGTTTGTATATTGTGGTTTGCTATACCACTTGACATGTATTATTTTGTATACTCTGTCGTGTATCAATATATGTGTATATGATGATCAACTGTTCTGTGATGTATATTACATTTGAGTTGTTATATTCTGTTCTGATAGATCCTCTAGCCACCTATGGTTTTGTTTTAAGTATTCACTGGATATGTCGGTCTGCTGGGTAAAGCAATCGTCGATGTATTCAATAGGTAATTAAAGCAAGGCTATAGATGGTCGCTCCTAAACAGCCTTATTCTCCGTGTTAGCAGACGGTATTATCTATTAATACTCTTTACTAGCGTGGGTATAGAGGTGGGGCGTCACAGCCTGAGTATTTACAGCTTAGCTTTGGATTTCTTTTATGGAGCTAGGAATCACTGGAGATTTTCTGCTTGTCTAGTTATCTATTCCCTTTCAGTTTCAGTTGTTCTATTTCAGCTATGGTATTTATAAACTTCTATGTATTTGAGATTTCTATTGTATATGTTTTTCAAACTAATATTATGTATTTTGTTTTGAGAGTTTGTTATAGTAGCTTCATGAGCTACTATGGTATTCTAGCTGCGAGTTATTCTGATATTTCAGTGTCTATGATTCCATGGATGTATTTCATTTGCTCTAAATTTCATGACAATCTGGTATTTTGAATTATTCAAGTCAGACATGTGTGGATTATTGTCCATTTGAATGGTCCAAAATAGTGGGGCGTTACATTTGTACTATTCAAAATTGTAATAAATATTTGTTTGAATAAAATATCTGTTTGAATTTAAATTCTGTGTTATTTATTTTATTCAACAAACATTTATTTAATCTATGAAAATAAAATAGTACATTAACAAATACATTTAAATGAATATATATATATATATGTTTATTATCATCAAACAAAAATCATATACTCGCATATTCAACAAAGTGGTGCTAAGATGATTTTTCATAACTCTCTCTCTTAAAAAAAAGGAAAAAATAAAACATAAAAAAATGGTTTTTGTGGAAATAAGAGAAACCTAGAGTCATGTGTTCGCATGCAAGTGTGTACGATCGCCATGCTCTATACCCTTCTCACGTAAGCTCAATAGGCAGTGCATGATAGGTGTATCTGGCCTCAGTTTATCTCAGCTAGGTATATGTAAGTAATTTCTAAATAAGAATAACCACCTAAAGTCATGTGTTTATACGCAAGTGTGTACACTCGCCATGCTCTGTACCCTTCTCTCCTAAGTTCGAAAGGCAGTGCACAATCGGTATATCTAGCCTCAGTTTATTCGAGTTAGATGCGTAAATAATAATAATGTTAATACTTTTCAAAAATAGAGAGAGAGAGAAAAAATTAAAATCTAAGCACTATGTTCACTTATTTGATTCGACTTGCTATTCAAAAGAAATAAAAATACCACTTTGAAAAACTTTGATAATCAACTAAGGATCCATCTCGTAATCGCACTATGTGATCAACCGAAACAACTAGCCAAACTAGAGTCTAATTGTGATGATAACTTAATTTTTGTTGGATGCTTTGACGAGTAAAAGGACTTAAATTTCATGATAACAATCAGAACGTAAATTAAACTTATTCGTATCAATTTAAAAGTAAATTCTTCATTCGTAAATATTTTCAAAAACTTTCCTTCATATCTTTGTAAATAAATCTTGTATTTAGGAATTTTTCATGTTGCATTTGGATTTTGTGGGTAGTATCCGCTGCCCTCAATAGACAACACTCGTCCTACTAGGGACATCTAGAGGTTTAACGGCTTGTTGCATACATTCAATGCAATCATGCTCCCTACGAAAGTGGATTCATCTTAGTTTTTCTTTATTCGAGGATGAATAAAAAGATAAGTGTGGCTGTATTTGATGTGCACGTAAAATTATACATTTTTACTCACACATTTAATCTCATTTTAGTAAAATAAATGTCATAATTGGGTGTTTTTACATGTTTAAAACCAAATTTCAAAAATGCTTTCAAGTCATCATTCATTCATCTACATGGGGGCAAAACGGTAATTTTCGTGTGTGAATTAATTTGAAAAAAACTACTTGCACATTTTAGTTCGTTTTGTAGGAATTTGGATTCAACTTGGAAGTGGCTTTATAGAAATATGAATATACAAGAGTTGGAAGCCAAAGAAATGAAGAAATAAAGGAATTCATGTAATCATGGAGGAGCCCACCTACCCACTAACCATGAATCACAATTAAGTGCTAATGCACATATTAGTGGGTATTAAAGGCATATGCACATTTAATGAAGGATTAATTTTATTCTAATCATAACTTGGAGGCCGCACTACCTCAAGGGCATTTTAGGTAGTTCCTTAAAAATGGATTAGGGTTTTAGTCATGTTTGAATAACCCTCTTATATTCATGTAAAAAGTTTTTATTATCTATCATATTATTCAAGTTGTAGCCACTAAATCAATGAGACATAAATGGGTTCCATAGCCTCTTCTTCTTCTTTGTTCTTTACATTCTTTTATTTTTATGCTCATTTTTATTTACATGCTCTCTTTCCTTTTATGTTAGTAGAGTAGATTTCTATTTATGCGCTTAGTTTTTTGTATACAAGTAGTTAGTTCTTTTTATTTTAATTAGCTTTCACTTTCCTTTTTGTTCTATACTGCAATCTACATGTGTTGAAATGATAACAAAAATGAGAAGCTAAAGTTCCTCAATTTAGGGGGCTCACTTAAATCATGTAGATTCACCATATTTGCTGATTTATGATCTCATTTTATGCTTTATGGATAGTTAGATGTTGATGTGCATTTATTAGTGAATTTTATAGCCTATGTTGTTTACCACAAATAGGCTATTCTTACTCAAATATGAACACAATTTATGTTAATATCTAATTTAGTGATTGGATCATGGAATTAAAATAGAATCAAAATTGGATGATCTATGTTACTAATCAAAAATAGTAGATAGATCATGCTTAAAATAAATTTTGTTGCAGTTTCATATTCATTTTCACGCCATTTAATAAGTGGTTTTTTAGTTGTTGTGTGAAACTTTGATGATTTAAGTTGTGTTAATTAATAAAACAAATAGACCAAACTCATGATAAATACATCACTAATTCTACTTAGATTAAAATGAGAGATCATGTACTGATTTTGTTTTGATTTTATGTGAGAGTATGAGAGTGGATTTGCCTCTGAATTTTCTTTACTCTCATATTTATAATCATTTTTGTTTGTAGTTAGCTCTTGCATTTCTTTTTAGTTAAAAAAATCAAATTATGTGGGTTAATTTGATTGAGTAGAGTTTAAAATTTAATTCCTTTCCCTACGAATAGACCTGTACTCACATACGTACTACAATTATACATCATGCGCTTGTGGTATTTTAACGATAATATTTTTAATGATGATTTTCTAACCGATAGAAAATCCACTGTTATCAAACAACAAACCTTCATTAATTTTATTAAGGTAATATTATAGTGTAGGGTGTCGAACCTTAACTGTTGCACGTGTTACCGAACCTTTACAAGTTAACTAATGTAAAGCATCTACAAGCGGCAAACGGTCTTGAGTTTCTGCAAACAAAGAAATATCGAATCTCAATGGACAATGAAGTTATCAAACATCAACAAATTGTGGAAGATGTCAAACCTCGATAGACATTGGGGATTTCGAATCTTGACAATACATATAGATGGCGCACATCTAATTGAGGAGGCACATGCCAACCATGCCACTTTTCGTTACCTCTATAAATAGACCCCCTCCATCGCTTAGGTGGGGGCGATTGATTCTTCTCCTTTTTCTCAAAAATTTGTTAACCCTAAATGTAGGGGTTTTTTAAAGCTGGTATAATTGTATCTTTTGCACATAAGGGCTTGGATAATAAACATTGTATAGCATAATGCCTGTGATATTATCTACCTTTGACTATTATTATTGGAGTGGATATGCGTATTACTTAGTTTGGACTTGAACTTAAATTTAGATTTGCATATTGATGATTTGAACAAGGCTACATAAGCTCTTGACTAAATCAAGAGTTTACATTGCATATGACTACTATGCCTATTGGCACATGAATAAAAGATGGTGATATAAGTGAATTGCCAACTTTTCCCATTAATCAATGGATTATTGCACATTTATGCAACTTCTTATTTTATCATTGGACATATAACTCGAACTTTTGAACAACTTCATAACTGTATAAAAGCTCATGGGTAATATTAGGTCCATTTAAAATAATACTATCTAATGCAACGTGTTGGGTGTTAAGTCATTTTTTGGTTTAACAGGATTTGTCCCGTACCTTGAGAAATTTATCAACTCGGAATTTCCCTACAAAATCCATATTCTCAAATTTATTGGAATTCTAATTTATTCCAATATAGCGGAATTCGATTTTCTATTATCACAATGTAAGCATTTTGTATTCCATTTAATTCTCCTCTAAAATTTTGGTTGTAATGTAAAGGAATGCAAAACATGAAAAATAGAAATGAGTGTGTAAAGTGGGGGAAAAGTGGATTTTTCCTCTTATCCGTAGTTTGCACCGCCTATTTCGGCAACTAAAATAAATTTGGTTTCCTTATCATTTTAAGGTTATATGCTCAAAAGGTCGAATGAAGTATAAAGATTGGAACTGTAAATTTGCTTCTTTGAAAAGAGAGGCCATGGTTGTACTATTCAATGTGAAATGAAATTGATGTTTTGGATTCCAAATTGAATATATACAAATCCATCTAGTATAGCTAATTTATTAATGTTGTTAACTATTATATATTTTGTTGTATTGGATTGGGACTTGTATAGAAATTGTAGATAATGACCCGTTAATATAACATATCGTCCTGAATAAGAAACGGACAAAATACTTAAGTTATATAGAAACAAATTAACCATAATTTAATGTTGGACATAAATGTAATAATAATGTATTCTTTTTAAATTTTGAAACTGACCAATCAAAATTACAAAATCATAGCATATATGATCAATAAGGCATTTAATAAAGGAACTGATAAATAAATGACAATTAACAATCAATAATAAATCTAATAAAATGGGTTAAGGAAAATTATGGAATTTAATCCAAAAAAAAGCAAGATAAGGAGTTTCCCTTGTAAGGCCTTTAAATGTTTAAATACGTATGTGTTGATACACACAACACATACACAACATAGTTCAACGATTAATTTTGGAAAGTGGAAATATGGCTATGTTCGAGGGATGTGAGGTTAGTTGAAAGTACGTAGAAGTCCCTCGGCTAATCTGGCTACCATCAGTGTGGCTTTTGTAATTGATGTAGGACATTACCTATAATAAGTACTCATGGTGGATGCGATGTTTAGTCCTAATATTATAGGGTAAGTCTACCTAACTGATCTCGCTACCAATGCCTATAAACAGTTGGGCTAATATGGAACGTCACAGTTGGTTATGGTCCATAAGGACAAAGAAATTTCAGGAGGAGTCTGCTTCGAGGTTGAGGTATTAAGTGACTTGTTTAGGGTCTGCCTCCATCCTATTAAGAAGTATTAAATTACTTAGGGAATTTTTCATGAACAACATTGGGTAACCCGGATGGACATGCTTCAAGGTTGAGGTATTAAATATCTGTTGGGGTACATATCTTCCCTATTTAAGAAGTATTAAATGGTCAAGGATTTGTTTGAAAAGACATGTGATTATTCGAGGATAGGACTGTTTCGAGCATGACAGATTAAATGGTTGTTGGGGTCTGCCTCTTCCTTATTTGAGAAGTTTTAAATGGTTTGAATTATAGGTGATTCGCTTAGAGGTTGAGGTATTAAATGGCTAGAGTGTATTCCTCTTGCCAATCTAAGAAGTACAAAGTGGCCTTAAGATATTTTTTACGATGTCGGCTAAAGAAGTACCAAGAAGAATTCCCCTTAGAATCTAGGTACTAAATGGTTGGGGTTCCCTATTTATAAGGTCTTAAGTGACCCAAATACTTTCTCTCACATCGTTAAGATATGATCAAACGAAAGATGGGTTATTGAAACCAATAAAACTCCATGGTTGCATTGCATTTTCATTTATAGTCAAGGAGTTAGCCAGTAGGTCCTTTATCCTACAGTTACATATATATATATATATATATATGTTGAGAAGTATAATAATGTAAGACATAATACTTATCTGAATGCTTTACTACCAATATGCTATTATTGTAAAACTTGAGGTTATCATTCATCAGACGTCATTGTTCTGACTCTCTCCTCCTTACAACCTACCAGCTAGGAACAACGACGAGTGTGGAGAAGATGGTGGAGACTTTGTAGGCTGTTATCTATTTCTGTTGTTGTGGTATACCCAGACTATGTATTAAACATGCTCTATGCACTATTGTGATATCATTTTCCTGTGATTTGGTTTTACGAGATATGTATTTTCTTTCATTATCATATTTTATTCCTTCCACTATAAGACTCTAAAAGCATAGATTGATAGCTCTGCGTAGTATTTTTTTAAATCAATTATACCAACCAACAACCAGCTCCAGAATGGACCTGGGTTCGATGTGCTTTTATTGGGTTGAAAATTAAACCCATTTTGGAGAGGGTTGTATATTTGACATCAAAGCATAGGTTATTCGATCAGCAGGAATAAGATATGCAAGAGTACGTATTTGTTATTTTTTGAAATATTTTTCAAAACCCTACTATACATATAAGTATACATATATGGACATATGCAAAGACACTAGACAAATACTTAGTTCAACCAGTAATACTATCCTAGGAAGTCCTGACTAAACTTTGAAAATATAAATAGTTGGTAATGGTTGAAAAAAACAACCCGGAGATTACGAACAACATCACCCAGGAGATACCTACCATACAGGGTATGCCAATGTGGTTTCGGTGGTATTTAAGAGTCATCGGCCAAGTCCCCATTCCCCAACAAGCTATACCAGCAGCGCCAATTACTTCGCCCACTGAATCAGCATTTTTCTATTAGACTTCCCTAAGTTATGTAATGGTTTTTAGAATATTGGTGGAGTGTTCTAAGGTATGAAGGATCTTTTAGAAACTAAAGCTTGGATAAATGATTATGACTACATATTCAAGGAACTAGAGTTGGAAGATCGATTCAGGAGGAAGCTAGCTATATGACACTTGAAAATGGAGGCACTGAACTGGTGAACCATAGTGATTGTAGAAAATGCCGAGGAAAGCATAACTTAGGCTGAATTTAAGATTCACTTCAAGTCGCAATTCATGGCGATCATAGAAGTAAATCTACAATTGGAAATTTTCATCCATTTGAAACAAGAGGACTCTACGGTAAATGAGTATATTAACAAGTTCATGGAATTGGCCAAATTTACGATGAGCTAATAGACATTCAAGCAAAGAAGGCAATGAATTTGTGAATGGCTTAAATTCTCCCTTAAGGGAAGTTCTCTTAACTCAAGTTCCTGCATGCACCACCTATGAGAAGCCAGTAGAAATTATCCAGCTCTAGACTGTTAGTACAGAAGAGGGGGAGAACATGGGCAGTCTAGTAACCAAGCCTGAACAAAGAAATGGAGGTTTGTGAAAGACAATAAGGCCAAAGGAAAGTTCAAGATAGGGCATATCGCTAAAGATTGTCGAGTGAGCTTGATGAGAGAAAAGTTCAAGAGGAGGTGCTATCATTCCAACAAAGAAGGGCACTTCAAGAACCAGTGTCTGGAACTAACCAGACATGCTTTACGCACTATTGTGACATAGTATTCATGTGATTGGGTTTATGAGATAGGTATTTTATTTTAGTATTTTATTTTATTCCTTCTAGTGCAAGACTGTGTTAAATCAATTATACCAACCAACAACCAGCTCCAGAATGGATCTAAGGTTCGATGAGCTTTTATTGGATCGAAAATTATGCCCGATTCAGAGAGACTCGTTATATTTGGTATCAAGGATTGGAAGTGATACACTATTCAATATGGAATTTGTCTCATCGGTTGTATGAGTCACTATCACGGTTAATTATAGTCCACTCAAAGTCAATATCTCTGGCCAGAGTAATATGGTTAATAATAAATTTTATTATTGAACGAAGAACTTTATTTATGGACTAACTGAGTTGAATAAGGATGAGATTGGTATATCGGCCAAAAGAAATTTTCCTAAATCCTGAACTGATATAGTTTTGCGAAGAGAATATGTGTAAATTATTGTTACTAACGGTACTACTTAAGTGATTGTGAAATTGGATCTTACCGAAAAGACCTATAAACGATGAATTTAGTTAAACTTTCACATCACAAACTATAAGGACGTGTGAATTTTGATATTTGAATTGTTCAATATTAATCGTTGACTGAATTCACATCTCTAGGTCGCACAATTGCATTTGTTATTTCTTTGAAAACCACACGATTTATTTAATTTGTAAAATGTTATAAATTGATTAGATCAATTAATATTTATAAAATATTAGTTATGATTAATTTATATGATGTTTGAATTTTGTTGGTAATTATTTAAATGCATGTATAAAGGTTATATTCACAAATATCGATATACGATATCGGTCAACTTTTTAAACGGGGTTCAAAAAACAATTATTACTGAGATTGTTTTTGAAATTTTTCTTCTTATGGAAGCATTCTAGGACAGGCCATGTCATGAGAGGATGAATTGGTTGAAAATTTAAAAGAGGATTAAATGGGGAAGTTTAACGAGGAGAGTGGGATAGGTTTATATTTTGACCTAAACAAATCTCATCATTCCATTTTGATTTTACAGAAAACTTTTTCTCCTCCTTACCCCATTGTTTTGGTTGCCATTTCTGTTTATCAAAAACAATCCAGAATCAAATCAAGACATTGAATTAAATCAAATAAAGGTGGATCATCATTCTCTTTCAAGGTAGGGTGCTGATTCTCTTAGATATCTAAGGAGAACCCAAAAATCAAGGCATGACAAAGGACAATGTTTTATTGGGCATGTTCTTATTGATAATTTACTCATGATTTTCAAAATGATGGTGTTCAAGTAAATGTATATTTGCAGGCATTTATTAAGGTCTGTTTTAAACTCTTCTATATATTGTATTAAATATGAATTCTAATTTGGTTATGGTTTTGTTTGATTATTAACATTTTTTAATTGGATCTAAAATGATTAATTTTTGTGAAACTGATTTGTCAAAATAATTTGATCTATTATTATAGTTGATTAATTATTTTCCAAACCAAACAATCCAAGTTTTAGTTCATTTAAGATCTGAAACAAACCTTTTTGTCTATTGAATGTAAAATTGTATGTTGTTATAAATATATTATTTTTCAATGAATTATCATTGTCATTACAGTTTATTCCCTTTACACAATGATCCAATTTTAGTGGTTCGAATTATGAAAATAAATGTATGTGCATGTATATGTATATGTGTGTGTGTGTCCATATTCATACATATATATTATGGGTGAGCGTTTGATTGGTTCAGTTGGTCTTATGATAAAAAGTATCAACCCGAATTAAAACCAATAAAAATAAAAACAAACCAAACTAACCGAGTTAAGTTTGGTCAGTCGGTTGGTTATCTGATTTAGTCACATTAAAAACGATTAATATTTTATGTTGGGAATATTCACTATACTTTAAAATAAAATGTAAATATATGATTAAAGTATTCTTATGCATTTTACTAGTAATATTGACATATATATGAAAAATATTTAGACCACTTAACTAATCAAGAAAAACCATTATAACATTAGTAATTTGGACAATATAATAAAAGTTTGGTTACTTTGGTTAAATTGATAACCGAAGTTAGCGATTTGCAGGCTAATTATAAACCAACCTAGTTTCAAGACTAACCTAACCAAATAAAGTAAACTGGTTTGATTTGTTTATTTGGTTTAATCAGAGATTGCTTAACCTTGTATATTATTATCAATTCATCTTCATATTTTGAAGTTGCAAATCAACATCAAAATTATTATTTTTTTGTTTGGTTTATTTGTTTCGAATTAATTCAATTTCACATTTTGAAATTAAATCACGGTTTATTACATATATGTATGTACATAAATAGAAATATGTTTTAGATCCAAATTTTTTATTGAGGACAATGAATTAAATTTTTTACTAAAAAAATTTCTTTACGTCGATTGGGTGCACTTTCAGATTTACAGCTTAAGGTTTTGGATGTTTCGTTATAATTAAGTTTGGAATTTTTATGGCACTAAATTAATTGCTGAATTGGGAATAGTAGAAGAAAAGTATAATGAGATTTCACTTAATGTTGGTTCCCTTTTAATTCAAATTTTGATATAATTGTAATATATATTTCTTTCCATCTCCATTCTTTGAATTTACTTTTATTTTGAAATAACAATTTTGTGTGAATCATTTTCATACTTATATAAACATATATAATACCTATGTGGCAGCAAAGATAACATATACATATATGTGTCTAAAATATATATATGTGGTATTATCATTTTTTGTATACCGGCCATATACATATATTGTCATTCATTTAGACTTGTGTATACACTTAAGCATTTATTTTCTCGATATGCATGTGAGTTTATTAAATGTATATGTAAGTATAACATATATGTCTATAAAATAGATATAAATCCCAATATTTGGACATGTTTGTATAATTGTGCACATGTTTATGTTAGATTGTACATGTTCTTGTATGTTTGAATGTATACATGATGCATCCTCAAATTATACATTTAGTTGAAATGTTAATATGATTAATTAATAAATATATAAAATGGAAACAATCAAATATGATTTTATTTGAAACTAGATTGGATCTAATATAACTTATTAGATTTCATAAACCCACAATGATCCCAATAGGGATTTCTTTTAATCTACCCATTTCATCCACTATAGGCTAACCCGGTACCTCCATGTTGTACTTACTCAAGCAAGTCCTATGACTATTAGGCTGCCCTATAGGTATGGAAACTGACAATATGTAAACCAAAGCTTTGTTGATTAGTTTGATTATGCCCTACATATGGTTCGGGATGAACCGTTTAACCTTAAAAGAAGCCATGAAGTCATGTGATAGCTTGAATTGGATTTGTGCTATGAAAGAAGAGTTAAAGTTTTTGAAGAAGAAGAACAAGAATAAGAGTTGAGATTTGGTAACCCCACATCATAGAAGCCAAGACATAGGTTGCAAGTAGGTGTTCAAGGTGAATGATGATGGGACATATAAGGCGATATTAGGTGCAGAAGGGTTTTCAGTGAGGAAGAGAATAAAGTATGATGAGATTTTTACTCCTATATTTGGATATACTTCCATTTGGATTTTAATTACCATGGTTGCTACTCATGACTTGGAGTTAGAGCAACTAGTTATGAAAACCTCTTTCTTGCATAGTGATTTTGAAAAGAACATTTGTGATAACCGCGTTACACTTTTGGCACTCAATATACATGTATAGTATGTTGTAACAATGCATGGCTGATGAAGGATTATAGTCAAGGGTTGTAAAGTAAATAAAATAATCACAGAACATGTCGTATATCTTACAATGCAATGAAAAATGCTTATTAACCATCATACATACAAAAAAAAAGACAATCATAACTAAATGAACCATAGAATCAAAGTGCATAGGGTTATACGTTTATATAATACAGTAATAAATATTATACAACTAGTAGATACACTCAAGTAATAAATTGTCTATAATAAAATAAGTCAAACACTATCTAGGCTCCACAATGTCTCAAAATGGAATAAACAATAATAAGCCCAAAATATAAATACGAGAAACCGTCACCATAAGCTAGTCCATTTACACAACTCCATATGCCATCTACACTTGATATTTAGTCTACCCATTCAAGAGTAACCGAGCTAATAAGAAGTAAAGCATGAAACCTTGAATCAAACAACAATTTGGTGTGAGTGATAAACAATATCAAAATACTATGAAAGTGAATACAATATATGAGACATAGGGTATGGAGAATCATACCTGACTTGTCTTGGCATCCAAAAAGTTAGCACATAATAATATAAGCTAATCTATCATATACGATCATCATAAAGGTGTATTTTATCCTAAGTACAATATCGGGTGTCTAGGTATCCACACCCATAATACCTACATCTTGTGGCATCCTTAGAGTGATAAACCAAAAACATAGTGAACACATCATCTCTCAAACAATCCTCGCTATCACTCATGTGCTTTAGATATACAATAACTTATACGACCATTCTTTGCCAAAGACCAATGGAAAAGTCCCGGCTTCTAGTTACCCGAACACCAGCCACACAAATGTTGGACACTAGATCCCTTTATAGGTCCAAGGTCATAGATCCCTTCCTTAATCTAAGATACACAACTAAATACCCAATGAGAGTCTTCACATACCCCTGCTTTATGAACACATTAGACACACTCTGAGTATAAACGATCCCTTCACATGCATATCCAAGCCCTTCATTGATCCATTCATTTTCTTTTTCTATAATATAACCTTCCTTATTATATTTCCATAGTAGAACTCTTCCTTCTTCTACCCATGGCTTCCTTTTCTCAAACTCGTCCCTGTGGATCAATCCCGGTGACTCCAGCAGTATCGAGTCATCGTCAGCTTGACTTCATTCCTCATCGAGTCGTCATCACATAAACACAATTCTATGATGACCCGCAAATCCGTACGCTTTGAATCAACAATAAACCACATATGTCCGACCCAAAAAGCATAGACTGACGGAAAGTCAAGAGAAAGAAAAGAAGAGAGAAGAAGAGAAGAGAAGAAAGAGAGAAGATAGAACCAAAAAGTACAATACAGAATCTCACATCGAAGGAAACATATAATATGATATCAATGATCTTTATAAAACAAAAACTATATATATACATACATCAATCAGAGTTTAACAATCAATCACTAGTTATCAGCTTGGACAGTTATAGTAACATGTCCTCACAATTGCCGATAATATAAACAACAACTAAGCAAAGGATAATCAAAACTGATGCGTGTATACGAAAATGAAGATCGCCAGCTCTCCCGTTGAAGCTCAAAAGCACCAAATCTGAACATGTAAATATACTCGTCTGACCCGAGCACTGAAAGGGAAGAACGCCCAGATCAGTTTGGTAAACCAGGGTGAGAAACACACTCAACTGAATTTTTTAAGTTACCAAACTTTTACTTTATCAAAAAAGTATCTCGTAAGACACGCCACACATAAACACGGACACGTTTTTACCTTCGATAACTAAAACATTTTATATCAAATCATCTGATATTTTACTAGTGTCTATTGCATAAATAATATTATTCATAGCCAAAATTGTTACATTGATTAAATTCTAGCATATAGCCCAAAATGGGAAATGCAATCAAAATGGCAGGTACATAACGGAGTTTGGATTTCCATATAAATGACTAGGTGAATGGACTACCTTTCGATGGGTACACCTCTAGATGGATGTTTCGAGAAACCATCACAAAGTTCCTTTACCAACACAGGACCAGCCCACCTCTATAACTAGATGGTACCGAATATGTCATCCTCCAGTTGTTACCGACCTTTACCAAGGGCCCTCGAAGCATACAAACCACAATAATCAGATACACGTTGTCATAATGTGTAAAGATATACCTAGAAGAGGATGATCATATCCAAATGAAAGCGACCAATTTAGCCTTTCCGCATCTAACCCTGTTTCGGTCATTTTCGATTGATGAGGCCTAAGGTAACGATTACCTTTCACATATAACAATCACATCACTTAGAATGCCATACAACCATTTCTATTGACTACTAATTGCCTTCCATAAAAATACAACCCTTGAGCTCGTATGTCTCAAGGAGGGTGTTAAGCTAAGAGAAGTTGCCTTCTCTGCCACCATTGATGTACGTTTGTAAAAACCAATGTACGTAATCTTTAGAAATGCAATGTCAGACAAACATCCATACAAGTTGTCCAGGAACAGGACAAATCGAAGGTACTTTTCTACCACATCCTGTCGGGAAATCCCTAGGATTAGTAGCAAATAGTCCTCGCATTGGATATTTCATAATGAAGAGACTATTGCTACTGAATGTATATTATGATTTTAACCCCAAACGATCAACAAGCAGTCCCCCAGGAAAATCCTGAATATTAATATCATCATAACCAACCTGCACAATTGTCGCATAAATGTTGGTCGAAGTGGTTTTGGATAAACCGATCCAGGTCCCTTTGCACCAACAACGCAAAAGCGTTTCTCAACCTCACACAGAAACTAAGTCTCGTAGACTTATCACGTCTTCAACTTTCAACTTGCTATCCTTCGGGCCAAAAAGGAAGCTCGATAGATTAGAGTAATACTCCACACTACAGGAATCAACATCCTCGACACTAACGATAATCTAGCCTACACAGAAGGCTACGTACTAAGTGTATGACTAAATAGTTCCCACATCAAGTCGAGGAACTAAAATGGCCAAATTTGATAGTCGATTACTTAACTATAAAAAAGCAACAAATATTTAACACCATAAGCAATCACTAGGCCCTTTTAATTAACCTTTTATTAATTAAATTACTTGCTAAATATTCACTTCAATTTATCTTTAAAAAGATATATTCTCAAAAGCATTTCAACTTTTTAATATCGAAAAACATTTCCATATACTTATTTAATATTAAGTAGATCACAATCCACTTTATTTTCAACACTAGAAAATATTACATATACTTAAATCGCAATTAAGTATATATTTTATTCTTTAAGGAAAATATTTTCTTAAAACACATTTACTTGGGTCAAAACGCATGTTGCGTAAAGCAATTACTACAACCCAAAATAACTAGTATAGGGATTCGAAAATTAGATAGATATATAAATCTCATATACTATACAAAACATTTCCTTTCGAAAGTCATCTACTATAACAACAGCGTTATAGTCCATTATTTCCTTATTTCTCGATAACATCTATTTCAACAATGATTGTTGACATCTATAGTTTCGATACTTAACACATTATAAAACATCTTCAATATGTTTAACTCTATTTAATAATATCACTTTTTAAAACATACATTTAATTCAAAAGATTATTCGCTGTCCAAAATCGTGTAAATCGTTTACCAAATCAACGTTTCTACACATTTATTTTAGCGAAAATCCTTTGTCCAAAATCGTGGATATAATACCAAACAAATTACATTGCTTTCACACATTTAATTTAATGGATCATCCACTGTCCAAATTCGTGGATATAATATCTTTGATAAACTTTCATATTTTAACTTATCAAATTCAACTGATTTCGGATTTATAAAACAGTGTTTACAAATTACATTTATTATTTTATACAAACTTCCATTTATAAAATTCTTTTATTAACCAATTCTATTTATATCTCATTCACATGCCATAAATCCAAATTATAAGTTAATCACTTACAATTCTCTTATCTGCAAAAAAAATTTCTTTTTATAACTTCACAAATTAATAAATCTTATTCACACAAAAGATTCAATTATAAATTCATTTTAACATTTATAAAACTCCATAATAGTTGCACCATTTTTATTTGTGAAATATCAATTTTATAAATCTTATTTACATACCATTTATAATAAATTAAAAAATCTCAATTTAAACTATTTACAAAATAATTAACCCCATATTTCAAAAATCACATTCTGATTTTATTTCACAATAATCATAATTTTTATAACATAAAAATTATAACATTCATTTATTTTAGAATAAATCCATTTATTAACAATTCAAATTTAATAAAACGTATATTTTCAAAATCACTTGAAAATCCTTGTCAATTTGAAATTATCACTTTAACATTTTTAAAGTTCCAAAAACAGGCTCAATGCTGCAACAGCACTAAGTACATCAATCACAGCGTCCAAAACATCATATATCACATGATAACAGAATGTATATCCATAACTGTAAATAAACCAATACTGGTGAGGAATCCAGTTGGATCCCTCTAATCTGTCACCTGGAATAAATATACATATTAGAATATGTGTACAATGTCCGCTTCAAGGCAGACGCGCGTACAAAGGGTCATCCACCTATACATGGGAACATACAGGGTCTCATCTGCTCCAATAGGCAGGAATATATCCATATACCAATTAATATATATAATATATCATATATCATCCAAACAATCATCAGTCATCATAAAATAAATTTGTTTCTCACTTGTATAAAAATATCAGTGAGTTAGAAAGAGTGGGTTGTACTCATATTAATTCCAATAGCAGTTGTAGTGTTTTATTTCGAAGAAAATTAAACAAACGTCTAATTTTACCTAAAATTTATACTAGCTCCAAATCAACTCCAAACTAGCTCTAAAATGTAGTGCTCGTCAATATGGACCCAACGCAACTTGTTTCGTCAAAAACAGACCTCGTATGAAGAAGTTATGCATTTTTAAAATTCGTACAAATTAAATATAAATCAGCTTACTATTTTCATTTATTTTATACCCTCACTCAATCTCTGCCATTAGATTTTGATCAGATGAGATCAGCCCATGCATGCTTGCTTCTCCTTCTTCATTCAACTACTTTCGTACAAACCCAATTGCTGCCCCCCAAACCCTCATTGCCGCACCTACTACACTAATCGAGACGACGATCTTGGACCATAGTTTGAAGGCCCATCGCGAGCATCGCCATCGGCTGCGACGACGGCGAACTCGGACCTTGCACAGCCTCGAAAACCATAGACAAACGTCGGCACTTCATTGCCCTGCTGCGCCTCGATCGACGCACTGATTACGATCATAGTCGTTGGATCGATAGATCTTGATGCCTTCTACGTTTTTCCTTTAGAACTCGAAAGCTAATTCTTTATGGATTGAGATATTTTGAGGGGGAAAGAGAATGAATTCCTGGCCATTAGAAGGAAAAGTGGAGGGTAGCCCTTGGTCTATTAGGGTTTGTGCAGAATGAAAGTGTTGAGGTCCTTTTATATAAAATTTCAAGGCACCATTCATCGTCAAATTTTTCGAGCTCCTATCGAATCATGCCAACTGACATTTATATTTTTTAACCCCTATTTCGAACACGATACATATATATCGAGAGCCAATTCGATCATATTTGGAAGATAAGATTTCGAATTGAATTATTTAAATTTAAAATTTACTTAAACGAATTCCTATGCGTTTTAGCTTTGTAGACAAACCATAAATCCAGTTGACACGATATTTGAAATCCTACAATAACATAACATTACGGATCTAATGAAACTAGTCTCAACGAAATCTGAGACTGTATGAAAAATGGCTATTTTTACACGCTAATTAAATATTAAAATATTCAATTTCTACAATTAACTTTTAAATCAATTTTAAAAGTTCTCTAACATCATTCTAATTCAAATAGAATTTAATTCAAATTTATAAATCATTTTCATTCACAATAAATTCAATTTCAAATTATTTCAGCCATTTCAAATATTAAATTAACAATTTAATTATCTAATTAGATCACTATATTCGAAATATAAGTTATTTAACTAATAAAATTAACTTGTGAATATTTAAAATCGATTAAATATATGAATATCGAATGACTAAAATTCTGGGTCGTTACAAACTCCATCCATATCGAGTCATCATCACTTGAACACAACTCCATCCTCATCGAATTGTCATCATCCTAGTCATGAAGCCAAAACGTCGAAGCACCATGTCATGCTTTACCATCGAAATCACTCAGGGAAATAACATCACCATCAAGAGTGGACCACATTAATGAACCACCACATCACGCCCCTTGAAGCATCTTTTCCATCCATGACAAAGATTGTCCAAATCATTGATCATCGATAGTGGTAGCTACTGGCCACTCCAGAGTGGTTGATACCAACTACTTTGGTCGTGTACTTAGCCAAAATTGGTTAAATATAAACCAAGTAAATACATACGGTATCCATCCTGAAGTCCAAAGAACATAACCAAGTCCATTATCTTCTATCTTCAGATAGGTCGGCATGCATCCCAGTACTGTTCAATATACTTATCCCATCCATTCGAATTTCCATCATTTGTGCATTCATTGATATGCAAGAACTCTATCTTATGGGATATTCCCTATCAAACGTTGTTTTCAACCAAAACGAGCAAACAAGTATACATACGGCCAACATAATGTGCATACAATTAATGCAATACATCTATATTAACCAATTTCAGATTCACACAATAAATGACTTAAATCTAGCGATTTTCAGAAAAGTACGTCCATAAGAACATACGTGATATTCGATTTAAAACTAGTTTTAAACCGCTTTAAAATTAAAGGTGGAACTCGGTGCATGAGGCTCGTGTAGTATAGCAGCTCAAGGGAGGTTGATAATGTATGCAGTCTTTCCCTCTCATTGCGAAGAGGCTATTTTCAGACTCGAACTTGGGCGCCCAAATCAGCATGCGTGTGACCTAACCGTTGCGCTAAAGCTTTACCTCAATAAAATTATTATATAAAATCAGATGTGGGTTTAAATATATTAAAAAACACATTTTAAAGTTGGAAATCATTTCAAAACATCATTTTTACACAATAATGAAAACCATGGCATGGTGAAGACAATATCACTTGCCTCAATAAAAGCTACCAAATCTTATACCATGTCGTAGAGGGCTCCAATACGAGTCAATGCAAGAAACTACATTCAAATTGGACCTCGTATGCAGAAAATATGGATTTTATAAAAGTTCGATCTATACTAATAGATTAATAGCTTTACTAACTTAATTAATAATTAAATAATTTAGCTTATAGTCACATTCATAATTCCTTATCCCTCTATATTCACGTATTTCCTTCAGCGGCTCTGCATATACATACCAACGCAAGCAAACCAAACACCAATTGACCACCACATGTTGCTGCCCAAACCACCACCGCTACATACCTTGCCTGCACCACGTCCACTCCAACACTTCACCGCCAATCAGGTCAACTCCGACCATCCCACGACCATGCTTTTTTCATTTTCCTTTAATTTTCATACCCACAACTTGAGCACAATTCATGCCACCCCCATACCACCTAACACGATTGCAACCTTGTCGTAGGCCACTTACTTAACGTAGCACCTCCACCGCTAACCTCGTCCATTCATGCTGACCGTAAAAGCACCATATTTTCCAAAAACATGAGTAAACCCATAAGCTTTTCTCATTTTTCAACCTCTCTACTGCTACCACATCCATCTTTTCCCTCAAACGATCTAGATATCTAAATTCACCTAGCCAAAACGAAAAAACTCACATAAATGGTTTCTTATACGTTTAGTGTTGGGGGCATTTTCATCCATAGCATGGTTAATATGAAAAGACGTCAATGAGCATATGAACAATCAGATGGTGCATAATAAAGGGGCCATCATGTAGTCACAAGAGCAAGGTGAAGTGTTAAGGGAAAATCTGGCACAGTCTGAAAATATAATCAAAGCACATGTTAAATGTTCCTAAGGTAGGACATGAACCTAGGTCAAAGCCACATCTCAATCTGAGCTACAAATTGGAAGATTTGATCATCTTAAAATTTGTCCACCACCCAACTCGGCCCCACCTTAGAGAACTACTATTTACTTCAAGAAAATGGAACATTAAGAGGCATTGGAATATTCTACTCAATGATTCAAATCTAATTGTCCAAGTTTTATTCAATTTTGACTTAAAATGAAGAATTTATGACACAAAAACATGTGTATCTTAAGTGGTTGTGCACCAAGTTTCTAATGGAGAGGTCAGTGGTTCGATTCTTGTCAAGCACGTTATTTTTAAGGAATAGAAGAAATAGTCTGGTAGGAAACCTAACCATTTAATACCTAACCATTGAGACCTAGTAGGTCTCTACCTAACCTTTAATAAATACCCTATGGATGAGCATGGCCATGTGAAGAGAAGGGATAACAATAATGGCGAACAAGTTTGGAGCTCTTGAAACTACATAACCAGATATCTGCCTAACATAATATTGTCAAACTAAATCACCTAAGCCAATGCTCTTATCCGGTTATTATAATGCACTTATGAGAGACATAAAAGGAGTAGGACTAGATCAGCCTTGAAAAGAAGGGAAACAAAGAAGGGAAAAGGGACTAGCTTGGCACCCCTCCATGCTTCTTTCAACTATGAAGATAAGCCAAACAAGGAATCCTATTCGGTTGTTTCAACATCGAACGAGAAGTCCTATTTGGTTGCTTCAACATCGAAGACTGCTCGGTAGGCAGCATCTCACTAATGAGAACTATTTTCCCATGCATTTTACCCCCGCTCGAATCCCTGAACCAATGCATGTTCAGTAGGTTGAGCAAGGAGGTACTAGGCCAAGATGAACCAAAGAGGGTCATGAAGGAACCTGGCTAGCAAGGTATCCATGTGCATCCAACGAACCAAAGAACACTGAGCGGTCTTTTCAAGCCAAGCCAAATAGGGTATATATGGAATCAAATATAGGTATATCTAGAAATTTATATTCATATATATTATATAAGTAAACCCCCGAACCGAGAAAGTTATACGAGGAAATTTCCTAATTACTGTTGAGACCACTATACTTCTCCACTTCTATAAATACCAAAGCTTCCAACAAAAATGGAGGAGGATTTTGGACAGCCAAGCTTATAATAGTAACGGAAAATAAGACAAAGAAATCTAGGAACATCACAGCATGAACTGCCTAACGGTAACTGCCTAATAAAGATAATCGAACATGGAAGGCTAAAAGGAACAACCGAATAGGAATAGGCAGCCAAAAATAGCCAAGAAAGAATTGTCGAACAGACTTCCTTGGGCTATATTTTACTTTTTATTAAGCCACTGATCGTTGTACTTTATATCTCAAGCATTGTATCAAAGGTCTATAAGAAGGATGATGAAAATGGACAAAGGATGTAAGCACATTCTGACCAAACCATTATAAATCTTTGTATTCTTTACTTTATTGCAATTTACTTTCATCAAAACCTATACGTGATTTACTCCTTGAAAATTAATCACGATACAGAAATAATAATTGTGTTATACATCCTGTATTCACAACTCTACAACAAATCGATTGGAGGTGTTTGCCCATTTTTTATGAAAATATTTTTTGTGCTTTCATTAAGAGTTGATCCTCAACACGCCTTCGAAACAAAAGAATAAGTTGGTGCTACCAGCGGGAATGTAGGGAACACCAGCGCACCCAGTCAAACAACTTCCAATTAGGATAATACTTCAGCAAGCACTCTAGTACCGACAGACGTAATTATCAAAGGAGACTCGGATTGAGTTGTAACCATGCAAAAAAAATGTTTCCCTACCAAATAACAAGAAACGGCGGACCAACTTATAGAACACTTGGAGAGGCCAAAAACTATTGGTCACAACATTGGAATATAAGGAAGATCCCAATATAGGGATCCAGAAGACGATGGGGTCACGCTTTGACAAGGAATCTTGTAATGACCCATCTTTCCGAACCCTAGAAGTCGACACTAATACATCCATGGTAACATGCCGAACAACTAAGTGCGGAAAAGATAGATAGTAAGGTGAAAGAAAGAAGATAGAAGAACTAGGAACAAATACAGAATCTCACAATGCAACGGAATAATATATAATATAATCAAGTCTTTACAAAATTTGAGACCCTCTTTTTTATACATTACATATCAAAGTTAGATAGTTATAACACTTGTCCTTACAACAGCAGACAAATTACACATAACACATATACAATAGAAGATATCCAAAATATAAGAGTACATCCTAGACCTCCAACTCGACTCCATAGCTCCAAAGCATCTAAAGCTAACATGGCAAACATGCTCGGTCTGAAATGAGAATTACGTAGAATAACGCCCAGGTAAGTCTGTTAAACTAGCATGAGTAAAACTCGATAAAAAGTAACAACTAAACTGATTTCTGCATTTGAAAACCTTTTAAACAAAGGGTTTCTCGTACGACCACACCACATATAAAAACAGATGAGTTTTTACCTTATGATAACCAAAAAAATATATATCAAAATCCAGTGATATTATCATAGTGTCTAGGTTTAAAGTAAATAGATATAATAGCTTAAATGCTTTCATCTCACATTCCAACATACTAGGCTCTGCAATCAAAAATGTAACGCACGTATTGGAGATTGGAACCCAACAATGGCAAGGTAAGGGACTACCTTCTGATGATACACCTATAGAAAATGCACTGATGCTAACACAGAGCCGACTGCCTCTTTAACATGGCAGACCGAATTACCTTACCTATGGTGTTTACACGCAAACAAAATTTGAAAGGGACATCTAGAATGGGGTGACCGCTCCCAATGGTAGCTAACCACATAGCTCTACTGTATGCCCTATTTTTTCCATTCCTCTGGGTTGTGAGGCTTGAGGCTTAGCAATCCCAAATTTGAAAATCATTTACAACCCTTAAACCCAAGTTGATTTAAGAGTTAAAGTTAATTCAAAAACATACTTCAATAATTTGAAAGGTGGCTTAGCAATCCCAATGGTACTAATTTAAGTTACCATTCAATTTTAGTTCCAATTCAATTAACAATTATTTACATGGGTCAACATATATATAAATACAACTCATGTCCAAGACAAGGAATAACATGTCAATATGAACTAATTATCATATACATGTCTAAATAACATAATAGCTTCGATATGAGTTGTTTATCAGCTTGTCCGTCAAACTCGAGTCCATCATGCTTTGCTTCAAAATTCGTGCTTGGATCCGTAACTTGTTTCATTTTCTATTCTCTCTAGCCTCGAAAGGTGAGCAATCACTCACGATTAACGTTCTTATATTTATTAAATTTGATTTCAATTGAAATGACAATTGAAATATGCTATTATTACTTATTCAAATTGCTACATATATGCTATTATCTGTATTTGTTCACCTGTGACATCTGACACCATGATATATTATTTATATTTTATCTGTATATATGCATGTTATTGATATGTTATATTACTATCACATTTGTTCTCACTCTGCAAGTTCCCTGTTAGTTTAAAATTCTTTATGGGTTAAAATGATATATACCTGAACGATCTTATAGAATAGGAGAAAATCGTTATGGGTTGAAATGATAAACCCAGGTGATTTTCGTTTACATTGAATTTAGGATTGCGGGTTGAAAAGTTACATACTCGTAGGTATTTAAATTACGGATTGAAATGATAAATATCTGTATCACTTGACCACAGGATAGAAAATTATATACAGACACCGTTGGTCAATATATATGTATGTAAATATATATATATATATATATATAATATATATATATTGGAAATGAGTTCCAAGGTTTAAAAAGAAATATATATGGTTTTATATAAATATTGATTTTAAAATATTATATATATATAAATGTTATTTATATATGTTTAAATTCTTGATTTTAAAATTTTATGTTTGGAAATTTTAAAGTTATAAGTAGTTTGAAATTATAAATTTTAAGAATTTTCGTTTAATTTTACTATTTTTAAATAAATGGATAGATTTAATTTAAAATAAATTTAATAATAAGATTTGATTTAATAAAGTTTAATTTAGTAGTATGTAATATGTTTTAAGTATTTATTTAAAACTTTATTTTAAAAGATAGATTTTATATTAATTTTAATAAATTGAGGTTGGTAAGATAAATTTGAAATTTATTTGAAATTATATTTATTTAAGAATTATACTTAAATAAGAATGATTTGAAACTTATTGAATTTGAGATAAGGATATGATTTTATAACTTGGTTTAGATTTAAGATGATTTAATAATATTTTCGAATTTAAATAAATTTAAGTGGGATAATTATTTTTATTTAAACGTGTATTTTGAAGTTTTATTTTAAATGTTATTGGAATGATTAAGTAAATATTTCAAACTAAATAATAGTAAAGTGAATTTGATATATGTATATGTGTGTATATATATATATATATATATATGAAATCGTCAAATTTGGTTTTTTAAATGCTTAAATATTTAAAGCTTTGAAATCTATTGAAGTTGAAATGGTTAATTTGTAGTTTATATCTACATTTGAAGTCGATATAAATTGGTTTATTGAGATTTGGATTGAAATGGAAGAACTGAGATTTGATTTACATAGGATTTTTGGAATTGAGTGATTTGAATCGATTTGTGAAATTTGAGGAAACTATTTTATTATATAAAGTATTTTTAAATTATATTTAAAACTATTTTAATATTTCACTTATAAATTATTTTATTATGAACTATTTTTAATTTTTAACTATTTAATAATACAAATTATTTTAATCTATATTATTTTTAACTTATAACTATTTTAATATACAAATTATTTTATTATATAAACTATTTTTTATATATACTATTTTGTTATATATACTATTATTAATGTCTAACTATTTAAGAGTAAAGTTTTATGATTTCTAAGTTTTATTATTTCGAAAGTGCTATAACATTAAAAGTATACGATTTTGGAAATGGATATATTTTAAGTGAATAATGATATCGTATTGATATGGTTTGAAATGGATATGATATTTTGGATTTGAAATATGAATTATTTGAAATGAAATGGCCACGGTTACTGTGGATCGAGGTTGGCGATAGCTGTGGCTATGCGTTACCACTAGCCAAGAAGTGTAATTGGTATATCTACCCTGGCATTGCCTAGTTGTGTCGTGTCACCTACTATATCGAGCCCACTACGAGTTTGATTTGTACCATACCTATGGAGTACCCTCTGATAAGCCTCTAGTTTACGGGGGAAGTTACGATACTCTATAGGCTATGGGAATATATAAAAATGTGTTAAGGAGGATATGGGTAACACCTTAATGCTATTTTGATAGTTTACTTTACTATAGACATATTATAATAGCATACAGTACTACATAGTAGATAGTTCCACGGATCCTTAGAGGATGGGTATCCCAAACATCCTTAGAGTTACTTGTATTTCAGTTGATATTTCACTTTAGTTGAATTTATTGATATAAGAATGTTATACCTGACTCGAGTGTTTTATGTTTGGCTTTATGTTCGGGTCAGACTGAGTGCCACAGCATTTGAGACTCACCTTTAGAGTTGGAGCTTCGTTTGGAGATCCATCTATATCTATCCAGCTTTCAGTTATTCAGTTGACTCCAGTGATATATTCAGATTTTGCTATTTGACTATTGTATTAAGACTTCTATGTTTTTGAGACTTCTATTGTATCTTGTTTTAACTCGGTTATATATATATATATATATATATATAGTAGCTACATGGACTATTATTCATTTGTTTCCGCTGCTTATTGTTATATTTCTCCGTGTCCATGATTATTTTATTTACTGTATATGCTTAGTTTTGCGAAATATAAATTAACAATCTGATATTTTTAGCAATTAAGTCTGACATGTGCGGATGTGAATGGCATGAAATATCGGGATGTTACAATATACATGTCCAAATAACATAATAGCAAGAGGGTGATTTGTCCTGCTAAACAGAAGTCCAAACAATTTAACTAATTAATAGTAGAATGGTGATTTATTCTGCTAAACACATGTCCAAACAATCCAAACAATTACCCTATAGGAGAATGGTGTTTTATTTTCTAATGAACGTCTATTGTAACGACCCTAGATTTTAATTTAATTTAAATTGATAATTTAAATGAATTTTTGAATTAAAATTGTGAAATGTATAGATGGATTGATGCGAGTTTCCCCGAATCAAATAGAAAATATATTAAGTCATATGGGCTTGAAATTTTGTATATACGAGAATATATATGTATATATTGGATTTTAAATAAATTCTTAAATAAATGATTTTTAAATAATAAATAATATACTTTGGACACAAGTATAAAAATAAATAAATAAATTGATTTAAAAATTTATAAATGATGATAATTTGAGTTATATAAAATATATATATAATAAATACAAGACAAAAGTAATAAGAGTAAAATAAAAATAGAAGTAAATTTAAAATGCAAGAATAAAACAAATACATTTAAGTAAGCAAAATAAAAGTATATATTTTTGCATAAATAAACAAATGCATAAATGAGAAACAAAACAAAGTAAGATATATAAACAAAGTAAGATAAGTATTAGCAATAAATGTTTCAAATAAATATATGGTTATAAAAAAATGACCTAGACATGCATATAAACTTATATGAAACTCTTATAAAACAAGAAAACAATATATATGTCAAAAACAATATTCATCGCAACCTTACATAAACAAAAGTATGCAATACAAAATAATACAAACAAATACAAATATAAGCATAAACAAATACAAGAGCTTGTAAATTAAATCAAGCAAATTATGTTATATAAAATAGAAATTTATTTAAGTTATTAAAAACAAAGTAAAAGAAAAGAAAATACAAGATACATTCAAGTATTCAAACAAAAGAAATAATCCAAACCATATCTTTACATATTTGTACAGCCGAGACAAGAAAGAAAGAAAAAGTAAAGGTAAACAAATGCATAACAAAGTACAGATGCATTTAATGTTTACACCTCTAGCCTATAAAAAAAAATACCATCACTTGTACCTGCACACCTCTTTCTTTCTATATATGTACAGCTTTAGTTCACAAGGCTGAGCATACTTGTAAACATTTTCCCAAATTCTTTAAACATTTTCAAAGCTGTAATAAGTATCAAGCATGCAAAGAGTTCAACTTCATTAGCAAAGCAAAATTCCAAATTTACAAGTTCCAGGAAAATAAAAGAAAAGCTTCAGATCAACCAAACTCTAACCTGTAAACTCCTGGATTTAAGCAATGATTTGGAAGGTGAGTACACATCTGTATTTCAAAGTTTAAACTTGTGTGTTGCTTCGAAATGAATATGTATCTTATGGTATATGCTGTGATGATGTGCATATGTTGTGTGTGTGGCTTTCATCAGAGTATTCTCTGTTTTACTTCCCAGTATGCAAGTTTTGTTGTTTTTCTTTTTCACTGGAAACTGTGAAACCATAGATACATTTAAGTATCAGGTTTACAGAGAACAACCCAACAAAGCAAAGAAAAAGATAATTCAAGTTCTTGTTTTATATTCCATATCAGGCCTTAGTTTCAAAACAAGATCGATGTGTTTAAGTATGGGCTATAATTAAAAAATGGTTTCATAATGTATAGAGGTATGTAGAATAGAAGATCAAGATTTTACAGTACAAACTTTAAATATTGGAAATTTCGAATGACACGAATCATTAATTCAAGTGTATAACTTGAATCCTCATATCAAATGATGATTTTTAAGATGAGTTTCGTGATTTTTAGTGGGGTAGTTGGGTAGTAGTTTGAAGTTGAACGGAAATGGGTTTTTGGGGGATTTCTGGCGATCAGGGGTACTAGAGGTGCTAGGGTTGTGCGTGGTGGTGGAGGAGCTTACCGGGGTGGCAGGAAAAATATAGGGATGGTGAGTAGATCACGGTGGTGGCGTCGGCAATTGGTTGAAGTCTGTAGCCCTAGTTTTGTTGGGGTCGAAGAAATTTGATTCGTTCGTCGTCCACAGTGCATCGAGTTGCACGAGACTGGGGGTGATGGAGGCTGGGGTGTAAGTGAGGCGGTGGCCGGAGTTGCACGAACTCCAGTGGTTGAGGCGCCGAACACGAGACGTTGACAGGCTTCGAGTGGGAGTCCTGTGCTTGTTCCAGGTTTTAGCATTTAGCTTGATTTCGATTTTCGTGTGAAGGAGGGAGATTTGGTGGGTTGGAGTGTATGAATGGATGATCGTGGTCGTGTAGATGATCGTGGTGATGGTCAGAACGTCGCACGGCGACCGTGCAGGTGCACGGTGCATCTTCTTGTACCTGAAAATGGATTGGGTAGAAGCAGCGTTCCAGTGGGTTTTTACCCGAAGTGGTACTCGAGTAAATCGAGTAAGTGACTCGAAGCAAAATGATAAAGTACCGGGTAAATTTTTAACACTTAAACAAAATTTGAAATTTATAAAGTCTCGGGTTGGTTTGGGGAAAGACTCGAAGCAGGGCTTGGGTAGAACGTGGGTTTTCTCGGGTTTGACTCGGGTAGGTATAAAAACAGTTTTTGAAACTTTAAAACAAAATTCAAGTTTTAAACATTTTTAACTCATTCTTTTAAATAATTGTTTTATTTAAGTATGGGATTGGTTTAAGGTTTAAAAGTAAATTATTTCAATTTAAATTAAGTTTTAATTAAAGATTTAATTAAAAAGGGTTAATTTATTAAAGATTTAATTTATGTAATTGAATAAATTAATGTGATAAATTAAAAGATTAATTAATTAAAGGTTAATTAAGTACTGATAAAAAAATTTAATTAATTTGTTAAGAGCTAATTTATTAATGATGAATAATTAAAGGATAATTATTTAATTAAATATTAATAAATGATAAAGATTGATTTAATCAAGTGACTAATCAATATTTAATACAAAGCATAATGTGATTGACTCAAAATGATAATTAATTTGAGATTAATTAATTAAAGGTTAAATTTAATTTAATGAAGTTGATTAAGGAATGATAATTAATCAAGGAAAAATTAATTAGAGTAATTAATTAAAGATAATTAATTAAATGGTGAATTAGATAATTAAAGATTAATTGTTTAATAATTAAAGGTTGATAATAAAAGGTTAATTAATTTATTTGTAATGGATAATTAGTAAAAGATTAAAGAATAATTAATCAAAATGATTTGTAAATTATCAATGTTAATTAACCAGGACTTATAATTCATAAGAAATTAATTTGATTTAAATTAATCAGATAATTAACTGATTTTACTTACGAATATTTGGATCCTATTGGATGACTTGATTGTTTGATATCCCTAATATATGATGCTTTGTGATACATCCTGATTTATGTGGTGATCTGTAATTTACTATCTATGACATATTTATCTGTGATCTGTATATAACCGATAAGCGTTACAGCTTATATCGCTTATCAATTATATTCCTGTATTCTGATCTGTAATAATTGTATGATGTTGCACTACTGTGTATAACCCCTGGACCACACTTATACACACACAAATATGGATTTCACGAGAAAATCGATTAAGTCACAGATTTTGAAATGATTTATAAAATTTGAATTTTTAAATTCAAATGTTTTGGAAATGGAATCGGAATAAATGTGAAAAGCTTTTGGAATGGAATTTCAAAATAGAATTTATTATTTTTAAATTACTTGATTAAGTTTTGGAATTTAAATAAGTTGATTTAAATTTAAATTCAATACTTGAAATTGAATTCTGTAATTTGAAATTAGGGATTAATGATATTATACTAGTCATTATGAGTTAAACCATTTTTAAAGTATTATTTTTGGGAATTTGAATTTAACTCAAGGATTTCAACTCGTATAAATGAATCGGATTTTCAAAATGAAAACTGTTGTTTTCAAATGATAAACACTTTTAGATAAGAACTGAGATGCCAGTTAATTAGGGGAATTTCAAGATTTAATAGAGAAATGATTTTCCTAAGTTATGAATGAATTCTTTTTGAAAGCTATGAATTAAATCTGTTTATTCTTAACAGATTTAAATTGATGATTTGTTTAAATCAAATTGAAATGAAATTGTTTTGAAGGCTATAAGTTAAATCTTTGATTTAAAGATTTAACGAGTTAATCAAATTGAAATGAAAATTGATTTGGAAAATCTGTGAATGAATCTTTTGTTTAAAAGATTAAAATGTGAAAATTGTTTAAACCGTTAAAGGTTGTGAAAATGAATCTTTTTGTTAAAGATTGAGAATGGTAATTTGTTAAACCATTTGAAAGAAAGTTTTGAATTAATAAGTTGTGACTTAATTGAAATCCCATATCCATATGTTTTGAAAATATTTTCGCTCACTATTCGGGTTTAGCCGGGAAAGGACCTTTGTGTCGTATAACCCATTCCAAATATGTGATACGTTGTTATGGATAGCATTTGAAGACCGGTGATGAAGACCGGGTATTTGTGAAAGCGATAGGATGACCTATCGATTGTTTCTGCACCGAGTCGCGCCGGTATAGAAACTCCCTAAGTGATGGGAAAATCCGATCGGGATTGTGAATATCCGGGTTGCAAGGACTTCTTTGTAAGTGCCTTCGGTTCTGTTCGAACCCAGAATAGACTTGTATGGATTGTATGTCTGACATTACAAATTGAGATATAAAGCCGATTTCTTTCAAATATATTTCTGTTGGTGGCGAAGAATTTATTCTCTTAGCTTAACACCCTTCTCTGAGACGTACGAGCTCAGAGGTTATATAGTTTAAGTTATCAGCAATATATTCCCAATTTGGTAATGTGACATGCTGAGTGTTGCTGTGAAATGATCATTGTGTTGATTATTTATGATAGGATCATTTATTTGATCGTCTATCTTAGTGATCATTTCTATGATCATTTGTTGACCCAAAGCACGACTTTTGTATAAAGTGTGTTTTTGTGGACGTGACTTCGTCGATCCTCACACCCCGGAAATGGTCAAAACAGGAAAGATGCGGCAAGGTTATGAGGGGTAGCTCCCTTTAGGGTATGTACATTTCCTTCTGGATAGAGGTGGTATCATGGTATGGAGCCCAGATATTTAACCTATGTGGTTACTACAAATTTATTACTTTGTGGTTGTTGGTTTTCGGGATCCCGTGAGAAAGGTCGTTTACGATCGAGGAATGGCCATCTCGTGTCAGTAGTTACCCAGTTAGGGGTAACCCGGCCTTGTGTTGGCAGAGTTCCGGTTTGGTTCTCGGGGATGTCTTTCCAGAGGCATTCTCATGTGGCAATGGGAAGTTCCTTGGCCTGACCATTTGTTGGAAATCCAAAGAAACAATACGAGACTTGTACAGTATTAGTTGTATAACCTGCCATGGAATGTGGCGGTAACCTGCTATTGAACATGGCTAGCTATAGTAGGCATACGATAATGGTCGTATGTTGGCTAAGATTTATATTCTACTTTCGAAATGAATTTTTCCTACACTATGCACTAGTAATAATATCAAATGTTTCTCATTTAATGCGTATCAAGCATCTTTGACTATCATAAGGAGAAATCTCCTCCGATTCTGCGTTTGCATTGTGTGTGTGTGCGGGAGGCCTTATGGTAGTCTCATTTTTAAAAGCATTGCGAATTGACTTTGAAAATCTTTTGTTGAATGTTTTAAGAGATAAACTGTTTTTGTTGCTCACACCAGTCCCACGACTGATCCGGAGTTTATTGTTTCTTTCCTAAACTCTGGGTGCTCATTATTTTCTACACGAGCAGTCTAGAGTTGGGTTTTTCAGATAGTCAGGTTTAGTAGATTATCTGGAGTTAGTTCAGTCTTTGGATCGCACCAGTCTTGCCTAGCTTGGTGCATTGTTATGGGGAGTTCGAGCTTCTGCTGGATTGATTCTTGGAAATGGAGTTACAGTTCCGATTTGGAGTTCTTCGTTGAAGACTATCTTAGAGTTATTTGTTCCGCTGTTAAATGTTATCTATTTTCTTTCCGCTGCTATTTTATTGTATCATATCTCTGATGTATATTGATATCTATTGGATCATCTGTTGTATCAGATATTGTATCAAAGCTGTATATCAATGTATTATTCTTTTATTCCGCTGTGTGGTTTACTTAATGATTGTTATAAGCTCCGGCGAATCGGATTTGAACGGTTGAATCTATGACATTCGAATACGATTTGAAGTATGGATGTCGATTTTTGAGCGGGCAAAATCTGACGTCGTTACATCTATACAACACAAACAATCACATTCTAACTTATTCACAGTTGTTTGTCTATTTCATATCATGGACAAGAGATCCTTTGGTTAAAATCAAACCACTTAGAAAGAATCCAACTTAAAGCATAACCGATAAAGTTTAAAATAATTTTAATAATTAAATCATAAGTTAATACAAATTAAAGCTTGATTAAATATAAAATAATAAAAATAAAATCATATTTAAGTCTTAATTAATTAGAAGTAAATTAATAATTAAACTTTAAAAACAAATAAGCATTTACTTAACATCAATCCCTAATTAAGTAATAATTAAGTAAATAATTAATCTTTAATTAAATAATTCAACTTCAATTAAACTTGTTTCAAGTCTTGAAAATAACACTTCTGATCATCACAGAACATTCAAGACTTGTTTCAAATATTATTATTAATTTCCCAAAATCTTGAAAATCATTTTCCGAAACGCACCGGGATTTAGGTTCTTAGGTTTTCATCCTAAATTCTTCCAACTTAAATGATACATTTTTATAAACCCATTTTGTAAATCACTTCTGTTAAACCATTTTAAATACTTATGTAAAAATATTCTAACTTTTAAATCAAATTCTACCTCAACGTTAACATCGAACGCCCTATAGTCAAACTGTGAAACTTAATTCACAAGGTGTTCATCGCCATATTTTTCCCAATCCTTATCTACCCAACCCATATCTTATAAAAAAAACTTCCATATACAATAAACATAGTTGTCATAACATATTTTTACCTCCTAATATCTCAACAAACTATACCATACTATTTTTGAAAATCATTCTTTTTATATATAAAATATATTGTAGTTAAATTTATTTCATTTACCCAATTTCAAAATAATACCATGTCCATTAAACTTATTTAAGTGTTCATGAAATCCCTATCGATGATGTTGGCTAAACACATCGATCAGAATTATTAAGCCATTCAACAAATCAAACAACACAATATAAAATATTTTGTATCGCTAACAAATATGCACTCTTATACACACACACTCAACTAGTCCAAGGGTCTTAGTTATCATATCTTTGATGGGTCAAATCCTACCAAGGCCAAGGTTTTCGTTTAACCTTCAGCTCTGATACCACGTTGTAACGACCCATCTTTTCGGACCACAGAAGTCGACGCTAATGCATCCATAGTATTAACATGCCGAACAAATAGTGTCGGAAAGACAGATTGTTATAGGAAAGAAAGAATGTAGAAGATAGAAGAACTTGGAACAAACATGGAATCTCACAACACAATGGAATAATATATAATATAATCAAGTCATTACAAAATCGAAGACCCTTTTTCATTTACATTACATATCAGAGTAGGACAGCACCTGTCCTTGCAACAGTAGACAGACTACACATAACACATACACAACGGAAAATATACAAAATACAAAAGTACGTATCGGGCCTCCAACTTGACTCCATAGCTCCAAAGCATCTAAAGCTAACCTGCAAAGATGCTCGGTCTGACCAAGCATTCCATGGAATAACGCCCGGGTCAGTCTGGTAAACCAGCGTAAGTAAATTCGATAACAAGTAACAACCAAACCGATTTCTACATTTGAAAACCTTTCAAACAAAGGATATCTCGTAAGATCACACTGCATATAAAAACGAATGGGTTTTTACCTTACGATAACCAAAAAAAATTATATCAAAATCCAGTGATATTAACATAGTGTATAGGTTAAAGTAAATAGATAGAATAGCTGAAATTCTTGCACCTCGCATTCCAACATACTAGGCTTTACAATAAAAAATATAAGGCACGTATTAGAGATTGGATCCCAACAATGGCAAGGTAAGGGACTATCTTTTGATGATATACCTGTAGAAAATGCACTGATGCTAACACAGTGTCGGCTGCCTTTTTGATATGATAGACCGGATTACCTCACCCCTTGACATCGATGCCTTATACTACCATAGTGTTTTTGTGCAAACTAACTTTGAAAGGGACACCTAAAATGGAGTGACCACCCCTAATGGTAGGTAACCACATAGCTCTGCTTCTTGCCCTATTTTTTCCATTTCTCCCGGTTGTGAGGCTTGAGGCTATGCTTTACCTTTCTGAATAGCAATCCATCTTAGAAAGCTAACACTGCCCTCTAGGCATCAACGCAATGTCAACATTCATCCACACAAGTTCATTCTGGGGATAAATGAAACCAAAGGCACTAACTCTACTACATCCATTTTGGAATCACCCTCATGATTAGTAGCAGTAGCTCTTGCACTTCAAAGAGCACCATCTTCGATCATCATGAAGATGTCTTCGATTCGAATGTACATGTTGGTTCAGAGTGGTTTTCAGATATAGATCTAATCCCGGTCTCTCCTTATCAACAACTGATAATTTCCAGTTGACTCATTCCTGGTTCTTTTGTAAGTATGTATTCAACATCTTATTGGGGAACTCGAATTTACATTCATACTTCCTAAGTCAAATTAGGTCAAACTTAGTAGTCGGTTATTTACTATCAAATAAACAAACATCCAATCATAGTTTAATTTCCATATGGGATCCTCTAAGCCTTTATTAATTAAACTTTAATTAATAAAATCACTTTATTTTAGACCCTATTTCCAAACCTCTTACATTCTTAAAAGTTTTCAATTTAGATTTAAAACTTCTTTCAAAAATATCTAAAATGATTTATAAAATCTCTTTCTATTTTTAAAACTATTTAAAAATCTTCCTTCATAATTTCTTTATAAAATCTCTGTTATAAAATATCTTTTCAAGATATCCTTTGTAAATTACTCTAGGTGAAACTTTTTATTTAATAAACCCCCTTTTAAATATAAGATATTATTTAAAGATAACTTTATAAAATAATAATAAAATTTGAAAATCATTTGTAACCTTTAAACCTAAATTGATTTAACAATTAAAGTTAATTCAAAAGCATACTTTAATAATTCGAAAACAGACTTAGCAATCCCAACGGTACTAATTTAAGTTACCATTCAATTTTAATTCTAATTCACCTAATAGTTATTTACATAGTTAATATATATATATATTTAAATACAACTCATATCTAAAACAGGGAATAACATGTCAATATGAACTAATTATCATATACATGCCCAAATAACATAATAGCAGGAAGGTGATTTGTCCTGCAAAATAGATTTCCAAACTATTCAATCAATTAATAGCAGAACAGAGATTTATTCTGCTAAATACATGTTCGAACAATCCAAACAATTACCTTATAGGAGAATGGTGTTTTATTCTGCTAATGAAGGTCCATACAAGACAAACAATCACATTCTAACTTATTCACAATTTTTTTCTATTTAATATCATGGATAAGAGATCCTTTGGTTAAAATCAAACCACTTACAAAAACCCAACTTAAAGCGTAACTGATAAAGTTTAAAATAAATTTTAATAATAAATCATAATTTAATATAAATTAAAGCTTAACTAAATCTTGGATAATCAAAATCAAATCATAATTAAGTCTTAATTAATTAGAAGTAAATTAATAATTAAACTTTAAATAAATAAGCATTTACATAAAATCAATCCCTAATTAAGTAATAATTAAGTAATAATTAAGTAAATAACCAATCTTTAATTAAATAATAATTAATTACATAATTCAACTTTAATTAAATAATAATTAAAATAATTAAACTTGATTAAAATAATCACCCTTATTAACTTAATTAATCATTAATTAAACTTCTTAATAACTTACTTAATTATCACTAATTAGTCACTAATTACTTAACCTAATTACTCATTAATTAATAAATAATTATCCATAATTAATAAATAAATAAATTATTAAACATACTTAATCAAATTATAATTAACTTATGTGTTTCTAGTTGCGTTTGAAAATAGATTTTCAAATCATTTTAAAAAGAAACTTTAAAGTGAAAAATCAAACTTTTCCGAACTGCATCCATAGCTACTATAGCTATGGGCGCAGTAACTTAGAATTACTTCTCTAATTTACCATCTAAAATTTTAACTTTACTTCGGATTAGTTTTTAATACATAAATAAAAGGTTTTTGAAAACTTTAACTCGAGTTAGGATTTAAACAAAAGCATTTACTAACTCCAAACTAGTAAATGATTAGATTTCCAAAGTGGATCTCAAATCCCTTAACAACTCAAGTTCCTATCTTCCATACCATTCAACCATAATCCGAGCATGTTTGCACCAAAAATAGGCACAACACTCTTCGAATGTAATTGAAGAGATTAGAATGAAGAAATAAAATGGAAAACGAGGCTAATTTAACAATCACACCAAGAAAAATAAACGGTGGTAAAAAGAGACAAGAATTCATAGGGGTTTGGCATTGTAGCCTACATCCACTTTGAAAGATTTTCTATTTTGTGTTGATAATAAACTGAATTACAATGGTACAATGTCTAACACTCAAGTTACAATAAAGTTTCAGAAGAGTAACAGCAGCATAGAAGTCCTCTTTTAGTTGACGTGGAGGTGCTATTTATAGGCGTAGAGCTGGAAATATCTTCCCCAAAACATGGAATACTCTTTATCATGCATAGGTGGGCCCATAAAATCGATTTTGAGTCGTTTGGAATCGATCCTGATCGATCCATGTGGATTCATATCGATCAAGAATGGCTCCAATCGAGCTATGATCGATCATCGATGTCCTTGAGTTGATATGCAAGCTTTTGAGAAAGTTTCATGGCATTTGAACTTCTAGTTTGGGAGATATGATCGATCTAATGTTGATTTTGCTAGTGAGGCTAAAGCCTTCATATCGGTGGGTTCATATCGAGACTCTTCGCATCGATGACGTAGTGCGAGTGTTTTATGGTGATCCATATTTCATGCTTAGAGACAATTTCCTTCGAGTTAAGCTCTTCCTTCGTATCCACCCAATACATTGCTTCTCGTATCGATGTTATGTATTTTCTTTTGAATCGATGCTTTGTCTTTCCTTTCATATCGATTCTTTGCTTTCTATCGATGCTTGTCTATGGTTTCGTATCGATGTCGAACTTCTTCCTTCATATCGATCTTTGGTCCCTCTCTTCGTATCGATTCAGTAGCTGATGGATACGAAATATGTAGCCATTGGTTGAATGAAGTGTCATCGATACAAAATGTGTAGTTGTTGAACAAGTGAACTATGATCGATCTGGGAAGTGCTAAGGTCCATTAAAATCTTGATGGATACAAAATGGGTGGATACGAAATGAACATGTTTCATATGGATCTTGACCGATCCATAACTTAAGCATACGAACTCTAATTGACCTGAAATTTGGAATGTTGCCTTCCATATTTTTGCTTTCCATATAATGCTAATTGTAGATCGATTCATACTCTGACCAAGTTTGCTTATATCCATCGTGGACCTATAGATAACTGATCTCCGAGGTGGATTGTCTTCAGCCTCTAGTCAAGTCCTTGGTGTCAAGGACTTGCCAAAAGGCGGGATAACATTTGCTCCCTAAAGTACGTCTTGTGTGAACATGATTTGATTTGGAAAGCTACAATTTTTATTCTAAAAAGGTTCTATCCAATTTGCTGAACAGTTGTTGTCCTTTCATCAAGAGATGCAACCCTCGATTAATTTCCAGTAGCATAAATGTTAAGCTGTAAACTGCCAATGATCATGCAGTTTTCATTGTACCTGAAGGTCGAATGCTAGCAATTTGTTGTCCAATGCTTTGATTGTCCCCAAGCAAGCATTTAATCCCTATTAACTTTAAAAATCAAATGTTAATATGGCATACATGCACGTATGTAACCTTACTCCCATTTATGTTTGCACGTTCATGGGTCATTGTCAAGTTCTTTTTTCTTATTTGGATTGAGTTTCGTATTGATCCTCTCCTGAATCGATGTGAAATCCGAGTTGCAACAATGGTCTATGGTCGTTTTGATCCATTTCTTCGTATCGATCATCTCCTGGATCGATTTAGGATGTATGAAGGTAGGCTACGTATCGATGGTTATTGTTATGAGATAGACTAACATACGGAGTGCTTCTTATCAATCAATACAACATATTGGGTCTTGGATCGATGGATATGAAATGATGGCTTCACATCAATGGATACAATGCTTGCTTCATATCAATGGGCATAAACCGTCCAGGCGTAATGGTGCAGTGCTCTTCGTATCGATGGATGTTGACCGCTTCAATCGATTACGTGACGGGGATACGAATCATTTTTCTTTGGATACAAAGGAGTATAAATATATTTTGAACTTAGAATATTTATCACTTGCTTCTGTTATTACTTCTTATTAATTACGGAAAAAGAACTGTTGAACTCTCATCTTCCAAAACGCCAATTTTTTAACTTTAAGTCCATATTCTTCGAGCTGGTTAATCGACTGATAGAACCGTTCTTAAAGTGATGAGACTCGAGTTTTCATGCAATTTTGTTCACGACAATGGCCATCTCCAGGGTTGTTGGTGCCGGAGTGGGGCTAGGGTTAGGTCGAGGATGTAGTTAGTGGCGACATGGAGATTTGGGAAGAAGGAGAATGACTGGGAAGAATCAATGGAGTCACTAACTCAAAGCCTCTCTCGAACTTGTATCGATGCGAGATATGGATCGATCAGAATGCCTAGGAGTAGTTTGTAGGCAAATTTTATGATCAAGGTGAAAGGCAGTAGTTTATCAATCGATCTGGGATGTAGCAATTTGTATCATTGGAAGAGGCGTGGTGATCGATCTAAAACCTAGGTCTTGGGATCGATAAAAAGAGCAACGATACTTGGAGTGATCGATACGAACCAAAGATTGATACGAAGGTTGTATCGATACGAACATAGGCTTAAGCGGGACGATCCAAAGTGAACCATGATGGATATAAAGCCCATCGCTTTTGCATACTCGTATACTTAACTCCAACAAGCTTTAGCCTTGCATATTTGGACTTCATTGTAAAACTGCATATAATATGACTACCCTTCAAAGCTCATCGATTGAACCATAATTTGATAAACATAACCAATCTTAACGTAGATCGTTCTTCGAAGTCAGGATGGCACGGTTTAGATGGTCAGTGATGACGGTCACTTCGGTCAAATCTCGAAATCTTGTTGTTTTACCATTTTTCAAACTTGTAGAAAGTCAAAGTATTATGTGGCACTTTACACATAACACGGTCACTCACTTTGCACCGGTGGGAATATGGGTTTCTTGTCATCTAATAGTGGTTTTTACTGAGTTCAATAACTATGGATCCTGGGAGATCATAGAGATAAGAAGTCCAAAGTCCTTCGTTTTCTAGAATAAAAGTGCCAGACATCGCGGCAGATACAGTATACCCTACTCCAGATGAACTACCGGATGCAGTATTGGTTATGAATCCGAAGGACTCCGTCCAATCCAACATCTTAGAAAAAATGCTGGGCAGAATTTGTCTTAGGCATGGACTATCTTTGGAAGAAGTTCAATTGCCAGGGCTAGAAGATAAAACGCATAATATCCCAGAAAGGTTCACCACATGCAATAGATTCATGTGCATATCTGGAACATTGCCCATGTTTAATTAATTTATTCTGGACGTGCTATTCTTTTTGAGGATCGTGCCTTCTTAGCTCCACCCTAATGGATACGCGCTTCTCAACAGCCTATATATCATATTTATAGAGCATCTCCTTCGACCCCTGACCGTTGATGACTTATTCAATGTAAAGAGTTGGGGAGATAATCCGCTTTTCACTTTCTTGGAGGTGGTCAGAAACTGCCAAGTGGTGGCAGGTGCGTGAAGTAGGTTGAGCCACTTCAAGACAAAGCCGTTCTATGTGAGATGCCCACCGGGGTTCGCCGGACGATGGTTGGTCAGACGTAAGTACTTTAACTTGTTCGTCAGTTAACTGGGTAATATACATCAATGTTGAATCCATTAATGCATTTCTTTCACAGCTTCTATTCAACGGCCCAAAGGAGCACAGTTTAAAGAGATAGTGAGGACACTATAGGTGGTGCATGCCGAAATATGGGAATCGACGAAGTCCTTACTGATGACAACTTGATTGCCATTGGGCTTATAGAAAGAGGTTAGAGTACTGGGATAACAGGGGTTTCCCGAGTGGCCCCAGTAAGACAAAGTGGGAGACGGGCTCCTACCATGCTCCCAATCGTGGGAGCTCAGAGTCCGCCTGGAATAATAATCATCGAACTTAGCGATGATGAGGGTATAGCAGCTAGACATTAGCTCGTGGTCGTGCCTCCACTGGGCCCTCGACCGTTAGAATCAAAAAGAAAGGGCAAAACTCTCGTCCACAAGGCTAAGAAGCAGAAGTCTGTTGAATAACTCACCTTGTTACAACTTCCATAGGTCCTGAGACTCTTCCCCGCAGACGGAAAGTCCACTAAAAGGGTTATTAGACATTCCTATCCCGAACGAAATATCTCCAATCCTTGATCTTGGGTTAGAGGGGCTCCACTCCTCTCCAAGAACCGGCACGGGTCTACATCCAATAGATATAGGGGAGCCAACTCTAATAAGTAGGGCTACTACAACCAATCGGTTTGGGGGGTTTGAATATGCATACACACACTTCATGACACCACATGACACTCTACCACATGCTTCTTAATCTCCAGCGATGAATAATTTTATCCTTTTTTCGTTTTTGCATATACAACGATGAAATAAGGCTCTATGCTTAGCAACCACCACTCTTCGCACCATTCATCTAGATCACGTTCTGAGTCACATCACCACAAGAGAGAAAAAGATTACAACCGTAGCTACCAAGAACGTGAATGCTATGATAAAGAGAAAGAAAAATCACATCAAAGCAAACACCATTCTAGGTCGCAATTTCCGCCACCAAAAGGACCCTCTAGCTTCGGTAGGCCTTCATCTGAATCTACTCATCAAATAGCGCCGTCTCACACCCCAAAAGCCAATGATCAGCGCCGCAGAATCGAAACAGAAACTCCTACCATTGCAGAGCAAACTACCATAGAGCCAACGGGGGAGGGAGCCAATCACATCGCCAAACTGAAGAAAGATTTTATGGACATATGTTTCGATGGCTTCCACTTTTCCCCTATCTTGAAAAGAATTCCAAGTGATATAGAGAAATAGTGAAATATTATGTGCATGGCGTGTATATCCAATATCGCGAATGGGTTAAGACGGAAGAACGGGTTTCGGCTGTGTCTTTTGAGCGGGCCAAGGCTGTCGAGAAACTAGAAGGCGATCTCTCTCATAAGGAAAAATAATAGAAGTGCCTACCAATGAAATTGAGTCTTCAAGAAAAGCTAAGATTGAGACCAGCCAAGGAGCCGAGGAAGCCATGAAGTCTATGGAGGAGATGAGGAAATCACACATGGACTTGGTTCAGGTAATGGGCTATCGCAATACTGTTATTATGCGAGAAAGGGATGCCGCATTAAAAGAAGTCACGAAATTAAAGGCGAAGCTGACTGAGGCCCTTAAAGAGAAATATGAAGCTAACAAAAGTGACCTAGGAGGCATGCGAGGAGGTGGCGAGACTTAGGGAAGAGAGGGATTCTGCGAATAAAAAGGCCGAAGAAGCCGACGCCAGGGTGGAAAGGGAAACTAAAGTCGTTGAGGCTAGGATGGAAAGTGAATTCGAAGATCTTCTTGTCATCTATAATTTCCTAATGTTCTGAGAAGTTGCAACCTGAACTGCCTCAGCGAGGACTATCCTTTCCAATTATATAAGGCCTAGAACCGCTTGCTTGAGGACAAAAAGGCGATCTGCAATGCTGCAACTGTCGATGAGTTTGAATTAGAAACTCAAATGCTAATCAGAGGTTAGCCTAAAGTCCTCCTTGAGACAACCATCATGCTTCGGAAAGAAAACCTAAACGCTAAGTATCTGAATGCCAGAGAAGGATCAAGGAGTGAACATCGCGAAGTTGGTTTCGAAGTGCCTCCAGTGTCTCAAATTGAACCTACATCCTCTATCGATCCCCCAGTCTTCCCGGGGTATGATTCCGATAGACCACATCTCTCTTCGATTATCAAGCGCGGACCAAAAGGCACGTCGACTCAACATGGGAGCCAACTCGAGGAAGGTATTTTGGACACTTCTCCTATTCCTCAAAATTTAAGAACACTATCGGAAGATATTACTAATTTATTCTCTTATCTTCATTTAGTCTTAGATTTTGCACCATATGACCCCCTGCAACTTAAGAATTCCACCACGAGCAGGAGGCATTAACTACGGAGGCCAAACCTGTAGTGATTACTTATTCGACTGGGGAGACACATGATGGCAGCTATGTGCTTAATGATCAACTAATGGAAGCACTCATTAGCCATCAAAGCGATCCAAGTATTGAAGTGCCTTTCAATGTAGATGAAGATGAAATTATCACGGGCTACTTAGGTCCGGCCGGCAGCATTTCGATGGGTGAGCATGTAGGCCAGGAGGAACTGATAATGGAAGAAATCAAAGCCGAGATTGAGCAAGCTGAGTAGGCTCGTAGAGCCGGTGGAGGCTTGGCGGGTCCCGGTTCGGTCCCTATTCTTATGGTCTCTTTAAGTTGCACCATTACTGAGAACACCACGCCTCATTCTTCTAGCATCGAGAGTGCTACCATTCAACCAGTCCCACACACAGAGGACACTTCTAGCCTCCTTAAGAAGAGACTGCGTCGATTACCCTGGTTGGAGACAAACCAACTGGAGCGAGCCGGGGAGGCAAGGGTTCAAAGAGAGATCTGGGCGATGGCTCGGGCGGATCTATGCCAAAGAAAGTCAAGAAGAAATCGAAGGCATAGATTTGCATATTCGCTTCCTCTTTTGTAGATGGCTAGAATAAGCTTCTCGTTTTCTTTTTGTAGGCCATGTATAGATGCGAGTTTGGCCCCTGCTTATAGGAATTCTTTGAACAGCATTTGTACTTACTTTCTCAAAGAATAGTGTGAATAAAAATTTTCCTTTGTTTATAGCATAACTCTATGTTTATTCGTCTAAGTACTTTAGCACTCACATTTCCATTCAATGTACTCGTGAACCTTTAGTCTCTGAGTTGAACTTGAGTCTAGTCTTTAATTCCTGAAGTAATGGCCTCGGGTCATAATCAAACATTGAGTTGAGTCCCAACGTTGCACTTTCTCGGTCAGCGATTGGAACTTTAGTTATGCCCCCCGTTTTAGGGAGAATTAAAGTATTCAGTTGGCAGTCGTCCTCTGCCTTTACTGACTTTGATTTAACTTAGTTGGAACAAAGTTAAAGTGACACGAATTTGAGCGATCGGATCACACTCGCTCGCTTACTTGAATTTGCATCTACACTCTGGGGATTTAGACTTGTATGCCGGTAGTCAATCACGCCTGCTTATTTTTTAGAATTATATCCATACTCTAGAACATAAATTATTTTATAAGCGGTCGGTCACGCCCGTTTAATATCTATACTCTAGTTCACAGTCCGGGGATCTAGAGTCAGTTGACAGACGGCCGATCACATCTTTTAAGTATTATGATATTATTCGCACTCTGGGAATAATAAGGAGTTGGTCAAAGTAGTGGATGGTTAGATCACATCTTCCTTGATCTAGTAAGCGAAGTCATAGATGGACGGATCCATCTTCTTCGAGCTTGAAAAGAAGTGAGGTCATGGATGGGCAGATCCATGCCCCTCGAGCTTTGAATATAAGCGAGGTCGTGGATGGACGAATCCATCCACCTTGAGCTTTTGAAAATAAGTGAGGTCGTGGATGGATGGATCCACCCTCCTTGAGCTTTTGGAAATAAGTGCGGTCATGGATGGATGGATCCATTCTCCTCGAGCTTTTGAAAATAAGTGAGGTCATGGATGGACGGATCCATCCTCCTCGAGATGGACGGTCGATTCACATCTTAATTTAAGGGTTTGCACTTCAGCTCACACTCTAGGATCTGGAGTGGGTTGGAGAATTTTCATATTTCAATTCCCCTTTAATTGGTTGTTGTCTACTCCCGGAGCTTGGAGTTTCATCTAGCGAGTGATCGGTCGAATCAAGATCACTTTCTGTTTGAACAAGTCCCATCGTAAGATGGAACTCGGCTCTTCGTACATTATGGCGGTCACATGATGCATTTAGGAATCATTAATTTGACTTTACGAGTCTATGATTTATTGTTGAAATAAGAAATCAAAGCAAAATCAATTTCCTTATTACAAATAAAAAATCTTGAATTGCATTAACAAACTTGAAAAGGAAAGAAGACTGAATAAATGAATGCCAATCATATGTAATAGCGACGGAGACTTTCGTTGTTCCATGCTCTCTGTAATGTGAGACCATCAATAGTTGATAACTTGAATGCGCCATCTTCAAGTCTTCGTTAGATGACATACGATCATTCCCATGTCGGTTTCATATGCGAGGACCGAATAGACCCGCTCGAGTACGAGATCACCCACTTCAAAGGTTCTAGGTCAAAACTTAGCATTGTATAATTGGACGACTTGGTTGCGATGTGTGGCTGCCCTCAAACCAGCCTCTTCACGTTTCTCATCTAATAAATCCAGAGATTCTACAAGCAGGATGACATTCGTCTTTGGATCATAATAAGCCACACGTTGAGAAGGTACTTCTAGCTCAACTAGAATAACGGCTTCAGAGCCATAAGAAAGTCCAAACGGAGTATGGCCGGTCGTGGACTTATGGGTAGTTCGATATGCCTATTGGCCATAGGGAGCTCATCGACGCACTTGCCTCCAGCCTTCTCAAGCCGCTTCTTTAAAATGGATTTGATAACTTTATTGACAGCTTTGACTTGTTCATTCGCTTAGGGGCAAGCTACTGCTGAGAACTTTTTCTGAATGCGATAGCGTTGATAGAAATTCTTAAACTCGGCACTATAGAATTGGGCCGCGTTGTTTGTTACAATTGCTCGTGGGAGGCTAAAGCGACAGATGATGTTGCGCATAACAAAGTTGATTACTTTTTTCGTTGTGATAGTAGCAAGAGGCTCAGCTTCCACCCATTTAGCAAAGTAGTCACTACAACGATGGCGTACTTCGCACCACCCTTAGCTAGAGGCAAGGACCCTATAATATCAATACACCATGTGGCAAATGGCCATGGACTAACCATTTGAGTAATATCGGTTGGCCGCACTCTCAAAATTCTAGCATGTTTCTGGCACCTATCATATCTCTTAGCATAGTCCGATGCTTCTTGGTTTACGGTTAGCCAGAAATACCCATACTTGATTATCTTCTTCACAAGGGTTTGCCCCCCCGATGTGATCACCACACTCTTCTTTTATGTACCTCCTGCAACACTCGCTTTCATCGTGGGTGATATACCAAAGTAAAGGAAAAAACTCCCTTTTGTACAAGACTCCTTCTTGGATAACAAACCATGAAGTCTCTCGGAGAACTTGTCTTTTCTCGAAACTGCGTTTGGGTAATGTTCCGTGTTCAAGATAATTTTCGATTGGAATCATCCATGACTCCCTCTTGGGTGTTGCCTCATGAACCCAATTTGTCTCCACCTAATCAATACTTGGAGCAGTAAGTGTCTCCACGGGGACAAGTCCCATCTACTGTTCTTCGTCGGTGCTGGCCAGTTTTGCTAAAGAATCGGCCTTTTGATTTTGCTTTCGGGGGTATACAGCGGATAGTGTAATAGTCAAATTAGTTCAACACTTCTTGGACCCATATAAGGTTGGAGGCCTGTAGGATCTAGATTAACCCTAGAGGGGGGGGTGAATAGAGTTATAGCAAATTTTCTCGAATTAAACACAAAAACAAATCGCAGAAATAAATATGCTGAAAAGTAAATCACACACAAAATTTACCCAGCTTCGGCAACCCCTGCCTACTGCTGCATTCCTAGATTTCTATCAGAATTAAATAGTCTCCCGCTTACAAACACTCTAACAGACTCGCACACCATGCTACCGCCTATAGAGTTTTGCAAACTCGCACACCCTGCTCACTGAACTAATTCTAACTAGACAATCTGACACTACCTACAACCTAGGTGGTGATTTACCAAGAATTGAACCTTAAAAGAAAAATTAAAACAAACTTAAAAACAATTTAAACTTAAAACCCTATTAGAATATAAACTAAAACCCCCTTTATAAAACAAAGCCTTTTAAAAACAACAAGGTCGGCCCAGTTTTTATTTCTCTAGCCCGTTTTCTTTTCTTTGGCTTGTGAAAAAAATGGCGGCTTTGATTGTTTGATTATTCCTCTTTGCGCTCTGAAATTAGGGCTTCGGCTCTTGCGAAAATTAGGGCTTTCTCAGAATTTTATTCTCTGGTTTGTGTTGCTCTTGCTCTATTTGTTGATCGTCTCTTGAGATGATGTCGGCCGCTCCTATTGAGTTCACTGTTTGCTTCGGTATGTAATTTCCTTGTTTTTGCTTTTCTGATTTTCGTACTCGAACTCGATGCAGTGATTATCTTGCCGATGATGATTGTGGGTTTATATTTGGATTCGATTCGATTTTTCCACACACTGATGATGATTTGGGGTTTGGTATTTTTATGAATTCCGAAACCCTAATCAATTCGATACTTTCCTAAATTTTGCTTTCCTAATATTGTTACAACTTGATACACAAGGTTTTGATTTTCAAACGTTCGATTTTCCTTGATTAATACGGCAGAGACTTTCCTCTTTTAGTTTGCTTTGACTTTTTCAAAAATACGCATTTGAATTTTATACTGCGTTGATTATTTTACGTCTGCATTGTTATTCTTCGACTTGTTTACTTCTTGATTGCCATGGCTTCGGCCACCTTTGTGTTCATCCCTGTGAGCTTCGTGAATTTCTCTGACTTGACTCCAGTATGCTTCCTTGCTTGACTTGATGCCTTGAATTTGAGACGTTTGATTACCACTGGCTTTGACTTGATTACACTGCTATGTACTTGTCAGTCTTGTACATTTGTTGTATGCATTGAGCATTTTGTATGCTTGCAATTTTGGTTTTACACTGCTTCATCATGCTGCATACTCTGCTGTTGAGTTCCTGTAGTTTGCTGTACATATGAACTTGCAATGCTTCGAGTTGTATTTACACCCCTTTCTGTTGCATTCATGTACACTGCACTTTCTTGAGTTACTTTGTTGTCACTGGTTCATTGGGCTGAGTTGTTTCACTGGTGTATTGCCTTTGTGGTCTGCACTTGCATTGAGCACTTTGTCATCTCGATGCATTCTGTTGTTCATTGCTTGAGACATTCATGTTGCAACTGGTTTGAACCAGATTTTGTTTTAGCATACTCTCCATTTTGCATACTGTTTCATCGTGTATCCTGTTCATTGTTTCATTTGGTATCTTTGCATCCATTCTGGTTGATTGATCTTCATGTTCCCAGATGATGTTCTGTTGCTCCCAGTTGATGTTCTATTGCACTTGTGTTGCTCACCATGTTGCATGCATTGAGTAACTGATTTTGGTCGAGACTTGATTCTTTTATGTCTGCATCCATTACTGCAATACTCATTGTCACTGTTACAGTCGCTATGCAGTTGCTATGCCTTGTGTTCTTCACTATTGTCTGGTCTTTGACATTTTGTTTGCTAGGTGGCATTTATTCAAATCTGTCTGCACTTACATACTCATCATGTTGCATTATTGTTCACCTCTCTTGTATCATTGGTGTTTCTGTGTTCATGCTTGTGTGCTAGTTGAAATTCTGATGCCTTTGCATCTCGGCCTTGAGCTCTGTCTTTACTTCTAATCTGATGCATTTATTGTTGGCATATTGGCTTGTTAGTTTTCATGAGTGATCTTGTGAACTGTTTTGATCACTGGGCACTGCTTGAGTTTTGATGTAGCTGGACTTGTTGTTGCAGTATTCATTTGTGTTGTTGTCTGGACATTTGCCTGAGTCTTGATGTTCTGTAGTCATTTATGCATTGATGCTAGTCTGGCTTGAACTTGATATTGTACTGTCGATTGTTGTTCAATTGTTTGTTGCAGTCCTGTTAGTCGAGCTTGCATATTTCACTGTCACTGCTGGAGTTGTTGTACACTTGTGATCTTCATATTCGTGTGTGTCTGGTCATGTGTTCATCCCTGAGTACTTTTCGACCTGCTGTTTGATTTTGTACTTGTGTACTCCATATATGCACTGTGTCTAACTTGTAGCTGGACTTTGTCTCCATGTATTTCATGTTGATTTTTGAAATTTCACTTGAGTTGAATCCAGTTTCAAAACTCGGGTTTGACCTTGTGCTTGTGTCGTGAATTTAAATATATTGCACGTGAGTTGAACCCGGCTTTTCGTTTGGGTTTGACCTGTGCTCACCTGTCCCTGTAGCATTATCAAGTGTATATCGATGTGCACGGCCTTGTGGCATGTACAGTGATATACTGTGCATGTTACATTGTTCGTGTATGATGAATTCAAATGTAAATGATGACGAACAACCCTAATAACTGAGGCAAATCATATTTTCAAAAATCATATTTCATTTTATATTGCAAAAATATTTCTTTTTCAATTTTACTGCGTTAGTGAATATTTTTGCAGATTTCTCAGATGCTGGATTATAACTGGAATGAAATTGAAGATAAACTACGAGTGTGAGTGATATGTAGTGAGGCATTTATGTAAATAGAATTGTGATGTAATTACAATCAAAATTGTATATGTATAGTGAGAGCTTGAATTTGTACTATTCAAAATTGTAATAAATATTTGTTTGAATAAAATTTCTGTTTGAATTCAAATTCTGTGTAATTTATTTTATTCATTAAATATTTATTTAATCTATGAAAAATAAAATAGTACATTAACAAATACATTTAAATGAATATATATATATATATATATATATATATATATATGTTTATTATCATCAAACAAAATCATATAAGCGCAAAGCGCATATTCAACAATCTCCCCCTTTTGATGATAACAAACATATGTTTAAGATTTTGACTGTGTTAAATGTATTTGATCAATGAAATACTCTAATTGCTCCCCATATTTAAATGCTTCCTATCTACATGATTCTCCCCCTACATATATGCATACAAATAGAAATATACAAATGAGCTTGATGCTAATGGAAAATTATTTGACCTTTGCTTGATTTTATTTAACAAAATCTTAACTTTTCTCTCCCCCTTTTGTTATCAGCAAAAGAAAAGAATAATAGTGTTAGAGAAAATAGAGATAAAGTGATCAATATTAATCTAACATTAAACTCAAATTGAATATAAATATTAGACTTCAATAAAAATCAAACAAAAATCATAACTACCCTTGTTAAGCGCATATTCCACTTTTAGAATGAATGGAAATGATGTTCTAATAAAATCATACAGTTGTATCTACTTGTGGTACATTTATATCAGGAATTTGAATATCTACTAGTCATGCATAACCGTTAGGACTTTTAAATGAGATTAGTAGTATTCCAATTTAATTTTTTTAAAATGAATTCAAGTATCTTCTAACCACGCATGACCGTGAGGACTTTTAAATGGGATTAGAATCAACTTGTCTATTTAATCAATCAAATTTGATATGCCTTCCATACATGCATAACCGTGAGGACTTTTAAATGAGCATGGAAGCACATAATCAAAAATCCAAGTAATTCACCCATGCATAACCGTGAGGACTTTTAAATGAGAGTGAATACTTTGGTATTATTTATTTTTACAAAAAATGTGAAATGAAAAACAAATGATCCCTGATTATAGTACCACATATCGACAAACTATATTTAAGATTTGATAAACAATGGTCGATAGAAATATGATAGATATAGAAATGGTCATGGAATCTTTACCCAACAAAAAGTTTTATAACTCTTGTTTGAATTCCTAAAGAAATTTTCCAAATATATTGTCTTGAGTAATGTATGTTAAATATCAACACTTATCACCTTTTCAATCACTATTTATCTTTTTGATAATTAGTAGGGAGTCGGATTAGTCAAAATTTGTCATTTAAAATCAAATCTGAAAATATGGTCAAAAAATGATTTTCTTAAAGGGGTTATATGAGAAAAAAATTCTGCTATTTGAAAATTATTTGTAATGAAAAATATGCAGATATTTTCTTTGAAAAACGATGCAGTTACTAAATGTCTCAAAAATCACGTTCAACTAGTAATTTTTCTATCAACTAGATTACCAGTGTAATCTGCATCTGAATTTCTTTTTCACTCAAATGTTATCATTAATTGAATTTGATCGACCAAACCATGAAGTGTGCATACAAACTCAAACCCAATTTTTAACAACAATTTAAATGACATTCTTTGAATTTGAATTGAAGCCATGTAAATAATCAAAAACTGTGAATATAGAGTTAGCCGTATTATAACCTAATGTATCATCATCCAACAAAACACTATGTTTAATCCAAACGTATATGTATGAAGTAATTCAAAGAATAATGTTTTTGGCATAAATATAATTAGCCAACTATGTTGAACATGTCAGAATCAAAAAATATCATCTTTACAACATCTCAATATTGACTGATTTCATTCATAATATGGTGCAGATTATCACGTTTAATATATCGATCAAATAAATATACCTTCACCTGTTTTACCTTTACGATAATTTTTCGTGGTTGCCCATTGTGATTCTGTCACCTTTTTACTAGGCTAAGGAACTTTACTTTGTTGCCCGTTGTGTTTCTGGAACAGCCAGAATCCAGAGAACGTTGTTGTTGTTCCTTAGCCTGCCACCATACCTACACGATGAAAGATTTTTGTGACCTATTTGTTTTTATAGGTCCATGATTGTTAGTGGCAGAAGCATTGTGAATAAACAATCCCTTTGGAACCCAAACTTGTTTTTTCATTTCATTCTTGTTCCAATAGACATGAAATTTGTTTGTAGAATTCTTAGGAAGCCAAACTTGTATAAATTTTGTGTTCTTGTTCCTATGACTACAATTTTCAACACGATGTCCAATTATTTCACATCTATCAAAGACACTCTTACCTTTTGCAATACCATCCACTTGTGTTTTCCTAAAGCCGAGTCCTTTTCCGTTGTTAGCAAAAATTTGATTTCCCAATAACATGTTGAATGATTTTTCTCCTCTTGAAAAGTTATTCAGAGATTTCTCAAGATTTTGGACTTTGGTTTTTAGTGTTGTGTTTTCAGTTACAAGTGAGGTGCATCTATTTATAAAATCCTTTTTCCTAGTGTCAATGGTTTCCATAAGATTCAAGTTTTCTTTTTCAAGATTCTCAAAGCTATTCTTAAGTCTTGATAATTCTGAATCTAAAATTTTACATTTTTCACAGTCTAGGTTTTGAATATTTTCAAGTTCAGTTTCTAACCTAAATTTTTCACGAGCAAGTTCTCTCCTATCAGATTTCAGTTTTTCAATTTCAGATTCAAGAGTATCAACTTCTTTAGCAAGATCAAGACACATAAAAACAAGTTCTTTATAAGAATAGTCACCTACCTCACTAGATTCCTCTGAGCTTGCTTCTGAATATGATTTTTCCACAAGACACAAGTTAGCCTCCTCTGAGCTACTATTCGAAACTTCCTCTCCTTCTTCATCATCCTAAGTCGCTGCAAAGGCCTTCTTCTTCTTTTTCTTTCCTTTGTTATTTTTGAGAAGTGGGCATTGTTGTTTGAAGTGGTCAGGCTTAAAGCACGTTAATTCATTATCGGAATTGTCAAAATCTTTTGTCCTATTACCATTTGTTTTCTTCTTGCGTGGCTTGAATCTTGACAATTTTCTAAGATTATTGACAGCCATTGCAAGCTCTTCAATTGGATCTTCTTCTTCTTCATCGCTCTCTTCTTTGCTCTTTAAGGCAATCGTCTTCTTCTTTGATTCGGAGTTGTTGCGTTCCTCCTTTGCTTTTAGCTCAAGCTCATATGTCATCAAGTTGCCAATAAACTCCTCCATGCTTAGTTTACTCAGATCTTTCGATTCTTATATTGCCGTGACTTTTGCCTCAAAGTTCATCGGTAAGACTTGTAGCACCTTCCTCACAAGCTCTACCTAAGTGAATACCTTCCCAAGTGCTCTAGCGTTGTACACCAAAGTTGAAAAGTGTCCAAACCTGTCTTTTATGTTCTCGCCTTTGTCCATCACAAAGTTCTCGTATTCATTGCTGAATAGGGCTAAATGAGACTCCTTGACTTGAGAAGTTCCTTCATTGTCACCTCCAAGGTATGCCAAATTTCCTGTGTAGTTTTACAATGAGAAATTCTATTAAATTCAGACTTATCAAGAGCACAGATCAAAGCATTCATGGCTTTAGCATTTGTAGTTTTTAATTTCTTATCGTTAGCATCCCACCTATCCTTAGGTTTAGGAATCTCAGTATCACCAACAGTTATAGTGGGAGATTTATAGCCAGTTTCAATAATGTCCCAAACATCATAATCAACAGAACTAAGATAAATACCCATCCTAACTTTCCAATAAGCATAATCATTTCCATTAAACATGGGTGGCCTAACAATAGATTGCCCCTCAGAAAAAGCATTATTTGGTGGATTCATGACTCTAGAGTTAAAGACAAAATACCTCGCTCTGATACCACTTGTAGCATCTAGATTAACCCTAGAGGAGGGTGAATAGGGTTATAGCAAATTTTCTCGAATTAAACACAAAAACAAATTGCAGAAATAAATATGCTGAAAAGTAAATCACATACAAAATTTACCCAGCTTCGGCAACCCCTGCCTACTGCTGCATTCCCAGATTTCTATTAGAATTAAACAGTCTCCCGCTTACAAACACTCTAACAGACTCGCACACCCTGCTACCGCCTATAGAGTTTTGCAAACTCGCACACCCTGCTCACTGAACTAATTCTAACTAGACAATCTGACACTACCTACAACCTAGATGGTGATTTACCAAGAATTGAACCTTAAAAGAAAAATTAAAACAAACTTAAAAACAATTTAAAACTTAAAACCCTATTTGAATATAAACTAAAACCCCCTTTATAAAACAAAGCCTTTTAAAAACAACAAGGCCGACCCAATTTTTATTTCTCTAGCCCGTTTTCTTTTCTCTGGCTTGTGAAAAAAATGGCGGCTTTGATTGTTTGATTATTCCTCTTTGCGCTCTGAAATTAGGGCTTCGGCTCTTGCGAAAATTAGGGCTTTCTCAGAATTTGATTCTCTAGTTTGTGTTGCTCTTGCTCTATTTGTTGATCGTCTCTTGAGATGATGTCGGCCGCTCCTATTGAGTTCACTGTTTGCTTCGGTATGTAATTTCCTTGTTTTTGATTTTCTTATTTTCGTACTCGAACTCGATGCAGTGATTATCTTGCCGATGATGGTTGTGGGTTTATATTTGGATTCGATTCGATTTTTCCACACACTGATGATGATTTGGGGTTTGGTATTTTTATGAATTCCGAAACCCTAATCAATTCGATACTTTCCTAAATTTTTCTTTCCTAATATTGTTACAACTTGATACACAAGGTTTTGATTTTCAAACGTTCGATTTTGCTTGATTAATACGGCAGAGACTTTCCTCTTTTAGTTTGCTTTGACTTTTTCAAAAATACGCATTTGAATTTTATACTGCGTTGATTATTTTGCGTCTGCATTGTTATTCTTCGACTTGTTTACTTCTTGATTGCCACGGCTTCGGCCACCTTTGTGTTCATCCCTGTGAGCTTCGTGAATTTCTCTGACTTGACTCCAGTATGCTTCCTTGCTTGACTTGATGCCTTGAATTTGAGACGTTTGATTACCACTGGCTTTGACTTGATTACACTGCTATGTACTTGTCAGTCTTGTACATTTGTTGTTTGCATTGAGCATTTTGTATGCTTGCAATTTTGGTTTTACACTGCTTCATCATGCTGCATACTCTGCTGTTGAGTTCCTGTAGTTTACTGTACATATGAATTTGCATTGCTTCGAGTTGTATTTACACCCCTTTCTGTTGCATTCATGTACACTGCACTTGCTTGAGTTACTTTGTTGTCACTGGTTTATTGGGCTGAGTTGTTTCACTGGTGCATTGCCTTTGTGGTCTGCACTTGCATTGAGCACTTTGTCATCTAGATGCATTCTGTTGTTCATTGCTTGAGACATTCATGTTGCAACTGGTTTGAACCAGATTTTGTTTTAGCATACTCTCCATTTTGCATACTGTTTCATTGTGTATCATGTTCATTGTTTCATTTGGTATCTTTGCATCCATTCTGGTTGATTGATCTTCATGTGGCCAGATGATGTTCTGTTGCTCCCAGTTGATGTTCTATTGCAGTTGTATTGCTCACCATGTTGCATGCATTGAGTAACTGATTTTGGTCGAGACTTGATTCTTTTATGTCTGCATCCATTACTGCAATACTCATTGTCACTGTTACAGTCGCTATGCAGTCGCTATGCCTTGTGTTCTTCACTATTGTCTGGTTTTGACATTTTGTTTGCTTGGTGGCATTTCTTCAAATCTGTCTACACTTACATACTCATCATGTTGCATTATTGTTCACCTCTCTTGTATCATTGGTGTTTCTGTGTTCATGCTTGTATGCTAGTTGAAATTCTGATGCCTTTGCGTCTCGGCCTCGAGCTCTGTCTTTACTTCTAATCTGATGCATTTATTGTTGGCATATTGGCTTGTTAGTTTTCATGAGTGATCTTGTGAACTGTTTTGATCACTGGGCACTGCTTGAGTTTTGATGTAGTTGGACTTGTTGTTGCAGTATTCATTTGTGTTGTTGTCTGGACATTTGCCTGAGTCTTGATGTTCTGTAGTCATTATGCATTGATGCTTGTCTGGCTTGAAATTGATATTGTACTGTCGATTGTTGTTCAATTGTTTGTTGCAGTCCTGTTAGTCGAGCTTGCATATTTCACTGTCACTGCTGGAGTTGTTGTACACTTGTGATCTTCATATTCATGTGTGTCTGGTCATGTGTTCATCCCTGAGTACTTTTCGACCTGCTGTTTGATTTTGTACTTGTGTACTCCATATATGCACTGTGTCTAACTTGTAGCTGGACTTTGTCTCCATGTATTTCATGTTGATTTTTGAAATTTCACTTGAGTTGAATCCAGTTTCAAAACTCGGGTTTGACCTTGTGCTCGTGTCGTGATTTTAAATATATTGCACGTGAGTTGAACCCGGCTTTTCGTTTGGGTTTGACCTGTGCTCACCTGTCCCTATAACATTATCAAGTGTATATCGATGTGCACAGCCTTGTGGCATGTACAGTGATACACTGTGCATGTCACATTGTTCGTGTATGATGAATTCAAATGTAAATGATGATGAACAACCCAAATAACTGAGGCAAATCATATTGTCAAAAATCATATTTCATTTTATATTGCAAAAATATTTCTTTTTCAATTTTACTGCGTTAGTGAATATTTTTGCAGATTTCTCAGATGTTGGATTATAACTGGAATGAAATTGAAGATAAACTACGAATGTGAGTGATATGTAGTGAGGCATTTATGTAAATTGAATTGTGATGTAATTACAATCAAAATTGTATATGTATAGTGAGAGCTTGAATTTGTACTATTCAAAATTGTAATAAATATTTGTTTGAATAAAATTCTGTTTGAATTCAAATTCTGTGTAATTTATTTTATTCAACAAATATTTATTTAATCTATGGAAAACAAAATAGTACATTAACAAATACATTTAAATGAATATATATATGTTTATATCATCAAACAATCATATAAGCGCAAAGCGCATATTCAACGAGGCCAACCTTTGATCTTTGGCTTGATTCTCTCCTTGAACCTGGCACACTACTAGTTGTGAATCCTAGAAAATTTCCACAGATATGACTCCTAGATCCTTGGCAAGCCTAGTCCAACAAGTAAGGCTTCAACTTAGCTTCATTGTTAGTTGCAAGGAAGTCAAATTTCAAATCATAGCACATAGATCGCCCTTCTACGGTTTCAAGCACCATTCCAGTGCTTGAGCACCGGACGTTTGATGCACCATCAGTGTATTGCTTCCATATATAGTTGGGAGGTTCACTGGTTTCAGGCAAGTCCTCTGGTATGGTAAACTCGGCTATAAAATCTGCCATAACTTGTCTTTGAATAGCTCTCCTTGGCACATAAGTGATATCAAATTGACTTAGCTCGATGTTCCACTTAAGCAGCCAACCAGACACCTCTGGTCGCATCAGGATCTATCGTAATGGCTGGTCGGTGTAAACAGTGATCAGATAAGCTTAGAAGTATGGGAAAAGATTTCTTGAGGCTACAACAAGACAATAAGCCAGCTTTTCTATCTTCAGGTACTTCCTTTATGTCCCCGTCAATATTTTGCTGAGATAATAGACCGGTTGTTGGATCTGATCCTCTTATCAAACTAGCACAGCACAGATTGTGTTTGCCGAAACTGCCAGATAGACATATAACTTCTCATGATCAACCGGCTTCAACAAGATGGGAGGTATTGCGAGATGTTGTACTAGTTCCCGAAATGCGCCCTCTCACTCCTTTATCCACTCAAAATTCTGTTTTCCTTTTCTTATCAGATCGTAGAAGGGAATGCACTTGTTTGTGGATCTGGAAATGAACCTGCTTAAAGCTTCCACCTTCCTATTAAGACTTTGCACCTACTTTATAGTTTTGGGAGTTTCGATATTTTGAATCATCCAGATCCTTCCAGGATTGGCTTCAATTCCTCTAGGTTGACAATAAACCCAAGGAACTTTCCAAATGCGACTCTGAAATGACACTTCATCGGATTGAGCTTCATTCTATACTATTGGAGTATGTTGAACATCATCTCTAAATCATTGATATGGTTATTGGATAGTCGTGATTTCATGAGCATATTGTCTACGTATGCCTCAATTGTCTTTCCGATCTGGTTTGCAAACACCTGCTTTATGAACCTTTGATAAGTTGCTTCGGCATTTTTGAGTCCAAACGGCATCATTTTGTAATATTAAAGCCCAAGATCGGTGATAAAGCTAGTGTACTCCTGGTCAGAAAGGTGCACCGGGATTTGATTATAGCCGGAGTATGTGTTCATGAAAGATAAGAGCTCATGTCCAACTGTTTAATCCACTAGTTGATCGATCCTGGGAAGCAGGAAACTTTCTTTAGAGTAGGCTTTGTTCAGATTTAAGTAGTCTACACATGCCTGCCACTTCTCGTTTGACTTTCTGGCAAGCTCTGGATTAGATACCCACTTCGGGTATAAAGCATCATAAACAAACCCATTAGCCTTGACTTTATCCACTTCTTCCTTCAAGGCGGTAGATCTATGGATCCATACCATGCCTTTTTGTTTCACCGGGACATACCACGGGTCGCTATTTAGTGCATGGCTTGTGATATTCGGCGAGATCCTACACACGTCTGAATGAGTCCAAGCAAACACATCGAGGTTTTCTTGGAGAAAATGAACCGGTTCTTATACCATCTGAGGGCTGAGTTGCGATTCGATCTTTACCACTCTAGCATCATCATCATCGTCGACCGGGACATCAATTGTTAACTCTATCGAGGAAGCCTGGTATTCTTTGACTTCCCCTTCGTCATCATTGTCTCTGAGATCAAGATATTTATGAAACTAGTTGCGGCACCCGAACCTCGGCTTAGGCGTTCGTTGTCAATTCTCCATAGAACAGACGTAGAGAGATTCCTCCATGCTCTTACCTTTCTCCTTCCGCTATGCATCCCGTAGCTCCGCAACATAACAAGCGTGTCCAGCCGCCTGATCACCATGTACTACCCCGACTCCATTATCAGTAAGGAATTTTAGATTCAAACATCAAGTGACAATCGCTTCCTTGAACTCCGCAAGGGCCGGTCGACCCAGGAAAGCATTATAAGGAGAATGAATACCCAACACAACAAATTACAACATCTAGACTCTCCGGCGATCACCAATACCCAACTCAATGGGTAACTCCACCATTCCAGTTGGTATGTTTGCACTACGATTGGAACCATGTATACGTGACTGACACAATTTTAGATCCTTTGGTTCCATCATCATTTGGTCATAAGCACATTTAAAAGGTATGTTCACAGGAGTTCTTCTATCTACTAAGATCCTCTTCATCCAAACAGGACTTATAAGGGCAGAAATAACCAATGAATCAGTAATAGGGCCTCGACTCTACCGACATAACAGTTTCTAAAAATGATGTCGCCTATCATCATTCTTTGTTGCTTTGCTTAGGCCCCTCCATCAGTACCACTACAACATTCGAAGTCCACATGCCAAATCGAACTAGCATATGACTCCATTTCCTTCCAGCTCCGATCAGTCGGATGAGGACCATCACTCATAGTATTAATAACCAACCACCCGCCAGTACATGCGGGTTCTTCAGGCCTAGCTTGGCCTTGGCCCTAATTAGGATTAGATGTTCCTGCTCTACCATCCTGTGGAGCCAGACAAACTGCTCTAAATTTCTAGCTCTAATCAAATTTTCAATAATATCCTATAGATGATGGCAATCATTAGTGTTATGGTCGTAACAGTCATGGAATCTACCGAACTTTCCGGTCTGAATCTACTTCTTCGATGATGGTTTTGGAGCTGGCTTCTTGTACTACCTTGTATTGCAGGTTTGAAGATAAACATTATCTGGCGACGTGTTCAAAGGGGTGTATTGATCGAACATAGGAGCTCTAGGTCTCCCACGATGAGGGTCTCTCTTCTTTCCTTGATCTCCATCACCCTTCTGCTAACTTTTCTTATTCTGAATATTTAGTTGTACTTTATCAAAGCTATCCCTGGTCTGCTTCACCACAACATTACTCTGGATACCTTCATTACTAGGCCCTATGACGTCCTGCTTCTTAGACCGTCTAGCATCTTCTCTCCTTAAAAACTGGGTTGTTTTTGCATAGAAATGGTCCAAGGAAGTGGGGGGGTTTTCTAGCCAACCAATCACAAAATTCGAAATTAGGATCGATCCCTTTAGTCAATGCCATCAAATAGAGTTATCGTTAGGATTTTTGACTTCGGCATAAGCAGCATGAAACCTTTTCAGATAATGCCTTAGAGTCTCTCCTAAGGGATTAGTAACACTGGATAAAGTATTGACATCCTTTGGACTTGTAGCATGCATACGAAACTATTCAACAGACTTAATAGCTAACTGATCAAAACATGAAATGGATCTGGGTGATAAACGGGTGAACCCATAGTCATAATGCCTCCTAAGGAGATAGGGAATCTTCTATGCTTAACCGTGTCGTCAACTCGAGCAGCATTCATAAGCCATTTATATTTTAGAATATGGTTAGGATCAGAATTTCCTTCATATAGAGGCAAGTCGACATCCGAAATCGGCGAGGAAGTTTTGCATGTAATATATCGTTGGTGAACGGGGAGAGACTTCTAGAAATCCTCCAATCATCATTAGTGAGGCCTTGACTTTCTCTTATCATTTGGAGAATCATAGTTGGAATATTTTGCATCTGGATATTCGAGGTCGAGGCATGATGGGGTTCCATGTCATGAGGACAGTCCGGTCGCTGTCTATGGTCCGTTCCATGCCACCTTTTCTCCCGGGCTTCACAGAAGTGAGGATCTTGAGCATGAATGTGGTGGCAAGGGGCTCGATCCGGTTGGTTTTGGATCTCAGCATCCAGATTTATGGAAGCAGAAGCTGTGTGGTCATGAGTAGTGTGGTAAGGAAGCATCCCTCCTTGGAAGGAGGGTGCAACTTGAAGCCCCATGGAAGGACATACCCTGGCCTGCCTAAAATATGCAGTATGTAGGTACCTGGAGGTCTCCGCATAATTTCCATCCAATCGACGGTGTGTAGATCTGTGATAGGAACACTGAGCTCTCGAACAAGGAGTAAGTGGTATGCTCTCTTCTAGATATCCCTCGCCTTTCTTTATTCAACCGGTTTGTGTGTTCCGTGTTGGCACGGATCCTTTGAGTGAGCTCTTGATGGCTTTAACTAAGCTCCTACATAAGGATTTGGAATTCCTCTCTAGTTACTGGACCAAATGAATCTGAAACTCCAGCTGATGTTTGGTCAGCAGTGGTCAGCTGTATGGGATTTTGCCTATCCCTTCCTTCCGGATCAACGACATTGGAAGTAGTTTTGGTATTGTGCACCATGTTGGATGTAGTTCTTATTTGATCTGGAACAATCCGAATAGGATAGAAGGAACCACTAGAAGATAGATCTAGATCTCCTCCTTAGATTTTAGCAATCCAACAACAGCAGAGGACCCATAGAATCGAAGAAAAGCGGAGTTTTCTCAGTGAAACACCAAAGTGTTTGGATCAAAAATAGACACAACAATCTTCGGATGTAATTGAAGAGATTAGAATGAAGAAATAAAATGGAAAATGAGGCTAATTTAACAATCACACCAAGAAAAATTAAGAGTAGTAAAAAGGAGACAAGAATCTATAGTGTTGTTGCCTACATCCACTTTGAAAGATTCGTTGTTTATTGCTGATTATATATTGAATTACAATAGTAGTGGCTAATACTCAAGTTACAATGAAGTTTTAGTAGAGCAACAACATAAAAGTCCTCTTTTAATTAGCGTGGATGTGCTATTCATAGGCGTAGAGCTGGAAATATCTACCCCAAAACTCGAAATACCCTTTCCCATGAATAGGTAGGCCCACAAAATCAATCTGGAGTCATTTGGGATCGATCCATATGGATTTCATACCGATCAGGAATGGCTCCAATTGAGTTGCGATCGATCATGGACATCCTTAAGTTGATATGCAAGCTTCTGTGAAAGTTTCATGGCATTTGGACTTGTAGTTTGAGAGATACGATCGATCCAATGTTGATTTTGCTATTGAGGCTGAAGCCTTCGTATCGATGGGTTCGTATAGATACTCTTTGCATCGATGATGTGGCACGAGTGTTTTGTAGAGATCCATATTTCATGCTTAGAGTCTATTTCCTTCAAGTTGACCTCTTCCTTCATATCCATCCTATACATTGCTTCTCGTATCGATGCTATGTCTTTGCTTTTGCATCGATGCTTTGTTTTTGCTTTTGTATCGATGCTTTGTCGTTGTTCTTATATCGATGGTTTGTCTATGGTTTCGTATCGATGCGGAACTCCTTCCTTTATATCGATCTCTAGCCCCTCTCTTCGATCGATCGAGTAGTTGATTGATACGAAATATGTAGCCGTTGGTTGAATGAAGTGTGACCGAGAAATGTGTAGTTGTTGAACAAGTGAACTATGATTGATCTGAGAAGTGCTAAGGTCCATTGAAATCTTGATGGATATGAAATAGAACGATACGAAATAGATGGATACGAAATGGATGCATACGAAATGAACATGTTTCATATGGATCTTGATCGATCCATAACTTGAGTATACGAACTTCGATTGACTTGAAATTTGGAATGTTGCCTTCCATAGCTTTGATTGTCATACCATGCTAATTGTAGCTCGATTCGGACACAGACTAAGTTTGCCTGTATCCATCGTGGATCTATAGATAACTAATCTCTGGGGTGGATTGTCTTCATCGTCTAGTCAAGTCTTTGGTGTCACAGCCTTGCCAAAATGTGGGATAACAGAGCATGTATGAAAGATATCTAATCACATCATCATCATATTTGTAGTAAAATCACCACATCCATATTCAAACACATCACCTAACCATCAATCTCAAATCAAATGCTAAAGTACAAGTTAGCACATACATAAAACATCCAAGCCATATCATAATCCAAACACAACATCATATATATACATAACCATATAACCAACAAATATATAAAGATAAGATCTTTCCCAAAAGGTTAAAAATTTACTCATCGATGGCTATCCAAACTTTCGCTGACTTAAGTATGACTTAGCACTTTCATTCCTATGGCAAAAAGATAAGAGTCTTGAACAATAAATGCACTAGGTAGGCTCCGCCTTGAAGGGAAGAGGAAGCGAGACATGTTTTGGTAAGGTGGAGCGACTTTGGATAAACATCGAATTCTCAATAATAAACCCTAAAATAGGTCAATTTGCAACTAATGTATAGGCTATCTACTCACGGAATTTCAAAAACCACCCAAAGAGAAAGTTATTGGAATTACTTTTCTCTATCATTTAAACAAAACAATCACTCATTTTCGATTAGTTTTGAAGAAGTTATGATAAAAAGAAGAAGGATAATTTTCGAACTTGAAATTCTAGGTGAAAAATTGTTTTGCAAAGATTTAGTATTTTGACATGGCTATGTTAGAAATTTGGACAAAAATGATCAACTAGAATGTTATAGCCATTAAAATTTCACAAGGTTTCAAAAAAAAGAAAACCTCTATTTGATTTAGAAATGAGGAAGAAAAGGTTGGTGGAAAGAGGATGAAAAATAAAAAACCATATGGCTATTTATAGAAAAAATTCCTATGTCATCATTATATCTAGTCATATCACAAATCTTTTATAATATATATATATAATTATGTTTAATCACATCACTCTTTTATATATATAATTATGTTTAGTCACATCACTTTCTTATATATATAATTATTATGTTTAGTCACATCACTTTTTTTATATATACATATACACATACATAGGTTTAATTATTAATTAACTAAGACGTGACAAAAGATAATTATGGTTAATGATTACAAATCTAAGATGTGACAATGCTTAATATATAAATTTATATAAAATGTTTATTATTTTTAAAACTATGCCTTGTCACATCACTCACTAATCCAAATTAGTATATGATAATTTATTTGTAAGTGTGTTATTAACTAATTGGTTAACTCTTATATATACGTACTTATAGTGCACAAAGACGAACAACTTTCGAGTGTCGAAAGGTCGAAATTTCGAAAAATGATCTTCGGTCACATTTTCTGTTTTTCTATGTACTATTTAATTTGGTAAAAATGTTTCGAAAATGATTTACCATCATTATTAATTAATTAAAATGAGTTTATTTTAATTATAAAACCTACATATTGAATATAAAATTAATTAAATATTCACAAATCAAAAAAGTGAAATTCTGGGTCGTTATAAATCTGATCAAGAAAATCAAAGAGGTATAATAAAGAACTCTAGCTGGATGAAGCAAGCAAGAGTTTAGCCTAAGATAGACTGATAAGCGGTTCGGTGCTGAACTAGATGGGGATGATGATGAACCGGCGGAAGCTACAACAAACGCGTCTCATTCCCTCCCTAAAATTTTGGTCAATGGAGGATAGAACGATCATTGGAACCGATCTAGAAGCCATAACTAAAGATGAAATCATCATAAGGAAGAAAAAAGATCATTCCCTTGAAATGGAAAAGTTATGCTATCATTTCCAGGCACACCAACTAAAGGATAGGATGGCTCAAAGCATTAGACAATTTGTTCAAACATGAATAAGTGGAGTGAGGAATTGGAGTTTAGCTTAGCAGTATCTTCTTCCTAGAGATAGGACTAACAAGGACCATAGAAATTTCAGGATGTCTACTATGGAACCATATCAAGAACTTACTAAACCTGTAGTGCATTTACAATGGTATATGCAGTAACGGAGCTACAGAGTAATCCTTCAACAAGTGCTTTCCTTTATTCTTGCCAGACTTGGCTACTACGTGGTTTTGAGGTTGACCCTATGGTCAATTCATTCTTATGTAATGTTAAAGAAGAAGGTTATTAGTCAATTATGAGTACATATTGAACAACCAAAAGATAGATACTCATCATCTGATGTGAAGCAAAGGGAAGACGAGTCACTATGACACAGCCTATCCCGGTTTAATGCCACAACCACTGGAATTCAGAACACGAATGAAATGTTCAACTTGATGACTTTTATAGTGGAGTGCACCCTTGAACAAAGTTTACTAAGAGTTAAATAATGAAGAAACCAACCACATTAGAGGAGTTTTTCTATGAGCCGACAAAATACATAAGGTTGGAATGTGCTGCATCAGGAAGGCAACCCGGTATAGCTATTAAAGAAGAGTCCGATAGTGACTACAAATGATGATGAAACATATGATAGCTTCTTTCCTAGTAAACTATTTGGAAATAATGAAGCATTCCTTAGACTCATAGAGTAAGAAGCACCAAGCTAGGTACAAAGAGGCCGAGCCTGAATTCTATTTCCAAACCATCTCAAGGAAGCAAGTAAGGCAGGAAGGAGCCATGAAAGACTGGACTTCCATAACCTAACCTGGCTATGGCTCGAACCAAACTAGACTGATGCAGAATAAATAAGTGCCAGGCCAATGGTATGGCCCATGTTGGACTAAGGAAGGATGTCTCACATAATTCAATGCTGATGTTGGAACCATACACTTAGCTACCGACATGGGACTGCCTCAATTCATATCGACTGGTACATAGGTGGTTGATCCATTTTCTATAGGGAATGGCGTAGCCCGCCATACAACCGAACGAAGCATTCCGATAGTAAAGGAACGTGTCATTAAGCTAGTGCATCTACTGTTAGGCAAGTAGAGTAGGAGACTAGAGCTTAACAATATGAACCATAGTCGGTTCACTTAAAAAATCAAATATGCAGCCGGCCCTCGGATTTTATGACACCACTCGTGAAATAATATGTTTGAAAAACCAATCCTTGAATAAATTTAAGGTGCTATATTCAGCATATGGAAGTAGTTAGAGCTACGAAGGAAGTATAAGGATGGAGAAAACTTACAAAAACTATCTTGCATGGTTCAACGATTTAGCAGCCGCACTACAACAAAACTTGCTATTGGTTGCAGTTATTGGTAGCGTTTCAATGTTAAGTGCAAGCATTACTCATTTATAAAAATTTGCCTTAAATAAAGTATCGCTTCTTTACTATCCCGCCAACAATACACACTAAGATTTGGGTAATATTTTCTCTGCCCGCTCAAATTACTTTTTATTTCATCGCCGCTTAAGCAATTTTATTAAACTTCTTTCCCTCCAGCCACAGTAAACCCTAAATTTGCTTCAATCGTTGCTTAGCTCATGCAGTTCTACCATAATTTGCCTCAGAAACCTTGCGCTCAAGTGATGATTTCAATCTCCACCCTCTGCTTCACACCTTCAGCTCAATAAAGTTAATAAAGGTAATCTGAAAATGAACTTTATTTTGTGTTTGTATTTTAGAACGAGCCTACGAAATAGCTTTTGTGTGTTGTTGTTTGAATTCATCACATAAATTGCATTTAGTTTATTCAAAAATCAAAATGAAAAAATGGGTAATTTTTTAAAGTTACCTAGCCTTCGTGCTTAGGAGTTAGAGGAATCTTGCAGTTGCATTTGGATATGGTGATAAATGGTATTCTTTTCTCATTTTATACTGTAGTTTCCATCTTACTGGTCACCAACTAAGTAAACCTAGTATTAGCATTTTGGGTAATATGCATTTTGAACATTGTAGCTAAATTTTGCATGAACCAGTTTTTGTATAAATCTGTTGCATTTGCTTGTAGCCTTGTTTGTGGTTTGAGCAATAGATTCGCAGCGCATTTCATCAGGGCAAGTAGTTGTATACCATAAATTGTCATTTTTATTGGTATAAATGAGTTTTATGTTGAATTTTTTTTCTGATTTAATATTGCCATAGATATAAACCAACCTTAGCTAATTGCATTCACTCAAAACTAAAAAAGATTTTGTTAACATCGTGAATGATATTTTTTGGTATATTCGATATATGATTTTCGGTGCATTTTTTCAGATAAATGATAAGATGAGATATTTGTTGGAGTTCCCAGCAACCTTTACATAATCAATATCAAAGTAATAAAAACCCTTTTTTCTCATCGAGAAAAGAGGACATATATATATATATATATTCTATATATGTACGACTGTTGAGAAAATTACATAATTATGTCATAACCTAGTTGATAGAGGCTCAATCACTGTCCAAGATTGAATTACCAAATTAGACCCTTCAGTTACACGTGTAAGGATTTTAAAACCACTCATTGGATCATGCAAAAATATAATTGGAATATGCAAAAATATAACCGCAGAAATACTAGTAACTGGCACTCCGACTGCATTCACAACTCCAGCAACTATGGCCAAGGCCAGAAAAAGGACGACTGTTGCCACTAGAACTCCCAGCTGAAATGTGACAACCGACCAGAACAGAATGATTATGTACAAAAGCTATCCATGTTTGACGTTCTTTTCTTCTGTGCTCATGGTTTTGAAATCTCCGCTTATAACCGTGCCTACGACGGTTAATATCATTGCACATAGTAATACCATCACCTAATTTGCATTTTTGTACGAGCAATAAGTTAGGGCCTTGTTCATTTAAAACCAAAATCAAAACGACGTTTCCGTACCCAAAAAGAAGAAACTTTTAAAGTTATTTTTTTGCCTTTATTTGGAAGAAAACATTCCAACTAAACTGGCTAATATATTGACAATTGGATCAAACTAGTGTTATATAATTGATTAATATCAAAATCTTCTCATAGAATCATAATTCAACAATTTATAATTTACTTCAGGTATGGAAATGTAGTTATTTTCTAACTATAAAGTGGAAAAACCTTAGTGTGCAGATTTAATAGTGATTAAGTTCCAATTCTCCAAGTACCTATTACTAGTTTTATGTTAGCTTTATATTAGTAATAAATAAAAATGAAATCAGACTTTGTTTTTTTTCCACTCAAGCTACTAGCAGTGTTGATATTTTTAATATTGTAACACATATTGTCAGTTTGCTCTTGGGTGCATATGCACTGGTGAAAGATGTCATGTATTTAATTCAAAAGGTTTTAAGAGATATGATTATGGCAGTTTTACTCAAGGTACGACTAATGTTATCATTTGATGATTATAACATAGCATTGATTTTCCACTAATGATACGAATAGCTTTGTTATAATCTATGTTATAACACATGTTCATTTTAATAAGGTTATCAATGAATTGGCCATCAACCTATCTAATCCATGTCTTACTAGTTAGGTCAAATGATATGTAGTACAATATGCATGAATCCTTTCCTGGAAGCTCAAATATGAATACATGCTCAAATCAGCTTTGAAGGAGGAGGGATCAATTGGACTGTCAACTAGTAGAGTTAGATAAATTGAAAGTTTTTGCGCATCTCTTCATTCTTACTGCATGCTTCCGATACTGAGTTCGCTTAATGGCTATTATTTTATAGTCTCGAATAAGTAGGTCATGCATGACAGTTACTGGAGCTGGTATGTTATGAAATAGTCTTTGATTTTGTTCGACGCATAAATGCCATACTGATAGCTGCATCCATTATGTTATGATATAAAGTTTTGTTGATTTGCAAATTTGAGAGACAGATCATGAGATCTTCTGACGTCTTGATGTTATTGTGCGTGAGCTTTTATTTTGTTTGATATTTTCCCAAATCTATTTCGAATATTCACACTTGAAAATTAATTTTCTACTTCCTAGCGCATAAAGAACAATTTGTGCTTAAGCATTGCACGAATTTTTTATTCTATCTAGCGTATTAAATTTTTTCAATGCTACAATGCAAGATAGAAACACTTTTCCATTTTTGGAGCATTTATAGAATTCCATATATGAAGAGATTGGCCTTAAGTTTGTTCACTAATTTGAGTGCAGTCCCAATCGGGCTAAAACCAAACTGTCCTTTGTATGGGGTTTCTACCATAAAAAATCACTTTCTATATTATTGTAAATGATAATTTTTCCAATCTAGGTTCCAATATTATGAGGAATATCATGGTTGTTGAGGCATCATTGGAGTCTGAGATGAGTGCAGACACTTCCTTTTCCGAACGTACAAAATAGCTCATTGATAACCATCTAACTGTATTGATCAATGTGTTTCCATTAAGCTAGTGGTCGAACCATAAACTATTGTTTTTTCCATTGGCAATTTTCTTTTCGACTATGCCATAACATAAACATCTTGTTTTAAGCAGTAACTTTCACGTAAATGATGCACTGTTGTCTTCTTGAATTATCCAAAAATTCTACTTTTTATAGTATATTTGCTGCATCCACTTTGTCCATATGCTTTTTTGATTTAAGTAATTCCAAGTGATTTATAAACCATGAAAGTTAGCAGCATCATTTAGATTTCTGAGCCCCATACCTCCTTCATGTTCGGCTTTAGTATACCAATTCACAAGGTGTTTTCTTCCTTGTCTTAAGAAATTTCCTAAATGCATTCAATATGGGAAATAATGTTTTTTAGCATTTGACAAACCTGCATCTAGTAACCGATGGTAGAGTATACAATTGTTTCAATAAGCTTTAATAACCCAGTGTTATAATCTATTTATAACTCATTTTCATTTTTTGATGGTAGATTATATAACTGTTTTTCCAATTTGGAAATTTTCAGATATGACATTGTAGAGCTCCTTACTAATTAGGTCCCAATGTATTCTAAAGAATATGGTAAAGGATCCATCGGGGCTTAGGATTTTGGAATCATTAATTTAAAGCAAAGTAGATTTTCTCTCCTCCAATAATACTTCAACAAATAAGAATTTTTTTCCCACATCATTAACTTTCATTCTTGTGTGCATTGTTGGAAAATTATATGTTTCCCCCCATTAAATATATTGGAATATTAAGAGATGACCTCTTTAGTTGTCTTCTTATTAGATATTCCTCGTTGGTTTTTAGTATTGCTTGGGTTATGTTTTTGTGTTTACTCATTTACTTCATTGCATAGAAAAATTTATACCACCCAATTGTAGTCATGGTATCTTGAATTTTGCTCCATGAGCTGCATATTAAGTTGAAGCATGTTGTCATATAAGTATCATTTTCTGGATTTTCTTTAGTTTGCATGAATTCCAATTTAAATCCTTCTTCAAGCTTTTAAACAAAATCTGACTTGTTTTTATTCTTCTTCCATGCTTTTGCATTCAAACCTATGAGTTGCATCCTCTCATGTTGTTTATTTAAGTTCATCCACTACATAGTTTAAACATCATTTATGTCAATACCAGTTTTTTACATAATCGAATGGCTTTCCTTTTCGATGTTGAACTTGTTTAGAAAACTTGATTAGAATGGGTGTATGATTGCTATAATTAGTTGGAAATGCAATTGTAACCATGTCCAAAAATTTAGTGAGAAATTCACAATTAAGTAGGTCTTTGTCTATACTAGTTTTCTATTGTACTAGCATACTACATACAACTTTCAACAGAATCATATTGTAAAATACCATTTTTAAAACTGTTTAAATTAAAAATGAGGATTGGTAGACCTTTGCTTTTATCTTTTAGGCCAAAAACGTTATTAAAATTCACCTTTGCTATCCAAAGAAAATTAATTGAATAAGCACTAATACGCAAGTATCCCATAATTTTCTTTATAGAGATGAGATAGATAGTTGCAGTGAAAGAGATTTTACTGCTTATGACTATCTGGTTGCATATAATGTTGTTGTGGATGAACTTCTTATAATTCTAAATAAATCTTACGAGCAACCACCAATTTGGGTAGAAAAAATTGTTAAGGAAAAGGAAGAAATACTTGATGGAACTGTTGCAATGCTGACACCTAATATGCAAGATGCATTGTGCCATGTCTTTGTAAGACCAAGAAATAGCAATGTAAGCATTATTTTCCAATTATTTCAGGCACTGTATGTTAAAATTTATGAATTGGAAAATTGGTCGCTTGGTGTAGGTTTGTTTTTCCATTTGAGTTCCTGACAATTTATTTTGGCCAGGATTTGGAACACCTTTTAAAGCATGCCGTGGATTTGGTGGCCCACCATCGAACTACAATGGTCAAGTCAGCTGTGGACAAACATTGATTATATATGAAACCTCAGTTACGGTCAGAGTGTGCAACGATGCAACAAAGTATGTTAATTGGATATAATCAACAAAGAAAGCCTTTCATATTTTCTGATGAAATGGAAAAAAACAACTATAGCTTTATGGTAAGTTCCCTTCACCTTGCTTCTAGCTTTTATCTTATGCTTCCATAATTACATCAATGCCTGATTATATCAGTTGTTGGATCCTTAGTTTCTCACAAGCATTTACCAACTGTAGCTAGCGAAAATATTTAGAATGATCATTTTGGAAAGAAGCTAGTTTCTCGGTTTATCTTCAAAGAATGTTCACAGTCTCGGTTTATCTTACATTATTCTGTCAAAAGCTAGTTTCTGATTGATGATTTATGAAAGGATGATGTTGCCGATAATAGAGTTTTCTCTATATTGATAATATACTTATAACTTTGATAATTTTATCTACATTGAGTACCGAGTGTATATCAGGTCACTTTTAATCCAGCTTAACTACGCTACACATATTCAACCAAAATTTTGGATGGCTATAGTATATAATATTGTATTTTGATTAAAAAAATCCCTTTATGCTACAAACTGTTAGCTTTGTAAATAAGAATGAGTTCGTTGTATGACTACATGAAAGATTATAGTTTGTTTGTCAATAAAATTGCTATGAGCATGCATTTTATATGCTTATATAAGCATAACATGATTTGTAGGTGTTTATAAGCGTACATCTCCTCTAAGGTTTGCACTCAGGTTTATCTTAAAAATATTTGTTTCCTTCCATTTTTTATACTTTATATGCTGCGTTATAAAAAAAATCATTTTTTTAAGATTTAAGTTGTACGAGGAAAGATATTAACAAAATTTCCTTTGGAATGCAAATTATACTAGCAGAAGTGGGTTGAATTTCTGTTACTTTTTAATTATTATTAAAGTTAAAATATCATATAAAGATTTAACAGAAGTAGCCTAAAATCATATTTGCCATTTCATAGTGATAAAAATTTCGTTCCGAAACTGTAGACAGTAATAGAACTGAAAACAAGTATATTCATAATGATATATGGACTCTATTTTCTGATGCATCTTCATTCAGTACGACAGTTTATCAAACAGATCTCATTTGTTACAACCTATTGATTCATAACTCTGTCTTTCATTTTCGCTGCATGTTCAGAATATTTTCTAAATTATAAATTAATTTATTTTTGTTCCAGAATTATAGTTTATGAAGAAATTTTTTTGACTTCATTGCATGTATCTAGAAGATATCCATATTTCATGCTGGTAAAAAAAATGGAAAAAGAATGGCACAAAAGATAAGGTCAGTTGACTTTCTCTTGATCTAAAAGTACTTGGGATAATTCTTATCATGTATGTATAAATGATAAATTAAATCCAACGAACTAAATAATTTGACTACAGTGGATTCCTTTCTCATTGATTTTAGTTGTCTAATTGAGGTGGGTCATGTTTTAACATTAATTTGGCTATAAGAATTTGTTGTAGAAAAATAAATTAATAATTTATGCATTAATAATTGCACGAATTATTTTTCCACCCATCAAACTATGTTTGTGCAGTAGTGAGACTTTGTTAGCATGTTAACAACCATGAGAAAATACTGGAACATAGACTAGTGGTATATCAGTAATAACATATTAGATAAGCTAGGTGTTTTTGCATTATCTTAGTATGGTGATATGCTTATTTCTAAACATTCGCTTTTCAAATTGGATTGGCATTATATGTCTAATTGTTATGTAGTTCGATAATTTAAATTTTGGATTTCTTGTTGCAGGATTTTCATGCTTTCAACCCTAATAATGTGAAACGACAAAATTTGGATATCTCTTCCTATAAGCAGAAAGAGAACCCTCAATTTGAACATCCGTGGAAAATTCCAAACCTTTTACCTGATAATTTGATTCAAGATAGAATGCCAGTTGCAAATAAGTCTGTGCTTCAAGGTTTGTTTTTCCTCCATTTAATATCCTACTTTAATACATGGAAAGTTATGATTAAGGTTTTCAGAGCATGGATAATTCATATGAGTAGTTTAGGTGGCAGCCAAAGGATTGTGAAATGCCCGAGTTTGATGGCCTCAAGTTTTTGGAAAGGTACTTCCAATCAATCATATTAGTTTGATATGTTGATGAATACTTCAACTTCCTGGTAAGAGGAACATAACTTATACATTAGTCAAAAAGTAATTGTGTTGGATTTTGCTCAAATTAGTTTGTTAGTTAATAATTTATAGTTTTAATGATCTGAATAGGGAATGATGTGAACAAGGATGTTTTAGGACTATCTCTGGCTAATATGTTGTCTAACATACTAATTCCTAACAAATATTAAATGTCATCAAGTTTTGAATCATCTAAGTCTTTGTACATGTAAATGTCATATGTTCTTTGTCCCTTGTTTGTTTATTTATCAGAACCACTTTAGCCTTTGTAAGTCTCTTCCTCTATTATAATGGTTGAGTTTAATGCCTATATAAAAAAGGAATTTATATGTTCATATAAATCGTTCCTTGCTTAGTAATGAAATATAGTGAAGATGATCAACCTTTTATTTAGACCATTGCAGAAAACACATCTCATGTGTGATTGTGAATTAGAAAGGTGTGCAAAACAAATCAACAAGGCAAACAGAGGTGATATCAGCCCTAAAGAGCTGAAAGTATCCTCATTGTGTATTGTCTTTGTCCTTGTAGACTTTTTACATTAATATATAACTATGTTTCTAAATGAATGTGCAGGCGAAGTAAATGCAGGTTTTGGAAATCCAGAATATCTTATCAGATCCTATGATGCGACTGTGGACAACAAAGAACTATTGGTAATCAAGCAACGAACATGAATTTAATTGCTATATATGTTGTCGTATTTTGTTAGTACCATTTGTGGAAACTTGTCTGTGAATGCTTGTAGTATGTGACTTATTTTGTTGAAAAACTACTATCGAATTGATTATGGATATTATATTTGATTTTAAGATTAGCACGTTTCTGCAATTATTTGAATATGATGATCATATGAATGATTGTTTGTATATGCTAATTATGTGATTTAATTATTTGTTTGAATATATGAAAATTATGCGATTGATCGTTCGTTTTAATAAGAATAGTATATAAGCGATTGCTGGAAATGGTATAAACCATCAACCGTAAATAGTAACATTTAAAATATGCTACCAAACAATCAATAACTTTTAGTAGCATTTCAGAAATGCTACAGAAACAAATGTAAACTAATATAAAAATTATACAGTTGCATTTTAAAAACGCTATTGAAAATCAAAAAAAGCATATAAACAAAAAATACAACCAAAAAATGAAGACTTATGGTAGCGTTTTTTTAACCCTACAGAAAAAACCTATAGCTGCATTTAAAAGTGACTTTTGGTAGCGTTTTTAAATCCTACAGAAAATACCTATAGTTGCATTTAAAAGAGATTTTAGGTAGCGTTTACTACAACGCAACAAATTTTTTTAGACTTTTAGTTGCATGTCGTATAGCAGCGTTCTCTAAAACGCTATCATAAGTTATGGTAGCGTTTTTTCAACGCTACCAAAAATCTTTTTTGGTGTAGTGCCGCTATGTGACAACTTAATAAATGGATTGTGATCATGGTTGTTACTTTAGGTGTTGATAGCAAAATGGAGTTTTACAAGGAACTTAAGAAAAATTCAATTGCCAATTCAGAGGACAAATACTATCAAGCCAACAGGTTCAAGCTCTTGCATATTTGGGTATCGAGGCAGGACTAACAAATGTCAACCAGGCTAGATACGAAGAGCTTCAGGATAGGAAACACTTTAGAAGATTGGGCAAGTTTCCACATTCATAGCTTATGAAGACTTCTGAGAGAATTTATCGTTCTATGAGTGAAACCGTGGAGCACGGTGAATCGAGAACAAAAGAGCCAACTATACAGAGATGGGAACTAGTATGCTATGGGTTAAACCTAAAGTAACTCTAGTGAGAATGCCATAAAAACTGTAGTCCCTCAAAAGAACTGAGTCCTTATGCAGGAAGGGTATAAATAATGATCGAGGGCACAATGTTGAATTCCCCTATGGACATTAGAGCAAATCCTCCTACTAGATATCCAGAGATAGATATGCATGAAAATTATAAAGAATGGAATAATCAGACAGTGAAGCATAAACTTTATAGTCCTAGAGAAAGGGTTTAACCATGAAAGACAATGGAAGACTAGGTTAAATTCCTCTAACAATAATGGAGTCTAATTCTAACCCATTCCATAGACGGGACCGAATATTGCCAAAGATAGTGGAGCATAATCTTTCTAAAAAGCCTAGGACAAGCTAACTTCATGTGAATAAGAAGTAAGTTACTCCAAAAATCGAACGCCGTTATAGATTGCAGGAACAACAATGCAAAAGTGTGACTTACTTTAATAAATAAATTTATAATGATATTTAATATAGATACTTGAGGCATAATAATGCCATGCCACTTGAATATGTGAAACCTACTGAAGTGAGAGAGAAATACTAATGACTGGGCAAGAACGAATGTTCTTGACCCCTATGATTCAGATAGACCTCTTACCTTATAGGCTAGACCAAGCGACATAATACAATACACTTATAACAGGATTGGAAATGACAAAAGGATTAGAAATCAGGACATTATGTATCCATTGTGACCTACAAATGGTTGTGGGTCAAACATTTGGGGAGTTCTAAATCAAAGGAAAAGGGTTAGCATAGTACTTAAAAAAGACAAAGAGTGAAGGCTTTGCTTAATGTATATGGTTAAGCACATCACACGGGAGGAAAATCGAGATGCTGATGGTTTGGAAAAATTGGCTTACTTAAAAAACGGATCACTTTTGGATTGTTTCTAATAAAAATTCACCCTTAAATCGGAATGAAGTAAGGAATGTAATGTGCAGGAAAATTTGGTACACTATATAGGATGGCATCCTATATAGAAGGGTTTTCACTAACCAGCTACTAAGGTGCACAACAGTAAGAGAAGTTAAGTAAAATTAGACAACGTCCATCAGGGCAATCGAGGAGACCACACTAGGGGAAAGACCCTAGAAAAGGAAATCTCATGGGTATCATTTGAATGGAGAATTCGTAATAGCTATGGGTGGAGCTGAGTGTGTAACAGTGGTTAGGGATTACTTTATCGAGTATGGAGTTCCACTCCTTATGATCTCTAACAATGGATAGCAGTTTGATAGTCAAAAACTTGCCAACTTTTGTCAATGACACGTAATCAAGAAAAGCTTTTCTATAATGCCTCACCTATAGGCCAATGGATAGGTTGAAAAATTAACAAGTTTATAAAATCTCTCAAAAAGGAGCATTTAGAAAATGACAAGAGAGCTTGGATAGCTGCATTGAACTTTATGTGCATCGCACTTTCCACAAAACTACAATAAGGCATACTTCTTTTTTCTTTGCCTAGAATTGTAGGATATGCTTTCCAATGAAAATATAGTATTATCTTATAGGCGAATCCACTTTGACCAAGAAAAGAATTAGGAATTGCTAAACATGTCCCTGGATCTGATTTAGGAGAAATGAGATGAGGAGGCTTTGAAAACCGCGCCACTCTGGCAATAAGCGGTAAAATAATGCAACTCTATGATAGAGCATCGCCCGCTCAAGGAAAGTAACCAAATCCTGGAGCGAATTTTTCCTTAGTCAGGGGCACCTTACCTGATATGTGATGGAATTTTTATCAGCAAGAATCTATGGAATGGTGCCTACATTCTCATAATCGTGGTTGGAGTAATATTCGAAAAAAATGGAATGCTCAATTCCTTGATCTATTTTGTTTCTACACATTGACTATTACAACTACATGGATTATGGATAGGTTATAGTCTTACCAAACCTCGTGGATAAGGTAGGAAAAACAACGATAAATGAACGGTGCAACCATACGACCACAAGAACAACCATCCCATGCCAAATAAAGTCCCCTATTACTAGGACTATACAGACAAGGCCATTGCATACTAGGGGAACCCAACTCTAGGCGCATCATGGAAAGCTTGGACAAACCTTTGGCCAGCCATAGTGAACCAGATTTACCTATGATCAGGAAATGATCGCAAAATGGGTAGTTCAATATTAACGATAGGCCCCAAACCTTCTTGTCGGCAATGGCGGTCCATAGTGACCCTATTGGGGTGTCCATTATTGATTATCAACTCAAACATTTTGCCGGCAATAGCGGACCAAAGTGACCCTAACCGGGTATCCACCATCGACAATAGGCTCAAACTTCTTGGTTGTAATGGTGGATCGGATTGACCCTAATTGGGTGTCTTCCATTGATGATCAACTCAGACTTCCTACTGGCAATAGTGGACTAGAGTAACCCTAACCAGGCGTCCACCATTGATGATCGGCTTAAAATTCTTGACAGCAATGATGGACTAGAGTGACCCTAACCGAGTGTCCACTATTAACGATCGGCTCAAATTTCTAATCGGCAATGGCAGACCACAGTGACACTAACTGGTTGTCCACACGATTGGCGTAAACTTCTTTTCGGCAGTGGCGGACCAAAGTGACCCTAACCGGGTGTCCTCTATTGATGATTGGCTCAAAATTCTTGCCGACAATGGCGGGCTAGAGTATTACACTAACCGGATGTCCACTATTGACGATCGGTTACAAGCTATAAGGATGGCTATGGAGAATCCAACTTACCGCTGGTCAGGACATGACTATCACCTAGTTGGTTTACCCTCGGCGGTTGGCCTAAGATTTCTATCAATGCTAGGTATCCGAGCTTACCTATAGTAAAACGCGACTACAGATTAGGTGGTTCAATGCAAGCAGTCGATATTGGAATTGCAAATAAGGACAACTAACAGATCGACACTAGGACAAACTTGTTTAAAATATGCATGGAATATGTATGTGATGATTAACAAACTAGAATGATGGAATTACATGAAAATAAACAAGGACACATAAAACTGGACTAGAAAGACACTTCAACGGAGATCGCTCACCTTAGTGAACTTGATAGTGATTGATGCTATGCAAATATGACAAGGGCAAAGGTAGCGTAATCGGATGAACTAGGAAAATCACAAGGAACCAGCTTATTAGTGTGCTCACCTTCTCGAACTTTTCAGTGGTTGATCCTCTACAAGTGCTAAGGTAGTAATAAAAAAATTCCAAACATTCTAATGACTAAGCAAGGATAAAAGACAAATGCAACGACCAATCTCGGTCAGATATGATAATTTCATTTGAAATTTCCATTAGTTACATATGTGCCTGTGTGATTGTGTAAGTGTTCGTACAGGAAATATAAAATATGGGCCAAGGTAATAATTGCTTTCCCTACTCGAGTTATTGGTGATTGATCCCATATGCATGATAGCGATGAGAAAAGTTGATGATAGAACAAACAAACCTAGCAATGATGTGGAGCAAATGTATCATGACTATTAGTTAGGAAAAGGAGGATATGGACATGAATAAATATAAGATGCAACAACACATAAACATTAAAAGAAGATTAGGTTCCCAACAAAAGACCATGATCAACCCACGTTCAAAACTTCAGTAGAAACACTTGCCTAACCAAACATTTTAGTGATTGACTTATACAAGTATGCATCATAATGATGACGGAGTCACTAGTGGAATAACTTGGCAATCATGTAGGAAAATACATCTCAACCACCAGTGTTAATTGGCCAAGCTATGATCAATGCAACAGAAATACACATGGTCAAGTCCACATGCTATGGAACTACTATATATTCCTTTCCCTAGGGCACCTTGATATCCTTGGAACATTCATATGAAATACGCAGCTCTCAAGACATGGGGCCAAGGACGTTGAACCAGAAGGAGCAAAAACCTGTAGATAGAGATAAGAATCGGTAGGAAATCATACAAGATGATTATACTACCAAGAAGGAATGAACCATGAACGTCATACTGATAAGGATGTCTTGGAACAATCAATAAAAGTTTCTCGAGTGAACAAATTTCTGCAAAATATTAACAGCAGAAAAGTTACCGAAAGGATGGGAATGACGATATAGATATTCAAGGTTCGAGATAACCACCGAATGAGAAAGAAATATGATTTTGGATGAAACAAAGCATACTTTGTATTCTATGAAAGTATGCTCTCAAGGGCAAGCGTTGTAGGCATTTTCTCTCACATCATGGTGAATAAGAAAAGACGTCACTGAGCATATAAATGGCTGGAAGGTGCATAATAAATGTGTCATCATGTAACCACAAAGGCAAGTTGAAGTTTTAGAGGAAATTTTACACGGTCTAAAAATATAATCAAAGCACGTGTAAAATGTTCCTAAGATTAGGGCATGCATCTAGATCAAAACCGGATCTCAATCTGAGCTACGAATTGGAAGACATGGCCATCTCAAAATTTGTCTACTATGTAACTGACTCGAGTCCCACATTAAAGAGCTATTACTTACTTTAAGAAAATGGAACAGTAAGAAGGACTGTAATATTCTACTCAATGATATGAAGCTATTGGTCCAAGTTTCATTCAAATCTAACTTAAAATGAAAGAGTTACGACACAATAACATGTGTATCTCGAGTGGTTGCACATCATGTTTCTAATAGAGAGGTTAGCGTTTGATTCCTGGCAAGTACATTATTTTTATGAAATTGAGAAATGATCCAATATGAAATCTAATCGTTTTCTACCTAACTGCTTGCTACCTAGCAGGTTCTACCTAATCTCACACCTATAAATACCTCATGAATGAGCACAGCCGAGGAGGAGAAGGGATGACAATAATGGAAAACAAGTTTAGAGTTCTTAAAACTACCTTACTAAATCTCTACCTAACATAATCTTGCCTAACTGAATCCCCCAAGCCAAAGATCTTATTCGGTTGTTATAATGCACCTAGAAGTGACATTAAAGGAGCAGGACTAGACCAGCCAAGAAAGGAAATAAAGGAGAGACAAGGGACTAGCATGGCACCTCTCCACGCTTCATTTGGCTATGAATTCGATTGTTTCAACACCGAGTAGGAAGTCCTGTTCGATATATCAAGCATCAAACAGAAAGTCATATTCAAGCACCGAACATAATGTCCTGCTCGGTTGCTCGAACACCGGACGTCAGTTCATGTTCAGTAGGCATCTCACCAAATGAGAATTGCTATCCAGTGCATGTTATCCCCACTGAACCCCCAAACCATTCAGCATGTTCGGAAGGCCAGACAAGGAGATGCTAGGCCAAGCCGAATCAAGGAGGGTCATAAAGGAGGTTGGTAAGCAACATGCCTACATGCGTCAAGCGAACACCGAGCAGAGCCTTTCAAGTCAAGCCAAATAGGGTATATATGGAATGAAATGTGGGCATATTTAGACATTTATGATCATATCAATTATATAAAGAAACCTCCAAACCGAAAACGTTATACAAGGAAATTGCCAGATTTATCGGAAAGACTATCATACCTCTCCATTCCTATAATTCCAAAGCTTCCAGCAATAATAGGGAAGGATTCTGGAGGGTCAAGCTTATGATAGTAATAGCGAATAAGTCAAAGAAAGCAAGAAACTATGTGGTACGAACTTCCGACCAAGAAAAACCTAATAAGAACAACCTAACATGAACTGGCTAACATAGATAGACGAATAGGGATAGGCTAACAGGAACTGCCGAATAGGAATAAACAACTAAGAATAGCCAAGTATGAATTGCCGAATAAACTTCCTTGGGCTATAAGTTAATTTTTAATAATCTACAGATCATTGTAGTTTGCATCTCAAGCATTGTATCAAAGACCTATAAGAAGAATAATTAAAATGAATAGTTGATGTAGGAACATTGGCGAACCACTATAAATTTTTGTCTTCTTTACTGTACTACAATTTACTTTCAGAATAACATATACGTGATCAGCTCTTTGAAAATTAATCATAATACAAATATAATAGTTGTGTTATACACCCTGTATGCATAGCTCTATGACAAATCGACGTGAGGTGTTTTCCTATTTTTTGTGCAAACAGTTAGGTCATCAAATAAATTCACCATTAATGATATTTCCATTCAAATCCGATATCTCCCTTACTTAGGAACGAAACTCGATCATTCTAGTATCATATTGATCCTCTCTCCACTACAAACATAACCATATCCTCCAAATCTATTTTGGTTAATCCTTAAAATCACTCCCTTTATTAGATTGACATTTTTCGACCACCATAATTGGAGTTGGGTCAAACGGAGACCATGGTTGCATCGCTCTTGGAAAATAGAAAGACGCGAGTTTTATTTCAGCCACCTAGTGTTTGTTTGGTCATAAATGAAGAAGAGAAAGAAATAAGGAGATGGGTTCATGAAGTGGAAGAAAAATAACGTAAAAAATGGCATAGGATGCAGTTACAGTGAAGGGGATGGTATTTATAGGGTAGGGCTAGGGTTTGAAAGTCCATTATTTTCTTTAATTTTCAAATTTTCAATGAATGTTTTGTGGTCATATGGATTATAGGAATGTCAGAATACGACAATTCTTCGACGACATGGTTTGTTATATTTTTCTCATTACAACAGTTAAAGTTCCATTAAAATCCAAAACAGTGCCCCTAAGGGGCTATTTTCGGGTGTTTTTAAGTCGTTCGGTCGAAACATCTGATCTTTATTATTCTTTAACCGCACGGCTCACACTTTTTCTTGACCCAAGGAAATTTTCCCATTCATTCGAATTCCTCAGTGCCTATCGGTGCATGTATATCGGTGAGATATGAATAAATACCAAAAATGTTGGAGAATATAAATAGGGTTCAAAATGATCCAATAAAATTACTAAGCGTAAAAAGAATGTCAATACTCATCATCACCCAAAGTTATATCCAAATATGACCCAATTTGGACTTAGAAATAATATTTTACGATCATCTAATACGTAAAATACGAGTCATTACACCATATACATAAAGTGGATAGAAAGATTTATTGTAAGTAGGAAAGAAGATTGAATTTGCAAGTTAAGAAATCTCTTTATGGACTTAAGCAATCACCTGAATAGTGGTACAAAATGTTTGATTCTTTTATTCCTTTTCTTAGTTTCAGTCATGGTATTAAAGATGCATGCATTTATTTCAAGCATTCGAAGAACGGTCATTAGGTGTATTTGCTCTTGTATGTGGATGATGTACTGCTGCTTACAAGGGCAAACCTAAAATTGATAAATCGAATTTAAAATTAAAAGCTGAATTCAAGATAAAAGACCTTCGGAAGACAAAAAAAATTAAGGATGGAAATCTGGAGAGACAGAAAGCTTGGATTTTTGAGGTCTACTCAAAAGGAATATATATGAAAAAGATGCTTCCTTGGCTTAGCATGGAGGGAGAAAAAACAATCGGTACACTCATGCCTTTGCATATACAACTTTCTAGTAAAGGCCATCCTATCTCAGAAAAGGACAAGGCCTACATAGAGAAGGTTCCCTACGCAAGGTTAGTTGTTAGCTTGATGTATGTTATAGTTTGCACTAGGCCTGATACTTCATAGGTTGTTGGATTCGTTAGTAGATATATGGAAAATCTAGGAAAAATGCACTGGAAGGCAATGACGTAAATTTTTAGATATCTTAAAGGAACTCTGTATCATGGACTTGTTTTTGGCGGTAGAAATATAGATTTCAGCTTGATTGGTTCTAATTATCTTAGGAATAAAGTTCGAAGAAAGTCAACCTCATGTTATGTGTTAACTCTTGGAGGAACAACTATTAGTTAGAGAGAGAGGTTGCAGACAATAGTTGCTTTGTCTACTACAGAGACAGAGTTGATAACTGTTATTGAAGCAACTGAGAAATCATTCTACTTAAAGCTGTTGATATGTGAATTAAGATTCATATATGATGGGATATTGATGAGTTGTGACAGTTAAATGCAATGCACTTAGCTGAAAATCTAGCTTTTAGCTCAAGGGCGAAGCATTAGAGATGGGAGTATATTTTCTTGTCTTGATGAATAAAGAAAAGCTAGTTCGTCTTTAGAAGATTCGTACAGTGGAGAATGCAGTAGATATCTTCACCAAGTCCTTGAATGTTACAGTTTGAGCATTGCTCGAACTTGATCCGTTTATTGAGGTAAGGCGCCACATGGTGACACGTGAGGGGAGTGATTTGGTTGATGGAGACATTTATTTTTTGTAACACCCTACCTCTATATCCATACTACCAAAGAATGTTATAGAGTAATATTGTTTGATAATATGGAGAACGATGCTTGCTAGGAGCGACGCACATGAATATTCCCTTGGATAAACACCAATACATTTTCTTACCTCATTTAATACATAAAGATACGTACTCGATATTGAAATGAAGCAATAAACATGTGGATTTACTAGGACAGAACAATACATAATATAATAAGAGAACATAGAATCACATAACGCAGTGAAAAATATAATATGACAAATCACATTTCACAAAGTAGGTCTACAAAATATATACATCAATATAAAATCAAATGGCATATATAACTCAATCCCATCAACAAATATACGTAAGTGGAGACATCAATATATATATATATATATATATATATAGACTCCAAAAACACATTATATTCCACAATTGTCTTTTCAAAAGCCCAATTATCTAAGCAAGGCAAATGTCCATGTGCCTACAAAGTCCTAGACTGATCCAAGTACTGTATAACTAATAAACGGGTTAGACTAAGCCTAGAATTAAATATAAGGTCATCATAATGATACACATAACCATAACAGAGAAGTATATCCTGAACATGTTTCATAACATACAGAATGAATGTCTAATACATTCAGTATAATCCCCAATCCCAGTCAAATAACATTATAATATCGTGATATATAAGTCATTTTTCTATTTCTAAAAAATCTTTTGTTAACTAGACTTATAAGTAATTAAAAATTAATCTTAAAATAATAATTATCAAAAATCAGATTCGAATATTTTTATTTTAGTTAAATTTATTTATTACTATGACGTAAGAAGAGGGTTGTTACTGACCTCCCTCCTTTTGAAAATCGCATCGTCGCAATTTCTTATAGGGAAGACATCATATACAACTCATACACTTAACTTTCTTCATATTCTTCAATATCTGTCAAACTTGAACTTACTTAACCACTTATGTGACTCTCTCTCTCAAACTTATCTTATAGTATGTTATAGATCTATAGACTCATTCAATGAGATTCTATTTATTGCATACTATAAATTCATGTTATAATTTTCCAAGTGTCGAAATGTTTGAAAATTTTCAGCGGAGTCACCTTTGTACGGAGAGACTTTCAAAAAGTTATAATATGAGTAAATAATTATATACGATCGAAACATCGGATTCATAATATATCACAATATTATATATATTTCGATATATGTGACAACCCTGTATTATTTTTTATATATTTTAATTATTTTGATTTAAAAAAAAACTTATTTTACTTATTTTAAATGATTAAATTTTATTACTTAAATATAAATCTTGATTTTATATGAAATTATAATTCCAAACTTGTGTAATTTGAATATGTTCCTGAAATGTTGATTTTGGTCAAAATAGTCAAACTTTGACTTTTGACTTAAAATTTTAAAAGTTTAAAATTATAAATTTTATCTTTTATTATGAAATTACATAAAATTCTAAGAACACCACTTTTCGTTTCGTTGAAAACGGAGTTAAAATGTAAAAGTTATGTACATTTCAATTTCTGTATAATTTGTTTTATAGTGCAATTTTGCCTATTTTAAATTTTATAAATCATATTTTTCTTTCTTATATTTCTTTTAATATGGGTAGATATGTTAATTTATGTATATTTTCATCTCTAAATATTTTAAAAATAATAATAGGATTTTTCTAAAATTTACTATGATGATTTCCTATTTTTAAAAGGCTGTTTCCTTTTTCTGCTATTTTCTTCGTCTAAACTATATTTTAATTAAAATTTATTTATTTATTTTGTGAATTCATTTTATTTTGTGTTCTTATCTTTATTTATAAATATTTTTAAGTACATAAAATTTTTTCCAAGTTCATTGCACTTATTTTTCATATTTTCAGGACTAGTTGTAAATTTTGCTGTTTTATTTAATTAAACTATATATAATTAATAATTTATTTATTTATTATTGTTTATTTACTAAATTTTCGTATTTTTATCTGGATTTATATATATATTTCAGTTATTTAAAATTAAAAAGAATTTAGTGGAAATTTGAAAGGTTTTGTGACTCTTTAGTTGCTTAAGTCTCTTTGTTTTCCCACCTTTTCATTTTCTAACTCTTGCATTCAATTGAGGCCAACCATATCTCATTTCTTTCAGCTGATCACATATCATTTGCACGTAAACAAATGTCCTCCTTCATCTCCTAAAAACTCACGGCACTTCAAAGAAAAATATGGCTTCCATTCTCCTCTCATCTTCTTCCTTTTTCCATTTGTTTGCCTTGATTTTTGCCCTGCTTCTTCATGCTTTGCTCAGCCTAACCTCTCCACCATCAGCTCCACCATCTCCTCCACCATCTACAGCAGCTCCTCCTCCCCCTCCTCTGACATTAACCAAGTTTTGCCCATCCATTGAGGTTAGCATCACAAACTTTGCACCAAACCCCTTGAAATTGCCTAGCCTAGCCATATACTCCACTATCTCCTTCATATCTTGCCTTGGCCACCTCCTATTGTTCCACCACCACCACGATACAACCTTTGACCCTCCATCTACCCACTGTCCAGACCTGAACCAGATCAGGCCGTGGCCTCCCCATGTTGAAAACTCCACAAAAATTGCAAGCAAACCCTTAAAACTAGCCTAGCCGAGCCTTAATGCCAATATCCTTTCACATACTCCTCTTGGCCACCCCTAGAACCACCACCACCAGCAACCACATGACCTTTGAGTGCTGCTATACCATCACTCTCCACTGTCTAGATCTGGAGTAAGTATAGCCAGCCCAAGTGTGCCATAGGTCGAGCCAAATATGGACCAAAATCCTTGTTTATGCCTTGTAGTCATAGTTTCATGTACACATACCTTTGCACCATCATCAAATCCATGATACGCTGACCTGTTGCATCCAAACCTGATCCAAAACCATTCCATTACAGTGCTTTTCCAGTCCATAGCTGAAGCATACAAAGGTGAATGCAAGTGCAAAAGTTCTAGCTTTGAATTGTGTACTTATTCCTAGCATTGTTTTGTAATATCTTGGTTTATAATTCATGTTTGTTATTGTTTGTTTGATTTGTATTCAAGGGAATTAATCCTTGGCTCCTCCATTCGTATCTGTGTCGTGCTTTTGTGCTTGTGTAGATTCCATTCGTGAAATTCGTTGTTGTGTCTCCAGCTCAAACCGGTGAGTTATTCTCACCAGACAATCTGTACCTATATAACTGATAAACCGACACCATTTGAATCTGTAAACGTATTGCATCATGTTATAACTGCTATATTATGATCATATGATGTTTACACCTGTTATTACACCTATTATATCACTTGTTACTGTTTATTATGCTATTCTGTTTATTTATATCAGTTTATCACACTGCAAGTTCCCTTTTGATTAGAATCACTATGGGTTGAAATGATATATACCCGAACGGACTTTGGAATAAGGGAAAATTGTTATGGGCTGAAATGATAGACCTGAATGATTTTCAAATCATTTATTTAACTTGGGATTGCGGGTTTGAAATGATAAAACCTGTATTTTTCTTTTTCAACTGCGGATTGAAATGATACATATCCGTATCACTTTACCTAGCGTAGGAAATTATATATAGACCCGTAGTTAATATATGTTTTCCTAAAATCTTTAAAGTTATTTTAGAAATGTAAATATTATATTATTTGATTTAAATATAATTAAAAAGGATTTTTGTAAAATATTATTGATTTTATGAATAATTGTAAGTGAATTGAATTAATGGAAAAGTTAGAAATTTTGAACGTAAGTTATTTTGGAAAAATTGATTTAATTATAATTGGAAATTTAATTGAATATGAATTTATGATAATTTGAATATAAATTGAATTTAAAGTGATTTTATATCATATTAATGATTTTTAATAAAGCTGAAATGTGAAATGAATGAATATTTTAAGTTGAAATTTTGAAATATAACTAAAATTGGAAATTTATGAAATTGACTTGAAAGGGAAATTTTAGTTAAGTAAATAAAAAATAAAAAAAAGTTATATTTGAGAATTTTAACATAAATGTTAAGTTGAAATTTAATGTAGTGAATCTAAAATTGAACATTGCATTTTGATAAGTGAATTATTATTAAAACTTGATTTTTGAATGGAAATTTAACTTTATAAAATCATGAACTTGAGGAAAATTAAATGATGTTTATAAATGTGAAATGTATGATTTTATAAGTTAAAAAAATGTTTTAAATAAAAATATAATTGGTTGAGAAATTTTATTGAATATTTGAAGTTAATTTACTGCATTTTTGAAATTCTATTAATTACAATGTGAATGATATTACAGCATTGTAAATGCTGTAGTTGACGATAATGAACTAAAAAGCTAAATTGAATTAAAAGCTATTATAGAAAATTTTTGTAAGTGCTATAATTTTTGAATTTAACTAAGTTTATTTGAAATTTAAATAAACCCTATTACAACATTTTAAAATGTTGTCTTTTGTTAAAGTGAACTGTTTTGAATGTATTTTTCCGTAGCATTTTCTAAATGCCACGAAAAGTGAATCTTTACTGTTTTAATAAACTTAAGTGAATAAATGAACATTGAAAGTTGAAAATTTTGGAAGTTTAATAATTTAATTATTAAACATAATAACTTCATTTTAGTGATTAAAAATGATTTTTGGAATATAAACTGTTTTGAAATATGAATTGAAATGGTATTTTAAATTGAATAAAATGAATAATGATATTGAAATGAATGTGGTTGTGAAAAGAGATGATATTTTGATATATTAAATGATTGAAATGTGGTTTCGAAAAGATATGATATATTGAAATGATTTGAAATGAAGTTTTGAAAGATATGATATTCTGGTATATATTAAATGATTCGAAGATGAAGTTTTGAAAGTTATGATATTTTGAAATTAAGACGATTTGAAAATGAAGTTTGAAAGATGTGATGTTTATGTATTAAAAATGATTTGAAATGACTTGATAATTATTTTGATAAATATTGAATTTGGAAGATATGATGTTTATGTATTAAAAATGATTTGAAATGACTTGATAATTATTTTGATAAATATTGAATTTGGAAGATGTGATGTTTATGTATTAAAAATGATTTGAAATGACTTGATAATTACTATGATAAATATTTGAATTGAAAGATATGGTATGATGATATATTGAAATGGTTTGGAAATGATTTAATCTTTATTTTGATAAAGATTTGGGTTGAAATGATATTTTATTTTGAAGTATAAAATATGTTTTAAAGTTATAACTACGGGTTATAATAACGATTGGTTGTTAAAGAGACCGGGATCGGATATTGTCTTATAGCCGGCCAATACCGAAAACCACTTTAACAACTGTGTACGCGGTGGAGATTCCAGAATGAAGTAGGATGGTGGCGACGTTCTCGAGGTATATTACGTGGACCCAACTCCCGTGAGTTGGCATATATGACTAAAACAGGAGCTATACCGGGCTACACAAAGGGTCGCACCCTTTCATCGAGCATGCTCCATCGGAAACCATTCTATTACTTTTGTGATTCGATTCGGTGGCGCCACATTTGATTCGGGGGTATTGTTCGAGGTGGGCGGAAGTTGCTGGCTTGCCGTCACCACCGGTCCGGGAGTGCAAACGGTGTATCCACCCTGGCATTGCCTCGCGTGCCGTGTCATATCCTTATATCGAGCCCACTACGATTTTGGTTTTAAAGATCCGACAGCGTTAAGGTTCACCATCCCCTTAACGCTATTTTCTATATGATTATACTTTACTGATTAGACACTACTGTATATAGCGCAATATACTACATAGTAAATAGTTTAACGGATCCTTAGAGGATGGGCGGTCCCAAGCATCTTCTAAGTTACTTGTACCTTTACTACAGTTCACTTGAGTTGGTTTACATTGTATAAGTATGTATGTCCTGACTCGAGTGTTTGTATTTTTATTTACGCTCGGGTCAGCCTGAGTTATTCACAGATTTGGATTTCCACTTTCTGGAGATTGGAATCGCTGGAGATTATCTACTTGTCATGTTTATCTTTTGAAACCTGTTGTTCCTTTCAGCGCTTGTATTAGTTGACTTCTACGAAGTGAGACTTCTTTTGTACCTTATTTCCTCTATTGTATTTTATGTAACTCTGATATTTTTATATAGTAGCTTCATGAACTACTATTTCTTTTGCTTCCGCTGCACTATTATTACTCTGTGTCTGTGATTCTATGATTTTTATTTACTGTATATTCTGAGATTTGCCAAATTTTTATTTACAACGCGGTATTTTGAGCAATTTAATTCCGACATGAGTGTCTACCTATACACTTATAATGGATGCGAATGGTTGAAAATACCACGGTTGTTACAGTTGGTATCAGAGCTTTGGTAGCTCTAGGCAAAACTCAGCATATGGAGTAGATGTATTTACAGAATCCCTTTCATTCGAGTTGAATCTCTTTCTTTTGACTCGATTCCTTTGAATTTTGGAACGTTCCCTGTGGTTCCAAAATCCATTCTTATTCCCCCCTATTCATCTTCATTTGATTCTGGAGTATCCCATAACTCCACTTCGAATGATCTTTATAGTGAATTGGCTGTCTCGCCAATCTCAAAAATTTTCTTGTAAAAGGGGTGAAACTCCTTTACAACAACATCGATTCACCAAAGATTTTATATCCTCAGTTTAGATGCTAGTATCTCCTATTATCCAAAACTCTATCTTATGAGGTTGAATGTAGATTTACCCCAGAAAATCCACTTCGACCTTATACTTTAAGTCACGGTTGACCCGATTAAGGTTGCCCGTGATTTATATTAGCTAATCCACCTCCCTACTCTATATTTAATCATCTTGTCTTTTGTTTCCAACATATTTTCAAACATTTTGAATTGTATTTGTCAATCTATATTTTTTTACATATTGTGTTGTTTGAGTTGTTGATGTTGATTTGGGTTTCCGATCGATTCGTCTGATCAGCGCTATCGATAGGATTTCTAAAACACTTTGATAGAACAAACTGACACAATATTATTTTAAAAATTTGGTTAATGAAATAAAATTTTGATATATATATCTATGGAACTTAATGAAATGATTCAAATTGATAATTTGAAATGATAATACTTGATTTATCATTTATTGTTCTATAAATGAATTTATAAATAATTGTTTATAAATCGATTTGGGAACTTAAATGAATTTAGAAAAGAAATCTGAGAATTTATTTTCCGATGATCTCGAACTTTGGTTTAAAAGTTTTAAAAGGGTTATATTATTTAAAGTATTTTGAATAGAATTTGTTTTCAAAGAATTTTAAAGGTTTAAAATTAGTGCTCTTCTCTTTGTCGCTGGAAAATAACTTCGGTGATGATCGCGACATCATCGACGTTCATTTTCGAGTTCGAAGTTAAGAGACTGTTATGTAGTCTTGCTACAGCTTTGTTTTGGGGAATTTAATTGATTTGAATTTCTAAAATATGACTTGATTTATAATAATATAGATATATGATTGAAATTTGATTTGACATATTATATATATTATGACTTATCTCTAAATGGTTTGAATGTAATCGAAAATTTAATTCTTAAATTTTATTTTTAAAGAATATTTTCAATTATAAGAAATTTTTTGTTAGTTTAAAATGATTGGATGATAAGATAATGAAACTTGATATAGTTAAGATTTATTTAACTTGTGTAAAAATATTAATTATCAATTTAAGTTGAAATTTCCATGCTTTCAAATCTGTTTCCTTATTTTGCTTTCCAAACTATATTTTGGTTGTCCTTATCATCCTTATCTTGATATAGATTGGTATAGGCATCTTTCTACAATCTTTATGTTAGAAATCTTTCTATAATCTTTGATAGATCTTTGGTAATCATTTTGAATCTACCTTTTCGTGCCTGTGTTCTTAATTTTGGAGAATCTTGGAAAGATCATCTCCACCTTGTTAAACTTACCTATAACAACAGTTATCAGGTATAATTTCAGTCTTCTTGTCATCTTATCTTAATCCTATTTTACTCTATCTTTTTTCTGTGCTTTTCCGTACCTCGTTCCTTTTCGAGGACGAAAATATTTGAGTGGGGGAGAGTGTGACAACCCTGTATATTTTTTTATATATTTTAATTATTTTGATTTAAAAAAAAACTTATTTTACTTATTTTAAATGATTAAATTTTATTACTTAAATATAAATCTTGATTTTATATGAAATTATAATTCCAAACTTGTGTAATTTGAATATGTTCCTGAAATGTTGATTTTGGTCAAAATAGTCAAACTTTGACTTTTGACTTAAAATTTTAAAAGTTTAAAATTATAAATTTTATCTTTTATTATGAAATTACATAAAATTCTAAGAACACCACTTTTCGTTTCGTTGAAAACGGAGTTAAAATGTAAAAGTTATGTACATTTCAATTTCTGGTATAATTTGTTTTATTGTGCAATTTTGCCTATTTTAAATTTTATAAATCATATTTTTCTTTCTTATATTTCTTTTAATATGGGTAGATATGTTAATTTATGTATATTTTCATCTCTAAATATTTTAAAAATAATAATAGGATTTTTCTAAAATTTACTATGATGATTTCCTATTTTTAAAAGGCTGTTTCCTTTTTCTGCTATTTTCTTCGTCTAAACTATATTTTAATTAAAATTTATTTATTTATTTTGTGAATTCATTTTATTTTGTGTTCTTATCTTTATTTATAAATATTTTTAAGTATATAAAAATTTTTCCAAGTTCATTGCACTTATTTTTCATATTTTCAGGACTAGTTGTAAATTTTGCTGTTTTATTTAATTAAACTATATATAATTAATAATTTATTTATTTATTATTGTTTATTTACTAAATTTTCGTATTTTTATCTGGATTTATATATATATTTCAGTTATTTAAAATTAAAAAGAATTTAGTGGAAATTTGAAAGGTTTTGTGACTCTTTAGTTGCTTAAGTCTCTTTGTTTTCCCACCTTTTCATTTTCTAACTCTTGCATTCAATTGATGCCAACCATATCTCATTTCTTTCAGCTGATCACATATCATTTGCACGTAAACAAATGTCCTCCTTCATCTCCTAAAAACTCACGGCACTTCAAAGAAAAATATGGCTTCCATTCTCCTCTCATCTTCTTCCTTTTTCCATTTGTTTGCCTTGATTTTTGCCCTGCTTCTTCATGCTTTGCTCAGCCTAACCTCTCCACCATCAGCTCCACCATCTCCTCCACCATCTACAGCAGCTCCTCCTCCCCCTCCTCTGACATTAACCAAGTTTTGCCCATCCATTGAGGTTAGCATCACAAACTTTGCACCAAACCCCTTGAAATTGCCTAGCCTAGCCATATACTCCACTATCTCCTTCATATCTTGCCTTGGCCACCTCCTATTGTTCCACCACCACCACGATACAACCTTTGACCCTCCATCTACCCACTGTCCAGACCTGAACCAGATCAGGCCGTGGCCTCCCCATGTTGAAAACTCCACAAAAATTGCAAGCAAACCCTTAAAACTAGCCTAGCCGAGCCTTAATGCCAATATCCTTTCACATACTCCTCTTGGCCACCCCTAGAACCACCACCACCAGCAACCACATGACCTTTGAGTGCTGCTATACCATCACTCTCCACTGTCTAGATCTGGAGTAAGTATAGCCAGCCCAAGTGTGCCATAGGTCGAGCCAAATATGGACCAAAATCCTTGTTTATGCCTTGTAGTCATAGTTTCATGTACACATACCTTTGCACCATCATCAAATCCATGATACGCTGACCTGTTGCATCCAAACCTGATCCAAAACCATTCCATTACAGTGCTTTTCCAGTCCATAGCTGAAGCATACAAAGGTGAATGCAAGTGCAAAAGTTCTAGCTTTGAATTGTGTACTTATTCCTAGCATTGTTTTGTAATATCTTGGTTTATAATTCATGTTTGTTATTGTTTGTTTGATTTGTATTCAAGGGAATTAATCCTTGGCTCCTCCATTCGTATCTGTGTCGTGCTTTTGTGCTTGTGTAGATTCCATTCGTGAAATTCGTTGTTGTGTCTCCAGCTCAAACCGGTGAGTTATTCTCACCAGACAATCTGTACCTATATAACTGATAAACCGACACCATTTGAATCTGTAAACGTATTGCATCATGTTATAACTGCTATATTATGATCATATGATGTTTACACCTGTTATTACACCTATTATATCACTTGTTACTGTTTATTATGCTATTCTGTTTATTTATATCAGTTTATCACACTGCAAGTTCCCTTTTGATTAGAATCACTATGGGTTGAAATGATATATACCCGAACGGACTTTGGAATAAGGGAAAATTGTTATGGGCTGAAATGATAGACCTGAATGATTTTCAAATCATTTATTTAACTTGGGATTGCGGGTTTGAAATGATAAAACCCGGATTTTTCTTTTTCAACTGCGGATTGAAATGATACATATCCGTATCACTTTACCTAGCGTAGAAAATTATATATAGACCCGTAGTTAATATATGTTTTCCTAAAATCTTTAAAGTTATTTTAGAAATGTAAATATTATATTATTTGATTTAAATATAATTAAAAAGGATTTTTGTAAAATATTATTGATTTTATGAATAATTGTAAGTGAATTGAATTAATGGAAAAGTTAGAAATTTTGAACGTAAGTTATTTTGGAAAAATTGATTTAATTATAATTGGAAATTTAATTGAATATGAATTTATGATAATTTGAATATAAATTGAATTTAAAGTGATTTTATATCATATTAATGATTTTTAATAAAGCTGAAATGTGAAATGAATGAATATTTTAAGTTGAAATTTTGAAATATAACTAAAATTGGAAATTTATGAAATTGACTTGAAAGGGAAATTTTAGTTAAGTAAATAAAAAATAAAAAAAAGTTATATTTGAGAATTTTAACATAAATGTTAAGTTGAAATTTAATGTAGTGAATCTAAAATTGAACATTGCATTTTGATAAGTGAATTATTATTAAAACTTGATTTTTGAATGGAAATTTAACTTTATAAAATCATGAACTTGAGGAAAATTAAATGATGTTTATAAATGTGAAATGTATGATTTTATAAGTTAAAAAAATGTTTTAAATAAAAATATAATTGGTTGAGAAATTTTATTGAATATTTGAAGTTAATTTACTGCATTTTTGAAATTCTATTAATTACAATGTGAATGATATTACAGCATTGTAAATGCTGTAGTTGACGATAATGAACTAAAAAGCTAAATTGAATTAAAAGCTATTATAGAAAATTTTTGTAAGTGCTATAATTTTTGAATTTAACTAAGTTTATTTGAAATTTAAGTAAACCCTATTACAACATTTTGAAATGTTGTCTTTTGTTAAAGTGAACTGTTTTGAATGTATTTTTCCGTAGCATTTTCTAAATGCCACGAAAAGTGAATCTTTACTGTTTTAATAAACTTAAGTGAATAAATGAACATTGAAAGTTGAAAATTTTGGAAGTTTAATAATTTAATTATTAAACATAATAACTTCATTTTAGTGATTAAAAATGATTTTTGGAATATAAACTGTTTTGAAATATGAATTGAAATGGTATTTTAAATTGAATAAAATGAATAATGATATTGAAATGAATGTGGTTGTGAAAAGAGATGATATTTTGATATATTAAATGATTGAAATGTGGTTTCGAAAAGATATGATATATTGAAATGATTTGAAATGAAGTTTTGAAAGATATGATATTCTGGTATATATTAAATGATTCGAAGATGAAGTTTTGAAAGTTATGATATTTTGAAATTAAGACGATTTGAAAATGAAGTTTGAAAGATGTGATGTTTATGTATTAAAAATGATTTGAAATGACTTGATAATTATTTTGATAAATATTGAATTTGGAAGATATGATGTTTATGTATTAAAAATGATTTGAAATGACTTGATAATTATTTTGATAAATATTGAATTTGGAAGATGTGATGTTTATGTATTAAAAATGATTTGAAATGACTTGATAATTACTATGATAAATATTTGAATTGAAAGATATGGTATGATGATATATTGAAATGGTTTGGAAATGATTTAATCTTTATTTTGATAAAGATTTGGGTTGAAATGATATTTTATTTTGAAGTATAAAATATGTTTTAAAGTTATAACTACGGGTTATAATAACGATTGGTTGTTAAAGAGACCGGGATCGGATATTGTCTTATAGCCGGCCAATACCGAAAACCACTTTAACAACTGTGTATGCGGTGGAGATTCCAGAATGAAGTAGGATGGTGGCGACGTTCTCGAGGTATATTACATGGACCCAACTCCTGTGAGTTGGCATATATGACTAAAACAGGAGCTATACCAGGCTACACAAAGGGTCGCACCCTTTCATCGAGCATGCTCCATCGGAAACCATTCTATTACTTTTGTGATTCGATTCGGTGGCGCCACATTTGATTCGGGGGTATTGTTCGAGGTGGGCGGAAGCTGCTGGCTTGCCGTCACCACCGGTCCGGGAGTGCAAACGGTGTATCCACCCTGGCATTGCCTCGCGTGCCGTGTCATATCCTTATATCGAGCCCACTACGATTTTGGTTTTAAAGATCCGACAGCGTTAAGGTTCACCATCCCCTTAACGCTATTTTCTATATGATTATACTTTACTGATTAGACACTACTGTATATAGCGCAATATACTACATAGTAAATAGTTTAACGGATCCTTAGAGGATGGGCGGTCCCAAGCATCTTCTAAGTTACTTGTACCTTTACTACAGTTCACTTGAGTTGGTTTACATTGTATAAGTATGTATGTCCTGACTCGAGTGTTTGTATTTTTATTTACGCTCGGGTCAGCCTGAGTTATTCACAGATTTGGATTTCCACTTTCTGGAGATTGGAATCGCTGGAGATTATCTACTTGTCATGTTTATCTTTTGAAACCTGTTGTTCCTTTCAGCGCTTGTATTAGTTGACTTCTACGAAGTGAGACTTCTTTTGTACCTTATTTCCTCTATTGTATTTTATGTAACTCTGATATTTTTATATAGTAGCTTCATGAACTACTATTTCTTTTACTTCCGCTGCACTATTATTACTCTGTGTCTGTGATTCTATGATTTTTATTTACTGTATATTCTTAGATTTGCCAAATTTTTATTTACAACGCGGTATTTTGAGCAATTTAATTCCGGCATGAGTGTCTACCTATACACTTATAATGGATGCGAATGGTTGAAAATACCACGGTTGTTACAATATATAAGCGTAACACTTATCTTGTTTTTCAATTTTAAGAAAAGCTATTTATTTTTAAAGAAAGCCAAGTGAGCTATTATCGCCAATTAGTCCAAATAGGCCTCTTGAGAACCTATTCTTAACTTATGTTTAAATAGTAGTTGCATATAGTAAAAGATAGAATAAGTACGCATCCAATTAATATATAAGCAACATGACATCCTTGTTTAGACCACATTTCGATAAACTTTTAAGGCCAAAAATATAAATTAGGTAATGGTTTCAAAGTGCGAAATGTTTCATAGTGCACTAGCTTTACTAATCAACTTTCAAATTGTAAAAATGTAGAGAATAACTTGAGTTATGGTGTTTTTTCCCAGAAAATAGTAAAATCTGGAATTGTTAGAAAAGCATCGGCCCACTTTATAAACCTGCATTTTTAGCTTAGAAAACGTCAAAATTTTAAAAAAATCTATAAAAAAATTTGTTCCTTATCTTATCAGCTTTCCAAAAAGTACAAAATCAGACAAACCCTTTTAAATTATGGTCAAATGAAGTCAGCGATTTTTTTAATGGTTTACCTTTTCGGGACAATGATACACTTACTTATTTACTCATTCTTACCTTAATAAACCTTTATATTTTGCATTTCACTCAAGAGAGAAAATTTTCTCTAAATACATAGCTTTTTAATAGATTTAAATCGTCTAAAATAGATTAACGGTTTGAGATTTATGATTAAAACAAATAACTATGTTATCACAAAAATTTCCTATGCTTTGTCAAATATCTTTTATCTACTCAAAACAACCTTTCAAAATAATAATCTTCAAATTCAATATGTAAAACCTTAAAAACTCATAATTTTATTTATTGTTTATTACAAACGCTTCTTATTGGAGAACAACATAACTTTTTACATTAGCATATCATTTTCTCCATAATTTCATTATATACAAACCATTTTTTTCAAAAACAAAACAATATTATTTTTAACCGACATGTTTGGCTCAGTTGGTTGGTAGTTTAGACTATGAGATTAAATGTTAGCATTAATGAACATGGTTCAAAAAAGCAATATTAATTTTCTAGTAAAAATTATCTTTTGAAGAAATTCCTCAAAAATCCAAAAATCTTTTATAGAAATTTTTTGAAATATTTATTCCAACTAAATATCATTTATTTTTTCCACTTCATATCTGTTTTTTCAAAATATCTTACGGATTAAAATTTCTTTTTCGAAAATCAAATATTTCACATAAAATTAAAAAAATCACTTCAAATTATCAAACATTACTTGAATTATTAATTAAATCTTTGCTAACATTTTTATTCACTTTTAAAATTGAAAATTTTAATTTGTCGCTTTTTTCAACCTCCATTCTTTCGCACTGTAGATTTCGTTCCTTTATTTTTCAAATCTATTAGTATTTTTGAAATAATTTTCATGGGTTATAACCTACTGTTAATTTTACCCAACGGTAAAATTAAATTCAAAATATCTTTAGTATGATATATGTTACATGATTACTCCAACGTAATGCACAAACCGTGTGTAAATGAGTATCAAAAATATGTGACTAGCAATTAAAATTGATAATCTCATGAAGATTTTAATAAACTTAGCTATATCATATGCCTTTTTAAACCCAAAATTTTGCCCGCACAATTAAATATAGTACAACACACAATTATTACCAATGGTCATTGGTAAATTTAATATGTGATTTTTCAACCATAGTTTTATTATGATTTAATATTGTTCAACGGAAGATGATTATAGTTTAGTTTAATTCCTAAAGGTACCAACCGACTTTTAGAAACAAAACGGTTATGATATAATTTACCAAATAAATTTGAACAATTTATTTTGACAAATGAACAAAAATTCACTCCTAATAAAATTGAGGTTTACTGCTTCTAAAATACATACATATTTTTTCTAAGACATGTTATAGAATTCTCTCATACTTTTTTAACAAATCTTTATTAATAAAATAGGTAACATTTATTTTATTTTATTTTCGTGATATAAAATTCATCTTCAACTAAAAACAAAACTATTATATATATAATTAGAAAGTCCTTTTGATTCACACTTTAACAAATATATATTTACATATAATAATTCATAAAATAATTTATATTAAGATGTTGTTGTTGTGACATAACTTTTAGCGATTTGTTTCGCCAATTGGCTGCAACAGTTGTTCAAAATAATGAAATCTAGAAAAATTATATACTCATTTTCCAAAAGAATAATATATTGCTTTATAAAATAGTATACAATTCCAAGTAAAATATTTCTTAATATTTTTGAAATATTATGTTGCACTATCTCGTATAAGCATTTAGGAATCCCTATCAATAAGTTGATTAAATGCATCGACCAGAACTCTTAGAGCATTCAACAGACAAAATAACACCAAAATAAACTATTAACATATTTTCAATCACTTTATAAAATAATATTCATATTGTATTAGAAATATGCTTACTTTTATGGAGAGACTTACTTTAGAAATTTGTACACATAATCAATTCATTAACCATTAACAACAATGTAATTCATTACACCACCACTAATTATTCACAAAAAAGAAAGTCTTCAACAAGTTATATTTTATTTATTATTATTATTCCATTCCAAGTTTTAATTATATTCCAAATTTTAATTACATATAATATATTTTTCTTTTTATTTTATAAAATGGATATTTATATATATATATATATATATATATATATCCTCTTGTGGTTTCTTCCATAAATGTAGGAACTATTGGCTTCTAACTTTGGCTCCATCATGATTCAAGTAGGTTTATAAATTTTTGTTTTATAACTAATACTCAATTCCTGCATTATAAATAAGCTAAATGAAAACATATATTAATACCGCAACACACACAATCAAACAAGAAAACAAACGCTTCCAGCGGAGAACAATCTATCTACTTTCGTTGCACAACTCTGATCACTACGGATCCTTCTACTCAAACTCATCTCATCATAATTTAAAGTTGTGAAGTATTCAATGAGAGGTTTGGATTAGGGTCTTTTACAGCTTCCCTAACCGAAATACTTCATCCTCATTCAAGCCTCATAGTGGTTTACCTAATATCACTAATGAAGATACTATTGGTCTGGCTAATAGCTTCTTATTCCACTACCTCCATCAACAATTTCCATTTCACATGGAGAGAAATAAAAATGAGAGATAGAGATAAGGATAATATATATATATATATATATATATATATATATAATAGGAAAAATAACAAACACGACCCCAGATGATTACCCCAGTAATCATCGTATACTCATACCATCCCTTTAATGTAGAGTAACTTTCAAATACCCGAGGAGAAACAGGGACTCTAAGTTACTCTAAGTCCAAGATTCATATTTCATATATTCTGTATAATTCTGAATCTAGCTCTGATACTTACTATAATACTATCTTTCACAACTAACCTCGCTTTTGCCACTGGTAATACCTCCTAGATCGATTTTACAGATAGCTTCTTGACTTTTCAACTAAACCTTATTTTTGGGTCGTGTAGGGGTAAGAGTCAAAACTTGGCCACTGATCACAATGTGAGAATCTCGATCATACTGCACTCAGCAACCAACTAGGATGGATCTAACCCATCCGGTGTCTCATCTCGTTTGATCAATCCATAATTTTTCTATGATCTAATTACAAGAGTAAACCTTCCTAATTATCGTATAACCTAGTATCACTAGGGACTATTAACATGAATTTAACATTTAATGTACTTAACTTCATAACTTTTCTGATGCAATGAGTTAAAAGAATAACCGAAGACATATTATTGAACGTCCCATACCGTTGGTATTATAACTTTATTTATTCAAAATTCTCGTCATGTAGAAGTTCATACATCTCATATAATTCAACTATTTATTGATTTGGAAGTTGTTTTATTATAAATACAATATTTCCAAAATCCTCGGCAGATTTCCAAAAACCATATTAATCCCAAATAGGCTTTAAATTACAAAACTCCCTTTCTATTCCAATATTTTACTTAATTCCAAACATCAATATTTTAAAACCTCATATTCACAATGAAGTCTTTCTATAGAACTTTAATAAATTACAAGCCGCCAAACTCCTTTTCAAAAATATTTCATAGAATTTGACTCATTTACATACTTCTAAACACTAATTAAAGGGTTTGTACTCAAATAATTCTTAAAAACACTAAATCCAGATTACACGATTTTCAGTCCAAAATATTTCCAAAGTTCTTATATTGATCTTCAAAAATCAATACTTAAAATCCTTGTTTACTTTCAAATCCTTTTTAAATCGCCTTTGAAAAATAATCATTAAATTGAAATTTTCTCGGTATAAAATATTATAAATACTTGTGCTACAACATCGACTTATAAAATTCTCTTTTAATCAAGTTCCAAAGTTCCCATTTTAAAGATATTCAAGTAAAATACTATTATAAATATCACTATGCCAAAAAAATGCATTAGACAATAGATATGCTCCGTTGTTTGAAAACGTTAAATCTGGTGCCATCTCATTGATATTAGACCACAAATATGCCTCGCCGTCTGATATGCATAATCACAACTGATGAAAAAAATTCATATGTTGTTAATGTTATAATACCATTCCCCCAATTTGTGAGAAATGCGGATTACAGATCTTAAGGCTAGGATAAACACTAGAGGGGGTGAGTAGTGCTTTAAGGAATTATTAAATCTTTTTGAGTTATTGTTAATTTGAACACAAATGTATGCAATATTCAAACACAGATATGATCACAGAATCAAACACAGATGCAGAAATAAAGTAAAAGCAGTAAAGGAAAGAACACATCGGATTTTATACTGGTTCGGAGTTACCCTACATCCAGTCCCGCACACAAGTACGGATTTCCTTTCAAAAGCAATTATACAATTACACCCTCGATTTTAAGGCCATGAGGTACACCCTCCAGATTCACAATCCTCTAGGTAGAGATACTTGATTTTCCAAGCAACATGTTCACCCAATTGATTTCCAAGGCTACAATCACCCCTTTTCTCGCTTAATTGATTTCCAAGGCCGCAATCACACCTTTTCTCATTTAATTGATTACAAAGAAGCCTATAACTCCGAATAGCACTGAGGATCTTGTTGAGATAGTGATAGAGAATCAAACCAGAGATAATCTAGTTAGATTCAATGTTGATTTCGGTAGAGTAATGGTAAGAATATGTATATAGAAATGCAAGAGAAGAAGAGGAGTGGAAAACTAGAAAATCTATATAAAAATTCGTCGAAAACATCCCCTATTTATAGAAGAACGACAACCATGTCCATTCGTGAAGAGATATGACGAATAGACACTTCTTTTGAAATTTAAATTTATGTCGACATGGGTGTATTGAGCATGTCGACATCCGGAAGGAATTTTTGGTGGTTTATTTTTCTTTTTGAGAAAAACTTTTATCTTATATTAAAAACTATTTTAAACCTTATGAATATACTTGACTATATTAAAATACATAAGAGAATAATATATATAAAATTTTATATTAAAATATAAGTATAAATATCAAAAGTTAAATATATTATTATTAAAGATAGTTTCAAAACTAAGAATAATATGATTTTGAAATTAATGATTATTTTGAGGCTAAAAGTATTTGAAATCAGGATAGATATTTTTTATTCTTTTAAAAGGAAGGTTTTGAAAACATTTTGAAAATAAAATATAATTTTGTAAAATCATTTTGAATAAAAATTAGCGGATACAAAATAGTGTTCCACTAGATTTTTTGTAGGTTCCATCCTACTCAAGGTTCCATCCCTTTAACGGGCTCGAAGTGGATTCCATTCCACGAATAAATTGGATTTTAAGATGCCAGTGCTTTTCTAGGAGTTTTAACAAAAATTCCTAATTAAAATTACTTATTCTTGAAATCTTGAGCTCTTGATAATCTTGATATTCTTGACACTCATGAGTCTTCATTCTTGATATCTAGAATCTTTATACTGTGCAGTCTTCATTCTTGGTACTTGCATGGTTAAATCCTGCATATACACATATTTCGAAACTATAATGTTAGTATTTATATTTTATAATCCTATTCTAAGGTTGTTGTCATCAAAACCATCATCTCACGAACTAACAATATGCCCCTTTTGATGATGACAACCTTTGTTTATAAAATATTACTTCTATCTTAATAACTCCCTATTAATCTATGCCTAACTATCCTATTTTATATTTCTCCCCCTTTGTCATCAACAAAAACTAACTCCAAACTATATAATCTCCAAACTATATAACTCCCCCTCATTCTTGGACTAAAGTACCTGCATTAATAAACTACACAAATGGAGTATATAATAGATAGATTAAGAGATAATTTTAATGATAGACAAGATAAATAATTAAAGATCACATAAATATTAATGCATATTTATACATGTTTTTCACACCAAATATCAATCAATTCAAATCAAATCAAACAGTTCAAATCAAACAAATCAAGCAAACCAATCAAATCAAACACTACGAGGAACTTCCACCCATCCTTCTTCTCCAAATAAAGGATCTGCTTTAATGGCATCCCAATTTTCATTATCATTAGCAAGAGAGACTGGAGGATGTGCTTCGTTATCATCCATGTGCAGGGAGGAAATCATCCATCGTATTGCATCGAAATGCCTTTCTTGCTCTTTAATCACCTACATTTGACTAAATTCTAAGTGTTGCTGGTTACGGAGAATGAACGAAAGAATATTCTTGAAAGAATTAGGAGTCTCTTTAAGATTTTCTGATAGATTACGAATTAGATTGGCCATATTCGAGTTTGTGAGAAGAATGAGAGACAAAGTGGATAAGAAATAATATTCAGTGATGAATTCCAGAAGAAATAGGTATTTATAGGTGCAGAAATTCATTTGAAATGAATAGACATAAGGTAGTTATTCAAATCAAATTCAAAATGTAATGTCATTTCTGACAAATACATGTCGACATGGTCATAGGGGGGATGTCGACATGGTGTAGTGAATTTTAAGGGCTTATTTTGATTTTGTGAATAATTGTGTGTATATATATATAGTTATATAATATACTAACATTTATTCTAGAGATAAGATAAGCTAGATAACAGAAAAGGAATTCAATTTCATTTCATGATAACATGATACAACGATTAAACACAAAGAACTACACGATCATTCAAATCAAAATAAACTAAAACAAATACAACGAGATACGAAAGGTAGAACTAATTAGAGGATGATGACGATGAAGATAATCCAAGCTTCTTGCTGACTTTGGAAATAAAATTGTTCATCTTGGATGAAATTTTGTCCAACTTCTTACTAACGGATCATTTAAGAATCCGTTGATTCTCAACAACAGCCTTTTGGTTTTTGAGAATGGTTTTGTTGGATGGATTAGGAGGATAGTCGATGCTTTCCAAAGAAGATTCACTTTCTTCTTCTTCTTCTTCAATTTCCATTTATCCCCTTCCTTTTCTTCTTCCTCTTCCTCTTCTTCCATCTCCTCATGAGCCAAACGCTTTTCCTTTTCGCCAAGAGTCTCGTAGGGTTGAAAAAAATGGAATTTTCATAAGCGAAATGTTGGAATGATTGAAAACTTTTCTAGAAACAAATTCTTTTCCTTTGAAATCCACTCCAAAATAGTTAAAAATCCGAGTGAGATAAATTCCACGATACAAAGTATTCTCACCCATTTCAAGATTTTTGGGACAAAGTTCATCCAAAATAACTTGCGCCCAATTAATATCATAATTTCCAAAAATAGCAAAAGGTGCTTTGCAAACTTTTGAAGTCGGATTGTTAAAATTTCCCGATCTTGGGGTCAAAGTATGTTGTAAAAAATGATTGGCAATTCTAGCTTTTGGTCGAAAGTTTCGATTTTTGAATTCAAATTTATCATTTCCTTCGAAAATGCGATGAAATGTCTCTCGATCATTTTCATCGATTTTAAAATTAGAAAGATCCATTCCCATACTCTTGCAATTGAGAATGGTACCTAAAAGATCACAATTCAAAACAATTCTAGTGCCTTTGACACAACTCTAAATTTCATCATCGTTTCCATTATAAAATCCATGATTAAGATTTGCATAGAAAATTTTAACAAGATTTGGATAACAAACAAAATCATTTTGAGAAGCATCAACAAGACTAAGAATTTGATTGTTTGCAGAAAGAGAATCAATTTCATAAGAAGAGAAATCTTGAAATATAGAAAATTTTTTGGGATGGACTTTTGCATAGTTAGCATAATTGATGTATGCTTTTATATCCTCCAGATCATTGAAGAGTTGCTCTTTTATCTTTCTGAAAATTCTCATGGTGGAGGGGTTGCTTGAAGAAGCCATTAGAGTAGAGAGTAGAGAGCTTGAAGTTTTGAAGAGAGAGTTTGAATTTGAAAATGAGAGTGAAAATATGTAATAAAAGATAGTGAATAAATAGATTCTCAAAGGACATGTTCTCTGGTCAAAAGATGCCTTTTCAAAGAATTGAATGAAGTGAAAAGGTGGAGGAAAATTCAAACATTTGAATTCAAATTTTGAATTTCAAATTTTGTACCCATGTCGACATCATGGTAGGGAACATGTCGGCATGTGCTTGTGAATTTCTATGATTTATTTTTCCTAAGTACTCTAATACACACACACACACTTATTATTTTTAGCGTGTATATATACATATATCTGGAATATTATTAGAATTATAGTATATTCCATAATATATTATTATACTAATAAAAATAATAATGAAAATAATAATAAAAAAATAGTAAAAAAATTTAGAATTCAAATAACACACCAATTCAAAATCAATCAATCAAGCAATCAAGCATCTAATTCTAAGCATGCAATTCCAACCAATTGTATTGTAAATGTGTACCTTTTTCTGAGTCCGTTTCTCTGAATTCATCGGAGTCATGAACTGCCGTGAAACACAAATTTGAATTATCTGTCCTTTGATCATCATCGCTTGAGGACGAGTCTGAGTCATCTAGAGTGGCAGTAAATGCACGCTTCCGTTTCTTTACTAAATCATTGTTTATAGGAGGATTTGCCTTTCTGGATACGGATAGTCTCTTTTGATATGGTCTAGTTCATCACAGTTGAAACATTTGACATTGTTTGGCACTACATTCTGATTTCCAGAGTTCTTATAGTTGTTTCTCTTGATATTATTCATCTTTCTGTATTTCAAAAATTTTCGAAAATTCATGGTCATCAAGGCTATCTCTTCAACATTATCACTGTTTGAGTCTGATCCATCAGTCAATGCATTAAATGCCATTGATTTCTTTTCAGATGCTTTGCTTTCTCTTCTCCCGATCAATTGGACTTCAAAAGACATTAGATTTCCAATTAATTCTTCTATCTTTAAGGCACTAATGTCATTTTCCTCTTTGATCGCAAGTGTCTTTTGATCCCATTCTCGAGTAAGAGAATTTAAAATTTTTCTAACTTGATCTTCTTCCGAAAATTCCTTTCCCAAGGATATTAGAGAATGCACAATATCCTGAAATCTACTATACATTTCTAAAATAGACTCATTAGAATTCATTTTAAATAATTGAAACTGATTTGTGCGCATGAAAATTTTGATCTGTTTAACTTTGCTTATTCCTTCGTGAATAACTTGCAAAGTTTTCTAGATTTCATATGCAGACTTACAAAATGACACTCTATTAAATTCATTTTTATCAAGTGAACAAAGCAGAATATTCGTTGCTTTAGAATTATTTTGTGCAACAGTCTTTTGCTCAGCGGTCCGCTGTGCAAAATCAGTTGTGGGTTCAGAATATTTAATTTGTGTGATATTCCAAGTTTCTAATCCTACAGATTGTAAATATATTTTCATCCTACATGCACAATATGCATAGTTACTGCCATTAAAAAGTGGTGGACTAAGAGTAGACTAACCTCCTACAAATGAACTAGTGACAGGGATACTAGTATTAGTAACAGTACCAGTGTTGGTAGCCATTTTGAAAACTTTTCAAAAATCTGATCATGAAACTTTGAAAACCTCGCTCTGATACCAAATGTGAGAAATGCGGATTACAGATTTAAGGGTAGGATAAACACTAGTGGGGTGAATAGTGTTTTAAGGAATTATTAAATCTTTTTGAGTTTTTTTCAATTTGAACACAAATGTATGCAATATTTGGACACAGATATGATCATAAAATCAAACACAGATGCAGAAATAAAGTAAAAGCAGTAAAGGAAAGAACACACCAGATTTTATACTGGTTCGGAGTTACCCTACATCCAGTCCCACACACAAGTACGGATTTCCTTTCAAAAGCAATTGTACAATTACACCCTCGATTTCAAGGCCAAGAAGTACACCCTCCAGATTCACAATCCTCTGGGTAGAGATACTTGATTTCCCGGGCAACAAATTCACCCAATTGATTTCCAAGGCTACAATCACACCTTTTCTTGGTTGATTGATTTCCAAGGCTACAATCACACCTTTTCTTGTTTAATTGATTACAAAGAAGCCTATAACTCTAAATAGCACCAAGGATCTTGTTGAGAAAGTGATAGAGAATCAAACCAGAGATAATCTAGTTAGATTCAATGTTGATTTCGGCAGAGTAATTTTAAGAATGTGTATAAAGAAATGTGGAAGAAGAAGAGAAATGAAAACCAGATGATATGAATAAAAATTCGTTGAAAATGGCCCCTATTTATAGAAGAACAACAGCCATGTCCATTCGTGAAGAGATATGACGAATAGACACTTCTTATGAAATTTAAAATTTGAAATTAATTGACACTGTGTCGACATGGGTGTATTGAGCATGTCGACATCCCAAAAGAATTTTTGGTGGTTTATTTTTCTTTTTGAAAATAACTTTTATCTTATATTAAAAACTATTTTTAACTTTATAAATATACTTGACTATGGTTAAAATACATAAGAGAATAATATATATATAATTTTATATTTAAATCTAAGTATAAATATTAAAAGTTAAATATATTATTATTAAAGATAGTTTTAAAATTAAGAATAGTTTAATTTTGAAACTAAAGATTATTTTGAGGCTAAAAGTATTTGAAATCAGGATAGACATTTTTGATTCTTTTAAAAGGAAGGTTTTGAAAACATTTTGAAAATAAGATATAATTTTGTAAAATCATTTGGAATAAAAATTAGTGGATACAAAATAATGTTCCACTAGATTTTTCGTAGGTTCCATCCTACTCAAGGTTCCATCCCTTTAACGGGCTCGAAGTGGATTCCATTCCACGAATAAATTGGATTTTAAGATGCCAGTGCTTTTCTAGGAGTTTTAACAAAAATTCCTATTTAAAATTACTTATTCTTGAAATCTTGAACTCTTGATAATCTTGATTTTCTTGATACGCATGAGTCTTCATTCTTGATATCTTAAATCTTTATATTGTACAGTCTTCATTCTTGGTACTTGCATGGTTAAATCATGCATATACATATATTTTTAAACTATAATGTTAGTATTTATATTTTATAATCCTATTCTAAGGTTGTTGTCATCAAAACCATCATCTCACGAACTAATACAATTACCTATTAGAAAACATTTAAATATTGAATTATACGATTACCAATTACACTTATAGAGTGCTCATAGAATGAAATAAATGAATCGCAATTTTATCAAATTCAATTAGTACACATTTGGCTTCCATTATATTTACATTTTCAAATACAATACAACTTTTATCATAAACTATTTCACACTCTCATATACAATATTTTTACTCTTACTCTAATTTGTTTTTGATATCTTCTTGCTTCAGCCTGTGTCTAGTCGTTCACTATGCCTGTCAAATAAGCAATGCAGTAAAATGGAAAAAGAAACAAAGAGAAATGAAAATAATAATATTATGGTTGTAATTTAATATTGCCTTAGTTATTTAGGTTGTTTGTTTTCATATTTTAAACAGGGACAAAAATTAATTATGCACGAATAACTTATGATATGCACAGTGTATCCCTTTGAATATCACAAAGCCGAGCATCGATTATCTCTCAGGACAAATGCAAAGGTCAAGCCTGAAGACTCAACACAGTGCAAGTGTGCAAAAGGTCAAGCCAAAGTGGGCTCGTGCTTAACTTAGCTGCAACACATATAAGTTTTAAAATGCATGAACGAGGTTGAAGTGCACAGGTTCTAGCATATGGTCAGGAAACAACAATTCAACAATTCAACTAGGGTGGTCAAGTATCACAGTCAGACCAGAACTAAAATCAAAAGCACATAGTTAGGAAATAACAATTCAACAAAGGTGCATAGGTTCAAGAAAAAGAAAAAGCAAGTTTTAGCAATTCAACAACATGGACCTGCAAGCTTAAAGAGATCAGGAAACATACTGAAAAACATGGTAATGCAAATGGAACTCGAGTGTACATATGAACATACAACTACATACTCAAGTTCATGTGCAATGAAGATTAGCAACATAATGTACACTAGCATAGCATCACAAGGCTGCAACACACAGACTCAAGCAATATGAGATATTTCACATATACATGCATACATATGTTTGTATATAAAACATCACATAATAATAAGTCTAGGCAGTTCAATAGAGATACAAATCACCAAGATGGTGATACACATGACTACATCATAACACACTTAGGCATAAGAGCAACAAGGCAAGGATGTATGCATGGGCTCAAGATCGGAAATGAAGTGCACAAGCACTACAAGAAGCATGAACTAAAAAATGCAAGACCATGCATCCAGGAAATGCAATAAAGGCAACTCGACAATACAGGTCAGCTATACAAGCTAGTAAATGAAATCAAAGATGTAATCTTCAATAACAAGATGAACAAGAAAATTAAAGCTGTAAGTAGAAAAGCACATATACACTCTTAAAACACACATATCGGAATGCAGAATTACACTTATAATTTGGCATTAACAAGCAACCAAATTCACTTCAGAAAGATGAATATATAATCAATATTCAAACATACACCCTTACACTGATACACACGCAAACACCCTAAGTCACCCTCGCGCACTCATTTATAGATGCCATCATTCACCCTAGAGAAACTCATTGGAAAGCCACATATGTACACTTAATGCTACATAATCAAAGTGTGTTATTCATAATAGATTTAGTTAATACTAGATTTCTCTATATTTAACATACGTAGTGAAGCATTGTAACAACCCTATATTTTGTGATTATTTTAATTGTATATTTAATTATTTTAAATTGAATTTCTGATTTAAAAACTTTATTTTATTTATTAAAATGGATAAATTTTTTTATTTTAAATATAATTTTGATTTTCATGTGAATTATAATTTCGAACCTGAATAAATAGAATATTTTCCATAAATGTGAATTTTGGTCAATATGGTCAAACTTTGACTTTTAAATTTAAAATTTAAGTATTTTAATTTTTTAATTTTATCTTTTATTATGAAATTAAATTAAATTTCAAGTATACTGCTTTTCATTTCGTTGAAATCCGATTAATATTGTGAAAGTTATGTTTTTTATACTATTGTGTGTAAATTGTTTTATTTAACAAAAATTATTTATTTTAATTGATATAAATAATATTTTTGATTTGATATATCATGTTATAATTGTGTATATATGTGTAACATGACATGTTATGTATATATTTACAACATTTGTTCCGCTTTTGTTTCATTTAATTTGGATATATACTTTGTAAATTAAGTAACATACAAAGTTGTAGATAGCAATTAATTTATACGTTTCTATAACCGTTTTCTTATTTATGTCTATAGTATTTATATAAAAGGTATGTATTTATTGAATTATATCTTTGGCATATATTTTATTAAATATATAGGAAACGCATAAATGAAGATACGTTACCTATTTTTAATTAAAGGCATACGTTACGTTTTGATTTATTACCTCTTTATCTTTCCATCCATTGATTTCATACAATAACTTCACCTTGATAGCCGTGAGTTTTATTTTGAAATTCATATGAGAAAATATCTCTTCTTTCATTTCTCATGGCTATTTTTGGATCTAAGAAAAAAGGTAATGGCTTCCTCATATTTTTTCTACTTTTTCTTTCACTTTTCTATTGATTTTTTAATTATTTTTGCTCGTTTCTTCATGTATTTTGCTCGTCTATCACCTCACCACGTCCTCCAACCACCACACCACCTTCTTCCCACCACCATACAAGGCCTGACATCCCTCTCCTCTGAACTATATTGGCCGTGGCCATCCAATGGTGCAGTCATCTCAAAAAGTTGCAAAGTCCTTGAAAGTATGTCATAGCCAAACCTAGTTTGCACATACCCTTCATTTTCCACTTCGGCCTCCTCCTTAGCCATCACCACTTGCTTGTTCACCACCACTAGCCATCTCTCCAGCCACTACCTGATCTGCACATGCCATGGTCGAACCTAGATGTGACCCTAGGCCTGGCCTATGTTGAACAAAAGTTCCACTTTTGCCTTGTCTCCTTGCATTCCTCACATGTAACTCCCAAATCCTTTGTATTCTCTTGCTTGTCGTGCCTGTATGTGCCAAAACAGACCCATTTCCACCAATTAGACCATCATGGCCGAGACTAAAGCATGTGTGGCCGAGAAAAAATGTGAGCAAGTCAAGCAAAAATTGATTTAAAAAGCTTGGTGATGTCCATTTGTTAATTCTATTTCCATTTGTTTCAATATAAACTTTGGTATCGTATCTATATTTATATATGGCTTTGTTTTATTGTTGAATACAAGATTAACATCTTTCTCTCTCTCTCTCTCCACTCAAATCAAAAGTCGTATCGTGCTTTCTGGAATTCGTTTGTGTGTTTTGATTTGCTAACTCCAGCATAAAAGGTGAGTTTTCACTCATGACATTTATACTTATATAATTAGTGAAGTGACAACAAATAAATGTGTAGAATCGTTATATCATGTTATACCTTCCTGTGATGTTAATTATATGATGTTAAACCCTGTTATAAACTTGTCCATCATCTGTTATGTTTTAGTCCGTTATATTGTGTATTTATTTCTGTTTCTCGCACTACAAGTTCCCTGTAGAATAGAATCATTATGGGTTAAATGATACATACTCGAACGAACTTTAGAATAGGAAAAATCATTACGAGCTGAAATGATAGGCCTGGTTGATTTTTACTTATTTGTATTTGTCTTGATATTGCGGGTTTGAATTAATCAAAACCCGAAAATTTTACTGATTACGGATTTAAATGATAATTTTCGTATCACTTGATTTAGGTGTGAAATATTATCCGGACCCGTGGTTGATTTCAAAATATGATTTCTTATAAAAATTCATGTATTGTAAATGAAAGAAGAAAAAAAATGAAATTTTACTTATATTGGATTTAAAATGGTTAAGCAGTGATTTTCTAAAAGGTTAAATGGTATAAGTTAATAGATGATTTGAGTTGTAGTGTGAAAGTTTGATTTAACTTAATAATGGGAATTTAAGTAAAAATGGAATTATAAGCTTAACTTGGAAATTAATATAATTTATGTATGAATTGGATAAATATAAAGTAAAAGAAAATATCAAGTTATTTGTAAAATAAAGTTAAGCAACTTACAGTGTATTTTGAATTTATGTAATTTGTTAAATGCAAAATAAATGGATAGTTAAATGGAAATTTGGAATTTAACTTGACTTGGAATTGTGAGATTTGGTTTTAAAATGGAAGTTTAAGTAAATTAAATAAAATGGAAATTTAGTTCAATGTATGAAATGGTGATTTGAAATTTAAGTGATAAATAATTGTTAAAAGGTAAAGAATGGGAAATTTGTACACTTGAATTTAATAAGTGAAATTATTGATATTTATTTGTGAAATTTACTTTATAAAAATCATAAGTTCAAGGGTATTTAAATGACTGTTTTTAAAGTGGAAAATATGAAATTTTATAAGTTAAAATGGTTTAATTGAAGTTTATTTGTGGTTGAAATTCTACTGTAAATCTAGAAGCTAAATTTTTGGGAATTGAATATTTGATTTGAAGGAATAATGACTTCACTTTTTAATGGTTTAAATGAATGATTTTAATTTGGAATTATAAGTCATTTTAAAATTTATAACCATGGGTACACTGCTTTGTGTGTCACGTGATTTTCTTGTGATTATTTGATGCACACCTTTGATTTTAAGAGTGTGGCTAGAGGTGAGTGGTTACTGCAGCTCTGCGCTACCCTAGTCACAATAACACTGTTATTTGCATTATTTACTTTATTATGGATATTTCTAGGATAGTGTTCATTACTACTTAATTGGTGGTTTGACTAGTCCTTAAAGGATGGACGATCCCAAGCATCTTTTAAGTTATTGCGCATTGCTATTACAGTTCACTTGAATTGATTTACATTGTTTAAGTATTATGTTCTGACTCGAGTGTTTGTGTTTTACTTTACGCTCATGTCAGCCTGAGAGTCACAACTTTGGATTCACCTTCTGGAGCTAGAGATTTGTTGGAGCTTATCTGACTATCTATTGTCTATCTCTGATCCAGTTATTTCCTATTCGGTATTACTTCTGTATTAGTGATTTATGTATCTAGACTTCTATTGTATCCATTTTTAAACTATGATATTTTGTATATATTTTGAGAGTATGTATATAGTAGCTTCATGAACTACTATGGTATTTTATTTCCGCTGCGAGTTATTCTGATATTCTGTGTCTGTGATTCTATGTTTGATTTTATTTGCTCCAATTTTAATTACAATATGTTATTTTGAATTATTCAAGTCCGACATGTGTGGATTATTGTCGATTTGAATGGTCCAAAATAGTGGGTTGTTACAAGTATAAGTAGACAATATAAAGCATGGTAGGACTATTATTAACTCGGACTTGCTGCACATATAATTGGAGCATATCAAATTTAAGCAGAAACAGTGAAAGAAACTCAAACCAAATATTCATCATCGTTGGTATAACCAGAACAGTGAGAGAAATTCAAACTAAATATTCACATCAAAAATATAGGAGATCAAATCCTATAAATCAACCCATACCATCATCGGCATAAACTAGTCGAGTTTAAGCAAATCAGCAGAGCAAAAATAAAATAGCATACTAATTTTAAGCATCCAAATCGATGACGAAGTAATCAAGAGGAATTAATGGAATTGGTGTTAGAGAATTGTTGGAGTCGGATGAGAACACGGTAGCGAAGTCGGAGTTGGATGTTGTAGCTGTTTAACGGGGCAGCGGCGATTCGATGAAATCGATGTTAGAGGATGGGGGCGGCAGCGAAATCAAATGTTGAAATGGCAGTGATTTTTTCATGGAATAGGGGATTAGGTTTAGAGTGGATGTTGAAGAAAAGGATGAGTAGAAGGAGGGAAATGAATTTGCAAATGGGAATTTATAAGAGAAAAATGAATCTGTAAGAAAGAAATTTGCACAACACTAAAATGATGTCTGAATGACAAGCATGAAATCTCTATAAAGTGAAGATTTCACGGACTACGTCATGCAATAGATAATTTTTCCATATATTGTGTAAAAAAGTAGGATAACAAAAAAATTACCATATGTTGTGTGATCACTGTTATTTGATTCACTTTGTGGCATATTAGGTTTTCAAAGGCATTTGAATCAATTTTTTATTTATTTAAAATAATCAATTACCTATAATTATTTCCAAAAATAACACTAAGAAACATATATGATAAAGTTCCATTAATAATATTTTACAAACAAGAATTATTACATCACATTTTCAAAAACTTTATTTCAATATATATTATTTTACATAACTTCGTATTTATTCAATTCCCATAAAAATAACTCATCACTTTTGGAATATAATCATTTTTTATTTATTTCCTTCTTATAATCTTACGTAAATAATAAAAAAATTGCAAATTAACTTACAAATCAAATAAACCTATTCCAAATTTCATGAATTTTTTTTTTGAAATTTCATAAAACTATTCACTTACACATACATATATACATGTATCCTTATTCTTTATATATCATAAAAATATTTATTGTCTTCAACAATAATTTATATAAAGTATTACTTTAGTATGAAATTTCTATTCCCGATTAAATGCCAACTTTAAATTATACCAATTTCTCAAATGGATTTTCAATTCAAAATGTTTCCAATGCCAAAATTGTCTATTCAAAATTCACATCTAAAATCCTTTTATACAACTAAATTCCAAAATCTCCACTTTTTATAATAGTATAATTTGAATATATTTTTATTATGATTTGGAAAAAAGTATTTAAATCAATTTTCCCACTTTCGATCAATTTCTAATACAAATTCTGACCAAATTTTTTTTCGTACAACAGCACAACCCCGACACCCAGGAGACCCAACGTCGATATGCAATCAAAACACTCAATTAAATGATGCCAGTTTAAAGCAATTCCATAGTTTATACCGTTATTATAGGAGCAAACCGTTTAACCAAAATCAATTCAAACTCATCACAACTATGATTAAACTATGATATGCACTCTATCTCAACCTATTAATCAATATTAACCGAAATTTATTCCAACCCTGATTAAACAATGTCATGCAAAGAGGAAATTGATAGCAAAAATCATAGATGTGAGTAAATATATTTACTCACCTTAATTACCAAGTCAAAACCTTGTTTTCCTTCCATAATTTGCGAAATCAAACCTTGAAATCCCCAAACTAGAGCTTCATTGCAGTGACGTGTATTCTGCATACAACAACTACGTCGCAATCCCCAGCTCTAAACACTACTTTATGGCAGCCCCACTCTAGCCGCCCAACTTCATTACAACTGTGACGACCCGGAATTTTTGAGCATTTGAAATCGAAATATTTAATCGATTGTAAATATTCAAAGGAGTAATTTTAACTTGTATTTCGAATATCACTATTTATTCGACAATTAAATTATTGAATTAAATTATTAGAAAATTTGATAATATATGAAATCTAGGATTTTAAGCTTGCTAAAAGTAATTTGAAGGCTTACAAATTTTTTATTGATAATACTGAGGAGAATAGAAGTGATGAAATCAAATTTAAGAATGGTTTGTTAAGTTTTGAATTTAATATGGTTTAAATTGAATGTAAAAATAGCCTTCCGAGGCACAGTCTCGGAATTCGACGAAACCAGCTCCATTGGATCCGTAATGTTTTATTATTATCGGATTTCAATTTTCGCATTGTTTGGAGTTACCGTTGGGTCGTACGATTGGTCAATGCCTAGAATAATCAAATTGAATTTAAATTAATAATTGAGTCTTCCCTTATACGCCAACGTTTTTCGTTATCTTCTCGTATACGCCTTTTTCTTCTATAGAAATCGAACACCCGTTTCCTTTCAACAAAAGCCCTTCTTCTTGTTTAAAAAAAATCAAGACAGTTTATAAAAATTTCAATGTCAAATTCGATCAGAGAAAAAAAAAATAGGCGCTTTTCCTTTCCGATTGAATCAAAGCCGAAACCACCTCTTCCTTTCAATTCGATGTCCGTTTCGTTTGTTTAAAAAAAAGAGTTAAACAATGGCCGAAGCCTAAAATTTTCAAATCGAAAAGGGGGAGGCCGCTCTATTCTTCAATTTATATTCTTGTATCGATATCGAGGCGAGGGGGCTCGCCTGCACGATCGAAGATGGGTTACAATAAGGTCGTCCAACTCGGTGGAGGTTACGGCCTCGCGACTATGCGTTGTCGATGATGCTTGTGACCTGCAATGCAAGGAAGGAGGGCTGAGCGATGATGGCGGTGATGTATGGGGAGACGTGAGCACGTCAATGACAAGGGAGGCACGATACTTGTTCGAAGCAGCTAGGGTTTGAGTCCAATTTGAATCTGGACGCATTTTCTTATGGATTGCAGGCTCGACGTGGAGATAGGGGGTTTGCGTGCTTGTGTTCCAGTAGTATGAGGAAGGAGCATATTTCATTAATGAAGGTAATTAAATTTTAGGAATGTAATTAGATTAGTTTAATTTTTATTTAAATAAGTTAATTTATAAATTCGATAACTATATCGTGCGAGGATCAAAATCAATGGAGCAAGCCGTATTTGGTTCGCAGCTAGGGAATATACGCAATGGAATCATAATTGGAACGGGTTATAATTAAAAATAAAGGTTTAAATCATGGAAACAAGCTGGAGTGAAATAGGCTGCAAATTTTAAAGCAAAGGTGAGTTAATCTCACTCAGTTCAATTTAAATTTAAATTTAAATTTGAACGATTAAATTTAAATAATTGATTGTGTGGTTGAATTGATTGATGTGATATAGTATAGTATAATTTAAAATTGGCATATTATGTGATGCTAACGTCTGTGGATGCAGGGAGAACAGGTTGGAGGGATCCAACTGGACCCCTCAACTTTATTTAATTATTTAATATTCTCTGTTCTGAATATTTGATATTCTGTAGTGAATTATGTGGAAATATTTAATGCTATGGCTTGATTGTTATAATCGGGCAATAATGAATTACCAAATATATAATTTGAGTTTGGGAATGAAAATAAAAGAAGTGAAGTTGTAAGTAAAATAATTATAGAAAAGTTGAATAAATTTATGAATGAACTGGAAAGGAAATAAAGTGACTTTAAAATTTTAATAAATAAATATTGAGTATGGGAAGGAAAATTTAAATAAACAGAAAGTTAATGAAACTTAAACTTCAATGTTATTGTTTAAAGGAACAAAACATTTATTTTAAATTTAGGATTTAAATTATTTAAGAAAAATAAAGAAGAAATTAGGAATAACCTGAAATTTGTATATTTCAGCTAAAGGATTTAAAATCAAACTGAAAATAATAATTAAGTCCGTAATTAATGAATTTTGAAATGAACTGATAAGTAAAGAAATTTATTTCAAATGGAATAAATTGGGAATCAATTTGGGAAATTGATTTGAGTGACTGAGATTGGAAATTTCTCTCTGAATAATCAAGTACGTTTTCAAAGTAAATTTTTAAATATAACTTAAAAATTTTAAGTTGATTTAAGAAGTATGTTTTGAAATATTTACTATTTCTAAATATTTAAATTCTAAAGTAAGTATTTTCTTTTAATCTATTGTAGCAATAATTATTTTAATCTATTATAGCAATAATTTTTTAAAGAGTGACTTAGTATTTTATTTCTAAAAGTGAAATCTAGTTTTATATTTTATTTAGTAACATTATTTTCAAATATTCATATAGTATGTATTTTTAACAAATCATTCTAAGTAAAGTGTTTTAAATTATTTTTAAAAAATTCTAGTTTTGTGCTTGGTGATTTCAGAGGAGATAGAAAATATTTGGGAAAGTTTATTCTGAAAAGAAAGATGGTTTTGAAACTGTTTTCAAAGGATTGAAAATAGAAATATATCTTGTGAAGATATTTTTGGGATTAATAAATAATTTGGAAAATTATTGGTTGATGGTTGTTTGTGAATATTAATGGATAGTTAAGTAACCGACTATCAATATTGGACAATGTGTTGATCATTTCGAAGAGACCGGGATCGAGATTTATTTCTCGAAAACCACTTCGATCCGGTTTGTACGTTTCGTGAAAACGATTTTGGATTCGAAGATGAAGCAGTGAAGTGCAAGGGCTAGTCGCTACTAATCCTGAGGATATTTCCAAAATGGATGTAGTAGGAATAGTGCCTTCGGTTCCGTTCGAACCCGGGACGGACTTGTATGGATGAATGCTTGCGAAACATCGTCAGGTGGACGATGTGCATTCTAAGGGATATGTTCTTAAAAGGTAACGCTTAGCCTCAAGCCTCATCAAATGAGAATGACTGAAAATCAGGGGTTATGCAGCAAGGCTTCGTGGGTAGCCCCCACTGGAGGGTGAGGTCATCCCTGTCTAGATGTCCCTTTTATTTCGGCTTAGTGGGCGGTTGCTGATCACAACCGCGGGGTGATCTTGCTCGGGATTGTCCAGTAAGGGATGATTCCGGTCTTGTGTTGTAGGGGAGTTACGGTGGCTCCTCGGTACGCTGATCTAGACCAGGTACTGTGACAGGTGGTACCCCAGTGCCTAGCCATTAGTTGGAATCCATTTTCCCTACGCGCCCGTACGGTTTTGATTGTGCCCAACTATTGCTGAAACGTGAGATGCAAGCATTTCAGCTAGATTCTATTTTACTTTCTATAGACACCATTATAATATCAGAGGATTTTAATAAAAAAAATTAGCTATCGTAAGGTAAAAACCCGTCATGTTTATTTGTGGCGTGGTCTTACGAGATGCTTTTGTTTTCAAAAGGATTTTTGAAACTTTAATAATCAATTGGGTGTGATTTTCTCACGCTGGTATTCCAGACTGACTCGGGTGTTATTTAACTGTAATGCTTGGGTCAGACCGAGTATTATAGGATACAGGATATGATGCTGTGGAGCTCAGGAGACGGGCTGGATGACGATACGTACATTCGTACTTGTTTATATATACATTCCGCTGTGTTGAGTTGTTGAGTATCCATTTGTAAGTTATTGATATTGATGTTGAGCTGTGATTGATGTACTCTGATGATGTAATATATATATAAATAGATATATTTGATTTAAGTAAAGACCATTTATTTTCTATTATATTTTATTCCGCTGCGATGGTTAGATTATGTTGTTGTTTTCTATTTTCTTCTTCTAACTCTTCTTCTTTAACCCAAATGGTTCGTTTTTCTGTACAACTTAGAGTTGATTTAGGTAGAATAGTGTTGACTCAAGGGGTACGGATTTGTGGGTCGTTTCACTTGGTATCAGAGCGTAGGTTGGAGATAACCTTGGCTCTGGTGGGAATTACTCATAAAATAGAGTCCGTAGTACTCTATAATAAGTTTGAGCGTATTAATAGATATGAGCGCGTATTTGTTAGTGAATATAAATTGTTTTAATATTGTGTTGATTGATTTATTGAGCGGCATATGAACCTTCGCCGACACAGTCTGCGCAACTGTATTGAAGGGGTTTCTAAACACTTGAATAGAACAATTGACACGGTATTGTTTTAAATGTGGGTGAATGAAATAATTTTACCCAAAAACATATTTTGATATAAATAAAAGTTTTTGTAAATTATTTCAGCTAATATATGGTTGCTTGGATGTTAGAAAGGATAATATTGAAGTATTATCATTGTTAAGTGAAATTTAACTAGAAATTAAAATATAACTTAAGTTTAAGGGAATAAACTCATTATAAAATGGAACTTATAAAATATGAATTATAAATGTAATTTATAAATTGAAATATAATCGAATGAGAATTTGTATGAGAATAAGCGGTGTAAATGAATTATAGTTAAAATTTATTTAAGCAGGCTTTAGAAATTTAAAATCCCGGAGACTTTGGAAGTGTTTTAATGATAAATAATAGTATTATTGTTTTGGAGATATTTCTGAATGGAAATCTGTTTTAAATGGATTTTGAAAGTGAAATAGCATTGAAATCACTTGGATTATTGGAAAATAATTCTGATGATGACGGCCGCATCATCAGTATTCATTTTCGAATTTCTAAGTGACGGATTGCTGCCAAAAACTGATTTGTTCAGAAAAGCTAGTTGTTTTTGAAAATTTCAAAGGAAATTTGTTGGGATTTAAAACCAGGATTGGATTAAATTTCGAGAAATGTGATTTGAGATGTTGAAGATTTCAAAATGATTTGGAACCAAAGCCGGGAGTTTAAAAATCCTGATAAGATAGGTTGTAAGCTTATAAATTGAGATGATTTTCAAATCAGGAAGGAAATATAAGCTTTGAATGTTGGAATTTGAATTAAAAGTGTAAAGTTAAAAAAATGAAATTAACTTGGATTGGGAAATAAAAATTTAACTGGATTGGAATAAATTGAATAGCTGAAAATAATATCCAGTTGTATTCGAATTAAGTTGAAATCAAATTGAGTTAAATAAAACTGAGTTAAAATAAAATTGAATTGGAATAAGAATTCAATTGAATTATTGAATGAAATTAGATTCTTACCTGAATAAATGGAAATTAAATTGGTTAAGAATTAGATTGAAATAAATAAACGAGAATAACTTATAAAAGAATTAAAAATGCATGAATAAATATGTTTGGGTTATAAAGAAGCATAAGGCTTGAGTTAAAATAAAAGAAGAATATATTCAAGCCTATGATAAATGGAATTGTGAAAATAATAAGTTGTGACTTATTAAATTTGAAAGGTGGGATAGAAAATCCAAAATAAATATTGTTTGATGTTTTGGATAATAAAACGAAGGAAAATCCAAACTTGAAATATATATATATATATAAGTTAAAAAAATTGAACTAAGAAAAATTAAATGAAGTGATATTTGAAATTAAAAATCAAGTATTGAACTATAAATAGGAGAGAACTAATTTTATAATAGATTAGTTAATAAGATGTATAAATGGGGACGTAATGTTGCTTAATAGAAGCTGAATTGTGAGTTTATGATAAAGTTTGGGATATAAACTCAAGTTATAAATTAAATTCGACTTAAATTGTTGATGAAGTGAAAGTAATTGAGAATGAAATTGAATTGTGAGTTAATAAAATTGGATGGTAAATTGAAAATGGATAGTAGATTCGGGACTTGAGTTTTAAATTAAAATTTAACTTAAAGTGTTAACAAATTAAATATAGTTAGGAATGTGTCGAATAAATAAAAATGTAAATGGATTAAAATAGTAATGGTTTGAATGTGTAAATGAAATCCAATAAGTGGAAATAAATTGGATATGGCCTTGGAATCAATTGAGTTAAGTTGAGTATAAAAGAGTAAAATTTGCTGGTAAAATGAAAATGAGCTTTAAGTATAAAATTTGAATAAATTGAAGTAAATTGACTTAAGCTGAATAGATGGAAGAGAGTTGAATTTAAATCAACTTGAATTAAGTTTAATGATATTGGGTTGGATTTAAATCAAGTGAAAATAAATTTAAATCGAAATAGAATTCGGTGAGTTACAGATAATGTGTAATGGAATGAAAATTCTTAAATAAATAATTGTAAACCATTTAAAATGTTAAGGAATTGAAATAACTTGGAGACAATATTAACAATTGAATGTTTTCAAGTCTAATAGAATAGTTTTAAATGAAACGCTAATGATTGGGTTGAGAATAAAATTTAATTAGAATGTGTCAAGCTAAATAAATGGGCGTGAATGAATTAAAAAAGAAGAAGAAATTTAATTGGTAATGAAGATGAACCTAAGTTGTTAATGGTTTTGAATGAACTAGTTTGGTTAATAAAATGGAATGCAAGTGAATGTATTCAAATTTAAAGTGCAATGAAAATGAGAATATAGGGATTGTGAATAAATTGAAATGGAATAGAATTAAGTATAAATTGAGTTGAAATCCATTTAAATTGATTATAAAACATAAATACTTGTTTATTCACATAAATCTCATTGAATTGCATAAAATAACTTGTCATTTGATGTAAATATGAGTAATTAAAATTCTGCGAGTTGATAGAAGTAAAATAAATTGATTTTGGAAGCAATTGAATTAAATATGAGAGCAGTCTGCTTAAAAATAAAATAAATGCAAGTGAACGAGTTTTAAACCCTTCAAATTGAATGTAAATGGTTTATAAATAAATTGAAACAATTGAATTAGTATAAAAACTATATAAATTACTTACGGAAAAGTGTTTGGTGTGTTTTCTTTCAGAATTCATGTGTTTAACTATTGCAAATAAGTGATATGCTGTTAAACTTCATATATTTGGTACTTACATGTTTAAATTGAGTAAGTACAGGTACCTGGAGGCCGTGTGGCTGGATTTGGTTGTGCTATTTGCTAAAATTAATAAACCGCTTGCTTAAAATGCTAAATAAGGTATGCCTACGCAATAAAAATAGGAAATATGAACTGTTTTTGGTTTTTCCGACCGTGTGGGTTGATGTATATATATTTATCTCTTTTGTCAAATTGCAAAAGCTCCTCCGTACAAAGGAGACTCTGCCAAAAAATTTCAGAAATTTTGGGAGTTAGAAAATTTTGGTAACTTTTGTCAACGACAAATGTTTTCAAATTGGAAGTTGAAATAAGTTAGTAAATGGAACTAATTAAAGTAATGAAATAAATTAGTTATAAATGAAGAATAAAAATTCAAATACTCAGAGTTAAAGATAAATTGAAATTCTTATGGAAATGAAAGAATCGATTTGAATAGAAATGGATATAAACTAAAGTGGTAAGGTGAAAATAAATATAAGGAACATATTTAATGCTTATATTAACTTAAGTAAGGAATGGTGAGTTCTTACTTGGAAATTGATTTTCAAATATATTCTAAGTTGATATTTGGAATGGATAAATATTGACATTTCGGAAGGAAGTCGATAAAATGTTTTTGGAATATTTTGATTGGTTATTATTGTCAAGCAAGATATGCAGGTAATATAAAGGAAAAAGAGAGTTGGATTGATCTCAAGGATAAAAATTTGAAATGCTCGACAAAAAGGTATGTATTTAATTTTGGTGTGAATTTGATTGGGAATTTGGATTGAGCCACTTGGCCTTTTGTTTTCTTTTTGGATTTGGGAGGGAGTAGAGCAATTTTCTAGTTGTACCGAGCTAGCGGCGCAAAGGAGACGTTGGCGAAATTTTTTGGAAATTTAGAGAGTTAGAAAAAAAAATTTGAGGAAATTTTGATGATTCAAAATTTGGTTTTTAATTGAAACTTGAATGGTTAAACAAATAGTATAGTTTGAAACTAAGGAAAGGTTTGGAGAGTTAATAAGAATAACAATTGGTCTTTTATAAAAAAAAATATAGTTGGTAAGATGTTGAATTGGTAGAACCTGTTTGATTTTGGGAAAAGTAAACGGGTTTTAGACCATCCTTCCTAGTTAGTAATTTCGGGGACGAAATTCTTTTAAGGGGGAAGGAATGTGACGACTCGGAATTTTTGAGCATTTGAAATCGAAATATTTAATCGATTGTAAATATTCAAAGGAGTAATTTTAACTTGTATTTCGAATATCACTATTTATTCGATAATTAAATTATTGAATTACATAATTAGAAAATTTGATAATATATGAAATCTAGGATTTTAAGCTTGCTAAAAGTAATTTGAAGGCTTATAAATTTTTTATTGATAATACTGAGGAGAATAGAAGTGATGAAATCAAATTTAAGAATGGTTTGTTAAGTTTTGAATTTAATATGGTTTAAATTGAATGTAAAAATAGCCTTCCGAGGCACAGTCTCGGAATTCGACGAAACCAACTCCATTGGATCCATAATGTTTTATTATTATCGGATTTCAATTTTCGCATTGTTTGGAGTTACCGTTGGGTCGTACGATTGGTCAATGCCTAGAATAATCAAATTGAATTTAAATTAATAATTGAGTCCTCCCTTATACGCCAACGTTTTCCGTTATCTTCGCGTATACGCCTTTTTCTTCTACAGAAATCGAACACCCATTTCCTTTCAACAAAAGCCCTTCTTCTTGTTTAAAAAAAAATCAAGACAGTTTATAAAAATTTCTATGTCAAATTCGATCAGAGAAAAAAAAATGGGCGCTTTTCCTTTCCAATTGAATCAAAGCCAAAACCACCTCCTCCTTTCAATTCGATGTCCGCTTCGTTTGTTTAAAAAAAAAGAGTTAAACAATGGCCGAAGCCTAAAATTTTCAAATCGAAAAGGGGGAGGCCGCCCTATTCTTCAATTTATATTCTTGTATCGATATCGAGGCGAGGGAGCTCGCCTGCACGATCGAAGATGGGTTACAATAAGGTCGTGCAACTCGGTGGAGGTTACGGCCTCGCGACTATGCATCGTCGATGATGCTTGTGACCTGGAATGCAAGGAAGGAGGGCTGAGCGATGATGGCGGTGATGTATGGGGAGACGTGAGCACGTCAATGACAAGGGAGGCACGATACTTGTTCGAAGCAGCTAGGGTTTGAGTCCAATTTGAATCTGGACGCATTTTCTTATGGATTGCAGGCTCGACGTGGAGATAGGGGGTTTGCGTGCTTGTGTTCCAGCAGTATGAGGAAGGAGCATATTTCATTAATGAAGGTAATTAAATTTTAGGAATGTAATTAGATTAGTTTAATTTTTATTTAAATAAGTTAATTTATAAATTCGGTAACTATATCGTGCGAGGATCAAAATCAATGGAGCAAGTCGTATTTGGTTCGCAGCTACGGAATATACGCAATGGAATCATAATTGGAAAGGATTACAATTAAAAATAAAGGTTTAAATCATGGAAACAAGCTGGAGTGAAATAGGCTGCAAATTTTAAAGCAAAGGTGAGTTAATCTCACTCAGTTCAATTTAAATTTAAATTTAAATTTGAACGATTAAATTTAAATAATTGACTATGTGGTTGAATTGATTGATGTGATATAGTATAGTATAACTTAAAATTGGCATATTATGTGATGCTAACATCTGTGGATGCAGGGAGAACAGGTTGGAGGGATCCAACTGGACCCCTCAACTTTATTTAATTATTTAATATTCTCTGTTCTGAATATTTGATATTTTGTAATGAATTATGTGGAAACATTTAATGCTATGGCTTGATTGTTATAATCGGGCAATAATGAATTACCAAATATATAATTTGAGTTTGGGAATGAAAATAAAAGAAGTGAAGTTGTAAGTAAAATAATTATAGAAAAGTTGAATAAATTTATGAATGAACTGGAAAGGAAATAAAGTGACTTTAAAATTTTAATAAATAAATTTTGAGTATGGGAAGGAAAATTTAAATAAACAGAAAGTTAATGAAACTTAAACTTCAATGTTATTGTTTAAAGGAACAAAACATTTATTTCAAATTTAGGATTTAAATTATTTAAGAAAAATAAAGAAGAAATTGGGAATAACCTAAAATTTGTATATTTCAGCTAAAGGATTTAAAATCAAACTGAAAATAATAATTAAGTCCATAATTAATGAATTTTGAAATGAACTGATAAGTGCCTAATCGTAAGGATATTTCCAAAATGGATGTAGTAGGAATAGTGCCTTCGGTTCCGTTCGAACCCGGGACGGACTTGTATGGATGAATGCTTGCGAAACATCGTCAGGTGGACGATGTGCATTCTAAGGGATATGTTCTTAAAAGGTAACGCTTAGCCTCAAGCCTCATCAAATGGGAATGACTGAAAATCAGGGGTTAAGCAGCAAGGCTTCGTGGGTAGCCCCCACTGGAGGGTGAGGTTGTTATCCCGCTTTTTGGCAAAGCCGTGATACCAAGAGATTGGACAAAAACAAAGGACAGTTCGTCTCAGAGATTGGTTGCACTTCTCTTCGCTATGGATATCGATGAATTTTGTCCGAGTCCAGATTGATCTACAATTGATAGGACATGACCAGAAAGATCATAGAAGTCCGCGTTTCAAATTTCAAGTCAATCCGAGGTCGTATGCTCAAGTTATGATGGATTCAAGTTGAGAGAAATGAACCTTGCTCGGTTCGAATCCATCACCTCGAATCCATCCGGAACCTTCCCTAGTTCGAACCCAAGAAGCTTACCCGTGCTTCGAACCCATCCGAGCAGGCACCGTGTTCGAATCCATAGCACAGTCACGCCACATTCGAACCCATCAGGTTCGACTCCATCTAGTTCGAAACCATCCCATGGTCTTCCTTCGTACCCATCAAGAGAAAGTGCTTCGAATCAACCAATGTTCGAACCCAGCATTCCTACCTTCGAATCCATCCTCCCGGAGCCCTACCTCGAATCCATGCATTACTTCGAACCCATGAACTAAACCTCGCTTCGACTCCATTGAGCAAGCCTTAGTTCGACTCCATCCAAGTCACCTTACTTCGAATCAATCAAGAGAATCTCAAGGTCGAATCCATGAGGTAAGAAACTCCTTCGAATCCATCTGGTTGCAGTGCATCGAATCCATCCTGAAACTTCACTTCGATTCCATCTCACGGTGTGCCTCGAAACCATTCAGTAGGAAAGCCACGAAGACCATGGATTCGAAGCATGTATTTCTTCGAACCCTATGGATTCGAACCTATGGATTCGAACCATATGGATTCGAACCATATGGATCCGAACGAATCCATAGGATCGAGTCGAAGCAAACAGGGTACACGAAGACGCAATCTTAATCGATCATATCTCTCAATCCTATGATCCAAATGCCATGAAATTTTCACAGAAGCTTGCATACATGTTGAAGAATGTCCACACCAAATTTCGCCTCGATTGGATGCATTTTTGATCGATTCGAACTTCACTTTGAATCGATCCCAAACTGGGTACGGATTCCGAGAACGCGGGCCTATGGGCCCCCCTCACGTGCCAAGCGGCCTCCCCAGGTTTTGGGCGGGATTTCAGCCTTCCACGCCTATAAATAGAGCCCCTGGTCATTCAGAAAAGGGGTGGGAGAATTTGGAGAGAAAGAATACGCCCAAACGCTGCCAAAAGCGCTCCAGACCTCCTCCAGTGTTGCTGATTTCGAATATAAGTCCATTTTCTGTTGTAATTTGCTAAAACACACTTGTAACCTTCAAGTATTAAGCAATAAAGTGATAAAACTTCATAGTGGACGTAGGCGCATCGCCGAACCACTCTAAATTCTTGTCTTCTGTGCAATTTACTTTTCTGTGACTTGGACTTTTTGTTAGATAATCCTTATTTCCAATTCAAGTTCTTCATTTATTATCTCTTCAAAAACTTCCGAAGGGTGTTGCCCAATTTTGGTGCGAACAGAGGTCATCCCTGTCAAGATGTCCCTTTTATTTCGGCTTAGTAGGCGGTTGTTGATCCCAACCGCGGGGTGATCTTGCTGGGGATTGTCCAGTAAGGGATGGTTCCGCTCTTGTGTTGCATGGGAGTTAGTGTGGCTCCTCGGTACGCTGATCTAGACTAGGTACTATGACAGGTGGTACCCCAGTGCCTAGCCATTAGTTGGAATCCTTTTTCCCTACGCGCCCGTACGGTTTTGATTGTGCCCAACTATTGCTGAAACATGAGATGCAAGCATTTCAGCTAGATTCTATTTTACTTTCTATAGACACTATTATAATATCAGAGGATTTTAATAAAAATGTTTTGGCTATCGTAAAGTAAAAACCTGTCATGTTTATTTGTGGCGTGGTCTTACGAGATGCTTTTGTTTTCAAAAGGATTTTTGAAACTTTAATAATCAATTGGGTGTGATTTTCTCACGCTGGTATTCCAGACTGACTTGGGTGTTATTTAACTGTAATGCTCGGGTCAGACCGAGTATTATAGGATACGGGATATGATGCTGTGGAGCTCAGGAGACGGGCGGGATGACGATACGTACATTCGTACTTGTTTATATATACATTTCACTGTGTTGAGTTGTTGAGTATCCATTTGTATGATATTGATATTGATGTTGAGCTATGATTGATGTACTCTGATAATGTAATATATATATAAATAGATATGTTTGATTTAAGTAAAGATCATTTATTTTCTATTATATTTTATTCCGCTGCGATGGTTAGATTCTGTTGTTGTTTTCTATTTTCTTCTTGTACCTCTTCTTCTTTAACCCAAATGGTTCGTTTTTCTATACAACTTGAGTTAATTTAGGTAGAATAGTGTTGACTCAAGGGGTACGGATTTGTGGGTCATGTCAGCAACACTTTCCCTCGACGCCACCCACGAATTTTTCATATGTGACCAAGTCGTGGCATCGATTTTGCTGCCATCCATCTCCGCCATATCGCTGTTACCACCACCCCGACTCCTAACAACATCGTCGTTTGCCACCAAGCACCTACGCTTCTATGCGTCCATGATTTTTCTTTCTACTATTGATTTTGGATTTTGGGGTTCAAGGTACATAATGGAAATAAGGGTTTATTGGGTTAAACTAAAAAATAGGCGAGGATGACTTATTTTATTTTTATTTTAAATGGGCTTGGTTTTGAGTTAATATTTGATTTTTAGGGTTAATTTTATTAAGGTTAGTTTTTTAATTTTCTCTTTGTCTATTTTTCCCTTTCTTTTAAATAACTCTTTTATTTATTTTGATCTAATTTAAATTGATTACACTTCATTCTACATAATATATTTTGATAATTGCACTATTTCTTTAATTTTGATGCACATTTTATTTTATTTTATTACTCATTGTACTAACGTAATGTAAATTTATGTTTCCAACTATTTCAATGATATAAAAATTATTTACATTTTAAAAATAATTTATGTTTATCAAAACATTTTATTCGAGCTTAATATATTTTCTTAAAAGAATCTATTAATTAATTCAGTTTATTAAAACAAAATCTTTTAATAACATAATTTAATTAAGTAAAAATTTACTTAAAAAAGTAATAAATATCAAAAATTGAATTTGAACAGTTTTATTTTAATTAAATTTATTTATTACTACGGCGTAGAAAGCAGGATTATTACACATTCATTGTGATATTGGAGATTGGTAGGTTTTATTTACATGGTGATGGTAGTTTCAACACTTTGTTGGTGGACGATAGCCTTGTCGGTTTTTGATAAAGTGCAACAGGTGATGGCCATGCTGAAACTCACTGGGGAAGTATTTGTGGTATCATGTCCAAGATTAGTTGCTTGGAGTATGAAATTGTAGGTGAAGTTTGGATGACTTGTATGGAAATATAGTATCAAGGCGGATATCATTAGAATCAATGATTCAATATTTCCAGATCGAAGAAGAAAGCATCACGATTACATCAGTGAAAAAGGCGCATCATAGAAGGCACAACGACGAAGGAACAAATGGGGAGAAGAGTTGTAAGACTAGTAGTAGCCACTAGTCGACTGAACTCATTTCTAGTCGACTAGTGGAGCCACCAATCGACTGTGTTTTGACGATTTTCGACCCGAGCACATCTTGTGCTCGGAGTCGACTGGAAAACTTTTCTAATTGACTAGACCAGTCGATTGGTCAAGATTTCCAATCGAATGGATTGGTTGTTTTGGTAGAGAAATTTTTGTTCAAGTCTATTAGATTTGATACAATATTTCCATACTTAAGAAGATTTGGAAGATATTTGAGATAATTGCTCAAATATATTGTCTCTTTTATATGCATTAAAGAGGGCAATGGATTAGCTACGTATGAGAAAGAAATATTTGAAAAAGAGTGAAGTAATTAATTAAATCTTTAATTAGATGATTAAAGAAGAAATTTTATCAGATGCATACAAATAGTGGAAAATTGGAAAAATATAATAGTAAATGTTTCCCGTATGATCTGGAGAATTGATTAGGAATTGATTTATAACCATAAATCAATTACTTCAACCTCAATTAATAATCCCTATATAAGGTAGGGATTAGGATGAACAGAAGCATCAGAAATGAATTATCTTCTCTTTTGTATTTCTTTATATTCTTCTTAGTCTCCATTATCAATATTGTAATTCTTCTATCTAAAAGTAATAAAATATCCTCTCCCCAAGTGGATGTACACTATCTTGCAATAGTGGAACCACTATAAATCCATGTGTGAACTCTCTGTTTACTTTTGTGTGTGACTTTATGATTTGTAGTTTTATTCTCAAGTTCTGTTTGTTTTATGGCACTACAACACAATCTTATTGTTTTTGCATGTATTAGGGTTGATTTGCAATCATTTGTGTAAACTCACCCCTACAGTTTGATATCAGAGCTTTGAAGGTTGTTGTTGAAGCCTAGGGCTACAAGATGTTCGATAAAATGGCAAGACCTGAGAATGAGGAGGTTAGACCTACCCAGGAATGTGCACCCTACATTAAGGGTTCATATGCAGCATCAGATTTGCAATTGGCTACAGAGAAGTGGAACAGAGATAATGATTTTGAGAAGTGATAGTGGAAGATGAAGGCTGTGTTGAGAAGAAATCGCGTTCATCAGGTTATATTTGACATAGAATTATTGCCAGCAGATATCTTAGAATTGAAAAGAAAGGAGATGGAAGAATGGACCTTTACTACCCTCCAATTACCTATGGATGAGAATGTCATTCCAGAGATTAGTGGCGAAACTACTGGTAGAGGCTTATGGAAGAAATTATAGGATCTCTATATGAAGAAGCCGCTCATGAATATGCTGATTCTATTGAAGACTTTTTTCATATATAAGATGCGGGAAGGTACATCATTGAAATCACATCTGAAATTCTTCGATGATCTGATGACGAAGTTGAAAGCTGTTGATTTGAATGTGGACGTGGAGCAAAAGGATATTGTAACATTCCTGATTTTTAAGCCTAATTTATTTGGAAATGAATATAGAATTTTGGTTAAATTATGAATTAATTGAGGATTTATTTGAAGATTTAAGAATAAATTTTAAATTGTGTTTGAATCTTCAATATTAATAATATGTATGTTTATTTATTAATATATAAATGAATTTTAATTTGGAAGTTGATTTAGAAAAAAAATTCAATGATAAATATTTTATAAATAAATATTGGATTTATTAAACTTTATGTTTCAAGGAACTAATACATATATATAATTGTTAGTAATGAATAATTTGATTTCAAATTATTTGTTCTAAAATTGTATAAGTACAACATAAAAAGTGATATAAAATTTTATTTAGAACATAAACACGTGTAAAAGGCATATGTAAATATTTTAGAAATGTGAATAAACAAATGTAAACTTTAATAATTTAAGGGTTTAAACCATAATATATAAATTAATTTAAAGTAAGGACTAGACATCAAAATATTGCATTTTAACAAATGTGAAGAGAATAAACTTAAGTTTAAACAAGTGTAAATAAATCATCATGCAAATTTTACAAGTGGTAAGATAGAAAAATTTTCTTTTAATTTAGGATTGTAGAAAAAAATGTTAAGAGAAGTAAAACCTGGAAATGAAACCAGGAAATAAAAGCTGAAATCAAACTTGAGGAAAATCATCTCTAAGCAAAACAAAAAGAAGATCAAACAGTTTTCAATCCTTAATTTGATTCAAATCTGAAGCATGCATATGCATTTCAATCAAAGTAGCTCATTTCAACTTCAAGTTTCAAGCTCAAAAACAAATTTAAGATTCAAATCCATCTTCAATCTAAAATCTGAAAATAGATCAAAGCCTAAGAAACAAAGACCATCTCAAACCAGGCTATAACCTGGAAATCAAAGAGTAGTTCAAAATCAAAGCTCGGTTTTAAAAAGAAAACAAAAATCAAAGCCTGAAAGCAAGATCAAACTCAAGGAAATTAGCTTCTATTTTAACCAGATCGAAAACAAACAAATCAAAGTTTTTCAATATCAAGCAATAGTTTTTATAATGCATTCAAACCTGGAACCAAAATAAGAAGCATGTTCCTTTCTGTTTTCTTTGCCAGGTGAGCAAACCTTATTGTTTAAACCAGTTCTTCTGAATCTCATGTCTGTGTTGATAATATTGTGTGAATATGAAATATGTCTGCTGATATATGTGTGTATATATGTGTAAATGGTTGAATGCAAGTCTATATATATATACACACACACACACACACAGATTTATCTCTGTTGAACAACAATTCCAGAAGAAAAAAATTATCAAAAAAGCAAAGCACCTTCCCCTGATCCTTGTTAAGTCTTAAGATCTAAACAAGTTATACTTGTATACTTAAGATTTAAATTGTAAAAATATTTTTAAGTGAGATCAGTTAAAATATTTTTCGAAAATGGGAGAATACAATAAGAAATCAAATTTAAGTAAAAGATTAATGATCATAATTTCCAGTTTTCCCATATCAACTTGTTTGTCTTGGAAAACTATGAATTTTAGAAGTAAATTCAAGATTTTTAATAGCGTATCGATTGAGGAATGCGTGGATGATCGGAATGGCGAAAAATGTTCCCGACAATAAAGTGGATTCGAGTTTCAAAATTGGCTCTAAAGGAGGTTAATGTGATGTAGATCGATGGAAAAATGGCAAATGAATTTTGAGATCATCGTTGTATCGTATCGAAATTGATTTAGGGTTTAAGAACTCATTTTAGCCGCCGTTATTCTTGGGAACGTCGCAACATCTAGGGAGCTTCAGACCGGGCGAGGGTGAGTAGAAGAGAAGCGGTAGACATTGGCGAAGCTTGAGTCAGGATGTCGGAATATTAGTGATTGGTGGAGGTGTTGCAAGGCAGGTTTTGGCGATCGACTTCGATCCTGGTTTTGTTCCAGGTGAAGGTCGATGGGTTCGTTTTAGATTTACGATGAGGCTAACGTTTCTGGGTGGTCGAGCTAGGTAGTGAGGTCATGGATGACTGGTTGAGGTGATCGGCAATGGTCAGAGGCGATCGAGTCGATGGTGCATGTGCACAAGCTTGCATGTGTGTATGATGGTGTTTGGGAAATTGTGAAGAAGAAGTTAAAGTTGAAGTTTATCTCGAGGAAAAACTATTGTGGCTTGAGTACTTTCTCGTGTATATTTTTGTGTTTTAACAGTTTTTAAAATTTAAAGAAAAAAACTAAAACGAAGTATAAAGGAGGAAGAAGGGTGGGTTGCCCGAAGTAAAGCTTGGGTAAAATAAAGATTGGCTCGGGTAAAATAAAAATTGACTGGTTTGTGAAATCAAGTAAAATACAAGTTTAAACTTTAAAAAAATCAAGTTAATTTAAACAAAATTTGTAAAAGCAAGTTCTATTAGTAAATAATAAGGTTTTATCTAAGTTTGAATTGGTTTAAAGGTTTTTAAATAAAATTATTTTATTTAACCAAGTTTTAAAAATATTTTCAAAGTTCGTTTTTAAACACGGTAATTTTAAAAAGTTAATTATGTAATTAACTTAAAGACAATTACTTAAATTAAAGTAACTAATTGATGATTAAATTTGATTAATCAATTAATTCAAAGATTATTATTTGATGAAATTAATTTGTGATTAGGGATAATCACTTATTGTAATTAATTAATTAAATGGTAATTATTTAATGGTTAATTAAGCATAATTAATTAAAGAATAATTGAATAATTAAGGGTTAATTATTTAATGATTAGAGATTTATTCATTTATTAATTAAGGTTGATTAGTTAATAATTTAAAATTAATTGATTATTTAAGGTTAATTAATTAAAATAATTTGTAATTGGTTAATGTTAATTAACTTGAATCAGTGATTAATCTTATTTAAATTAATCAGATGATTAATTAATCTTATTAATGGATGTTTGAATTGTATGAAATGTCTTGTATTGTTTGATATCCCTGATATATGTGCCTTGTGACATGAATTGTTTTGTTTTGAGCTGTGATGAATGTAATTTATTTATCTGCAATGAATTTATATTAATTATCTGTGAATCTGTGAATGAAGATAAGCATTATAGGGTTATATCGCTTATCAATATTGTTGTGTTTGAATCTGTGATGATTGATGATGTTGCACTATTGTATGTAAAACCCATGGACCACACTATACACACACAAATATGGATTGCACGAGGAAATTGGTTAAATCATAGATTTTTTGGAATGGTTTTAAAAAATTGAATTTTGAATCCAAAATAGTTTTGGAAATGGAATTGGATTAAATATGAAAAGCTTTCGAAAATGTGTTTTGAAGACAAAAGTTATTTTGAATAACTTGATAAGGTTCTGAAATTTAAATAAGTTTGATTTGAATTTAAATTCAAGATTTGAAATTAAATTCCATAATTGGAAGTTATGGTTTAAAGGGTTATACAATTTATAAATGTGCTTTTAAACCATTTTAAAAGCATTGTTTCGGGAATTTGAATTTAACCCAAGTTTTAGACTTAAAGGGGTTTAACTCGTGCAAATAAAATTAGATTTTTTTGAAAATGAAAACGATTTGTTTTCAAATAATAATAGCCTTTATGTAAAGAAAGGATTTCCAATTTGTGTTGAAAAGGTCTCAAATTGGAAATGGAATAGTTTTGAAAGCTATCTTAAAATTTTGGTAATCTTGTTGTTGAACTGAAATGGATCTATTACTTAAAAAGATTTGAATCGTAAATAGTTTGGGAAACTATGAATGAATATTTGTGAAAGATTGTTAAGCTTTGTTTTGGAATCAAAGAGGATTCTAAATGGTGTATCTTTTATATATAAAATATTTGAAATGGGAATTGTTTTGAGAGTTATGAATAAATCTTTGGAAATAGTTTTGAAAGCTATAAATTGAGTCTTTGGTTTAAATAATTGGATAAGATAATCCAATTTGGAAAGGAAATTGTTTTGAAAAGCCTTGAATGAATCTTTGTGAAAGATGGGTGAACTTTGTGAAATGAATCTTTTTGTTTAAAGATTTGGAAATAGTAATTTGTTTAAACTATTTGAAGAAACGTTTTGGGTTTTAAGTTGTGACTTAACTGAAATTCCATATCCATATGTTTTTAATATTGCGCTCATTATTTGGTTTAGCCGGGAGATGACCTTTGTGTCATATAACCTATTTCGAATAATGATACGACGTTATGGATAGCATTTGAAGACCGGTGGTGAAGACCGGATATTTCCGAAAGCGAAAGGATAACTCGTCGAATGTCTCTGCACTAGCTGATCCCTGGTATAGAGATGTGATCACCCTTTGTAATGGGAAGTCCGAACATGATTAGGGATTATCTGGACTTGCAAGGGCTTCTTTGGAAGTGCCTTCGGTTTTGTTCGAACACAGAACAGACTTGTATAGATGTGTGTCCGACGTTACACTTTGAGATGTAAAGCTGGTTTCTATCAAATACATTTCTGTTTGGTGGCGGAGATTTATTCTCCTAGCTTAACACCCTTCTCTGAGACGTACGAGCTCAGAGGTTATGTAGTTGACTGTTACTAGTGATACATTCCCAATTTGGTAATGTGGCATACGAAGTGCTGCTGATCATTTGTTGATCGAAACATGGCTTTTGTGAAAAGCGTAGCTTTGTGGGCGTGACTTCATCGAGCCTCACAGCCCGGTAATGGTCGAAACAGGAATGTTGCAGCAAGATTTTGTAACGACCCGGAATATTCGAATCCGAAAATTCCAGATAGTTATGAAAGAAGAAAGAGATAGAAGGAGAAGAAGAACAGAACACCAAACATCTCACATTCGCAGCGGATAAAATATAATAAAAAATAATAACAGTTTCCAAACGAATACTGTATCTGGCGATTACATTTTAGTACATCAGAGTTTCTCATATATACAGTCACAGTTATATACAATTATCATGTCTCAGATTAACTATAATATATATACAGCGGAAATACTCTATACGCCACTGCCATCCAGCTCGCCTCCTGAGCTCCAGAACGTACCTACCTGAAAATCTGTAATACTCGGTCTGACCCGAGCATTACACCAAAGTAACACCCGGGTCAGGCTGGAAACCAGCGTGAGTAAACCCAACTAACATGGAATACAAAAGTATACAACTCATATAAAACCCAGGTAACTCATATAAATTCACAAAGCCTCGATTTAATCTAGACGACACTTATTCCATATATAAGTTTCTAAATAACAAAGATTTAGATTTAAAATAGTCCAATTCCTCCAAAACACTTTACTCCAGCATATAGAATTTGCATATCAATCTATAAAAATATTCGCAGTGGTTTCGGGTACTTAATAATACCCGACTCCGGCCTCTTCGAATCCAATGTCATCTTATTCCAATTATTTAAAAACAATTCAACTTCAATACAGGAGGTCACTGTTGATCCCAACATATTTTATCGCATAGCATTACACATCACTTACCATAGATATCATCTAAAATAAGTCACACAATATCATTTAATAATCGTTCATCTTAATTAATCCTCCTTGATTAATTTTAATTGCATTAGTAGTTAACTTTACTTGATCACATCGATCAACTATTCTTACCATTCGAACCCCAAAACTATTCCCAATCTATAATTAATTACATCTTGTAATTATCATAACTAATTACTTCACTAGGTAATTAACATGTAATTATACTTAACAATTTCCACAATTGATTATCTTTAATTAATTAATCTAATTAAAATTAATCACATTAAATAAATTATTTAACAATCCCAAGTTAACGATCTTCCTTAACTACTAACAACTCTTTAATTACTTCTCTTAAGTAACCAACTTATCTTAAATTAATTATTGTTAATTACAATTTAAATTAGTATTAAATCATTAATCCAATTAATGATTCTCAATTCCAAATTAATTATTTCTTAATTAACTTAAACCTTAATTACTTAACAAATTGGCCCTTAATTTTCTAACTAACAGTCCGCAATTAATTAATACTAAATCGTTAATTAATTAATTGTCATAATCGCCCTTAATCATTTAAACCTAATTTATTTTAAGATAAATTATGACTTAATTTAAAATTATCACATGCGGTTAAAACATTTCATTTAATATCTACTTTCAGGATTTAAGGCTTAATATAATTAACCAATTTAAACTATAATCAAATTTTAATTCAATTTATAAAACATTTAAAATCTAATGTTAAAGAACTTTTATAAGAATTTTATGTAAGTAGAGTTTTAAACTTTTATAAAAAAAAATTATAATTTAAGCATTCAAACTTGCTTAAACAATTTAAATTTCCAAAACTATATTTATTTTTAAAACTAGGATGCAAAAGTTAATTTGGAACCATACATTAAACTGGGTTGAAAGCTTTATTTAAGAGCTGGCCTTAAATTCCAAATTCACTTCGAACTTTAACAACAAACAGGCTTAAACCTGTTTCAACAGTTTAAACAACTCGAATATGAACTCGAGTATAAAGCCACAACCCAACCCAACATCATAAGCTTCCAGACATGCACCATGCACTTGCACCGTGCCACCCACCACCTCTGGTCCTCAACGACGCCTCCCTCATGTCGGCAATCTCCATCGCACCATAATCTGATCATCAGATCTTTCAACCTCCCTCAAAAATCGATTTCGAGCTTTTCGTCACCACCTGGAACGAAACACCCAAACTGGAACGAAAGTGAAACCTGGATCCCCCCTCTTCCTCTCATCACTGACCATCAGACGACAAGAAACTCCGGCCACTTCATCTTTGTTCACCCTCGAACCCACCTCCAAAACCCCGTTGAACTCGATCAAGCTAAGAGGTCATGCCGATCAAAATACTCAACCTAGTCAAAACTAGGTTTACGAACTGCAAACAGTCACTGCCGCTTCCACGATCATCTGAAATTTCATTCAATATTTTTACTTGATTCTCCGACCACTCTTCCACCTCCACGAAGAATCTCAACACCCCAGATCAACCAGAATGCCAGGGATTACTCAAACCCAATTTTCTGGTCAAACCAGAATCACACCCAAATCCCTTTATTAAAAATCAAGATCTTGGTTTCAAAAATCAAGTTTTAGTCTAAGTAGTTGATGTATATCCCTGAATTTCTCTATCATGAAAATTTAGTTTTGACGTATTTTTAGTTTGCTCTATTGTTTTTGTTGTCCAGACAAAAATACAAATTTATTTTAACTTAACAAATTTTTGAGCTAAACTCTATGGTATAACAATCATATTTGTCCAAGACATAAGTCTTAACAAAGATTGGGTCATGTGCAAATGATTTTCGAACTGACCTAGAGCCTGGAAATAACAGTGATCATATTATATAGAGACTTTGCACAGGCATCTATCCTATTTCATCATGTATTTAAATAACCATCCCTGTAAACATTATACTATATCCCTACAGTATTCATCACAAGCATATACCATATTTAAACCTGTTCTTTAATTAAAAAGTTTCTCACTTTTATAATATATTTGAACAGAGCTTGAAAACTACTGTATAATTAACAGAGGCATATATGTATATATAAGCAGATATGCACATATTCTTCCACTCAATATTCATCTACATATGAAGTTATCTATGCAAACCTGTACCCAAAATACTATGCATCAGATCAACATTTAAAGGATGTAGTTTGCTCAATTTTTCAAATTTCCTGTTTTACTATTTATTTTTTCTTTTATTGACCAGGAAAAGGAAAGACATGATTTCCTTAAAACCTGCTACTTGAAACTGAATTATGATTCGCTTTTAAACTGGAATATATATAATTACATTCACTCATCTTCGCGTGATCAGGAAAACATTTACGCTGATATTCATTAACTATCACTTCAACATTTATTACCTGAACAAAGTTTTAAATGGCTTGGATTTAAGTTTATCCACCGATCAGTCATGTATCCAATTTTTTACAGACATATATATATATATATATACTTATAACCAAACAAACATGTACAACATCGTTCACGTTATATTTTCCCAAGATCATCATATGCAACTTTAAAATATTCCAGCAGTTTTAGAGTTACTCACCTTCTTTGCTAAACAGAGTACTGCTTTTGCTTCTCTGCATTTATTCTTAAATCCTTAATGGAAGCTTGGTTATGCTCCTGCCTGAGTCTCTGACCTTCTTTGCTTTATTTTAAAACAAAGAACTTGTACGAGTGGTATGAACCAGATAGGAATTAATAGGTATTTTATATAGAAAACAGTTTACATTTTTTTATTGACCAGGCAAGACTTTTGAACCTTAAAATGATTTTATATATGTTGCGAAATGACTCTTTTTGTGCTAGCATTAAATGCAAGGGTCTCTTTTATGTTTGTAAATCTACTTCAGTTTGTACGAATGGATGAAATGGAAGTAAGTGTGGTATACAAAACAAAATAGGCTGTAGCTTAGACAATTAATCTCCATAATACATTGGTTTAAAATTAACTAGTACGTGACAATATTTATTTATTTATGAGCCATGTATTCATTTATTTTTATTAAAATTCTCCTTTTTAAAATCATGTTCCTATATATATACATATATGTATATGTATATACATTCGCTGTTTAAATCAAAGCATGTATGTGAATATGTAATCTATATTACTATGTAAAAAAAAAGAATTCCTATCGTTCAAAGCTTATCCATTCTGAAAATAACATCAATTTATCTTACAGAAAAAAAATATTTCTACCTGCATTGCAACAATTCGAAAGAGAAAAGAAATCATACTCACAAGAAATCTTGGTTTGCCCTTCACGTGTCCAGGAGAGCCACACCCAACATCAAATCCTAATAACGAACACTGGCGCATCACCTTGAGGCTACTCGGTAGAAAATAGATCGCCGAGTTCTTCCTCGTTCGTCTGAGCCAACACCCAGCCCTAATAACGCGCGCCAACTCACACGCTCCCTCCTCGCCGATACCGATTCGAATTAGGCAGCACCTTCGAGTTCAAATCGAGCTCATACTCCCCTATCGAACCACGTACCTCTTGACTCTGTATCGGCTTCTCCTCCTTCCCATCACGCGGCTGCGGCCATTCCAAAATTCCGAACCAGGGTTTAGTTTAGTTTTTTTTTTCAAATCGAACGGAATTGGGGTTTTTTTTTGGAAAGGAGAAAAGATTTGGCCATAATCGAACTTGATGTCGATTTCGTGGTATCGGCCGTTGTTTTGTGAATTTTTTTTTATTTATCTCTTCAGGCTTCGGCCATTGATTTTTTACAAAATGAACTATCTTGATTTTGTTTTCGATTCGAACTGAAATAAGTGGGGAAGCGTAAATTGAAAAGTGATAGGTTGCGTATATGAATGGAGAAAACAAATGGCGTACCTGAGAAGGAGCAGCCATCAAACAGTCAACCATGTGTATATATATATATATATATATATATATATATATATATATAGTATTATTACGATATTTCTGCGTTATCGATATAAAAAATTTTTACAAGCCTTCAAATTATTTTAACAGACTTAAAACCTCAGATTTCATATTTTATTCCACTTCAAATTATTTAATTCAATAATTTAACTATCAATTAAATTGTAATATTTGTATTCAAGTTAAAATTATCCTTTCAATATTTAAAATCAATTAAATATTCCAATTTCAAATGCTCGAAAATTCCGGGTCGTCACATTCCTCCCCCCTTAAAAGAATTTCGTCCCCGAAATTACTAGTTAGGAAGAATGGTCCAATACCCGTTTACTTTTTCCTAAAACCAAACGGTTTCTAACAATTCAACATCTCACCAACTATCTCTTAAAAAAGATCCATTATCATTTTTATTAACTTTCAAATCTTTCCATATTTCCCAAACAACTCTATTTATACAATCATTCAAATTATAATTCAAAAATAAATTCTGAATTATCAAAATTTTCTTAAAAATTTTCTAACTCCCTGAATTCCCGAAAAATTTCGCTAGCGTCTCCTTTGCGCGACTAGCTCGGTATAACTACAAAATGGCTCTACGGCCTCCCAAATCCAAAAAGAAAACAAAAGGCCAAGTGGCACAATCCAAACCCAATCAAAATTACACACTAAATTTAAATACATACCTTTTGTCGGGCAATTCATATTTATCTTTCTGAAATCAAAACCAAAGCCCTTTTCCCTTTATATTACCTGCATATCCTGTTTAGCACCAATATCCAATCACAATATTCCCAAAACATTTTATCGACTTTCTCACAAAATGTCAATATCCATTCATTCCAATATTGACTTAAATTACATTGGTAGTATCAATTTCCATTTAAGACTTCACCATTCTTTCTTAAGTTTAGTATAAGCATTTTATATACTTCTTTATTTATTTTCATCTTACCATTTTAGTTTATATCCATTTCTATCCACAACGGTTCTTTCATTTCCATACGAATTCAATTTATTTTCACTTTAAATATTGAATTTTATTTTCCATTTATAACTAATTCATACCATTATTTTAGTTAGTTTCATTTACTAACTTATTCCAATTTTCCAGTTTTAAACCGTTTTGTCGTTAACAAAATTTCCCAAAATTTTCAAAAAAATTCTAACTCCCAAAATTTCTGAAAATTTTTGGCAGAGTCCCCTTTGTACGGAGGAGCTTTTGCAATTTGACAAAAGAGATAAATATATATACATCGACACACGGTCGGAAAAACCAAAAACAGTTCATATTTCCTATTTTTATTGCGTAGGCGTACCTTATTTAGCATATTAAGCAAGCGGCTTATTATTTTTAGCATATAGCACAACCAAATCCAGCCACACGGCTTCCAGGTAACTGTACTTACTCAATTTAAACATGTAAGTGCCAAATATATGCAGTTTAACTATATTTCACTTATTTACACTAGTTAAAACATATGAATTCTAAAAGAAACTCATACCAAACATTTTTCGTAAGCAATTAATATAGTTTCATGCTAATTCAACTATTTCAATTAATTATAAACCATTCTCATCCAATGTGAATGTTTTTCAATCCATTTGTATATAACTTCATTAATTTGAATGGTTTAAAACTCAATTGCTTACATTTAATTTATTTTTGAGCAAATTAAACTCATATTTAATTCAATTGCTTTCAAAACCAATTTATTTTACTTCTATCAACTCATAGAATTTTAATTACTTCCATTTACTTCAAATGACAATTTATTCCATGCAATTTGACGAGATTTAGGTGAATAAATAAGTATTTATGTTTTATAACCAACTTAAATTGATTTCACTCAATTTTATTCTTAATTCTATTCTATTTCCAAATTTATTCACAATCCAATTATCCTCGCTTCCATTTCAGATTTGAATACATTCACTTGTATTTCATTTATTAACCCAACTAGTTCCATTATTCAAACAAGTTCCATTCAAACCATTAACAATTTAGGTTCATCTTATTTACCAATTAAACTTCCCTTTTATTTTAATCCATTCACAATCATTTATTTAGCTCAACACATTCACTTAAACCATTCTAATAAACTTGAACATTCTATTTTCCTTATTGTCTCAAATTATTTCAATCCCTTAATAATTTTAAATGGTTTACAATTATTTCTTCTGGAATTTCATTCCATTAATACTATTTATAACTCATCGAATTTTATTTCGATTAAAAATTTATTTTCACTTGATTTAAAACCAATCCAATATTATCAAACTTTGTTTAAGTTGAATTCAATTCAACTCTCCTTCATTCATTTAGTTTAAGTCAATTTTCTTCAATTTTATTAAAATTTTATACTTAAGCTCATTCTCATTTTGCAAACAATTTCTCTTTTCAATTTAACTTGATTCTATTTCAATCCAATCTCATTTTAAATTTGTAATTTCATTTGATTGGTTATTATAGAATTTAACTTCCCAGATTCAACTCATTCAATTTATCACAAAGCCATTTCCAACTTATTTCCACTAATTTGTATTTTATTTGCAATTCATACCATTACTATTTTAAATCCAGTTCCCTTTTTTTTCTCGATACATTCCCAATTATTTTTAATTTGTTAACACTTTAAGTTAAATTTTAATTAATAACTCAAGTTTTGATTCTATTATTCACTTTTAATTTACCATCCAATTTACTAACTCACAATTCAACCTCATTCTCAATTACTTTCACTTCATCACAATTTGAGTCAATTTTAATTTATAACTTGAGTTTATTTCCAACTTCATCATAAACTTACAATTCAATTCCATTAACTAATTTATTATCCAATTAGTTCTCCCCTTATTCACAATCCAACACTTGAATTTTTATTCCAAATATCACTCCATTTAATTTTCTTAAGTTCAATATTTATTTTATACTTCAAGTTTGGATCCTCATTTCATTTTTCAATTTATCAAAATATTGATTTTGGGCATTGTATTCCATTTTCAGTTTAATAAGTCACAACTTATTATTTTATACAATTCCATTCATCATAAGCTGGAATATATTCATCTTTTATTTTTAACTCAAGCCTTCTATTTATTTATAGCCCAAACATATTTTATTTCCATGGATCTTTAATTCTTTTATAAGTTATTCTGATTTACTGATTTCAATTCTCATTTATTATCCAATTTACTTTCCATTTATTCAGGTAAGAATCGAATTCATTCAATAATTCAACTGAATTTTTATTCCAATTCAATTTTATCTTAATTCGGATTTATTTAACTCAATTCGATTCCAACCTGATTCGAATACAACTGGATATTATTTCAGCTTATTCAATAAATTTCAATCCAATCAAATTTTTATTTCCAACTCCAAGTTAATTTTCATTTTCAACTTTTCTCTTTAAATTCAAATTCCAACATCCAAATCTAATATTTCCCTGATTGAAAAATCATCTCAATTTATAAGCTTATTACCTATCTCATCAGGATTTTTAAACATCCGACTTTTGTTTTAGAATCATCTTAAAATCTCCAACATCTCAAATCTCATTTCTCAAAAATTTAAACCAATCCTGGTTTTTATGTTCAACACATTTCCTTTGAGATTTTCAAAAACAAACAAGTTTTCCTAAACAAACCAATTTGGTAGCAATCTGTCACTCAGAAATTCGAAAATGAATACTGATGATGCGGCCGTCATCATCAGAATTATTTTCCAATAATCCAAGAGATTTCAATGCTATTTCACTTCCAAAATCCATTTTAAAACAATTTTCCTTTCGGAAGTATCTCCAAAACAATTTGTTATTATTCATCTTCAAATACTTTTGACAAACACTTCCAAATTTCCGGGATTTAAAATTCCAAATCCTGCTTTAAATCAATTTTACTATAATTTTATTTGCATAGCTTAAGCTCATACAAATTCTTATTTGGTTATATTTTAATTTATAATGCACATTTACAATTCATATTTATAAATTTCATTTTCTAATGAATTTATTTACTTAAACCTTTTTGGTTGTATTTTCAATTTTAAGTCAAATTTTCACTCAACAATGATAATAATTCAATACTATTCTTTCTAACATCCAAACAACCATATATTAGATAAATAGTTTAAGAAAACTTTTTCTTATATCAAAATATATTTTTGGGCAAAATTATTTCATTCACCCACATTTAAAACAATACCATGTCGATTGTTCTATTCAAGTGTTTAGAAACCCTTTCAATACAGTTGCGCAGACTGTGCCGACGAAGGTTCATATGCCACTCAATAAATCAATCAACACAATATTAAAACAATTTATACTCACCAACAAATACGCGCTCATATCTATTAATACGCTCAAACTCATTATAGAGTACTACAGACTCTATTTTAAATGAGTAATTCCCACCAGAGCCAAGGTTATCACCAACCTAAGCTCTGATACCAACTGTAACGACCCGCAAATCCGTACCCCTTGAGTCAACACTATTCTACAACAATCAACTCAAGTTGCACAGAAATACGAACCATTTGGGTATAAGAAGAAGAGGTAGAAGAAGAGAAAACAAAATCAACATCAGAATCTAACCATCGCAGCGGAATAAAATATAATAGATAATAAATAATCTTTACTCAAAAATCAAATATATCAGTTTACATATATTACATCATCAGAGTACATCAGTCACAACTCACATCAATAACAAACAATGGATACACAACAACTCAACAGCGGAATATATATATAAACAAGTACGAATGTACGTATCGTCAATCCAGCTCGTCTCCTGAGCTCCATAGCATTTCCTGTATCCTATAATACTCGGTCTGACCCGAGCATTACAGTTAAATAACACCCGAGTCAGTCTGGATTACCAGCATGGGAAAATCACACCCAATTGATTATTAAAGTTTCAAAAATCCTTTGAAAACAAAAGCATCTCGTAAGACCACGCCACAAATAAACATGTCGGGTTTTACCTTACGATAGCTAAAACAATTTTTATAGAAATCCTCTGATATTATAATAGGGTCTATATACAAATACTTATAAAATAGCCGAAATTGTTACATTTATTAAATTCCAGCTACTAGCCACAAAAGTGGGTAATACAAACAAAACTCGTACAAGGCACGTAGGGAGAATGGATTTCCAACTAATGACTAGGCACTGGGGTACCACCTGTCACAGTACGGGGCCTAGATCACCGTACCGAGGATTACTCCCTTCATCCCCTGCAACACAAGGCCGGAACCATTCCTTACTAAACAGTCCCGAACAAGATAAACCCCGTGGTTGGCGCGACCAACCACCCACTAAGCCGAAATAATAAAGGGACATCTAGACAGGGGAAATATCTTGTCCTGCTTGGGCATGACCCACCTAACCTTGCTGCATATCCCCTGATTTTCAGTCATTCCCATTTGGTGAGGCTTGAGGCTAAACGTTACCTTTAGAACGTTTTCACTTAGAATGCCCATCGTCCACCTGACGATGTTTCGCAAGCATTCATCCATACAAGTCCGTCCCGGGTTCGAACGGAACCGAAGGCACTATTCCTACTACATCCATTTTGGAAATATCCTCAGGATTAGTAGCGACTAGCCCTTGCACTTCACTGCTCCATCTTCGAATCCAAAATCGTTTACACGAAACGTTCAAACCAGATCGAAGTGGTTTTCGAGAAATAAATCTCGATCCTGGTCTCTTCGAAACGATCAACGCATTTTTGTCCAATATTGATAGTCGGTGATTTAACTATCAATAAATATTCACAACCAACCATCCATCAATAAATAATTTCCTAAATTATTTATTTATCTCAAAAATATCTTCATAATATATATTTCTATTTTCAATCCTTTTTGAAAACTGTTCAAACATATTCCTTTCTCGGAATAAATTCTCCAATATCTATTTCCACTGAAACGCCGAGTATAAATACTTTTAGCTTTAAAATGATCTTAAAAGCACTTAGTTATAAAATATACTTCATAGTCTCAGAAATTTAAAACTACTTTAATACTTAATTAAAATATGTACTTAGAAATATTTAATAAATAATAAGGCTATTTTTATAAAATATAAACTAGATTTTCCTTTAAGAACAAATACAAAGTCATTTAATAATTACTACGATAATAGTTTTGAAAAATATTTACTTTAGAATTTAAACATTTAAAAATGAAAAATTTTCTAAGATATGCCTTTTAAATTAACATTAAAACCTTTAACTTATATTTAAGATTGCTTGAAAATCGTACTTGGCTATCCAGAGAAAATTCCAACTTCAAGCACTTAAATCAATTTTCCCAAAATGATTTCCAGTTTATTTTATTTATTCAAAAATCCTTTAATTTCAGATTTTATTCCTTCATTATAATTTAAAATACTTGTAATTGAAATACCAATTTAGATTTCTCAATTTGCTTCTTATTCCTTTAGATAACTTAAAACTCTCAGTTTTACAATAATTCTTTATTCATTTAAATTAATATCACATAAATTTACAATACATTAATTTCGGTTTATTCAACCCTTTTTCTTCTCATATTCGAAGTTCTTTATTAGTATTTAGCATATTCCCATTTCTTTCTCCATTCATTCTAAAGTTATTAAATTCTCTAAGATTATTTCGTTTACAAATTTACTTCCTTTATTTTCTTCCCAAAATCCAATTATATATTTTTGATAATTCATTATACCCAATATATATCCAATCAGGTCACATCATTCAATATTCCAATATATTCAACATCGAATATCAAGTAATCACATCAGAGAATATTAAATAATAAATAAATGTTGGGGGATCCAGTTAGATCCTGCATCCACAGACGTCAGCACAATATAATATACCAATCCCAAAATATCATGCTATATCACATCAATCAATTCAAACCATTCAAACAATCATTAAAATTTAATCATTTTAAATTTTAAATTTAAACCGAGTGAGATTAACTCACCTTTAATTTTATTTGCAATCCAATCCAAACGGCTTTATTTCTTCCGGATATCGACCTTGTAAAAACATTTTACATTTTATTAACACTTAAAGTAATCAACCAGTCAGTTACCAATTATTAATAAAATTTCAACTAATTTCCCTCTAATAAATTATTATATTATTATTATTATTTTGGTGCCTAAGATAATTAAATAGATTAGTTAGACAATTAATCTCCATAATACATTGGTTTAAAATTAACTAGTACGTGACAATATTTATTTTATTTATGAGCCATGTATTCATTTATTTTTATTAAAATTCTCCTTTTTAAAATCATGTTCCTATATATATACATATATGTATATGTATATATAGATTCGCTGTTTAAATCAAAGCATGTATGTGAATATGTAATCTATATTACTATGGTAAAAAAAAAGAATTCCTATCGTTCAAAGCTTATCCATTCTGAAAATAACATCAATTTACCTTACAGAAAAAAAATATTTCTACCTGCATTGCAACAATTCGAAAGAGAAAAGAAATCATACTCACAAGAAATCTTGGTTTGCCCTTCACGTGTCCAGGAGAGCCACACCCAACATCAAATCCTAATAACGAACACTGGCGCATCACCTTGAGGCTACTCGGTAGAAAATAGATCGCCGAGTTCTTCCTCGTTCGTCTGAGCCAACACCCAACCCTAATAACGCGCGCCAACTCACACGCTCCCTCCTCGCCGATACCGATTCGAATTAGGCAGCACCTTCGAGTTCAAATCGAGCTCATACTCCCCTATCGAACCACGTACCTCTCGACTCTGTATCGGCTTCTCCTCCTTCCCATCACGCGGCTGCGGCCATTCCAAAATTCCGAACCAGGGTTTAGTTTAGTTTTTTTTTTTCGAATCGAACGGAATTGGGGTTTTTTTTGGAAAGGAGAAAGGATTTGGCCATAATCGAACTTGATATCGATTTCATGGTATCGGCCGTTGTTTTGTGAATTTTTTTTTATTTATCTCTTCAGGCTTCGGCCATTGATTTTTTACAAAATGAACTATCTTGATTTTGTTTTCGATTCGAACTGAAATAAGTGGGGAAGCGTAAATTGAAAAGTGATAGGTTGCGTATATGAATGGAGAAAAAACAAATGGCGTACCTGAGAAGGAGCAGCCATCCAACAGTCAACCGTATATATATATATATATATATATATATATATATATATATATAGTATTATTACGATATTTCTGTGTTATCGTTATAAAATTTTTTTACAAACCTTCAAATTATTTTAACAGACTTAAAACCTCAGATTTCATATTTTATTCCACTTCAAATTATTTAATTCAATAATTTAACTATCAATTAAATTGTAATATTTGAATTCAAGTTAAAATTTAACCTTTAAATATTTGAAATCAATTAAATATTCCAATTTCAAATGCTCGAAAATTCCGGGTCGTCACATTGTTATTTTCAGAATGGATAAGCTTTGGACGATAGGAATTCTTTTTTTTTTACATAGTAATATAGATTACATATTCACATACATGCTTTGATTTAAACAGCGAATGTATATACATATACATGTACATATATGTATATATATAGGAACATGATTTTAAAAAGGAGAATTTTAATAAAAATAAATGAATACATGGCTCATAAATAAAATAAATATTGTCACGTGCTAGTTAATTTTAAACCAATGTATTATGGAGATTAATTGTCTAACTAATCTATTTAATTATCTTAGGCACCAAAAAAATAATAATAATAATATAATAATTTATTAGAGGGAAATTAGTTGAAATTTTATTAATAATTGGTAACTGACTGGTTGATTACTATAAGTGTTAATAAAATGTAAAATGTTTTTACAAGGTCGATATCCGGAAGAAATAAAGCCGTTTGGATTGGATTGCAAATAAAATTAAAGGTGAGTTAATCTCACACAGTTTAAATTTAAACTTTAAAATGATTAAATTTTAATGATTGTTTGAATGGTTTGAATTGATTGATATGATATAGTATGATATTTTGGGATTGGTATATTATATTGTGCTGACGTCTGTGGATGCAGGAAAAACAGGTTGGAGGGATCCAACTGGATCCCTCAACATTTATTTATTATTTAATATTCTCTGATGTGATTACTTGATATTCGATGTTGAATATATTGGAATATTGAATGATGTGACCTGATTGGATATATATTGGGTATAATGAATTATCAGAAATATATAATTGGATTTTGGGAAGAAAATAAAGGAAGTAAATTTGTAAACGAAATAATCTTAGAGAATTTAATAACTTTAGAATGAATGGAGAAAGAAATGGGAATATGTTAAATACTAATAAAGAACTTCGAATATGAGAAGAAAAAGGGTTGAATAAACCGAAATTAATGTATTGTAAATTTATGTGATATTAATTTAAATGAATAAAGAATTATTGTAAAACTGAGAGTTTTAAGTTATCTAAAGGAATAAGATGCAAATTGAGAAATCTAAATTCGTATTTCAATTATAAGTATTTTAAATCATAATGAAGGAATAAAATCTGAAATTAAAGGATTTTTGAATAAATAAAATAAACTGGAAATCAATTTGGGAAAATTGATTTAAGTGCTTGAAGTTGGAATTTTCTCTGGATAGCCAAGTACGATTTTCAAGCAATCTTAAATATAAGTTAAAGGTTTTAATGTTAATTTAAAAGGCATATCTTAGAAAATTTATTATTTTTAAATGTTTAAATTCTAAAGTAAATATTTTTCAAAACTATTATCGTAGTAATTATTAAATGACTTGGTATTTGTTCTTAAAGAAAAATCTAGTTTATATTTTATAAAAATAACCTTATTATTTATTAAATATTTCTAAGTACATATTTTAATTAAGTATTAAAGTAGTTTTAAATTTGTAACGTTTCAGATTTTGCCCGCTCAAAAATCGACATCCATACTTCATATCGTATTCGAATGCCATAGATTCGACCGTTCAAATCCGATTCGCCGGAGCTTATAACAATCATTAAGTAAATAACACAGCGGAATAAAAGAATAATACATTGATATACAGCTTTGATACAATATCTGATACAACAGATGATCTAATAGATATCAATATACATCAGAGATATGATACAATAAAATAGCAGCGGAAAGAAAATAGATAACATCTAGCATACGGAACAAATAACTCTGAGATAATCTTCAAAAGAGAACTCCGAGAACTGCAACTCCATTTCCAAGAATCAATCCAGCAATAGCTCGAACTCCCAATAACGATGCACAAAGATAAGCAAGACTGGTGCGATCCAAAGACTGAACTAACTCCAGATAAACTACCAATCTGACTATCTGAAAGACCCAACTCTAGACTGCTCGTGTAGAAAAATTTTGAGCACCTAGAGTTTAGGAAAGAAACAATAAACTCCGGATCAGTCGTGGGACTGGTGTGAGCAACAAAAACAGTTTATCTTATAAAAACAATCAAAGAAAGAATTTTAAAGTCAATTCGCAATGCTTTTGAAAAATGAGACTACCATAAGGCCTCCCGCACACACACACAATGCAAACGCAGAATCGGAGGAGATTTCTCCTTATGATAGTCAAAGATGCTTGATACGTATTAAAAGAAACATTTGATATTATTACTAGTGCATAGTGTAGTAAAAATCATTTCGAAAGTAAAGATATAAATCTTAGCCAACATAGACATTTCGAACTATGCCTACTATAGCTACCATCCAAACAGTGGGGCGCCACCATAAGTGAATGATAGGTTCTACAACTAAAACCGTACAAGATCGTATTGTTTCTTTGGATTTCCAACAAATGGTCAGGCCAAGGAACTTCCCATTGCCACATGAGAATGCCTCTGGAAGGACATTCCCGAGAACCAAACCGGAACTCTGCCAACACAAGGCCGGGTTACCCCTAACTGGGTAACTACTGACACGAGCACGCCATTCCCCGATCGTAAACGACCTTTCTCACGGGATCCCGATAACCAACAACCACAAAGTAATAAATTCGCAGTAACCACATAGGTTAAATATCTGGGCTCCATACCATGATACCACCTCTATCCAGAAGGAAATGCACATACCCTAAAGGGAGCTACCCCTCATAACCTTGCCGCATCTTTCCTGTTTTGACCATTTCCGGGGTGTGAGGCTCGACGAAGTCTCGTCCACAAAAACACGCTTTATACAAAAGCCATGCTTTGGGTCAACAAATGATCATAGAAATGATCACCAGGATAGACGATCAAATAAATGATCCTATCACAAATAATCAACACAATGATCATTTACAGCTACACTCAGCATGTCACATTACCAAATTGGGAATATATCGCTGATAACTTCAACTATATAACCTCTGAGCTCGTACGTCTCAGAGAAGGGTGTTAAGCTAAAAGAATAAATTCTCCGCCACCAACAGAAATATATTTGAAAGAAATCTGCTTTATATCTCAACTTGTAATGTCAGACATACAATCCATACAAGTCTGTTCCGGGCTTGAACAGAACCGAAGGCACTTACAAAGAAGTCCTTGCAATCCGGATATACACAATCCTGATCGGATTCACCATCACATATGGAGAACTCTATACCGGAGCAACTCGGTGCAGAGTCAATCGACAGGTCATCCTATCGCTCTCGCAAATACCGGGTCTTCAACACCGATCTTCAATGCTATTCATAACGACGTATCACATATTCGGAATGGGTTATACGACACAAAGGTCCTTTCCCGGTTAAACCGAATAGTGAGCGAAATAGTTCAAAAACATATGGATATTGGGATTTCAATTAAGTCACAACTTAAAAATCCAAAGTTTTTCTTTCAAATGGTTTAACAATTTACCATTTCAATCTTTAAAACAAAAAGATTCATTTTCACAACCTTTAACGGTTTAAACAATTTTCACATTTTAATCTTTTAAACAAAAGATTCATTCATAGATTTTCCAAATCAATTTTCATTTCGATTTGATTAACTCGTTAAATCTTTAAATCAAAGATTTAACTTTATAGCCTTCAAAACAATTTCATTTCAATTTGATTTAAACAAATCATCAATTTAAATCTGTTAAGAATAAACAGATTTAATTCATAGCTTTCAAAAAGAATTCATTTATAACTTAGGAAAATCATTTCTCTATTCAATCTTGAAATTCCCCTAATTAACTGGAATCTCAGTTCTTATCTAAAAGTGTTTATCATTTGAAAACAACAGTTTTCATTTTGGAAATCTGATTCATTTATACGAGTTGAAATCCTTGGGTTAAATTAAAATTCCCAAAAATAATACTTTAAAAATGGTTTAACTCATAATGACTAGTATAATATCATTAATCCCTAATTTCAAATTACAGAATTCAATTTGAATATTGAATTCAAATTTAAATTAAAGTATTTAAATTTCAACACTTAATCCAGTTATTCAAAATAAATTTTCATCTTTGAAATTCCATTTCAAAAGCTTTTCACTTCTATTCCAATTCCATTTCCAAAACATTTGAATTTAAAAATTCAAATTTTAAACTATTTCAAAAATCTGTGACTTAATCGATTTCCTCGTGAAATCCATAATTGTGTGTGTATGGTGTGGTCCAGGGGTTTAACACAATAGTGCAACATCATTCAATCATTTCAGATCAAACACAGAAATATAGTTGATAAGCGATATAACTATAAAGTTTATCGCCCATTCACAGATTCACAGATAATATAACAATGTAAATGAATGGAAAATTTATACACAGTCACAGAACAAGATATCACAGATCAGATAGGACAATCAATCAGGGCATTTCATACAAAATAATCATTCATAAGTAAGGTCAAGCATTCAATAATCATTTATAAACAGGATTTATTTAAATTTATTTAATCCTAATTAATTCACTTTATTTCCAATTAAATGAATTACTTATGGATTTATTTATCAAACAGATTAATAAGTAAAGTTACTCTTAATTCATCACATAAATTTGATTACCCTTTAAATGAATTAATTACTTATAAAATTTAATTATCCTCAAATGAATTATCAAATCAATTTATCACGTTATCCTTAAATTTATTATTGCTTGATCACTTGATTTAATCAATTTCAATCATTAATTAATTATTCTTAATTAAGTAATTATCTTAAATAATCGATTATCTTTAATTAATTGTCATCAATAAATTACAAAACATTTAATGAATTATCTTTTAATAAATAAATCTTTAAACCCAAATTAATTAATTTAAATCTTTAATTTAATAAATCCAAATCATTATTTAATTAAGTAAATAAATTATCCATTTTAATTAACTTAATAATTAACGAATTTCAAACCATTAAATTCTAATTAACTTTTAATAACTTAGTTATCATTATATACATCTAACATTTTACCTTTATAATTAACTTTTGTTTTAACTCAATTTGATTAATTTTAACTTTAAAAATTTTACTTTGTTTAAGTTTAAAATTTAAACTCTACCAACACCCCAAACATTGACAGGTTTTCATCAAAACCTGTAGAAACGCAAAAGTAACCCCACGCCCACCATTAACTTCGAGTTTCCCTTCCTTTTGCTCCGAGCCCTACCCCCAATAACCTCGAGTAAACTTCGAGTCAACATATGCAGTTCATCACCCTGCTTCTTCCCCAAAGCTCCAAACCAGATACGAAAAGATGCACGTATACGTGCACAATCGCGATGACCATCGCCGATCAACGTTGCTACCTCCAGCACGTCACTGATCATCCTCATCTTCGATCCGAACCACCCAAAATTCATCACGAACCCAAAATCGAGATTGAGCTATTCAATCAAAACTGGAACAGAACTCAACCAACTTAAATCACCTCGACCTGTCAATGTCGACTCCCAGAGATCACGAATCTTCGTCCACACCTTCACTGATCAACCACGAACCCATCCCCCTTGGTGCGATCGAACTCGATGCACCACAGTCGACGAGATTGCCGCGTCATCTTCGTTGAACAAAATTGAAGCTTAAACCCTAGTTCAACCTCATCTGCTTCCCACAACGAATTATAAAATCATCCATCATTTTTCTGATGATCTTTAACCTCCAAACATGCTTCCCCTTCAATCACGAGATTTATCGTTACTCCAATCACCAAAAATTGACGAATTTACAATTTCTGTTCATACCCCAATATCTCGACAACCATGCAACTGAAAATCTTGAAATAACTCTCAAAAATCATTATTTTGAAATTCAAACATGACTGTGTAATTAGATTTTAAAGTTAACATATTCGATTTTCTGATGAATATGTTGATCTACTGTAAATTTTCAATTGCAAAGATATTTCCTAAATTTTTATACCTAATATTATTTTTAAAACTAACCTTACATTATTGTGAACAACTTTATTTCATACGTCACGATCTAAATGTCATCATTCAAAAAGATATGGGTTTTATTTATTTTTTTCTCCTTCTTTTAACTGGATTAACCTGTACTGTTTAAACAGAGGTTTGTTTTTTTCTTTTTAAACATATATTGTATTCAACATACATATATCTTAATATACACACATGCAGAATATTCACACCATTATATCATCACATATTTCACATTCAGATCCAATCATCAAAAAAAAATAAAAAAAATAGAATAAGGTCAAGTTTGCTCACAGTGTTTGACAGAGAAAATTGACAGAGCTTGTTTTGCATTTGATTTTGGATCTGATTGAAGTTTGATTTCTTTTTCAGTTGAATCTTTGCTTTGATATCCTGCTTCTGTTTTTCTTTTCTAGCTTTGCTTAGTTATGTTTTGAACGAACTGAAGTTAAATAAGTTGATATATATAGAAAAGGATGTACAGGGATTACAAGCTTGTACTGGGTGATAGTAAAATTTTGTACAATAGGCATGCTGAACATATTGTATGTACTTAGAGATGTCTTGCATTAATGGCTGATATATGAAATGTTATAGTGTACTAGAGGTAGTAGCATTGCATTTTTTTTTTTACAGGCTATAAATTTATTATTATCTTCTCTTGTACTTCTTTGTTTCTTTTTAAAATCTGGCCATCAAGATTTTGTGGAGGCTATGCCGAATTGTTTTGATACTTGAACATGCAGATTTGCTTCTACATACCTATATTTTTATCATTTATTTGCTTGTACTTGTTTATACATATAAATGTATTTGTTTACTTGGTTTATGTTTTATTTTGTACTCGTATTTATTTGTTTGAAAACTTTATTTTTACTTTGTTTCGTTTACTTTGCTTATTTATTTGTTTATAAAATTTACTCAAGTATAAACACACTTTTATACTTAAACAAAGTTTTAAAATCTTACCTTTCCTTTATTTTTAAACTTATATTATTAAATACTTAATTTACTTAAAATTATTTCAAACTTATGCGCATTTTTATAAGATTTATTTTATATTTACAATCATAGTTTCCCAAAGTACATACATATATTATTTTATTTTTATACTAATGTTTTACTTGTATATGAACATAAATTTCTATTGTCAATATATTGTTTAAATTTTTTTTTAACTAATTTGTTTCATGTGTATATTTTACATTTTATAGTTTACATAACCAATTTTATTTTCTGAAATGACTTTTTAACTTGCCTAATTTATCTCTATTTATAACTCAAATATTTATTTTACTTCTATTTTTAGTTTAAATATTTATCATAAATCTTACTTTAAAAATTATTGTTTTACATTTCTCTTTGTACACATATATTTTATATAACTCAAATTATCATCATTTATATATTTTTAAATCAATTTATTTATTTATTTCTATACTTGTGTTTAAAGTATATTATTTATTTTTCAAAATCATTTATTTAAGAATTTATTTAAAATCCAATATATACATATATATTCTCATATATACAAATTTTCAAATCCATATGACTTTACATATTTTCTATTTGAATCGGGGAAACTCGCTTCCATTTATAATTAATTTTATAAATTTTTATTCAAAATTTCATTTAATTATCAATCTAAATTAAATTAAAATCTAGGGTCGTTACAGACTTCCCCCCTTAAAAGAATTTCGTCCTCGAAATTCGCAGGCACGAAAATAACAAAGATAGACAGATTTGATCTGCTATAATTCCTCAAACTTAAGATATGAATTCCAAATTCAAGTCGGAATATCTCAAAATATATACCAATTTGTCCCACTTCGGACTTCGACCAACCCAGGAAATTAAAACAGAATTTCAAAATTTGGTTTTAAACAAAATCGTGGTATCGATATAATTCAAATTTAGCTTCATATTTTATTAATCAATTTAACTCAAATTTAAAAATTTCCAATTTATTCAAAATTCCCAATTTCAAATTTCCAATTCATATTCATTAAGGTTTAAATCAAAAACCGATAAGAAACGGATGAAAATACAACGTAAAGATTTTCTACAACGATTCGTAGGGCCATCATAACACCAAAACTTCTTCTGGAGCTATCACAAAGAAATCAAAAGAATTTAGAATCGAATCAAAGAAATTGATAAGAAAGTTATTTCCACTGTTGTTACAGAGTATTGACTAATTATAGTCGTATTTTCCTGTCCCCTATCTCGTTCTGTTCTTGCACTCATACTTACTATCAGTGGATAGTAAAAGAATTTACTGAGGCATTCAAACGGATATCTTAAGGATTACTCATTCTAGGATTTACTTCACCCTATCTCTAATGAGTTACTTAATGTGTTACACTCCTGAGCTAAAGTTCAACCCTTAGCTCTGATACCAAATGTAACGTTTCGGATTTTGCCCGCTCAAAAATCGACATCCATACTTCATATCGTATTCGAATGCCATAGATTCGACCGTTCAAATCCGATTCGCCAGAGCTTATAACAATCATTAAGTAAATAACACAGCGGAATAAAAGAATAATACATTGATATACAGCTTTGATACAATATCTGATACAACAGATGATCCAATAGATATCAATATACATCAGAGATATGATACAATAAAATAGCAGCGGAAAGAAAATAGATAACATCTAACATACGGAACAAATAACTCTGAGATAATCTTCAAAAGAGAACTCCGAGAACTGCAACTCCATTTCCAAGAATCAATCCAGCAATAGCTCGAACTCCCAATAACGATGCACAAAGATAAGCAAGACTGGTGCGATCCAAAGACTGAACTAACTCCAGATAAACTACCAATCTGACTATCTGAAAGACCCAACTCTAGACTGCTCGTGTAGAAAAATTTTGAGCACCTAGAGTTTAGGAAAGAAACAATAAACTCCGGATCAGTCGTGGGACTGGTGTGAGCAACAAAAACAGTTTATCTTATAAAAACAATCAAAGAAAGAATTTTAAAGTCAATTCGCAATGCTTTTGAAAAATGAGACTACCATAAGGCCTCCCGCACACACACACAATGCAAACGCAGAATCGGAGGAGATTTCTCCTTATGATAGTCAAAGATGCTTGATACGTATTAAAAGAAACATTTGATATTATTACTAGTGCATAGTGTAGTAAAAATCATTTCGAAAGTAAAGATATAAATCTTAGCCAACATAGACATTTCGAACTATGCCTACTATAGCTACCATCCAAACAGTGGGGCGCCACCATAAGTGAATGATAGGTTCTACAACTAAAACCGTACAAGATCGTATTGTTTCTTTGGATTTCCAACAAATGGTCAGGCCAAGGAACTTCCCATTGCCACATGAGAATGCCTCTGGAAGGACATTCCCGAGAACCAAACCGGAACTCTGCCAACACAAGGCCGGGTTACCCCTAACTGGGTAACTACTGACACGAGCACGCCATTCCCCGATCGTAAACGACCTTTCTCACGGGATCCCGATAACCAACAACCACAAAGTAATAAATTCGCAGTAACCACATAGGTTAAATATCTGGGCTCCATACCATGATACCACCTCTATCCAGAAGGAAATGCACATACCCTAAAGGGAGCTACCCCTCATAACCTTGCCGCATCTTTCCTGTTTTGACCATTTCCGGGGTGTGAGGCTCGACGAAGTCTCGTCCACAAAAACACGCTTTATACAAAAGCCATGCTTTGGGTCAACAAATGATCATAGAAATGATCACCAGGATAGACGATCAAATAAATGATCCTATCACAAATAATCAACACAATGATCATTTACAGCTACACTCAGCATGTCACATTACCAAATTGGGAATATATCGCTGATAACTTCAACTATATAACCTCTGAGCTCGTACGTCTCAGAGAAGGGTGTTAAGCTAAAAGAATAAATTCTCCGCCACCAACAGAAATATATTTGAAAGAAATCTGCTTTATATCTCAACTTGTAATGTCAGACATACAATCCATACAAGTCTGTTCCGGGCTTGAACAGAACCGAAGGCACTTACAAAGAAGTCCTTGCAATCCGGATATACACAATCCTGATCGGATTCACCATCACATATGGAGAACTCTATACCGGAGCAACTCGGTGCAGAGTCAATCGACAGGTCATCCTATCGCTCTCGCAAATACCGGGTCTTCAACACCGATCTTCAATGCTATTCATAACGACGTATCACATATTCGGAATGGGTTATACGACACAAAGGTCCTTTCCCGGTTAAACCGAATAGTGAGCGAAATAGTTCAAAAACATATGGATATTGGGATTTCAATTAAGTCACAACTTAAAAATCCAAAGTTTTTCTTTCAAATGGTTTAACAATTTACCATTTCAATCTTTAAAACAAAAAGATTCATTTTCACAACCTTTAACGGTTTAAACAATTTTCACATTTTAATCTTTTAAACAAAAGATTCATTCACAGATTTTCCAAATCAATTTTCATTTCGATTTGATTAACTCGTTAAATCTTTAAATCAAAGATTTAACTTTATAGCCTTCAAAACAATTTCATTTCAATTTGATTTAAACAAATCATCAATTTAAATCTGTTAAGAATAAACAGATTTAATTCATAGCTTTCAAAAAGAATTCATTTATAACTTAGGAAAATCATTTCTCTTTCAATCTTGAAATTCCCCTAATTAACTGGAATCTCAGTTCTTATCTAAAAGTGTTTATCATTTGAAAACAACAGTTTTCATTTTGGAAATCTGATTCATTTATACGAGTTGAAATCCTTGGGTTAAATTCAAATTCCCAAAAATAATACTTTAAAAATGGTTTAACTCATAATGACTAGTATAATATCATTAATCCCTAATTTCAAATTACAGAATTCAATTTGAATATTGAATTCAAATTTAAATTAAAGTATTTAAATTTCAACACTTAATCCAGTTATTCAAAATAAATTTTCATCTTTGAAATTCCATTTCAAAAGATTTTCACTTCTATTCCAATTCCATTTCCAAAACATTTGAATTTAAAAATTCAAATTTTAAACTATTTCAAAAATCTGTGACTTAATCGATTTCCTCGTGAAATCCATAATTGTGTGTGTATGGTGTGGTCCAGGGGTTTAACACAATAGTGCAACATCATTCAATCATTTCAGATCAAACACAGAAATATAGTTGATAAGCGATATAACTATAAAGCTTATCGCCCATTCACAGATTCACAGATAATATAACAATGTAAATGAATGGAAAATTTATACACAGTCACAGAACAAGATATCACAGATCAGATAGGACAATCAATCAGGGCATTTCATACAAAATAATCATTCATAAGTAAGGTCAAGCATTCAATAATCATTTATAAACAGGATTTATTTAAATTTATTTAATCCTAATTAATTCACTTTATTTCCAATTAAATGAATTACTTATGGATTTATTTATCAAACAGATTAATAAGTAAAGTTACTCTTAATTCATCACATAAATTTGATTACCCTTTAAATGAATTAATTACTTATAAAATTTAATTATCCTCGAATGAATTATCAAATCAATTTATCACGTTATCCTTAAATTTATTATTGCTTGATCACTTGATTTAATCAATTTCAATCATTAATTAATTATTCTTAATTAAGTAATTATCTTAAATAATCGATTATCTTTAATTAATTGTCATCAATAAATTACAAAACATTTAATGAATTATCTTTTAATAAATAAATCTTTAAACCCAAATTAATTAATTTAAATCTTTAATTTAATAAATCCAAATCATTATTTAATTAAATAAATAAATTATCCATTTTAATTAACTTAATAATTAACGAATTTCAAACCATTAAATTCTAATTAACTTTTAATAACTTAGTTATCATTATATACATCTAACATTTTATCTTTATAATTAACTTTTGTTTTAACTCAATTTGATTAATTTTAACTTTAAAAATTTTACTTTGTTTAAGTTTAAAATTTAAACTCTACCAACACCCCAAACATTGACAGGTTTTCATCAAAACCTGTAGAAACGCAAAAGTAACCCCACGCCCACCATTAACTTCGAGTTTCCCTTCCTTTTGCTCCGAGCCCTACCCCCAATAACCTCGAGTAAACTTCGAGTCAACATACGCAGTTCATCACCCTGCTGCTTCCCCAAAGCTCCAAACCAGATACGAAAAGATGCACGTATACGTGCACAATCGCGATGACCATCGCCGATCAACGTTGCTACCTCCAGCACGTCACTGATCATCCTCATCTTCGATCCGAACCACCCAAAATTCATCACGAACCCAAAATCGAGATTGAGCTATTCAATCAAAACTGGAACAGAACTCAACCAACTTAAATCACCTCGACCTGTCAATGTCGACTCCCAGAGATCACGAATCTTCGTCCACACCTTCACTGATCAACCACGAACCCATCCCCTTTGGTGCGATCGAACTCGATGCACCACAGTCGACGAGATTGCCGCGTCATCTTCGTTGAACAAAATTGAAGCTTAAACCCTAGTTCAACCTCATCTGCTTCCCACAACGAATTATAAAATCATCCATCATTTTTCTGATGATCTTTAACCTCCAAACATGCTTCCCCTTCAATCACGAGATTTATCGTTACTCCAATCACCAAAAATTGACGAATTTACAATTTCTGTTCATACCCCAATATCTCGACAACCATGCAACTGAAAATCTTGAAATAACTCTCTAAAATCATTATTTTGAAATTCAAACATGACTGTGTAATTAGATTTTAAAGTTAACATATTCGATTTTCTGATGAATATGTTGATCTACTGTAAATTTTCAATTCCAAAGATATTTCCTAAATTTTTATACCTAATATTATTTTTAAAACTAACCTTACATTATTGTGAACAACTTTATTTCATACGTCACGATCTAAATGTCATCATTCAAAAAGATATGGGTTTTATTTATTTTTTTCTCCTTCTTTTAACTGGATTAACCTGTACTGTTTAAACAGAGGTTTGTTTTTTTCTTTTTAAACATATATTGTATTCAACATACATATATCTTAATATACACACATGCAGAATATTCACACCATTATATCATCACATATTTCACATTCAGATCCAATCATCAAAAAAAAATAAAAAAAATAGAATAAGGTCAAGTTTGCTCACAGTGTTTGACAGAGAAAATTGACAGAGCTTGTTTTGCATTTGATTTTGGATCTGATTGAAGTTTGATTTCTTTTTCAGTTGAATCTTTGCTTTGATATCCTGCTTCTGTTTTTCTTTTCTAGCTTTGCTTAGTTATGTTTTGAACGAACTGAAGTTAAATAAGTTGATATATATAGAAAAGGATGTACAGGGATTACAAGCTTGTACTGGGTGATAGTAAAATTTTGTACAATAGGCATGCTGAACATATTGTATGTACTTAGAGATGTCTTGCATTAATGGCTGATATATGAAATGTTATAGTGTACTAGAGGTAGTAGCATTGCATTTTTTTTTTTACAGGCTATAAATTTATTATTATCTTCTCTTGTACTTCTTTGTTTCTTTTTAAAATTTGGCCATCAAGATTTTGTGGAGGCTATGCCGAATTGTTTTGATACTTGAACATGCAGATTTGCTTCTACATACCTATATTTTTATCATTTATTTGCTTGTACTTGTTTATACATATAAATGTATTTGTTTACTTGGTTTATGTTTTATTTTGTACTCGTATTTATTTGTTTGAAAACTTTATTTTTACTTTGTTTCGTTTACTTTGCTTATTTATTTGTTTATAAAATTTACTCAAGTATAAACACACTTTTATACTTAAACAAAGTTTTAAAATCTTACCTTTCCTTTATTTTTAAACTTATATTATTAAATACTTAATTTACTTAAAATTATTTCAAACTTATGCGCATTTTTATAAGATTTATTTTATATTTACAATCATAGTTTCCCAAAGTACATACATATATTATTTTATTTTTATACTAATGTTTTACTTGTATATGAACATAAATTTCTATTGTCAATATATTGTTTAAATTTTTTTTTAACTAATTTGTTTCATGTGTATATTTTACATTTTATAGTTTACATAACCAATTTTATTTTCTGAAATGACTTTTTAACTTGCCTAATTTATCTCTATTTATAACTCAAATATTTATTTTACTTCTATTTTTAGTTTAAATATTTATCATAAATCTTACTTTAAAAATTATTGTTTTACATTTCTCTTTGTATACATATATTTTATATAACTCAAATTATCATCATTTATATATTTTTAAATCAATTTATTTATTTATTTCTATACTTGTGTCTAAAGTATATTATTTATTTTTCAAAATCATTTATTTAAGAATTTATTTAAAATCCAATATATACATATATATTCTCATATATACAAATTTTCAAATCCATATGACTTTACATATTTTCTATTTGAATCGGGGAAACTCGCTTCCATTTATAATTAATTTTATAAATTTTTATTCAAAATTTCATTTAATTATCAATTTAAATTAAATTAAAATCTAGGGTCGTTACAAAATTTTTGAGACTATGAAGTATATTTTATAACTAAGTGCTTTTAAGATCATTTTAAAGCTAAAAGTATTTATACTTGGTGTTTCAGTGGAAATAGATATTGGGGAATTTATTCCGAGAAAGGAATATGTTTGAACTGTTTTAAAAAAGGATTGAAAATAGAAATATATATTATGAAGATATTTTTGAGATAAATAAATAATTTGGGAAATTATTTATTGATGGATGGTTGGTTGTGAATATTTATTGATAGTTAAATCACCGACTATCAATATTGGACAAAAATGCGTTGATCGTTTCGAAGAGACCGGGATCGAGATTTATTTCTCGAAAACCACTTCGATCCGGTTTGAACATTTCGTGTAAACGATTTTGGATTCGAAGATGGAGCAGTGAAGTGCAAGGGCTAGTCGCTACTAATCCTGAGGATATTTCCAAAATGGATATAGTAGGAATAGTGCCTTCGGTTCCGTTCGAACCCGGGACGTACTTGTATGGATGAATGCTTGCGAAACATCGTCAGGTGGACGATGGGCATTCTAAGTGAAAACGTTCTAAAGGTAACGTTTAGCCTCAAGCCTCACCAAATGGGAATGACTGAAAATCAGGGGATATGCAGCAAGGTTAGGTGGGTCATGCCTAAGCAGGACAAGATATTTCCCCTGTCTAGATGTCCCTTTATTATTTCGGCTTAGTGGGTGGTTGGTCGCGCCAACCACGGGGTTTATCTTGTTCGGGACTGTTCAGTAAGGAATGGTTCCGGCCTTGTGTTGCAGGGGATGAAGGGAGTAATCCTCGGTACGGTGATCTAGGCCCCGTACTATGATAGATGGTACCCCAGTGCCTTGTCATTAGTTGGAAATCCATTCTCCCTACGTGCCTTGTACGAGTTTTGTTTGTATTACCCACTTTTGTGGCTAGTAGCTGGAATTTAATAAATGTAACAATTTCGGCTATTTTATAAGTATTTGTATATAGACCCTATTATAATATCAGAGGATTTCTATAAAAATTGTTTTAGCTATCGTAAGGTAAAATCCGACATGTTTATTTGTGGCGTGGTCTTACGAGATGCTTTTATTTTCAAAGGATTTTTGAAACTTTAATAATCAATTGGGTGTGATTTTCTCACGTTGGTAATCCAGACTGACTCGGGTGTTATTTAACTGTAATGCTCGGGTCAGACCGAGTATTATAGGATACAGGAAATGCTATGGAGCTCAGGAGACGAGCTGGATTGACGATACGTACATTCGTACTTGTTTATATATATATTCCGCTGTTGAGTTGTTGTGTATCCATTGTTTGTTATTGATGTGAGCTGTGACTGATGCACTCTGATGATGTAATATATGTAAACTGATATATTTGATTTTTGAGTAAAGATTATTTATTATCTATTATATTTTATTCCGCTGCGATGGTTAGATTCTGATGTTGATTTTGTTTTCTCTTCTTCTACCTCTTCTTCTTATACCCAAATGGTTCGTATTTCTATGCAACTTGAGTTGATTGTTGTAGAATAGTGTTGACTCAAGGGGTACGGATTTGTGGGTCGTTACAGTTATTTTCAACTCTAAACTTTAAATTTTATTTTTCATTTATAACTAATTCAATTTTTGGCTCTGATACCAAATGTAACGACTCGAAATTTTCTAACCCGAAAATTCCAGATAGTTATGAAAAGAAGAAAAAGATAGAAGAAGAAGAAGAACAGAACACCAAATATCTCACATTCGCAGCGGATAAAATATAATAATAAATAATAACAGTTTACAAAGAATACTATATCTGTCGATTACATTTAATATACATCAGAGTTTCACATATATCCACAGAACTGAATATTTACAATTATCATGACTGAGATTAACAATAATATAAATGCAGCGGAATACTCTATACGATATCGCATCCAGCTCGCCTCCTGAGCTCCAGAACGTACCTACCTGAAAATCTATAATACTCGGTCTGACCCGAGCATTACACCAAAGTTACACCCGGGTCAGGCTGGAAACCAGCATGAGTAAACCCAACTAACATGAAATACAAAAGTATACAACTCGTATAACCCGGGCAACTTATATCTATTTAACCAATTCACACTTTACTATAGACAACATCTATTTCACATATAATTTTCTAAGTACCAAACTTAGATATAATAAACTAATTCACTTAAATCTCTTCGATTCATCGTATTGATTTCACAAATCAATTTATAAAAGATTCGAAATGGTTTCGGGTATTTCCCAATACCCGACCCCGGCCTCTTCGAAAACTCATGCCACACTTACCCACATTATCCAAATGAAATACACAATATTTCATATCAGAGATGTCAATTCATTCAAAGCATCCAATACCATTTGGTCATCCATATGAAAATTTGATCACTTCCAATTAATTCAATTAATTCTAATTGAATTTCAATCCTCAATCTCTTAGAGTTATTTACTTGTTAATTTATTAATTTCATATCAAATAATTCAACCATCCCTTCAATATTCATCTTAATTTATCAACCTGTATTAAATTATCCTTTAATTTCATTCAAGCACCATATTACTTATCCTTAACCAAACGGTAAGAAATCTTAATTGCTTCGTGAACAAATTAACGGCTTTAGTTACATTAATCCTTAATTACTTATATATTGACTTCTAATAAGTCATTCATTATTGATTTGTCAATCTTAATTAATCAATCTTAAATTTCGCCATTGATCAAATAAATTAACGACTTCCAATTATATTTTAATTGATCTTAATCTAAATTAAATTACATTAATTAAATCACAATATTAATCATTCTTGATTTATCTCAATCCTGTAATTAACTATCCATTTATTTACTTCATTAAACAAATCTAATATCTCCTTAATTAATCATCTTAACTACTCTCTTGCTTAATTCTACAAGGTAATTATATTTTATTGATTTCATTAAATAATTATTTATTTAATCATCTGATGATCATTCAAATTAATTTAAACTTAATTAATTAACCCAAATTATTAATGAATTTATTAATTAATTACTCATTTAAATTATCTTACCTATTTAATGAATCACCAATCATTAAACTTTTATTGAATTTAAACAGAACCATCTTCTTATTTATGATTTAAGTTCAAAACCATTTAAAACCCAAATACCTCGAGTCAAACAACAATAATCTCGAGTACCAACCAAAACCAAAGTCACAAGATCATTAGCACACATTCAATCATCTCATTCAATCAACCAATTATTTAAATTTAACCATTTAAATTTAAATAAAAATCCTACAGAGTGAGATTTACTCATCTTTGATTTGTTATGCAATCCGACCCAATCCAGCTTGTTTCTTCACAATGTAGATCTTGTATAAACATTATATAAGTTATTAGCATTTGAAATAAATCGGTAATCAATTATCATTATTCATTAAAAATTTTGGACTAATAATTTAATTAAACAGATTCTCTTTTAATCACATTGTGTCTGTAATTTCTTTCCTTTCTAAGAAAACTATCTAAACATACCGTTCCTATCCACCCATAAAAAATTGGATATATTTTTTTTTTAATTTTTTAAATTACTTAACTGTTAACATACTTTACTGGAGTAGAAATAATTTTCCTAGTACATAACTAACCCAAAGAAAAACTCGAACCTGAACAGTGGTAAGAATCTTGGTCGGCATCGAGCACTATCCTCCGATCGAGCAAAACGAGAATCCAGAAGCATAGCACCACTGCCGCAGCCTCAACCCTAGCGACGATATTGCAACATCTCGGCTCGACAAACGAGCGACGCTCACTTTCATGCTTACGCGGTTATTCCTCTCAAATTCGAAGGGTTTCGAATCACGGCCCTGACTCGCGATTCCACGAAAGCGAACAACTTCGATCCCCCCCTTTCGATTCTTTAAGATTTGGACAAGAGGCTGCGGCCATTGTTAAAATTTAAATTTGGATTTTGATTTCTGTTTTAAATCAAGACCGATAAGGTTGGAGGAGCAAGCAGGGTCGGCTTCGGCCATGATTCAATTTCTGTGAACATTCATTCGAAAATGAGGAAGGAGAGAGAGGCGTTTCGAACTTGAGGAGAAAGGGTGCGGCCATGCCGATTTGAAATGAAGATGATGGAATTTACTTCTGAGATTTAATTCGAGAATTGAATTTAAGGTGAGAAATTTATCACTGAATAGACTTCGGCCGGAAATTTGTTTTTCCCCCTCTTTCCTTTTGTTTATGTTCGTGAGTTCGAACTCGTTTTCCTTCTGTTTGAAGACAAAAGGACGGAGATAAAATATTTATTGAGGTAGCTTCCTGCGTACGAGTATTGATAAAATATCTTTTACTGTTGGGCCTTAACCTTTATTACATTATAAATCTTTCAAAACGACTCGTTAACCATTACTTAAAATTTTCAAACTCCTCCTCTTATGCAATGTCGTTAGGTGATTACAAGGTTTTACCCGCATTTCGAACACAATGGAACGTGTTTCGAAAGCTAATTCAATCATATGCGTGAGTTACAGAAGAAAACGATCAGTTTTAAATTAAATCGATTAAAATAATTCTAAGCGTTTTGAGTTGCCAGGGTCAAACTACCACCTTGATTGCTACGAAAATTGAAATCCGATAATAACTAACTATTACGGATCCAATGGAACTGGTTCCGTCGAATTCCGAGACTGTGCCTCGGAAGGCTATTTTTAAATATTAATTTACACGATATATTATTAAAATTGAACGAATCACCTTTAATTTAAATTTTAACCATTCAATTACTTTTAGAAACATCCTTATAAATTTTATAAGCCTTCAAATTATTTTAAACAGGCTTCGAAATCCCAGATTCAACAATTTACCCAATTTCAATTATTAAATTCATTTCTTAAACCATATAATTCAATGATTTAATTATCAAGTAAATATCGATATCTTAAATTCAAGTTAAAATTAACTTTTAAATATTTTAAAATCAATTAACAATTCTATTTTAAATTGTTGGAAAAATCTGGGTCGTCACATTCCTCCCCGCTTAAAAGAATTTCGTCCCCGAAATTACTAGTTAGGAAGAATGCCCCATACCTGTCTACTTTTTCCCAAAACCAAACAGTTCTACAACTTACCAATTATCTGTCATAAAAACCCCCTTTATTATTCTTACTACCTCCCAAACTCTTCCACAATATCAAACGATACCCCTTTTCTCGATCATTTAAATGTCAATTTAAAACCTAAATTTTGAACTATCAAAATTATCTCAAAATTTTTCTAACTCCCTAAATTCCCGAAAAATGTTGCCAGCGTCTCCTTTGCGCGGCTAGCTCGATACTACTACAAAAGGCCTCTACGGGCTCCCAAATTCCAAAAACAAAACAAAAGCCAAGTGGCTGCATCAAAAACCCAATCCAATTTCATACAAAAATATAAATACATACCTTTTTGTCGGGCAATTCAAATTTATCTTTTGGAACCAAATCCAATTTTTTTGCTCTTTAATACCTGCATATCTCACTTAACAACAATATACAATCGCAACCTTGGCTCTGATACCAATTGTAACGACCCGAAATACAAATCCAATCGACGGCAACCATCGCGAGCTGTCGCGCAAACTCCGACGACCTTCCAATCTTCCCTGTCCTTGCCTCCACGCACGTGAGTTCGAGAGCTATCCCCAGTATCGCCGTTCACGTCGCATCGCGACCCTCTGACCTGCGGCTACCCAAAACGCAAATCTTCCTCCCCTCCTAGATGCGATGGAACCGAGCATGGACTCGAGTTCGATACGAGTTCGCCCTTCACCTGATGTTGATCGGCCATTTATTGTGATTTTCATTATTATTATTTTTTTACTGATCGAATCGAATGTAAAGGTTCAGCCCCATTTCTTTTTTCTTTTTCTTTTTTAGGTCTGAATGTCGAAGTGAATATAGGGGAAGAAGTGGTGTGAGATATTTAGAAGGCTCGGCTAGAAATAGGCGTACACAGGAAGATTTGTTTCCAGAACGAAGAAAAACTATCTACCCCTTTTTAATAATTAAACGAAGAAGCGTATTAGAGAAGCTTGACCATTTAAATTAAATATCATTGGATTTTGTTCAATAAATTCTCAGCGCGTTTATATATCGTATACTCACACACTAACTCCAATCAACACGAAATTCGAAATCCGATAATAATAAATATTGTGGATCCAATGGACTGTTTTCATCGAATTCCGAGACTCTGCCTCGGAAGGTTATTTTTAAAATTCAATTCAAACAATGAAATTTCAAAACTGAACAAATCACTGTTAAATTCAAATTTTAAAAATTCTATTATCTTCAGTACTATCAATATAAATTTTACAAGCCTTCAAATTATTTTTAATAGGCTTAAAACTCCAGATTCCATATTTTATTCAATTCAAATTAGTTAATTCAACAATTTAATTGTTAAATAAATTATGATATTTGTAAGTTAAGCTGATAATTAACTTTTAAATATTTAAAATCAATTAAATATTCTGATTTTGAATGCTTGAAAATTATGGGTCGTCACATTCCTCCCCCTTAAAAGAATTTCGTCCCCGAAATTACTAGTTAGGAAGAATGACTCAATTCCCATTTATTGTTTCCCTAAAACTAAACAGTTTCTAGCAATTCAACATCACATCAACTATCTTCTTACAAAAGACCCATTATTATTCTTCTTACCTTTCCAAACCTTTCCCTAGTTTGCAAACAATCCTATTTGCCCAACCATTCAAGTTGTAATCATAAAACCAATTTTGAATTATCAAAATTTTCTCAAATTTTTTTCTAACTCTCTAAATTTCCGAAAAATTTTGCCAGCGTCTCCTTTGCGCGGCTAGCTTGGTACAACTACAAAATGGCTCTACGGCCTCCCAAATCCAAAAAGAAAACAAAAAGGCCAAGTGGCTCAATCCAAATCCAAATCCCAATCAAATTCCATACCAAATTTAAATGCGTACCTTTTGTCGGGCAATTCAAATTTATCTTTTGAAATCAAATCCAATTTCCTTTTCCCTTTTTATAATACCTGCATATCTTGCTTAGCACTAATATCCAATCACAATATCCCAAAATATTTTATCGACTTTCTTACATAATGTCAATATCTATTCATTTCAATAGTATCTTAGATTTTATTTGTAATATCAATTTCCAATCTAGAATTTACCATTCCTTTCTTAAGTTAGTATAAACATTTTATATGTTTCTTATCTTTATTTCTCTTTACCTCTTTTAGTTTATACTTATTTCTATTCAAATCGATTTCCACATTACATATGTATTTCATTTATTTTCAACTTTGAACTTTTAAATTTTAAATGTGACGACCCGTAATTTTCAAGCATTCAAAATCAGAATATTTAATTGATTTTAAATATTTAAAAGTTAATTATCAGCTTAACTTACGAATATCATAATTTATTTAACAATTAAATTGTTGAATTAACTAATTTGAATTGAATAAAATATGGAATCTGGAGTTTTAAGCCTACTAAAAATAATTTGAAGGCTTGTAAAATTTATATTGATAGTACTGAAGATAATAGAAGTTTTAAAATTTGAATTTAACAGTGATTTGTTCAGTTTTGAAATTTCATTGTTTGAATTGAATTTTAAAAATAACCTTACGAGGCAGAGTCTCTGATTTCGATGAAAACAGTCCATTGGATCCGCAATATTGTATTATTATCGGATTTCGTGTTGATCGGAGTTAGTGTGTGAGTATACGATATATAAACGCGCTGAGAATTTATTGAACAAAATCCAATGATATTTAATTTAAATGGTCAAGCTTCTCTAATACGCTTCTTCGTTTAATTATTAAAAAGGGGTAGATAGTTTTTCTTCGTTCTGGAAACAAATCTTCCTGTGTACGCCTATTTCTAGCCGAGCCTTCTAAATATCTCACACCACTTCTTTCCCTATATTCACTTCGACATTCAGACCTAAAAAAAAAGAAATGGGGCCGAACCTTTACATTCGATTCGATCGGTAAAATAATAATAATAATGAAAATCACAATAAATGGCCGATCAACATCAGGTGAAGGGCGGACTCGTATCGAACTCGAGTCCATGCTCGGTTCCATCGCATCTGGAAGGGGAGGAAGATTTGCGTTTTGGGTAGCCACAGGTCAGAGGGTCGCGATGCGACATGAACGGCGATACTGGGGATAGCTCTCGAACTCATGCGCGTGGAGGCAAGGACAGGGAAGATTGGAAGGTCGTCGTAGTTTGCGCGACAGCTCGCGATGGTTGCCGTCGATTGGAGTTTGAGCAATTTGGGTTTTGCTGGTTCGAGGCGAGATGGAGGTTGAAGTTTTCTTCGGGTTGTTAGGTGATGTTAATTTTCTTTAGTTTTTTTTTTTTTAAATCGTGAATTGCATATAATTGGAAATAGAAATTTATGTAAAAATATATTTCTAATCTGAATAAGCTAGGAAATTAACAATAAAGCAAATATAGACAGTCAGTGGAGAAAAAAAAAACTATTTTAATATGATCATTTTAGTAAGGAGAAGTATTGTTTGATGTTTACAGTAAGTTATAAAATTTCTGTCTTAGTTTAAAGGAAATAAATAGGTAGATAAACAGTAAAGTATATAGGCTGTGTATTTTTAAATTCTAAATTTAATACATATATATATATATATATACAGGTTGAAATATATGTTTATAAAGTTAAAGCTGAAACAAAATTAAATTATTAGTAAGTTAAATTTGTTAAATAATGATTAATTCACATATTAATAAAATCACATAATATTTGTTCAAGGTTTGAAAACTGAAAAGAAAACAAGCTGTTCAGGAATGGACTGCAAAACAAATGCAAAGATGAGTTAATCTCACTCGGTTTAAAATTAAATTTAAATTTTAAACAATTGTTTGAATGGTTGAAAGAATTGATGAGATATAGTATGATATTTTGGAATTGGTATATTATATTGCGCTGACGTTTGTGGATGCAGGGAAAAAAAAAGGTTGGAGGGATCCAACTGGGTCCCTCATCATATATATATATTGTTTATTTATTCTCTGTTATGCTTTGTGGATATTCTGTAATGAATTATATCGAAATATTGAATGCTATAGTTGCTTGGATATATTCTAGACTCTGAGTTATCAACTTTTATAGCATTGGATTTTTGGAAAGAAGTAATAAAAGAAGTAAATGTTTAAGAAAATAATTATAAAGAATGTGAATAAAACTAAAATGAATTGGATAAGAATATTAGTGTTTTCAAACCGCTAATTAATAAATTATGTGTGTGGGAAGAAATTTATGAATAAGCAGAACGTTAAGAAAAACTTAAACTTCAATGTTACTGTTTAAAGAATAAAATAATTATTTTAAATTTAGGATTTAAATTATTTAAGAAAAATAAAGAAGGAATTGGGAATAACCTGAATTTGTATATTTCAGCTAAAGGATTTAAAAATCAAACTGAAATAATAATAAAGTCCATAATTAATTGAATTTCGAAATGAACTGATAAGCAAAGAAATTTATTTCAAAGGAAATAAATTGGGAATCAATTTGGAAAATTGATTTAAGTGGTTGAAGTAGGAATTCTCCCTGGATAACTAAGTACATCTTCAAGTAAATTTTTACAATATAAGTTAATAGTTTTAAATTTTGTTTTAAAAGGTATGTTTTGAAAATTTATTATTTCTAATATTTAAATTCTAAAGTAAGTATTTTCTCAAATCTAGTATAGTAGTAATTATTTTAAAAAGTGACTTGGTATTTTGTTCAAAAGTGGAAATCTAGTTTTATGTTTTATTAAGTAACTTTATTTTCAAATATTCATATAAGATGTATTTTTAACAAAGTATTAAAGTAGTTTTAATTTATATGTTTTAAAAAGTATTTATTTCTAAGTAAAGTGTTTTAGATTATTTTAAATCTAGTTTTGTGCTTGGTAATTTCAGAGGAGATATAAAATATTTGGGAAAGTTTATTCTGAAAGGAAGATGGTTTTGTAACTATTTTCAAAGGATTGAAAATAGAAATATATCTTTGAGGATATTTTGAGATAAATAAATAATTTGGGAAATTATTTTTTGGTTGATGGTTGTTTGTGAATATTAATTGATAGTTAAATAACCGACTATCAATATTGGACAAATGCGTTGATCGTTTCGAAGAGACCGGGATCGAGATTTATTTCTCGAAAACCACTTCGATCCGATTCGTACGTTTCGTGAAAAACGATTTTGGATTCGAAGATGGAGCAATGAAGTGCAAGGGGTAGTCGTTACTAATCCTGAGGATATTTCCAAAGGGATGTAGTAGGAATAGTGCCTTCGGTTCCGTTCGAACCCGGGACGGACTTGTATGGACGAATGCTTGCGAAGCATCGTCAGGTGGACGATGGGCATTCTAAGTGAAACGTTCTAAAAAGGTAATGCTTAGCCTCAAGCCTCATCAACCGGGAATGACTGAAAATCAGGGGATATGCAGCAAGGTTAGGTGGGTCATGCCCAAGCAGGACAAGATATTTCCCCTGTCTAGATGTCCCTTTTTATATATTTCGGCTTAGTGGGTGGTTGGTCGCGCCAACCACGGGGTTTATCTTGTTCGGGACTGTTCAGTAAGGAATGGTTCCGGCCTTGTGTTGCAGGGGATGAAGGGAGTAATCCTCAGTACGGTGATCTAGGCCCCGTACTGTGATAGGTGGTACCCCAGTGCCTAGTCATTGTTGGAAATCCATTCTCCCTACGAGTCTTTTACGAGTTTTGTTTGTATTAACCACTTTTGTGGCTAGTAGCTGGAATTTAATGAATGTAACAATTTTGGCTATTTTATAAGTACTTGTATATAGACCCTATTATAATATCAGAGGATTTCTATAAAAATTGTTTTAGCTATCGTAAGGTAAAAACCCGACATGTTTATTTGTGGCGTGGTCTTACGAGATACTTTTGTTTTTCAAAGGATTTTGAAACTTTAATAATCAATTGGGTGTGATTTTCTCACGCTGGTATTCCAGACTGACTCGGGTACTATTTAACTGTAATGCTCGGGTCAGACCGAGTATTATAGGATACAGGATTTGGTGCTGTGGGGCTCAAAAGACGAGCTGGATGTCGATACGTACACTCGTACTTGTTTATATATATATATTCCGGTGTTTAAGTTGTTATGTATCCATTGTATGTTGTTAATGTGAGATGTGATTTATGTACTTTGATGATGTAATATATGTAAACTGATATATTTGATTTTGAGTAAAGATTATTTATTCTCTATTATATTTTATTCCGCTGCGATGGTTAGATTCTGATGTTGATTTTGTTTTCTCTTCTTCTACCTCTTCTTCTTAAACCCAAATGGTTCGTATTTCTGTGCAACTTGAGTTGATTGTTATAGAATAGCGTTGACTCAAGGGGTACGGATTTGCGGGTCGTTACACTTGGTATCAGAGCTGAGGTTGGTGATAACCTTGGCTCTAGTGGGAATTACTCATTTAAAATAGAGTCCGTAGTACTCTAAAATGAGTTTGAGCGTATTAATAGATATGAGCGCGTACTTGTTAGTGATTATAAATTATTTTAATATTGTGTTGATTGGTTTATTGAGTGGCATATGAACCTTCGTCGGCCAGTCTCGACAACTGTATCGAAGGGGTTTCTAAACACTTGAATAGAGCAAGCAACACGATATTGTTTTAAATATGGGTAAATGAAATAATTTTACCCAAAAAACATATTTTGATATAAATAATAGCTTTTAAAACTATTTAGCTCTTATATGGTTGCTTGGATGTTAGAAATGGTAATATTAGAATATTATCATTGTTAAGTGAAAATTTAACTAGAAATTGAAAATAACCAAGTTTAAGGAAAAAAATTCATTATAAAATGAAATGTATAAATATGAATTATAAATGTAATTATAAAATTGAAATATAATCGAATAAGAATTTGTATAAGCATAAACTATACAAAAGAAATATAGTTAAAACTTATTTAAGCAAGATTTGGAAATTTAAATCCCGGCGATTTGGAAGTATTTTTAAAGATAAATGATAGCATTATTGTTTTGGAGATATTTCTGAATGGAAATCTGTTTTAAATGGATTTTGAAAGTGATATAGCATTGAAATCACTTGGATTATTGGAAAATAATTCTGATAATGACGGCCGCATCATCAGTATTCATTTTCACATTCCTAAGTGATGGATTGCTGCCAAAAATTGATTTGCTCTGAAAAGCTAGTTGTTTTTGAAAATTTCAAAGGAAATTTGTTGGGAATAAAACAGGATTGGTTTAATTTTTGAGAAATGTGATTTGAGATGTTGGAGATTTCAAAACAATTTGGAACTAAAGCCGGGAGTTTAAAAATCCTGATAGGATGGGTTGTAAGCTTATAAAATTGAGATGAGTTTTAAAATCAGGAAGGAAATATAGGCTTTGAATGTTGGAATTAAATAAAGTGATAAGTTGTAAAATTGAAATTAACTTGGATTGGGAGAACAAAATTTAACTGGATTAAAATAAATTGAATAAACTAAAAATAATATCTAGTTATATTCACATTAAGTTGAAATCGAATTGAGTTGAATAAATCAGAGTTGAAATAAAATTGAATTGGAATAAAAATTCAATTGAATTATTGAATGAATTAGATTCTTACCTGAATAAATGGAAAGTAAATTGGATAAGGAATGAGAATCGAAATCAATAAATCAGAATAACTTATAAAAGAATTAAAGATCCATGGAAATAAAATATGCTTGGGCTATAAATAAATAGAAGGCTTGAGTTAAAAATAAAAGATGAATATATTCCAGCTTATGATGAATGGAATTGTATAAAATAATAAGTTGTGACTTATTAAATTGGAAATGGAATACAATGCCCAAAATCAATATGTTGATAAATTGAAAAATGAAATGAGGATCCAAACTTAAAGTATAAAATAAATATTGAGCTTAAGAAAATTAAATGGAGTGATATTTGGAATAAAAATTCAAGTGTTGGATTATGAATAAGGGGAGAACTAATTGGGTAATAAATTGGTTAATGGAATTGAATTATAAGTTTATGATGAAGTTGGAAATAAACTCAAGTTATAAATTGAAAGTGATTCAAATTGTTGATGAAGTGAAAATAATTAAGAATGAGGTTGAATTGTGAGTTAGTAAATTGGATGGTAACTTAAAAGTGAATAATAGAATCAGAACTTGAGTTATTAATTAAAATTAGACTTGAAGTGTAAACAAAGTAAATATAATTAGGGAAGTATAGAATAAAAATGAAATGGATTAAAATACTAATGGTATGAATTGCAAATAAAAATCCAAATAAGTGGAAATAAATTGGAAATGGCCATGTAATAAATTGGATGAACTGAATCTGAAAGGTAAATTTGATAATAACAAATCAAATGAAATTGTAAATTTTAAAATGAGATTTAACTGAAATAGAATCAAGTTAAATTGAATGGAAGAGAAAGATTTACTTGGAACGAAATGAGCTTAAGTATAAAATTGGAGTGACTAAACTTAAGCTAAAAGGTGGAAAAGAGTTGAATTGAATTCAACTAAAAATTACGTTTAATAATAGTGGATTGGATTTAAATCAAGTAAAAATAAATTTTAATTGAAATAAAATTCGGTGAGTTGCCGATAATATTTAATGGGATGGAAATGCTTAAATAAATAATTGTAAACCATTTAAATTATTAAGGAATTGAAATAACTTGAGACAATAAGGAAAATAGAATGTTTCGAGTTTATTAGAATGGTTTAAGTGAATGTGGATAAACTAATTATATTAAATGTAAATGAATGGATGTGAATGAATTAAAATAAGAAGGAAAATTTAATTGGTAATGGAGATGTACCTAAATTGTTAATGGTTTTGAATGAACTAATTTTGGTTAATAAAATTGAAATGCAATGAAACTGAGAATATATGGATTGTGAATAAATCCAAAATGGAATAGAATTAAGTATAAATTGAGTTGGAGTCAATTTAAATTGGTTATAAACATAAATACTTATTTATTCACATAAATCTTGTCAAATTGCATAGAATAAATTGTCATTGGATGTAAATGGAAGTAATTAAAATTCTATGAGTTGATGGAAGTAAAATAAATTGATTTTGAAAGCAATTGAATTAAATATGAGTTCAATTTGCTTAAAACTAAATTAAATGTAAGCAATTGAGTTTTAAACCATTCAAATTAATGAAGTTATATGAATCCAAATCACTTCAATTTAATCCATTCCAATTTCCCATTTAAAATTTTTAAACTTATATATTTTCAATCACCAATCCAATTACTTCAACCCAAATTAAATTTTGAACTAATTCAATTTCAATCTTGAATTTTAAACTACCTCGAATTATATAAATTCGAGTTAAATTATCAAAGGTTGATCTAACCTTTTAAACCAAATTATCTTTTATTTAAAGTTTTTAAACAATCTCAAATTTCTGAGTCCAATTCTTCATTTCAACTTATCTCTACTTATATTTTTTTATTATTCCATAAACATTTTATCAAGATTCCAGAATTTCAAATCCAAACCCAGTTCACAAATAATTCCAATTAAAAACATTTTGGTAGCAATATCTCTTTTAGAAACTCGAAAATAAACATCGATGATGCTGCAGTCATCACCGACGTTATTTTCCAGTAACCGAAAGAGTTCAATGCTTTTCTTTCTTTAAAAACATTACCAAATATTTTTGATTTCAAATCTCCCAGATTTCAAATTCATCACCAAATTTTTTTTTTTTGAAATAATACTTTTATTTCTCCAAAACCTTTGGAAATCACTTTCAAATCCAAAGGGATTTTAAATTTTCCCAATCCACCCAATTCATATTTAAACATTACTCTGGAATTTCCATCTTACTTTATTTTCAAATATTCTTTGGAATTCTAGTTCGGAAGTCTATTTCAAATTATAATCTCATTTATCTATAAAGTTTATTTCAACTTATAAATTTCATTCCCAATCTATATTTAAAATTCCGGGATTAGATTTTGAATTTCATTTTCAATCACTTAAATTTTAATTTGGTTTTTTTTTTCCTACTTAATTTAATTCCAATTCTCATCTTCAGTTTCAGTTTGAATCCATTTCAAACTAATCTTTATGAAATTTCAGTTTGGTTGTATAATATTATTCCTTAATTTTAAGTCCAATAATGAACAACCAATCACCTAATATTTATTTGAAGGAAATATTGTTTTGTATATATCAAAATATATTTTACATAAAATCATTTAAAATCTTTCTATAAGAAAATAACAAGTACGCGCTCATATAGATACACTCAACTCATTCTAGAGTACTACAGACTCTACTAAATGAGTAATCCCCCAAAAATTCATATTAGGTTTTAAATTGACATTTAAATGATTGAGAAAAAGGGGTATCGTTTGATACTGTGGAAGAGTTTGGGAGGTTAGTAAGAATAATAAGGGGGTTTTATGAAAGATAATTGGTAAGTTGTAGAACTGTTTGGTTTTGGAAAAAAGTAGATAGGTATGGGACATTCTTCCCGATTAGTAATTTCGGGGACGAAATTCTTTTAAGGGGGTAGGAATGTGATGACCCGGAATTTCTAACAAATTTAATTTGAATAGTTAGTTGATTTTAAAATATTTAAATGTTAATTTTAACTTGAATTTTAGGATATCAATATTTACTGGATAATTAAATCATTGAATTGTATAGTTTAAATATTGAATTTAATAATTTAAATTGGGTAAATTGTTGAATCTGAGATTCTAAGCCTGTTTAAAATATTTTGAAGGCTTATAAAATCTATAATGACGATACTGAAGATAATAGAATGGTTGAAATTTAATATAAAGGTAATTTGTTCAATTTTAATAATATATCGTTTAAATTGAATTTAAAAATAGCCTTCCGAGGCACAGTCTCGGAATTCGACGAAACCAGTTCCATTGGATCCGTAATAGTTAGTTATTATCGGATTTCAATTTTCGTAGAAATCGGAGTTGTCGTTTGACCTTGGCAACTCGAAACGCTTAGAAACTATTTTAATCGATTGAATTTAAAATTGATTGTTTACTTCCGTAACTCACGTATATGATCGAATTAGCTTCCGCTACACGTTCCATTGTGTTCGGAACGTGGGTAAAACCCTATAATCGCCTAGCGGCATTCCTTAAGAGGAGTTTGTGATTTTTAAATGGTAATTAACGAGACAGTTTGAAGGTTTTATAATATAATTTAATTTAAAAACAAATGGTCAAAGATATTTTATTAACGCTTATTCAAGAAGCTTCCCCAGATTGATATTTATCCCCGTCTCCTTCGCCTATGGAATAGCAGAATCGAACACGAATAACATAAAAAAAAAAGAGGGGGGTATTAATGGCCGTTCGAAAATTCGTTTCCTTCTCCCCTTTATTTCAATTCAATTCAAGAAATAAAAATTGGCCGAGGCCTTTCATTCAAAAGGGTAGCCGAAAACAAAAAAAAGGGGGTGAATGGACGAAGGCTCGCAATTTAAAATCGTGTTTTCATTCGATAGTCGAATCGGGGGGGGGGGGGGGGGGGGGAGCTCGCATTCATCTCGTACTGGCAGAGGCGATTTCGAGGGCAAGCACGGCCACGTCGTGAAAGCCACAGCAAGTCGAGCTTGAGTCGTGTGTGTGTTTCGCTGATGGAGGCGCGCACTAGCGCGAAATCGGGGATTCGTTGTCGAAGGGGATGTCGTGAGGCAGGGTTTCGCGATGGGAAGCAAGTTTCGTCGTTGACTTCGATTAGGGCAGAGGCAGCAATGGGCGGCTAATGGGGTTTGACAGCTGAAAGTGGCGAAGCGAGTGTCGAGGCCGCAGCCTTGTTTGACTTTGATTTGAAAGACAGTCGATTAGGGCTTGGGGTTGCGATCAAATAAGGGAACGTGAGGCGATGTGGTCTCATAGTCGGCAAACTGTGAGTATTCTTTATTTTGATTACCTGATTTGGCATTCATACCTCTGAAGTATGAATATTTTGTTTCTGCATTTTGTCCTATTATGGATTTGAAAGAAAACAAAATTTAAGTTTAAATAAATTTGAAAGGAAATATTTTAAATGTGATGGGAATGACCAGTAAATCAGTTCCCATTATGAACTGTTAATTAAATAAGTTTTAATGGTTAATCGATGATTAAGAATTGGTTATTCGAGTAATTAAAGATAACTTTAGTTAAGGTCTATAAATCGATGATGTAATTAGAAGTTAAATAGTTTTAATAATTAAATAACGAATTAATTTGTACTTCAGTGATTAATTTAAGTTAAGTGCTTAGAGAAGTACTTTAAGGAATGGATAATGAATGTAGCTAATGGAAGATCAATGATTAAGGGTTATTAAATGATTTATTGATGTGATTAATTTAAGGTAATTAATTTTATTAATTAATTAAGGATAATCAACTGTGAAATTTGTTAGGTATAATTATTTAATGTAATTTATAAAGTAGGCTTTCTTAGTGAGGGAATTAATGATGCTTGGAAGTACTGGATGTAATAAAATTAATGGATGGGTAATAAATGGGAGTAATTTAGATTTATAGTACTTGGTGAAATTGATGAGAAGGTAAGTACTTAGTAGTAGTAATTGAAGGTAAATTTATCAGGAGATTAATTAGAGGGAATTAACTTTGCTTTGAAACAATTACACTGGTGTTAAATTTAAGATAGATATTTAGGGAATGATAAGTTACTGGAGCGTAACTACTTATTAGTAAGTAAGCAAGATTTCAATGATTAATATTGTGGGTTAATTAATATAATTAAAGTAGATATTTAGTGATGTAATCAAAGACCGAAAAATTAAGATTTATTAATCCATAATAAATGACTTGTGAGTAATTAATTAATGTAAGGAAATAAGGATTTATATAATTGAAGTAGTTAAGTAATTCATGAAGTAATTAAGATTACTTATTGATTTGGTTAAGAATAATTAATATCGTGAATTTAATTAAGAAAAAATTACTTGAAGGTAATTGAAGGATAATTAATCCAGAGTGATTAATCAAGATGAATTATGGAGGGATGATAGATTAATCTAAGTGATTGAGGTTTGAAATTCAATTTGAATAAATTGAATTGACGTGTATGTGATTAAGCTTTTCTTATAGATGACGGAGTAATATTGGATGTTTTGAATGAATTGATATCTCTGATATGAATTGTTGTGTATTTCATTTGAATAACGTGGGTTAGGATAACATGAGTTTTCGAAGAGACTGGGGTCGGGTATTAGGAAATACCCGAAACCACTTCGGATTAAAAATAAATTGATGTGTGAAATCAATAGGCTAGCATAAAATGATTAAGTGAATTGGATTATTTCATCTAAGTTTGGTACTTAGACATTGATATGTGAAATAAGTGCCGTCTATAGAAAATTGTGAATTGGATAAATTGATATATGTTACCCCGGGTTTATATAAGTTAATTTCTTTGGTTTTCTATATTAGTTGGGTTTACTCACGCTGGTTTCCAGCCTGACCCGGGTGTTACTTTGGTGTAATGCTCGGGTCAGACCGAGTATTACAAATTTTCAGGTAGGACATTCTGGAGTTCAGGAGGCGAGCTGGATGGCAAGAACGTATAGAGCACTTCCGCTGTATTTATTTTATTGTTATCTGAGACATGATAATTATATATATATATATATTCAGTGACTGTATAATGTGAAACTCTGATGTATATTAAATGTAATGGACAGGTAGTATTCTTTTTGTAAACGGTTATTATTATTGATTATTATATTTTATCCACTGCGAATGTGAGATGTTTGGGGTTTCTGTTCTTCTTCTTCTATCTCTTTCTTCTTTTTCATAACTATCTGGAATTTTCGGGTTCGAAAATTTCGGGTCGTTACAGTTGGTATCAGAGCTGAAAGGTTAAGCGAGAACCTTGGCTCTGGTGGGGATTACTCATTAAATAGAGTTCGTAGAACTCTCGAATGAGTTGAGTGTGTATATATATATGAGCGCGTACTTGTTATTTTCTTATATAAAGGTTTTAAATGATTTTATATAAAAGTATATTTTGATATATAAAGCAATATTCTCTTCTAATGAAATATTTAGGTGATTGGTTGTTAAATTATTGGAATTAAGTTACGACGTAATGTAAGATACAACCAAATTTACAACTAAATTAATTGAAAAATGAAATTCTAGAATTAGAACTCAGAAATTAGACTTGTTTGAACCTTTAAATGAACAAAGTAAATTTGGTTTAAAAAGGTTACACCAATCTTTGAGAATTTAGCTCGAATTATATAATTTGAGATGGTTATAAATTTGAAGTTGGAATTGAACTCATTCAAATTGAATCCGATTTGACTTAATTGGATTTTGGATTGAAGATGTATAAGTTCAAAAATTTTAATGGAAGATTTGAATTGGGTTGAATTAAAATGATTGAAATTAAAGTGGGTTCAATTGAATGGATATTAGTCCAAAGTAATTAGAATAATTTTGGAATTGTAATTTAAGTGGAATTGGTTTAAAATCAAAAAGGAACTTGAAATATAGATTGTAAATGTAATTTATTAATTGAAATAAACTTTATAAATAAATGAGATTATAAGTTGAAATAGAATTCCAGAGAATATTTGCAAATAAAGTAAGATGAAAATTCCAGGGAAATGTTTAAATATGAATTGGATGGATTGGGCATTTGGAATTTTTGGGAAAATTTAAAATTGCTTTAGATTTGAAAATGGTTTTGGATTTCAAAACAGTGGTGGTCAGAGATTTTTTTAAAAATTGAAATCAAAGTTGGGTGATGATCAGAGATCTTTTTTCGCGTACTCGGGAAGCTTTCCCAAACCCGTCCTCCTCTATAACCTTCAAACAGAAGCCGATTCTTTAACAAACAAACAAAAAAAAAATACAAACATGGCCGATGCTTCCTTTTTCCTCCTTAAGTTTCAAATCGAATTCATAAACAAACAAAAAAAGAAATGGCCGAAGAAATAAATCACTTGTTCGTGTTTTTCGAACCGGATCAAACTCAAAATTAATAATGGAAGTTAGATTTCAAATTCACGACAAACTGAAGGGGCATGGTCGCGTTCTCTCGAAGCCATCGTCGATCGTTTGAGTAGTAGCCTAGGGTTTGGGAATTTGGGGGGATCGAGGCGAAGACGGCGGGTTATCAAGGTTGCCTTCACCGTCGTCGTGGATAGGGGGTCGCGCACGAGAGACGACTTGGAGGATTGTGATCGAAGTAGCTGTGTTCGAACCAAATGTAACGACCCGAAATTTTCAAACCCGAAAATTTCAGATAGTTATGGAAAAGAAGAAAGAGATAGAAGAAGAAGAAGAACAGAACACCAAACATCTCACATTCGCAGCGGATAAAATATAATAATAAATAATAACAGTTTACAGAAGAAAACTATATCTGTTAAGTACATTTAATATACATCAGAGTTACACATATGTACAGATACTGTATATATATACAAATCATGTCTCAGATACACAATATATACAGCGGAAAAATTTATACGCTATCACCATCCAACTCGCCTCCTGAGCTCCAGAACGTACCTACCTGAAAAATCTGTAATACTCGGTCTGACCCGAGCATTACATCAAAGTAACACCCGGGTCAGGCTGGAAAACCAGCGTGAATAAACCCAACTAACACGGAATACTAAGCATACAACTCATATAAAAACTCAGGTAACTCAAACTAATTTTACAAGTCACAATTTGTTATAGACATAACTTATTTTCAGAATAAGTTTTATAGGTGTCCACAATTTTGGATTTAATAATCCAAATCATTTAAATCCAATCATCCCAACCTATCAATTTCTCATAGTAATTTATAAGAAATTCGAAGTGATTTTGGGTATCTCCCGATCCCGGTCTCTTTGAGTCACATGTCATCCTACCCCAAGTTATACATACGAAAACACATTCATTTCATATCAGCGATAACAACTCATTCAAAACATCCAATACTATTCAATCGTCCATAAGCAAAGCTTGTTTTGCTACCGATATGAATTGAATTAATTCTGATTGAATTTCTAATCTCAACAATTTAAAATTCTTCACTTGTCATTAATTAATTTTCAAATAAATTAACCAAATCAACACGTCATTATTCATCTTAATTAACCACCTTGGTTTAATTATATTTTCAGTTACGTTCATATAAATATATATATATATATATATATATATATATATATATTTACACGATATTAATTTTTCTTATCCCGAATCAATACGTATTCTTTAATTACACCATTAATTATAAACCCAATGGTTTCAATTATATTTTTAATTTATCCTAATCAAATATGTTTATTTTAATTAAACCACAATATTAATCATTCTCGATTAATTCCAAACTGTAATTAACTATTCCCTTATTTACTTAATTTAAATAAATCAATTACTCCTTCATTTATCATCTTAATTAAACTCTTGATTTGTTTCACCAAGTAATTATATTTATTAATACCATTACGTAATTTCTATCAAACCATCCATTGGTTTTCTAATTTAATTCAACTAAATTAACTTAACCCTTAATGAATTCAAACCTTTATTTACCAATTAATCAACTCAATTTATTAATTAATTTAATTAATAAATTTTCCCGTTCAATTACCCTACTATTCCAACGAATCACAAATCATTAATCTTCCTATTTATGATTTAAGTTTAAACCATTCGAAAACCCCAAATACTTCGAGTCAAATCACCGTTAACTCGAAAACTAATCCAAACCAAGGTCACATCGTTCATCAGTGCACATCGAATCAATTTAATCATTCAACCAACTATTTAAAATTTAACCAATTAAATTTAAATTAAAAAAAATCCATCATAGTGAGATTTACTCATCTTTGGTTTTCCATTAGCAATTCATTTCCACTACGCTTTGCTTCTTCACAGTTTTCAAACCTTAAATAAACATCATACGATTTATTAATCATTTGATTTAATTTGACAACTTATGTTTAACACTCAATAAATTTTAATTAACCAAATATTTCCTTTTAAACCAATTTCCATCTACAGAATATGTAGCAGCTAAACAAATTAAATAAATTAATTAAATAAATACATTTCAAAAAAAATACTCTATTATATATATATATATATATATATATATATATATATAATTTTATAGAAATCTAGCTATTTTATAAAATTCTTCGGTATTAAAAATCCTTACATACTTTTACTTGAACTAATTTTCTCATAAATAAGTTTTATCAAACAAATTTAATCTCCCTATTATTAAAATTTTCCTTACTGTATAAAAATTTCAAAATCAAATACAGATAAATCATAAACCCTAAAACAACTCACCAGACAACGCCGCCACCCCATCGTGATCGACGCTTCTTCCCTCCACTGCAACGAACACAGCCAAAACTCCCTAGGTCTTCACGCGCTCCAATGCCTTGCTCGATCCCTCCTCTCTCAAACCCGGTGAACGCGAAACCCTCAAACTAAAACGTTCCCAAATCACGCTCGAACGCGACCATCTACTACCAGCCGCGCCTCGTCGAACTCTACAGCCCCAAACTGCCTCGATTACCAACACGCGCTCGAGACCATCAGTAAACCCCTCCCTCGGCCTGTGCCCCTCGACATCGTCATGCCCACTTATTCGAAGCCGAAGTCACAGCACAGCTTGCCCTAATTGTGCACGCGACCTGCTCAACGTCGCACCTCACGCAAGCTCAAGCTTGCTTCGTCTCATTGATTTGGCCAGAGGATTAGAAGGTGAGGATCGCGATTCATAGAATGAGACGAACGGCTCGGCTTCCCCTTTTTTATATATATATAAAGACGTATCGATTTGGGAAAGAAGGAAAAGAGGGTCTCCATTTCGTAACTGTTGAAGGAAGAGAGGACGGGAAAAAATATCGAACTGAGGAAGCTTCACGAGTACGAGAGTGGTTAGCTTCTTGAATACGAGAGTGGTTAATTAAATATTTAAATATCGAAAATATCTCTCTTTGCATAACGCGAAATCCCGAACCCCAAATCAGAACTGCCGACAGGCGTTAATAAGGTTATACCCGCATTTCGAACACAACGGAACAGAATCCGCAAGCTAATTCGATCGTATGTGCTAGTTACAGAAGAAAATGATCAAATTCCAATTAAATCGATTAAAATAATTCTAAGCATTTCGAGCTGCCAGGGTCAAACAACAACCTCGATTGCCACGAAAATTGAAATCCGATAATAACTAACTATTACGGATCCAATGGAACTGGTTTTCGTTAAATTCCGAGACTGTGCCTCGGAAGGCTATTTTTAAATTCCAATTTAAACGATAAATTATTAAAATTGAACAAATTACCTTTATATTAAATTTCAACCATTCTATTATCTTCAGTATCATCATTATACATTTTATAAGCCTTCAAATTATTTTAAATAGGCTTAGAATCTCAGATTCAACAATTTACCCAATTTCAATTATTAAATTCAATATTTAAACCATACAATTCAATGATTTAATTATCAAGTAAATATTGATATCCTAAGATTCAAATTAAAATTAACTTTTAAATATTTAAAATCAATTAACTATTCAAATTAAATTTGTTAGAAATTCCGGGTCATCACATTCTTCCCTCCTTAAAAGAATTTCGTCCCCGAAATTACTAATCAGGAAGAATGCCCCGAAATTACTTATCCGGAAGATATGTTGTTTCTTTATTTTATTTTTTTTATTTTTATTTTTTGAAAATAAAGGAGATATCTTTGCTGAGGATGCGCTGGAAATCATCACCCCCATTCCATGGTCACAGTTACACACTAGGGTTACGTTGCAGTCGCAACAAAAGTCCATGTAACTGCAGGCACTCCGCGGCACTCTCGATTACGCCATGGAACCCACACAACAGATCACAGTTACATCCAGGGTTACGTTGCAGTCACAACAAAAGCCCATGTAACTGCAGACTCTCAGCGGCCTCTGATTTTCGCTGTCGAAATGAAACTTCTCCACTCTTACATAGGTCGCAGTCTACCGAGATAAACTCAAACGCAGACTATTGGCTCTCAGCGGCACACACGACTTTCGCAATGTTACCATAGGTCGCAGTTACATCCTACGTTACGTTGCAGTCACAATAAAAGTCCATGTAACTGTTGGCTCTTCGCGGCACACACGACTTACGCTATGGTAAACTCAACTCATAACCCCCAGGAACTAGTTTTGTCCGGACTCCTCACAGGATCAACTTTAGAAACCCCCCCCCCCCTTGGGGCTCAAGGCAGCACCACCCGGTGGCACTCCTGAGAAGTCCATTTCAAGGGAGGCGCCTTTTTCCCCAGAGCTATCATCAAAACACTTTATACTATATATAGTATCTTTCAAATCATACACCTAGTATGAATTTCATATAAAACTCTTTACAAAATCGATTATCCCAAAATCAATAATTCTCAAACTAGGCTTTCCAAATTCTCATATTGATTTTACCCAAAATCAAAAGCCTTTCCAAATCCAAATTTTCTCAAAACCCTTTTTCCAAAATCCTCATAAGATCCTATATATATTCAGATATATATTATTTTTTTAAAAACCGTGGATCACTTTAAACTCGTATAAAATCCTTTTTATACCTCAAACACTTCCAAAAATCCTTTTTCTTCCAACAACAGATTTAACAAGGGAAGAATATATATACAAAGATATAACTTTGTTTACCCAAAATCAAATATTCAAATTTGATTACTCTTTCCAATATCAATTCCTTCTATTCACATTCACTTAAATTTCCATTCACTTATTCACATTTGCCTTAATCCCTATTTGGATTATCACCTAAATTCTTATCCCAGTTGGGTATTTAATCATAAACAGTTTAAACTCCGACCAGTTTAGAGAATAGCTTGAAAATTTTAAAAATAGATAAGTAGTTGAAAAATAATCAATAGTTTGCAAAATAGTTATAGAATAATTGACTAATTGTAAAAGAGTTGGAAAATAGTTAAATAGTTATAGAAATCTTAAATAATTGCGAAATAGTTGTAAAATAGAAATTAATTCATAACTTAGTTGAAAATTAGTAATTAGAGTATAAAACAGTTGTAAAATAGGTAAAGTGTTCCAAAAGTAGTGGCAAAACCAGTATAAAATAGTTTAGGTTTTAAAAAGAAAGTTGTATAGTAAATAGATAAGAAAATAGATTTAAAACTATTTATATTAAAACAATTTACATTGAAAATGGTCTAGAGTTCAATTGTAAAATGCTCTGATACCAAATGTAACGACCCAGAATTTTCTAACCCGAAAATTCCAGATAGTTATGAAAAGAAGAAAGAGATAGAAGAAGAAGAAGAACAGAACACCAAACATCTCACATTCGCAGCGGATAAAATATAATAATAAATAATAACAGTTTACAAAAGAATACTATATCTGTCGACTACATTTAATATACATCAGAATTTTCACATATATACAGTCACTGAATATATACAATTATCATGTCTCACATACACAGCAATATAATACAGCAGAAATATTTTATACGCTATAGCCATCCAGCTCGTTTCCTGAGCTCCAGAGCGTACCTACCTGAAAATCTGTAATACTCGGTCTGACCCGAGCATTACACCAAAGTAACACCCGGGTCAGGCTGGAAACCAGCGTGAGAAAACCCATTTAATTGAAATACTAAGGTTGTAAAACTTCTTTGAAATGCTAGGGTAACTCGTACCTCACTACGAGCTCTTATCTTGTTATAGTCAAATACTTATTTCACCAAATAATATTTAAGTAACGTTTCTTAGTTTCCATGGTCCAATTACTTAATTTATTCCATTTCAGCCTATTAGATTCTATAATCAAATCTTTAATGAATTAAACATATTACTAATCGAAGTGTTTCCAGATATGGCTGATATCCGATCCCGGTCTCTTCGACTTCGATTCTATCTTTTTAAGGCCAAGTTGTTTTAAGTTTAAACCATTCAGCTTATATTCGGAATAACATAATCACATAAATAGATGATTCACATTACTATAGATAGGTAATCCATATTATCACTATTTAACCAAAACATCTCATGTCACATAGTAGCATAATCACATATTAGAGGTATCACATAATCCAAACCATCCAATATGATTTAATCGTCCATAAGCAAGATTAATTAGTCCTACCATTTTTAATAAATTAAATTAAATTAATAACTTCAACAAATTTTAAACCCTGCTTACTTAACATTAATTAATTACAACCAAATTAATTTTATTAAGTGATTAACTTTTGATTTGTTTCATTAATTAATCATCTTAAATTAACCACAACTTAAATAATTTAAGATAAAGTTCTTTATCTTTATTCGACATTCAATTACATTATTAAACATTCATTTGAAAACATTGAAATATTATAATTGAAAGTATAAAATTTTCTTTAAAACGCAACAATATAAACATTAAATTTCAACCATTAAAAATCTTTGAAACTTGTTCAAACTTGTTTAAACTTCGATTTTTCTTTGCTTTAAAAACTGTTACAAATTCTCTTTTAAAACCAGAGCATGTTTTACTCTTAAATTTTAGAAACCTGGCTGGAAATAATCCCAAACCCGATCCCTTCTCCTTACCACTCGCATACCACTCACGCTTCGGGTCACCCACTAAACAACTTCGAATTTTACCCGAGTCGCTCCTCTTCTTCTCCAAAACACAAACCCACTGCTAACAACAGCAACACAGACGTGCACATGCACGTGCACGGCACTCCGGCCTCCTCCGAACAACGCCGCTAGCTTCCCCAAGTCGCCGACCATCTCCCCGAATGCCCCGACCACCCAAAACACTAGCACCGGCCCATAATTGAAATCGAGCAATTCAGCCGGTTCTGAAACTAATCTCTATGCCTGAAAACCCCTCGTCCAAAAGCTTCAGACCACCGGTCGTCACGCAACCACGACCACATCTTCCCTAGCCTTCCATGCTGCTTCTCCACCTGTCTCGATGAGACTCGATGCCAGAGACACGGCTCAACAACCCCGATTCCACCTTCGACCTTATCCAAGGTAGAAACCCTACTTCGATCAAACTCTGACACCACGGTCATCTTAAAAATGACCCATCATTTTTCCCTAGGTCGTCATCTTCTAAGCCCTCTTCGACAGCAACCCCGAGTTCCAGTTCATCTCTGATCGCCGATGATTGACCAAACCCCCAAAATCGAACGTCCCATGCTATCTCAACAATTTCTACACTAAAAATTAGGATTTTAACGCCTAAATTCATGATTTACAACTGCAAACCTGATTAAGTATTCCAAACATGAAATTGAGTTCCTTAATTTTTGACCTATATCTGATCATCACAGTATTTTCTTATTTTTTTGAATTAATTATTAAACTAGAATTCCTGAAGTCTTTATTAGAGTTGATACCATACTGTTATCATCATATTTCATTCAAGAATCCAAGCTTAAAATTGTTTGTATTTGGAGATATGAATTTTAATGGTGAATCAAGGACCTGTGAAACAACAGAGATCCAAAAATTGAGAAGCATGTACAGGTATTTTCACAGACTCTTATTTATATATACATGCATTCACATTCATTATTCATTTAACATTTAAACTATATTACCACCGCATTTATCACTGATAACAATTCAAAGGATCAGATTAAACTGTTTTTAAGGTAAGGTTTACTCACCTTCAAAATCTTTGGACAGAGAATACTTGATGTTAGGAACACCTTTAACTTGAAACTGCCCTTGAATCTGTTTTGAGTGTTTACTGCTTTTGGTTTGAATAACAATTTGAGCTTTGTTTCTTTTTTTTTCTCAGGTTAGAAAAGTTTGAACGAACCAAAAAGAAGATGCTTACATATATAAGAGAAAACGGGTGTATAAGGGAAGGTATTAACTAGTTAAGTGTTTATCTTTTGTTTTGGTCAAACTTTTGTTGCTTTGACTAAAGATACTTTTAACTTGGAGGCTGAAATGATCCTGCTATTCCGGCCAAGATGATCTCCATATATGCTTGAAAAGAAAACATTAAATGCACTGGTTCCCTAATATGTTTACATACTTATTACTATATTTTGCTGTGTATAGATATTTTGTATATTATGAATAGCTTGTCTTCTTTTGGCTTTGATTGATATGAGCAGATTTTAGTACTGAGAAAGATAAGATTTGTAAATATTTGGATTGACAAAATATACGGCTAGAGCAAAGAGCATTAAATGTTTGTTGCTTAATAAGTTTGCATAATTGTCATTTTGTTTAGCTGTACATAAATATTTTACATGAAAAAAATACATTTGCAGGCAATACTTGGCTTGCAAATGAAGATATGTTTACATATATATATATATATATATATTGTCTTATTATTTCTAGTTTGAACTTCATACACCTATTTGTGTCAGATCTATTTTTAAACTTTTTAGCCTTGTTTATGAAGATAATTTGTTTTGTATAAAAACTTGTCTTGTTTCTTAATTAGTTGTATACTTATTAAAATGTTACTGTGTATTGTTATTTCTAATTTGAACTTGCAGGCAAACACTTGGGCTTTATGAGTGAAGATATTTTGTGTATTAAATTTAGTTACATTTGTATTTTATACCTGACTGTCAATATTTAAATGGTTTTACTTATACTTATATTTATTTGTATTTGTATTTTAACTATCAATTTATGTACAACATGATTTACTCACATTTATACTTATATTTGTTTGTATTTGTATTTTATTTAAATTATATTCTTAAATTTTACTTATATTTGATGTTTATATTTTATATTGATAAACTTTGATTTTATTTCAAACATTATTATCCATATGTATTTATTTCTCACATCTTACCAAGACAAAGTTATTTAATTTCATTATATAAAGTAAATTTTATTATAAATATTGTTAAGAGACTATTTCAAATTTTCAAATCAATTTCCCTCTTAAAATACCAATATATACAAATAAATGGCAATTTATTTCGAGAGATTTATTCATTTTAAAATGAACAGTTTACTTTTCATTTAGTCAAATTAAATATTTATTAAAATAATAGGGCCAAAATCCAGGTTCGTCACATTCCTCCCCCCTTTGAATCTTTTCGTCCTCGAAAAGAAGCGAAGCCAGATTTATTAAAATTTAATGATTCGCAACCCATTTTCTTACATTCAATTAATTTTTAATCCAACCAAGCTCATATTCACTTCAAATGATTCAAAATCAATTTTATTTGCTTTTATTAGTTTATAGAATCTTTTACCTTCATTTACATCAAACAACAATTCATCCAATGCAAGTTCGACAATATTTGCTTAAAAGAGTATTCATTTTAGTTTATAACTACTTCAAATTAATTTCAACTCCTTCAATAATTAATTCTATTTCCAATTTATTCACCAACCATCATTGCATTTTCATTCCTCCGCATTGGTTTCATTTCAAAACTACTTCATCAAGCTTGACAACATCAATGTTTGTATACTTCTAGCCATTCCCAGATTGATTCAATCCAAGCTTTTATTTAATGGACTTTCACTCGTATTCGAAGCCAAGCTTCCATAAATTTAAACTTAAGTTAATTACTTTAATTTATTCCAACATCAAACTTAAGTTTATTTCTATTTGATTCTCATTCAACCAAATTCCATTAAATTCAGTTACCCATCCATTTAAATTTTAATTTTAATTCACCTTCTCAATTTATCAAAAAAAAATATCCAACACATACTTAACTCATTTATACTTTAAATTATTATGTTTCCGAACTTAAGTTCAGTCTGATAATCCAATTCTAATAACATCTTTGATTTAGTTTTTTTATTCAATCACACTTCATCCATTTATTATTTAACTCAATTTACCCATTTTAGATTTTTGAATTCATCTACTTAATTCATTTCCAAATTCATTTTATTTATAATAAACCATTCTCAATTTATTTCTATTCACTTGGGTTTTGATCGCAACTCAATCCATTTCTATTATTATTCACTTCCATTTCATTCAACACACTTGAATTTTATTTGTAATTCATACCATCACATTTTTTTTTTCAATTCAACTCTATTTTATTTTTATTTTACAATATCTCCTCTTATTTAATTCATTATCAAATCTAAGTCGAATTCTATCTAAAATTCGAATTCATTTTTCAAACCCATTATCAACTTACAACCATTTTATTTACCCAAGTTAAATTTTATTAACATACTCGATCAAACAATTATTCAGCTAATCAGCTTACTTCCAATTTTATATCAAGATTCGATTTTATTACAAAGAATCGCATCATTTAAATTTTTCCCGAGTCCAATTTTATTTTATAATTCCAGTTTGGATTTTCCCCTTGCATTTTCCCAGAATTTCAACACTTCTATTTTAACAATTTAGAAATGCCTTTAAATCCACCTTATATTATTAAAATAGCTTTTAAAAAAATATTTCTTATAACTCGATGTCTCAACCAGTTCATCCTCGTGCTCACAGAAATTCAGTTATACGTTGATCAGGCGTAGGACTGAAAATCTATAAGTACTTGGCAAACTCGTTTCCAACATCCAGTGAAAATACTTGGAAAATAATTTTATTGAAAATATAGAAAACAATTTCGAAAATAGAGGAAATATTTTTATTTTTTTTAGTGAGGATGCTCTGGAAATCATCACCCCCATTCCATGGTCACAGTTACACACCAGGGTTACGTTGCAGTCGCAACAAAAGTCCATGTAACTGCAGGCTCTCCGCGGCACTCTCGATTACGCCATGGAACCCACACAACAGATCACAGTTACATCCAGGGTTACGTTGCCGTCGCAGCAAAAGTCCATGTAACTGTAGGCTCTCAGCGGCCTCTGATTTTCGCAGTCGAAATGAAACCTTTCCACTCCTACATAGGTTGCAGTCTACCGAGATAAACTCAAACACAGACCGTTGGCTCTCAGCGGCACACACGACTTTCGCAATGTTACCATAGGTCGCAGTTACATCCTGGGTTATGTCGCAGTCACAACAAAAGTCCATGTAACTGTTGGCTCTCCGCGGCACACACGACTTACGCTATGGTAAACTCAACTCATAATCCTCAGGAACTAGTTTTGTCCGGACTCCTCACAGGATCAACTTTAGAACCCCCCCTTGGAGCTCAAGGCAGCACCACCCGGTGGCACTCCTGAGAAGTCCATTTCAAGGGAGCGCCTTTTTTCCCAGAGCTATCATCAAAACACTTTATACTATACACATATAGTATCTTTCAAATCATACACCTACTATGAATTTTATCAAAGCTCCTTTACACAAAATTGATTATCCCAAAATCGATTATTCTTCAAACTAGGCTTTCCAAATTCAATATTGATTTTACCCAAAAATCAAAAGCCTTTCCAAATCCAAAGGCCCAAAACCTTTTCCAAAATCCTCATAAGATCCTTTATATATATACAGATATATATAATTTTTAAAACCTTGGATCACTTTAAACTCGTATAAAATTCCTTTTATACTTCAAACACTTCCAAAATCCTTTTTCTTCCCACAATAGATTCAACAAGGGAAGAATATATATAACAAAGATATAACTTTGTTTACCCAAAATCAAATATTCACATTTGATTATTCTTTCCAATATCAATTCCTTTCTATTCACATTCACTTAAATTTCCATTCACTTATTCACATTTGCCTTAATCCCCATTTGGATTATCACCTAAATTCTTATTCCAGTTGGGTATTTAATCATAAACAGTTTAAACTCCAACCAGTTTAGAGAATAGCTTGAAAATTTTAAAAATAGATAAGTAGTTCAAAAATAATCAATAGTTTGCAAAATAGTTGTAGAATAATTGACTAATTGTAAAAGAGTTGGAAAATAGTTAAATAGTTATAGAAATCTTAAATAAGTGCGAAATAGTTGTAAAATAGACCATTTTTCGACTGGGATATTGTTATAAATTTGTTAAATTAATTATTGTTAATTTCCACAATTGATTATCTTTAATTAATTAATCTAATTAAAATTAATCACGTTAAATAAATAATTTAACAATCCCAAGTTAACGATCTTCCTTAACTACTAACAACTCTTTAATTACTTCTCTTAAGTAACCAACTTATCTTAAATTAATTATTGTTAATTACAATTTAAATTAGTATTAAATCATTAATCCAATTAATGATTCTCAATTCCAAATTAATTATTTCTTAATTAACTTAAACCTTAATTACTTAACAAATTGGCCCTTAATTTTCTAACTAACAGTCCACAATTAATTAATACTAAATTATTAATTAATTAATTGTCATAATCGCCCTTAATCATTTAAACCTAATTTATTTTAAGATAAATTATGACTTAATTTAAAATTATCACATGCGGTTAAAACATTTCATTTAATATCTACTTTCAGGATTTAAGGCTTAATATAATTAACCAATTTAAACTATAATCAAATTTTAATTCAATTTATAAAACATTTAAAATCTAATGTTAAAGAACTTTTATAAGAATTTTATGTAAGTAGAGTTTTAAACTTTTATAAAAATAATAATTATATTTTAAGCATTCAAACTTGCTTAAACAATTTAAATTTCCAAAACTATATTTATTTTTAAAACTAGGATGCAAAAGTTAATTTGGAACCATACATTAAACTGGGTTGAAAGCTTTATTTAAGAGCTGGCCTTAAATTCCAAATTCACTTTGAACTTTAACAACAAACAGGCTTAAACCTGTTTCAACAGTTTAAACAACTCGAATATGAACTCGAGTATAAAGCCACAACCCAACCCAACATCATAAGCTTCCAGACATGCACCGTGCACTTGCACCGTGCCACCCACCACCTCTGGTCCTCAACGACGCCTCCCTCATGTCGGCAATCTCCATCGCACCATAATCTGATCATCAGATCTTTCAACCTCCCTCAAAAATCGATTTCGAGCTTTTCGTCACCACCTGGAACGAAACACCCAAACTGGAACGAAAGTGAAACCTGGAACCCCCCTCTTCCTCTCATCACTGACCATCAGACAACAAGAAACTCCGGCCACTTCATCTTCGTTCACCCTCGAACCCACCTCCAAAACCCCGTTGAACTCGATCAAGCTAAGAGGTCATGCCAATCAAAATACTCAACCTAGTCAAAACTAGGTTTACGAACTGCAAACAGTCACTGCCGCTTCCACGATCATCTGAAATTTCATTCAATATTTTTACTTGATTCTCCGACCACTCTTCCACCTCCACGAAGAATCTCAACATCCCAGATCAACCAGAACGCCAGGGATTACTCAAACCCAATTTTCTGGTCAAACCAGAATCACACCCAAATCCCTTTATTAAAAATCAAGATCTTGGTTTCAAAAATCAAGTTTTAGTCTAAGTAGTTGATGTATATCCCTGAATTTCTCTATCATGAAAATTTAGTTTTGACTTATTTTTAGTTTGCTCTATTGTTTTTGTTGTCCATACAAAAATACAAATTTATTTTAACTTAACAAATTTTTGAGCTAAACTCTATGGTATAACAATCATATTTGTCCAAGACATAAGTCTTAACAAAGATTGGATCATGTGCAAATGATTTTCGAACTGACCTAGAGCCTGGAAATAACAGTGATCATATTATATAGAGACTTTGCACAGGCATCTATCCTATTTCATCATGTATTTAAATAACCATCCCTGTAAACATTATACTATATCCCTACAGTATTCATCACAAGCATATACCAGATTTAAACCTATTCTTTAGTTAAAAAGTTACTCACTTTTATAATATATTTGAACAGAGCTTGAAAACTACTGTATACTTAACAGAGGCATATATGTATATATAAGCAGATATGCACATATTCTTCCACTCAATATTCATCTACATATGAAGTTATCTATGCAAACCTGTACCCAAAATACTATGCATCAGATCAACATTTAAAGGATGTAGTTTGCTCAATTTTTCAAATTTTCTGTTTTACTATTTTTTTCTTTTCGTTTATTGACCAGGAAAAGGAAAGACGTGATTTCCTTAAAACTTTCTACTTGAAACTGAATTATGATTCGCTTTTAAACTGGAATATATATATAATTACATTCACTCATCTTCGCGTGATCAGGAAAACATTTACGCTGATATTCATTAACTATCACTTCAACATTTATTACCTGAACAAAGTTTTAAATGGCTTGGATTTAAGTTTATCCACTGATCAGTCATGTATCCAATTTTTTACGGACATATATATACTTATAACCAAACAAACATGTACAACATCGTTCACGTTATATTTTCCCAAGATCATCATATGCAACTTTAAAATATTCCAGCAGTTTTAGAGTTACTCACCTTCTTTGCTAAACAGAGTACTGCTTTTACTTCTCTGCATTTATTCTTAAATCCTTAATGGAAGCTTGGTTATGCTCCTGCCTGAGTCTCTGACCTTCTTTGCTTTATTTTAAAACAAAGAACTTGTGCGAGTGGTATGAACCAGATAGGAATTAATAGGTATTTTATATAGAAAACAGTTTACATTTTTTTTTATTGACCAGGCAAGACTTTTGAACCTTAAAATGATTTTATATAGGTTGCGAAATGACTCTTTTTGTGCTAGCATTAAATGCAAGGGTCTCTTTTATGTTTGTAAATCTACTTCAGTTTGTATGAATGGATGAAATGGAAGTAAGTGTGGTATACAAAACAAAATAGGCTGCAGCTTTCATAGCAAGCTTCTTTATATATATACATTTTTTTATAGCTTGATTTATTTGACCTGATACAAAATTTTGTTGACTTGATCTATATGTTTTATGTACTTGAAAGTGATGTATTGTATGCTAGGCCTAAAAGCTTGTCTCCTCTTTTGTTTACATGTATTTATGTGAATTGAGGTATGTATACATATCCATTTGTTTTGTATGCTTGATTTTTTTTATATTGTAACATACATACAAATATTTTTACTTACTTATATTTGTCCTCATGCTCATGCATTTACATTCATACACATTGCTTTTCTTTATATATTTATTCACGTTCATACAACTTTCCAATATTTGTATATTTACACTTATATTTACATATACATATATCATCTAACTCGTATCTAAATTTTATGGATATCTTATCTCAATTTAAATGGTGAAATTTATCTATACAAAAGTCTATTTTCCTTTTCTATAGGATTTATCACACCCAGAGATTTTAAAAATTAAATATTTAATACAGTTTTTTTCCAATGTTTATTTTAGTTTTCAAATCAACACATATATTCAAATATCTTTAATTATCAGAAATTCATTTGTTTGATTAGTTAATATTAATATTTCAATAATAAAATCAATTAATTTCCCGATCAACAGACGTCCAAAAATCTAGGTCGTCACAGATTTTTTAAGGGTCGCGCCCCTAGTGTATGTCATTTCCTTCTGGATCAAAGGTGGTATCATGGTACGGAGCCCAAATATCTAACCTATGTGGTTGTTGCAAACTTATTGCTTTGTGGTTGTCGGTTGAGAAGCGCCTCGGATAAAGGCCGGTAACGACCGAGGATGGCATACTTGTGTGGTAGTTACCTATGTTATAGCTTGGTTAAAGCGTGAGGTAGCGTCGTCCTTGTGTTAGCAGAGATCCGGTTAGGTTCTCGGGGGCGTCCTTCAAGAGGCATGCCCATTTTGGTAAGGAAGTTCCTTATCCTGACCATTTATTGGAAATTCAAAGAAACAATACCCGCCCTGTACGGTTTTAGTTGTATAACCTGCCATGAAATGTGGCGGTAACCTGCTATTGAACATGGCAGCTATAGTAGGCATACGACGAAATGTGTGTATGCGGGCTATGATTAATATTATACTTTCGAAATGTTTTCTGCACTATGCACTAATAATAATATCAAATGGTTTTCGCGTATCAAGCATTTTTGACTGTCATAAGGAGAAATCTCCTCCAAGTGTGCGCTTGCATTGTGTGTGTGGCGCGATGCTTTATGGCAGTTTCATTTTCCAAAAAACATTGTGGATTTCAATGTTTTAAAATTCTTTTGTTGTTTTGTTTTAAAGAAAACTGTTTTTGTTTGCTCATACCAGTCCCATGACTGACCTGGAGTTTATTGTTCCCTTCCTAAACTCCGGGTGCCCACAATTTTCCATATGGGCAGTCTAGAGTTGGGTTTTCAGATAATCAAATAGCATGGTAGATTCGATAGCATTCCATCTTTGGATATTGGCACTCGCATCTGGATCGAGTTTCTTCACCTCAGCATTGTTGTTAGATCAAGCTTGTTGGATTGGAGTTCTTTAAGCTTTTGGATTTGGATATGAAAGTCTTCCAGTTTTTGGAGTATAATTTAGGATTGTAGAGAAAAAATTGTTAACAGAAGTAAAACTTGGAAATGAAACCAAGAAATAAAAGATGAAATCAAACTTGAAGAAAATCATCTCTAAGCAAAACAAAAAGAAGATCAAACAGTTTTCAATCCTCAATTTGATAAAATCTGAAGCATGCATATGCATTTTAATCAAATAGTTCATTTCCAATTTGAAATCTTTTCAACACACATTGGAAATCCTTTCTTTACATAAGGGCTATTATTATTTGAAAACAAATAGTTCCCGTTTTCGGAAAAATCCGATTTTATTTGCATGAGTTAAACCCATTCAAGTCTAAAATTTGGGTTAAATTCAAATTCCCGAAACAATGCTTTTAAAATGTTTAAAAACACATTTATAAATTGTATGACCCTTTAAACCATAATTTCTAATCATGGAATTCAATTTCAAATCTTGAATTTAAATTCAAATCAAACTTATTTAAATTTCAAAACCTTATCAAGTTATTCAAAATAACTTTTATCTTTAAAACACCTTTTCAAAAGCTTTTCATATTTAATCCAATTCCATTTCCAAAACTATTTTGGATTCAAAAATCAATTTTTTAAAACCATTCCAAAAAATCTGTGACTTAACCAATTTCCTCTGCAATCCATATTTGTGTGTGTATAGTGTGGTCCAGGGGTTTTACACACAATAGTGCAACATCATCAATCATCACGGATTCAAACACAGCAATATTGATAAGCGGTATAACCCTATAACGCTTATCTTCATTCACAGATTCACAGATGATTAATATAAATTCATTGCAGATAAATAAATTACATTCATCACAGCTCAAAACAAAACAATTCATGTCACAAGGCATCATATATCAGGGATACTAAACAATACAAGGCATTTCATACAATTCAAACATCCATCAATAAGATTAATTAATCATCTGATTAATTTAAATCAGATTAATCCCTAATTCAGGTTAATTAACATTAATCAATTACAAATTATTTTAATTAATTAACCTTAAATAATCAATTAATTTTAAATTATTAATTAATCATCCTTAATTAATAAATGAATAAATCTCTAATCATTAAATAATTAACCCTTAATTATTCAATTATTGTTTAATTAATTATGCATAATTAATTGCATTAATTAATTAGCCCTTAATTAATTATCCTTTAAATTAATTACATTAAATAATTAACCCTTAAATAATTACCATTTAATTAATTACAATAAGTGATTATCCCTAATCACAAATTAATTTCATCGAGTAATTATCTTTTAATTAATTGATTAATCAAATTTAATCATCAATTAATTACTTTAATTTAAGTAATTGTCTTTAAGTTAATTACATAATTCACTCTTTAAAATTACCATGTTTAAAAAAATAAACTTTGAAAATATTTTTGAAACTTGGTTAAATAAAATAATTTTATTTAAAAACCTTTAAACCAATTCAAACTTAGATAAAACCTTATTATTTACCAAAAGAACTTGCTTTTACAAAATTTTGTTTAAATTAACTTGTGTTTTAAAAGTTTAAACCTGTATTTTACTTGATTTCACAAACTAGTCAATTTTTATTTTACCCGAGCCAATCTTTATTTTACCCGAGCCTTAGGCAACCCACCCTTCTTCCTCCTTTATACTTTGTTTTAGTTTTTTTCTTTAAATTTTAAAACTGTTAAAACACAAAAATATACACGAGTAAGTACTCGAGCCACAACTATTTTTCCCCAAGATAAACTTCGACTTTAACTTCTTCTTCCCAATTTCCCAAACACCATCAGACATACATGCAAGCTCGTGTACATGCACTATCGACTCGATCGCCTCTGACCATCGCCGATCACCTCAACCAGTCATCCACGACCCAGAAATGTTAGCCTCATCGTAAATCTAAAACGAACCCATCGACCTTCACCTGGAACAAAACCTGAAACGAAATCGATCGCCAAAACCCGCCTCCCAACGCCTCCACCAATCATTATAAATTCTGACATCCTGACTCAAGCTTTGCCAATGTCTACCGCTTCTCTTCCACTCACCCTCGCCCAGTCGGATGCTCCCTAGATGTCGCGATGAACCCAAGAACAACGACGACTAAAATGAGTTCTTAAACCCTAAATTGATTTCGACACTATACAACGATGATCTAAAAATTCATTTGCCATTTTTCCATCTATCTACATAACATTAACCTCCTTCAGACCCAATCTCGAAACTCAAATCCACTTTAATTGTTGGGAGTTGACATTTTTCGCCGTTTCGATCATCCACGCATTCCTCAATCGATACGCTATTAAAAATCTTGAAATTACTTCTAAAATTCATAGTTTTCCAAGACAAATAAGTTGATATGGGAAAAACTGGAAATTATGATCATTAATCTTTTACTTAAATTTGATTTCTTACTGTATTCTCCCATTTCCAAAAAATATTTTAACTGGTCTCACTTAAAAATATTTGTACAATTTAAATCTTAAGTATACAAGTATAACTTGTTTAGATCTTAAGACTTAACAAGGATCAGAGGAAGGTGTTTTGATTTTTTGATAAAAAAAATTCTTTCTGGAATTGTTGTTCAACTGAGCTAAATCTGTATATATATAGACTTGCATTCAACCATTTACACATATACACACACACATATCGGTAGATATATTTCATATTCACACAATATTATCAGCACAGACATGAGATTCAGAAGAACTGGTTTAAACAATAAGGTTTGCTCACCTGGCAAAGAAAACAGAGAGGAACGGGCTTCTTACTTTGGTTCCAGGTTTGAATGCATTGTAAAAACTGTTGCTTGATATTGAAAAACTTTTTGATTTGTTTGTTTTCGATCTGGTTAAACTGGAAGTTGATTTCCTTGAGTTTGATCTTGCTTTCAGGCTTTGATTTTTGTTTTCTTTTTAAAACTGAGCTTTGATTTTGAACTGCTCTTTGATTTCCAGGCTGTAGCCTGGTTTGAGATGATCTTTGTTTCTTAGGCTTTGATCTGTTTTCAGATTTTAGATTGAAGATGGATTTGAATCCTAAATTTGTTTTTGAGCTTGAAACTTGAAGTTGAAATGGGCTAGTTTGATTGAAATGCATATGCATGCTTCAGATTTGAATCAAATTGAGGATTGAAAACTGTTTGATCTTCCTTTTGTTTTGCTTAGAGATGATTTTCCTCAAGTTTGATTTCAGCTTTTATTTCCTGGTTTCATTTCCAGGTTTTACTTCTCTTAACATTTTTTTCTACAATCCTAAACTAAAAGAAAATTTTGTTATCTTGCCACTTGTAAAATTTGCACGATGATTTATTTACACTTGTTTAAACTTAAGTTTATTCTCTTCACATTTGTTAAAATGCAACATTTTTATGCTTAGTCCTTACTTAAAATTAATTTATACATTATGCTTTAAACCGTTATATTATTAAATTTTACATTTGTTTATTCACATTTCTAAAATATTTACATATGCCTTTTACATGTATTTATGTTTTAAATAAAATTTTATATCACTTTTTATGTTGTACTTATACAATTTTATAACAAATAATTTTAAATCAAATTATTCATTACTAACAATATTATATATATATATATATATGTATTAGTTCCTTGAAACATAAGGTTTAATAAATCCAATATTTATTTATAAAATATTTATCCTTGATTTTTTTTTCTAAATCAAATTCCAAATTAAAATTCATTTATATAATAATAAATAAACATACATATTATTAATATTGAAGATTCAAACACAATTTAAATTTTATTCCCAAATCTTCAAATAAATTCTCAATTAATTCATAACTTAACCAAAATTTTATATTAATTTCCAAATAAATTAGGCTTAAAAACCAGGAATGTTACAAATATGGTGGTATTTGCATCCTCTTCTTGAGAGATACACGGTTTTTGCTAACAGTTTGATTTATGGCAGAAGCATGCTATCATTAGAAGATGTGACGACATGACTTCTAAGTAAGAAATGAAGAATCAGATGAAGAATATGAGCAAAAGTGGAGAAGCTAGTAGAAGTTAGGGGATGCTTGCGGAGAGAGGAAGAAAGAAGAAGAAGGAAAATTATTTTATAGGGCGTTCCAAGTCAAGGAAGCCTGGAAGTTGTTGGAGAGGTAAGTCTAGAGACACCAAGTGCCATTATTGTAAGAAACATGGCCACTGGAAAAAAGATTATACAGATTTGAGGAAGAGAAATGAAGCGGATGGTTCTTTATTTATTGCGGCGGAGATGGTTGTTCCTGATGATGTGTTGATTGCATCTGTTTTCGATGTATCAGACTATTGGGTGCTAGATTCAAGAGCATCTTTCCATATAACGCCTAAGAAGGAGGATTTCTATTCTTATGAAGATAAGGAGGGAAGTGCCATATTAATGGGGAATGATTCTACTTACATGTCATTGGAAGAAAGATCAGTGCGTATTCGCATGCACGATGGTGTGGTGCGCCTGGAGTCCGCTACGTTCCATGTTTAAGAAAATCTCTTCTATCCTTAGGTCGGCTAGCATCTTTGGGGTGGAAGATTATGATAGAATCGGATGGCTTGATGGTGACATGTGGTTCTCTTGTATTAATGAAAGGAATGATGGTCCGGAATCTTTATCTGCTGAAAGGATCTATAGTTCTTGGAGAGGTATGTGTTGGAATTGATAGTTCACGAGCTTTGGATGCTACCAGACTCTGGCATCTCAGATTAGGTCATGTTTCAGAAAAAATGTTGGAGCTGCTTCGAAGAAGGAAGATGATCAAAGGTGAAAGCTTCAACCGTTTGGAATTTTGCCAGTAGTGTGTGTCAAAGAAGCATACAAAGGTTTCTTTTGGTGTTGGTAGACATGAGTCAAAATGAGTACTAGAGTATGTCCATACAGATGTTTAGGGACCAGCAGCTACAGCTTCTATTGGAGGAGCTAAGTATTTTATCTTTTTTATTGATAATTACTCTCGGAAGGTTTGGGTGTATATAATGAAAGCTAAGTCGGAGTCATTTAAAAAGCTTAAAACTTGGAAAGCACTGGCAGAGAATGAAGTAGGAAGGAAGTTGAAGGTGCTAAGATCCGACAATGGCGGTGAGTTTGTTTCGAAAAAGTTCACAAATTTCTGTAGATAACATGGAATTATTAGACATTTTACAACACTCGGTGATCCGCAATCAAATGGAGTTGCTGAAAGGATGAACAAAACACTACTGGAGAAGGCCCATTGCTTGAGATTGACGGTGGACTTTTCTAGAGGCTTTTGGGTTGAAGCTTTATCAACTGCAGCATATAATATCAATCGGATTTCGCACTGAGCTATTGATGGGAGGATTCCTAAGGAAAAGTGGAAAGGTACATCTATAAAAATCAGTTATTTTCGTATATTTGGTAGCCCTGTGTGTGTTCACCATATAGGAAATGACAAGTTGAAGGCTAGAGCCTATCAAGGCATATTTTTGGGCTATACCAAAGGGTATCGCATTTGAAACCCTGTTGATAGGAATGTAGTGCACTCGAGACGTGTCACATTTGATGAGTCCACTAGATTCAAGCCCAAGGAGAATCCACATTGTTCAGTAGATTCAAAAGCAGAAAAGCTTAAGGAGATGGAAACTATTCCCACATATCAGCCTAATAGTAGAGTCCGAGATGAAAAAGAAGATAGAGTAAATGCAGTTGTTGATACATCACATGAAGGTCCACAGAATTCCTCTAGCAATGATAGTGATGGTCGTGAAGCTAAAGATGGCTCAGCTCAAGGTGGAGTTGACAAGAGTTTAAACGAAGTTACGCCTATGTGGGCTAGCTCTAGAATTAGAAGGCCACCAAACAGGTATAGAGACCGGAGCTATGCAAACCTTTGCCTTGATGACCATTTTGATTATGCATTGTATATAGTGCAAGATGAGCCTTTCGACCTTGAAAAAGCTATAAATTCAAGTGCCAGCTCGAAATGGATGCATGCTATGGAAGAGGAGATGGATTCGTTGAAAAAGAATCGGACTTGAGAATTGGTACCACTCCCTCAAGAAAGCCGAGCCATAGGATGCAAGTGGATATATAAGGTGAAGGATGATGGAAGATACAAGGCTAGACCTGTTACAAAGTTCGAGCATTGCTCGAACTTAATTCGCCTGCTAAAGTGTTAGGTGCCAATTGGTGGCACAGGGGAGAGTAAGTTAGTATACGGAGATGTTTGTTTTGGAGACTCATGGGTCCTACATGTAGAGGGTACTTTCAATACTTTGTCGGCGGGCGGTGGTCTTGCCGGAGTTCGTTGACAAAGTGGAGTGGGTGATGGTCATGCCGAAGCTCATTGGGAAAGTATCTGTGATGTCTTGTCCTAGAGTTGCTTGGAGTAAAAGAATGTAGGCGGAGTTGGTAGCCTTGTGGGAAAATATTGTATCAAGGTGGAGATTGTTAGATTTGATACATTATTTCCATATTCAAGAAGATTTAGAAGATATTTGAGATAATTGCTCAAATATATTGCCTCTTTTATATGCATTAAAGAGGGCAATGGATTAGCTACATAAGATGAAGAAATATTTGAAAAAGAGTGAAGTAATTAATTAATTTTCTAATTAGATGATTAAAGAATGAATCTTATCAGATGCATACAAATTGTGGGAAACTGAAATAATAAAACGGTAAATGTTTTCCGTATGATTTGGAGAATTGATTAGGTATTGATTTATGACCATAAATCAATTACTTCAATCTCAAGTAATAATCCCTATATAAAGTTATGGATTATGATGAATAGAAACATCAGAAATGAATTATCTTCTCTTTTGTATTTCTTCATGTTTTTCTTAGTCTCCGTTATCAATATTGTAATTGTTCTCTCTGAAAGTAATAAAATCTCCTCTCCCGAAGTGGATGTACACTATCTTGCGATAGTGGAACCACTATAAATACATGTGTGAACTCTCTATTTACTTTCTTGTGTGATTTTCTGATTTGCTGTTTTATTTTCAAGTTCTGTTTGTTTTGTCGTACTACAACACGATTTTATTGTTTCCGCATGTATTAGGATTGATTTGCAATCATTTGTGTAAACTCACCCCTACAAAGTTTCCAAAGGCAATTTCGTCTTTCTTTAGATGTTTTGAACATTTCGCCGTAGATTTCTATAGAGCTTTTGATCCAGCGACATGGATTGCATTAGGGCCTTATGAATATACTTATCCGGGTTTCGGAATGCAAACATAAAAAAGAGGTTTTTGTTTATATCTTCTTCTCTAAGATTAGCCTCAATTATCAATCATTTAGGCCTCCCAAAAAAACTTATTTTATGTTTTGGCCTCGTTCGAAACTTATCATGAAAACATGGCTCTTATTTACCATATGACTTTTTGTACATGCTCGTTTTGAATTGGGCATTTATAGATTTTTTTTTCTTAAAAACTATACTTGCGCACTTTGAAATTGCTCAAGTACAAATTTCAATTTATTTTTATTTTTTTATTTTTGCATTTTTCGAATACATAAGTATAAAGGCATATTTACATAGGCCAAAAGTTGAAATAAGCTTTTCTTGGAGGCAAAAAAAATGAAGGTTGTCCTTATCAATTTTGTAACTCTTTTCTTTCAGAAAGTAATAAAATATTTATTTCCAAAACGGATGTATACTATTTCGCGCTAGTGGAACCATCGTAAATCTGATATATTTACCTTTTCTGTTTGTGCGTTTGTGATCTGTGATTAATATGATATATTAGTTTTATTTCATTTTCTGTTCTGTCTCCCTATTGACTTGATTCATCGTTTCTATTGTGTTTAGGGTGTGTAATTTTCCCCAATAAGCATTATCTGATCGTTGGCAGATCAAATAGAGAATCTTGAAGCAAAATTTATATGACAAATTCTATTCCAACCCTGATTTTCACTTAGTAGCCCCCATTTTTTGAAAAATCTTGTAAACTCCTAAAAATGTTCAGTAGCCCATAACTTCTTCCATAACCGCCCCTCACGTGATTTTTTCCTTTCGTGGTTACCACGCACTGACAAAACGAGGTTAGATAGAAAACCACGTAGAGGTAAGACAATGTTAGATAGAAAACCACGTAGAGGCAGTGCGTGGTTCAGCACATAACCACGTAAAGCGCCAACGTGGTTACTTTACCATTCACGTTTGCCAACCACTTTCTTAAGGGTATTTTTGTCTTCAGAAAATTGTTTTTTCAAAGGAGGGCAAGTAAAAGCATGGGTTGGAATAGAATTTGCCAATTTATATATTGTTCCATGTTATGGCATGGAAAAATATTTTTTGGTCGAAGAACCAAAATTCTAAACCGTGGATGAAGGAGAATCCCTTCGTCTTTGCTTTAACCATGAAAAATTGGAGACAAGAATGAAAGGTGAATGAAATATGCGAGACAAAAAGATTGGTGACAAGAATGAAAGTGGAATGAAATATGTGAAACTTTGTCTCGACCCTAGGTGTCCTTTAAACATCTCTTTTTTTCTTCGCATTCAGCGCATGATGCAGTATAATTGTACTACGATAAAAAGAAACGGGGAATTTTTTTCCCTCGAATTGTCATTCCCCTATTTCCGAAATAAAAAACAGCGGAACCCAAAAGACCAAACTTAGTTGGGCTGGATTCAATCTTTAGGCCTACAGTCTGTTTAATAATTCTACAACTTCAACTCCATTTTCCCTATTTGTTCTCTTGCAAAACTAATGTCGGCTGTAGTAATCCAAGAATTCAATCCTGGAAAATGTTCCCCAGCGATAGTAGAAGAAATAGTGAGATTAGAGAAGAAAATATTTCCTAAACACGAATCCCTCTCAAAATCATTTCACGACGAACTGAAAAAGAAAAATAGCGGATTGATCTATGCAAAAATAGGGAGTCGAAAAGGAAAAGAAGAAATGGAGATCGTTGGCTATGTCATGTACTCTTGGATCTCTTCCTTGTGTGCTTCAATCACCAAACTTGCAGGTATCACGAAAATTTATAGCCTATCTCACAAAGTGATCCATGCGTTGTTGAAATTTCATATGATAGCTATGACCGTGTTTATGAAATGAATTAGTGTAACGTATTCATGATGGTGAATCGTTCCATCTAATTTATTTATTTATTTATGTTTTAAAATTGCTACGTATTTAAAATCAATTGGGAGTTAACATTGAGAACTACTTTAAAAGATCAAATAAGTAGCTGCCAGTTGAGTTTATGTCCGTATGAGTTAATAGTAATACCCTATTTGTCTCCCCTGTAGTTTGTAATAAAGAGAGAACTAAATTATATAAGATGAACACTAGATCAAAATTTACAGAAGATGGAATTTATGCCTGTTTATATCATTTACTTACAAATACATTAATTTTTTTTCCTAAACTACCCCTTCTGATTTCTTCCCCCTCTATTCCAATATTATTTCCCCTCACTTCTACACCCGTCGCTCTCAAAAATCAGTTGCTCTCTTTTCCTTAGACGCAACTCCATTGCTCACCCATATTTATTCATTGTTTCACTCGCCTAACCCTAACATATATCGATTCCTCAGTGAAGACTCGGATGGAAATTGAGAAAGTGAAGATTGAAATGGGTTCCCCAATATAACCTTAAATTTCCACAATTTTTTTCTTCAATTAGAAAATGGGTATAAGGATTTGGAGATAATGATATATTATTTTTGGCGGGATAGACATACATGAAAAATAAACTAAACAAAAGACTATAAACATGGAAATTTAGTAATTTTGCTTAGCTTTTGTATGGGAGAATCTATTATTTGATTCTCTCCTTAATAATTTTTTTCATGAAATAAATCAATTTTCTCATTCCCTTTATCCAAATTGATTGTCCTTTTAACAACGTTTGGATTAGGTAAATTTTTGTTTGCACGATATTCTTATTATGAAAATAATCTCGATAAAATTTCAGATCATTTACAAAATTCTCGATGTGAAATATTCCGATCAGTGATATTATTTGATGATATCAAACATTATTTAATGTGTTTGTTCAATGTGATGTAGTACAAATGGGTTAATTAATGCAATGTGCATAAATGTCGATATAAAAGTTTGTATTTGTTTTGGAATAGCTACAATAATTCACAAGTAGAAGGAGTGCATACAATAAGATATACTAGTAATCAACATTTCTAATTCAAAGAATGAGTCATACGATTTACAAAATAGCAACATCAATAATAAAGTTTAAGTCCACAGGTGTGGCGCAATGGAAAGGGGTGCCTGGTTACCAGACCCAGGTTCGAGTTTTGCTTTGTACACACTTCTCGCAAAAAATAGTATCGGGAGATTATATGTGCTGAATTGAAGCGAACATGCACAACTTAATTTTCCTCGAGAGTTTACCGGTCCGTTGGGTTCTCCTAGAGTATATTAAAAAACAATAAAAATTCAGATCTAGGGTCTTAGTCATGTTTCGTCTTGAAGATTTCACACACGAGATTTCATATTGGGTTAGATCTTGGATGAGATAAATGTATCTCCGATGTTCATCTTAGATTTACATTTTGAGACATCTTGGAGCATGCTTTATGTATAAAATTAACTTGCATATACAACTAAATGTATATGTGACCTACAATATTTATAACAGACATAAACATGGAAAAATGGAAAACTGTAAATATGCAAGCAGATCTCCAAGTACAAAACACATAAAAGATCATGATAGTTAACTATGAAATACATTATTCTTCACATAACAACGTATACACATACATGTATGTATGTATTTATGTATCAATGTATATGTGTATCTTAGCCCCTCAGTGAGCCTATGAAGACGTCTTTCCAAAAAAATTCTCTATCCTCTTAATTTAAAATTATAACATTACTGTTCATTCTTTTAGAGGTATAAGTCCGTTCATTCACCATCCATTCATGATCATTTGGTGCCAATATAGTTTCCTTTATCTTGTACGAAACTTTGATTTGAGTAAATAAATTTACTTCACTATTTTGTACTTCTACATCTATTGACGCTCAACTTAATTGTAGAAATATACGAGAATCATCAAAGATCCTTTTCAAAGTTTTTTAAATTCAGTCTTATTAGCAACTCCAGAAAGCACCGTTATTTGGACTATCGACGAGTCTGGTTTCTACATTGTAGCGACTGCTGCATTAAATCTGGTCAAGTAACTCTGCAAAGTTTCACATTTTCTCTGCTTCACACTCGAGAGTGTCATCACGTTCCTTGATCGTACTAAATGAACACTGTACTGGTTCGTAAATTTCTTCACTAATTCAGTTTACGTGCCGATGAAACCATTATTCAGTTTACGAAACAACATTGCTACTAAATCCATTAAGTACAACAGAAAACGCTGCCCAACACTTTTTCCGAAGCACTCAATACTTCAATGTGTTGGATATATCTTATTAAATGAACTGTCGGATCCGTTCTTCCATCATGCGGTTCCAAAGCAGGTGTTTGAAATCAGGTGGATTTCTAACGCATCGAATATTTGGATGAAGGGGTATCTATTTACATCCTCCAAACTCTATTTTATGGCTCCACTCTAAAGCGCTTGTCTTAACATCTTAGTTATTCCGTCGTCTTGATTCAGTAGAAATCTCAAAGGCTCCGCACGTCGTTGATCCATAGCTTCCTCACACTCCATTCCTACGTGTTGCATTTTGATCCTGGTTTTGAGGCATGACACCATCCATCCGACAAATCCGTTCACGGTCAACATTCAAATCAACCATGCCCTCCGATCAAACATGTCGGTTCCGACATGATTGGACCTCTTGGTACCAACTAGTTGGTGTGTTGGGGGTTGATCCCAGCTTATTCCGCTCCATTTCCTTGTGCACCCCCTACGCCTTCTAGCCTTCGAATCCGATTTTCTTGCAACTCGAACCGCTCTTTGTTCCTTCATTTGGAAGAGTTTGTTCATTATTTTCTCTTGCCGATCCGTTAATCTCTCTTGCATCTTTATCATCCTCCCTTCAATCTCCTCTCCGGTAACATAAATAGAAGGTGGATTTTAACTTGAAGACATCTCCTGACCATTTGATGTGCTTGTTGACTTCCTCTAGTAATGGCTTTTCTCGTAGTATGCATTTTCGTCTTCGTCACTGTTAGATCTAAGTCTTTTCTCCATGAAAGCATCGAAAATAATGTGCCGAAAACACAACAATCCAATATCCTCCAGAAACAAATTAAACAAATAAAAATATATATGTGAAGAAATCCAACATAAAAGAAGAGAAAACATAAAAAATATTAGTGGCTCGGGAAAATTTCCGATCTACGTCACTTAGTTCTCTTTATTGATTGGTTCTCTTTAGATTCACAATCAATTTCTAGTTACAATGAGATAGATATCAATTTTTCTTTAGTGGGTTACAAGAAGAAGATCCAAAGATGCTTTCTTAGTTGAAGGTATGCTGCTATTTATAAAGGAGATCCAACCCAAATCTCGCCATTGCAGGGTACAACGAGTTAATTTAACCAACTTCGAAGTTTCAACGCAAAGAATAAGCCGTCACGTATATTTTCCAAGACAACCAATCACGTCAGTGCTGACATGATCAAATCAATACCGACATGATTTTATGTGTCAAAACTGCACTCTTCCTCCATTGCTCCAGTGTCAAACCTCTAAAATCCTGTGGTCGCCAACCTGTTTGAAAAGATTGGCGTCAAACTGTTTTGCATTTTCGATCCTTATCTCAAATATTTGATTTCTTCAATTCTGACATCTTTCAAGCTTCTCGGCTCATCCCTTCATAATCTTGTAGTCTGGTTTCTTCAATCTACATCAATTTCAAGACTGTGGTAAGATAGTATTTTCCAATAGTTTTAGAAAATATCTAAGGAAATAAAGTTTGACTCAGGAATCCCAAGATCAACGGTGGATTTATGTAGGGGCGAGGAGGGGATGAAGCCTCCCCTCAAATTTTGAAACTTTTTTGTATATAGAGCAACGAGATTGCGTGAAAGCGATTCTTTCTCATTAGGGTGTTGCTCATGACGAACTCGTAGAAGCCTATGGTTATAGAAGGAAATGAAAATTATTAAAAATGGGTAGCCCATACTCTTGAAAATGAAAATCACAATTGTAGTTAACAAAGGAAAAACTTATCAGAGAACCATACATTTGAAAAACTGATGTTGGAAGCAAAAATTCTAGCACATCAGATTTATTTCATTAGTAATTTTCGACATCAATCATGCAGAACTGTGAGTGGGTGGGCTTTGTGGAGGGGAGAGTTCTCGGTAACCCTCGTTGAGACGTTTGGAATTTTCTCAAAAATTACTTTCTTAGCATTATGTTGAGACGTTTGGAATTTTCTCAGAAATTACTTTCTTAGCATTATACCAAGACGGCTAAATATACGTGTAGGAAACTAAAAATTCTCCAATGATTATCCATGTTATAACCTTTGTTTGTTGCATGTTGTAGCAGACTGTTATCGTCAGCAGTTTAACTCTAGTAGGTCCTTATCAAGTGTATTATGTATTGTTGATATGTTCCACACTTCATTCTTATAAGCTCTCATCACAGGCCTTGGAAAAAACCGACCCTTAAATCCACTTAACACTCTTTCACGCGACACAGTAAGATCTTATGAGTACAGAGTTGTATTGTAAATTTGTAATGAATGTTATTTAGAAGTATTTAATTGATTTCAATTTGGGAGCAAGTTCAAATGAAAAATGTCAAAAATATTTGAATCATGCACACTGAAACAACTATATGTGCCAGTTTTTAGGTTCATGTCAGATATTCTGTGGTGTGTGTAAATATTGGGAGTGAGTAGGAAGAACTTTATGAGCAAATTAATTTCTGAATTATTTCTTGGTACAAGTGCATTACATGCATTCCGAATTTTCCTTACTGCCGTGTTTTAGTTAAAAAGTGATCTCCAGTTTCCATAGATGGATACCCTGTTACAAACATGCAGCGTTTTCCATTGCCAGTACGTAAACCGGAAACATGTTCCCATCGTCTCTAAAAAGAAAAAAGAGAAAAGAAAAAAGAAAACAGAAAAAAACCTTATGAAATAATTAAATTCATTTATTTAACACTAGTGTATGGAATTTTAAAATAAACTGAAGCCAAAATGGTAGCTAATAAGCATTATATAGGACTATTTAGAAGATTTGATAATAAATTTGTTTTTGTTTTATACACTAATTATTCTGGGATTTGAAGTACTAAAACTATAGAAAATTATTTTTGAACAGTGAAAGAAAATTTCAGGCATCGTGGGCATGGCGAAACATTACTGAAAGCAGCTATTCAAAAATGTAGATCAAGGCGTATTCAACGGGTTTGCCTTCATGTTGACCCCTCCAGGATTGCTGCTGTTTCTTTGTACAAAAAGCTTGGGTTCCAAATTGATGAAATCGTGGAAAAATATTATTCTTCTCACAGAGATGCTTATAGAATGTATTTGGATTTCGATCAATAGGTAACTGATTTTATTTTTTTTGCTGCAAAAATATGGAAAGTCTTCTTAGACAAAAAGATTAATACAAAATTTCAGATTATGGAAGTGCATTTTGTGTTGCTGGTCTTTTTCGCGATAGGTGTTCAATATATGTTTAAAAACATCAAAACCATAAAAGTGCTGATTTCGCACTCATGGTTATCAGGAGTGTGTACCTTTTATGTTGGTACTTCGGATGCAAAACCAAAACTATTTCATAAAGATTCCTCCATATTTCGGGTCATTTGGATTTTGTTTTTGGACAAATTTTCAAACAAAGTCTCTCCGTGCAATAATAGATTCAACCGAAAACTTATTATAGAAATAGACCTTGTTATATGCTTGCGTATTTATGGAATGCGCAGGTTATTTTTTTTTTAAATATAGCTTGCCCATCTTTTATGTTAATTTTTTTTAAAATTTGCGTTTTCAACGTTCATTACAAAATATGTAATATGAGAAGGAAACTATTACGAAGGTGGAGGGAAGACCTAGAGAATGAAGGAGCGGCAGAATGAAGGAACGACGAATGTGATGAATTATTCTTTGTGCTTTTGTTATTTAAGAGAACACGGAAAACAAAATAAATTTGTTTTCTATATCCAAGGTTAACTTCATTTTTTAAATTAGTTGTCTTTTAGAAAATATATATTTCGTCCATGTGTTTATTTTGGACTGAAATACAAAACAAAAAAGCAAACCAAAATGGGTTTCATTTTTTCTTTTCGTTCCCTACTTTTATAGTTTTATAACCCACAAAATAGTGTTTTTTTCCTCCTACATGTTCCTCCGTTCTAGTTTTCATATCAATTCAGATGCTCTTCTTATTCTTTTGAACTGCTAATTTTAATCATCTTGTATATCAAAGTTCTCTGTCCGTTCACGTTCTCAACTATTTCCTCCTAATCTTTCATCAGTACTGTACTGTACTTCTCATCATTCAGATTTATAATCTACTTTATTTGATATCACTGTCAGCGCATTGTCGCACGTCATTTAATTTTTCAAAATTACCAACGAAAAAAAACTTTGACCCAAACTGAATTTTGGGTTTAAAAAAAATCAATAAACTAGTCTTGAAAATGAAATTTATGATCAAATTTTTTTATTATAAAATAGCTAGTCAGAAAAGATTTTGATTTTGATTTTGACTTTTTAAAAAAGAAAAGAAAAACTAGCCTGCTTTATTGTGGGTCGTGCCACAATTAACAAAACAGGTACTCTGCACATGCACATAACAACTATCATATAATGCGCATACCACTTAAAAAAAATAATAAATAAAAAATACAACACATGAGTTAGGCGGGATGTCTAAACTACTAAAACCATGACTATCCCGCAGAAGAGGAGGAAAGATAACTATCATCAACCCCAATGGCATGAACGAAACCAGAGAAAAGGTGGGCAATGTTGGAGACATAATCAAAGAAGGTAGCGCTGTAAACGAATCTCCTATCCCAATTAGTATCATGTAACAACTTCTCGTTCACTTCATCGAAATCTCCCACCCTAGTACGAGAAAGGCCCTCACCCTCAATGTAATAAAAAAGACGTCTATTCTCACCAATATCGTTACTCACAAATGTATGATATGTATTACCCTCAAGAGAGTATTTCATGTCAGAAATAGGGTAATCCACACACGCTCCGCAACATTCCAAGAAATAGAATCAACGAAACCTGTTGATATGGTCTTCAATCCATCAGGAGTACCCCCACGAATGAATGCAGGACAGATATTTGAATGTTCGCTCGGGTTAGTAGAGAATATACTAAAGAGACATTATAGAATAACACATTTTGATGAGGGATATGAGCAAGACGCTTTGAGAAAACTAGTGTTTTCCGAATTACATAAAGCCAATAAGCAAACAAAAAACCCATGGACATTTGAAATGAGTTTCCGGAAAGATGCAAAATATCTGATGGTGGAGGAACAGTAGATCCTTTTGAACAACCTATTCTAATAGGCAAGTCTTACATCCTAAAATTGATTCATCAATTTGATGATAAAATTCATGGACGTTCGAGTGGGCATTACGCACTTGTTACACAACCTTTAGATGAAGGGCTAGCATGGGGGCAACGAGTGGGGGAAATGGAAGTTTGGGATCTAGAAGGATTTGGTGTTGCTCACATTTTACAAGAGATGCTAGCTTATAAATCTGATCATATTAGAGCTCGTCAAGAATTACTTGGTGCTACGATCATTGGAGGAACAATACCTAATCCTGAGGATGCCCCAGAATCTTTTCGATTACCGGTTCAAAAACTACGATCTTTGGCTCTGGAGCTGAATCATTTTCTTGTATCCGAATTTTTTTCTTCAGATTAACCGGAAGGAAGTTTGATCCGAATGAATTAGAATTTCTATTCTACAATCGACCAATATAAACATCAACAACTTCGAATTGGATTAGTGTCTTCTCAACAAATAAGGGCTTGGGCCAACAAAATCCTACCAAATGGGGAGATAGTTGAAGAAGTGACAAAGCCCTATGCTATTCATTATAAAACCAATCAACCGAAAAAAGATGGTTTGTTTTGTGAAAAAAATCTCTGGATCCATAAAAAGTGGAATTTGTGCTTGTGGAAATTATCGAGTGATTGGAGCAGAAAAAGAGGACCCGAAATTTTGTGAAGAATGCGGGGGTGGAATTTGTTGATTCTCGGATACAAAAATATCAAATGGGATCCATCAAACTCTTATGTCCAATAACTCATGTATGGTATTTGAAATGCATTCCTAGTTATATCGCGAATCTTTTAGATAAACCTCTTAAGATTAGAAGGCCTTGTATATTACAATCTGTGATTTGATCAAAATTCGCATTTTACAAATTTGCACTGCTAAACTGTCATCCTATTCAATCTGATTGGGATGCTCCCGACTCTGACATGGTTCTTGGACGGAGTAACATGAAGCTTAAAATTATGGGTGTATTCAATATCCCCAAATTAAGGGGGAATTGATCCATGGTTGATTCCGTAATAGCTAGGAATTGCTAGTTATACCTCGTGAAAAAAAGTTTTTTAGTGGAATGCGTCGTTCCCTTTTTTTTAGGGAGAAGATCCGGTAAAGCAAGTAAATATGACATGGTTACAGAAGTCTGTATATTGCATATATACTTCAAGGGGCATAATGACATAGCGATCGAGGTAAGTAGGGACCTAAAAGATCGAATGGAATGAAACAATATATAGACAAGTAAATCCCTTACGTGTCCCAAAGTATTCCTTTAATTTAAGGGGGGTTCATTTGAAGGAAGTTGATTACTCAATAATTTTACATTTAAATTGTATTTTGTCGTAAATAATAAATTCAGAAAGTTCAAAAGTGAAAGTAAAAAAAAAAATGAATTAATAAAGTCTTTACTGGATGAAGAACTTGAAACCGAGAAATTTCTACAGGAGCAGGTGCTATCAGAGAACAAGTAGCCGATTTAGATTTGCGAATTATTATAGAAAATTCATTGTTAGAATGGAAGGAATTAGGAGAAAAAGAATTCGCTGGAAACGAATGGGAAGATAGAAAAATTAGAAGAATAAATGATTTTTTGGTTAGACGCATGGAATTAGCTAAACATTTTATCCGAACAAATGTAGAACTAGAATGGATGGTTTTATGTTTATTACCAGTCCTTTCTCCTAAGTTGAGACCAATCATTCAGATAGATGGGGTAAACTAATGAGTTCAGATATCAATGAACTATATAGAAGAGTTATCTATTAGAACAATACTCGTACCGATCTATTAGCAACAAGTAGGTCTACGCCAAGGGAATTAGTAATATGTCAGGAAATATTAGTACAAGAGGCTATGGATACACTTCTTGATAATGAGATATGGGGACAACCAATGAGTGATGGTCATAATAAAGTTTACAAATCATTTTCAGATGCAATTGAAGGCAAAGAAGGAAGATTTCGTGAGACTCTGCTTGGTAAACGGGTCGATTATTCGGGGCGTTCCATCATTGTCGTTGGTCCTTCGCTTTCATTGCATCAATGTGGATTACCTCGAGAAATAGCCATAGAGCTTTTTCAAACATTTGTAATTCATGGTCTAATTAGACAACATATTGTTTCTAACATCGAGATTGCGAAAAGTAAAATTCGGGAAAAAACTGATTATATGGGAAATACTTCAAGAAGTTATGCAGGGGCATCCTGCACTGTTGAATAGAGCACCTATCTTGCATAGATTGGGTATACAAGTGTTCCAACCCATTTTAGTGGAGAGGCATGCTATTTGTTTACACCCATTAGTTGGTAAGGGCTTCAATGCAGACTTCGATGGGGACCAAATGGCTGTTCATGTACCTTTATCTTTGGAAGCTCAAGCGGAGGCCCGCTTACTTATGTTTCCTCATATGAATCTTTTGTCTCCAGCTATTGGAGATGCCATTTCTATACCAAGTCAAAATATGCTTATTGAACTCTATGAATTAACGATGGGAAATCGGTGGGGTATTTGTAAAAGTAGGTATAATCCATATAATTGTGCGAACGACAAAAATAAAACGGTTGATAATAATAACTATGAGTATACGAAAGAAAATGGATAATATTTTGGCATTTCCTACGATGCACTTAGGGCTTACCGGCAGAAACGAATCAAATTAGATAGTCCCTTTTGGCTCTGGTGGCGACTAGATAAACGTGTCATTGGCTTAAAAGAGGTTCCCATCGAAGTTTAATATGAATCTTTTGGCACTTATCATGAGATTTATGGACACTATCTAATAGTAGGAAGTATTAAAAAGGAAATCTATCAAAAAATAGAAGAAGCCATATGGGGGTTTTATCAAGCCTATTTATACACTGTCTAATATTTATATGCTATCTAAATATGCTATCTAAATAAATAAATTCGATTAGAGGTCCCTCCTTAGGAAGTTGGGTTTATCCAATTTCGTCGGTATTATAAGAATTTCTTAATTTCTATGTGAATCAAGATTGAGGAAAGGAAGTTTTCGAATCACTGACTCAAGTCCATTGTCGAATCTTACTCAACAGAAACGAGCTGATCTGGTCTTTCACAATAAAGTGATAGATGGAACTGCTATAAAACGACTTATTAGCAGATTAAAAGATCATTTCGGAATGGCATGTACATCACACATCCCGTATCAAGTGAAGACTCTGAGTTTCCAACAAGCCACTGCTACATCTATTTCATTAGGGATTGGTGTTCTTTTAACAATACCTTCTAAGGGATGGTTAGTCCAAGATGCTGAACAACAAAATTTTATTTTGAAGAAACACCATCATTATGGGAATGTACACGTGGTAGAAAAATTACGTCAATCCATTGAGATATGGTATGCTACTAGTGAATATTTGAGACAAGTAAATCCTAATTTTCAGATGAGTGATCCATCTAATCCAGTCCATCTAAAGTCCTTTTCAGGAGCTCGAGGAAATGCATCTCAGGTACATCAATTAGTAGGTATGAGAGGATTAATGTCGGATCCTAAGGACAAATGATTGATTTACCCATTGAAAGCAATTTACGTGAAGGACTTTCTTTGATAGAATATATAATTTCCTGCTCCGGAGCTCGAAAAGGAGTTGTGGATACTGCTGTACGAACATCAGATGCTGGATACCTCGTGTAGACTTGTTGAAGTAGTTCAACACATTATTGTACGTAGAACATACTGTGGTACTATACGAGGTATTTCCATGAGTCCTCGAAATTGGGTGACAGAACTTCTTTTTGTCCAAACCCTAATTGGTCGTGTATTAGCGGATGATATATGTATGGGGATACGCTGCATTGCCACTCGAAAACAAGATACTGGGATTGGACTTGCCAATCGATTCATAACTTTTCGGGCACAACCAATATATGTTCGAACCCTCTTTACTTGCATGAATACATCTTGGATCTGTCAATTATGTTATGGCAGAAGATCCACTCACGACGATTTGGTTGAATTGGAGGAAGTTGTAGGTGGGCAATCAATTGGGGAACTAGGGACTCGACTAACATTAGGAACTTTTAATACGGGTGGAGTATTCACGGGCGGTACTGCCGAACATGTATGAGCTTCTTCTAATGGAAAAATAAATTTCAACGAGTATTTGATTCATCCTACACGTACCCGTCACGGGCATCCTGCTTTTCTATGTTCTACAGACTTGTATGTAACTATTGAGAGTCGGGATATTCTACGTAGTGTGAATATTCCTCCCAAAAGTTTAATTTTAGTTCAAAATGATCAATATGTAGAATAAGTTATTGCTGAGAATCGTATTGGAATGTCTACTTTTCGTTTTAAAGAGAAGATCTGAAAACATATTTATTCTGAATCAGAGGAAGAAATGCACTGGAGTACCAATGTCTACCATGCACCCGTATATACATATAGTAACGTTCATCTATTACCAAAAACAAGTCATTTATGGCTATTAGCAGGAAGCCCGTGCAGATCCAGTATAATGTCTTTTTCACTCCACAAAGATCAAGATCAAATTAATTCTTTTTTTTCTATCGACAAAAGATATATCTCTGACTTCTCAATTACAAATGATCAAGTAAGGCATAAATTGTTGGATCTTTCTGTTAAAATAGCTAGGGAAATTTTTGACTATTCAAGACTTGATCAAACCATCTACAATAGGCATTTGGATTTTATATATCCTTCGATTCTTCAAGAGAATTCTGATTTATTGGCGAAAAGACGAAGAAATAGATTTAACATTCCATTACAATATAATCCAGAAGGAGAGAAGGAACTAATACCTTCTTTTGGTATTTCGACTGAAATACCCACAAATGGTACTTTACATAGAAATAAAATTCTTGCTTATTTTGACGATCCACAATATAGAAGAAGCAGTTCTAGAATTACTAAATATGTGACTGCAGAGGTGGATTCAATCATAAAAAAGAAGATCTGATTTACTATCGAGGATTAAAAGAATTTAGTCCAAAATACAAAATGAAAGTGGATCAGTTTTTTATTCCTGAAGAGGTGCATATCTTTCCCGCATCTTCGTACCTAATGTCTGGAACAATAGTATCATTGACTTAGATACCCAACTCGCTTTAAATACAAATAAAAGAAGCCAAGTAGGTGGATTAGTCCGAGTGGAGATTAAAAAAAAAGTATTGAACTGAATTTTTTTTCTAGGGATATCCATTTTCCGGAAGAGACAGATAAGATTTCTAGACACAGTGGCATTTTGATACCACCGGCAATGAAAAAAATTCTATGGATCAAATTTTTTAAAAATTGGATTTATGCTCAATGAATCACACCCATTAAAAAAAGTATTTTGTTTTGGTTCGGCCCGTAATCACATATGAAATAGCCGATGTGATAAATTTAGCAAAACTTTTCACTCGGGAAAAAGATAATGTCCAACTTAAAATTGTCAATTATATCCTTTATGGGAACAGAAAGTCAATTCGTGGAATTTTTCACATAAGTATTCAATTAGTTCAGACTTGCTTAGTATTGAATTGGGACCAGGAAAAAAATGGTTCTATAAAAGAAGTTCATGCTTCTCTTGTTGAGGCAAGGGAAAATGATCTGATTCAAAATTTCATAAAAATTAAGTTAGTAAAGTCGAGTCTTTCGTATGTCGAAAAAGATACGATACAGCAGGTTTGGGATTGATCCCCGATAATGGATTAGAATGCACCAATATCAACCTTTTTTTCGAAAGTGAAGATTTCAGTAGTAACTCAGCATCAAGCAACTATTGGTACACTGTTGAATCAAAATAAGGCTTTGATAATTTTATCATCATTCAATTGTTCTCAAGTTGGCCCATGTCCATTCAATGGTTCAAAATATAACATCACGACAAAAGAATTGAATCCCATAATTCTAATTAGGGATTTGTTAAGCCCGCTAGGTACTATTGTGTCTAAAATAGTGAACTTTTATTGAGCTTACTATTTGATAATTCATAATCTGATTTTGGTATACAAATATTAGATACTTGATAATTTGAAAGCTACTTTCCAAGTACCCGAAGTACGTAAATACTGTTTAATAGATGAAAATAGAAGGATTTATAATCCCAACCCATGCAATACGATCATTTTGAATCATCCCATTTAAATTGGTGTTTTTTACATCACAATTATTGTGAAGGAACATCCACAGTAATTAGCATTGGACAATTTATTTGTGAAAATTTATGTCCAGTTAAATATGGAACACATATAAAAAAAATCTGGTCAAATTTTAATTGTTCATGCTTATTCCATAATTATAAAATGGGCTAAGCTGTATTTGGATACTCCAGGAGCAAATGTTCACGGACATTACGGAGAAACCCTTTCTGAAGGAGATACATTAGTTAATTTATATATGAATAATCCCGATCTAGTGACATAACGTAGGGACTTCCAAAAGTAGAGAAAATCTTGGAAGTGCATTCGATTGGTTTAATATCGATAATTTTGAAAGGAGAGTCGAAGGTTGGAACGAACGTATACCAAGAATTCTCGGAATTCCTGGGGGATTCTAAGTTGGAGCTGAGCTAATTATAGCCCAAAGCCATATCTCTTTGGTTAATAGGACCCAAAAGGTTTATCGATCTCAAGGAGTGCAGAGTCATAATAGACATCTAGAGATTATTGTACGACAAGTAACATCAAAAGTGTTGGTTTCAGAAGATGGAATGTGTAATTTCTTTTTGTGTGGAGAATTAATCGGATTGATGCTAGAAACAACAGGAGACACCACAACCTCCAAAGGGGGCAAAAGGTTACTAGCTGAAAGGGGGACAATCGGGACCATAATAGAAGGCGAAGACCCAATAACGTCAGCTAACTGAAAAAAAGCTATATGATCAAATGAAACAACCAAGACATTAAGCAGGGAAACAAGAGTTTCAACAATAGAAGAAGCATCTAAAATATCCACCACGTCAAGAGCCATAGGAGACAATCTGAGAAGAGGATGGGCGAACCTTTGTGACCCACTTCAAGACAGGGGGTCTTGGAAGGGGGGTCTTATCAAATAGCGGCACATAAGCCAAAGGAGCACTGGTAGACGGACGAGAACATGTTTCCAAGAGGTGCCCCCAAAGGACTGACAGAACGTGCAAATATTAGGTTTCCATCCATAGCGAACAACAACCTCAGCAACGTAGCCTTTTGCAACTCTAATTCTAATCTTATCCAGAAGAGCTTATCTGGAGTGATTTCAATCAACGCTTTAGCATAAACAATTTTTTTTTTCCATGCAACCGTGCTAGCATTAAAGCATTTCAATTTCTCAATAGTATTAGCTAGCCAATTCAAAACGAGCAACGGTTACAACACAGAAGGAATATGCGAAAAATAAACCCATACTGGAATAGATAATACCTGCTCCCTAGCACTGTCGATAAAAGGAATCCATATAGTAACAATAAATGGTTTGCCTCTAATAAAAGTTGGATCCGAACTAAGGACTCGCAGACGCTCCTCAAGCCTCAAGAACTTGAAGAACATAGATATGTCTATATGAACCTAAAGACCACCTCTAATCCACCTAACTTTGCCACAGTGCTCTTTAGCTATTGAATAAGGTGGGGTTGAATCCAAGAAAAATCCAACCAGATAATCCAACCAATAGTCAACCCTGACCATAGTGAATTTTTGACTAGCTACTCTATAGTGAATTTTTTGTGATAAAAAACCTTTCACAAATTCCGTTTGATAATAAAATCGAATTTGTAACCAAAATTCAATTTTGAATATCTATGATTAAAATGTTGAAAATTGAACTGTAAATTCTATCACAAATAACCAATAACAAATATCTATCAAAAATTTATTTTTTTGAAAGAAAATCAAATTTATGACTAATATTTGGTTTCAAACTTCTACGATGTAATAATAGTTAAAAATATGGTGTCAAAACATATTAATTTAAAACCAAATTTTTGTAACAACCCTCCCTTCTCAATTCTCGGACTTAACGTTCAAACCAACATTCAAACCGACATTCAAATCTAGAAAACAAAAAACGATAGATCTTTAAGTTGTAATAACTAGGAAACAAAACATAATCTAACTATAAACTTTCTAAACTCGCAGCAAATGAAAATCACATATAATGAAAAAATATCTCATGTTTAACATAGACCTAAATATGTAGTTAGATCTGTACAATAAATCTTGATTCACAATACACAGAAATATATTGGTCATTGGTTATATATACAATTTATAAAATATTACCAATACAAGATCTTCGTCACCGCGACCGCAATGCCATTGGGTCCATTAACCCAATGAAGGTAAAAAAGAAAATAGGAATTAGGTTAGACATACGTTCGGGTGACTAAAACAAGTGTATCTCATATATACTACAAAAAGACGGATAAAATATCGTTAGTGTCTCCTAACCCATATACGTCTACCTTAACTTGCCTACTTGCACTTGAGGAGTAATACCAACACCACGTCTTGGTTGGCTACCCGATTAAGGTTATACCACGTCTTACCACATTCTATACATAAATATATACTCAATCAATAGAGTCTACCAAATTCACGTTACAAGAAAACATCAATCTTCTCGGAATGACTAATGCGCTATTATTGAGGAATCAACCATTTCTCGGAGCAACAATTTCATTTTCGAATACCGAGGGACAATCATTTCCCTGGGACAACTATTCCCCTAGACAACTATTCCCCGCACCACACGTCTTACATAATCACTTGACAAATCAATTGCACCGTGCCCAATATCCAATACCCAATCACACTAAGTCAATATGATATACATTCATCAATACAAACCAAACATCAAATTTCACACACATCAGACACACTTATATTCAACGATATCTATATGCTTTGCCACTTATGCATTGCCTCTTTAGAAATTTTGCCTTCATCTAAAATTTCACTTTATATATTTTGATTATACCATCCTTATACTTTATAAATGAGTCATTATATCATCATTTCCATATATATGTATATATGTATGTATATATACATATATACATATATATACGTATACATAAATACATACATACATACATACATATATACATACATACATACATACATACATATATATATATATATATATATAATTCATATAATCTTATACAACTCCGTTTATTTTAAGTTAATCTACTATTAGCTCCATTGATCACCAAATCCGATCATTAAACTCATTATAAAATCATATTCATCTTCAAATCAGACCCATAACAATATTAAAACATTCTAATTGCATTATATAATCGTAGAGTAGGTTCACTTGCTCAAAAATAAAGGCCAAATCCTGAAATCCTTTGTTGTCCAGGTTGATGTGCCTATGGTTCCAATTTTCATTACCAAATTGATATCAGATCGTAGTACTCGTCTTGATGATCATTTTGATGGGTTGATCGTCAAAATTCATTGAAAATCGAGAATCATGCCACTTTAATGTATTGAAATGGAAGAGAGAAAATAGAGATGAAAAGAGAGATGATAAACTAAGTTTTCTAGCCCAAAAACCATGCTTTATAGTGTTAATTTCGGTAAGAAAAATGTTCCCACCAATTTAAATAACCAACTTTAATTTGAGTTTTTTCTAACAGGACTGTTGTATGTCGACGTATCTCTAATTATATGTCGGCGTATGTATAATGATTAGATGTATGTTGACATTTGTATATATGTATACATGCTAAAATTTTCACTCAGCTATTAGCTCGTCTATACCTCCTTCATACGACCTCTAAATTGAAAATCGATCAGAAAAACGAGCCGGTCGCAATGGTGTAGGTCAAAAGTTGGAAAATGACCATATTATCCCTCGGTAATTTAAAAATTAGCCATTTAAAATCCATCATCATTTATTATTAAAATACCGAGTATTACATTCTTCCCCTTGAAAAGAATTTCATCCTTGAAATTCCCAAAGAAGAAAAATGTAATTCACACACTCTCTCATTCCATATCGCCTACCCATTATCCATAACTTAATCTAGTGACTAACTAAACTATCATTCATCCAAATCAAGTATTTATTCAAGTAAAAGAATTGTAACAATATGCACCTTAACGGACCCACATTTGCGTTAATTCAAAAATCAAGTCCATTAAGGTACGGATCTGTAACATCCGAAAATTAAGCCAAATTAAATAAGACAATCTAATTAAAAGTAAAACAAGGACTTTAAAAACATTCACAAACGTCAAAATTTAGCTACGTAATTTGCAGCATTGCGTTCATAGGAATTTTCTAGATGATTTTTATATATTAATTGTGGTTGTCCGAGTTTATATGGTGGAGTTACGGACATCAGAACGAGTTTAAAATTTTAAAACAAAAATATAAAAATAAACATGGCGTTGGGTCAAGCCAAGTAAAGTCTAGGTTGACCGGTAGCCCTCGACCCTAGCTCAAAGGCCGTCGACTCGAACACAAGTTAATCGAGTGATTAGCGATCTGCAGTTGTAACGACCCTGGATTTTGGCCCTGTTTATTTTAATAAATATTTAATATGATTAAATAAAATGTGAACTGATTATTTTCAAATGAATATGATTTTGGAAATAATTGCCATTTGTTTATATAAATTTGTATTTTTAAAAGGAAATTTGATTCTGGAAATTTAAATAAAATTTCTTAATAATATTTACCTTATATAATTGAATTAAAATACTGTACTTTGTTTACATTTGGAAATATACATATGGGTGATAATGTTTAAATTAAAATCTAATTCTAACAATATAAAATATAAATGTAAAATATAAATCAAATATGTGTATATAATTTAATTTAAATAAGTGATAGTAAAGTACAAATAGAAATAAATACAAATATAAGTAGGTAAACCATATTGAATATAACTTAAACATTGATAGTTAAATATAAAATACAAATGCAAAATTTAAAATAAGAACTAATTAGTTAAGATTTCTTACAACATAAATTAAAAATTTGTAAATTAAGCTAAAATAAGAACAAGGTATAGAAACACAAAGTATAAAGTAAAATGAAATCAAATGTAAGGTAAAACCAGACTCTAACTTTTATGTATAACTTATGTAAATTAGAAGTTAACAAAACAAAATATTTTCATACACAAATCAACAACAACCACATATATGTAAATTATTCAAGTTAGAAACAATGAAACAAATGTTTTCAAAGCAAACCAAAGTAAAAATAAATCTGACCCAAACATATTCATTATTCTAGCAAGCAATTAATAAAATATTTTTTTTTACACAATATCTTCACATGTAAATCTAAACTTAAAATAAAATAAAATAAAATTAAAAAAATGTTTGCAAAGGGAATAATCCTCATTCACAAGTATCTGTAAACATGAAGAAACCTGACAAACTCAGGTAGATTGAAATACAAGCATTAAAATAACATGTCTTCCTATGCAAGCCTTTAGCCTTCTTGCTGAAGAACATAGCCCCATACAAATGCATACAATATCTTCATGGTATAACATAATCATAATTATGTAAACAAATTAAGCAACAAAACATTTATTGCTCATCTATTCGAGCACATATGTTTGTTTATTTAAAATATGCACAAATCTTTACTTTGCAGGATAGAATCTGGTCAACATAATCAAATAACAGTGAGATATGTATACAAAAATAAAACAGGCTTGTATTATATGTACCTGTAAATGATTATGCTAGGAAAGTGATGAAAATTTATGTACTAATAAGATTAAGTGTAAACAATAAGTACATTGGCATTTAATGTTTTATCATATCAGCCCCATAAGAGAAGAAGCTTGCCTGATAAAACAAAATGAATAGTACAGATAACACCTAACCAGGTTAAAACTTTTTCCATTCATACATAACTTCTTATCTTCTATATATATGTGTATGCATCCTTTATTTAGTTTGTTCAGTAACATAAGTATATCTGAGAAAAAAATATAAAGAGAAAAACAGAAAGAAGAAAAAGAAGAACAAGCAAACTCAGGTTTTAAAACAGATTCAAGGACAGTTCTAAAACTTCAGGCTTTCAAAAGAGAATAAAAAGTGTTCTTTGCTCAAAAGGATTTCCAAGTGAGTAAACAAGAAATTTAAGCATTAAGTTATTTTAAAATAGTTCAAAATTATTTGATATCCTGGGTGTGTGTATATATATATATATATATATATATATATGTTTCAGTTTGTAATTCTGTTATGATGCTCTGTTCACCACTGTAATTGATTCGGGCTGTGATATTTTCTTGCAAATTCAATTTGCTCTCCTCAGATCTTTATAAAGCTTCAAACTTTTCATCTAGACAAGGTATTAAAACTTGAATTATGATTTCTAAAAGCTGATTAATTAGCTGTAAAACATAATTACTGTAATTTAGATTACAGGTATCAAATGATAATTTGATAATGATTGATTTTTGTAAAACATGAATTCAAGATTATATGTTGAATTCTTATTACAAATTATGATTTTTAAAACAAAAATCTAGATTTTTAAGTCAATATTTAAAGTACAGTTTATAAATGGACAAAGATTGCATTTTCACTAATTTTTGGTTATCATTGCAATTTAAATTGTTGAAAATTGTTGTGAAGTTAGTATGAACATGCATGATGCTGGAAAAAATGATTTTTTTTTTCAAACTCAAGAATGGGTCGAACGAATTCAAACTAGGGTTTGAGTGCACGTTTTTGTTCATGTCAGTGATGAGTCGAGAACTTCTGTATTTCGCGATCGAGTGCCGTGAATTTCTGGACGATGGACGAAGGTCGTGTTGTCGAGACGTGGTCAAAATCTTGGCGACTCCGGTGGCTTGAATGGAGATCGCGAGGTGATTCTTTTGGATGGTGCGAGGTCTGTTTATGGGTTGAACTGTTGTTTTTCGATTCGACTTTCCTGAAGGCATTTCGATTTTGGGATTCAAATATACGAGTGTTTTGTGATGTGTCTGAGTCACTGGTGTTCGTCGAAGCTTGGTGGTGCTGCCGTGCACGTGCACGGCGTGGAGGAGGAAGTCGACGTTGGTCAATGGTGGATTCTCGAGTCGTACACGAGTGTTTGGGTAGGTCGCTTCGGGTTATCGCGAGTTAGTTTTAAGGCTGATGTTTTTTTTTACTTAGCAAAGTTAACTGCAGGAAAAAAAAGTGGAGAAGAAGTTTGTGAATAGGGAGTGAGGCTCGAGAATTAGCGTGTTGTACTTGGAGTTATACTCGGGTATGTTCAGGAATGGCGCGAGTTTCCTTGGAACTACGGTAATGCAATTTAATGTTGGAGTTAAACAAAATTTGTTTTCCTCAAATTTTTAAGTACTGAGAACATAATGAATGTTTAACAAGTTTCAACTAAAATTTTGATTCAAGTTATAGTGATTTTTGATTAATACTTAACGAAGTTTTTAAAAGGGTTAATTTCTATATAACCCAGTAACTATTTTAATTTAGTATAAAGTGAATTAACAATAAAGTTGTTATTAGTTAACATAATTGACTTCTAGAATCAATGAAGGCTTTTAAAAAAAATGTTAGTTAAGCTGAAAATTAGTATTAATTAATGATTTCAGGAAGTGGATAAAAATAATTACTTTCTAATTTTTAATTAGAGGTGGATTATAAGTAATAAATGAATTAATTACTTAAGTAAATTAATGATTAATGGTTAATTGATTAAATAATTTAATTAAGAATTAATAAAGTGATAAATTAAGTAGTTAGTAATTAATAAATGGATAATTTAGTTTTATTAAGTTTATCAATTAATGATTAGAGGATAGTTAATTAAGTTAATAAAGTAAATAAATTGATTAGGAAGTAATAAACTAAATAACATGAAATAAAATAAATCAATAAATAAGTAATTAAGTAATTAGGGAACCAATTACTTATTGTAATTAATAAAGTTATGATGAATTATTGAGTTAATTAATTAAGTTTAATTAATTCAAATAATTATTTGATGATGTGATAAGTAAAATTACTTGGAGAAGTAATAAATGATAATGACTGGATGTAAATGGACCGGGGATGATTTAATAATGAAAGTAATTTGAATATAATTACTTTGTGAAATTGATCAAAGGATTAATTTAAAGGAAATCAATTGAGGTGTAACTAAGTGATGTGATGGAGTAATTAAAGGTGGCTAATTACTGAATAGTATTAATCAAGAGTGATGAATAAATATAGTTTAATTGAAGATTAATTACTTAAGGTAATTAATTTAATACAGGATAATGAAATTAAAATGTAATTAGTAATCATTAATAAATATAAATATTAGTAAGAGATTAAAAAGTAATTAATTAGTGTAATTAAGAAGTAATGTAATGTTTGTAATTGAAGGTTAATTTCTATATTTGATAAGATAATTAATTTGTGAAAATAATTAAAAGATGATTACTTGAATATAATTAAATGTTAATTAATCAAGTGTGATTAAGTGAAATGAATTTATAAATTGATTGATAATTGGTTAATTATTATATAAGCAAGATTTATAATGGTAAGGTAATTAATTTAATTCACTTTAAATTAATTAGAGATAAAGTAATTAATTCAATTCATTTTAAATTAATTATAGCTGATATGATTGCTTATGTATGGATGGATGATATTGTTTACCTTTAATGGTTTGAGATTTCTAGTATAAGATAAATGATGCAGTGTGAAATGTATGCTTGATTGTAGTATGATAATAATATGGATTATCTGTTGTGATGATAATATTGCCTATCTGTTTATGGTGATAATGTTGATTATCTATGGTGATGTTGTGAACTATCTACCTGTGTGTATATGGATAATTGTATTGTTTTAAACTTTAAAACAACTTGGCCTTAAAAGACACGTTTTGGATTTCGATGAGACCGGAATCGGGTTTCCATATTTGGACATCCAAAAACCACATCGATCCAAATTAACGATAGGTCGTGAATCTAATGTGAAGATGAAGATTCAGAATGCAAGGGTTGTCGTCGTTAACTCTGAGGGTGATTCCAAAATGAGTGTAACGAGATAATGCCTTCAGTTTTGTTCGAACCCGGAACGAACTTGTATGGATTGAATGCTTTCAGCACATCGTCAAGCGGGCGATGAGCATTCTAAGGAAATTGATCTGTAAAGGTAATCGTAGCCTCAAGCCTCGTCAACCGGGAATGGCTAAAACAGAAGAGGTGCAGCAAGGTTAGACGGGTCATGCCCAAGAAGGACAAGATTTTCCCCTGTCTAGATGTCCCTTTTTATTCGGCTTAGTGAGCGGTTGGTCTCGCCAACTGCGGGGTTATCTTGTTCGGGACTGTTCAGTAAGGAATGGTTCTGGCCTTGTGTTGCAGGGGAGCAGGCATACTCCTCGGTACGGTGATCTAGGTCCCGTACTGTGACGGGCGGTACCCCAGTGGCCCTGCCATTGTATGGAACCCATTTTCCAATAAGTGCCAACAGTTTTGATTGTATTACCCACTTTTGTGGCTAGTAGCTGGAATTTAATAATGTAACAATTTCGTCTATTTTCTATTTACTTGAAAACCTTAGACACTATTATAATATCATAGAATTTCCTATGAAATGTTTTGGTTAGCATAAGGTAAAAACTTACCCGTATTTATGTGTGAGAAGTCTTACGTGATACCTTTATTTTCAAATGTTTTTCAAGTCAAACAACCTTAAACCGTTTACTCATACCAGACCCATGTCTGACCCGGAGTTTATATTTTGTGTTTTTCATAAACTCTTGGGTACTCAAATTTTTACAAGTAGTCAAGTGATAGGTTCTTGGATTTGTTGAGTTCTGGAGGAGCTTGGAGCAGGAGCCCAGACGTATGTAGATACCTATATAGTTCCGCTGTGTTGTTAGAGTATGTTGTAGTTTGAAATGTATGTAGTGACAGATGTATATAAAATTTGACAAGTGTATAATATTGTATAACTCAGATACATGTAAACTATGTAATTGTTATGTGATGTATTATATTTTATTCCATTCCGCTGTGAGATTTCGTGATTGTTGTTCTTTCTTTCTATTTCTATCCCTTTCTTTCTTAATGATGATACGTCTTTCTGGTAGTAGAAGGGCGGGTCGTCACAACAGTTGTAACAACCCATAATTTTGTGAATATTTTTAATTAAAATTTTATTTGAAATTTTGATTTTTAAATCACTTAAAAGTGAATTTTTAGAAATTTTGTAATGTAAGTTTGGAATTTGTTTGTAATTTATTTTTCAAATGCAATAAATAAACGATTTTTGAAAATTTTATATTTTGGTCAAAATTTGAATTTTCAGTTTAAATTTAAAAAAAAAATGAAATTTTAAATTTATTCTTTTTCTTTGAAGCAGAATATATTTATGATATCTGTTCTGCTTTTTGTTTCGTTAAATTCTGAGTTATACTTTTAAAATTAGATAAATTACAGCGTTTTACACGCAGTTATTTCCTGTATTTCAATTTCTATTTTTCTACTTTTATTACATATATTATTATTATTATTATTATTATTTTATATCCACCTTTATTTTATCTTTCTATTTTTATTTTGTCTAGACAGTCATGTTTATTTATTGGATTGTTGCTTGTTTATATCTTTTATTTATGGCTTGGAAGAAACTAAAAGGGTATGCGTTATATTGTCTTAATTGCTTGTCTTTTTAATTGCCTACTCTTTATTTCTTTTAGCTGTTCATTTCTTTTGACCGTGTATTGTACTTGCTATTCATATACAAAGCTTATCATTCTCATCTCTCATACATTTCTAGAAAGAAAAGTTAACACATCAAGTTATTCGTTTATATCCTCTTTCTTTCTTACCGTAGCCATCCACCTCATTTATAACTGTGTATTTCTTTTTGCCATTCAAATAAAAAGATTTATTTCCCACTTCTCATTTTCATTTGCATTTAAAAATAAATTATATATAAGTTTTCTCTCTCCTTAATTCTTACCTTTTATTTGCCTAGTCTCTTTATTATTTTTCCTATGTCTATCTCTTGACATTTATTTCTTTATTCATTTTTCTAGATCTTATTTTATCTATTAAATATTTCTTATGTACATCTTTATTTAATAGCTTGTGTAACAACCCTAGTTTTAACAATTTATTTTATTTTAATTATTCAAATTTGAAATAATATTCTTATAGATTAGGTTTAACAATATAGTTAAATATTTGATTTGGAGATATATTTTATAAAATTTTGTATGCCAATAAAATTAAATAATAACTGTAAAATTTTAGGCTATTTTGAACTGTTAAATTTCGCGTTTGAAAGACGCGTCAATTATAGGGTATAAGTGACGTAATAAAACGCGTGTTTTCAGAACGATATTTCCACACAAATTTTTTTGATGTTTTAGTTTGCGGCTGTTTAACGTAGTGTAAAAATCATATTTTCATATATTTTTGAAGAAAATATCAGTCAGTGTTTTAAAAAGCAAATGTTACCTTGTTTTAACTGACAATTTGACTTTACACATATTGTATACGTTTCCATTTCAACTGCCTACATAAATTTGCCTTTTCATTTTGATATCAAACTAAAAAAAAAAAAAAAACCTTATTCTCTCTGATGATTTCCTTTTTACTTAAATGCATGCAATTAAAGCTTGAAACCGTGCACACCATTTCTCTTCCTTTAGCCTCTGTTCTCATCAGTTATATATCAATTCAAATCCTTGAATCAAGTACATAACTCACGCAGGAAATAAAATCTAGTTTATAAACATCAACAAGTTTTCAAAAAAAAAAAAAAAAAAAAATTATATCCTCTCGGCCTTCTCTTTATGCCCGCCTTCCATTAATCATGCCAGAAGATCGATGCTTGCAATATTCTTTTGTAACTGATGGGAAGAATTCTCGTCCATATCAATAGCATTTATATCAATAGAAACTGACACGTTATTTTTCTCATCTGCCTATAAACTCATTCCCCTCTACCCATTTGTTCTCTGCATCGATCCAATTCTCTGCTCCTTCTCGTGAATCTATCAGGTAAATAGTTATAGTATTGTTCTTTTCTTTCGGTTCAGATATTTTTCTCCCTTTCTCTTTCTCGAAATTTTGTCCTACCTGTGCCTTGCTCGGCCATTTCCATTGTTATGCCATGCATAAGATGTCTGTACATTCATCCCTATGCTGAGATATAGGCTAGTCTTGTGCATATCAGAGGGTGAAGCAGTAGATTGGTGGGAGAAACTGAGTGTTATGAGGAATGGTTGAAATTTTATACAATAGCGATAAGTTGCATTTAGGAAGTTTAGATTTAGTGACAATATAAGAAATAGCCTTGTATTGAACCTGTTGATTTTCGAACTACATATAGTGATCAGTAGGCCTTTTTCATGTTGAGGGATGTGGGGTGAAGTAACACTGATATAAAGATGAGTGTAGATATAGGTTGAGTTTTTGCATGCATTTTGTAGTTGTAGGCTAGTGAGTTTTAGCCAAGAACCTGGATATGATATTTAATGTATGGGAAGGACTTTGGTTGATTTGTTTAAGATTTTTCAGGATTTGATTTAGTTAGTAGTGGACAAAAAAAAAATAAAAAATAAAAAATAAAAAAATAATAAAAAAAATAAAAAAAATAAAAATAAAAAAAATAAAAATAAAAAGAAAAAGAAAACTGAAAAGATGGGAAGGGAAGGCTGCACAAAATTTGGTGCACGTGTATTCGTGTTCAACTTTTGCCGTAGTTGTTTAGGAAAAATTTTGGTCGTAAAATTTTGGGTTAGCACGGTTCACAGTTTTGGGTATGTTTTGGTCACGTTACACGGTGAAGTGGTCGAGCAAAGCAAACATATTCTTGTTCTATTCTAAATTTTTCCTTGACCATAAATTCTTAAGTCGCGTTTCAATATTTGAATTTTTCTAGATTTGAATCTAGGCGACGTCCGAGAATCTTTATCATTTCCCTCTGTCGGTCTGTACCGGTGAACTGTCATTTTTGAAATTTAAAATTTTCTGCAAAAATTCAGGTGAGTATTTCTCACCAGACATACGTATTTATATTTTGGTAAATTATTGCAAGTGTATGTGTAAAATTGTATTTCACTATTATTTGTCTGTAATGTAATATAGAATGATGGACCCCATTTAAATTGACACCTCATCAGTATTATCTGTTATATTATTTCTGCAGTTATGTTATTGTTTATTTACTGCTTAAATCACCATTGCAAGTTCCCTGTTATTATAGATGGTATGGGCTGAAATGATAGGCCTAATTTATTATTATTGTTCACTTGTTCTGTTAACTGCTGTAAATTGTCTTGGGATTGCGGGTTCGAAATGATAGAACCCGGGGTTGTGTAAATATCGGATTGAAATGATATAAATCCATTTCACTTGACCTAGGCTAGAAAATCTTATACAGGCCCGTGGTTTATATATTATTTTCTGAAATTATTTTAAATTATTTAAAATTTGATGATATTCTAATTCAAATTATATAAAGGATTTTTATGAGATTTACAATGATTTAAAAGGGGTTAAATAAATAAATGTTGAGTTAAAATTTTGGTATATAACTTGTTTAGAAATTCTATATTTTGGAAAGGTAAAGATTTCAATACAGAAATAATAAATAATAAGTTATATTTGAAATTTGATGTTTAGCTAAAAGTCTACTACAGCATTTAATTGCTGTCTTTTGAAACTTGACTATTTTAAACCCATACTTTGGATAGCATTTCCTAGATGCTGTAGAAGTGAAATTGATTTAAAATTGATTTATTTAAAATTTCATCTCTATTTTGGGAATACGTTAAGATTTGGAATTTAAATATGAAATTGCTAATAAAGTAAGAAATTGAGTTTGGAAAGATTTAAAAGAAGAAAATTGATTTCTATTCTTTTGATAAAAGCAATAAATTCCAAATTTAATTGAATAAATTGAAATGGTATATCTTCAAAGGAAATGTTTTAAATCAAGGATTTGAAATTAAAGGTATTTGAAATATATATTGATTTGAAAAATATAAATACCATTTTTCAAACTATAACCACGGGTTATAATAACGTTTGGTTGGCAAAGAGACCGGGATCGGATATGGGCATACTCTCTGTCGATACCGAAAACCACTTTGACTAACCGTGTACGCGGTGGAGATTCCAGAATGAAGTAGGTTGGTGGTGACGGTTTCTTGAAAGGTATATACGTGGACCCGACTCCCGTGAGTTGGCTTAAGGTGGCTAAACCAGGAGCGATTGACGGATTAATGAGGTAGCTCCTCTGATCGAACGCACTTCTTCGTATGCCATTCTATTACTCTTGTGATTGTTTTGGTGCGCACCTTTGATTTGGGAGTGTTCTTCGAGGTGGGCGGTTGCTGCGGCTTCGCGTTACCATCGGTCCGGAAGCGTAATTGGTATATCTACCCTGGCATTGCCTAGTTGTGCCGTGTCACCTACCATATCGAGCCTTGTACGAGTTTGGTTTTCTCCCGTAGCCCGTGTGGTATCCTCTAGTGGCTTCCCGATCAGGAGGGGCTATGATATTGGACGGACTACTGGGACTATTACGTGTTAAGGGCTATATGGGTAACCCCTTAACGCTATTAAAAAGTAAGTTTATTTTAATATAGACACTATTATAATAGCGCAATATACTACATAGTAAATAGTTTAACGGATCCTTAGAGGATGGGCGATCCCAAGCATCCTTTAGGTTACTTGCTCTTTATTACAGTACACTTGATTTAGCTTACATTATATAAGTATGTATGTCCTGACTCGAGTGTTTTGTGTTTTGCTTTACGCTCGGGTCAGACTGAGTGATACAGCATTGGAAACTCACCTTCGGAGTTGGAGCTTTGCTTGAAGATCCAGCTATCTACTTCAATTCCAGTTATTCAGTTGATTCCAATTATTCAGTTGATTCCAGTTATTCAGTTGATTCCAGTGATGTATTCAGCTGTGTATTTGATTATTGTATTGAACTTCTATTGCATCTTGTTTAACTCTGATGTATTTACATAGTAGCTTCATGAACTACTATCTCTTTGCTTCCGCTACATTTACTACTCTGTGTTTGTGATCTGTGATTTATTTATTTACTGTTTATGCTATGTTTTGCCAAATTTATTTTACAATTCGGTATTTTGAGCAATTCAAGTCCGACATGTGCGGATGCGAATGGTTGAAAAGACCGGGATGTTACATTTGGTATCAGAGCTTTGGCTCTAGGCAAAACTTAGCATATATGGTAAATTTATTTACAGAATCACTTTCATCCGAGTGTGAATCTCTTCCTTCTGACTCGATCCATTTTGAATTTTGGAACGTTCCCTGCGGTTCCGAAATCCATTCTTGTCCCTCACTATTCATCTTCCTTTGATTTTGGAGTATCCCATAACTCCACTTCGGATGATCTTTAATGAATTGGCGGTCTCGTCAACATTCCGATGACTTGTAAAGAGGTGAAACTCCTTTGCAATTAGCATTGATTGACCAGAGACTTATATATATCCTCGCTTTAGATGCTAGTACCTCTTGTTATTCCGAATTTTATTTCTTAAGATCAAATGTAGAATTACCTCAGAATTCCACATTGATCTAATTCTTGAAGTCACGGTTGACCCGGTTAAGGTTGCCCGCGATTTATGTAAGCTTATCCATTCCTTATTCTGTCAATTTAATCATCTTATCTTTTGTGTCCAACTTATCTTCGAATCAGAATTCTCTTGATTTGAGTCAATTAAATTTGAACCTCTATTATTGCTTTGTAAAGCTATATTTAAAATATTTTATTTATTGTGTTGTTTGAGTTGTTGATGTTGATTTGGGTTTCCGATCGATTCGTCTGATCAACGCTATCGATAGGATTTCCAAAACACTTGAACAGAGCAAACTGACACCATATTGATTTCAAAATTTAGTAAAAGATAAATTTTGTATAATTATATAAGTGTAATTTTCTGAATTTTATAGGATATTAAGAAATAATATTTGACTTTGTATATAGCTTGCAACCATTGGCTTTTGTCTCCTATATAAATAACCGAACTCTAAAACATAGCTATAAATTAATTTGAAAATTAAAATGAATCTAAATCAGGAAATTTAGAATTAAATTTCCGATAGTTTCAAACTTGGGTTTTAAAGTTTTAAAGGATATATTATTTAAAGTGTTTTCCAAATAAAGATTGTTTTCAAAGAATTTTTAATGTTTAAATCAGTGCTCTTCTCTTGTCGCTGGAAAATAATTTCGGTGATGACTGCAGCATCATCGACATTCATTTTCGAGTTTCGAAGTGAAGAGACTATTCTGTAGCTTTGCTACCGTTTTCCTTTGAAAATTTAATTGATTTGAATTTCAAAAATATGACTTGATTTATAATATATATATGGATATATGATTTAAATTTTGATTTGATATATATTGTATATACTTATTTACCTCTAAAGGGTTTGAAGTTAATCGGAAATGAAATTCTTAAATTTACCTTAAAGGATGTTTTCAATCATAAAATGAACCAAAAATTTTGAATAAATTTTTAAGTTGAAATAATTGAATTAGAAAACTTTATTTGTATAATATTCTATTGCATTTCCATTATAACTTACCTAAATTATTTAAAAGTTGACTATGTAATTGGATAATATACAATATAAAAGAATTTTTTTCAAATAAAATTTGAGTGTTTATAATAAATGTTATACACTTAAATTTTAGTTATAAAAGGATTAACAAAGGTAAATAGAATAAAAAGTTAATTGAATAATAAACAATATAAAGTGATGTTAAAGGAACTTATGAATAAATTGGAGTAAGTCATAATAAGTACTGTAAGTATACTTAATATATGTGATTAGACATATATTAAGTAGAATAAATGTATTAACCATCTGGAAAATGAAAAATGAAACTTATTGAATAAAAGTTTGAGTATAATAAATGATTTCAAATTCACGATTTTTGAATTGTTAATTGGGTGATAAGATAATGAAATTATAAATAGATAAGATTTAATTAACTTAGGAAAAATCAAATGGATGAAATCAATTATTAATTTAAGCTGAAACTTTCATTTTTTATCATCTTATTTTGTTTTCCAATCTCTTATCCTTCGGTTGTTCCTATTCTCCTGCATCCTAAGTGGGGAATTGAATTCCAAATTGATCTTATATCCTAATGTTCGATCTGTATTTCTACTAGTCTGTTTTGGAAAACTTTTCAAGAATCTTATTCGTGCTTATGTCGTTGATTACAGAATATCTTGGGAAGATCATCTCCGTCTTGTGGAATTTACCTGTAACGAATGTTACCAGATTTAATTTCAATCTTCTTTTTTTTATATTATCTTAATTCTATCTCATTCTATCTGTTGTCTCTATTTTCCATGCCTCGTTCCTTTTCGGGGACGAAAAGTTTTGAGTGGGGGAGAGTGTAACAACCCATAATTTTGTGAATATTTTTAATTAAAATTTTATTTGAAATTTTGATTTTTAAATCACTTAAAAGTGAATTTTTAGAAATTTTGTAATGTAAGTTTGGAATTTGTTTGTAATTTATTTTTCAAATGCAATAAATAAACGATTTTTGAAAATTTTATATTTTGGTCAAAATTTGAATTTTCAGTTTAAATTTTAAAAAAAAATGAAATTTTAAATTTATTCTTTTTCTTTGAAGCAGAATATATTTATGATATCTGTTCTGCTTTTTGTTTCGTTAAATTCTGAGTTATACTTTTAAAATTAGATAAATTACAGCGTTTTACACGCAGTTATTTCCTGTATTTCAATTTCTATTTTTCTACTTTTATTACATATATATTATTATTATTATTATTATTTTATATCCACCTTTATTTTATCTTTCTATTTTTATTTTGTCTAGACAGTCATGTTTATTTATTGGATTGTTGCTTGTTTATATCTTTTATTTATGGCTTGGAAGAAACTAAAAGGGTATGCGTTATATTGCCTTAATTGCTTGTCTTTTTAATTGCCTACTCTTTATTTCTTTTAGCTGTTCATTTCTTTTGACCGTGTATTGTACTTGCTATTCATATACAAAGCTTATCATTCTCATCTCTCATACATTTCTAGAAAGAAAAGTTAACACATCAAGTTATTCGCTTATATCCTCTTTCTTTCTTACCGTAGCCATCCACCTCATTTATAACTGTGTATTTCTTTTTGCCATTCAAATAAAAAGATTTATTTCCCACTTCTCATTTTCATTTGCATTTAAAAATAAATTATATATAAGTTTTCTCTCTCCTTAATTCTTACCTTTTATTTGCCTAGTCTCTTTATTATTTTCCTATGTCTATCTCTTGACATTTATTTCTTTATTCATTTTTCTAGATCTTATTTTATCTATTAAATATTTCTTATGTACATCTTTATTTAATAGCTTGTGTAACAACCCTAGTTTTAACAATTTATTTTATTTTAATTATTCAAATTTGAAATAATATTCTTATAGATTAGGTTTAACAATATAGTTAAATATTTGATTTGGAGATATATTTTATAAAATTTTGTATGTCAATAAAATTAAATAATAACTGTAAAATTTTAGGCTATTTTGAACTGTTAAATTTCGCGTTTGAAAGACGCGTCAATTATAGGGTATAAGTGACGTAATAAAACGCGTGTTTTCAGAACGATATTTTCACACAAATTTTTTTGATGTTTTAGTTTGCGGCTGTTTAACGTAGTGTAAAAATCATATTTTCATATATTTTTGAAGAAAATATCAGTCAGTGTTTTAAAAAGCAAATGTTACCTTGTTTTAACTGACAATTTGACTTTACACATATTGTATACGTTTCCATTTCAACTGCCTACATAAATTTGCCTTTTCATTTTGATATCAAACTAAAAAAAAAAAAAACCTTATTCTCTCTGATGATTTCCTTTTTACTTAAATGCATGCAATTAAAGCTTGAAACCGTGCACACCATTTCTCTTCCTTTAGCCTCTGTTCTCATCAGTATATATCAATTCAAATCCTTGAATCAAGTACATAACTCACGCAGGAAATAAAATCTAGTTTATAAACATCAACAAGTTTTCAAAAAAAAAAAAAAAAAAAAATTATATCCTCTCGGCCTTCTCTTTATGCCTGCCTTCCATTAATCATGCCAGAAGATCGATGCTTGCAATATTCTTTTGTAACTGATGGGAAGAATTCTCGTCCATATCAATAGCATTTATATCAATAGAAACTGACACGTTATTTTTCTCATCTGCCTATAAACTCATTCCCCTCTACCCATTTGTTCTCTGCATCGATCCAATTCTCTGCTCCTTCTCGTGAATCTATCAGGTAAATAGTTATAGTATTGTTCTTTTCTTTCGGTTCAGATATTTTTCTCCCTTTCTCTTTCTCGAAATTTTGTCCTACCTGTGCCTTGCTCGGCCATTTCCATTGTTATGCCATGCATAAGATGTCTGTACATTCATCCCTATGCTGAGATATAGGCTAGTCTTGTGCATATCAGAGGGTGAAGCAGTAGATTGGTGGGAGAAACTGAGTGTTATGAGGAATGGTTGAAATTTTATACAATAGCGATAAGTTGCATTTAGGAAGTTTAGATTTAGTGACAATATAAGAAATAGCCTTGTATTGAACCTGTTGATTTTCGAACTACATATAGTGATCAGTAGGCCTTTTTCATGTTGAGGGATGTGGGGTGAAGTAACACTGATATAAAGATGAGTGTAGATATAGGTTGAGTTTTTGCATGCATTTTGTAGTTGTAGGCTAGTGAGTTTTAGCCAAGAACCTGGATATGATATTTAATGTATGGGAAGGACTTTGGTTGATTTGTTTAAGATTTTCCAGGATTTGATTTAGTTAGTAGTGGACAAAAAAAAATAAAAAATAAAAAATAAAAAAAAAATAAAAAAAATAAAAAAAATAAAAATAAAAAAAATAAAAATAAAAAGAAAAAGAAAACTGAAAAGATGGGAAGGGAAGGCTGCACAAAATTTGGTGCACGTGTATTCGTGTTCAACTTTTGCTGTAGTTGTTTAGGAAAAATTTTGGTCGTAAAATTTTGGGTTAGCACGGTTCACAGTTTTGGGTATGTTTTGGTCACGTTACACGGTGAAGTGGTCGAGCAAAGCAAACATATTCTTGTTCTATTCTAAATTTTTCCTTGACCATAAATTCTTAAGTCGCGTTTCAATATTTGAATTTTTCTAGATTTGAATCTAGGCGACGTCCGAGAATCTTTATCATTTCCCTCTGTCGGTCTGTACCGGTGAACTGTCATTTTTGAAATTTAAAATTTTCTGCAAAAATTCAGGTGAGTATTTCTCACCAGACATACGTATTTATATTTTGGTAAATTATTGCAAGTGTATGTGTAAAATTGTATTTCACTATTATCTGTCTGTAATGTAATATAGAATGATGGACCCCATTTAAATTGACACCTCATCAGTATTATCTGTTATATTATTTCTGCAGTTATGTTATTGTTTATTTACTGCTTAAATCACCATTGCAAGTTCCCTGTTATTATAGATGGTATGGGCTGAAATGATAGGCCTAATTTATTATTATTGTTCACTTGTTCTGTTAACTGCTGTAAATTGTCTTGGGATTGCGGGTTCGAAATGATAGAACCCGGGGTTGTGTAAATATCGGATTGAAATGATATAAATCCATTTCACTTGACCTAGGCTAGAAAATCTTATACAGGCCCGTGGTTTATATATTATTTTCTGAAATTATTTTAAATTATTTAAAATTTGATGATATTCTAATTCAAATTATATAAAGGATTTTTATGAGATTTACAATGATTTAAAAGGGGTTAAATAAATAAATGTTGAGTTAAAATTTTGGAATATAACTTGTTTAGAAATTCTATATTTTGGAAAGGTAAAGATTTCAATACAGAAATAATAAATAATAAGTTATATTTGAAATTTGATGTTTAGCTAAAAGTCTACTACAGCATTTAATTGCTGTCTTTTGAAACTTGACTATTTTAAACCCATACTTTGGATAGCATTTCCTAGATGCTGTAGAAGTGAAATTGATTTAAAATTGATTTATTTAAAATTTCATCTCTATTTTGGGAATACGTTAAGATTTGGAATTTAAATATGAAATTGCTAATAAAGTAAGAAATTGAGTTTGGAAAGATTTAAAAGAAGAAAATTGATTTCTATTCTTTTGATAAAAGCAATAAATTCCAAATTTAATTGAATAAATTGAAATGGTATATCTTCAAAGGAAATGTTTTAAATCAAGGATTTGAAATTAAAGGTATTTGAAATATATATTGATTTGAAAAATATAAATACCATTTTTCAAACTATAACCACGGGTTATAATAACGTTTGGTTGGCAAAGAGACCGGGATCGGATATGGGCATACTCTCTGTCGATACCGAAAACCACTTTGACTAACCGTGTACGCGGTGGAGATTCCAGAATGAAGTAGGTTGGTGGTGACGGTTTCTTGAAAGGTATATACGTGGACCCGACTCCCGTGAGTTGGCTTAAGGTGGCTAAAACAGGAGCGATTGACGGATTAATGAGGTAGCTCCTCTGATCGAACGCACTTCTTCGTATGCCATTCTATTACTCTTGTGATTGTTTTGGTGCGCACCTTTGATTTGGGAGTGTTGTTCGAGGTGGGCGGTTGCTGCGGCTTCGCGTTACCATCGGTCCGGAAGCGTAATTGGTATATCTACCCTGGCATTGCCTAGTTGTGCCGTGTCACCTACCATATCGAGCCTTGTACGAGTTTGGTTTTCTCCCGTAGCCCGTGTGGTATCCTCTAGTGGCTTCCCGATCAGGAGGGGCTATGATATTGGACGGACTACTGGGACTATTACGTGTTAAGGGCTATATGGGTAACCCCTTAACGCTATTAAAAAGTAAGTTTATTTTAATATAGACACTATTATAATAGCGCAATATACTACATAGTAAATAGTTTAACGGATCCTTAGAGGATGGGCGATCCCAAGCATCCTTTAGGTTACTTGCTCTTTATTACAGTACACTTGATTTAGCTTACATTATATAAGTATGTATGTCCTGACTCGAGTGTTTTGTGTTTTGCTTTACGCTCGGGTCAGACTGAGTGATACAGCATTGGAAACTCACCTTCGGAGTTGGAGCTTTGCTTGAAGATCCAGCTATCTACTTCAATTCCAGTTATTCAGTTGATTCCAATTATTCAGTTGATTCCAGTTATTCAGTTGATTCCAGTGATGTATTCAGCTGTGTATTTGATTATTGTATTGAACTTCTATTGCATCTTGTTTAACTCTGATGTATTTACATAGTAGCTTCATGAACTACTATCTCTTTGCTTCCGCTACATTTACTACTCTGTGTTTGTGATTTGTGATTTATTTATTTACTGTTTATGCTATGTTTTGCCAAATTTATTTTACAATTCGGTATTTTGAGAAATTCAAGTCCGACATGTGCGGATGCGAATGGTTGAAAAGACCGGGATGTTACAACAGTGATGTGTATGGATGACCTATATTTGTTGCTTGCATTTGAAGTAGATGATGAGTGGTTTAGATAATAGTTGAGTTGATCTGATGGCCCTAAGTGTTAACCTAACTATATAAATACATCTTAGAGAACCCTAATCTCTTGTTAAAGTATAGTAAATAAACTCTGTCAAATTTTCTACTCGAAGCCCTAGTTTCTTCAAAACCCAGAAATCAAAATAAAACCCTAATCAATCTAAAGAGGCAAGAGCAAGCAATCAAGGGGAACTAGACGATCTAGGGAAGGAGCTATCATTTGGAGGCCAATTTCTCAAGATCAAGACTTAGGCTAGAGGTAAGTGGACATAAATTTAATAGAATGATTAGTGAAATTATTTTTAAATTATTTTAAATGAATTTATTTAGATACTTGTTAAATTTAATTTGAATTTGTTTAAACCTTAAATTTGACTCTTAAACCCTAGAAATCAAATTACAGTAAATAGATAATGAAGTTAGTTAGTTAAATACTTGTTTAATGTCAAATTGAAAAACCTATACATGTAAACCCTAAATTTGATTCTAATATGGAAATTAAACTAGTCATTAGTCAAAATTAGGGCTAATTGAATATACTAATTGACATGAATTAAACATAAGGTTAGTTGATAGCAGAAAAAGAATCAAAACCCTGATTTTTACATGCCATCGGGTGACCTAGACTACCGGGGGTCGACCGGTTGCTTCGTCCTTGTACAACCCAGGGTCGACCGATTAGAATAAAATGCATGACTTGAACCTTGGCCTATGGCCCAAATATAATAATAAAAAATATATGGTTTGGTTAGAAATTATGTAATCGATGAACTGTTTGGTTGTGCCAATTTGGGTAAATATACATGCGTGAGAGGATAAGGAAGTTGTTTCCCTATCAGAGTGGTTAGGAAGAATCTTATTTCACAATTAGTTGATGTTAGTATTGGCGATTTTTATTTCGCAATAGGTGATTTTGGTTTGGTGGGATGTATATTGCATATACGAAGTTGATTAGGGTGATTTTATTTCGCATAGACTCAAGGGTGTTCCGTACGTACGAGTGGGTGTAGTACTATCGGAGATGCTTTCTGAGAGAGTCCAGTACTAATGCGAGATCCAGGTATGCACATTTTCTGGCGCAAGGTGGTATGAGTAGACGTCTGTGTAGAACAATAAGTGGCTATAGGTACCGAGTAAACTGAGAACCAGTATTCTATGCAGTCAAAGCCCCACTAAAGCCCCACAAAATCTCTGCTGTAGCTCATAACACTCTTCGATTGTTACACTATTTCAATATAGCGCTAATTAAACAGCAGATCAACTTTAAGCCCCACTATTTTCCGTACGCTCGCTAAATCAAGGTCTTTTAGCATCTGCTTTAGCAACATTAATATTGTTGATTTGACTGGTTCTATTTTAAAACAAATCAACAAAGTTAAGGTAAAAGACCTAAGTTTAAGGCATAAATGCTCAATATAAATTAGAAACCAATTGCAGTCATCAAATCTTGTCTAGAAAATAATTATATTCTTCGATTTGTTGTATAAGATTAAATAATATTTCTTTTTCCCGCACAAACGATTTTAGAATGAGAATAAATTAATTTTACATGTCGATTTTATGTCCAATGAAGCTTTTTAAACCTCCACTTTTTTCTACTATATCCCCGATTTATCCCCGCTATAATTTTTTTGCACCTCCATCGCTATAGAACCACTAATCGCTTTAACTACAAAGGTGATATTAATGGGTGTTCGTATGAGACGGACCCCGGTGCAGTAGAATAAGAGGCATCTTGCCATTATGATCGAGAGATGAACATGGCTGCATACGATAAGTCATTATGTGAGTTTTCATTTTCGGTATTCTACTTCTCCAAGCATAGTGTTGATGTAGTTATGATGGAAAATTTGTTCCCATTTGACCGATCGTTAGTGTGAGGTTCGATCAGTATGTTCGACCTGTTGCGTTAGATAAGTGTCCTTAAGTGTTGACCCTAGGAGTTCATGGACACTTGCTATACATCCTATATCACTTAGAGTAGATTTAATGTTAACTTCACTTAATGATAACTTATTAAACCTGTACGCATTCTGGTTTGCAGTTGATTGAACATGGTACAAGGATGATGGAGCTTCATGTTGGATTTGTCATATCACCCATTATTTCTCTTATAGTCTCATATTGTATTAAATGGTTATACACACATGGGAATAGTGTATATTTAAAACAAGTATTTTATAGTCATTTTTTGTAAGATGTCTGTTTTGTATACTTATATTGATTCCTTCCATTGTGAGATCTAATAGTGTAGAATATCTTAGAACTCCAACCTTGCTGTAACAACCCGAATTTCAGCGAGTCCGGATTTTTCGCAAAAATGCTAAAATCCAAGCCCACTAAAACCGGAGTTGGATATCTGGTATTCTAATAGGCAAAGGTAAATATGGTAAGGCTCAAATAAATATCTCACAGCGGAACTGACTAATATATAATAGTAAGTAAATACTCACCCAATGTAATAAAACTTTCTAAACAAGTATCTCAAGGTTGGAAAATTTCCGCCATCTATCTAACATGTGACATGATATGAGGAGGGGGTCAGAACTAAAGTTCTAGTGAATTGACAAAATAGATTTATGAAGTTAAATATTTCAAAACTAAATATTAGAAAATTGGATTTGATATATGTATGTATGTATGTATGTATGTATATACGAAATTACCAAACTTAGTTATGGAAGTGTTGAATGCTTAAAGTTTGAAATATATTGAATTTGAAATGGTTTATCCTGTTGATCAAATCTGTTTTGAAATCGATATAATTTGGAATAGTTTATTTGGAAACTGGATTGAATGGAAACTTATGATTTGGGATTTGGTTAAAATTAAAATTTAAAAACTCAAGTTGTTTTGGAATTGATTTGTGAAATTGAAGAAGCTAGTTTCTTATGTAAAGTATTTTAATATTTAAACCATTTAAGTGGTGGAAGTTATGCTTCAAAGTTGCGAGTTTCAAATTATTATAATTTGAAGTGTTATAATTTCAAGTGGTTGGTTTCGAAATGTATAACTTTGAAAGTGCTATGATTTTGAAAAAAGGATATATTTGAAATAAAAATGATATTATATTAATTTTGGTTTTAATGAAACCGATATCATATTGGTTTGGTTTTTGAAATGGAAATGATATCATATTTATATGGTTTTGAAATGGATAGTATATTCTGGTTTGAGATTACAAATTATTTTGAAATGACCGCGGTGTAATAATAATGTTTGGTTGAGACCAGGATCGAAAGTTGTCATACTCTCTGCCAACTCCGAAAACGACTTTAACAACCGTGTATGCGGTGGAGATTCCAAAATAAAGTAGGATGGAGGCAGCGTTCCTTTAAGGTATATACGTGGACCCGACACCCGTGAGTTGGCATAAGGTGGCTAAAACAGGAGCGATTGATGGGCTAAGAAGGTAGCACTTTTTATCGGACACTCTCCTTCGATACCATTCTATTACTCTGTGATTGATTGAGGCCCTTTTGATTTTGGGTGTATGGCTCAAGGTGGGCGGTAGTAGCAGCTACGCGTTACCACTGGTCTGAAAGCGTAATTGGTATATCTACCCTGGCATTGCCTAGTTGTGCCATGTCATCTACCCTAGCGTGCCTTGTATGTGTTTGGTTTTCTCCCATAGCCCGGGTGGTATCCTTTGGTGGCTTCCCGATCAGGAGGAACCATGATACTGGATGCACTACTGGGACTATTACGTGTTAAGGTGGAAAAGGTAAACCCTTAATGCTATGTAAAAGTAAGTTTATTTTACTATAGACACAATTATAATAGCATATATTACTACATAGTAAATAGTTTAACGGATTCTTAGGAGATGTGAATCCCGAGGGTCTCTTAACGTTAGACACTGGACATGAGATGTCAAATCCCGTAAACATCTCCGACGCCGTTTACACTCATATATATTTATCGTTGATTTAACTGACATGAGATCTTTTAGTTCCGACTCTAGTGTTTTGTCTTTTTAATTTGCTCGGGTCATTTGAGCATTTCAGGGCTTGAAGATCTTATTTCTGGAGGACGAAGACGAAGATTGTATTAATACTATTTATTATTATTTCACTGCATCACATTATTCCTCTGCATTGTTATTTATTTTTCTCTGGTATGTGTAACTCTGATTTTGTTTTATATAAGTAAAATCAAATGTTTTGTAAACAGCTTCATGAACTGTTATTTGATTATTATATTTTATCATTCCGCTGCGAGATTCTATTTTATTTTTTCTTTCTCTATTTTTCTTATTTACCCCAATAACAATCCGCCCTCATGTATGGTTTGAGTCTGACATATGTGGCTCATCGTCGATTTAAAGCGTACAAAAAGGTGGTCCGTTACATTTAGTTCAGAGCTTTGGTTTAGCGATAAAGCTTAGCTTTGTGGGATCTGACTCTTTATTAATAGGGTAGTAATATCATATGATGAGTCGCTGAGTGTATATATGAGAGAGCGTATTTGTTAGTGTTATAAAAAGATTTTTATATTGTGATAATTTGTTCCGTTCTGTATTTATAAATTTTGGTTGGTGCATAGGGCGCTATGACATCAATAGGGATTTCTAAACACTTAATAGGACAGACCGACACAATATTTGTTTTGAATATAGGTGAATGAAATAATTTTGCCTATTATATTTTCTGTATACAAAGAAATAAATTTTTATAAAGGTTATATTTGATTGTAATACATTGGTTGTTAAATAGTGAAATTTATAAATATTGGGTGTGAAATAAAATTAACAAATAAAATGAGAATAAATTGGAAATTTTAGAACTTAAGTTCTGGGGTTTTGAAAATTTCTTTCGAATGATTTTAGAATATAATATAATATTATTTAGAAGTATTTTCTGATATAAATATTTCAATATAATTTGAAAGAATTGTTTTAAAGAAATTTTGAAAAGAAATAAGTTCTGTACTCCACTCTCCATCGCTGGAAAATAATTTCGATGATGAGTGCACGCATCATCGACATTCATTTTCGAGTTTCTAAGTGGGAGGCCACTGTAGTAGTTTTACTGCAGATTTACTTTGATAAACAAATATAAATTTTAAATTTTTTTAAATAAAATTGGATATATAAATTGTAAGTGTATACATCTATCTATTATTTTAAAGTGATTTGAAATTTAACCCGGTATTTAGTTCTTAAGTTTCTGTTAATTATTAGTTTCAATTATTTTAGTGAAATGGAATCTAACTAATTAATAATTGGAACCTCTAAATGAAATAAGTTAAACTTGTGCAATTTTCAATTTGCATTCTTTAGCATTTATATAACTTACCAAATATTAAAAATTGTAATGTTAATAAGATATTATACAAGTAAAACTTGAAGTAATGGAAGTATTCAATGAAATTCTTTAATAAACTAGAATTGATGTATTGATGAAATGCTACTAATTAAATATAATAGAAGGGTAAGTAGTATAAATAAATGATTATAAACTTAAGTTAATAAATTGATATGCTAAATAATTTAATTAAACATGAATACTATAAATAAATGAATGTAAATAAATGAAATTATATGATAAAGAATGAATGAATAAATATAATGCAATAAAAAGAAACTGACATGACATAAATGAATGAAAATAAATATTTTAGGCAATAAATGAAAATAAATGAAATAAACACTGAATGAACAAATGAAAAAAAGAAGAAAAAAAATCTGTGAGAAATAAATGCAAATTAAAATGATAAACCATTATATGAACAAAAAGGAAATCAAACGATAAATGTTATGAAAGGAAATTAGTAAGAATGAACTTGATCTATTGTTTGAAATTGTTGTTTGTTTGGTTTATGATTGTTTAGACAAGGATACTTTAAAATTGTTTAGATGTAGGAATAATCTATTTAGTTTCATTTAAGACTATTGACTAAATGATGCCCTTAGTAGTTTATTTTTCATTCTGTACAATTTAAAGTTTTTGAACCCGAACAACTATTTGATGATATGAATGGATAATTGATTTGTGTTGATCTCATATGATGGTTGTATGCGGTGACTGCAAGCGATTATTATTGATTTGTTTGTTAATGGTTGAAACAACTTTAAGTATTTCATTTTATATAATTATTAACTCTTTTGAATTATGAAAGTGAAATACAGGTTATGGAAGCAATTGCTACTGCTTTGGGTTTCACGATTAAGCGTTAATTACCCGACAAATAGGTACGTCCTCAGATTTACGGTTTTATAGCGTTATTATATATATTTTCTGGGATATATTATTTTGAAATATTGTGATATATTGTTATATTTGATATTATATTTTCTCCCGAGCCTCTCCGTACAAAGTAGACTCTGCCCAAACTTTTCGTAAATTTTAGACTTAGAAAATTTTGAAAAATGTTTTCCAAACTTTACTAATTTGAGTATAAAAGGGTTTAATGGTTGTAAAAATTGGTATATTTTATTCAAACTAATTAAATTTGTAAATTTATTTGTTTATAAAGTTAACAATTTTGAATAAGATGTATTGTTTACTCAATTCCTTCTTTACCCTTCTCTTCCTTTTCGAGGACGAAAAGTTTTGAGTGGGGGAGAGTGTAATGACCCGTAAAATTTCGATAATTTAATTTTGTTAATTTAATAAGTTTTGGTAATTTAATTTGGAAAGAAAATAAAAATCTATAATTTAATAATTAAATCACTAAAATAAAGGTAATAATGTTAATGCAAGTTAATAAATAAATAATTTAGTGCAAATCCAATTAACTGAAATAATTGCAAGGTCATAATTGATTGTAAATAGTAAATTGGGAAATAAAATTCAAAGTTATATTAATTAACGAAATAATACGTAATGAGCTGTAATTTGGAAAAATCAATATTAGATAATTAATTGTAATAATTATTGGTTGATAATAAAGTATGAATAGGATAATGATTGATTGAATAAAAAGAATGGGAATCAAGCTTTATTAATTTAAATTTAATAATTGGATTAATTGAAATTAAATGAAATTTAATATTTAAATATTACGTAAATGGGAATTAAGATGAAATTGGGAAATATTAATGTACCAAGATATAGACCAATGTTAATTATATTATTAATGTAATAAAGGACTTGAATAACAAGTTTAAAAATTTATAAATGGATTTTTGGAATTTTAAATTCATAAATTTCTGAATTTGATGAAATTGAAACTTAACGCTGAAATTGATGATTGAATCAATGTTAAATTGACATATAAATTTGTTTAAATCGTTGTTAATGATTAAGAAATCAAAAATGATGAAATTTGTGAATCATTAAATTTGAAACGAAAAGTGATTAAATTAATTAACTATTAATTTAATTAACTGAAAAATAGCCATTTTGGCCACTGACTCGGATTTCGACGAAACAAGTTTCTTCGGATCCATAACGGTGAATTATTGTAGAGTTTCAAGTTTTGTAACGATCGGGCTTGTTGTTTGCTCGTATGGGCTTTAAACGTCTAGAATCAATTAAATTTAAATCAATTGAAATCAATTTGTAATAATTTGATTTTTGCATAACTTCTTCATACAATGGAATTGTACTTGAAACCTATTCTGTTGATTTTAAAATATTTCAAAACATCTATTTTGATATATGGGTTGCCCCAATTTCGTTTCGAAGTCAGAACAGGCTTTTCAGGCCATTTATTGTTCAATGGTCCAAACCAATCGTATCCGTTCCTCTATTTCTCAGCTCTACCTATATATATCCTATTATAGACCCTAGCAGCCTTTTTATTTCTCGTTTTGGTGCTTACAAAAAGTTCTATTGCTCCTCTTCCTTAATGGCTGAAAACTCTAAATATTCCAATTCAATTCCAGTTTAAAATCCAACAACAAAAATTCAAACTCCTCAATACCTATCAAATTTTATATGGATTCGAAGATCTCGAAGAGCGCATGTCAATTCTATTGTCCATTTTTCAATCTAGATTTTTGTGTGGCCGAAATTTGAGGAATAAATCTCGGCCGTTCATCACGCGATGATAAACCTCGATGGATCGCAAAATTTAAGTTACCATCGCGTGGAGAGCGTCACGTAAGGTTCATCGGTGCCGATCATTTATCTTATTAATGGCTAGATAATCGGGAAGAATTTGATTTAGATTTAGAGTGTAGGCGGCATCTGCTCCAGTTTGAATAGCGTTCGGTGATGTGGGGTGTCGCAGGTTGTCGTGGATCATGGAGCGTGGTCGGCGCGTCGTTGTTGATGGTTAGGTTGGCCACAGCTGGACGTAGTAGCATGATGGAATAAGCGGCTTAGGGTTTTGTTCGGTGTTGTATGTGATGCTAGGGTTCTGGAAGATGGGAACCTGCGATGACGTGGCTTATACTAGGTAACATGTTTTATTAAATGAGTTATCTTATTTATTTTATTTAAAATTGTATAATATTCTAACTTTAATAACTTTTGCCTACGAACTCAGACTTGAGTGTGGTTTGTTTCATTGGGATAGTATTGAAATTCCAGACATATTGACACCAGCTTCGGCGAGTTCGGAGATTGTTTGAATTTTGGGTTTAAATTAGATTTGAATTCAATTTAAATTCAAAAGGTGAGTGTTTTTACCCACTCACAACTTCTAAAATTTCTTATGTTTGTTAAATTGATTTATGATGTGATTAGAAATTTATTTATGACTGTTTGGCATATTTTGAATCATCATCACAGTTTATTTGAATTTATTTGGATAAAATAGTTATTTAATTTGTTCTTGAATATAAACTGCCAGTAAATACTTGTTATTTATTATCTGTTCTATATTGATGTTATTGATTGAATTGGATGATGATTTTGATAAATGTTTGATGATTGATATTGGATGAATGGATGTTGTATTTTATACTATTATTAAACTGCAAGTTGTTATGGATTTTATTTCATTCAGGATTGAGGTTTTAGATGATATATAACTGTATTTATATTTTAAATTACGGATTGAAATGATAAATATCCGTATCACTTGACCATAGGATAGAAAATTATGTACAGACACCGTGGTCTATATATAAAATATTTTGAAACAATTTCTATAGTTTTGTAAAGAAATATATGGTTTTATATCAATATTGATTTTAAATATTATATAAATGATATTTTATTCTTCATTTTAAGCTATGTATAAATTGTTTCAATATAGCATGAGTTTAATAATAATGTTCGAATTTTTTGAAGGTAACATGGTTAGGTAAGTAAATTATATTTTATATAGAATTTACAATGATTTAAATAAATTAAGGTTGGAAGATAAATTTGAAATTATTCTGAAACTAAATTTATTTAGGAATTAAGCTCAAATAATTTTGAATTTATTAAGTTTGAAATTTTAAAAGGTATGATTTTTACAACTTGATTTTGTTTAAGATGATTTAAATGAATATTTCAAGTATAAATAAATTGAAGGAAATATTTAGTTATTTGTAATTTGGGTTTCACTTAAACGATAATAGATTTGTTAAGTAAAATATTTCAAAAATAAATATTAGAAAATTGGATTTGATATATATATATATATATATATATATATATATATGAAATTACCAAACTTAGTTTTGAAAGTGTTGAATACTTAAAGTTTGAAATATATTGAATTTGAAATGGTTTATCCTGTGGATCAAATCTGTTTTGAAATCGATATAATTTGGAATAGTTTATTTGGAAACTGAATTGAATGGAAACTTATGATTTGGAATTTGGTTAAAATTAAAATTTAGAAATTCGAGTTGTTTTGGAGTTGATTTGTGAAATTGAAGAACCTAGTTTATTATGTAAAGTATTTTAATATTTAAACCATTTAAGTGATGGAAGTTATGCTTCAAAGTTACGAGTTTCAAAGTATTATGATTTGAAGTGTTATAATTTGAAGTGTTATAATTTCAAGTATTTGGTTTTGAAGTGTATAACTTTGAAAGTGCTATGATTTTGAAAAAAAAATATTTGAAATAAAAATGATATTATATTAATTTGGGTTTTAATAAAATTGATATCATATTGGTTTTTGAAATGGAAATGATATCGTATTTATATGGTTTTGAAATGACTAGTATATTCTGGTTTCAGAGTACAAATTATTTTGAAATGACGCGATGTAGTAATAACATTTGTTTGTTAAAGAGACCGGGATCAGAAGTTGTCATACTCTCTGCCAACTCCGAAAACCACTTTAACAACCACGTACACGGTGGAGATTCCAGAATGAAGTAGGATGGTGGCGGCGTTCCTGTGAGGTATATACGTGGACTCGACTCCCGTGAGTTGGCATAAGGTGGCTAAAACAGAAGCGATTGATGGGCTAAGAAGGTAGCACCTTTTATCGGACACACTCCTTCGATACCATTCTATTACTCTGTGATTGATTGGGACCCTTTTGATTTTGGGGGTGTGGCTCGAGGTGCGTGGTAGTAGCTGCTACGCGTTACCACTTGTCCGGAAGCGTAATTGGTATATCTACCCTGGCATTGCCTAGTTGTGCCATGTCACCTACCCTAGCGCGCCTTGTACGAGTTTGATTTTCTCCCGTAGCCCGTGTGATATCCTTTGGTGGCTTCCCGATCAGGAGGAACCATGATACTGGATGGATTACTAGGAGTATTACGTGTTAAGGTGGAAAATGTAAAGCCTTAATGCAATTTAAAAGTAGGTTTATTTTATAATAGACACTATTATAATAGCGTATATTACTACATAGTACATAGTTTAACGAATCCTTAGGAGATGTGAATCCCGAGCATCTCTTAAGTTACTGCACTAACGTTAGACACTGGATATGAGATGTCAAATCCTGTAAACATCTCCGACGCCGTTTACACTCATATTTATTTACCGTTGATTTAACTTACATAATATCTTTTAGTTCTGACTCGAGTGTTTTATCTTTTCAATTCGCTCGGGTCAGTCTGAGCATTTCAGGGCTTGAAGATCTTATTTCTGGAGGACCAAGACGAAGATTGTATTATTACAATTTATTATTATTTCAGTGCATCACATTGTTCCGCTGCTTGTTATTATTTTTCTCTGGTATGTGTAACTCTGATTTTGTATTGTATAAGTAAAATCAAATGTTTTATAAACAGCTTCATGAACTGTTATTTAATTATTATATTTTGTCATTCCGCTGCGAGATTCTTTTTTATTTTCTTTCTTTCTCTGTTTTTCTTATTTGCCCCAATAACAATCCACCCTCATGTATGGTTTGAGTCTGACTTGTGTGACTCATCGTCGATTTAAAGCGTACAAAAAGGTGGTCCATTACATTCGGTATCAGAGCTTTGGTTTAGCGATAAACTTTAGCTTTGTGGGATCTGACTCTTTATTAATAGGGTAGTAATATCCTATGATGAGTCACTGAGCGTATATATGAGAGAGCGTATTTGTTAGTGTTATAAAAAGGGTTTTATATTGTGTTAATTTGTTCCGTTCTGTATCTATAAATTCTGGTTGGTGCATAGGACGCTATGACATTAATAGGGATTTCTAAACACTTAATAGGACAGACCAACACAATATTTTTTTTGAATACAAGTGAATGAAATAATTTTGCCTATCATATTTTCTATATACAAATAAATAAATTTTTATAAAGGTTATATGTGGTTGTAATACGTTGGTTGTTAGATTTTGAAATTTTGAAATATTGGGTGTAAAATAAAATTAACAAATAAAATGAGAATAAATTGGAAATTTTAGAACTTAAGTTCCAAGGTTTTGAAAATTTCTTTCGAATGATTTTAGAATATAATAATAATATTATTTAGAAGTATTTTCTGATATAAATATCTCAATATAATTTGAAAGAATTGTTTTAAAGAAATTTTGAAAAGAAATAAGTTCTATACTCCCCTCTCCGTCGCTGGAAAATAATTTCGGTAATGAGTGCACGCATCGTGGACATTCATTTTCGAGTTTCTAAGTGGGATGGCCACTATAGTAGTTTTACTGCAGATTTACTTTGATAAACAAATATAAATTTGAATTGTTTAAATAAAATTGGATATATAAATTGTAAGTGTATATATCTATCTATTATTTTAAAATGATTTGAAATTTAACCCGATATTTAGTTCTTAAGTTTCCGTTAATTATTAGTTTTAATTATTTTAGCGAAATGGAATCTAACTAATTAATAATTGGAACCTCTAAAGGAAATAAGTTAAACTTGTGTAATTTTCAATCGTCCAGGGTGAAACGCGGGTCGACCTATAGGTCGACCTGTGTGGTTTGTGGGTCGACCTATAGGTCGACCCTTATGCTTTGGTGGTCAACCTTTTGGTCGGCCGGTAGGGTGTTGCGTTTTCTCTCGTTTAATTCTGATTTCTTATTCTCTCGTAACTTGTTCATATTAACTTGGATTTTGACAAGTTGCATATGAAAATTAATCAGAAAGTCGCCACGAAAACAATGGTATAATTTTCAAGGCCTTATTTTGATAATTCCAAAAAAAATACTTATTTTTATTTTTCATCGTTATTTGATTATTTAATTATCTGAAAATGCGGAGTGTTACATTCTCCACACTTTAGGAAATTTCATCCCCGAAATTCGACAAGGGTAAAACTATATAATTTCTTTCATCAATCACATCCATTTTATGCATCCAATTTTGTGACCATCCGTGTCCTTGTGAAAAGCGTCATTCAACATAAAATATATGTATGTACATGAATTTCTAAGCAGTACCTCCTATATGAATGTTTTTCTTCTTTAAAATCTTCTTTTTTAAAATCTGATGCTCGCATCCTAAATATAATTAAAAAAATTATATGGATGCAATCTTTTGAAAACTCAAAACGTTTTTCATCCAAATTTTCCCTCACTTCTAGTGAATAGAGGCGTAATTCAACGAATTTTACATCCGAATCTTACAACACAACTTTTAATATTCGAATTTTAGAAAAATCTAACTTTTTTCCAAACTCAATTTCTTATGTCAGAAAGAAGGTAGAAAATGAAAAACCTCGCATTTACCATTTTACTTTAGTGCACCTTTCTTTGTACTTGGAACCTATGCCACTATTATATGAAATCTCTATTTGCTTTCCCAAGCACGGTTCACATAAGAAAATTTATCTTTTTTAAATTTTCTGTTGATGTTTCTGTCGCTTTCTTTAAATTTTTTGTTTTCCTTTTAGTTACTCTTCTTGACTTTTACTTTTCTTTTATTATTTACGTCCTATATACTTATTCTCTTCTTATGAACATCACAGAAAAAGAGCATCATACTAATCATCACCGATTTACTACAATAAGAACTAAATGCCTACATAGGAGTACAATCTCATAACTAAAAGAGAAAACAAGTGCTACTACAGAGCAATACTACATAGGTAAATATAGCAGCTAAATCCAGCTATCATGTAAGGCTAGTAGGCCTATGATCATGTCCACTCTGACACGGAAAGGTCATACTCTAGGAATCCAAGTAACTCATATACTCTCCTACTGCCTATTACTCGTTACTAACTAATGCTGTATTACTCACGACGAATAAGATCTATTCACCTCTTCCATTACATACTCAAAATGGAATAACCAAGTCTCATTTGCAACGAATAAGGATTTCAATATATGCAGTCTCTATCTAAAAAGGCGACCATGCTTGGGGAAATTTTCTTTTTACCTTTACCTTTCATTTTCCCCAGCTAAGATCTACTTATCCCAACACGTGTGTCTTACTATTTCACTAATATCACTTCACTATTCTTCTATAGTCTACACACGTGAAGCAACATTACTAGGTTCTCACTAGTGTCCTATACACTTTACAGGATCTTTTATTATTACTACTAAAAGTAATCCTTGGTATAGCCTTCCACTTTTTCCCTCGCACCTAGAAAATGATTCCTATTTAATCCATATTTTTGGTTTGGTATTTATCATTTCTTTTCAAAACTTAAAGCTTCTAAACTTTTGAAACATCAAATCCCAAAATTCTTGCCTTTAAAAGTGTTATTTTGAAGTTTCTATTAAATTCAAAGGTACTTGGTTACTTAACATTTTATCTCTCTAGACTTGCATCTTTACAACTCTTTGATTTTAAATTATTCCCTAAATCTAGAGGGGAAAACTTACAAATTCTAAGTTCAAAACTTATTCCTCTTTTCCTTTTAAAGACCTCTACAGCTGTCCATAAAAATTTTGGATTTTTAAATTTAGCTGTTTACTAAGTTTTTCTCTTCCAAAAACTTATTTACTTTTTCACCAAATCATTTTTCTTTAAAACATGCCTTACTTGTCCTTAAGACATTTTTTTCTTGAGTTCCAAAAATATCCTTACATATTTTCAAGACATCTTCTTTTCATAGATTTTCAAATTTACAAAACTGGAGTAGATAAGAACAATTATTTTATCAAAAATCCCTTAACTTTCTTACTCTTCCAATTACCAAACCATGGAGGAGTTTCTAACTTACTACAAATAGGGACTTTCTATAAAGGCAAGCAACCATTGCGCATAATCAATGGAAAGTATATGAAATTTCCATTGCTTAGCTTCCCTACTAAGCCTCTCTATAATATATCTCCTAACTAACACTTCTCTAATTATTGCATCTCTTATTACACCTAATGGTTTTATACCTTAATGTATTGAAGCTACCTTCTCTTCTAAGAAGCCATTAACGCTAAAACCTTCTATGAATCCTTTAAAATAGGATTTCATGTTTATGTGAAATTACAAGGAACTTATTTTATATTTTATCGAAATAGGCTACATAAAATATGGTGCTTTCCATACCTTGTACATATCTTTCACATATTCCTTATAACTTGCACAAAACTTCTTTATTTGTGATTTGGTTTCATAGAAAATTATATCATTATTCATTTTATTCCAATAGATTAAAGTATGTTTAATCTATATTCACTTACAATAGACGTTTCCTACAAAATTTATTAATTTCCTAATATTTAACTTACTTCTTTTTGTTCTTCAAAAGAACTCATTTTCAAAACTGTTTTAGTATTTACATAACTAGAAAACATTTCCATATGCTTATTTAAATAATAAGTGTACTTACAAACCACTTTAATTATATACGTAGAAATTATCTTCAAAATACATTTTTATTCGGGTCAAAATAGATGTTGCGCAAAATACCGTTACTACAACCCAAAAATACTAGTATATGGATTCAATTAAAATAATATTAATAAACCTCATATGCTATGTAATAACATTTCCTTTGGAAGTCACCTACTATAAAAATAGTGCCATAGTCTATGCTTCCTTTAATTTTTCATGAAGACATCTATTACAACAATAAATGTTGTAACCTACGTTTTCGATACTTAACACACTCTAGGTTTTTATATTTAAAATCTTTGTTTACCTACAAAAAAACTAGCAAGCTATACATGCTCTATAATTCTTCAAAAAGAATTTCACTTTTAACAAAATTTATATCATATAAAAACCAGTTTAAATTTCATGCCACTTTTTTTAATAACCCAATATTTACTCCCTCAAACATATTAACAATTATATTTTTCAACTTTTCAATTTTAAAAGTTTCATTTTATCGGGCTAGACATAAAGTGAATTTTCTTCCTACTACCCTAGGAATACCCTTCCTAAACCTTGGAAATCTTATTTCCTTACTAAAATCTCTTATTTATTCCAAAACAAAAATACACTCCTTACTATCTGTTAGATATTAGGTTTTGATTGCTAACATGACACAACAATTCACGAATCTACGACTACTACAACATCTGAACTCAATGACTCAAAGTATGGTTGTATAGTTATATATTTTAACAAGATTCATAAAATGTGTACATAGAGTCTTGTCTAGTCGCTTTATTAAAATCTTTCCTCAAGAATCATCATTCTCATTCATTCATATTCACATATAAACTGACATTCAAATTTAAACACCTTATGATATCATACGCACACATTCTTCACCGAACTGCACTGTTCAGTCGACTTACCATGTGCTATCAGTCGATTGAATCAGTGTATATATATATATATATACATAACACGGATCGGTCGACTGAATACACGTGGTCGGTTGACTGCCTCTGTGTATATGACTTGTACACTTTCCGAATTCAGTCAACTGACCAAGCACTTTCAGTCGACTGAATCTTGTAACAGTCAAAATTATGAATAGACACTTCTATTTCTCAAAGGTTATCTCCTTTCCTAAGTGTTGCATCCATTAGCTTTTTATAGAGAACTATTACCAAAGGTTGTAACTCTTGATACACTATAAATGTACTCAAGTTTCAATGATCAAATCACCTAATTCTCTCAACTTTCTTGATCTAACGTGCATAGCATTCTTAATTCTATTGCTTACAAAACTTTATACAATCATTGCTTACAATTTCACTTCCATATTCTTTAAGCAATTCTAATCTTCCCATTCTTCATACACACAATTATACACATCATTCTTGAGGAAAAGATTATAGAAAGGGTTTGCTACAAGTGACAAATCCATGTTACCTAGAACACACAAAGTCAAGGAAATCTAGTTTGTAACAAAGTCCTGTTCGGTTGCTCAGACGGTTAAGTCATGTTCTGTTGCTCAGGCAGTCAAATCCTATTTAGTTGCTCAGGTGGTGTAATACCTGCTTCACCGGGTTAAGTGAGGGTTGCTAGCTTTAATTCCAGAAGGAGCCTGGAACTGGATGTAGAATGGGAGTTTGAACTAGTATAAAAATTCCTGGTGTCATTTTTTACTTTACTGCTATTATTATTTTCCACACTAGTTATTTATTATATTCCATATTACTTGATCCTATAAGCATAATAACTTTCATTTGGTATCAGAGCAAGGTCGTCATATAATTATAGCATAGTTATCTGATTTTTATTAATATGAAAAACAACACCAGCACTGCAACTAACATACCTTTCTTGAAGGTCAATCTACTACACGACCACCTCTATTTAATGGAATGAACTATAACTATTGGGCTACTAGAATGAGAATTTATATAGAAGCAAGTAGTTATGAAACCTAGAACATTATGCAATTTGAATATACCATACCTACTACTGAATATTCACAATGTTCTAACACACAAAAATTGGACACTACTGCAAATGCTAAAGCTATGAACACGTTATATTATGCATTGGACAAAATGAGTTTAATAGAATAAGCATGTGTAAAACGACTTCTAAATTTTGGTGTGCACTCAAAGTTACACATGAAAGGTACTAACAAAGTAAAACATAGTAAAATTTCTATGCTCAAAAATTAGTTCTAAAATTTTAAAATGAAGCAAGATGAGACTATAACTGAAATTTACTCTAGATTTCAAGATGTATAGCATTCATTGATAGCATTAGAAGAAACTTATATCTATTTTGATATTGTTTCAAAAATCCTCAATTCTCTAATGGATGAGTGGGAATGAAAAATCTTAGCAATAGAAGAAGCTAACGACATTTCTACCATTAAACCATAGGAGTTGATAGGAATCTAATGTCATATGAAGTTAATCTCTAGCCAAAATGAGTACAGACTCAAGATAAAAGAATATAACATTCCAAGTAGAAAAAGATGAATCAGATTCAGATGAAGAAGATATGGAATTCATTGCTAAAAATTTCAAAAAGTTTTTGAAACTTTGAAAAAAGCAACAAATTTAGAAACAACAAGAACAGCTCCAGCAATAATAATGTAACGAGCCGATTTTTCGATGCCCGAAAGTCGACATCAATATGTCCCCTATATCAAATGCCGAACAGTCAAAGGCTGGAAAACCGAACCATTAGGGTTAAAGAAGAAGAAGATAGAATAAGAGACAGAAACAATAACAGAATCTCACATTTCGCAGCGGAACAATATATAATAGATAAATGATTAATCTTTGAAACAAAAGCACTATATCAGTTTATACACCACACCACATCATCAAAGTGTTACAACAACAAACAACGGAAAAGAATATAACATATACAAGTGATACACCTCGCCATCTAGCTTGCTTCCAGATCTCCACAGCATATCTTTTTCGACTTTGCTCCAGAACAACTGATAACCTGACTCTAGGCTGTCCGTGTGGAAAGTTGTGGGCACCTAGAGTTTAGAAGGGAACAATAAACTTCAGGTCAGTCATGGGACTGGTGTGAGATCTTAAAAATAGTTATTTTCACAAAGAAAATAAAAAGAAATCCGCTATGCTTTTGGAAAATGAAACTACCATAAGGCCTCCCGCCACACACACAATGCAAACGCAGAATTGGAGGAGATTTCTCCTTATGATAGTCAAACATGCTTGATACGCAGAGTCCTTTTTAATATTATAATTAGTGCATAGTGTGGAAAACATTTCGAAAATATAATATTAATCTTAGCCAGCATACCATCATTATGGTATATCTACTATAGCTACCAATTAAATGGCGGGTCACCAACCATAAGTAAAAGGTAGGTTATACAACTAAAACCGTACAGAGTGTGTATTGTTTCTTTGGATTTCCCACAAATGGTCAGGCTAAGGAACTTCCTATGCCACATGGAAACGCCTCGAGAGGGACGCCCCGAGAACCTAACCGGATCTCTGCCAACACAAGACCGGGTTACCTCACGCTATAATACAGCTGTAACTAGATAACCCTATGCCACCCTAGTCGTTGCCGACCTTTATCCGAGGATCCTTAACCACACAGCTACAACCATAAAGCAATAAATTTGTAGCAACCACATAGGTTAAATATCTAGGATCCTTACAATGACACACCTTTTCCCATAAGGAAATGGACATACCCTGAGGGCGCTACCCCCAAACAACCTTGCCGCATCCTTCCTGTTTCGACCATTTTCGGGCTGCGAGGTCCGACGAAGCCTCATCCACAAAGCTACGCTTTTCACAAAAGCCATGCTTCGATCAACAAATGATCGGCAAAACTTCGTATGCTACATTATCAAATTAGGAATGTATCACTAGTAACCATCAACTACATAACTTCTGAGCTTGTACGTCTCAGAGAAGGGTGTTAAGCTAAGAGAATAAATTCTCTGCCACCAATAGAAATGTATTTGATAGAAACCAGCTTTACATCTCAAAGTGTAACATCAGACACACATCCATACAAGTCTGTTCTGGAATCGAATGGAACCAAAGGCACTTCAAAGAAGCCCTTGCAAATCCTAATATTCACTAATCACGTCTGGAATCCCCATCACAAAGGGTGATAAAATCTCTATACCGGAGCAACTCAGTACAGAGATATTCGATGGGTAATCCTTTAGCTGTCGAAAATACCAGGTCTTCAACACCATCTTCAAATGCAATTCCATTTTGTCGTATCACTATTCGGAATGGGTTTTATGACACGAAGTCCTCTCCCGGCTAATCCGAATAACGAGCGCTTATTTTTTAAAAATAAATGTTGCATTCAGATTACAAGTAAATCACAACAAATTTCCACTTTAATCTTTTAAACAAAAGATACATCACAAAGATTCGATGTGGTTTTCGAATATCCATTTGGAATCCGACTCCGGTCGCATCGAAATTCAAATGCCATTTAAAGGCCAATATTGATAGTCGGTTACTTAACTATCAATCAATATTCAAAACAATCACCAGATTTCAAATAATTTTCGCCCAATTATTTATTTTCAAAATATCTTCGCAAGATATATTTTCAACACTTCAACACTTTGACAAAAAATTTCAAATCACTTTCCTCGCATGGAATAAATTTCCAAATATTTATTTACTTCCACTGAAAATTTTCCGAGTCTGAATGCTTTAAAAGGTATCTCAAACTACTTATCCAAATATATATATATTTGGAAACACTTGAAATAAACTATTTTAAACACATTATTCAAAATATTAGTTATGAAAATATCATACTAATATCTCATATAAACATCAAGTCCAAACTAATTTTAAAATAAAATTAGTAGATAGAGTATAGATATTTAACTTACCATTTTCTAAATCAAATATCAATTAAATCTTTAAAATAATCACTTCTGTAATTAACTAAATAAATCTTTACTTTAAAGATTTTCAAAATAAGTTAAGAAAAAAACTTCTCCAAAATATTCTTTTAAAACCAACTCTAGAACTTTTAATTTATATTTGATAACTACTTTGAAAACACACTCGGCTTTCTAAGGAAAATACAATTTCCATTTCAAAATCATCCATTTATTTCAATTAATAAATCCTTCTTGATTTATTTTAATTTTACATTCCAAATCTATAAATTTCTTTCCACACTTTTTTAAAAAATAAACCCATATTTATTTTTAAAACAAATTTCCCTTTCCTATATAAATTCTCATTGTGAATTTAAATTTCCAAATATCCATTGATATACGATTTTAAAAAAAATTGATTTTCGAATATTCACTTCAAACACCAAATCAATTTTCAAATTGATTTCCAGATTTATTTTCAAACACCAAATCAAATTCTAAATTGATTTTAAAAATTTATTCCCAAACACCCAATCAATTTCCAAATTTATTTCCAACACCAAATCAAATTTTCAAATCGATTTTCCAAAGATTTATTTTTAAATACCAAATCAATTTCCAAATTGATGTCTAAAATTTGTTACCTTTTAAAATAAATCCCTTTATTAAAATCTTTTCCCATATTTTGGAATTAATTCGATAAGATTTCAAAAATCAACTTTTATACTTCTAAATTCCTTCTTTTAAATTTATTCAATTCCCTAAAATTAATTCAATATTTCTGGTATCCCACGATACCAAAAATAAAATCGGCCAAACCATAGCCTTTCACGATTTTCAATCACAAATATAATCATACATAGATTATAATTAAATCAACACACAACATATGAAACAAATTCAAATATTTGAGGAATCCAGTTGGATCCCTCCAACCTATTTCCCTGCATCCACAGATGTTAGCACAAAAATGAAATACCAATTCCACTTCGAGGTGGAAGGTATATGGGATTATATAATATCATCCACTATTATGCGGCGCATAGGGTCTTATCCACTGTATAATGCGAGAAACCATTCACTCCAATATATATATATATATATGTATATATATATATATAGACACACACACTACTATATACACTAACACAATCCAAACAGTCAATCAATAACTGAAATTCCAATTTTAATTTGAGTGAGAGGATCTCACCTTTGCTTTTGCATGCAACCCATTTTCAATCCGGCATGTTTTCTTTGCAATTTTGACCTTGTATAAACAATTATATAATTTTTATTAATATTCAAAATAAATCGAACAATCAATTTATTTTTACCTTTAATAAGTATTATTTAAATAAGTGTATTAAACAAATTAACCACTAAAATAAAAATTTAAAAATAAACAAGAAGATCTTTTAAAGAGGATATATATATTATTTCTTTCCACTTTGAAATTACATATATATTTTATAAAAATAAGCTATACATATTTTATACAAATCTAATTTATATAATTTTTTTTCAATATTTAAAATTCTATTTTTCTTTCCTTAAAACCTTATTATTAAAAAGAAAAAATTATATTTTTTTCTTTTTTTTTCTAACTTATATATGCAGATACACATACATAGAATTCAACTAAAATGTGTTTAATACCTTACTGCAAGTTCATATATATCTCACTTCAATGAAATCAGAAAACAAATTCGAATTTCACCGCAAGCTCGAGAACTACACCACTAGAACGCCGACCAACTCTGAACCCACATCGATCACCCCTGTGCAACACACCCTGGCATCGTCCTCTAGCCTTCTGCCACGTCGCGCCTCCAAGAATAGTCGCCACTCGCGACACCTCGGTCGATGCTGTCAAACCACTGTATTGCCGACTTGTCCCATCCAGATGCCGCGAAATCAAGAGAACGACTCGCCTTAAACAAGCTCGAACCCTCCAAAGCTAACCGCCATCGCTTGCACTCCCAATTCAGTCGCGGCGCTGCCTACCCCTCTCCCCGAGACGACGCATTCGTGCATGAGACCAATCGAGCCATCGTTTTGTGAATCGAACCGACGATTCCATTCCTTTGACCGCGATTACGTTTTTTTTCTTTCGCGAATCGATTTGATTTTAAACTTTTTTCGTTCGCCCTTTTTCAAAGCTGCCATATATATATACACATATATATTTTCTTTTGTTTCGGCTTTCGATTGAATTAGAAAGAGGGGAATTTTTTTTTGACTTTTTTCTGCCATTTATTATTTTTTCTCAGAGTTCTTAGTTTTGTTTTCACTGACGAGGGAAGGAAGAAGAATTGTTTTGAACGAGAAGGCTTTTTTTCACGAAGACACGTGTTGAATTGGAAGGACACGTGCTTTAGATTTCACAAATTCTTTGCTTCTAATAGTATTTTAATTATATTATTTATATTCAAATTTAAATCGTCTCGATTATCGCAACTCACAATCTCGATCTTCGATCGAGGCGGGCCGCCAAGCGTTTATATTGTTATACCCCTATTATGAACGCAAAGGTAAAGGTTTCGAGTCTAAATTCGATCGTATGGAGAAGATAGCTTTTTTGAACCAGGTATTAAATTAAATTTTCGATTTAAATTCAGCGCGTTTATCAATCGTATGGTCACACGATAACTCCAAACATTATGAAAATTGAAAGCCGATAATAATACACTATCACGGATACAATGGAACTAGTTTCGTCAAATTTCGAGACTGTGCCTCGGAAGGCTATTTTTAAAAATTGATTTAAACGATATAATTTCAAAACTGAAAAAATCATTTTCAAATCCAATTCCGAAGCTTCTATTATCTTCAGTATTACCAATATGTATTTTCTAAGCCATCAAATTACTTTACAAGCTTAAAATTGAAGATTCAAATTTTTACCCAACTTCAATAAATTAAATTTAAATAGTTAAATTGCCAAATCCATATTAATATATGGAATTCAAGTTAAAATTAACTTACAAATATTAAAAATCAATTAAATATTTCATTTTTAAATGTTAAAATTTCTGGATGGTCACCTTCTTCCCCCCTTAAAAGAATTTTGTCCCGAAATTACTAATTAAGAAGAATGATCCTTAACACGTTTACTATTTTCCCAAACCAAATAGTTTCATCAATTTGCTAAAAAAAAAATCCTTTTATCAAAGATCCATTATCATTTTAACTAACTTTCCAAAACCTTCCATAAATTCCAATCCACATTGCTTTCTTAACAATTTAAATTTAAATTCAAATTTCAAATGATCAAAATTTTCTCAAAATTTTTCTAACTCTCTAAATTTTCGAAAAGTTTCAGTAGCGTCTCCTTTGCGTGGTTAGCTCGATACGACTATAAAATATCACCACGGGCCCCTAGATTTCAAAAGAAAACAAAAATCCAAGCGGCTGGACAAGAAAACCATCAAATTTCATATAGGAATTCAAATACATACCTTTTTATCGAGCAATTTAAATTTATCTTCAAAATCAAAATCCAATTTCCTTTCCTTTTACAATACTTGTATATCCTACTAGCCATAATATCCAATTACAACATTAAAAATCATTTTTCATATTCCTTTACAAAAATTTGATTCGATTCAAGTACGTACGATGTACTTATATCATTTATACGCAACATCAAATCTGATCGCTCACTCAATCACACAATTTCACTTCCAAACTAGTATCGTTCACCCGACTTCCTAGTGCGGACTCAGATCTGGTTTCTTGATCAGAAACCGTCATTCTCCTTGCATAGCCGTAAACTATGATAGAGAACTTCCAGAATCAACCAAAAATTCATATCTAGGTTCGTTGTCGTAAATAGAGTGAAAAATCCCAACTCGGATCGATATAACTATCTTGAAATCCTATGCTCGAATTCTAGATCAAATCGTTATGCAAATAGAATAATATACGTACATCCTGCATATTTATTCCAATTGATTATTAGATATATCGGTTTTCTTTTGTTCACATTGATCTTTCATTCCCTTATTCCCAATTACCATTTCACAATTTCCAGTTTATCCTTTATTCACTAATCAATTTAGAATATTTTCTCAACTCCAAATTTTTACTCAAGAATTACACCATTCATTTCTTAAGTTCGATACAAGTATTTTACATACTCCCTATATTTATTTTCAAGTTGCCATTTCGATTAATATCCACTTATATTTAAACTGGATTTCAAATTCCATATGAATTCAATTTACCTTTTAATTCGTTTACTTAGTAATTTTATTTGAATACTTTGCTTCATTTGGTCCAATTTGACAAAATTTCCACTTTACTTTGTTTATCACAAATCAAATTCAATTTCCAATATTCAGTTTTAATTAGAACTTTTTTAAGCTTTGATAAGTATTCCAACTTATTTACATTTCACACTATTTTTTTATTTTAACTTTCTTCAAGTTAGATTTTATTTTAACAATTTCAGATTTATAAGTTGCCAAACTCAACTATATTCTATAAATATTTTAAATAAGATTCCAGTGTGTTTCCAACATTTCGAAAAATCATTTTTGAAATCAATCCAAATTATCCTTTGAATTTCAAAAACAAACCCAGTTTTGAAAACTATTTCAATTTTTAAATAGTTTGGCAGCAATTTCTCCCTTGAAAACTCGAAAATGAACACCAATGATGTCGTGATCATCATCGGAATTATTTTCCAGCGACCGAAAAGAGTTTTTGTTTTTACCCCTTTTGGAAACATTTTTCCAAAACCTTGAAAATTATTTTCAAAATCAAAAGGGATTTAAACTTTTCCAAATCTCCAAAAATTTCAAATCCTTTCAAACATTCCTGTGGAATTCTATTTTAAATTATAAATCACATTTATGATTTATATTTATAAATCTCATTTGTATATGAATTTTATTTCTTAGCTCTTTGTTATGATTTCAATTTCTTATTCAACAATCAATAAAAATTTAACATTATCACTTCCTAACATCCAAGCAACCATATACTATAATAATTTATGGAAAATTATTCCTTTTATATACCAAAATAATTTGGGTAAAATTATTTCATTTACACAGTTTTAGAACAATACCACGTCGGTTTATTTTGTTTAAGAGTTTAGAAACCCTTATCGATATAGTTAGCCAAGCTGCACCAACTAGAATCAATAAACAATCAACCGATAAGTCAACACATATAAAATAATTTATATTCACTAAAAAATACGCGCTCATATCTATTATCACACTCAAACTCATTCTTGAGTACTACCGACTCTATCTCTAATGCGAAATTTCCCCACCAGAGCCAAGGTTGTCGCTTAACCAAATGCTCTGATACCACATTGTAACGGTCTAGGCTTTTCAACCATCGACAGCGGCCACTCTCGACTGGTAGGCTTTTCAGCCATCCCATCCCCGCCGTGGCATAAAATGGTACCTTGAACTTAATTTTACGACAGCCTTTCGACTTCTACACCTACCCGGTTAACCAACCCCTCCCCGGGGACATGTAGGGGTAAGAGTCTCCCGTTCGCCACCAAACGCGAAGCGAGAACCCCGTATCACGTTGTATTAAGCTGTGTTAGTCATGGGACTGGTATGAGATCTTAAAAACAATTATTTTCACAAAGAAAATAAAAATAAATCTGTTATGCTTTTGGAAAATGAAACTACCATAAGGCCTTCTGCCATACACACAATGCAAATGCAGAATTGGAGGAGATTTCTCCTTATGATAGTCAAACATGCTTGATACGCAGAATCCATTTTAATATTATCGTTAGTGTGTAGTGTGGAAAGCGTTTCGAAACATAATATTAATCTTAGCCAACATACTACCATTATGGTATAGCTACCAATTAAATGGCGGGCCACCACCATAAGTAAAAGGCAGGTTATACAATTAAAACCGTAAAGGGCGCGTATTGTTTCTTTTGATTTCCAACAAATGGTCAGGCTAAGGAACTTCCTATACCATATGGGAACACCTCTGGAGGGACGCCCCGAGAACCTAACCAGATCCCTGCCAACACAAGACCGGGTTACCTCACACTGTAATGCAACTGTAACTAGATAACCCTACGAGTATGCCACCCTCGGTCGTTACCGACCTTTATCCGAGGATTGTAACATCCCGCCTTTTTATACGCTTTAAATCGATGATAAACCACACACAGACTTAAACCATAAAGAAGGGCGGATTGTTATGGGGTAAATAAGAAAAGCAGAGAAAGAATAAAAAGAACAAAATAGAATCTTGTAGCAGAACGATAAAATATAATAATCAAATAAACAGTTCGTGAAGCTATTTTACAAAACATTTAATTATACTTATACAACACATATCAGAGTTACATATACCAGAGAATAATCAATAACAATGCAGCAGAACAATGCGATGTAGCGGAACAATATAGTAAATAATAGTAATACAATCTTCGTCTTCGTCCTCCAGAGATAGAGTCTTCGAATCCTGAAATGCTCAGACTGACCCGAGCGACTTGAAAAGACAGAACACTCGAGTCAGAACTAAAAGATCTTATGTAAGTTAAATCAACTGTAAATAATATGAGTGGAACGGCGTCAGAGATGTTTACGGAATTTGACATCTCCTATCCATTGTCAAACGTAAGCGCAGTAACTTAAGAGATGTTCGGGATTCACATCTCCTAAGGATCCGTTAAACTATTTACTATGTAGTAATATACGCTATTATAATAATGTCTATTAGTAAAATAAACTTACTTTAAAATAGCGTTAAGGGGTTATCCATATAGCCCTTAACACGTAATAGTGCCAATAGTCTATACAGTACCGTAATACCTCCTGATTGGGAGACTACCAGAGGATGCTCCATAGGTACGACACAAATCAAACTCGTACAAGGCATGCTAGGGTAGGTGACATGGCAAAACTAGGCACTGCCAGGGTAGATATACAAATTACGCTTCCGGACCGGTGGTAACGCATAGCAGCTACTACCGCCCACCTCGAGCCACACCCCTAAAATCAAAAGGGCCCAAATCAATCACAAAGTAATAGAATGGTATTGAAGGACTGTGTCTGATAAAAGGTGCTACCTTCTTAGCCCATCGATCGCTCTTGTTTTAGCCACCTTATGCCAACTCACGGGAGTCGGGTCCACGTATATACCTCAAAGGAAATCGCCGCCACCATCCTACTTCATTCTGGAATCTCCACCACGTACACGGTTGTTAAAGTGGTTTTTGGAGTTGGTAGAGAGTATGACAACTTCTGATCCCGGTATCTTTAACAACCAAACATTATTATAACATAGCGGTCATTTCAAAATAATTATACTTCAAAACCAGAATATAATATCCATTTCAAAACTATATAAATACGATATCATTTCTATTTCAAACCCAATTCAATATGATATCATTTTTATAAAACCTAAATCAATATAATATCATTTTTATTTCAAATATCCTTTTTCAAAATCATAGCACTTTCAAGTTTATGCACTTCGAAACCAAACATTTCAAATTATAACACTTTCAAATTATAATACTTTGAAGCTCGAACTTTGAAACATAACTTCCATCACTTAAATGGTTCAAATATTAAATTACTTTATAAAATAGAATAACTTCTTAAATTTCACAAATCAATTCCAAATATAGATTTGAACCCCCAAACAAACCATTTAAATTTCCATATATTTCAAAGTTATAAATATTCCACCATTTCAAAACTAACTCTTTGAAAATTCCATATATATCAAATTTAATTATTATTATTTAGATTTGGAATGTTTACTTTATAAATCAAACATCATTTAAGTAAAACTTTTAAAATTCAAATAACTGGATATTCTTTCAATTTATTTAACTTGATATATTCATTTAAATCAACTTGATATTCATTTAAATCACTCTAAACCCAAAATCAAGTTATAGAAATCATACCCTTTGAAAATATCAACTTTATTTAAATTTCACATCAAATTCATTCGAGTATAATTCTTAAATAATTTAATTCGAATCAATTTCATATTTATCTTCCAACCTTAATTTTATTTAAGTCATTATAAATTCTATATACAATAAAATTTAAACAGATACTTAACCATATTATATAAAAACAATCAAACGTTATTATTTAACTTATTTTATATTTCAAAGAAAATCTATACATAGCTAAAAATCAATAATAAAATAACATTTTATAACATCTAAAATCAATATTTATATAACCCATATATTTCTTTATAAAACCATAGTAATCATTTCAAAATATTTTTATATATAGACTACAGTGTCTGTATATAATTTTTTACCCTTTGATCAAGTGATACTGATATTTATCATTCCAATCCGTAATCTAAAATAAAAATACGGTTATATACCATTTCAAACCGCAATCACGAATGAAATAAAAATGCAAAACAACTTGCAGTTTATAACAATATAAAACAAAACATCCATTCATCCAATAACAACCATCAACCTTTTATCACAATCATAATCCAATTCAAACAATAACATCAATATAGAACAAATAATGAATAACAGGTATTTACTGTCAGTTTATTTTCAATAATAAATTGAATAACTATTTAACTGGCAGTTTATATGCAATAATAAATTAAATAACAATTCAACTGGAATGATGATAAAATATGCCAAACAGTCATAAATAAATTTTTAATCACATCAAAATTTAATTTAACACACATAAGAAATTTTAGAGGTTATGAGTGAATTAAAACACTCACCTTCTGAATTTAAATTGAATTTAAATCCAATTTAAACTCAAAATTTGAACAGCCTTAGAATTTGTCCAAACTAGCGCCAAAATGTTAGAACTTCCAATACGAACCTAGCGGAGAAAACCGTGCATGAAACGGACCACGTATGTAAAAGTTATGTGAGTAAGAAGTTATACTGTTTAGATTAAAATTAAATAATAATAAAATAATGAGCGAACCAGTATTTGCCACGTCCACCATGTAAACCGAAACCCTTCTTCCTCGCGCTAAAAATCACGTTCACGATCCAATGACCGAGACTTTACCGACCACAAACCCTTGCCTCAGTTCACCAAGAGGTCGCCGACTCACACTACCATGCTCCCCACGCCGCGCCGCACCGAAGCAGTACCCTCCGGCGTCCCCACTTGCCGCCGCGGCCATAGGGTTAGGGTTTCGTAACCCTCAATCACAAATTTCGGTCACTCCAGGCCGAGTTATGCCAAGCGAACACCAGCATCGACTTCCTGGAGTCAAGCATTACGAAACCCCTATATCGCTTACGTCGATTGATGCCCCAAACAAAAATGACTAATAAGACTTTGACCACGATTTGCCACTGATTTGAGCATTCATATGAAAAACAGACAACACACGTTGACTCAATTCGTTGAGCTCTTCGTCCTTATAATTTTTTCAAATTTTTTGAAGAGCCTGAAATTTTGATTTGGTTTTGAATTGCAATTGGATTTGGAAGTGAGAATTTGTTTGTCTGCCATTAAGGTGGAGAGACAGCTGAATTCTACGTATAGAAATGAGGAATAAGAAATAGGCTATAGTTTATAACAAGGTATATATAGACAAAGCTGAAAAATAGAGGAACAGATACGAATAGTTTGGACCGTTGAAGATAAATGGCCCGAAAAGCCCGTTTCGACTCCGGAACGAAAATGGGTCAACCCAAATATCAAAATAGGTGTTTTAAAATATTTTAAAATCAATGAAAAAGGTTTCAAGTCCAAATTCCATCGTATGAAGAATTTAAGCAAAAATAAAATTATTTCAAATTGATTTCAATTAAATTTATTTCTAGGTGTTTCACGTTCGTACGATCAAACGACAAGTCCGATCGCTACGAAACTTGAAATCCTATAATAATTCACCGTTATGGATTCGATGAAACTGGTTTCGTCGAAATCCGAGTAAGTGACCAAAATGGCTATTTTCCAGTTAACTAAATAAATTAATAATTAATTAAATAAATCACTTTTCCAATTTCAATTCCAAAATTTGCAAATCTTATCATTTTTGATTTCTTAAACAATTACAGTATTTTAGATAAATTTAGATATCAGTTAAAGTTGATTAATTCATCACTTCCCGTGTTTAATTTAAATTTCATTAAATTCAGAAATTATAAATTAAATTTCCCCGACTTTTCATTCTGTTATTTAATCTATCATCATCAAATGGATGAAATCAACATTGGTTCATGATTCATTACATAAATATCTTCAAATTTCATCTAAATTAATATCTACGTAATATTTAAATATCTATTTCCATTTAGTTGTAATTAATCCAATCATAAAGATTTAAATTCCAATAAATAAAAAAATAAATCTTGACTTCCATTCTTTTTATCCAACCAATTTCCATAATATATAGCATTGACATTATTCCCAATTATTTCTTTAATTTATACTAACATTGGTTTTATTAAATTACAGTTTATTGCGTATTATTTCATCAATTAATGTATTTTGAACTTATTTCCCAATTTATCAATTACAATAAGTTATAATCTTACAATTGGTTCAATTAATTGGATTAGCACTAAATTAGTTATTTATTAACTTGCATTAACATTATTACCTTTATTTTAGTGATTTCATTATTAAATTACAGATTTTTATTATCTTTCCGAATTAAATTACCAAAATTTAATAATCGAAATTACGGGTCGTTACACTCTCCCTCACTCAAAACTTCTCGTCCCCGAAAAGGAAAAAGAAGGGAAAAGAAGAATCAAGAAATCAATTTATCTTACTTAAAATATTAAATTTATAAACAAATAAATTTACAATATTAATTAATTTAAATAAAATATACCAATTTAAAACCATTAGATCTTTTTATACTTAAGGAAATAAAGTTTGGAAACATTTTCAAAAAATTTCTAAGTCCAAAATTTACGGAAATTTCGGCAGAATCTCCTTTGTACGGAGAGGCTCGGGAGAAAATATAACATCAAATATAACTATATATAACATATAATTTTCAAAATAATATATATCCCAACATGGAAAAATACAGTATAGTAGCGCTATAAAACCGTAATCCGAAAACGTACCTATTTGTCGGGCGATTAACGTTTAATTATGAAACCAAAAGCAGTAGCAGTTGCTTCCATAACCTATATTTCACTTATATAATCCAAAGGTTAACAATGATATAAATGAAATATTCGAAGTTGTTTCAAACAATTCAATATAAAAAAACAATCATTTGAAACCAACATACAATCATCATACAAAATCAACACAAATCAATCATCCACTCATATCAAACAAATAGTTGTTCGGGTTTAAAACTTTTATTTGTACAGAATGGAAAATAAACTACTAAGTGCACCACTTACTCAATAGTCTTCGAAAACTAAATAGATTACTCATACATCCCAACAAATTTAAAGTATCTTTGTCCAAACAACTACAAACCGAACAAACAACAATTCCAAGCAGTAGATCTAGTTCATTTTTATCAATTTCATTTCATAACATTTGTTGTTTGATTTCTTTTTCATTCATATAATGATTTATCTTCTTAATTTACATTTGACTTCTTACAGTTTTCCATTTATTTTCATTTATTCATATCATGTAAATTTTCTTACTATCATATTTCATTTATTCACTACTTAATTTCTTTTATTTACAGTATACATGTTACATTCAATTTCTTAGCATTCCAATTCATTCACTTAAGTTTGTAATCATTTATTTATAATACTTACCCTTCTATTTATTTAATTAGTAGCCTTTCAATTGTACTTGAGTTTATAACAATTACAACGTCAAATTCTTATTTATTAAAGAATTTCATTGAATACTTTCATTGCTTCAAGTTTTACTTGTATAATATCCATTACATTTTCTTATTAACATTTCAACTTTTTACATCTTTGGTAAGTTATATATATGCCTTTAATACTGTAATTGGAAGTTATATAAGTTTTCTCATTTCTTTTAAATTAACTTAATTTTCAATAATAATATCCTTTGTTTATAGGTTACAAATTTCACTTTCTGGTGATTTCATGTATGACCTAGCATTTAATCTCTTATTTCATTTAGAAGTTTCAATTATTAAATAGTTAAGATTTTCATTTCAATTTCAAAAATTAAAACCTCTAATTTATGGAAATTTAAGAACTAAATGCCGGGTTCCATTTCAATTCCTTTTAAAAATAATAGATAGACGTATACACTTACAAAATATATATCCAATTACATTTAAAACAATTTGAAATTTATATTTGTTTATCAAAATAAACCTGCAGTAAAACTACTACAGTGGCCTTCCCACTTTGAAATTCGAAAATGAATGTCGATGATGCGTGGACTCATCATTGAAATTATTTTCCAGCGACAGAGAGGGGAGTACAGAAATTATTCCTTTTCAAATTTCTTTTAAAACAATTCTTTCAATTTATATTGAAATATTTATATCAGAAAATACTTCCAGTAATATTATTATATTCCAAAATCCTTTAAAAGAATTTAAAATTCCGGAACTTAAGTTCTAAAGTTTCCAAATTTCATTTATTTTATTTTCAATCTCATTTCAACTATTATTTATAATTTCATTACCTAACAACCATATTTTGCAACCAAATATAACCTTTATAAATATTTTATTTTATATATAGAAAATATAATAGGCAAAATTATCTCATTCACCTATATTCAAAACAAACATTGTGTCGATCTGTCCTATTAGCTGTTTAAAAATCCCCATTGATGGCATAGCATCCTATGCACAAAGCATAATTTATAAATACAAAACGGAACAAATTAACACAATGTCAAAACTTTTTTTCAACACTAATAAATACGCTCTCTCATATATATATATATACACACACACTTAGCGACTCATCACAGAGTATTACTACCCTATTGATAAAGAGTCAGACCCCACAAAGCTAAGGTTTATCGCTAACCAAAGCTCTGATACGAGATGTAACTCCCGCCTTTTTGTATGCTTTAAATCGACGATAAACCACACACGTCTGACTTAAACCATATAGAAGGGTGAATTGTTATGGGGTAAATAAGAAAGGCAGAGAAAGAAAAAAAGAACAAAATAGAATCTTGCAGCGGAACGATAAAATATAATAACCAAATAAACAGTTCGTGAAGCTGTTTTACAAAACATTTTATTATACTTATACAACACATATCAGAGTTACATATCCCAGAGAATAATCAATAAATATTCGGCGGAACAATGCAATGCAGCGGAACAATATAGTAAATAATAGTAATACAATCTTCGTCTTCGTCCTCCAAAAATAGTCTTCGAATCCTGAAATGCTTAGACTGACCCGAGCGAGTTGAAAAGACAAAACACTTGAGTCAGAACTAAAAGATCTATGTAAGTTAAATCAAATGTAAATAATATGAGTGGAAGGGCGTCAAAAATGTTTACGGGATTTGACATCTCCTATCCAGTGTCAAACGTGAGTGCAGTAACTTAAAAGATGTTCAGGATTCACATCTCCTAAGGATCCGTTAAACAATTTACTATGTAGTAATATACGCTGTTATAATAATGTCTATTAGTAAAATAAACTTACTTTAAAATAGCGTTAAGGGGTTACCCATATAGCCCTTAACACGTAATAGTGTCAATAGTCTATACAGTACCGTAATACCTCCTGATCGGGAGGCTACCAGAGGATACTCCATAGGTACAACACAAATCAAACTCGTACAAGGCGCGTTAGGGTAGATATACCAATTACGCTTAACGCATAGCAGCTACTACCGCCCACCTTGAGCTGCACCCCCAAAATCAAAAGGGTCCAAATCAATCATAAAGTAATAGAATGGTATCGAAGGAGTGTGTTCGATAAAAGGTGCTACCTTCTTAGCCCGTCGATCGTTCCTGTTTTAGCCACCTTATGCCAACTTACGGGAGTCGGGTTCATGTATATACCTCAAAGGAAAACGCTGCCACCATCCTACTTCATTCTGGAATCTCCACCGCGTACACGGTTGTTAAAATAGTTTTCGAAGTTGGCAGAGAGTATGAGAACTTCCGATCCCGGTCTCTTTAACAACCAAACGTTATTATAACACCGCAGTCATTTCAAAATAATTATACTTCAAAACCAGAATATAATATCCATTTCAAAACTATATAAATACGATATCATTTCTATTTCAAAACCAAATCAATATAATATCATTTTTATAAAACCAAAATCAATATAATATCATTTTTATTTCAAAATATCCTTTTACAAAAGCATAGTACTTTCAAGGTTATACACTTCAAAACTAAACACTTCAAATTATAACACTTTCAAATTATAATACTTTGAAACTCGAACTTTGAAACATAACTTCCATTACTTAAATGGTTCAAATATTAAATTACTTTATAAAATAAAATAATTTCTTAAATTTCACAAATCAGTTCCACATACAGATTTGAATCCCCAAACAAACCATTTAAATTTCCATATATTTCAAAGCTTTAAGTATTCCACCATTTCAAAATTACTTCTTTGATAATTCCATATATATCAAATTTAATTACTATTATTTAGATTTGGAATGTTTACTTAATAAATCTAATATCATTTAATTAAAACTTTTAAACTTCAAATAACTAGATATTCTTTCAATTTATTTAACTTGATATATTCATTTAAATCAACTAGATATTCATTTAAATCACTCTAAATCCAAAATCAAGTAATAAAAATCATACCCTTTAAAAATCTCAAATTTATTTAAATTTCAAATCAAATTTATTCGAGTATAATTCTTAAATAATTTAATTCGAATAAATTTCATATTTATCTTCCAACCTTAATTTTATTTAAGTCATTATAAACTTTACATACAATAAACTTTAAACAGATACTTAACCATATTATATAAAAACAATCAAACGTTGTTATTTAACTTATTTTATATTTCAAAACAAATTTATACATAGCTAAAAATCAATAATAAAATAAAAATTATATAACATCTAAAATTAATATTTATATAACCCATATATTTCTTTACAAAACCATAGTAATCATTTCAAAATATTTTTATATATAGACTACGGTGTATGTATATAATTTTCTACCCTATGGTCAAGTGATACAGATATTTATCATTTCAATCCGTAATTTAAAATAAAAATACGGTTATATATCATTTCAAACCGCAATCTCGAATGAAATAAAAATGCATAACAACTTGCAATTTATAACAATATAAAATACATCATCCATTCATCCAATATCAACCACCAACCATTTATCACAATCATCATCCAATTCAAACAATAACATCAATATAGAACAGATAATGAATAACAGATATTTACTGTCAGTTTATATTCAACAATAAACTAAATAATGGAACGACCCATAAATTTTGGTAAATAAATTGGTTAGTTTAATTAAATTTTGCAATTAATTTTAGGAAGAAAGAAAAAAAGAAAAAAAACGTGAATTAATTTAATGAATCAATAATATTTAATGGTAAATTGAATTAAATCAATGTCCTGTAGTAATTGAAATATTGTTTCGGAATAAAAAAAAACTTATAAAGGTAAACATTTAATTATCCAATGCAATAATTTATTTATTAAAACTAATTGCGTGTAAATTTAGGTAATAAAGTTAGTCAAAGCTGAATTTGTATAAGTTGAATGAAATGGGTTAATGTAAATGTTATACTAGGGTATAAATCAAATAAAACGAGCGTAAAATTTGAATTAATTTATGAAATAAAATAAATTGAATATAACATAAACTTAAGTGTAAATTTTAAGGGTATGACAACAATTATTATAAATTACCTAATTAATTAGTCAATGAATTTATTGGAAATAAAGTTCATTTAAATGTTAAGTAATTATAATGTTGTTATTGATAATAAACATTACTTTAATGATTATTAATATAGTAACGAAAGGGTGAATGTAAATTAATAGAAGCGTAAATTTATTTAAGTAGTAATTGGTGGATTGGGAAATAAGTTCAAATTGTTTAATTGAGAAATTAATACTGAAAGTATGTAAAGTAATTAATAGCATGTAAATTTAATGTTGTAAATTTAATAGAATTTAAACTATTTAAAAGCCTAAATTAATGTGTTCAATTGATAGAAGGACACATTTAAAAACATAATATTCATTCAAATTAAAATGTAAATAGGCGTATATTAATGTAATGAAATAAAATTAGCGTTGAATATGGAATTATAAATCTGGTTTGATAAGTAACGAACTTATAAATGCAATTAATATATGTGGCTTGTTTATGTAAGGTGTTAAATAAACTTTGGTAATAAATTGTAATTAAATCTAAATTTAACGTTTTGTTAATATAAATGAAAGTAATAATCGGAAATAATGTTAATTTTGTGTATAAAAATGACAGTTGGTTGAATAAAAGGAATGCAAAATAAAAGTTGCCAAAATATTGGAAATCAATCAGAGTTAAATGAACCTTTATGTTATATAAATAAGAATCAATGCAGTAACTAATTTAGTGCAAATAAATTTATGGAACAAATGTTAAGATCTTAACTGATGGAAATTAATAATTGGAGATAATGTAAACTCCATTCATAATATGACTATTGGTTAATGTAAAGATTGTAGATCAAGATTTATTAATTTATTTGAATGTAAAGAATTAAAGGAAATTGAGTTTACTGGAATTAAGTAGAATTAAACATTTATTATTACGTAGATTTGAAAATTAAGTAAGATTGAAAAATACTTATGTAATAGCATGAACCCAATGTTAATTTCATCCATTTGACTATAATGGATTGAGTAATAAAAAAGAATAGTGAATTCAATGGAATTATTGAAAAGTTATAATTTTGAATATAATAAAATTAAGGTTAACATTGAAATTGAGGAATTTATCAACTCTAAATTGACATTAAATTTGGTTAAATTAGAGTAAATAGGGCTGTCAATTTGCTACACGACCCGAAACACGACCCGAAACCTGCACGAAAATTAGCAGGTTAACCCGACCCATTTAATTGGCGGGTCATTTTCGGGTCAACTCGAATTTGACCCGTTTATAAACGGGTGGGTTTCGGGTTGACCCGCCAACCCGAAACTGACCCGTTAACAACCCGTTTATACAGTATATAGGTTAAGCTGACCCGTTTACGACCCGCTCCGACCCATTTATGACCCGTTTGTACCTTATACGGGTTATACGGGTTGACCCGACCCGTTTACGACCCGTTCCGACCCATTTACGACCCAATTATACCTTATACGGGTTGACCCGACCCGTTTACACCTTATACGGGTTGACCTGACCCATTACGACCCAACCCGACCCGACCCATTTATAATCGGGTTACACGGATTGGGTCGGGTCAACCCGTTTATAAACGGGTCGGGTTCGGGTTGAGCGTTTTCGACCCGTTTAATAAACGGGTTGACCCGACCCATTTAAAATCAACCCGAACCCGACTTGACCCGACCCAAACCCGACCCGACCTATTGACAGCCCTAAGAGTAAATGATTAAGAAAGTTAAATTTGATGAAATTTGTTAATTATAGAGTTGAAATTTAAAAAGTGATTTAATTAATTTATTTTTAATTTATTTAATTAATATAATAATAGCCATTTTGGCCGCTAACTCGGGTATCAACGAAACCAGTTTCATCGGATCCGTATCAGTGAATTATTATAGGGTTTCAAGTTTCGTAGCGATCAGACTTGCCGTTTGATCGTACGAACGCGAAACGCCTTGAAATCGATTTAATTGAAATCAATTTGAAAATATTGATTTTAACATAACTTCTTCATACGATGCACTTTGTACCTGAAGCCTTTTCCATTGCGTTAAAAATATTTTAGAACATCTATTTTGATATATGGATTGACCTAATTTCATTCCGGAGACAGAACGGGCTTTTCGGGCCATATATCGTCCAACGTGTACATCCATTTGATCCGGCCCATTCTTTTTCAACGTTTTCTATAAATAACCTGCTATAAACCCTAGCCTCCCTAATCCTCGTTTGTCTGTACATAAATTCATTCTATTCCTCCTCTTCCTCAATGGCGAAAAAAATTCTATATTTCCAGATCCAATTGCAAATCAAATCCAAAGCATAAAATTCCAAGTCCTCAGAAAAATCTGAAAAAAAAAACGTTGAAGCTCTCGAAGTGAGTAATCTTCTGGTGAAATTCGTTTTTCGCTTTGGATTACCGTTTGACCAGTAAAAATCGAAGAAGTCTCGGCCGTTCATCATGTCAAAATAAAACTCGACGGATCGACGAACCGTTTCTCGGTTTTGTAGAAGGGACCGAGGGGAGTTCATCTATGGTGTTTGTTCGCTGTTTCGACGGTTGGATGTGGCACAAAAATTCGATTAGGTTTTATTTTGTGCGGCGGCTACCCTAGGGTTTTGACCGAGATAGACGACCGGAGTTAGGCCGTTGGGGGTGTCCCATCACGGCGAAGGGGCGGCGGTGGTCGGCTTGTCGATTGGCGTCCAGAGATGGTTGAGATTGTGGTCAACGGGCTGCATCGTGATTGGTTTCGTGCTGTTCGATCGCGTAAGGAAGACGCTGTAGGGTTTTCACGTGGGGGGGGGGGGGGGAGGGGGCAGATGATTGATGACGTGTAAGCATTTTTCATACTTCGTTTTCTTTTATTTCAATTTCAAATTCCATTCGTTCTAAATGCCATAACTTCTGCTCACGATGTCCGATTTACGCACGATTTTTTTATAGGATCGTAATAAAATTCCGGACACTTTGGCGCTGGTTTGGACAAATTCTAAGACTGTCCAATTTTTGAATTTAAATTGAATTCAAATTCAATTTAAATTCAAAAAGGGAGTGTTTTAACTCACTCACAACTTCTAAGATTTCTTATGTTTGTTAAATTCATTTATGATGTGATTTGAAATTTATTTATGGCTGTTTGGTACATATTTCATCATTATCTCAGTTAATCTGCATTTATTTAATTAATTTGTTACTTAATTCATTATTACATATAACTGCCAGTTAAATTTTAGTTAAATTTATTATTACATATGAACTGCCAGATAAATTTTAGTTAAATTTATTATTGCATATAAACTGCTAGTTACATATTATTTAAATTTATTATTGCATATAAACTGCCAGTTAAATTATTATTTAATTTAATAAACTGCCAGTAAATGCCTGTTATTTATTACCTGTTATATATTGATGTATTATTTGAATTGGATGATGGTTGTGATAAATGGATGTATGATTTTATGATGGATGAATGGATGTTTACTTATATCATCATAAATTGCAAGTTGTTATGCATTTTATTGCATTTGGGATTACGGTTTGAAATGATATATAACCGTAAAATTTTATTTTTAAATTGCGGATTGAAATGATAAATATCCATATCACTTGACCATAGGATAGAAAATTTTATACAGACACCGCGGTATATATATATATATATATATATATATATATATATATATATATATATATTAAAGTGAATTCTATGGTTTTTGTAAAAGAAATATATGATTTTTATGGAGATATTGATTTGGATATCATATAAATATTATCTTATATATAGGGAAATCATTGGATTTGAGCTATTTATAAAATTGATTTAAAGTGTAAAAGGAAGTTAATAATAAGGGTTGATTTTTATTAAGATATAAATATGGTTAAGTATTTATTAAAATTTTATTTCTGGAGTTATAATAACTTAAAGGGAAATAAAGAGGGAAAATAATATGAAACTGATTTGAATAATTTTTTTTATTTTACTCGAATAAATTTGATTTGAAATGTAAATAAAATCATGATTTTTAAAGAGCACGATTTTATAACTTGATGTTTAGTCTATAATAATTTTGATGAATATCAAGTTAATTTGAATGAGTATATCAAGTTAACTAAATTGAAAGAATATTCAATCGTTTGAAGTTAAAAGTTTTACTTAAATTTTATTGAATTTATTAAGTAAACATTGAATTTGATATATTTGGAATTATTAAAGAATTGGTTTAAAATAGTTGGATATTTAAGCTTTGAAGTATATTGAATTTGAAATAGTTTATTTGGGAATTCAAATCCGTATTTGGAATTGATTTGATAAATTCAAAAATATAATTTACTTTATAAAGTAATTTATTATTAAACCAATTAAGTATTGAAATTTTGTTTCGAAGCTATGGGTTTGAGGTATATATATTTGAAAGTACTATGATTTTTGAAAAAAGATATATTTAAAATAAAATGATATTATATTGATTTGGGTTTTAAAATAGAAATGATATCGTATTTATATGGTTTTGAAAGGGATATTATATTCTGGTTTTAAAGTATAAATTATTTTGAAATAACCGCGGTGTTATAATAACGATTGGTAGTTGAAGGGACTGGGATCAGAAGTTGTCATACTCTCTGCTAACTCCGAAAACCACTTTAACAACCGTGTACGTGGTGGAGATTTCAGAATGAAGTAGGATAGTGGCGGCGTTTCCTTTGAGGTAAATACGTGGACCCAACTCCCGTGAGTTGGAATAAGGTGGCTAAAACAGGAGCGATTGATGGGTTAATTGAGGTAGCACCTTTGATCGGACACATCCCTTCGATATTCTACTTTGACTTTTGGATTGATTCGGTGGCCACTCTTGATTTCTTTGATTTGGGGGTGTTGTTCGAGGTGGGCGATAGTAGCAGCTCCGCGTTACCACCGACCTGGAAGCGTAATTGGTATATCTACCCTGGCATTGCCTAGTTGTGCCGTGTCACCTACCCTAGCGCGCCTTGTACGAGTTTGGTTTTCTCCCGTAGCCCCTGTGGTATCCTCTGGTGGCTTCCCGATCAGGAGGGACCATGATATTAGATGGACTACTGGGACAATTACGTGTTAAGGTGGAAAATGTAAAGCCTTAATGCTATTTAAAAGTAAGTTTATTTTATTAATAGACACTATCATAATAGCGAAATATACTACATATTAAATAGTTTAACGAATCCTTAAGAGATGTAAATCCCGAGCATCTCTTGAGTTACTGCACTCATATTTACTTCTATTGATTTAACTTACATAAGATCTTTTAGTTCTGACTCGAATGTTTTGTCTGTTCAATTCGCTCGGGTCAGTCCGAGCATTTCAGAATCGAAGACTTTATTTCTGGAGGACGAAGACGAAGATTTCATTATTATTACTATATTATACTGCACTGCACTGTATTCCGCTACATAGATTTTATTCGTTGGTATGTGCAACTCTGATATATATATATATATTGTATAAAAAAAATTAAGTATTTTGTAAACAGCTTCATGAACTGTATGTTTGATTATTATATTTTATCCTTCCGCTGTGAGATTCTGTTTTGGTTTACTTCTTTCTCATTTTTCTTATTTACCCCATAACAATCCGTCCTTCGTATGGTTTGAATTGGCACGTGTGTCGATTTAAAACGTGCGAAAAGGCGGGGCATTACATCTGGTTTCAAAGCTTTGGTTTAGCGATAAACCTTAGCTTTGTGGGGTCTGACTATTTATTAATAAGGTAGTAATACCCTATGGGAGTCATTGAGCATATATATGAGAGAGCGTATTTGTTAGTGTTATAAAAAGGTTTTAATTTTGTGTTAATCTGTTCTGTTTTGTATTTTTAAATTCTGGTTGGTGCACGGGACGCTGTGACATCAATAGGGATTTCTAAACACTTAGATAGGACAGACCGACATAATATTTGTTTTTAATATAGGCGTATGAAATAATTTTTCCTATTGTATTTTCTATATATAAAATAAATTTTTAAATGATAAATATACATTTGGTTGCAATATATTGGTTGTTAGATAATAAATTTATAATTAATAGTCGAAATAAGATTGAAAATAAGATAAATGAAATTGGAAACTTAAAGCTTTAGTTCCAGGATTTTGAAAATTTCTTTCGAATAATTTTGGAATATAATAGTATTGTTTATAAGCATTTGCTAATATAAGTATTTCAATATAAATTGAAAGAATTGTTTTAAAAAGGAATTTCGAAAAGAAAAATTTCTGTACTACCCTCTTTTTCGCTGGAAAATAATTTCGATGATGAGTGCATGCATCATCGACATTCATTTTCGAGTTTCGAAGTGGGAAGACCATTGTAGTAGTTTTACTGCAGACTCATTTTTGATAAACAAATGTTAATCTTGAATTGTTTTAAATATAATTGGATATAAATTGTAAGTATACATTTATCTATTATTTTAAAATGATTTGAAGTTAACCCGGTATTTGAATTCTTAAGTTTCCATTAATTAATAATTTCAGTTATAGTGGTGAATTTAAACGTAAGTAATTAATAATTGAAACCTCTAAAGGAAATAAGAAATTTAATGCTAAGTTATATATAAAAAGAAATTAAAGGAGAGGTTATAATTGAAATAACAAGAAATTGAAATTGTAACTTATAAAATAAAAGATGTAATTATTGAACATTAGATTAAATTTAAGGAAATGAGATAAAACTTGTATAAGTTCAATTACATTCTTAAAGGCATATATATAACTTACCAAAAGATATAAAAGTTGAAAATGTTAATAAGAAAATGTAATAGATATTATACAAGTAACTAACTTGAGGGAATGAAAGTAATTAATGGAATTCTTTAATAAATAAGAATTGGCATTGTAGTGTTATAAACATAAGTATAATTGAAATGCTACTAATTTAATATAACAGGAAGGTAAGTAATATAAATAAATGATTGTAAACTTTAGTAAATGAATTAATGTGCAAAGAAATTGAATTTAACATGAATAGCATGAACAAATGAATATTAATAAATGAAATTATGTAATGATTGATAAATGATGGCATTAATGAATGAAATAAGATTTGTAAGTAATAAGGGAATAATTAAAATAAACATTGAACCAATGAATTAAAGTAAAAGGTTGTAAGAAGTAAATGTAAAGTAAAAGGATAAACCAGTATATGGATAAAAAGGAAATATAACAACAAATGTATGAATGTAATAAATAAGGATAAACTAAATCTGTTGTTGAAATTGTTGTTGTTTGTTTTGGTTTATGGTTGTTTGGGTAAGGATACTTTAAATTTGTTTGGAAGGTATGAATAATTTATTTAGTTTCACCTAAGACTGTTGAGTGAAGGGTACACTTAGTAGTTTATTCTTCATTCGGTACGATTTAAAGTTTTGAACCCGAACAACTACCTGTTTTGTTTGATATGAATGAATGATTGATTATGTTGATTCTGTATGGTTGTATGTTGTGATTGCAAGTGATTGTTGTGTTTTACATTGCTTTGTTTGTTAGAGAAAAAAGAAATATTTCATTTTATATAATTGTTAACCGTTTAGATTATATAAGTGAAATACAGGTTGTGGTAGCAATTGCTATTGCTTTTGGTTTCATAATTAAGCGTAAAGTGTCTAACAAATAGGTACATTCTCGGATTACGGTTTATAGCGCTATTATATCATTTCCCGTGTTGGGATATATATTATTTTGAAAAATATTTGTTATATTGATATTATATTTTCTCCCGAGCCTCCCCTTACAAAGGAGACTCTGCTAAAAATTTTCCGAAAATTTGGGACTTAAAAATATTTTGAAAAAGTTTCCCAACTTTATTTACTTAAGTATAAAAAGATTTAATAGTTATAAGTTGGTATATTTTATCTAAAATAATTAATTTTGTAAATTCATTTTTTTTATAAAGTTAAAATTTTGAATAAGAAATATTGATTTCTTAATCTCTCTTCTCCCTTCTTTTTCCTTTTCGGGGACGAAAAGTTTTGAGTGGGGGAGAGTGTAACGACTCGTAAATTTTGGTAAATAAATTGGTTAGTTTAATTAAATTTTGCAATTAATTTTAGGAAGAAAGAAAAAAAGAAAAAAAACGTGAATTAATTTAATGAATCAATAATATTTAATGGTAAATTGAATTAAATCAATGTCCTGTAGTAATTGAAATATTGTTTCGGAATAAAAAAAACTTATAAAGGTAAACATTTAATTATCCAATGCAATAATTTATTTATTAAAACTAATTACGTGTAAATTTAGGTAATAAAGTTAGTCAAAGCTGAATTTGTATAAGTTGAATGAAATGGGTTAATGTAAATGTTATACTAGGGTATAAATCAAATAAAACGAGCGTAAAATTTGAATTAATTTATGAAATAAAATAAATTGAATATAACATAAACTTAAGTGTAAATTTTAAGGGTATGACAACAATTATTATAAATTACCTAATTAATTAGTCAATGAATTTATTGGAAATAAAGTTCATTGAAATGTTAAGTAATTATAATGTTGTTATTGATAATAAACATTACTTTAATGATTATTAATATAGTAACGAAAGGGTGAATGTAAATTAATAGAAGCGTAAATTTATTTAAGTAGTAATTGGTGGATTGGGAAATAAGTTCAAATTGTTTAATTGAGAAATTAATACGGAAAGTATGTAAAGTAATTAATAGCATGTAAATTTAATGTTGTAAATTTAATAGAATTTAAACTATTTAAAAGCCTAAATTAATGTGTTCAATTGATAGGACACATTTAAAAACGTAATATTCATTCAAATTAAAATGTAAATAGGCGTATATTAATGTAATGAAATAAAATTAGCGTTGAATATGGAATTATAAATCTGGTTTGATAAGTAACGAACTTATAAATGCAATTAATATAGGTGGCTTGTTTATGTAAGGTGTTAAATAAACTTTGGTAATAAATTGTAATTAAATCTAAATTTAACGTTTTGTTAATATAAATGAAAGTAATAATCGGAAATAATGTTAATTTTGTGTATAAAAATGACAGTTGGTTGAATAGAAGGAATGCAAAATAAAAGTTGCCAAAATATTGGAAATCAATCAGAGTTAAATGAACCTTTATGTTATATAAATAAGAATTAATGCAGTAACTAATTTAGTGCAAATAAATTTATGGAACAAATGTTAAGATCTTAACTGATGGAAATTAATAATTGGAGATAATGTAAATTCCATTCATAATATGACTATTGGTTAATGTAAAGATTGTAGATCAAAATTTATTAATTTATTTGAATGTAAAGAATTAAAGGAAATTGAGTTTACTGGAATTAAGTAGAATTAAACATTTATTATTACGTAGATTTGAAAATTAAGTAAGATTGCAAAATACTTATGTAATAGCATGAACCCAATGTTAATTTCATCCATTTGACTATAATGGATTGAGTAATAAAAAAGAATAGTGAATTCAATGGAATTATTGAAAAGTTAATTTATAATTTTGAATATAATAAAATTAAGATTAACATTGAAATTGAGGAATTTATCAACTCTAAATTGACATTAAATTTGGTTAAATTTGTGTAAATGGTTAAGAAAGTTAAATTTGATGAAATTTGTTAATTATAGAGTTGAAATTTAAAAAGTGATTTAATTAATTTATTTTTAATTAATTTAATTAATGAAATAATTGCCATTTTGGCCATTTACTCGGATTTCGATGAAACCAGTTTCATCGGATCTGTATCGGTGAATTATTGTAGGGTTTCAAGTTTCGTAGCGATCAGACTTGCCGTTTGATCGTACGAACGCGAAACGCCTTGAAATCAATTTAATTGAAATCAATTTGAAAATATTGATTTTATCATAACTTCTTTATACGATGCAATTTAAATTTGAAACCTTTTCCATTGCGTTTAAAATATTTTAGAACGTCTATTTTGATATATGGGTTGACCCAATTTCGTTTCGGAGACAAAACGGGCTTTTCAGGCTATATATCGTCCAGCGCGTACATCCATTTGATCCGATCCATTCTTTTTCAACGTCTATATAAATATTCGGCTATAAACCCTAGCCTCCCTAATCCTCATTTGTATGCACGTAAATTCATTCTATTCCTCCTCTTCCTCAATGACAGACAAAATTCTATATTTCCAGATCCAATTGCAAATCAAATCCAAAGCATAAAATTCAAAGTCCTTAGAAAAATCTGGAAAAAATATATGTTGAAGCTCTCGAAGTGCGTAATCTTCTGGTGAAATTTGTTTTTTGTTTTTGATTGTCGTTTGACCAGTAAAAATCGAAGAAGTCTTGGCCGTTCATCACGTCGAAATCAAACTCGACGGATCGACGAACCGTTTCTGGGTTTTGTAGAGGGGACCGAGGGGAGTTAATATGTGGTGTTTGTTCGCTGTTTCGACGGTTGGATGTGGCGCTAAAATTCGATTAGGTTTTATTTTGTGCGGTGGCTACCCTAGGGTTTTGGCCGAGATAGACGACTGGTGTTAGGCCGTTGGGGGCGTCCCATCACGGCGACGGGGGCGGCGGTGGTCGGCTTGTCGATTGGCTTCCGAAGGTGGCTGAAATTGTGGTTAACGGGCTGCATCGTGATTGGTTTCGTGCTGTTCGATCGCGTAATGAAGATGCTGTAGAGTTTTCACGTGGGGGGGGGGGGGGCGATGGTTGATGACGTGTAAGCATTTTTCATATTTCGTTTTCTTTTATTTCAATTTCAAATTCCATTCCTTCTAAATGCCATAACTTCTGCTCACGATATCTGATTTACACACGATTTTTTTGATAGGATCATAATAAAATTTCGAACACTTTGGCGCTGGTTTGGATGAATTCTGAGACTGTCCAATTTTTGAATTTAAATTGAATTTAAATTCAAAAGGTGAGTGTTTTAACCCACTCACAACTTCTAAGATTTCTTATGTTTGTTAAATTCATTTATGTGATTTGAAATTTGTTTATGGCTGTTTGGCATATATTTCATCATTATCTCAGTTAATTTGCATTTATTTAATTAACTTGTTACTTAATTCATTATTACATATAAACTGCCGGTTAAATTTTAGTTAAATTTATTATTGCATATAAACTGCCAGTTAAATTTTAGTTAAATTTATTATTGCATATAAACCGCTAGTTACATCTTATTTAAATTTATTATTGCATATAAACTGCCAGTTAAATTATTATTTAATTTAATAAACTGCCAGTAAATGCCTGTTATTTATTACCTGTTATATATTGATGTATTGCTTGAATTGGATGATGATTATGATAAATGGATGTATGATTTTATGATGGATGAATGGATGTTTATTTATATCATCATAAATTGCAAGTTGTTATGCATTTTATTGCATTCGGGATTGCGGTTTGAAATGATATATAACCGTAAAATTTTATGTTTAAATTGCGGATTGAAATGATAAATATCTGTATCACTTGAAATAGGATAGAAAATTTTATACAGGCACCGCGGTGTATGTATATATATATATATATATATATATATATATATATATATATATATATATTAAAGTGAATTCTATGGTTTTGTAAAAGAAATATATGATTTTTATGGAGATATTGATTTGGATATTATATAAATGTTATCTTATATATAGGGACATCATTGGATTTGAGCTATTTATAAAATTGATTTAAAGTATAAAGGAAGTTAATAATAAGGGTTGATTTTTATTAAGATATAAATATGGTTAAGTATTTATTAAAATTTTATTTCTGGAGTTATAATAACTTAAAGGGAAATAAGGAGGGAAGATATTATGAAACTGATTTGAATAATTTTTTTTGTTTTACTTGAATAAATTTGATTCGAAACGTAAATAAAATCGTGATTTTTAAAGAGCACGATTTTACAACTTGATGTTTAGTCTAGAATAATTTTAATGAATACCAAGTTAATTTGAATGAGTATATCAAGTTAACTAAATTGAAAGAATATTCAGTTGTTTGAAGTTAAAAGTTTACTTGAATTTTATTGAATTTATTAAGTAAATATTGAATTTGATATATTTGGAATTATCAAAGAATTGGTTTAAAATGGTTGTATATTTAAGCTTTGAAGTATATTGAATTTGAAATGGTTTATTTGGGAATTCAAATCTGTATTTGGAATTGATTTGAGAAATTTAAAAAGATAATTTACTTTATAGAGTAATTTATTATTAAACCAATTAAGTATTGAAATTTTGTTTTGAAGCTATAGGTTTAAGGTATATATATTTGAAAGTTTTATGATTTTTGAAAAAAGATATATTTGAAATAAAATGATGTTATACTGATTTGGGTTTTAAAATAGAAATGATATCGTATTTATATGGTTTTGAAAGGAATATTATATTCTGGTTTTAAAGTATAAATTATTTTGAAATAACCGTGGTGTTATAATAACGATTGGTTATTGAAGAGACCGGGATCGGACGTTGTCATACTCTCTGCCAACTCCGAAAACCACTTTAACAACCGTGTATGCGGTGGAGATTCCAGAATGAAGTAGGATGGTGGCGGCATTTCCTTTGAGGTAAATACGTGGACCCAACTCCCGTGAGTTGGCATAAAGTGGCTAAAACAGGGGCGTTTGACAGGTTAATTGAGGTAGCACCTTTGATCGGACACATCCCTTCGATATTCTACTTTGACTTTTGGATTGATTCGGTGGCCACTCTTGGTTTCTTTGATTTGGGGGTATTGTTCGAGGTGGGCGGTAGTAGCAGCTACGTGTAACCACCAACCCGAAAGCGTAATTGGTATATCTACCCTGGCAATGCCTAGTTGTGCCGTGTCACCTACCCTAGCGTGCCTTGTACGAGTTTGGTTTTCTTCCGTAGCCCGTGTGGTATCCTCTGGTGGCTTCATCAGGAGGGACCATGATATTGGATGGACTACTGGGACTATTACGTGTTAAGGTGGAAAATGTAAAGCCTTAATGCTATTTAAAAGTAAGTTTATTTTATTAATAGACACTATCATAATAGTGAAATATACTACATATTAATAGTTTAACGGATCCTTAAAAGATGTAAATCCCGAGCATCTCTTGAGTTACTGCACTCATATTTACTTCTACTGATTTAACTTACATAAGATCTTTTAGTTCTAACTCGAGTGTTTTGTCTTTTCAATTCGCTCGGGTCAGTCCAAGCATTTCAGGATTGAAGACTTTATTTCTGAAGGACGAAGACGAAGATTTCATTATTATTATTATATTATATTCCACTGCACTGTATTCCGCTGCATCGATTTTATTCATCGGTATGTGCAACTCTGATATATATATATATATATATATATATATATTGTATAAGAAAAATTAAATATTTTGTAAACAGCTTCATGAACTGTATATTTGATTATTATATTTTATCCTTCCGCTGTGAGATTCTGTTTTGGTTTATTTCTTTCTCGTTTTTCTTATTTACCCCATAACAATCCGCCCTTCCATATGGTTTGAATTGGCACATGTGTCGATTTAAACCGTGCGAAAAGGCGGGGCGTTACAAATAATGATTTAACTGGCAGTTTATATGCAATAATAAATTAAATAACAATTTAATTCAATAAATTCAATTTGACTAGAATGATGATAAAATGTGCCAAATAGTCATAAATAAATTTCTAATCACATCAAAATTTAATTTAGCGCACATAAGAAATTTTAGAAGTTATGAGTTGGGTTAAACACTCACCTCTTGAATTTAAATTGAATTTAAATCCATTTTAAATCCAAAATTTGAACAGCCTCAGAATTCGTCCAAACAAGTGCCAAAATGTCAGAAATTCCAATGCGAACCTAGCGAGAAAACCGCACGTGAAACGGACCTCGTATGTAAAAGTAATGTGAGTAAGGAGTTATACGATTTAGATTAAAATTATATAATAAAAATAATAATGATAATACTAGTATTTGCCACATCCACGATGTAAACCGAAACCCTTCTTCCTCGTGCCAAAAATCACATTCACGATCCAAAGAACGAGACTTTGACCAACCACAAACCCTTTCCTCAGTCCACCAGAAGGTAGCTGACTCACCCTACCAAGCTCCCCACGTGGCGCCGCACCGGAGCAGTCCCCCCCGACGTCCCCAATTGCCACCACCACCGCCATAGGGTTAGGGTTTCGTAACCCTAAATCACAAATTCAGATCACTCCAGGCCGAGTTATGCCAAGCAAACACCAGCGTCGACCTCTTGGATCCAAGCACTACGAAACCCCTATATCGATTTCGTTGATTGATGCCCTAAACAAAAACGCCTAATAAGACTTTGACCACGATTTGCCACTGATTCGAGCATTCACGCTGACTCAATTCGTCGAGATCTTCGTCCTCATAATTTTTTCGAATTTTTTGAAGAGTTTGAAATTTTGATTTGGTTTTGAATTGCAATTGGATTTGGAAGTGAGAATTTGTTTGTCAGCCATTGAGGAGGAGAGACAGCTGAATTCTACGTACAGAAATGAGGAATAAGAAATATGCTAGGGTATATAACAAGGTATATATAGACAAAGCTGAAAAATAGTGGAACAGATACAATTGGTTTGGACCATTGAACGATAAATGGCCCAAAAAGCCTGTTTCGACTCCGAAACGAAAATAGATCAACCCATATATCAAAATAGATGTTTTAAAATATTTTAAAATCAATGGAATAGGTTTCAAGTCCAAATTCCATCGTATGAAGAAGTTATGCAAAAATCAAATTGATTTCAAATTGATTTTAATTAAATTGATTTCTAGGTGTTTCGTGTTCATAGGATCAAACGACAAGTCCGATCGCTACAAAACTTGAAATCCAATAATAATTCACCGTTACGAATCCGATAAAACTGGTTTCGTCGAAATCCGAGTCAGTTTCTAAAATGGCTATTTTCCACTTAATTAAATAAATTAATAATTAATTAATTAATTCTGTAACCGCCCGCAAATCCGTACCCCTTAGAGTCGACACTATTTTCCATCAATCAACTCAAGATGTACGAAAATACGAACCATTTGGATTAAAGAAGAAGAGGTAAAAGAAGAAAATAGAAATCAACATCAGAATCTAACCATCGCAGCGGAATAAAATATAATAGATAATAAATGATCTTTACACAAAAACAGATATATCTTTTTATACATCACATCATCGGAGTACATTAATCACGTAACACACAATTGGACAGTAATCATAACCTGTCCTCACACAACTGAATACTCAGCGGAATATAAATCAAGTATGGAAGTACGTATCGCCATCCAGCTCGTTTCCTGAACTCCATAGCATCATATCCTGTATTCTATAATACTCGATCTGACCCGAGAATTACAGTTAAATAACACCCGACTCAGTCTGGAATACCAGCGTGAGAAAACCACACTCAAATTGATTATTAAAGTTTTAAAATCCTTTGAAAACAAAAGCATCTCGTAAGACCACGCCATAAATAAACATGATGGGTTTTTACCTTATGATAGCTAAAACATTTTTTACTAAAATTCTCTGATATTATAATAGTGTCTATAGAAAGTAAAATAGAATCTAGCTGAAATGCTTGCATCTCACGTTTCAACAATAGTTAGGGACAATCAAAACCGTACAGGCACGTAGGGAAAATGGATTTCCAACTAATGACTAGGCACTGGGGTACCACCTATCACGGTACTTGGTCTAGATCAGCAAACCGAGGATCACTCCCGACCCCCTGCAACACAAGACCCGGACTACCCCTTACTGGATAATCCCGAGTAAGATCACCCTACGGCTGGGATCAGCAACCACACCGCTAAGCCGAAATAAAAGCGACATCTAGACAGGGATGACCTCACCCAGAAATGGGTTCTATCCACCAAGCCTTGCTGCATAACCCCTGATTTTCAGTCATTCCCAGTTGATGAGGCTTGAGGCTAAATGTTACTTTTTTTTAGAACATTTCACTTAGAATGCTCATCGTCCACCATACGATGTTCTGAAAGCATTCATCCATACATGCCTCTCACGGGTTCGAACGGAACTAAAGACACTACTCCTACTACATCCATTTTGGAATTATCCTCAGGATTAGTAGCGACTAGCCTTGCACTTCATTGCTCGATCTTCGACTCCATACTCGTTTTCCCACAGAAACGTACAAACCGGATCGAAGTGGTTTTCGAGAAATTAATCCCTATCCCGGTCTCTTCGAAACGATCAGCGCATTATCCAATATTGATAGTCAATTATTAAACTATCAAATAACATTCACAAACATCCAACAACATAAATAGTTTCTCCAAATTATTTATTATTCTCAAAATATCTTTGCAAGATATATTTCCATTTTCAACCCTTTGAACACAGTTTCAAATCATCTTCTTTTACGGAATAAAGTTCCCAAATATTTTCTATTCCCACTGAAATCACCAAGTACAACACTTAGATTTTAGAACAATTTAAAAACACTTTATTATAAAATATACTTTAAAATATTTAAATTAAAAACTACTTTAATACTTTATTAAAAATATATATACTTTAAGAATATTTAAAATAAAGCTACTTTATAGAATATAAAACTAAATTTCTCCTTTTAAAACAAAATACCAGGTCACCTTAAATAATTACTACGATAGTAGATTTGATAATACCTATTTTAGAATTTAAACATTTAGAAATAATAAATTTCCTAGAACATGCTTTTTAAAACAACATTAAAGCTTTTAACTTATATTTAAAAATTTACTTTAAAACCGTACTAGGCTATCCAGGAAAATTGACTTCTCTTCAAATCCTTTAAAAATAAATCACTATTTATTTTTAAACAAATTTTCCATTTCTTTAATAACTTCCCATCATGGATTTATTTCTCCAAATATCCACTGATATATATTACTTTACTTTTATAAATCCAGTTTATAAATTCCAAAGTCTCACTTCTCTTTTAAAGTTCCAACTTCAACCACTTAAATCAATTTTTATATTGATTTCCAATTTACTCCATTTTGAAATAAATTTCTTTACTTACTCAATTCATTACAAAATCCATTAATTATAGACTTTAATTTTTATTTTATTTTTTCGTTTTGATTTTAATTCTTTTAACTGAAACATACCAATTTCAGATTTTTCCTAAATTTCTTCTTTATTCTTTTCAATAATTTAAATCTTAAATTTAAAATAAATGCTTTATTCTTTTAAATACTAACACTGAAGTTTAAAATTCATTATCTTCCTGTTTATTCAAAATCCCCTTTTCATATACGGAATTTATTTACTAGAATTTTAAAATCACTATTATTCTTATCCAGTTCATTCTTAATTTTATTTAAATTCTCTATAATTATTTCACTTACAAATTCTCTTCTTTTATTTTCTTTTCAAAAATCTAATTCTATATATTTTGATAACTCGGTGTACCGAAATATATTCAAGTAAACCATAGCATTAAATATTTTAATATAGTTCATCACAGAATATCAAATAATCATGACAGAGAATATTGAATAATCTAAATAAATGTTGAGGAATCCAGTTGGATCCCTCCAACCTGTTTCTCTACATCCACAGATGTTAACACTATATAAAATACCAATTCCACTTCGAGGTGGAATATCGCGGTATATGGGTCTTAAATATAAAATCATCCACTATTATGCGGCGCATAGTGTCTCATCTGCTATATAACGCGGGAAATCAATCATTCCAAGATGTATTATATACTATAGTATAGCACATCCAAAAAAATTCAATCCTTCAACCAAATATTTAAATTTAACCATTTAAATTTGAATTATAACTAGATGAGTGAGAGTAACTCAAATTTTATTTTGCTATTTGCAACCCATTTCCATCTCGACTATTTTTTTTCCGATTTTGGACCATGAATAAACAATTACACAAATTTATTAATATTTGGATTAATCGATCAATTAATTCCTAATACTTTGGTTTTAACTCTTAATTTGGTTATAAATAAATTTTCTTTTAAATAAAATATCTGAACTAATTGGAAAATCACCTACCCTTAAATAACCTAATTAGCTAATACTTTAGTTTTAAACTAATTTCTCTTTAATAAAATATTTAACCAAAAATTAACTTTCAAAACTAAATTAAATAAGATAACCTTTTGTAAAAATAATTAAATAAGTTTTATTAAATAAACCACCTTTACAATATATAAACTACATTTAAAATCTTTACTGTAATTTTTTTTGCTTGCATATTAAAACTGTAAACTGCATATTATTATATCTATATTTTTTTTATAAAAACCGTATCTATATACATTTAAATTCTAATAATGTTAAAAAAATCCTTCAAATCTATTTATATATATATCGAAGTAACATAATTGTTACATATATAGTTCGAATTGTAAAATATCATTATCCTTATCTAAAAAAAATAAAACTGTAATTTGCTTTGAAAAAAATTAAAACTGCTTAAAATAAAAAAATTCCTTATTGGGAAATTTCCATAAACAGCTTATAGTTTTTATTTTTTTCTTAAATTTTACGTATAAAATTTTAATCTGTATATATATAAAAATCAAGTTAATCGCACCTTACATCAAAAAGGAACGAACCTAGGCCGAGACCAACGAACTCCCCGCCTTCCCCTTGATCAAATCCTACTCTATCAACAAACCCAACTCCATCGACAAACCCTAGAACTGCCCATTTCCATGCGTGCGTAAGAGCGCCACGTCAGAGCTTCGTCCATCTTTCCCAAACGAGTCGCCTATCCAATATCTGCTTCGGGTCGCAACTATGCTCCTTGATTCGATTGCGCAACTCGCCTCCCTCATTGCCTGCACTGCTCGTACGATCGAGACCGAGTTCGAAACCCTTCCCAGAGCCCCGCCTCGAGACTCCACGCCTCGTCCACCCATTGCGACCCTCGATTTCCTTTAACCCTTCGATTTGGCAGAGGAGAACGCGCTGCCCTCCCATAGGTTGAATCGAATCAATTTCGAATTGAATTTTTTTTAAAGAACGGGATCGATTTGAAAACAAAAGGGGGCTCGGCTATGAAGGAGAGAGAAGAGAAGGGAAAGATTGTTGCATGAGTTTGTACCGAGGAAAGAAAGTCGCGTGATATAGAAGAAGGAGAGGAGGCAAGACGTGATGTTGAGCAGAAAGTGGCGTGCAGAAGGAGACCATAATGCTCTGAAAAGCAAAAAGTCGACGAGAAAGAAAAGTTTGACGGTGAAAGAATTACGGCTGAAGGTGATTAGTATATATATATATATATATATATAAATCATATTTAAATTTTTAAGTTTAAATCGTCTCGAAATGTTAGCTCAAAATCTCGACCTCCTATCGAGGCCTGCCGCTAGGCGTTTGTAATGTTTAACCCCTATTCCGAATGCAGTGGAAAAGGTTCCGAGTCCTAATTTGATCGTATAGAGAAGATAGCTATTTTGGACCCAGTTAATATATTAAATTTCGATATAAATTTCAACGCTTTTACATATCGTATGCTCACACAACAATTCCAATCACTACAAAAATTGAAATCAGACAATAATACATTATTACCGATCCAATGGAACTAGTTTCGTCGAAATCCGAGACTGTGCCTCAGAAGGCTATTTTTAAATTCAATTTAAACGACATAAATTCAAAACTGAACAAAACACTTCCAAATTCAGTTTTAACACTTTTACTATCTTCGTACTACCAATATAAATTTTACAAGCCTTTGAATTATTTTTAACAGGCTCAAAACTCCAATTTCAGCATTTTACCAAACTTCAAATTATTTAATTCAATAATTTAATTATCAAATAAATAGTGATATTTGAATTCAGGTTAAAAATTAACTTCTAAATATTTAAAATCAATTAAATATTCCAATCTCAAACATCCAAAAATTCCGGGTCGTCACATTCCTCCCCCCTTAAAAGAATTTCGTCCTCGAATTTACTAGTTAGGAAGAATGATCCAATACCCATTACTATTTTCCAAAACCAAACAGTTTTATCAACTTTCCATAACATATCTTTTATTAAAGACCCAATATTACTTCAACCAACTTTCCAAAACCTTCCATAGTTTCCAAATAACTTTACTTATTCAACCATTCAAATTTAAATTATCAAAACTTTCTCAAAAATTTTATAACTCTATAAATTTTTGAAAAATTTCGGCAGCGTATCCTTTGCACGGCTAGCTCGATACAACTACGAATTGCCTCTATGGCCTCCCAAATTCCAAAAGAAAACAAAAAGCCAAGTGGCTAGATCAAAAACCGAATCAAATTTCATACAGAAATTTAAACACATACCTTTTTGTCGAGCAATTCAAATTTATCTTCTGAAATCAAAATCAATTTTCCTTTCCCTTTATAATACATGTATATCCTACATAGCAATAATATCCAACCATAGCTTTTAAAATCATTTTATACATTTCCTTACATAAGTTTCATATTTACTTCTATTCAAATTAGTTTTCCCATTTCCGTATGAATTCAATTTATCTTCAACTCTGAATATTGAATTTTATCTTTCATTTATAACTGATTCATATGATTATTTAAATTAGTTTCAATTTCCATTTCCAAAATTCCTTATTTTAATTTCAATTTGAAATCGTTTTGTCACTAACTAAAATTTTCCCAAAATTTTCAGAAATTTTCTAACTTCCAAAATTTTTGGAAAATTTTGGTAGAGTTTCCTTTGTACGGAGGAGCTTTCGCAATTTGACAAAAGATATAAATATATATACGTCGACCCACCCGGTCGGAAAAACAAAAACAGTTCATATTTCCTATTTTTATTGCGTAGGCATACCCTATTTAGCATTTTTAGACAAGCGGCTTATTCAATTAGCAGTTAGCGCAATTAAATCCAGCCCAACGTCTTCCCTGAACCTGTACTTACTCAACTAAAACATGTAAGTGTCATATATATGAAGTTTAACAACATTTCACTTATTTGCAATAGTTAAACACATGAATTCTAAAAGTAATGCACACTAAACACGTTCCGTAAGCAATTTATATAGTTTTCATACTAATTCAACTGTTTTCAATTAAATCATATACCATTTTCATTCAATTTGAATGGTTTACAATCCACTTGCTTACGTTCAATTCATATTTAATTTTAAACAAACCCATACTATTCTAATTGATTTAAAAATCAATTCTATTCCACCTCTGTTAATACATTTACTTTCGTTTATGACAAAATGACAAATTTTCTGTGCAAATTTGATGTTATTCATGCAAATAACAATTACTTAAGCTTATAATCATTTTAAATTGATTCCAACTCAATTTATTATTTAATTCCTTTTATCTTAATTCATTTACGACCATTTTATTTAGCTCGGCACATTCTATTTCAATTTTATTCCTTTTTAATTTTATTCACTTGCAACGATCCAAAAAATTCAATTATATTTGCTTCCCCTAATTCATAGAATTTTATTAAATCTCGTTTGCATCAAATGACAATCATCTCTATGAAATTTCGATGATATTCACTTATTGGCATATCCACTTTAGTTTTTAACTACTTCCAATCAATTCCAACTCAATTTCCATTTAATTCATCTCCATTTTAATTTTAATTCCATTCTTAGTTTGTTAAAATAATATTCCAGTTTATATCTAACTCATTTACACTTTTATTGGATTTATTTGCAACCAAAATAATTTCGATTTTAATCCAATTCCATTCGACTTGACAACATTTCCACTTATATTTAATTCATCCCCAACCCAAGTTGAATTTTATTTATAACCGAGTCTATTTCACAATTCAACTTCTATTTTACCAAATTAGGTTCCTCTCCCGTATCTCACCAACATATTCAATTTACTAATTTATTCCAATCTAAGTCCAGTTAAATCTAGCTACATACCAATCTTTTGAATTTTATTAAGCAAGGACTTAGTTTCATTTAATACCATCCTACACAATTCACTTGTTTTAAATTAGTTACATTTACTAATTTATTTTAAATCTCAAATAAAAGTTTATTTCCAAACCTTTACTTAACACAATATAAATTAATTGTCCTTCCAATATTTATTTGCTTACCTATTTAAATTAATTAATTTACTTACTAATTTTATTTAAGCATTTTCATTTGATTTAAATCCAACCCAATATCATTAAACTTAGTTTAAGTTGACTTCAATTCAACTCTCCTCCATCTATTTAGCTTAAGTTTCAACTAAATTTTATTTCTTTCGAATCGCCATCAATTAAATTTTCCCACAATTAAATTTCTCCAAATTAAATTTAATTGACGTTTTCACTTTAAGTTTTAATTCCAACATTCAAAGCTCATATTTTTCCTTCCTTATTTAAAATCATCTCAATTTTACAAGTTTATAACTTACCTCATTAGGATTTTCAATTCAAATAAGGATTCAGGATTTCAAACACCCGGCTTTTGGTTCAAATCATTTTAAAACCACTATTATCCCAAATTCACATTTCTCAAATTTTTAAACCAATCCCGGGTTTTTTTTATCCCCAACAAATTTCCTTTGAAATTTCAAAAAACAACTGGTTCTTCTGAACAAATCAATTTGGTAGCAATCCATCACTTAGAAACTCGAAAATGAACATTGATGATGCTGCGGTCATCACCGAAATTATTTTCCAGCGACTGAAGTGAATTCAATGCTATATCCCTTCCTAAAATTTTATTTGAACCCATTTCCTTTCAGAATTACTTCTAAAACAATGATGTTATTATTTGTCTTCAAAACACTTCCAAAATCTCCGGGATTTTAAATTTTCAAATTCTGGCTTAAATCAAAATTTAACCATAATTCAATTATATAATTTATGCTCATACAAATTCCCATTTGATTATATTTCAATTTATAAATCACATTTATAATTCATATTTATAAATTTCATTTTATAATTGAATTTTTTTCCTTAACCTTTGGTTATATTTTCAATTTCTAGTTAAATTTCCACACAACAATGATAATAATTTGATATTATCATTCCTAACATCCAAGCAACCATATATTAGCTAAAATAGTTTACAAAAACTATTTTTATATCAAAATATATTTTTGGGTAAAATTATTTCATTCACCCACATTTAAAACAATACTGTGTCAATTTATCGTGACAGGTGTTTATAAACTCTTCTCGAATAGCGGCCAACTTACTCGATCAGAATTCATATTCCACTCAACCAATAAGCCAACACAATATTAAAATAATTTATATTCACTAACAAATACGCGCTCATATCTATTAATACGCTCAAACTCATTCTAGAGTACTACTGACTCTGCTTGAGTAATTCCCACCAGAGCCAAGGTTATCACCAACCTAAGCTCTGATACTAACTGTAACAGCCCGCAAATTCGTACCACTTAGAGTCGACACAATTTTCCATCAATCAACTCAAGATGTACAAAAATACGAACCATTTGGGTTAAAGAAGCGGTAGAAGAAGAAAATAGAAATCAACATCAGAATCTAACCATCGCAGCGGAATAAAATATAATAGATAATAAATGATCTTTACAGAAAAACAAATATATTTGTTTATACATTACATCATCAGAGTACAACAATCACATAACACCCAATTGGGCAGTAATCATAACCTGTCCTCACACAACTGAACACACAGCAGAATATAAATCAAGTACGGAAGTACATATCGCCATCCAGCTCGTCTCCTGAACTCCACAACATCATATCCTGTATTCTATAATACTCGGTCTGACCCGAGCATTACAGTTAAATAACACCTGAGTCAGTCTGGAATACCAGCGTGATAAAACCACACTCAAATTAATTATTAAAGTTTCAAAATCCTTTGAAAACAAAAGCATCTTGTAAGACCATGCCACAAATAAACATGATAGGTTTTTACCTTACGATAGCTAAAACACTTTTTATTAAAATACTCTGATATTATAATAGTGTCTATAGAAAGTAAAATAGAATCTAGCTGAAATGCTTGCATCTCACGTTTCAGCAATAGTTGGGCACAATGTAACGACCCGATATTTTCAACCATTCGCATCCATTATAAGTGCATAGGCAGACGCTCATGCCGGAATTGAATTGCTCAAAATACCGTGTTGTAAATAAAATTTTGGCAAACCTCAGAATATACAGTAAATAAAAATCACAGATCACAGAGTATATAAAAATGCAGCGGAAGAAAAAGAGATAGTAGTTCATGAAGCTACTATATAAAAGATAAGATACATCAGAGTTAAATAAGATACAACAGAAGAGTAACAAGATACATCAGGTACAAATCAGATACATCACTGAACCACTGGGTACTGAAACAAAATAGATGGCTGGATCTTCAAGGAAAGCTCCAACGCTGAAGGTGAATCTTGAATGCTAACTCAATCAATCTGACTCGAGCGTAAAGAAAAACACAAAACACTCGAGTCAGGACATAAATACTTATAAACTGTAAATCAACTCAAGTGAACAGTAACAAAATGCATCAGTAACTTAAAGGATGTTTGGGACCGCCCATCCTCTAAGGATCCGTTAAACTATTTACTATGTAGTAATATACGCTATATATAGTAGTGTCTAATCAGTAAAGTATAATCATATAGAAAATAGCGTTAAGGGGATGGTGAACCTTAACGCTGTCGGATCTTTAAAACCAAAATCGTAGTGGGCTCGATATAAGGATATGACACGGCACGTGAGGCAATGCCAGGGTGGATACACCGTTTGCACTCCCGGACCGGTGGTGACGGCAAGCCAGCAGCTTCCGCCCACCTCGAACAATACCCCCGAATCAAAGTGGCGCCACCGAATCGAATCACAACAGTAATAGAATAGTTTCCGATGGAGCATGCTCGATGAATGGGTGCGACCCTTTGTGTAGCCCGGTATAGCTCCTGTTTTAGTCATATATGCCAACTCACGGGAGTTGGGTCCACGTAACATACCTCGAGAACGTCGCCACCATCCTACTTCATTCTGGAATCTCCACCGCGTACACAGTTGTTAAAGTGGTTTTCGGTATTGTCCGACTATAAGACAATATTCGATCCCGGTCTCTTTAACAACCAATCGTTATTATAACCCATGGATATTTATTTCAAATAATTTATACTTTCAAGACCAAAATATCATACTCGTTTCAAAACAATATCACAATTGTATCATTTCCATTTCAAAAATAATTCAATATTATATCATTCAAATAAAACCCAAATTTTCAAATCATTGAATATTTCTTTAAATTTATTAAACTTGAAATATTCCTTTAAATTATCATAGCATTTTGGAAATGTTACCTTAAGGAATCATAGCATTTTTGGAATGTACTACTTTCCACTTTACATTGTATATAATCAAAGTATTGATAAGCTTAAAATTTTAACATGTCAATTTATCATAGCCTTATAGTTAAATAAACTTTCTTACTGTAATATACAATTTAAACCGAAATTCTTATGTTAAGTTAAAAGCACCTTATTAACTTACATTATTATTACAATAAGTAACATTTATCATTTTTATCAATTTAAAATACACCATTACATTGATTAAAATCTACGTGTCAAATGTACGTTTTAAAATTTTATATTCCTATTACAATAATGAAAATTTATTAATTAAATCAATACCATACTACTTAAAACTTTACATGTTTCTTTCTTAATTAAACTTTACATGTTCTTGCATTAATTAAAACTTTCATGTTCTCTCATTAATTAGGACTTTACACGTTTCTTTCATTAATTAAAAACTTATACGTTTCTTTCATTAATTAAAACTTATACCATTCTTTCATTAATTAGGAATTTACATGTTCCTATCATTAATTAGAACACCATACGTTCTTTCATTAATTAAAACCTATACGTTTCTTTCGTAAATTAAAACCTATACGTTTCTTTCATAAATTAAAACCTATACGTTTCTTTCATAAATTAAAACCTATACGCTTCTTTCATAAATTAAAACCTGTACGCTTCTTTCATAAATTAAAACCTAACATTTCAGATTTATATTACCTTTTCACAAATTTAACTAAACTTCCAGTTTATTTAATTAATTTAACATCTTTAGTTAAAACTCAAATTTCACATTTTCAAGTCAAGTTATATTTTAAAATTTCATTTTCAACAGTCATTTATTCAACCACTTAAATTTATAGAAAATCAATAATTCTTTAATAAATCACTTAAATTCAAATATAAATCAATTTATCATATTTACCATTTTCCAAATAAAATTAAAGTCCATTTTATTCATGTAACTTAAATATCATTTTTAGTCAAAATTCCAAATTTCAAACATAAGTTATATTTCAAAATCCAGTTAATCCATTCATAAATTACATTTTTAACACATAGAAAAATCAAAATTTATTTATTTTAAAATTCTATTTAAATCAAATTTCATAATTTTATATTTTTAAAATACTTAAAATATTCAAAGCACTTTATAGAATAACCACGGGTCTGTATATAGTTTTCTAACCTAGGTCAAGTGATACGGATACGTATCATTTCAATCCGCGGTTTTAAAAGGTAAAAATCCGGGTTCTATCATTTCAAACCCGCAATCCCAAGTATAGATAAATAAATAAAATAACTCAGGCTTATCATTTCAGCCCATAATGATTTTTATCCTAACAGGGAACTTGCAGTGTGATCATATACAGAAATAATATAAATAATGTCAATATCACAATATACAGTCATGTATCAGATGTCAGGTGAAAATTAACAGTTTTAACATGGTAATAACATGGTAATAACATGGCATAGCATATCATATGATCATCATTAACTTGCATAAACATTTTACATTACTAAACACTTGTCATCAATCCACTTTTCATAAGTATATATGTCAGAGTGAGAAAGACTCACATTTTTCAAAGCTAGAGACCAAAACAACATACAAGCACGACTCCAAAGGCACGACAAGCACAATTTCACGACTTTTGATTTGAGTTGAAAGATAGCCAAGATATGATTTTGTATCATCAACCCAAAACAAAACAAACCAGACAATATATAAACATTCAACATAAAATAACATTGAAACAATTTTGAAATACAAAGCGAAATGAACAAGATAGATTGGACCTTGCTTCAACCACTTCAATGCTTGGCCTAAGGGACACTTATGCTTGGCTATGATGATACTTTGGCTCAGGTATGACATCATATAGGTCATGTTTAACATCATCTAGGCAAGGCAACAATTGGAGATGAAGGGAATGAGGCAACAATGGTCAAAAACACTGTTTTTAGGCATGTAGGTTGCAATTTGAAGGGTTTGGCCACCATAGATGGCTCGGCCATGGTCATGGTTGGTGGAGTAGATGGTGTTTGAGGCATGGAAGAGATGTAGGAGTTTGTGGCTGCGGCTATGGAGAAGAGGCCGATCCAAACTTAGAAGAGAAATAAGGCAAAATTGCATAGAAAAGTAAGAAAAGTAGAAAGAAGAGAGGGATTTACCTAATTTTTTTTCTTCAAGGTGGAGGCCATGATTTTTAGGATTTTGGGGCTTCAAAAATTCATGAATGACAAGAGGAAGTCGGCTGCAAAGGATGGGGAAAGGAATGGCTAAGATGGATTGATGTATTAATGACAGAAGAAACTGCAAAAGAAACGGATAAAACGTTTTTCCGTTTCTTAGCTCCTAACCCTTTCAAATTTCTCATATATATTTATATACATCCAAATAACTGAAAATAATTAAAATCTCAGTTAAAATTCGAAAATATAACAGATAAACAAAGTATTAAAAATTAAATATTAATTAGATATGATTAAATAAGAAAAATAGCACAGAAAAATGCAAACTAGACTTAAGAATTAGAAATAACTTCAATACACTTTGGAAAAATTTACTTTAATTTAAATACATGTAAAATGAATAAAATAAAGTAAAACACAGCAAATAAAAGTGAGTGCATAAAATAAATAAATAAATTTTAATTATATATAATTAAAATAAGAAAATGGCTTAAAATTGTAGACTAGGCTTTAAAATTAGAAATAAATCCAAATGAACTTTAGAAAATCCTCATGGACTTGTAAAATATTTATAACAAATAAAATAACAAAAAATAAAAGTTCATTCACAAAAAAAATTTTATTAAATATAATTTATATGAAGAAAATAGCAGAAAATTAGAAAATAGCCTTTAAAAATAGGAAATAAATAAAGTAAATTTTTAAAAAATTCTATTATCATTTAAAAATATTTAAAAGTCAAAATATACATAGTAAAACATATTATCACATATTAAAATAAAATATAACCAAGAAGAAGTAATTTATTCAATTTTAAAATAGTCATTGTTAAATAACCCTATATACGCACAATATTGTAAAGGGTGTAACTTTCACAATTTACATTCAATTTCAACGAAATGAAAAGTGGTGTTCTTAGAATTTTATGTACTTTCATAATAAAAGAAAAAAATTAAAATTTTAAAACTTTAAAATTTTAAGTTGAAAGTCACAGTTTGACTAACTTGACCAAAATCAGCATTTCATGCAAATATTCAACTTACACAAGTTTGGAATTATAACTCATATAAAGATCAAGATTATATTTAAATAATAAATTTAATCATTTCAAATAAGTAAAATAAGTTTTAAAATCAAAATCTTACATTAAAAATAATTAAAATATACAATAAAATAATTACAAAATACAGGGTTGTTACACTCTCCCCCACTCAAAACTTTTCGTCCCCGAAAAGGAATGAGGTATGGAAGGGCACAGAAAAGATAGAGTAAAATAGGATTAAGATAAGATGACAAGAAGATTGAAGTTATACCTGATAACTGTTGTTATAGGAAATTTTTACAAGGTGGAGGTGATCTTTCCAAGATTCTCCAAAATTAAGAACACAAGCACGAAAAGGTGGATTCAAAATGATTACCAAAGATCTATCAAAGATTATAGAAAGATGCCCATACCAATCTATAGCAGGATAAGGATGATAAGGACAACCAAAAGATGGTTTGGAAAACAAAATAAGGAATTAGATTTGAAAGCATGGAAATTTCAACTTAAATAGAGAATAAATCTTTACACAAGTTAAATAAATCTTAACTACACCAAATTTCATTATCTTATTATCCAATCATCTTAAATTAACAATTTTTAAAACCATGGGTTTGAAAAATAATCATTTATTACACTCACATTGTACTTAATAAGTTTAATTCTTCTTTATTCCTAATAAAAATTAGATTTATTCCTCTCAATACATTTATCACTTATGTTAAACATACTTACACTTATTATAACTGCTTTATTTTATTCTTAGTTCTTTTAACATTATTTTATTGTAAGTTATTCAATTACCCTTTATTATTTTTACCCCTGTTAATCATTAAAATTTAAGTGTATAACATTTATTATAACCACTCAAATTTTATTTATAAATTTTTTTATATTGTATATTACCCAATTACATTGTTAACTTCTGAAATTAAGGTAAGTTATATTGGAATGAAATTGTGTCATACAAATAAAACTTTCCAATTCAATTATCTCAAGTTTAATCATTTATCCAATTTTTTTTGATTTTCTTTTATAATTGAAATTATTGTTAAAAATAAAATTTAAGACTTAAATTTCTGATTTCTTCAAACCATTTAGAGATAAGTAATAATATATATATAATATGTCAAATCAAATTTCAATCATATATCTATATATATTATAAATTAAGTCATATTTTAGAAATTCAAATCAATTTAATTTCCCAAAACAAAGCTGTAGCAAGACTACAGAACAGTCTCTTCACTTCGAAACTCGAAAATGAACGTCGATGATGCTGCAGTCATCACCGAAGTTATTTTCCAGCGACAAAGAGAAGAGTACTAATTTTAAACTTTAAAATTCTTTGGAAACAAATTTCTATTTGAAAATATTTTAAATATTATATCCCTTTAAACTTTTAAACAAAAGGTTTGGAACCATCGGAAATTAAATTCTCGAATTTCTTTTTCTAAATTCATTTAAGTTCCCATATAAATTTATAAACAATTATTTATAAATTCATTTATAGAACAATAAATGATAAATCAAGTATTATCATTTAAATTATCAATTTGAATCATTTTATTAAGTTCCATAAATATATATATCAAAATTTTATTTCATTAACCAAATTTTAAAATAATATCGTGTCAGTTTGTTCTGTCAAAGTGTTTTAGAAATCCTATCGATAGCGTTGATCAGACGAATCGATCGGAAACCCAAATCAACATCAACAACTCAAACAACACAATATATAAACAAAATATAGATTGACAAATACAATTCAAAATGTTTGAAAATATGTTGGAAACAAGAGACAAGATGATTAAATACAGAGTAGGGAGGCGGATAAGCTAAAATAAATCACGGGCAACCTTAATCGGGTCAACCGTGACTTAAAGTATAAGATCGAAGTGGATTTTCTGGGGTAAATCTACATTCGACCTCAAGAGATAGAGTTTGGGATAATAGGAGATACTAGCATCTAAACCGAGGATATAAAATTTTTGGTGAATCGATGCTGTTGTAAAGGAGTTTCACTCCTTTTACAAGAAAATTTTTGAGATTGGCGGGACCGCCAATTCACTATAAAGATCATTCGAAGTGGAGTTGTTGGATACTCCAGAATCAAATGAAGATGAATAGCGGGGAATAAGAATGGACTTTGGAACCGCAGGGAACGTTCCAAAATTCAAAGGAATCGAGTCAAAAGGGAAGAGATTCAAACTCGAATGAAAGTGATTCTGTAAATACATTCACTCTATATGCTGAGCTTTGCCTAGAGCTACCAAAGCTCTGATACCAACTGTAACGACCCGGTATTTTCAACCATTCGCATCCATTATAAGTGCATTGGCAGACACTCATGCCGGAATTGAATTGCTCAAAATACCGTGTTGTAAATTAAATTTTGGCAAACCTCAGAATATACAGTAAATAAAAATCACAGATCACAGAGTATATAAAAATGCAGCGGAAGAAAAAGAGATAGTAGTTCATGAAGCTACTATATAAAATATAAGATACATCAGAGTTAAATAAGATACAACAGAACAGTAACAGGATACATCAGGTACAAATCAGATACATCACTAAACCACTGGGTACTGAAACAAAATAGATGGCTGGATCTTCAAGGAAAGCTCCAACGCCGAAGGTGAATCTTGAATGCTAACTCAATCAATCTGACTCGAGCGTAAAGCAAAACACAAAACACTCGAGTCAGGACATAAATACTTATAAACTGTAAATCAACTCAAGTGAACAGTAACAAAATGCATCAGTAACTTAAAGGATGCTTGGGACCGCCCATCCTCTAAGGATCCGTTAAACTATTTACTATGTAGTAATACACGCTATATACGGTAGTGTCTAATCAGTAAAGTATAATCATATAGAAAATAACGCTAAGGGGATGGTGAACCTTAACGCGGTCGGATCTTTAAAACCAAAATCGTAGTGGACTCGATATAAGGATATGACACGGCACGCGAGGCAATGCTAGGGTGGATACACCGTTTGCACTCCCGGACCGGTGGTGACGGCAAGCCAGCAGCTTCCGCCCACCTCGAACAATACCCCCGAATCAAAGTGGCGCCACCGAATCGAATCACAACAGTAATAGAATAGTTTCCGATGGAGCATGCTCGATGAAAGGGTGCGACCCTTTGTGTAGCCCGGTATAGCTCCTGTTTTAGTCATATATGCCAACTCACGGGAGTTGGGTCCACGTAACATACCTCGAGAACGTCGCCACCATCCTACTTCATTCTGGAATCTCCACCGCGTACACAGTTGTTAAAGTGGTTTTCGGTATTGTCCGGCTATAAGACAATATCCGATCCCGGTCTCTTTAACAATCAATCGTTATTATAACCCATGGATATTTATTTCAAATAATTTATACTTTCAAGACCAAAATATCATACTCGTTTCAAAACAATATCACAATTGTATCATTTCCATTTCAAAAATAATTCAATATTATATCATTCAAATAAAACCCAAATTTTCAAATCATTGAATATTTCTTTAAATTTATTAAACTTGAAATATTCCTTTAAATTATCATAGCATTTTGGAAATGTTACCTTAAGGAATCATAGCATTTTTGGAATGTACTACTTTCCACTTTACATTGTATATAATCAAAGTATTGATAAGCTTAAAATTTTAACATGTCAATTTATCATAGCCTTATAGTTAAATAAACTTTCTTACTGTAATATACAATTTAAACCGAAATTCTTATGTTAAGTTAAAAGCACCTTATTAACTTACATTATTATTACAATAAGTAACATTTATCATTTTTATCAATTTAAAATACACCATTACATTGATTAAAATCTACGTGTCAAATGTACGTTTTAAAATTTTATATTCCTATTACAATAATGAACATTTATTAATTAAATCAATACCATACTACTTAAAACTTTACATGTTTCTTTCTTAATTAAACTTTACATGTTCTTGCATTAATTAAAACTTTCATGTTCTCTCATTAATTAGGACTTTACACGTTTCTTTCATTAATTAAAAACTTATACGTTTCTTTCATTAATTAAAACTTATACCATTCTTTCATTAATTAGGAATTTACATGTTCCTATCATTAATTAGAACACCATACGTTCTTTCATTAATTAAAACCTATACGTTTCTTTCATAAATTAAAACATATACGTTTCTTTTATAAATTAAAACCTATACGTTTCTTTCATAAATTAAAACATATATGTATCATTCATAAATTAAAACCTATACGTTTCTTTCATAAATTAAAACCTGTACGTTTCTTTCATAAATTAAAACCTAACATTTCAGATTTATATTACCTTTTCACAAATTTAACTAAACTTCCAGTTTATTTAATTAATTTAACATCTTTAGTTAAAACTCAAATTTCACATTTTCAAGTCAAGTTATATTTTAAAATTTCATTTTCAACAGTCATTTATTCAACCACTTAAATTTATAGAAAATCACTAATTCTTTAATAAATCACTTAAATTCAAATATAAATCAATTTATCATATTTACCATTTTCCAAATAAAATTAAAGTCCATTTTATTCATGTAACTTAAATATCATTTTTAGTCAAAATTCCAAATTTCAAACATAAGTTATATTTCAAAATCCAGTTAATCCATTCATAAATTACATTTTTAACACATAGAAAAATCAAATTTTATTTATTTTAAAACCTTTCAAAATCTATTAATCAAATTTCATAATTATATATTTTTAAAATACTTAAAAAATTCAAAGCACTTTATAGAATAACCACGGGTCTGTATATAGTTTTCTAACCTAGGTCAAGTGATACGGATATGTATCATTTCAATCCACGGTTTTAAAAGGTAAAAATCCGGGTTCTATCATTTCAAACCCGCAATCCCAAGTATAGATAAATAAATAAAATAACTCAGGCTTATCATTTCAGCCCATAATGATTTTTATCCTAACAGGGAACTTGCAGTGTGATCATATACAGAAATAATATAAACAATGTCAATATCACAATATACAGTCATGTATCAGATGTCAGGTGAAAATTAACAGTTTTAACATGGTAATAACATGGTAATAACACGGCATAGCATATCATATGATCATCATTAACTTGTATAAACATTTTAAATTACTAAACACTTGTCATCAATCCACTTTTCATAAGTATATATGTCAGAGTGAGAAAAACTCACCTTTTTCAAAGCTAGAGACCAAAACAACATACAAGCACGACTCCAAAGGCACGACAAGCAAAATTTCACGACTTTTGATTTGAGTTGAAAGATAGCCAAGATATGATTTTGTATCATCAACCCAAAACAAAACAAACCAGACAATATATAAACATTCAACATAAAATAACATTGAAACAATTTTGAAATACAAAGCGAAATGAACAAGATAGATTGGACCTTGCTTCAACCACTTCAATGCTTGACCTAAGGGACACTTATGCTTGGCTATGATGATGCTTTGGCTCAGATATGACATCATATAGGTCAGGTTTAACATCATATAGGCAAGGCAACAAGTGGAGATGAAGGGAATGAGGCAACAATGGTCAAAAACACTGTTTTTAGGTATGTAGGTTGCAATTTGAAGGGTTTGGCCACCATAGATGGCTCGGCCATGGTCATGGTTGGTGGAGTAGATGGTGTTGGAGGCATGGAAGAGATGTAGGAGTTTGTGGCTGCGGCTATGGAGAAGAGGCCGATCCAAACTTAGAAGAGAAATAAGGCAAAATTGCGTAGAAAAGTAAGAAAAGTAGAAAGAAGAGAGGGATTTACCTAATTTTTTTTCTTCAAGGTGGAGGCCATGATTTTTAGGATTTTGGGGCTTCAAAAATTCGTGAATGACAAAAGGAAGTCGGCTGCAAAGGATGGGAAAGGAATGGCTAAGATGGATTGATGTATTAATGACAGAAGAAACTGCAAAAGAAACGGATAAAACGTTTTTCTGTTTCTTAGCTCTTAACCCTTTCAAATTTCTCATATATATTTATATACATCCAAATAACTGAAAATAATTAAAATATCAGTTAAAATTCGAAAATATAACAGATAAACAAAATATTAAAAATTAAATATTAATTAGATATGATTAAATAAGAAAAATAGCACAGAAAAATGCAAACTAGACTTAAGAATTAGAAATAACTTCAATGCACTTTGGAAAAATTTACTTTAATTTAAATACATGTAAAATGAATAAAATAAAGTAAAACACAGCAAATAAAAGTGAGCGCATAAAATAAATAAATAAATTTTAATTATATATAATTAAAATAAGAAAATGGCTTAAAATTGTAGACTAGGCTTTAAAATTAGAAATAAATCCAAATGAACTTTAGAAAATCTTCATGGACTTGTAAAATATTTATAAAAAATAAAATAACAAAAAATAAAAGTGCATTCACAAAAAAAAAATTATTAAATATAATTTATATGAAGAAAATGGCAGAAAATTAGAAAACAGCCTTTAAAAATAGGAAATAAATACAGTAAATTTTGGAAAAATTCTATTATCATTTAAAAATATTTAAAAGTCAAAATATACATAGTAAAACATATTAGCACATATTAAAATAAAATATAACCAAGAAGGAGTAATTTATTCAATTTTAAAATAGTCATTGTTAAATAACCCTATATACGCATAATATTGTAAAGGGTATAACTTTCACAATTTACATCCAATTTCAACGAAACGAAAAGTGGTGTTCCTAGAATTTTATGTACTTTCATAATAAAAGAAAAAAAATTAAAATTTTAAACTTTTAAAATTTTAAGTTGAAAGTCACAGTTTGACTAACTTGACCAAAATCAGCATTTCATGCAAATATTCAACTTACACAAGTTTGGAATTATAACTCATATAAAGATTAAGATTATATTTAAATAATAAATTTAATCATTTCAAATAAGTAAAATAAGTTTTTAAATCAAAATCTTACATTAAAAATAATTAAAATATACAATAAAATAATTACAAAATACAGGGTTGTTACACACAATCAAAACCGTACGGGCACGTAGGGAAAATAGATTTCCAACTAATGACTAGACACTGGGGTACCACCCATCACGCTACCTGGTCTAGATCAACATACCGAGGATCACTCCCGACCCCCTGCAACACAAGACCCAGACTACCCCTTAATGGATAATCCCGAGTAAGATCACCCTACGGTTGGGATCAGCAACCGCACCACTAAGCCGAAATAAAAGGGACATATAGACAGGGATGACCTCACCCGGAGATGGATGCTACCCACCAAGCCTTGCTGCATAACCCCTGATTTTCAGCCATTCCCGGTTGATGAGGCTTGAGGCCAAGCGTTACTTTTTTTAGGACGTTTCACTTAGAATGCTCATCGTCCACCTGATCATGTTCTGAAAGCATTCATCCATACAAGTCCGTCCTGGGTTCGAACAGAACCGAAGGCACTATTCCTACTACATCAATTTTGGAATTATCCTCAGGATTAGTAGCGACTAGCCCTTGCACTTCATTGCTCCATCTTCGACTCCGAACTCGTTTTCCCATGGAAACGTACAAACCGGATCGAAGTGGTTTTCGAGAAATTAATCCCGATCCCGGTCTCTTCGAAACGATCAGCGCATTGTCCAATATTGATAGTCAGTTATTTACCTATCAAATAGCATTCACAAACATCCATCAACATAAATAATTTCTCCAAATTACTTATTATTCTCAAAATATCTTCGCAAGATATATTTCCATTTTCAACCCTTTGAACACAGTTTCAAATCATCTTCTTTTACGGAATAAAGTTCCCAAATATTTTCTATTCCCACTCAAATCACCAAGTACAACACTTAGAACAATTAAGAACACTTTATTATAAATATACTTTAAAATATTTAAATTAAAAACTACTTTAATACTTTATTAAAAATATATATACTTTAAGAATATTTGAAATAAAGCTACTTTATAGAATATAAAACTAAATTTCTCTTTTAAAAAAAAATACCAAGCCACCTTAAATAATTACTACGATAATAGATTTGAAAAATACCTATTTTAGAATTTAAACATTTAGAAATAATAAATTTCCTAGAACATGCTTTCTAAAACAACATTAAAGCTTTTAACTTATATTTAAAAATTTACTTTAAAACCGTACTTGGCTATCCAAGGAAATATACTTCTCTTCAAATCCTTTAAAAATAAATCACTATTTATTTTTAAACAAATTTTCCATTTATTTAATAACTTCCCATCATGGATTTCTTTCTCCAAATATCCACTGATATATATTACTTTACTTTTATAAACCCAGTTTATAAATTCCAAAGTCCTACTTATCCTTTAAAGTTCCAACTTCAACCACTTAAATCAATTTTCAAATTGATTTCTAATTTACCCCATTTTGAAATAATTTCTTTACTTACTCAATTCATTACAAAATCCATTAATTATAAACTTTAATTTTCATTTTTTTTTCGTTTTGATTTTAAATCTTTTAACTCAAAACATACCAATTTCGGATTTTTCCCAAATTTCTTCTTTATTCTTTTCAATAATTTAAATCTTAAATTTAAAATAAATGCTTTATTCTTTTAAATAATGACACTGAAGTTTAAAATTCATTATCTTCCTGTTTATTCAAAATCCCCTTTCCATATATGGAATTTATTTATTAGAATTTTAAAACCACTATTATTCTTATCCAGTTCATTCTTGATTTTATTTAAATTCTCCATAATTATTTCACTTACAAATTCTCTTCTTCTATTTTCATTTCAAAAATCCAATTCTATATATTTTGATAACTCAGTGTACCGGGATATATTCAAGTAAACCATAGCATTAAATATTCCAATATAATTCATCACAGAATATCAAATAATCAAGACAGAGAATATTAAATAATCTAAATAAATGTTGAGGAATCCAGTTGGATCCCTCCAACCTGTTTCCCTACATCCACAGATGTTAACACTATATAAAATACCAATTCTACTTCGAAGTGGAATATCGCGGTATATGGGTTTTAAATATAAAATCATCCGCTATTTGCGACGCATAGGGTCTCGTCTGCTATATAATGTGGGAAATCAATCATTCCAAGATGTATTATATACTATAGTATAGTGCATCCAAAACAATTCAATCCTTCAACCAAATATTTAAATTTAAATTATAACCAAATGAGTGAGATTAACTCACATTTTATTTTGCTGTTTGCAACCCATTTCTATCTCGACTATTTTTTTCCGATTTTGGACCTTGAATAAACAATTACACAAATTTATTAATATTTGGATTAATCGATCAATTAATTCCTAATACTTTGGTTTTTAACTATTAATTTGGTTATAAATAAATCTTCTTTTAAATAAAATATCCGAACTAATTGGAAAATCACTTACCCTTAAATGACCTAATTAGCTAATACTTTAGTTTTAAACTAATTTCTCCTTAATAAAATATTTAACTAAAAATTAACTTTCAAAACTAAATTAAATAAGATAACCTTTTGTAAAAATAATTAAATAAGTTTTATTAAATAAACCACCTTTATAATATATCAACTACATTTAAAATCTTTACTATAATTAAATTTTTATTTTTATTTTTTCTGCTTGAATATTAAAACTGAAAACTGCATATTATTTTATGTGTATATATATATTTATATAAAAACCTTATCTATATATACATTTAAATTCTAATAATGTTAAAAAAATCCTTCAAACATATATATATATATATATATATATATCAAAGTAACATAATTGTTACATATATAGTTCTAACTGTAAAATATCATTATCCTTATCTAAAAAAAATAAAACTGTAATTTGCTTTGAAAAAAATTAAAACTTCTTAAAATAAAATTTTTCCATACTATGAAATTTCCATAAACAGCTTACAGTTTTTATTTTTTTCTTAAATTTTACATATAAAATTTTAATCTGTATATATATATATATATATATATATATAAAGCAAGTTAATCGCACCTTACATCAAAAAGGAACGAACCTAGGCCAAGACGACCGAACTCCCCGCCTTCCCCTTCATCGAATCCTACTCCACCGACAAACCCATCTCCATCGACAAACCCTAGAACTGCCTACTTCCATGCGTGCATACGAGCGCCACGTCAGAGCTTCGTCCATCTTTCCTAAACGAGCCGCCTATCCAATATCTGCTCCGGGTCGCAACTATGCTTAGTGATTCGATCGTGCTGCTCGCCTCCCTCATTGCCTGCACCGCTCGTACGATCGAGACCAAGTTCGAAACCCTTCCCAGAGCCGCTGCCTCGAGACTCCACGCCTCGCTCACCCATCGCGACCCTTGATTTCCCTTAGCCCTTCGATTTGGCAGAGGAGAACGCGATGCCCTCCCATAGCTTGAATCGAATCGATTTCGAATTGAATTTTTTTTTAAAGAACGGGATCGATTTGAAAACAAAAGGGGGCTCTACCATGAAGGAGAGAGAAGAGAAGGGAAAGAGTGTTGCGTGAGTTTGTACCGAGGAAAGAAAGTCGCGTGATATAAAAGAAGGAGAGGATGCAAAACGTGATGTTGAGCAAAAAGTGGCGTGCAGAAGGAGACCATAATGTTCTGAAAAGCAAAAAGTCAATGAGATAGAAAAGTTTGATGGTGAAAGAATTACGGCTGAAGGTGATTAGTGTGTGTGTGTGTGTGTGTGTGTGTATATATTATATTTAAATTTTAAGTTTAAATCGTCTCGAAACGTTAGCTCAAAATCTCGACCTCCTATCGAGGCTTGCCGCTAGGCGTTTATAATGATAAGCCCCTATTCCGAACGCAATGGAAAAGGTTCTGAGTCCTAATTCGATCGTATGGAAAAGATAGCTTTTTTGGACCCGGTTAATATATTAAATTTCGATATAAATTTCAGCGCATTTATATATCGTACGCTCACACAACAATTCCAATCACTACGAAAATTGAAATCCAACAATAATACACTACTACGGATCCAATGGAACTAGTTTCGTCGAAATCCGAGACTGTGCCTCGGAAGGCTATTTTTAAATTCAATTTAAATGATATAAATTCAAAACTGAACAAAACACTTCTAAATTCAATTTTAACATTTTCACTATCTTCGATACTATCAATATAACTTTTACAAGCCTTTAAATTATTTTTAACAAGCTCAACACTCCAGTTTCAACATTTTACCAAACTTCAAATTATTTAATTCAATAATTTAATTATCAAATAAATAGTGATATTTGAATTTAGGTTAAAAATTAACTTCTAAATATCTAAAATCAATTAACTATTCCAATTTCAAACATCAAAAAATTTCGGGTCGTCACAAAATCATTTTTCCAATTTCAATTCCAAAATTTACAAATCTTATCATTTTCGATTTCTTAAACAATTATAGTAACTTAAACACATTTAGATGTCAATTAAAGTTGATTAATTCATCACTTTCTATGTTTAATTTATATTTCATTAAATTCAGAAATTGTAAATTAAATTTCCTAAAATTCCATTTAATTGACTTTTCATTCTGTTATTTAATCTATCATCATCAAATGGATGAAATCAACATTGGTTCATGATTCATTACATAAATATCTTCAAATTTCATCTAAATTAATATTTACGTAATACTTAAATATCTATTTCCATTTAGTTGCAATTAATCCAATTATAAAGATTTAAATTCCAATAAATTAATAAATCTTGACTTCCATTCTTTTTATCCAACCAATTGCCATAATATAAATAGCATTAACATTATTCCCAATTATTTCTTTAATTTATACTAACATTGATTTTATCAAATTACTGTTTATTGCGTATTATTTCATCAATTATTGTATTTTGAACTTATTTTCCAATTTATCAATTACGATTAGTTATAATCTTACAATTGGTTCAATTAGTTGGGTTAGCACTAAATTAGTTATTTATTAACTAACATTAACATTATTACCTTTATTTTAGTGATTTCATTATTAAATTAAGGTTTTTTGTTATCTTTCCAAATTAAATTACCAAAATTTAATTATTGAAAATTACGGGTCGTTACAAGGATGCTCAACCACACAACAACAACCATAAAGCAATAAATTTGCAGCAGCCACATAGGTTAAATATCTGGGCTCCATACCATGCTACCACCTTTTCCCAGAAGGGAATGGACATACCCTGAGGGCGCTACCCCCAAACAACCTTGCCGCATCCTTCCTGTTTCGATCATTTTCGGGTTTCGCGATATATGGGGTTATATAATATCATCCGCTATTATGAGGCGCATAGGGTCTCATCCGCTATATAATGCGGGAAATCAATCACTCCAAATATATATATACACACACTAACATAATCCAAACAGTTAATCAATAACTGAAATTCCAATTTTAATTTGGGCGAGAAGATTTCACCTTTGTTTTCGCATCAACCAATTTTCAATCTGGCTTGTTTTCTTTGCAATTTTGACCATGTATAAATAATTATGTAATTTGTTATTAATATTCAGAATAAATCAATCAATTTATTTTTACCATTAATAATTCTTTATTAAATAAGTTTATTAAACAAATTAATCACTAAAATAATTTTTTTAAAATAAATTAGAAGATCTTTCACAGAGAAAAAATATATATATTTTTTATTTCTTTCCACATTGAAATTACATATTTATATTTTATAAAAATAAGCTATATAGATTTTATAAAAGTCTAATTTATATAATTTTTTTCAACATTTAAAATTCTATTTATCTTTCCTCAAAACCTTACTATTAAAATGAAAAAAATTCTGCTTTTATTTTCTTTTTTTCTAAGTTATATATACAGATACACATATATAGAATACAACTAAAATATGTTTAATACGTTACTGCAAGTTCATATATATCTCAATTCAAAGAAATCAGAAAACAAATTCGAATCACACCGCAAGCTCAAGAACTACACCACCAGACCGCCGATCAACTCTGAACCCACATCGATCACCCCTACGCAACACACCTTGGCATCAAACCTAGCCTTCTACCACATCGCGCCTCCAAGAACAGTCGCCACCGGCGATACCTTGATCGATGCCGTCAAACCACTGTGATGCCGACCTGTCCCATCCAAATGCTGCGAAATCAAGAGAATGACTCGCCTTAAACACGCTCGAACCTTCCAAAGCAAACCGCCATCGCTTTCTCTTCCAATCCAGTCCGGACACCGCCCACCCCTCTCCTGGAGACGACGCATTCGAGCATGAGACCAATCGAGCCATCCTTTCATGAATCGAACCGGCGATTCGATTCCTTTTGCCGCGATTATTCTCTTTTTTCACAAATCTGATTTTAAACTTCCTTCGTTCGCCATTTTTCGAAGCAGCCGTATATATATTTTTTCTTTTGTATCGTCTTTCAATTGAATTCAAAAGAGGGGAATTTTTTTGGACTTTTGTCTGCCATTTATTATTTTTCTCAGAGTTCTTAGTTTTGTTTTCACTGATGAGGGGAGGAAGAATAATTTTTTTGAATGAGAAGGCTTTCCTTTTTTTTCACGAAAACAAGTGTTGAATTGGAAGGATAAGTGCTTTAGATTTTACAATGTGTCTTTTCTTGTAACAGTATTTTAATTATATTATTTATATTAAATTTAAATCGTCTCGATTATCACAACTCACAATCTCGATCTCCTATCGAGGCATGCCGCTAGGCATTTATAATATTATACCCCTATCACGAACGCAATGCAAAAGGTTCCGAGTCCAAATTCGATTGTATATAAAAGATAACTTTTTGAACCAGTTATTAAATAAAATTTCCGATTTAAATTCAGCACGTTTATCAATCGTACATTTACACGGCCGCTCCAAACATTACAAAAATTGAAATTCGATAATAATGCACTATTACGGATCAAATGGAACTGGTTTCGTCAAATCCCAAGACTGTACCTCGGGAGGCTATTTTTAAATATCGTTTTAAGCGATATAATTTCAAAACCAAACAAATCATTTTCAAATCCAATTCTGAAGCTTCCATTATCTTCAATATTATCAATATAAATTTTCTAAGCCATCCGATTATTTTTAACAAGCTTAAAATTGAAGATTCAAATTTTTACCCAACTTCAATAAATTAAATTCAATAATTAAATTACCAAATCCATAGTTATATTTGGAAGTTAAATTAACTTCCAAATATTAAAAGTCAATTAAATATTTCGTTTTTAAATGCTAAAATTTCCGTGTCATCACATTCTTCCACCCTTAAAAGAATTTAGTCCCGAAATTACCAATTAATAAGAATGACCCTTAACCCGTTTACTATTTTTCCAAACCAAATAGTTTTATCAATTTTCCCAAACAAATCTTTTTATTAAGGATCCATTATCATTTAACTAACTTTTCAAAACCTTCCATAAATTCCAATCAACATTGTTTACTTATCAATTAAAATTTAAATTTAAATTCAAATTTCAAATCATCAAAAAATTTCTAACTCCCTAAATTTTCGAAAAATTTCGCCAGCGTCTTCTTTGAGCGGCTGGCTTGGTACGACCACAAAATGCCACCATGGGCCCCCAGATTTCAAAAGAAAACAAAAGGCCAAGCAGCTAGACAGGAAAATCATCAAATTTCATATGAAAATTCAAATACATACCTTTTTGTCGAGCAATTTAAATTTATCTTCGAAATCAAAATCCAATTTCCTTTCCTTTTACAATACCTGTATATCCTACTAGCCATAATATCCAATTACAACATAACCGTCATTCTCCTTGCATAGCCGTAAACTATGATAGAAAATTTCCAGAATCAACCAAAAATTCATATCCAGGTTCGTCGTCGAAAATCGAGTGAAAAATCCCAACTCGGATCGATATAACTATCTCGAAATCCTGTGCTCGAATTCTGGATCAAATCATTATGCGAATAAAATAATATACGTAAATCCTACATATTTATTCAAATTGATCATTAGATATATCAGTTTTCTTTTATTCCCATTGATCTTTCATTCCCTTATTCACAATTTCCAGTTTATCCTTTATTCACTAATTAATTTAGAATATTTTCTCAACTTCAAATTTTTACTGAAGAATAACACCATTCGTTTCTTAAGTTCGATACAAGTATTTTACATATCCCTATATTTATTTTTAATTTTCTACTTCGATTAATATCTACTCATATTTAAACTAGATTTCAAATTCCCTATGAATTCAATTTGCCTTTCAATTCGTTTCACTTTGTAATTTTATTTTAATACTTCGCTTCATTTGGTCCAATTTGACAAAATTTCCACTTTACTTTGTTTATCACAAACCAAATTCAATTTCCAATATTCAGTTTTAACTCGAACTTTTAAGCTTTGATAAGTATTCCAATTTATTTACATTTCACACTATTTTTTTATTGTAACTCTTCTTCAAGTTAGATTTTATTCTAACAATTTCAGATTTATAAGTTGCCAAACTCAACTATATTCTATAAATATTTTAAATAGGATCCAAGAGTCTTTCCAACATTTCAAAATATCATTTTTGAAATCAATCCAAAATAACCTTTGAATTTCAAAACCAAACCCAGTTTTGCAAATAATTTCAATTTTTAAATATTTTGGCAGCAATTCCTCTCTTGGAAACTCGAAAATGAACACCAATGATGTCGCGATCATCATCAGAATTATTTTCCAGCGACGGAAAAGAGTTGAGTGCTTTTACCCCTTTTAAAAACATTTTTCCAAACCTTGAAAATCATTTTCAAAATAAAAAGGGATTTAAACTTTTCCAAATCTCCAAAATTTTCAAATCCTTTCAAATTCTTTCAAATATTCCTCTGGAATTCTATTTCAAATTATAAATCACATTTATGATTTATATTTATAAATCTCATTTGTATATGAATTTTATTTCTTAGCTCTTTGTTATGATTTCAATTCCTTATTCAACAATCAATGATAATTTAATATTATCACTTCCTAACATCCAAGCAACCATATACTACAATAATTTACAAAAAATTATTCCTTTTATATACAAAACGAGTAAAATTATTTTATTTACCCGATTTTAAAAACAATACCATGTCGCTTTATCTTGTTTAAGAGTTTAGAAACTCCTATCGATACAGTTAGCCAAACCGCACCAATCAGAATCTATAAACAATCAACCAATAAATCAAAACAATATAAAACAATTTATATTCACTAACAAATACGCGCTCATATCTATTATTACACTCAAACTCATTCTAGAGTACTACTGACTCTATCTTTAATGTGTAATTTTCCCACCAGAGCCAAGGTTTTCGCTTAACCAAATGCTCTGATACCACATTGTAACGGTCTAGGCTTTTCAACCATCGACAGCGGCCACTCTCAACTGGTAGGCTTTTGAACCATCCCAGCCCCGCCATGGAATATAATGGTACCCTAAACATGCTTTTACGGCCAGCCTTTTGACTTCGTCACTTACCCGGTTAACCAACCCCTCCTCGGGGACATGTAGGGGTAAGAGTCTTCCATTCACCACAAAACGCAAAGCGAGAACCCCCTATCAGGTTGTATTAAGCAAGGTCAATCATGGGACTGGTGTGAGATCTTAAAAACAGTTATTTTCACAAAGAAAATAAAAAGAAATCCGCTATGCTTTTGGAGAATGAAACTACCATAAGGCATCCCGCCACACACACAATACAAATGCAGAATTAGAGGAGATTTTTTCTTATGATAGTCAAACATGCTTGATACGCAGAATCCTTTTTAATATTATCATTAGAGCATAGTGTGGAAAACATTTCGAAAATATAATATTAATCTTAGCTAGCATACCACCATTATAGTATGCCTACTATTGCTACCAATTAAACGGCGGGTCACCACCATAAGTAAAAGGCAGGTTATACAACTAAAACCGTACAGGGCGCGTATTGTTTCTTTGGATTTCCAACAAATGGTCAGGCTAAGGAACATCCTATGCCATATGGGAACGCCTTTGGAGGGACGCCCTGAGAACCAAACTGGATCTCTGCCAACACAAGACCGGGTTACCTCACGTTGTAATACAGCTGTAACTAGATAATCCTACGAGTATGTCACCCCCGGTCATTACCGACCTTTATCCGAGGATCCTCAACCACATAGCAATAACCACAAAGCAATAAATTTGCAGCAACCACATTGGTTAAATGTCTGGTCTCCATACCATGATACCACCTTTTCCCAAAAAGAAATAGACATGGTCTGTGGGCGCTACCCCAAACAACCTTGCCGCATCCTTCCTGTTTCGACCATTTTGGGTTGTGAGGTCCGACGAAGTCTCATCCACAAAGCCACGCTTTTCGCAAAAGCCATGCTTTGATCAACAAATGATCAACAACACTTGGTATGCCACATTACCAAATTGAGAATGCATCACGGTAACCATCAACTACTATATCTCAAGAAGGGTGTTAGGCTAAGAGAATAAATTCTCCTCCACCAAAAAAAATGTATTTGATAGAAACCAACTTTACATCTCAAAGTGAAACGTCAAACACACATCATACAAGTTCGTTTCGGGATCGAACGGAACCGAAGGCACTTCAATGAATCCCTTGCAAATATGGGTATTCACTAATCATGTCCGGAATCCCCATCAAAAAGGGTGATAAAATCTCTATACTGGAGCAACTCAGTGCAGAGACATTCGACAGGTAATCCTTTGGCTTTCGAAAATACTCGAAATTCAACACCGTCTTCAAATGCAATCCCATTTCGTCGTGTCATTATTTGTAATGGGTTTTATGACACAAAGTCCTCACCCGGCTAATCAGAATAACGAGAGCTTATTTTTTAAAAATAAGTGTTACATTCGGATTTTAAGTAAATCACAACAAATTTCCACTTTGATCTTTTAAACAAAATATCAATCACAAAGATTCGATGTGGTTTCCGAATATCCATTTGGAATCCGACCCCCAATCGCATCGAAATTCAAATGCCATTTAAAGGCCAATATTGATAGTTGGTTATTTAACTATCAATCAATACTCAGAACAATAACCATATTTCAAATAATTTTTCCCCAATTATTTATTTTCAAAATATCTACACAAGATATATTTTCAACACTTCAAATTTCAAATCACTTTCCTCACATGGAATAAATTTTCAAATATTTATTTACTTCCACTGAAAATTTTCCGAGTCCGAATACTTTAAAAGGTATCTCAAATTACTTATCCAAATATATATATATATATATGTATATTTGGAAACACTTGAAATAAACTATTTTAAACACTTTATGCAAAATTTTAGTTATTAAAATATCATACTAATATCTCATATAGACATCAAGTCCAAACTATTTTTAAAACAAAATTAGTAGATAGAGTATAAATATTTAAATAACCATTTTCTAAATCAAATATCAATTAAATCTTTAAAATAATCACTTCTGTATTTAACTAAATAAATATTTACTTTAAAGATTTTCAAAATAACTTAAGAATTTTTTTTCCAAAATATTCTTTTAAAAACAACTCTAGAACTTTTAATTTATATTTGATAACTACTTTGAAAACATACTCTGCTTTTCAGGGAAAATAAACTTTCCATTTCAAAATGGTCCATTTAAATCAATTAATAAATCCTTCTTGATTTATTTTAAATTTACATTCCAAATCCATAAATTTCTTTCCACACTTTTTAAAGAAATAAACCCATATATATTTTTAAAACAAATTTCCCTTTCCTTTATATATTCTCATTGTGAATTTAAATTTTCAAATATGCACTGATATACGATTTAAAAAAGTGATTTTCGAATATTAACTTTCAAACACCAAATCAAATTCCAAATTGATTTCAAAAATTTATTCCCAAACACCCAATCAATTTCCAAATTGATTTCCAAAATTATTTCCAACACCAAATCAAATTTTCAAATCGGTTTCCCAAAGATTTATTTTCAAATACCAAATCAATTTCCAAATTGATTTCTAAAATTTGTTGCCTTTTAAAATATATCATTTTATTAAAATCTTTTCCCGTACTTTGGAATTAATTATATAAGATTTCAAAAATCAACTTTTATACTTTTAAATTCCTTCTTTTAATTTATTCAATTTCCTAAAATAAATTTAATATTTCTGGTATCCTACGATACCAAAAATAAAATCGGTCATACCATAGCCTTCAATGACTTTCAATCACAGATATAATCATACACAGATTATAATTAAATCAACACACAACATATGAAACAGATTCAATTGTTTGGGGAATTCAGTTGGATCCCTCCAATCTGTTACTCTGCATCTACGATGTTAGCACAACAATTAAATACCAATTCCACTTCGAGGTGGAATATCACGGTATATGGGATTATATAATATTATCCGCTATTATGCGGCGCATAGGGTCTCATCCGCTATAAAACGTGGGAAATCAATCACTCCAAATACACACACACACTACTATATATACTAACACAACCCAAATAGTCAATCAATAACTGAAATTCCAATTTTAATTTGAGTGGGAAGATCTCACCTTTACTTTCGCATGCAACCCATTTTCAATCCGGCTGGTTTTCTTTGCAATTTTAACATTGTATAAACAATTATATAATTTTTTATTAATATTCGAAATAAATCAAACAATCAATTTATTTTTACCATTAATAAGTCTTAATTAAATTAGTTTATTAAACAAATTAATCAGTAAAATAATTTTTTTTAAATAAACTAGAAGATCTTTAAAAGAGGAAACATATACATATATATATATATATATATATATATATATATAAAATTTCTTTCCACTTTGAAATTACATATATATTTATATTTTATAAAAATAAGCTACATAGAGTTTATAAAAATCTAATTTATACAAAAAAAAATTCAACATTTAAAATTCTATTTTTCTTTCCTCAAAGCCTTATTATTAAAAAGGAAAAAATTCTATTTTTTTTCTTTTTTTCCTAACTTATATATACAGATACACATACATAGAATTCAACTAAAATATGTCTAATACCTTACTGCAAGTTCATATATATCTCAATTCAAAGAAATCAGAGAACAAATTCGAGTCTCACTACAAGCTCGAGAGCTACACCACCAGACCGTCGATCGACTCTGAACCCACATCGATCACCCCTACGCAACACACCCTGGCATCGTACCCTAACCTTCTGTCACGTTGTGCCTCCAAGAACAGTCGCCACTTGCGGCACCTCGATCGATGCCGTCAAACCACTATGATGCCGACCTATCCCATCCAGATGCCGAGAAATCAAGAGAACGACTCGCCTTAAACACGCTCGAACCTTCCAAAGCAAACCGCCATCTCTTGCTCTCCCAATCTAGTCACGACACTGCCTACCCCTCTCCCCGAGACGATGCATTCGAGCGCAAGACCAATCGAGCTGTTCTTTCATGAATCGAACTGGCGATTCGATTCCTTTGACCATGATTATGTTCGTATTTGTTTTTCACTAATCGATTTGATTTTAAACATCCTTCGTTCGCCATTTTTCAAAGCAGCCGTGTGTGTGTGTGTATGTGTGTGCATATTATTTTGTATCGTCTTCCGATTGGATTAGAAAGAGGGGAATTTTTTTTGACTTTTGTCTGCCATTTATTATTTTTCTTAGAGTTCTTAGTTTTGTTTTCACTGACGAAGGAAGGAAGATGAATTGTTTTGAATGAGAAGGCTTTTTTTTTCACGAAGACACGTGTTGAATTAGAAGGACATGTGCTTTAGATTTCACAACGTGTCTTTGCTTGTAACAGTATTTTAATTATATTGTTTATATTCAAATTTAAATTCACATTTAAATCGTCTTGATTATTGCAACTCACAATCTCGTCTCCTATCGAGGCATGCTGCCAGGCATTTGTAATGTTATAACCCTATTACGAATGCAATGGAAAAGGTTCCGAGTGCAAATTCGATCGTATGGAGAAGATGGCTTTTTGAACCAATTGTTAAATTAAATTTTCGATCCAAATTCAGTGCGTTTATCAATCGTACGGTCACATGACAACTCCAAACATTACGAAAATAGAAATCCGATAATAATACACTATTACGGATCCAATGGAACTAGTCAAATTCCAAGACTGTGCCTTGAAAGGCTATTTTTAAATATCGATTAAAACGATATAATTTCAAAACTGAACGAATCATTTTCAAATCCAATTCCGAAGTTTCCATTATCTTCAGTATTACCAATATGAATTTTCTAAGCCATCAAATTATTTTTAACAAGCTTAAAATTGAAGATTCAAATTTTTACCCAGCTTCAATAAATTAAATTCAATAATTAAATTGCCAAATCCATAGTTATATCTGGAATTCAAGTTAAATTAACTTCCAAATATTAAAAATCAATTAAATATTTCATTTTTAAATGTTAAAATTTTTGAATCATCACAAATAACAACACGAACAAACCAATTATCTTCTCTAGAATGTTATGAATGTCACAAGAAAGGCCATATCAAGTAAGACTGTCCGGAGAAAAAGAAAGACAAACATAAGCACAAGAAAAATAGATTCAAAAAGAAAGCTTTCTCTATCACTTGAGATGATTCAGAATCATCTTCATCATCAGATAGTGACTCCGACAATGATACACAACAAGCCAACGTATGTTTTATGGCCACAAAAGATAAGGTAAGTGATCTAACTTTTGATGATTTATTGGAAATAAACTCAGAATTACTTGACAAACTAAAAGACATCAAAATAAAGTATAAAGAATCTCTTGAAAAACTAAATAGAACTGAAATTGAAGTAGATATATTAAGAGACGAGAAACAAATCTTAGAAGAAGAACTTGAAGTTACTCAAGAATCTTGTTCTAATATGGCATGTCAACTCTCAATGTTAAGTCAAGAGATAAAAACTCAGAAAGAAAACAATGATGCTCTATTAATTAAATCATGATCTTAAATCTAATGTCAACATTTTAGAATTAGATATCTCTAGCCTTAAAACAAAATTAGATGATATTACTAGAAATGTCTCTAATTTTAACAAAGGTAGGGAAAATCTTTCAAAAATTACACAGAATTCTCAAACTATTTCAAATAAAAAAGGACCAGGATATAAGCAATCTTCTAAAGTCATTCCAATGAAAAAGAATTCTACATATACGTGGAATAATAATAAAATTGAAAAACCTAGTTCAAAAGTTCCAAAATTTTCTAAATCAATTAAGATTTGGGTTCCTAAATCAAATAAATTTTTAATTAGAGATAAGTATATAAAATCCTTTATAAAAACTGTTCATCAAAACAAAGATATTTTTTATAAAAGGAATTCTGAACCCTCTTGGGTTTGGCTTCCTAAGACCTAATTCTTAGGATCCAAATAAAATGGTGGGTAACAATGTTAATTTTGTATTTTGCAGGTACCACCTAAGAGAGGAAAATGGATACTAGATAGTGGTTGCTCAAAACACATGATAAAATACAAAAGGGATGCTAACAACATTATCTACTCAAATGGAGGTTCTGTCACATTTGGAGATGATTCCAAAGGATATGTCATTGGCAAAGGCGATGTGAGCAATAATGGTATATATAATTTACCTTTTATTATAGATGTTTTGTTAGTTAAAAATTTGAAGCATAATTTACTTAGTATCAATCAATTATGTGGCAAAGGATACAATATTTCCTTTCTGAAAACAAGTGTAGCATTTTTTATCAAAAATAAAAATCTTATTTTTGAAGGTTTTTGAGATAATAATATTTTTAAATTTTGAATATGAATGTAAATTACAATACAAATATGTGTTTAATAGCCAAAGAAAATGATCCTTGGTTATGGCACAAAAGATTTTGTCATATTAATTCAAAGCTATAAATAAATTATCTAAAAATGGATTAGTAAATGATCTACCAAAATGAATTTAAGGTAAACAATATTTGTGGCACTTATCAGTTGGAAAATTATCAAAATCATCCTTTAAATCAAAGAAAAATATTTCTACTATACATCCACAGGAACTATTGCATTTGAATCTCTTTGGTCCAACACAAGTTCAATCTATTAATAATAGCAAATTTGTGTTTGTTATAGTAGATGATTTCTCAAGATATATTTGGGCTATTTTTCTAAAAAATTAAAGTCATACTTTTGAAAATTTAAAATTTTTTGCAAAATGAATTCCAAATCTCAAAAAGTTAAAAATGAAAAATATAAGAAGTGATCATGGAGGTGAATTCAAAAATGAAGCTTTTGAACACTTTTTTAATAAAAAGGGAATTTACTATAATATTTATTTTCCTAGAACACCATAACAAATTGGAATTGTAGAAAGAAAAAATAGAACTTTACAAGAATTTCCATGAACTTTACTAAATGGAAGTACTTTACCAAAATATTTTTGGGCAGAAGTTGTAGCAACTGCTTGCTATGTTTTGAATCATGTTTCCATACGACCACTAACAAAACACACTCCATACGAACTTTTTCATCAAAGAAAACCAAATATTTCATATTTTAAATTTTTTTGTTCAAAATGTTTTATTTTAAACACAAAAGATCATCTTGGAAAATTCGATCCAAAATTCGATGAAGGAATCTTCGTAGAATATTCGGAATGAAGCAAAGCATATCGAATTTTCAATAAAAGAACTAAAACAATCGAAGAAATACTTCATGTTTCATTTGACGAAACTTTCAAATTTAATAAAAATTTACAGGATGATGAAATAATACCTAAGACGATCATAAATGTGGTTACTAAAAATAATTTTGAAGAAGTGAAAATATTGTTTATAATTTTGAAGAAGTTGAAAACATTGTTCGTAATGAAAATTAATTAAGATTTCCTCCCAGGATTTTACGAGATCACCCAGTATAAAATGTCATAGGAGAAATTGATTCATATGTTAGAACTAGAAATCAACTTAACCAAATGGGCTATGTAGCATTTCTTTCTAATATTGAACCTAGAATGCAAAAGAAGTCTTACTAATGACTATTGGATTATAGGTATACAAGAAGAGCTAAACCAATTCGAACGAAACGAAGTTTGAAACTAGTTCCTCGACCAAGTGATCAAATAGTCATTGGTACTAAATAGGTTTTCAAAAATAAAGCAAATGAACATGGTAATATAACTAGGAATAAAGCTAGATTAGTTGTACAAGGATATAACCAAAAAAGAGGAATTGACTATGGAAAAATGTTTGCTCCAATCGCACGACTTGAAGCAACACGTATGTTATTGCCCTTTGCATGCTTTCATAATTTCAAACTTTATCAAATGGATGTTAAAAGTGCTTTTTAAATGGTTATATAAAAGAAAATGTTTCTTTTGAACAACCTCCTTTATTCACTAATGAAAAGTTTCCAAACCACATCTATAAACTTAAGAAAGCCATATACAGTCTAAATCAAGCACACCATGCTTGGTATGAACTTCTTAAGAGCTGTATAATAGATTCTGATTTTGAAATTGGGAAGGTTGATCAAAATCTTTTTATTAAAAGAACTAAAAAGGATATTTTAATTGTTCAAATTTGTGTAGATGAAATTATTTTTGGTTTTACAATTGAAAATTTATGTCAGGAATTTTCTAAAATAACGACAAAAAAAAATTGAAATTTCACATATGGGAGAATTATGTTATTTTCTTAGTTTGTAAATTAAACAATTAGAAAATGGAATTTTTATTAATCACGAAAAATATTGAAATAATCTAATTAAACACTTTGGTGTGGAAAATACTTCTGCCAAACCAATTCCAAAGAGTACAACAATACATCTCGATAGAGATGAAGATGGAAAAGGTGTCGACTAAAAATTATATCGAAGTATAATTGGATCGTTAATTTATCTAACTGCTAGTAGACCTGACATAATGATGAGTGTTTGTTTATGTGCTCGATTTCAAGAAAATCCTAAAGAATCACATAAGCAGGTAGTGAAACGAATATTGCGTTATCTAAGCAAACCAAAGATTTCAGACTTTTCTATCCGAAAGAATGTCCTTTTGAGTTAGTTTCATATAGTGATGTTGACTTTGGAGGATGTCAGATGGATCTAAAAAGTACTAGCGGGACCTGTCACTTCATTGGACAATCCTTAGTTTCTTGGTTTAGCAAGAAATAAAATTGTGTTTCACTTTCGACCTGTGAGGCAGAATACATTTCTACTGCTTTAGCATGTGCTCAAGTCATTTGCATGCAACAAACACTTTATGATTTTGGAATAAATATATCTAAATCAACTATTTTCTGTGATAACAAAGTGTTACATACCTATCTAAAAATCCTATCAATCACTCACAGACTAAACATATTGACATACGTCATCATTTTCTTCATGATAATATTGAAAAGGATTTAGTTAGATTGGAATTTGTATCCTCTGAAAATCAACCGACTGATATATTTACAAAACTTTGAAAGAAAATATTTTCATTAAACTAAGAAAAGAATTAGGAACCATGTCCTCAAAAGATCTATAATTATTCTTGCAAAAGTTTATCAAAAATAATTTTTTCTCAAAAATTTGAAGATTTCCTAACTCAAACTCATGACTTCTAATTTCACAAGCTGGTATTCTACCACTTCACTACACTATGTTTCTTAACTATACCTATTTTTCAATTAATATTATACTCTAATTACTAACTATCCATCATAACCAATCATTTGTTTTAAGTATTTACAACCATTCCTCCTTCAGGTTGTTATTTATCCTTCTTTTGAACCTTTGTGGTATAACTGGTTTTTATTTTCTGATATTTTCTATCATTCATTTTTATCTATTTTAAGCCTCCTGCTTCTTATAAATTCAAGATTGTCTTTATACTTCTTCCACAATCTCTTTTAATTAAAAGTTTAACAAAGCTTCAATCTTTCTCCAAGCTCTTCAATAATTTTTACCATGTCTTCACAACACAACTCCGAATCATCTTCCCTCTCTTATACCTCAATAAGCTCAGATTCTATTAATCTACCTACATCGACTCCAATTCATGAACCCGTTCCTATAGTGCCGCCTTCTACTCGTACCGACACTCCTCCAGGGAAAAGAGCTAAACACTCTTTGTTTTTCAGGTCGCCGTCTACTAAAGATAAGATAGACGACATCCACAGTTATCAATAGGAGACGGTGGAGCTACAACATTAGCTGCTTTATGAATAGAAGGTGAATGTGAAGTGCTTAAGCTTCTTGGAACAAGTTGCTCTAAAATTCTTCGGATCTTCATCCTATAATACAGTTCATCAACGACATCTTGTTCTTCTCCTTCATGACATAACCCTTGGGTTTCGTCACCACATCGTCCACCAGTTTCTCCAAACTCATGGGAACGCAGCAATAGAAGGTCATCACTAAGGCTACTTCAGGAGAACACCAAAGTAGAACTGGATGAATATCATAGCCCCAGTTCTTCTTCCAAATCTTCTTAATTATATATATATATACACGTATGTATGTATGTATGTATGTATGTATGTATGTACATATATATATATATATCAATTTTGTTTGTTTTCTTTTATTTGATTTGTTCATTTGTATGTTGTTTTTTATTTATAATAAATATTTTTATATTTCAGTACTTGATAACAAATTACAGTCTCCATTCTGCATTTTTCAACAGTTCCAGTCGACTAACCAAGCTTCATCAGTTGACTGAGCTTGCCTTTTTAACTGTAATTTTTCTCTGCAGTCAGTCGACTGACCTACATATTCAGGACTGAATTTGGCAAAAATGAACTATAAACTCTCGGGTTTGATTCAGTCAAGTAAATCAATTCATCAGTCAACTGAACCAAGAATTAACTTTTTTTATACCCAATAAGTTGACTAGTCATACATATCCAGTCGACTGAACTGGTAACTAGGGTCATTTCTTGCCAAAGGATACTTCAAAAACCTATTCAAATTTTAAAAATTTTCCACTTTTACTCCATTCTATTCATGATTCTGCCATAACTCTTGCTTTTCACTTCAAATCAACTAAAATATGTCAAATTTTCCACATTTAAACCCTATCTTTCAAAAACTAAACCCTAGTCTACTCAAGGCACAAAACAGCTAGGCAATCTCAATCTACAGCCGGTCCCTCTGATTCTCAGATCCAAGGATGGTTATACAATGAAAGAGCATCATAAAGATTCGCCAAAATGAAGAATTCTCGCATTTTTGAAGGTTCTTTTAACAAATTCTCTTATTTTTCTCCATATGCAATCCAAGATCTTTCTCGTCGCAGCGGTTTGGAATATCTAATCGATTATACTGCAAATAACATTAAAATCAACTACCTCTTCGTCAAGATTTTCTATGCAAACCTTATTATCGATCACCATTCCATTTCAAACCCAGATAACTGCATTTGGACACTCGTATGTGGCATCAAAATTTTGCTACCCCTACCTCGACTTGCTCGAATTCTAATGTGTCCAGATGAAGGAGAAGAATTGGGCGAAATACCCGTAAATATGGAATCTCGAGATCGCACTAGCAATCTTTTTCTCTTGGATGACATAAGGTAACTTAAGGAGATTGCGCTACGACCAAAAGCATGAATAATGCATCATGCGCTAACCCACACAATCAATCTGAGAACGAGGTGTTATGAAAAAGTCTACAGACGAGATTTTCAATCTTTTTATACCATATGGGGAGGACGTCCTGTAAATTGAGCAAAGGTAATTTTGGATGAATTTCATACTTTCAACCAAGGACGTATGTGAACAATCCACTATGTTGCATATATTATGAGGATTCTGAAGCACTTCGACATACCATTTCCCGACTTTGAATTCTCTACCATTGGAGTCTTGAACACCAAAACCCTTAGCTTGATGAACCTCCCAATGCAATATCGAGACCATACTATCATCACCTATGAGCATTAGATTGAAAATCAATCTTTCGATCAAGCTCAACCTTCTTCTCGATAACAAACTTCTCATGTTCAAGCCTCAGCCTCCTCCCAACCTCCTCCACCACAAAGAGAGATTAGCGAGATTTGAGAAATCGACTCTCAAGCTACGCCTCAAGAAGCTCTAACCATTCTATCAAGAAACTAACGTCTTCTCAATCACCATCTTTCTCGAGTGGAGTCAAATGTCTCTCACGTTGAAAAATCTATCTCAAAGGTAAACAAGAAACTTAATCATATCAAGGGATTTCTCAGCAACATTTGGGAAGCAATCTCTTGATCTCAACCTTCTTCCGCATCCGTTCACGTGCCCATATCACAAGGAAAATGACCTGATGAACACTTCACTTGGTTGACATCTAATGAAGAACAAGAAGGAGAAGAAGGAGAAGAAGTTGGTAGAGAATCCTGTGGCGAAAAAGAGACCGAAGGAGATGAAGAAGGTAATAGCTCCGACGAAAGTGATGATGGAGATGAGTAAATATTTTATTTCTTTGGTTCTTATGTATTTTGACAAACTTAATTGTTATTTAAAACAATCGTTATGTGGTTATGTGTGTTGTGTGTTATGTGGTTCTGTGGTATTTACCTTAGACTAACTATGAATATTTAGACAATGATGATGTGGTATTGTTTTGTATGTTTAAAATTCTGTGCTTACTACGTCTCTTTGTCATATGTTCTGATTAATCACCATTATTATCAATATTTTATTCTTTGAGAAGACTCATTTTTGTCGATGACAAAGGGGGAGAAAAGATATCGTTTAATAATTATTTACAAGAACGTATAGCATAGATTCAAGGGTAGAAAACTATAGCACAACTGTAGGCATAGTTGCATGAATATATTCAGGGGGAGAAATAGATCAACAAAGCTTGTCGAGATTCATTCATAGCAAATGGAGTTGTCATCATCAAAAAGGGGGAGAATATTTGGTCTTAGGTTTTGATTGCTGACATGAAACAACAATTCACGAACTACGTCAACTACAACATCCGGACTCAATGACCCAAAGTATGGTTCATATAGTTATATATTTTAACAAGAGTCATGAAATGTGTATGTAGAGTCTAGTTTAGTCGCTTTGTTAAAATATTTCCTCAAGAATCATCATTCTCAATTATTCATTTTCACATATAATCTGGCATTCAAATTTAAACATCTTTCGATTACAAATGCACACATTCTTCACTGAACTGCACTGTTCAGTCGATTGACCATGTGCTATCAGTCGACTGAATCAGTATATTTATTTTTATATATAACACGGACCAGTCGACTGAATACACATGGTCGGTCGACTGAGTCTGTGTATATGACTTGTGTACTTTTTGAATTCAATCGACTGACCAAGCACTTTTCTGTCAACTGAATCCTGTAATAGTCAAAATTATGAAGACACTTCTATTTCTCAAATGTTTTTTCCTTTCCCAAGTGTTGCATCCATTAGCTTTTTACAGAGAACTATTACCAAAGGTTATAACTCTTGATACACTATAAATGCACTCAAGTTTCAATGATCAAATCACTTAATTCTTTCATCTTTCTTGATCTAACCTACATAGCATTCTTGATTCTATTGCTTACAAAACTTTATACAATCATTGCTTACAATTTCACTTCCATATTCTTTAAGCAATTCTAATCTTACCATTCTTCATATACACACAATTATACACATCATCCTTGAGGAAAAGATTATAGAAAGGGTGCACTACAAGTGACAAATCCATGTTATCTAGAACACACAAAGTCAAGACAATCTAGTTTGTAATAAAGTCATGTTCGGTTGCTTAGGTGGTCAAAACCTGTTCTATTGCTCAGGCGGTCAAGGCCTGTTCGGTGGCTCAATGGTGTAATACATGTTCCTCCGGGTAAAGTGAGGTTGCTAGCTTTAATTCCAAAAGGAGTCTGCGACTAGACGTAGAACGAGAGTTCGAACCAATATAAAAATTCCTGATGTCATTTTTACTTTACTGCTATTATTATTTTCTGCACTAATTATTTATTGTATTCCATATTACTCGATCCTATAAGCACCGTAACTTTCACTATCCCTAAGGAACTTCCCCACTTCCTATAAAACCAATCTTCTCTCAAAACATAGCTTATTGTACACTATAAATCGGCAATAACATAGGGCTTAACATCCTTGGGTCATCTTAAACCCAAGTAGCAAACTATGCATAAATATAACTCTAAAAACCTTGCATATGTTAAAACTATAGTTGGGGACTATTTGGATTTTAGTTCATAATATATTTATATTTTATTCAAAAATACAAATACGTTCACTCATATTTCCTAATTTACTTAAGATCTACTAACCTAAGTTCTGATACCAAATGTAACAACACGAATTCCAGTGGGTTTAGATTTTTCAAAAAAATGCTAAAATTCAGGCCCATTGGAGCCTGAGTTGGGTATCTGGTATCCTACAAATAGGCAAAGATAAATATATCAGAGCTCAAATAAATATCTCATAGCGGAATTGACTAAAATTAATAGTAAGTAAATACTCATCAAGGCAATAACACTTTTTAAACAAGTGTCTTAAAGTTAGAAAATCTCTTCCATCTATCTAACCTGGGGGATGATATGAGGATGGGGTCAGAACTAAAGTTCTGGTGAATGGGCAAATTATACACTTCTAAGCATAATTCTACATTTACCGTTCTATTTTCATATTCTGTTATATTAGGTTTATTAGGTTTATAATACTTTCGCCTCTATGCGTGAATCGTACCCATCTACTCCCTAGTAGATTAAGACCTAAGAATCAATACATATACATACATACATACATACATACACATGCCCAAAGACCGCATCGGTCTTAGGTACTAACCATAGTACCTTTCGTATCCTCCTCGAAAAGGACTCCATCATCTCGCTACTAGAGTGTACTGTAACTACATCCGCAAAGGATAGCTTCATGAGGCCTATAATACAAATCTCCATCGTCTACTATGAAAATGTGAAACTGCATCCAAATTGGCTTATACTAGTGCTCGGACATCCACAATGTACCACCCAGTGCATACCTTGAGGACAACAAGTAACTGTTCTATCTACTCCTCGAGCTTCGCCAATAAGGTCTACCTTATATGGAACTCGGTCGGAGATTTTCAATATCTGTAAATGTCTGTTTCGTAAGCCTACAATATAATTATTCTACTTGATCTGTCTCTTTTCTCATCATGGCTACGGCCTGGCGCAGCCCCCCTCAACTAATCTAAAGACCTTTCAAGAGCTAAGTGGTTGTGCCCTACTTCAAACAATCTAAACATCTAATTGGTTATGACCCTCATCTAATGTCTTAATAGTGAAAGAATCATTGGCCTGTTGGCTTAACTTTAGTCTTTCTCGAACTCGATCTGACTGATGATGGCTTGATCTTCGCATGCGACTATCCTTTTGGGTCCTGCCCGCTATAACCTACTCGCAAACTAGAGTATGGTGTCATACGAGCATCCCACTCCATCATAATCCTTTTGACTGCCTGCAAAGTTCCACTTCGTTAGGCCTGCAATGCAAAAATAGTCAAGGCATACTCTATTGATGGAACATCTACAGACCTGCCTCCTGGGGTGCAGCTTCGTTAGTCCTACCCCAGAGGGTCATCCTAGAGTATCCTCACGTCCTGTTGAAGTCTCGTACTTCTTTCTAGCCCAAATTAACTAAATTGGACATGCTCTTTCTGTACTAAAAATCTACAACGAACAGCTTCGTTAGGCTCATTATCCAGATTCTCTTTGGGCTAATCCAAATGCACCTTACCATTTTATTAGACCCTATGTCTAATATTTTATTATTAATTTAGTTTACTTTTCTTAATCTGTTAGCTACTAATTTATCCTAATCAATATACTCAGCCCCACCTACGTGCTAGACCATCAGTCCTAGACCTGAAAGGAAATGCTGCCAGTACGAGGCAATGCTTTTATTCTTGCTTATTAACTTAATTCAAGATCTAAGTTTGGTGAAATAAGCCTCTTCTCTTTCTTTCTTTTTAATTATAACCTACATGTTACAATTATACTTGCAATTGTCACTTCTATATTCTTTTCTTTCTTTTATAACCTATATGTTATAAATGTAATTTCAAGTGTCTCTTTTTTATTCTAGTCGGTCTTCTTTTATTATGATACTAATTTCTCTTTAGTTCTCTTATATTATATGACAGTCTTAGCTTGGGACTACGTCCAACTGTCAAAAGTTACTTATCATAATAACTGCTTTACTTTTTACTCTACTATCTATGCAATAAATGCAGATCTAGTCACATTTTCTGTTTATTATTTCTAGTCTTGTCAAATAATTAACTTGATTCTTTCTTCTTCTTTAGTTTCTTTAACGCTCCGCATTATTCTCTTTTATTCTAGAAAGTAGTTCTATTCTATTTAGTTGGTTACAAAAACTGTGCTAAAAATCCACTTCCATTTTTTTAATACTAAATAATGCTATAAATAAAAACTCGTAACCGCAAGAATTTCTTTTATTATTTCTTTAATTATTGGGTAATCCAAAATACAGCAATGTCTCTATTTTTCACTAATTCCATTTTTCTTGCTTTTATTCTTTCAATTACGTTTATCGTTATTCTTTCAATATTAAACAATGGAAACGTATTCACTTTTCTAAACCAACCAACTAACCTATCACTAACTTCCAAGTCAAGCTAATAAATTTTACCTGTTTTAATTCATTTCTCCCGTTTTAACATAATTTATTGTAAATTTCTCGCTTTTAGGCTATGCCTTTCTCTATTATTTTTAAGCCTAATATTACTTATATTTAATTGGATTCCTTTCTTTTTCCATATAAATAACATTTGAATATAAGTACACTTCTCTTATAAAGTTTACAATTTCAACAAACTAACTTGTAGAACTGATTACTGAAATAAATGCTAAATTAAATATTTAACGGGAATCTAATGATATTATATATCATAAACGTAAAAGAGATATAATTTAAATCCGCTCACACTATAACAAAACAGCCATTTTACAACGGGCAATTCCCGTTGTAATATGGATTTCGCAACGGGCATGAGCCCGTTGTATTAGGCCTTGTTGTAATAGGTCGACCATATTTTACAACGGGCAATTCCCGTTGCAATACACCTTTTTACAACGGGCAATGCCCATTGTAATACATCTTTTTACAACGGGAAATGCCCATTGTAATACATGATATTGCAATGGTTTCTGACCGTTGCAAAATAAATGCAAATTTTAAAAAAAATTACAGCAGCATCCATGCAGTACATCCATACCAATCATGAATAATTTAACGAGTAATAAATATTATCATAAAACAACCAAAATCACATACGAAAAGACTAAAAGCTAGAGTCATAAAATTCCAACACATTCCAAAAAGTTAGATAAGTTTACATCGACATAGTTCTAATATACACATGACAACTAGTTTCATAACAACCAAATACATAAAGCATTAATACATAATTAACACTTCTTCCTTTCATTACTGTGTAATAAAACTTCTCCCTTCTTCATTGCAACTTCTCCCTTCTTCATTATACTCGCACCCAAATCTAGTCCTTCTATTACTGTTTCTGTAATAAAACTGAAGTCAACATGATATAAATCTGACTAAACACTTTTATAATCTACACATGCAAGTTGAATGGAATGGTAAGCATTGCAACTTCTCCCTTCTTCATTGTACTCACACCCAAATCTAGTCCTTCTATTACTGTTTCTGTAATAAAACCGAACTCTAAGTGATATAATCTGACTAAACACTTTTATCAACCATTAATGCTTGAATCTTTATGGGAAGAAATGCCAAATATTTTTTGTGGGTTGTTATTCATTAGATATTAGTGTCAAATTTATGAAAAAGGTTAAAATAGTCATTATTAGTGGTTTATTTTTTTAGGTAAGAATATATACCTTCATTTGTTACCCAGCTATAAGTTTCATCGAAACCTTTCTTCATAAATACAATCCGAACCAATAGCTTCCCGGTAAGTTTTGCAGCCATGTACATTCAAGAGCCAAAAATGAAAACATAATTTTAGGGGATATGATAGAAATGTAGCATGCATGCATCCGCTTCAAGAAAATTTGAACGAACAAAGCATGCTCTTTTGATCCAACATCCAAAAATCACCCAATTCAGCTGCATTAGAGAAACTGCACCATAGAATTTCACACAGACAATTAGAACCTTAGAGGCATGCTGTCATTATTCAGTGCACAATAACAGTTTTCATGTAAAGCTAGAAGAGTGGGGATCTTGTGATATTCTAAAGTTATTGTGCACATAATGTCAGATTTTAAAATCAACTTATACACTTGATTCAGAAAATTAGTTTATTAAAATGTTTGTCACAAAAAAATTGTGTTAATGCCTGCGCGCTTAATAACCACGCACAGCTTGATACCTTTCTGTGTAAAGGATGCAACTGAAATATAGACATATTTCATTAAAATAACTATTGATGTATAAGCTCAAAAGGAAAAAGGGAAAAAAAGGAAAAGAAAAGGTGAATCGTTGAAGATTAGACTTGCCTGCATCATGATGTTGAACTTGGGTTGGAGACATTAACATTCTATCATTTTCTCCAAGTGAACTAATAGTGGTTCCATAGACACATTCTATCATTCACAAATACTCTGCTCCAAGTTTCATTACATAGAACAATCAAATTATCATAATTAAAGTTTACCCTACTTTTCTTGTAAAAAATCAGACTTAATCGAAAACTAATTTCATGTACATATTTACCTCCTCCTTGTTTCCCCAACCACTGTACTTGACTTCATATCCATTTGCAGTAGTTGCCTCAATAGTTGCATCATACGCATTCAATTTGTCAACCATGGAGAACACACAAAACCAAAAAATAGTGAACATTCAGATATTTTGACTAAATAGCACAATAATCGTAAGTCAGCACATACTAAGGATAACTGATAATTGATAATTTGAAATTAAAATATATAGAAAGAGAATGAAGGAGAAGAGAGAGAATTTCTAGAATCAATGAAATAGTTAGATAAATGTGTTACTAAGGGATCTCATTTTCCTCTTTTTAGCACCATTGCTAAAAAATTACCATAAAATTTTACATCGTACTATTTCTAATATCAGATTTTTATTAAGAGGCTGTCAAGGGTATCATTTTTTATTTTATTTTGGTACGATGTACAACTGCAAACCAACATTATTTTTTGTGGCCATCAATTATTTTGAGTTCCATGAATTTGCTTATTTGTTTCAGTTTCTTTGTTCCAACTGTCTGCAGTTTTCAAGTAAGAAATGCACATATGCAGAGCATAAATTTTCTGCTTCAGCCTTAGTATTTTTATAAAAACTACAAATGTATAAACAATAAAGTAAATAAGGATACAAAACAGCCAAAACTAATGCGAAGAACCCCTTCTGCACCCAAACACAAATGAGCTCGCTCACATTCTTTCAGTTCTGAACGTATTCAACATGAAAAACACAAAAATAAATAAATCAATTTAAATGATAAAAGAATTGCGTTTAAAGAAAAAAGAAAAGAGAAGAAGAAGAAGTGTACTTACTGTGCATATCAGAGACAGCAGGGTAAGCATGGTCTCGAACAGACCAAGCTAAAAGACTTGTTAACAAGTAAATGAGTCCATATATGTATAGTGCCATCACAGGATTTGAGCCGATACAGAACTGAATACACCTTAAGCTCTTCATCGCTGTATAAAATCTATCTTTGTAAGTAATAGTTTGATCAATGATGACTGATGCAATAGTATTTTCTGAACCAAATATATTCAGTATTATGATTCTCTTAAATGTATGCCAAAAAAATTCTGCTATTTTAGAGACCATGCAAAATTCAAAAACAGTATAAATCATTCTACAGCCATATATATTTCCTTCACGGTTCAAACTTCTCCACCAAATCTAATAGTCCATGACCATTGCTCCTATGACCACTGATTTCAACGGAAAAATGGAATAATTATTGGTAACGTACGTCACTTACATTGCATTAGAAGTTACCTGTTCAAAAATCCAAGAATTAAACAAGCAAAAATTCAAAAAAAATGAAAAGTGAAATGTAAATAGGAATAAAGTAACAAAATGCTTATAAAAATAAAGCAACCAGTGTCGCAAAGGCCTGAATGTTTATTTTTTGCCAAACAATTGAGATTCCTAGCAACTTGAATTTATACTGAGAATCAAATACCATGTGGCATTTTCTTTATTTCAAATAGCATAGGCTAAAACTGAAATACGAACATGACTAATCATGCAATCTCAACAGAAAGATTGTGAATGGTTAAATATGAACATAAAATCGAAGTTAAACATAAAGAAGATGGTAGAATAAATTATGCCAAATCTGAACATAAAATTGACGTTAAACGTAGAGAAGATAGCACGGAATGATAATAACTCCACTGCAACTCAGAATCTAGTTTAGGATTTCTATAATTATCTCCCCAGTAATGACTTCAACTAAAAAAATATCAAATCTATATATTGAAAACATGAATCGAACCGAAATATGTAAAAACCAGTCACTGGTTCAGACTTTCGTCAGATCTAAAACCGAGGCGGCAATTATCCGACAGTGACAAGGGAGGGCGACAAGCGACACCAAAGGTGAGGTGAAGAGGTGGAGGAGGCCGAACGAAGGCAATTAGAAATTAGGGATTTGAGGAGGACAACAGACGAAGGCGATTTAAATTAGGGATTTGATGAGGACGGGTCGCCATTATTTCGTGAAAAAAATGAATATTCGCTTTGAACCAGGTGATTCTCTAATAACTGGAAAGTAAGAAAGTCTATTAAAATGCTGCTTGAACCTCTTATAACGGGCACAATATGAGTGTTGTAAAATTGGTATCTATTACAACGGTCATTTTGTGAACGTTGTAAAATTGGCATCTATTACAACGGGCACAAAAGGACCGTTGTAATAGCATTCTACTACAACGGGCAACCATTGCCTGTTGTAAAAAAGGTATTGTATAAGTATCTATTACAACGGTCCTGAATGGACCGTTGTAATAGCCTTCTATTACAACGGGCAACAAATGCCCGTTGTAAAAAGGGAGTTGTAATAGAGTATTTTTGTTGTAGTGTCACCTATCGTCCTTAGCTTTACTCCATGGCCTTATTGGATCCCCTTCTAAAACGTCTAATATTTTTATTAAAAGGATATTCTCCCTAGAAATATTTTCTATTTATGATTCAGCCTCTGGCAATGAACCAAATGGGGAGAAAATCTGATTGTGAGAAAATAGCTAGGCCTAGAGTCCTATTTATTGCGGAATTTGGGAATCTTAGACCATCAGATTTTAAGATTGAATCTGGTGCAACCACGTCATAAGCTTGCTGCGAATCGTTGGATCTAAAAAACAACGCTCAAGATTGCATGAAAATCAAAATTTATAACGTCGGCACGTCCGTGGATGATTTCTCTTCTAGGGAAAAACGTGGGTTGACCTATAGGTTGACCTGTACGTTTTGTGGGTTGACCTATAGGTCGACTGCTGTGCTTTGCTGGTCGACCTTATTGTCGTCCGATAGGGTCTTGCCTTTTTATTCATTTAATTTGATTTCTTATCATCTTGTAACTTCTTTATATTAACTCAGATTTCAAAAAATTATATATGAAAATTGATCAGAAAATCTCCACGAACACAATAGTATAAGTTTCAAGGCCATATTCTAACAATACCAAAATACTTATTTTTACTGCTCATCGTTATTTTATTATTTAATCATCTAAAAATGTGGGGTGTTACACTTGTAACTATGCTCAACAAGGTTTTAAAATCCCAACAGCTCGTATTTCTCGATAGGACATGTGTTAAAGTCATGTTGGACTTTGGATTACTGTGTTAGGAGGTGAATTTTTTCATTTGATATCGGAGCATAGGTTTAGGATCCTTTAGGACTTAGGCACGTATTGAGGGAGTGTACTTGAAAGGTTATTGAAAATAAAAAGTTTTCAAAAATGTTTTTCAAAAAGTTTACAAATATGGGTTTTGAATATATATAAAAATATATATATAAGTTTTCAAAGAGATTTCCATAGATTTATCTATATAGAGATTTCTTTTTATTCATGCCTATACTATATATGGGAAAGTTAAAAATAATTCCTAAACCAAATTGTGAGAATGAGTACAAGTTCTGGAGGAATTACTCCGAAAAAGCAGATAAAATTCCAAGCGTGAACATTCGTATATGGTTCCGTCGGTATCTAAAGCGAAGATAGAAGATAAGCCTAACATGACTAAGGGAGTGTAATTATAATTTTTTGATATGTGTATTAATACACAGTACCTTATACATTTTGACCCATAGGTAGTTGTTGGCTTACCCCTTTATGTAAGCAAACAATTGTGGGTTAGAATAAATGTTGAGGATATAACAGTTGAGATGGAAAATAAACTTTTCACTTTTATTATGATTTACCTCATAAAGAAATACTTATAGAGTTTCCTATACTAACTAGCAATAACAAGTAAGTTATGAATTTAAGGGTAAATAAAGAAAATTAATACCAAGAGACTCGTAAAATAAGAAAAATTACCTAGTTAAATTAGAAACCCTATTCTCATATTGATAGTAGTTGTAAGGATTCATATTTACTTAAAGGAACTACTAGAATATTTCCATATTGAAATTGGGTATTGTTTTGAAAAAGGAACTTGAGTTAAACGTCTTTGGAAAGAAAGATAAAAATCTTATGCACTTGAAGCATTGCTAGGTATAAGTGGGCTTAGATATTAGGTTGTTGTTGTCTACTCCAATTTAAGTGATAAACCAATGAAAATGTTTTCTAAAAGTTAGAAACAATAGTATTTGATATTTTAAATAGAAAAGAAGTCGATTTACAATGTTAAATAAAATAGTGTGATAAACTTTATGGGATTTGTGTAGAAAGCAAAATTATAGAATTTGGTAAAACGTTATTTTCAATAATTAGTTTAAAATTTTTGTTGGTTTTAGGCATATTATAGTATTTATCCTTAATGTCCATCTTTTTAGTAAAAGAACTTTTGAGGAAAAAAATTAGAGGTATGTAATACATATTTTTTTGAACTCCTTTTGTAAATAAGAAATGGTTAACTATTCAAAAATGTTCTATAAATGTTTCTGTAATACCCAAAATAATAATAAGTTAAAATGCTACATTATCTTTAAAATATGCTTTGGAGCAAATTTCTTATTTATAAAAGAAATTTTTTGGAAAGGTGTCTTATGCACACTTTGTTAAATCAAGCTTAGACCATTTTGATTATTTACTAAAATAAAATATTATGATCTTAGTAAAAGGAAACGGTTGCTAAAACTAAAGAAGGGTTCTACAGTTTTAAATACTAATTTGATGGAAATGATGTTAACTATCAAATGTTTTGATTTAAAAAGGTAAAACGATTTGACTATCAATTAAAATTAAAAGAGAAGAAATTTTATTGGAGTTTGATAAATAGTATTAAAGCGGCCTACTAGGAAAGAAATTGACTATAGAATTTGAAAGCCTTAAATGGTTGGGACAGAGGTAAAAAAGGAAATATGGGAATTTAGTAACCTATTCAATTAGCTGTTGAATGGAAGGATACAGTATTAAGTTGAACTTTTCGTAATAGTGAAGAGTAAACACTACCGCGTATCTTTCCAATCAAGTATGGTTGGAAATATAGTATCCTTGAATAAGGAAGATTGAAAAGTATGACTTGGGTGCACATATTTCCATGTAAGGAAATAGAAGACTAAGATGCTTTACTACATTAAGAATGTTATACATGTGAAAAGTTTTCCCATTTGAAGTGTTAAAGGGACAGTAGGGTCTACTTCAATCCGTATTAATAATGTAAAGTAATAGATATGCATTTCCTTTATTACATTAAGAAAACTTAAATGGACAGTAAGTATAGACTTAGCGCCATAGCAACAAGATATTAGTTGATACCATATAGATGAGGATATAATACATGTAGGCCATGGGAAGTCCAGGTATTATTTTGTCATCTATAGGCTAGTGGTAGACTATATGGACAAGAATGAGAAGGTATCTATTTTATACATGTCATTGGAATTGTATCATTGTAGATGTGTTCCACGTATGCCTAATGTAGATCTTGAAATTGTAGGGTTAACTATAGCATATACTGGAATATGTAAAGTGAAGGAAAAGTAGTCTCCAAATTAATCAAAACCATCATAAAGGAAATAGTATGATAAGCTCCAGATTTTGGACCTTCATGATTTGAGCAAATAAAAATGTAGAGTTAGTCATCGCAGCAAATTTTTGAGTAATGCGGAATAGATAACACCATATTGAAAGTGGGTATAAAATGGAGCAGGATTTAAGTAGCATTTTAATTCATTGGAATGAAATATGTAGCAATGTAAATTTCTAGAAATTATCCAGTTTTATTATAATAGTGTATCATTTGAAATAACATGGAATACACCAAAAAAGAAAGAGATGTACAAAATAGGAACAGTTACCGTATTTTGTACCATCTATTTCAATATTAACAAAAAAGATAATTCTTTATAATTCCAAGCATGACACAAATGCTTTTTTAGATAATTTATGGAAAGTTACCCAGTTTACATTTCCATGCGGTAAAAGATGTAGTTCCAACGCATTAAAATGTAGAAATGCTTAAGTAAAAATCAAAGTAATGGCCAACATGTTTACTAGATTAAGATGACAATGTGCCAATTCACATTAAGTTGTCTCAACCATAAAATAAATGAAATAATTGGAATAGAGTAATAAGAAGTAACGGGAGGACAATAAGAAATCGAAAGTTTTGGAAGTTCAAACCTCAAAGGTATCATAGATAAAAGAAGTAGTCAAGATTCTTCAATGGAAGGTTAATTCAAGAATATGGGTCTCCCTAAAAAAAAATATTGCTGATTGCACGCATTGAGAATGTGGAGGTGATTTTATAGAAAATAAGATGGGAAACTTTTAAAAGGTCTTGGAGTAATGGATAAAACTTATTCTCTCAGATCATCCCTCAGATTGGGAGAAGACTAATTTGAAATACATGGTTTTTGGTTGCATAACAATTACATATGAATGAAGTATCACTTATGTGATTAGCACTAATGTTAAAAAAATCCAAGATTATAACTTCAATTAATTTTTGAAGGGTCGAGGAAACAATTCAAAATGTAAAATGGAATAACTTAAGCAAAATCAAATTGGAAGGGAGATTATACTATTTGCAAAAGTTAAGGAGTCAACAAGTTTAGATACCCTTTGGGTAAAATGGAGAAATAGTATAGAGCTAAATAGGAAGTACCATGGGAGGAGACACTGTTCCCCTTTGTGTTATCCTACTTGGTATATAGGGGATGAAGTGACTAGTTATACTACTAGATGATTAAGATAGTTTGGTTATGCATTGAGAATGGAACGAGGCTACAGTTTCGCGAGAACATACTTATTCTCAAGTTATATAGAGTGGTGAAAGTTGGCATCACTTGAGTTGTAGCAACCATTGCAAAGGGTTACTGATGCACGTATAATTAGACTGAAGATTCATGCTAGCAGTAAAAGATGAGAAATGCAGTTGGGAAATGAATTCGATTTATAGAGGGACAAGGACCACACAAGATAAGAAGAAAGCATATACTAACAGAAGACTCATGAAATCAAGATCCATGGTGGTGACAAAGTCTATGCGAACATCTTGCCCCATTGATAGGTATTGGATTGGTAGTTCAAGAAAGTTGGCACTGGGAGTTATAGGGTCTTTTTTGATTTTGGATAGAGTTTGGTAGTCAGCTTATGCAGCAAAGCTTTCTAGAGGGTTGGAGGGAGCTCACAATGTCTATTTTTTGTCACACTTGCGGAAGTATTCATGCGATGCAATTACCATCGTTGAGCCATGTTGGTTAAGGAAAGTTAAAAGGATAGGTAAGTCCCTTGTTCACTATGAACTACCCTATCTTTGAGCATGGAAAAAACTGATTTCGTAATGAGATGATTAAATTGATTAGAGTCCGGTAGGGAGATGATCCAGTCGAGAGTACGTGGGAGCTGGAAAAGAAAGTCTGAGCTACCCATCATGAATTCTTTTCAGACATGATCCTATTTTAGTTTGAACGGATTATTTTTGTAAATAGGTTTTAGCTTAGGTAGAGACTATTAGATGATGGGAATGTTTGTAAACATGCAAATTTGATATGTTATGGATGATGGATACTAGTGGATGTATTTGGATGTATTTTTTGGATTGCTTGTTATACACGGTTAGAACATTATATCCTCTAGGTAATACATGCACATTTGCATTTCACTTACTATTGTTTAGCTTGTTTTATATGATATGTATGGATGCAAGATTGTTGTTTATCTTATTGAGTATGTGCATATGGTATTGAATATGAATGGAATGATCTGCATACATCTAGAGCTGCATGTTTACTTATCTATGTCGTTGCATACATTTAAATGCATGGCATAAGCATTTACATGACAGGAGGTCGATTGAATTAGTAGACCGACTACTCTTTTACATTGGCATAGACTCACATGCATTTCATCTTGATTATATATGTACATGTTGCATTAAAATTTTCTTTTAAGGACCATGATTGCATGTAGATAATGGATGAGTAGATGAATGATAGTTATTGGTTGCTATGTGTGAGTTACATTTTTCCATCATTGGAGATTTTGAGGATGAAATCCTTTTAATTGGGGAGAATGTAACACGTCGAAAATTAGGCAGAGTTAAATAAGAGAATCTAATTAAAAGGAAAATAAGGATTTTAAAAAATTCATAAATGTTCGAATTCGGCTACAAAAAAACCTACACCATTGTGTTCGTAGCGATTTTCAGGACGTTTTTCATATGTAACATAACAAGGTCCGAGTTAATATAGGGGAGTTATGGGCGTCAGAACGATTTTAAAATTTTGAAACAAAAATATAAAATAAAGACAAGGCCTTGAGTCGACCCAAGAACAATCTAGATCGACTAGTAGCGGTCAACCCGAACATGGGTTAATCGAGTAATTGACGATCTGCAGTGACGATTATGGATGGCCTGGATTTATTGTTTATATCTGAAGTAGTTGATGGGTGGTTTAGATGATAACTAAGTTGATCTGATGGCCCTAAGTGTTAACCTAACCTATAAATACATCATTAGAGAAACCCCAATTCTCTTGTTGGACATACAGTCAGTAAACTTGTCAAATTTTCTACTCCAAACCATAATTTATTCAAAACCCAAAAATCAAAATAAAATCCTAATTAATCTAAAGTGGAAAGAGAAAGCAATCAAGGGGAACTAAGGGGATCTAGGGAAGGAACTATTTGGAGGTTAATTTCTCAAGATTAAGAGCTTAGGCTAGAGATGAGTGGGCAAAGATTTAATAGATTGATCAGTGAAATTAATTTTAAACTATTCTAAATGAATTTGTTTAAATACTCTTTAAATTTAATTTGAATTTGTTTAAACCCTAAATTTGACATTTAAACCCAAATTACAGTAAATGGATAATGAAATTAGTTAACTAAATAATTATTTAATGCCAAATTGAAAACCCTAAACATGTAAACCTTAAATTTGATTGTAATTTGAAAATTAAACTGGTCGTTAGTCAAAGTTAGGGCTAATTGAATATGCTAATCAACATGAATTAAATATAAGATTAATCGATGGTAGAAAAAGAATCAAAACCCTAATTTTTACATGCGACTGGTCAACCTGGATTGCCATGGGTTGACCGGGTAGCAGCCGACCTAGGGTAAACTAGGGTCGACCAGTCGGAATAAAATTGCATGACTTAAACCTTGGCCTATGGCCCCAATTTAAAAAAAACATAGTTTGGTTATAACATAACGACCTTTTTGGTTTAGCTAATTTAGGCTAAGTACACATGCGTGAGAGGACAGGGAAGTTGGTTTTCTATCAGATTGGTTAGGGCGAATTTTATTTCACAATGGCTGATGTTGGTGTGGGTGAATTTTATTTCACAACAAGTGATCCTGGTCTGGGACGATGTATATTACATATAAGGAGTTGATTAGGCTAATTTATTTCGCATAAGCTCAAGGATGTCCCGTACCGGTAGGTGCAGCACCGTCAAAGACGTTTTCCAAGATAGTTTGGTAAATGGGAGATTCAGGTACGCACACCTTCTGGCACAAGGTGGTACAGGTGGATATCGTTGCACTACATAAGTACCTATTGGTATTGAGTAAATTGATGCTCGGTACTAATAGGTTTTCCTATGAGATGGACCCGGTGTAGTAGAATAAGAGGCATCTTACCACTACAATCGAGAGATGAATATGGGTACATACGATGATTCATTATACGAGTTTGAATTTTCGGCGTTCTCCCTCTTCAAGCATAGTATTAACGTAGTTATGATGGGTGAGTAGTTCCCATTTTGACCGATTGTTAGTGTGAGGTTCGATCGTTAGACCCATTGTGTTAGACCAGAGTCCTTTGGTGTTGACCTTAGGAGATTACAGACAGTTGCTATATATCCTATGTCACTTAGAGTAGACTTAAAGTTAACTACACTTAATCTTCACATATTAAACTTGTACTTTTTCACTAGACTTTTTGTCCGATCCACTCCCCCTTTGTGTTTTCCCCACCACAGGATGACAGATTTGCAGTTGATTTGGAGATAGTACGGGGAGAATGGAACTTTGCACTGGAGATCTCATATCATCCATTATTTATCTTATAATATTGTATTAAATGTCTATCAACTAATATTGTACTATGGGGACAGTATATATGTAAAACAAGTATTTTGTAGACTGTTTTTTCTAAGACGTTCATTTTATGTACTTATATTTTAATTCCATCCTCTGCGAGATATGAAAGTGTAGAATGTCTTAGAATTCCACCCTTATAATTATACTCTATAAGGGATTAAAATCCCAACAGCTCATATTTCTTGGTACGATTGTCTGAAAGTCATATTAGGCTTTGGATCCGTGTGTTGATAGGTACAGGTTGTTACAGGATCGTTGTTTTAGTATCCTCTAGCAAATAAAAGTATATTAGTGATCTATCGATGGAACTTATAACGGAATAATAAAGTATAATAAAACATATATATATATATATATATATATATATATATACACTGACCAAGGCTAATTCCTCTGGTATCTGGTGCCCTTGTTAGTGTAGACCATGAATGAGGAAATTCGACCTCCCTCCATTTCCTCCTTGTAGCAATACATGTCCCTCTAAATATATCCTATGGGTTGTAATGATGAGGGGTCAGAACAACGTTTTGTTGATTGGTAAATTACATACTTTATCCACAACACTAGTTTATGCCGATTGTTTTTCCACTATATGTTGCGTTTACTATTCAAGGCTTAGTCATTTTGACTTCATGTATGCATACGATATGCCCAAACCTAACATAATCCTGATTCAATTGATGGGTTAATGCCTATGATTGACCTTATCCTATTACATAGTAAATTTTCAAATTTCAAAAACGTTTTCTTTTATTTTAGAACAACAATCAGCACACATGTACATTTATAAATTTCATCTTTAAGAAGTAGAAAGAATGATCCATGGTTCTGCATCAACCTTTCACTGTCCTTCGTTTGCTAAAGTTTATCTTCCTAAAATTTTAATGCTTTTGGACCTTAACATTATTTAATTTAGTAGCTAATTCAATAAATTTTGTAATTTATTTTATAAGCTTCCAGTCCTATTTTTCATTAGTTAACTGTGTTCATGAGATTTTCTTACTTATACCTTTTCCCAATCTATATAGTGGTTAGTCCAGAAAATCAACACAACAATAAAATAGTAACATTTCTCATAAAATATCATATGCGTTTTTGTACAAACTGAGATAACTAATGCTTACAGGCCGAAGCCTAAAAGAAATAATTGCTGGATGCGGCCTTCCAACATCAACGGGTGTTAATGATATTGTTGTCCTATCACTTCTTACTAAATTACAATGGACATTTCCAGTATGTATTTCTACTACAACCCACATGTCTTAACTTACCTTCTTGGCTTCTAATAAATAAGGTTCATTCGTTACTTCAATTAGTACATGATTATAGGATAAACTATGCAATCTGATTATGGGATCAACTGTGCATTCCTATGCTGTAGTGTGTAAGAAATATAAAATATGCACATTTAGAATAACTCATTCGAAAATTAGCCTGGCAGAATACTTTTCCACCATCTATCTTGCCTTCCTTAACCTTGAGTCTAACAACGTCCTCTATGTGTGTTTGTCATCTCATTACCATCTATTACTATGTTCTTTTAAATCAAATCTCTTGATAACATTCTCAAATTTTGTTATTACTTTCTTTATCCTTGATCTTTCAGTGCGTATACTCTAGAACTCGCATAAGTGTACTTTGATACCATTTATCATTATTTTGTGGAGTTTTCTTATAGCTTTCACACATACCAAATAAAACATTCTAGGTTTACACCAATATTCATTATATTTTATATGGATACCTTATTGCTACTCTATAAGCATTTGTAGCTATTTCATTTATAGGCTTAACTTTTACCCTGTAATACCTAGGCAGTCATCCCTATCTACTTCATATCAAAGTTGGTTTGGTTTTCCCTACTCTTTATAAAAATTATTAAACTTCACAGTTATGAAGTGCTTAACCCCAAAAAATTTATCTTCAAAATATAAACTTAGAACTTTTAAAAACTATATTTTAGGATTTATAAAGCAAGTTTATTTATTAAGTTCCAAAATTCATTATTAGCAATTTAGATTAAAAAGATCCTTTTCTTTAAAGCCTTTGCACAACTAAGATTTTACTTCTTAAAAAGTAGGGTTTTTAACTCAAACCATTTATTAAGTATTTCATTTCAAAAACTTAATTGTTATACCAAACTATTTTTCAAAAATGCATGGTTAAAGTGCTTATAAAACATCTTTTATGACTATTAATAAAAACTAGAGTAGACAATGACAACTTCCATCCTATGATTTTCCTATTACTCATATTGCTTCCACTTTCAACCTTAGTTGAGACTCTAATAGCATATAAGAGGGATTTCTAATAGACATGTGCAATCAATGCACACAATTATGAAAAATATCTACTTTCCTTCTTTTGCCTTAATTTTCTGCACTGTTTCTAACTAAATTATTAACATCATAAATTTCTAATGTTGTTTCTACTTATATTTTCTAATGTTACTACTCTTTAAATTTCTTCTACCAAAATTTCTCTTATTTGAATGACATCTCTGTATATGCTTTTCTTTTAATCGACTGTCTTCTTTATTAAATCACCATAATGCATTTGTCTTCTGCTTTAACCGTTGGACTTTTTCTCCGTTAATATGAAATGGCCTGCTTTTCATGTATAAATCTAATATGGCTGGTTTTCTTTGTATTTATACAGGATTACTCTTCCTTTCTTCATTATCAAGTGCCTTTACCCTTCTATTATTAGTACTCATTTAAAATCAATACCACTTCTTAGTTCATCCTTTAAAAGAATGTTAAAACTTAGAATTTTTAAAAAACAAAAAAATTACCGAGCTATACGTATGCTCTATTTTATATTTATTTCAAAGAAAACGACTCTTTATTAAAACCCTTTTTAACTAAAATATTTGGTCTATACAGTTTAATTTCAACTAGAATTCCTATTTAAATAAAGATATCTTATTTTGTAGAAATTTAAATATTTACTTTTCAAAAATAAGGTTTTCCTAATAAATCCATTGAAAATCGTTTCAATTATTTTTAAGAAAATTTAAAACCTTTTTACTAAATTCTATCATATGGGGTCAGACTCAAAGTGGGTTTCATTTGTCTCTTTTTATGGACTTTTCTTCTTTTCCACTTACTTTCCGACTTATCTTCATTCATAATATATTAAAAATCCGGTTATCATCTTGGAGTATCTACTACACATCTTCATTTAGGAACTTGCTCAAATTTTACTTTCATATATCCACAACATATAAATTCTTTACTTTCTATTTATCAAGATCTAACATACGTCACCAGTCGATAATCTAGAGGAGATCCACAACCATATGGCAATCTAAACCCAACAAGGAAGTTAAATACCATGCAGCTTCAGGGACCCTACTATATGTCGCATTCATGTTCTTCTTATGTCAACGCCTTACGGTATGACCTATCTTCTATGGGTGATTAGAATAGGCATATATTTTTAACTTTCTTTATTGTTCCAACTCATAGTTGCATTATCCATCTTTTCAGAATATGGTCGCAACTACTATTACGGTCAGAATTTATAGGGTTTTGCATATGATATATATAATTAAAAATACAAATATGTTCACTTAGTGTATACTAATTCTTATGATTGACTTACTTATGCTCTGGTACCAAATGTAACAACCCACATTTTAACAGGCCTACATTTTCACTAACTCGAAACCCAAGTCCACTAGGGTATAGATCGTTGGTGTTGATACTGTTGGAACTAGACTAGTCCACGGTGGAAGTTACAGGTGAATTTCCAATTTTTTTTACCCAATTGGATCTTTTATTGGGCCTATGAAGTCTAACTGAATTAGAACATTTTTAAATTTTATTTAAATAAAATCATTTATTTTATTTAAATTCAAATATATTAAGATGAAGTTAATTTTATTTGATTTAGTTTATACATAAATGTATCATATACATATATGTGTGAGTGCACATGTAACATAATAATCCGTGAAATGTATAATATGCTCATATGTAGATGCTGGGATTTACGTTGCAACAGACATATTAGCTCATTTTTTATGTCATGTATGTTGTCCAAATATTTGCATGTATATGTGTTACAATATATATATATATATATATATATATATATATATATATATATATATAATGACACACACACATTATGTATAAATATATTATATATAATAAATGAACGTAAAACATTTATATATAGATAAATATATATATCGAAAGAGAGAGAACAATTATTAAAAATTATTTTAATTCAAAATAAACTTAGTTTTACAAACATAATAATTTTAGTATTTTAATTTGTATATATTATGAATAAAATAATGTTTTCATCCATAAATAATTAACATTAAATAATTTGTTGATGAAATTTCAAATTTTACAATTTTCAAAAACCTAGGATCATAAAATAGAGCTTAAGACAATTCTAGAGATTTTTCAAAGTTAAACTATTATTTTTAAATGCAAATACATTGATCTCGGCAATAATTATTTAATATATAATAATATATTATTAAAAATTCAAAATTTTAAAAATTCTAGAATCATGAATGAAAAGCTACGAAATTTTTTGAAGAATTTTTCAATTAAATTATTATTTTTAATAAATCATAAAATGTTTTACCGAAATAATATTAATATTAAAAATAATAAAATTTATTCAAAAATTCCTAAATTTTTAATATATGTTTCTTAAACGATATAATATTTTAAAAATAAAATAAAATTGAATGTTTAATGTAATAATTAATTTATATGTAATAAACATTCAAAAATTCAATAAATGTTAATTTAAAAATATGAATATATATGTGATGATTAATTTTCAAATTCATAAATTCATATTATATATTTATATAAGTGTACTAAATTTTTTAAATCATATATATGTCTTAAATATGCATATAAGCTATTATAAGAGAGAAAAATACAATAATACATATGTATATATGAATTTATTAATAAATATATATAAAACAATTATAATGACAAAAATTGATTTTATATAGTAAAAAATATATTTGTCTATACATAAATCAAATAGTAAAATAAAAAAATTATGCATATAACCAAACTGAGTTATGACAACCATCTACTTATAAAATTTCACATAATTAAACATATAGTAATAATATATTTAACGGATATGAATTTGCTCATTATAGGATCATATAATATAATTTAATTACTGTAATATGTATTAAAATTACCAATTTAATGATTCCTTTGAATCCACGTTGAAGCAACGACTTCCGTTCCTTTTACCGTTCTTGATTCATCAGATTGCAAGTCTGGAATCACCGACCTCTAACTATCGAATAATATTATTTTTGTTTGAAATATATTTGAGAATTTTGGAGTAGATTGAATGCCATGTTTTAACTAGCAATGTAGAAGGTAATGGCGAGGAAAAAGGTTAGTGATTTTTTTAGATATATATATATATATATATATAGGGTTGTACTACAGAGAAACGACGAAAACCATTTTACCCATTCTTACTTTATCTCAACCCATTATCTCCAAGCCAATTTCCTATGTTTTAGCCACCCCTAGATCTTCTCAAAAATGAAATTTTGAAGCCCTAATGATGGGCCTTAAACCCAACTAAGCCCAAGCCAAAATACTATGCAATTAAATCTAATTTAATCGCTTGTCGATGTTGTATATCGATCGATATATTTACAACTGTTACAAATCTATATAACATTATTTATTTCACAAATCGTATTCAAATTTTATAGTTAATATTTCATAAATATTAATTAATTTAATTAATTTATAACAATTATAAACTAATTAAATTGTTAGGTCTTAAGGGTATTCATCATTTCGATCGTGTAACTCTTGGGTGTAAATTTGTTCAGCGATTAACATTGAACTATTCTAATGTTAACTTTCAAGCATCACTTAGCAGGTGGTGTGACATTATGGCTAAATTTATCGCTTACTCATTTACGGTAAAGTCCAATTTTAGTTTAATAAGCATTACCTGGTTGTGACATTTGTTTACACCAATTCTCTTCGTCAAAATTACGTCACTTTGGACTTATGAAATTTGGTAATGGTCAAAATTTCAACCTCGTCCACATTCAAATTTATATCTAAATACGAAGTCCTTGGTTCAATAATAACTATTATTATTAACTGAAATGCTCTGGCCTGGGACTTTGACTTTGAGTTGATTTGAGTTGACCGTGATACTAACCGCATATAACGGAGAAGATAAATCCTCATTTGAATAGTGTTTCACTTTCAATACTTCCACTAGACCCAACTATAGTCACTTGATAGATGCCATGCCATGATTTGGCTATAATCAAAGTGGAGCTTTCACATTGAAGATCCACATTATTCTCAAGTCTAGAGAACTGTGTAAATCAGTCACATCGATATTTTCTGTTTGACCTTAGTTATAACCAACAGAAAACTATCGAGTGAGTCATTCCATAGTTATCCAATAATTGTTAGTATGTAACCCCTAGGTGTCGCCAGCAGTCATGAGTAATACACTTCCCAATATTTGAAGAGCGTTACGTATTCCAGTCTCAACAGATACATCAATAGCCAGTCTCGATGCATCTTGATTATGAACATTTAAAATGGTATATTTGTTTCGTTGTGATAAATTGCTCACAGTTACAACACTCTGTAACTACTATCACAAAATATACCATTATGGATTTATCTATTAAATATACTTTTAATTAAGTTAAGTAATTAATATAATTACGTTATATCAAGCATATAATAGGAAGAAAATACCTTTTATTTTGAACAAGATTGGTCACCGAGTTAGACATATGTAACAAATTACATAATTGCCCCTAGAGCATACACCTAACTCTATCAATCTTCCACTTGCACTTGGGGTCAATTATAGAATCTAATTCCAACTTCTCCAATCAGTTTTCTCAAAACCAATTAGGTCAGTCTTTAGTGAATGGGTATGCTATTATGTTTAATTATCTACTTTGTCGATTAACTCTCTCTAACACTGATAAACTGCCTTTATCATATGGAACGATTCGAAGTATGTCTTTCGACTTCTGGTGAGCTTTAAGTTCTATCATGACCAATTTCATGACATTGTTATCCTATAAAAATATTGTGGGATTCTCAACATTTAGAATCACCTTTGGCTCAATTATAAATTTATGCATTTATATCTACATACATTGGTTATTGTAGTGTTATTTAAGTTAATGTTCTCAACATTTCGTTGAATCGACCACATTCACTTTTATTTTGAAAAATTTTCAAATTAAAGATTTTAACTTGAATTTTAGCATTGACATGTTATACTCAATATCACTTATAAAAGTTTGTGTCCAAACGTTCCATCATAACGAGTTCATTGTTTCTATAAACAATTGCCTAGTATTTCATAAATACGTGAGAGTACCTCAAACAACCATTTAGTGATATCAATTTGGATTTTATATTTGCTCCATGTATCAAATATATAAACAAAACATAATATCATACACAACATTACCTGTATAATAATTTCTATTGCTAATGCATAAGAAATCCAACTTACATGTTCTTTTAATAAGGCGTTCTAGTATATCATTTTGAGACAATTCCTATATCCTTTATACTCACCATAAAAGACATCATTTACAATCCAAAATTAAGTATTAAAACAACTAAAGTTGATTTTAATACAATCATATTGTTAAAATCAACAATGTGTTGTTTACTTATAGTTTAGAAATATCAATGTACCTTTTAACATTCTTTCTTATGAACAAACACTTCCCCTACACTTCGATTGAAAATTAAACTATTTTATTTCTATCAAAATACTTATTCAATCTTGATGCTTATAAAATGATACATTCTCATCATTTCTTGGATCATATCCAAAGACTCACAAACCCAATATCATTCCCACTGACTTCAAGGAATTTTTTGTTAATATAAATGGCTTACTCTAAAAAAAATTATTTATTTTTTTCCGTTTCATTACATAAGTACCAAACACTAAGACTTATCAAGCGATAATTTTATGAGTCAATATGAATTAACTCGAGCATGTTGAATACCGAATCTGTTATGCTAATTCAACAATCCAAATTTGCGATATTGTTCTTAACATTGCTTATTTAATTCCAACCACATTAGTGTTTCTAGTAAAGACACAATCTTGGCTGATGGATCACATCTCTTTGATTATGGCCACCGAAATCATACTTCGATAGCGTTCTTGGAATTCTTTCAGATCTGCGCATCATACTATATAGAGTCAACAATCTTATTGGTTTAATTGAACAACCAAGGGTAATGTGTATTTTCGACATTAATAAGAAACTCATAGTTTCTCTTCAATGTACGAGAATATTTATTAGACATTCTAATGTTATGTGTTCATTTAGGTTAGTTAATTTCACTTCATCTCATATAATCAGTTCTATCTATGGATCGGATCCAATTCCTTCTAACTACCAAAAATTTCTCAAAGAAACTCATTCACAATGAAGTTGATATATATATATATATATATATATATATATATATAAACAACAATTATTTATTAGTGCAAATAGAATAGGGACTAATAAATGCTTTATGAACCTTTTTATTTATAAAACTGATTTTAGTTTACATAAATTATATTCAAAGCATAAGTATGTCATTTGAGTACGCGATCCTTCATGAACAATTATTACGTGCAATCTCTCGACTCGCACAACCTGCCAACTCCTTGGCCTAGGATATGTTGGGATTTCTTATAAATCCTTATCTTGTATGATTTTGTAAACTTGTTTAGATGAAACAATATTAACCTTGTGTACTAATCTTAAGTACATAACCTTATAGAAAGAAACTAACTCAATTTCACTCACAATTAATCGTAAATTGCCCAACAATGTTATCAATGCATCATTATGTATCACATGGAGGAGTGATTTTGAGATTGAATCTATATTCAATTTTAGGTACATTTGTAACTCTTTCCAATAAACTCACTTATTTGACCAAATCAAATCATTTTGTTCTATTGCATGTTATTTTATTTACTTTTCTTTTATATTATATGATTTTATCATAAACATACTATATGTATATCTAATACACATGTTCATGTTGGTAATAAATCAACGATGAATATAACAAAGTATGTGGAACCCTTTTGGTATTAATAGACTTGTGACTACACACATCAATATGTATTAATTCAAAGAGTTTATCAACCATTATGATGCTCTCAATGAATGTGTGCATAGCCGTTAATTGTTGATATAACTGACCTTATCATATGATTCATAATCATATTGTAAAATTATTTCTCAAAACTACGGCTTAGTCTATAATTCCAAAACAACTGTAAATAATATTAGATACATATGTTTTTTTGTGTTGCATCACTTTTACTATGAAAACAATTCCATACTATAGTTCTATTTCATAATGAATATTCATAATACTCATATTGAAATATAGTTATATCTGTTTTTCAGTCAATACCAAAAAATAAACATTATTTCACAAATAATGTTCGGTACATTTTACAAAAACAATTTTCATAATTTGATGCAATTATTAGGTGCTATATGGCATGCTCCTACTATTTCCTCCATTAGTATAGTAGTGTACTAAATTTAGAGATCCACCATTCACTTAATATTATTAATATTGTTTTCTTATTTTGTATGCTGCAACAAGTTTATAGAGGAGAGTTCTTTGATGAATTATCTTGAACTCATAGAAATAAATGTTATAGAAAACAATTTTCTATATGAAAAAAATTTTGGAATAAAAATCATATTTCATATTCCAATATCAAGTATCAGTTATTATTACAGTTCTTGTTTCCAATGTTATTCTACGAAGAAGAAGCGACCATTTAAAAGAAAACCTTACTACAATATCATAACAAAACTTTTACAAAAGCGCATTCGATATTTCTTAACATTTAAGATATCAAATATGTTGCACTTTATGTAAACCGATCAAGATGACATTTCAACGATCGGTTTCTTAGATGCATTTCATAGTTTATGGTCTTGTGTTACATTAACACAATATGTTCCTTTTGAAATCATTCAAGTCGAACACACGATCTTAAAATACTGCTTATTGGCTTACTTTAAATGAACTAACTTCATCAAAATATTTTACCCCACAAACTATGACTGTTCACCATATAACGTTTACATGTGAAAGTAGATGGATCAAATATCCGTAGTCTAGAATTGCATTTAGAGTTCGAAAACTCATAAAATGCAATACATGGTCTGAACCAAATAAACATATAAATGACCAACTTATAAATGTATTAAGTAGCTGAAATTGGGCACTTGCATGGGTATAGAAACGTTATATAACATGCAATTACAATTTTTTAGTAAGTATATATTATATTTCTATTTGTCAACTTTCAATTCAGTTTGTTTATATATGTTAATTGACAAACGTTTTACCAGTCATATTAAATTCACAAATGTATCATTGTAGATAATTATAACATTATATAAAATATATTCTTACAATATTAGAAATGTTAAATGTTTTAATTTCATTTTTTAATAAGGCTCCAACTAGTCTTTTATATTTCTCCAAACCCTAAGAAGAAACATAAAAGTCTTACAACTTCACTAGAGGGTGTTAGGACTCATTTGTTTTGGTACTCTGACCTTGAGTTTACTCAACAAATCATATCCCCACAAACGATGGATAACTCGTTATCGGTTGTATCATATACAACTCCTAACCCATTTTTCCTTGTTCTAATCTTATTTCGAACTTGAGTTTGGTCAACAAATCGAAAGAGATTATTCACTCATACTTACCATATCATGATGTCCTAAGTGTAGTATATGTATCTTGAGTTTGCTCAACAAATACATATAGTTATCTTACCTCATCTTTTCAATATATTAATAATACTACGCATAACATCCCTAGCTTGAGTTTGCTCAACAACTAAGGAGTATGCAAGTAATTTATTAATATATATATATACACACTATAAAATACAACATTATATTGAAGATACATAATCTTTAGTATATATATTGAGTGATATCGACTTATAGAATAATATATTTCTTATGAAATACCCCAGCGATTCAAGTGTCAGACACATAGAAAAACACGGTATATGTGTTTATTTCTCAAGTCTATTTGGGTTTTTTTAATGTTTCACATTTAGTTTATACATATATCATATAAGTTTTATTGTTATATAACTTTTATATTTCATTTACTTATATAATATCTTATATATAATATATCATATATTAAATCTCATCTAATTAATTTTAATCAGTTAACTTTTAATTAATTTTAAATTAGTACTCCAATATAACTTTAATATTGGACATATCTACTATAACATTTACATTGTATACTGTAACTTTTATAGTGTAACACACATATACCATATATATGTTTATTTTCTTTAATTAATTAACCTTTAATTAATTTATTCAATTAAATAATTTTTATTAAAATTTGTTAATTTCAAAATTTATCTTGTATACATACACGTATACTTATGTTATCTTAAACATTTTAAAATAACATAACATATATCAACATATGTAATACATGCATATATATGCATTAATTAATTTACATATTTAACTAATTTATTTTATCAATCTTATTAGTGAAACACCTCACACCCCTTAGTATACCCAAAAGGTGCACATTAAAGAATGTGGTGCATTATAGGTGTAGCTAAAACATTACAGAGACTAAGATTCACAAGACAAATAAATAATAACAACGGAAACATTCAAAATTAAACTTCATTACTTCATAAAATAAGTCAGTAAAACAACATATGTCTTAAAGACCAAATACACATGTCTCGTGAAAAAAAAACACCATATCGGTCACATCATCAAAGTACATAGACAATAAAAATCATCTCTCTCATAAAGTACGAGTACATCAAAAAGAAAATTAAAGAAAACTAAAAAGAAGAAGAATACATGAAGAAAAATTCCGCAACCAAATCTTCAGGAAATCTGAGTCTACTGTCCTTGCCTCTGCTGGCCTATGGGGGAAAAGGGGAAATATTGGAGTAGGTCAGACTTTAAGTCTGGTGAGTGTAAGTAATTACTAGAATTTCTAAGCAAGATAAAGATAATAGACTTAACAACAATTCTAGTATAAAAGGAAATAAAGGAAAGATAAAACTGAAATAAAATACCAATTAACTGTTTGCTTTGATTGTGATTGCTTGCACTTGTCTTAGATTGTTGTGATTAGGCTAAAACCCTAATCCTATTTTAACTAGGCCTAATCAATAATCTACTCGTTGATTGGCCTTCTATCTCTGTTGTGCTACTGTGGGCTAGTCCCATTCTGTGGGTCCCACAGCAAAAGTGCAACGAGTAGGATTTTTGACTCTCGAAAGTCGACATTAATACGTCCACTGTATCAACTGCCGAGCAATCGAATGCCGGAAAACCGAACCGTTAGGGTTAAAGAAGAGGTAGAAGATAGAAGAAGAAACAAAGAAAAAACAACATGTATAATATCAAAATCTCAAAATCGCAGCGGAACAACATATAATAGATAAATGAATAATCTTTAAAACAAAGAACTATGTCAGTTACATTACATCACATTACATTACATTACATTACATTACATTATCAAAGTTTACAACAACAACAACGGAAAAGAAATACTATATACTAGTTGATACGCCATGCCATCCAGCTTGCTCCTGATCTCCACAGCAACTCCTAATTCCAGAATAACCTGATAACCTGACTATAGACTGCCCGTGTGAAAATTGGTGGACACCCAAAGTTTAGGAAGAGAACAATAAACTCCAGGTCAGTCATGAGACTGGTGTGAGAACTTAAATAGTTTATCTTTTAAAAATAAACGAGGAATATTTTCAAATAGATTCGCAATGCTTTTAAGAAAATGAGACTACCATAAGGCCTCCCGCACACACACACAATGCAAACGCAGAATCAGAGGAGATTTCTCCTTATGATAGTCAAATATGCTTGATACGCAAATTTTCTTTGATATTATTATTATAAGTGCAAAGTGTAGGAAAACATTTCGAAAGTATAATATAAATCTTAGCCAGCATAGATATTTCGCACTTATGCCTACTATAGCTACCATCTAAACAGTGGTGACCACCATAAGTAAATGGCAGGTTCTACAACTAAAACCGTACAAGGTTTCGTATTGGAGTTTGGATTTCCAACAAATGGTCAGGCCAAGGAACTTCCCATTGCCACATGGGTACGCCTCTGGAAAGACGCCCCGAGAACCTAACCGGATCTCTGCCAACACAAGGCCGGGTTACCCCTAGCTGGGTAACAACTGACATGAATATGTCATCCCCCGGTCGAAACCGACCTAAATCCTGGGATTCACCAACAACCACAAAATAATAAGTTTGCAGCAACAACATAGGTTAAGTATCAGGGCTACATACCATAATACCACCTCTATCCAGAAGGAAATGACATGCACTAAGGGGGCGATATCCCCTAATAACCTTGCCGCATCTTTCCTGTTTTGACCATTATCGAGGTGTGAGGTCCGACGAAGTCTCGTCCACAAAGCTACGCTTTTCAAAAAAGCCACGCTTTGATAAACAAATGCTCAACAGCACTTCATATGCCACATTACCAATTTGGGAATATATCACTAGTAACCATCAACTACTTAACCTCTGAGCTCGTACATCTCAGAGAAGGGTGTTAAGCCAAGAGAATAAATTCTCCGCCACTAGCAGAAATATATTTGATAGAAACCAGCTTTACATCTCAAATTGTAATGTCAGACGCACATCCATACAAGTCCATTCTGGGTTCGAACAGAACCGAAGGCACTTCCAAAGAAGCCCTTGCAATCCGGATATTCACTAATCACGACCGGACTTCCCATTAAAAAGGGTGACAAAATCTCTAAATCGGAGATCAGCCATGCAGAGACATTCGACGGTAATCCTTTCATTTTCGAAAATATCTGGTCTTCAACACCGGTCTTCAAGTGCTATCCATTACGACATATCATTATTCAGAATGGGATTTATGACACAAAGGTCCTCTCCCCGCTAAACCGAATAACCAGCGCTAATTTTAAAAATAAGTGTAGCATTCAAATCAAGCAAATCACAACAAATACCCATTTAAAGGTAATTATTGATAGTCGGTTATTTAACTATCAAGGCCAATAAACAAATATCCAGCACCATAACAATCACTGGGCCTTTTTTATTAATCTTCCATAAATTAAATAACTTGCCAGGTATTCACTTCAATCTATATTTAAAAAGATATATTTTCTAAACCATTTCAATTTCTACATTGGAAAACATTTCCAAATACTTATTCATTTTCATCTCAAAATGGTTCATTTAAACCAATTAAATAAATCCGTACCGATTTACTTCAATTTACGTTCCAAATCCGTAAATTTATTTCCACACTTCAAAAATAAATCAATGTTCATTTTTAAAACAATTTTTCCTTTCCTTTATAGATTCCATGGTGAATTCATATTTCCAAAATATCTATTAATATACGATTCTCAATCGATTTCAAATATTCAATTTTAATTTATCTTTAAAAGATACAATCTCAGAAATCATTTCACTTCATATTAGAAAAACATTTCCATACTTATTTAATAATAAGTAATTCACAAATCTATTTATTTTCAACATTTAGAATATATTCAATATACTTAAATCAAAATTTAGTATATATTTTATTCTTTAAGGAAAACATTCCCTTAAACACATTTATTTGAGTCAAAATGAATGTTACGTAAAACATCGTTACGACAACTCAAAATCACTAGTATAGGGATTCGAAATTAAGATAGATATATAAATCCCAATACTATATAAAACATTTCCTTTCGAAAATCATTTACTATAACAACAGTGTTATAGTCCATTTTTTCCTTATTCCTCGAAAATGTCTATTTCAACAGCGAATGTTGAAATCTATGGTTTCGATACTTAATACATTTTAAAACATCTTTAAATCGTTTTAATTCTATTTAAAACATCACTTCCCCAAAACATTTCTTTAGTATATTATTCACTGTCCCAAAATCGTGAATATACTTCGTTAACCAAATTCAACATTTTTCTACACATTTTATCTAAAGGATTATCCACTGTCCAAAATCATGGATATATTTTCTTAAATAAGCTATAATAATTAACTCATCAAAATAAGTCATTTTCGGATTTATAAAACAAGGTTTAAAATTTCCATTTATATTTTATAACAACTTCAACTTAAAAAAATCACTTTATTAACAAATTCTATCAATATCCATTTACACACCAAATCTAAGTTATAAGCAAATTACTTATAATTTTCTATTTACAAATTCATTCATTTTATAACTTCACAAATCGTGGATTCTATTCTTTTATAAAATCCATTTATAACATCCTTTTAAAACGTCTTTAAAACTCCTTTATAATTTCATCACTTTGATTTATAAAAATTCAATTTTATAAATCTTATATATATAGCTTTTATAATAAATTCAAAAATCTCTATTTAAATTATTTTATAAAATCATTAACTCCATATTTAAAAAATCACATTTTAACTATATTTCACAAAAATCATAAATTTTATAACATAAAAATTATAACGTTTATTTATTTAAAATCGATCAATTCCAAAATTCAATAAAACGTATACTTTCAAAAATCACTTTAAAAATCCTTTTAAATTTGAAATCGTTACTTTAACATTTTTAAAACTCCAAAAATAGGCCCAATGCTGCAACAGCACTAAATATAACAATCGCGGAATCCAAAACATCATATTTCATATGATAACAGAATATATCACAATATCTGTAAATAAATCAATACGGGTGAGGAATCCAGTTGGATCCCTCCAACTTGTTTCTCTGCATCCACAGATGTTAGCACAATACCAATCCCGTTTCAAGACGCAATATCGCGGTACATGTGTTCATATAAAATATTATCCGCTATTATGCGGTGCAATAGGGTCTCATCCGCTATATAATGCGGGAAAATCAACTCCAAGTACACATATAATACCAATTCCACTTCAAGGTGAAATATCGCGGTATATGTGTTTAATAAATAACATCCGCTTAATATACGGCGCATAGTGTCTATTTCAAAATAATAGATAACAATTTATCATTCAATCACGCAATCAAGCAATTTTAAATCTAATTATTTAAAATTTAAATCGAAACAGATTCGATTGAGTGAGAAGTTCTCACCTTGCTTTCAATAACAGTTGCAGTGTTTTATTTCGAATAAAATTAAACGCGCGTTTAATTTTACCCAAAAATTTCACTAGCTCCAATCAACTCCAATCCAGCTCCATCGCGTAGTGTTCGTCCATACGAACCCAACGCAATTCGTTTCGTGCGTTTTCGATCTCGTATGAAAGAGTTACAATATTTTAAAGTTTATACAAATTAAAATATAAATAAATTTACATTTTATTTTTATTTTTTTAACCTAACTATTTCTGGCCGTTGATTTCAGAGTACAAATCCAGGGCGTGACTTGCTTTCTTCCCCAAAACGTTTGCTCCCAGGTCAACCCACGGCCGCCACTATCATCAATTTATCGAGCCACCATCGTCGACTTTCACGTCGATCAAGAACCACCATTCGAACGACCATCAGAAACTCCACCTTCGGCCCAGATATGGGTGAGCTGGTCAGCCCCTGACCTCAAAACACGTGCATGAACCGACCACGAATGCGAGCCCCTAGCCTCCACATCGAGCCTCTATTTCCAATCTCCACCGTTGATCTTCTAGAGCTCGATTAGCTCTACAACTTTCATGTTGAAGGTTTCGGCTAATTGTCTATGGATTTGGAGAAAATAGAGGAAGAAGAAGCACAAATTTCAGCCATTGAAATTTAACTGGCGGCTAGGGTTTTATTCTAGGGTTTGATGAAAATTAGAGAATAATGGGGGCCTTGAATAGAAAATTGACGAAACACTATTCACTCGAATTTTTCCGAACTCCAAACGAAGCATGCCGGCTGACGTTTGTAGGGTTTTGCCTACGTTCCAAACACAATGGAACGTGTTTCGGAAGCAAATTTGATCATATGTGCGAGTTATGAAAATAAACGATCAAATTTAAATTAAATCGATTAAATTAATTTCTATGCGTTTTGGCTTGCCTCGGACAAACTGTAAATCCGATTGACACGAAATTTGAAATCTTACATTAATTTAACATTACGGATCTAATGAAATTAGTTTCGTCGAAATTCGAGACTATTTGAAAAATGGATATTTTAACTCGTCAATTAAATATTAAAATAATCAATTTTCACAATTTAAATTTTAATTCAATTTGAAAAATTCTATAACATCATTCTAACTCAATACGATTTAATACAACTTTACGAATCAATTTTAATCATATTAAACCCAATTTCAAATTATTTCTGAAATTTCATATATTAATTATTGATTTATTTATCCAATTAAATCCAGATATTAGAAATATAATTTATTCAACTTACAAATTTTACTTGTTAATATTTAAAATCAATTAAATATACGAATCTCAAATGACAGAAATTCTGGGTCGTTACAAACTCCCCCCCTAAAAGAATTTCGTCCTCGAAATTTCCAAGTAAGAAAGAGTTGCAGAATCCATTAACTTTCTTTTCAAAACCATTTCAATTTAGATTTCAAATTCACTTAAGTGTTTAACTTTCCCAAAATCCAATAGTTAAAGTTCTAATAAAAACTTTGCTAAGTTTTCAAATCATACTTAGTTATCTTTTCAAAACCAACTAATATTGTTTAACTTTTAACTCCAAAATCAAAATTATAGTTTTCAAAAATTTTCAATTTTCTCAAAAATATTCTAACGCCTTAAATTTTCAGAAAAATTCGCCATAGTCACCTTTGCGCGGCTCGATCCCAAAAAAATGCCAATATATATATCACAAATATACATCTCATCAAGTAAAGAGGCATCCCGCAGGGAAAAAAGTGTAAAAGTACGATATGTAATCCGAGATATGTACCTTATATATTATTAGCGAGCATATGCGGCTAATATAGTGTGAAAGCGAGCTCCAAATGCAAAGCAAGTGCAATCCACACCTACTAAACACTCAACAACAATGAGAAACATATATATAGAAAAGTAATATCAATATACAACATATACCAGAACAACAACTACATGTGCCAATATAACAAATGCAACAAAAGGCAACAAATCCAACCATTAAACAACTGTCATCCAACAACAATTCCAATCATCAAATCAATATACATTCACTTCTCATTAATATTCAACGAATTGGTTTTTCATTTAATCACATTTGATTCATTAACATTGGACTTTACTAACATTCATTTATTCAATTAGTTTATATTCACTAATTCACATTCAAGTTGGTTCACTTCCACATTCCAATCAAATTTCATAGCTTTCCATTTATCAATTCAATTTCATTAACACTTTGCTTTATCGCATCAAAAAAATAGTTCTCGAAGAGTTGGAAAGGCTAATAGTAAGATGGGTGCACATGTTGATAGTAATGGAGTCTTGAGAATTGATAATCGTATTTGTGTTTCTAATGTTGATGGTCTAAGACAGGAAGTGCTGAGAGAAAACCATCAATCTTCACTTTCATTTCATTCCGGTGTCACTAAAATGTATCAGATATGAAGAAGTTATACTGGTGGAGTGGGATGAAGCGCGATATTTCTACCAATGTTAGCAGATGCACAACTTGCCAGCAAGTTAAAGCTGACCACAGAAAGGCAACAGGTTTGCTTCAACCACTGGAGATTCCAAGTTGGAAGTGGGAGAAGATTTCTATAGACTTTATAGATGGGCTACCAAGGACTAGAAAGGGTAATGAAAGCATTTGGATGATTGTCGATAGACTGATGAAATCCACTCACTTTATTCCAGTCAAGTCCACTCGTACTGCTTCGAGTTTGGCCGAGATATACATGAGAGAAGTTGTTAAACTTCATGGTGTACCATCTAGTATTGTATGCGATAGAGACCCTATTTTCACTAGTAAATTCTAAAAAGCATTTCAGGATACTTTGGGCACCAAAATGAATCAGAGCACAGCTTATCATCCTCAAACAGAAGGCCAAACTGAGAGGGTGAATCAGATTTTGGAAGACCTTCTCCGAGCTTGTATTATTGACTTTGGTGGATCTTGGGAAGACCATCTTCATTTGGTGGAATTCACTTATAATAGTAGTTACTAGGTAAAGAAACTGAATTTCAAATTTGAATAAGTATATTTGAATTTGAATTAATTAACTTTAAATAAATCAGGCAAGCATTGGTATGGCACCGTTTGAAGCCTTATATGGACGGTCGTGCAAATCGCCAGCTTGTTGGATCGAGTCTGGAGATCGACTAGTGCTTGGACCAGAAATAATTTTGGAAGCTTCTGAAAAGGTTGAAGAAATCAGGAAGAAGATAAAGATGGCACAGGATGGACAGAAGAGCTATGCTGACAAAAGGAGAAGAGATCTCGAATTCAGAGTAGTAGACAAAGTATTTCTAAAAGTGTCGCCTTTGAATAATATTGTTAGATTTGGAAGGAAAGGGAAGCTAGCTCCCCGATTTGTTGGTCCGTATGAGATTACGGAAAGATTCGGAACATTGACCTATAGAGTTGCACTACCAGAGAAGTTCGCCGGTGTGCACAATGTGTTCCACGTCTCACATCTTCGTAAGGTTGTGCACGATCCATCTATGACCATTCCCACTGCTCAATTGAAAGAGATAGTTATCGAGCCTGACTTGACTATTGAGCGAAAGCCACTTCGGATAGTCGATCGTGAGACGAAGCAACTTAGAAGGAAGTCAGTCAATCTCATCAAAGTACAGTGGAGTGCAGATGAGCGAGATTGCACATGGAAAACTAAGGATGGTATTCGGGATTCAAACCCCGAATTACTAATTTCAGGTATAATTCAAATTTTTTAAAATCTATCTTGACTTTTCTGCTTACTTCATTCCTACTTCTCTCGTCTCGTTCCTTTTCGAGGACGAAAAGTTTTGAGTGGGGAGATTGTAACGACCCTGAATTTTCGACCCAAATTTAAAATTTTAAATCCATCGTTTTAATATAAATTTTTTGGAATTTATGAACGATCTCAATTAATGTCCGAACTTTATTTATAAGATGCGTCGAGTTAGTTATGAATATGGAAAAAGTTTCGTCGTAAAATATTGCAGTAAATTTCGTTCGCGTTTTACTGTATATCAGTTCATTTAAAGCTGCGTAAAATTTATCTTTCGAATCCAAATATTTTTATACAGTAATGTTGTAAAAATTATTCTGATCAAGTCGTCGTAATTCGTTTCGTCAAAATTCGTTTCGTCAAAATTCGTCATCATCTGTTCTATTCAAATTGTTTGCAAATCGAACAGTTTAAGCGGCGTAAATTCGAATTTTTATAAAACTATCGTATCACAATTATCTGTGTACCATTGGAAGTGCACCGTCGCACTGATAAAAACGGTATATTTATTCGTGCAAATCGGAGTTCGATGCAGATCATCGCGCTAATTTAACCGATCCAAACGGACCGGTTAAATAATATTCAGCCTAAATTGTAGCCCGTATCAATTCAAATTTGAAAATAAAACTTTGAGCTGAAGGAAATTAATGACAGTAGTAGGTAGATAGTGGTTGACTTGGAAAATTGGGATGGCGTTTCGAAATCCAAGATAACATTTACTGTAGCTTATTATACAAATAAAAAAAAGAACCAAACGTACACATCATATTCATCAGTAAAGGTACGAACCATCTCTCCTTCATCTTTATGCTTTCTTCTTCCTCTTGCATTTCCTTTCACTATTAAAAAAAAGTTGTAAAAAAGAAAAATCCAGCACCACATACATGCGCACGACCCCTACCGGCCTCCACCGTCCAGTTACACTCCTCCGCGCGTGCACGCGCAACCATGCCCCAGATCTCGCTCGCACCCCTCCAACGCCCCTTCCTCAAGCTGTTCACCACCCCTCCACCGCATCGTCGTGCCTTCCTAGACCGCACCACCTCCAGCGCCACAACCACCTGGGTGAGCGTCGCTTGAAACCACCTTCACCGAATGCAAACACCACCACAACCCGCTCCTCCCTGAACCACTCCACTGCTTCCACTCGCCGCAAACACCGAGCTTCACCTTGGCCACAAACTGTCCACCATCTCCTCTACCCACGTGTACACACTTGCCTACCCAGACCACCACTTATCACCGCCCCGACACCATTCCGTAGCCTCCAGCAATCGAAACAGTCCAGATTTCCGTGCCACGACCCTTTTTACCTCGTGTGTACCTGCATATGTTGGAGCATGTGCATGTGTGCATGCCGTGTGCGTATATGCGCGTGAGTATATGTTGCATCATGCAGAAAGGAAGGGAGGGAGATGAAACAGCCTTCGTTTCTATAAAAAAGTTGAGGAGGGAAACTGTGTTGATTCATGGGGAAACCATGTGTATGCAGTGTATAAAATGAAACAGCCTCTATTCATTTTTTTTTTGAAAGTGGAGATTTGTTCGTGCGTCAGTGGATATAATGCAGGCTTGTATTTTGAAGTCTCGGCTTTGTGAAAAAAAAGAGAAAGAGAATAGGTTAATGTCAGAAAGGAAAAGAAAGTAGTACTGTTGCTTTATACAATAGTGGCAGTGCACTCTGACTTTCAAATTACTGACAGAATATATACGCAGTGTGTATATTTGTTACTGAAAAATAGTAACCACTTTTCTCTTTCTTGTTGTGTGCAGAAGCAACCGATTGAGTCCCTTTTTGTAGCAACATTGATCTCTCGGCTTTCTGTTCTTTTCTTCGTCATTGGTAAACGCATCTATATAATTTTGTTAATTATATACGATGTTCACTTAAAATAATATCGTCTCTCTTTTGACGATAATTGCAATGTTCCATTTGTTCATGTTGTGCCATTTCTATTCGTGCTTCTTCGTGCTTCGCCGTTCATTCTCTAACCATGAAAGGTGAATTAATTTTCACGACTTATATTCTTATACGATAATAATCCAGTTGGGTTGATAATTGATTGATTTTGATGTTTATATTGGACGTTAAATTGTTGATGTTAAAGTGATAATTGAATTTGATATAGGGTAGTTAATAATTTAAAATGGATTTATATGTTAAATTGATTAGTTAGATATGACATCTTTTGATGGTTAAATTAATTGACACGTAGAATAGTGATAATTACACTTTGAACCATTGAATGTATATTGGATTAATTGTTGTAGTATAAAATTTGAAATTGAATGACAAGTGAAAAACCGTATAAATAACTAGTGGAATAATCTTTAATCTGCATGAAATGATAGTGTAGATTCTAGAAATAATTATATTAATTTGCATAAACAACAAATGTAAATTAATACGATTATTTCGGAATTATTTAAATAATTATTGGATTGTTATGTATGGTTGCTATTGCTTGTTTATTTACTTTGACACCATCCCAGTTATCACACCGCAAGTTCCCTTTGCCATGCTTTGATTTTTGAATTGAAATGGAATCAGGTTGAAATGATAAATACCCAAATAACTTGACTTAGGATAGGAAATTAAATGAAACCTGATTGGTCAATAATTTGATTTAAATAAAATATAGATTTTATTTGAATAATAATAAGGTTTTGAAGTAAAATTGGAATTTAAATTTAAATTAAAGGAAGATGTTAATATTTGAAATTTGAAACAAATATTAACGTAGTAATTGACGAAAGAACATTGTCTAAATTTAATTGATTAATAATTAAGTTTGAAATTATTAATAATTAAGTTTTGAAATTATTAATAATTGAGTTTGAAATTAGTAATAATTAATTTGGAATTATTAATAATTAAGTTTTGAAATCAGTAATGATTAAGATTCGAAATTATTTAATAATATAATGAGATCGAATTGTTTAATAATTTAATTTACATTGAATTCTTTATTAAGTGAAATTGAACCTCTTAAATAAGTGAAACTAAGTTGCTTTATTAACCGAGTCTTGAAATTATAACTAAGTGATTAAATAATAAATGAAATTGAATTTCTTTAACAAGAAAAAAATGCGATTTATCGAAACAAATGAAAGACTTGAAATTTAAAGTATTGGATTTGACAAATTTAATTTAAATTTAATTTGTAAGCTTGATATAATAAGTTGAACTTAAGAAAGTAATTTAATGAATTGGAAATTTAATTGAAGTTGTTTTAATGATAAATTAGTTTAACGAGCATTGAATTAAATCGATAATGAGTTTAAATCGATTTGAACGTTAAATTAAGTTTAGTTTAAATGATTATGGAATGAAACTTATATATGAATTTAAATGTATATTTGAATTGTTTAAATATAACTTTTGAAATTGAATTATAGAATTTTGTAATGAAATTTGGAAATTATGAAACGAAAAATTTTGGAAATTGTTTTGTAAAGACAAATGAAATGTTGAATTTCAAATTCTAATTGAAATTGAAATTGATTCGGATTTTGAAATTTATTAATCGACCAATCGGTAAAATAATTACGAAGGTTATTAAAGAGACCGGAATCGGTTAGGGACATACTCACTGTCTAAACCGAAAACTACTTTAATAACTATACGCGGAGTGTGATCCAGAATGAAGTGGTTGGAATGACGTACGCGACGAGTAAAGAAAGTGAATGATAATGGATAGCCTTGACACTTGTGTCAAATTGGAAATGACTAAAACAGGAACCGTGCAGGGCCAAATGGGGTTAGCTACCTCGAGCGAACACACTTCTTCGTCAACTACTCATTACTTAATATTGATTGGTGCGCACCCTTGAATTTGGAGTGTTGTTTCGCGGTGCTGCGATCGTTGCGGCGATGCTTTCTCACCAGTCTGGATCAGGCAAACGGTAGTTTCACTACCCTTGGGCATTGCCTCATGTGCCTTCTCATACTTGTATTCCCATATACGCGACCACTACGAATTTGTTTTGTATTATACCCATGGAGTACTCCCTGTTATCCCACTAGTTTATGGTGGAGTTTACATTGCTATATAGTCTATAATTCTATATGAAATGTGTTAAGGGGAACAATGGTAACGCCTTAACACTATTTTGATATTTTACTTTACTGTTAGACATTATCTATCTATCGTACGCTACTATGTATAAATAGTTTAGCGGATCTTGAAAGATGTTTATTCCATTCATCTTTGAGTTATTGATATTTTGAATCTGAACCATATTATCTGTATAAGAATATATGCCCTGATTCGAGTGTTTGTTTATGCTTATGCTTGGATCAGACTGAGGATTGCCATTGCTGTTCTACTTGGAGCTGAAGACGGAAGACTATCATTTTCTTATCTTATCAGTATTACTCTTTCTATTTGGACTATTGGACATCTATGTTGTTCTATTTCATTTTATTTGAGACATTGTTGTATTTATGGGTAGCTTCATGAACTATCTTATGACTATGCTGTATTTTCGCTGCACTATTCTATGATGTTATATTTCTGTGATTCTGTGATGATTCTCATTTATATATATATATATATATACACACACACACACTCCATTAATAATTCATGTTTTGTATTATTTAAGTTGACATGTATGGAATATCGTCAATTTAAATGGTACAAATATATGGGTTGTTACAAAAGAAGCTCAAAGTAGGCAAAAATCTATGCCGATAACCGAAGAAGGAAATTAGAATTTTCTATGGAAAATTTTGTGTTTATTCGTGTTTCACCAATAAAGGGTGTTGTGCATTTCAGTCGATCGGAAAAATTAGCACCTCGATATATTGGTCCATTTCCCATCACCGAACATATTGGTTCCGTCTCCTATCACCTTTTATTACCAGCTCAGTTTTCTGCTATTCATGACGTGTTTCACGTTTCTTAACTACGGAAATTCCTTAGGGATTCCGATTATATTCTTGAGCCCGGTGTTGTGGAAGAAATTGAAGTCATGCCTGATTTGACTTATGAGCAGCATCCTATTCGTATCATTGCATCGGAGGTAAAACGCCCTTGAAATAAATATGTCCCTCGTGTGAAAGTTCAATGGTCCTAAAATCCTAAGGATTGTTCTTGGGAATGTAGAGAATTCATCGAGTGAACACATCCGGATTTACTCTCTCGTGCTCTTTGAGGTGAACTTCTTATTTCAAATTTCTTTTGTGTTGATATGCTTTTATGGTTGTTACTTTTTATATTTTCTTCTTAAGTATTGCGAGGATGCAATTTCTTTAAGGAGGGGAATCTGTAACAACCTGCATATGTTACGCTTGTATGTTTAAATATTTTATTTAATTAGCATCGTTAGTTGGATTTAGGTCTGAAAAGCTACTTTTTCAAATAGTCAAATTAGGACTCGAGACCACTTCCATTGAGTTCAAAATGGCATTTGCGGCCTTTTTGAGTATAAGCATCGATATGTTTGGAACTAGTTAAAATTTTGACCTTTTCACATAGGACTTTGGGTTTGGGTTTCAGCCTGTTAACCCCAACTTAAGACTCTAGCTCCACCCCTACTCCACTTCATCCATTTCATTTCTATTTCCTAACACTTTAAGTTTAGGAACAATGGGGGAAGAGATTGGAAATTTATATTCCCAAGCCCTAGCTTCTTAGAAAATCCAGGTTTTAGCTCCAAATTTAAAGAGAAGCTTAGGTAAGCATCTCCTTCTTCTTCTCCATCTCAATCTCTCTCCAATTTCGTAAATTTCCTATAACTTAATTTGGGAAATTATTGCTTATGATCTTAGAATGGAGCTTTCAGAGTTGAGATTGAAGAGTGGTTGATCATTCTTTGTTTTCAAGCTTCTTCTTTCTTGTTTTTGGTGTAAAAGGTGAGATTTTTTTCCCACATCTATGTCTATAACTATCATTATTTTTAGGTATGTGTCACGAACCGCAAATCCGTACCCCTTAAGTCAACACTATTTTACAACAATCAACTCAAGTTGTACAGAAATACGAATCATTGGGTTAAAGAAGAAGAGGTAGAAGAAGAAAATAGAAAACAATAACAGAATCTAACCATCGCAGCGGGATAAAATATAATAGATAATAAATAAATTTTACTCAAAAATCAAATATCTCTGTTTATATATTACATCATCAGAGTACATCAATCACAGCTCAACATCAATATCATGCAAAGGATACACAACAACTCAAACAGCGGAAATATATATATATATATACAAGTACGAGAGTATGTATCGTCATCCATCTCGTCTCCTGTGCTCCCCATCATAATATCATGTATCCTATAATACTCGGTCTGACCCGAGCATTACAGTTAAATAACACCCGAGTCAGTCTGGAATACCAGCGTGAGAAAATCGCACCCAATTGATTATTAAAGTTTCAAAAATCCTTTGAAAATAAAAGCATCTCGTAAGACCACGCCACAAATAAACATGTCGGGTTTTTACCTTACGATAGCTAAAACATTTTTATAAAAGTCCTCTGATATTATAATAGTGTCTATAGAAAGTAAATAGAATCTAGCTGAAATGCTTGCATCTCACGTTTCAGCAATAGTTGGGCACAATCAAAACCGTACGGGCGCGTAGGGAAAATGGATTCCAACTAATGGCTAGGCACTGGGGTACCACCTGTCACGGTACCTGGTCTAGATCAGCGTACTAAGGAGCCACCCTAACTCCCTTGCAACACAAGACCGGAACCATCCCTTACTGGACAGTCCCGAGCAAGATCACCCCGCGGTTGGGATCAGCAACCGCCCACTAAGCCGAAATAAAAGGGACATCTGGACAGGGATGACCTCACCCTCCAGTGGGGGCTACCCACGAAGTCTTGCTGCATATCCCCTGATTTTCAGCCATTCCCATTTGGTGAGGCTTGAGGCTAAGCGTTACCATTTTAGAATATATCCCTTAGAATGCCCATCGTCCACCTGACGATGTTTCACAAGCATCATCCATACAAGTCCGTCCCGGGTTCGAACGGAACCGAAGGCACTATTCCTACTACATCCATTTTGGAAATATCCTCAGGATTAGTAGCGACTAGCCCTTGCACTTCACTGCTCCTTCTTCGAATCCAAAATCGTTTTTACGAAACGTACAAACCGGATCGAAGTGGTTTTCGAGAAATAAATCTCGATCTCGGTCTCTTCGAAACGATCAAGGCATTTGGCCAATATTGATAGTCGGTGATTTAACTATCAATTCTTATTCACAAACATCCATCAAACAATAAATAATTTCCCCAAATTATTTATTTATTGTAAAAATATCTTCACAAGACATATTTTCACTTTTCAAATTCCTTTAAAAACAGTTTTCAAAACTATCTGCCTTTCTCAGAATAAATTCCAAGTATTTCTCTTTCCACTGAAATCACCAAGCACAAATCTAGATTTTTAAAATAATTTAAAAACACTTTACTTTTAAAAAAATTATACTTTAAAACGTTCAAGTTAAAATTAGTTTAATAATTTGTTAGAAATACATACTATATGAATATTTGAAAATAAGGTTGCTTAATAAATATAAAACTAGATTTATACCTTTAAAAACATAATATCAAGTCATTCTTTAAATAATTACTACTATAATAGATTAAGAGACAATACTCACTTTCGAAAAGCTTGCATTTTAAAACAACTTTAAAACCTTTAATTAAAATTAAAAATTTACTTTGGAAACATACTTGGTTACCCAGGGAGAAGTTTCCAATCTCAATCACTTAAATCAATTCTCCAAATTGATTCCCAATTTATCCCCTTTGAAATAAATTTCTTTACTTACTCAATTCATTTCAAAATTCATTTATTATGGACTTTATTGTTATTATTAGTTTCTGTTTGATTTTTTGAATCTTGTTACTAAAATATACAAATTTTCAGGCTTTTCCCAATTTCTCCTTTATCCTTCAATAATTTAAATCTTAAATATTAAATAAATGTTTTGTTTTGTTTTGTTACATAATATTATTGAAGTTTTCAAACTTCATTAACTTTCTGTCTATTCAAAAATTCCTTTCCATATATAGAATTTTATCAATTAGCATTTTGAAATCACTAATATTCTTATCCAATTCACTTTAATTTATATACATTCTTTATAATTATTTCTTAAGAGTTCACTTCTTTTATTTCCTTTCAAAGTCCAATTCTATATATTTGGATAAAACAGAGTACCGAAATATTCAAGCAGTCTATAACATTCAATATTCTAATATAATTTATCACAGAATATCAATTACCCACAGCAGTGGGTATTAGATAATTTAAATAATTGTTGAGGGATCTAGTCGGATCCCTCCAACCTGTTTTCCCTGCATCCACAGACATTAGCACAATATAATATACCAATTCCAAATATACCATACTATAGTACATCAACCAATCCAATCATTCAAACAATGATTTAGATTTAATCATTCAAATTTAAATTTAAATTTAAACTGAGTAAGATTAACTCACCTTTTGCCTAAGATTGCCATTCACCTCAAACTCGTCTTGTTTCCGCGATTTTCAGACCTTGAAAAATCATTTTACATTTTATTAATATTCGAATTAATCGATCAATTAATTTCCGATTTACAGTTTAGTTTAATTTAACTAAAGATTGAAATTTAATGAAATAATTAAATTTCAAACTGCTTTCCTTCTAAATAAAAATATTCCTAGCGACCAAAATAATTTAATAAGTTTATTAGACAAAATTTTATCTCTAAAATACATTGTTTTTGTTTTTTTATTTATTTTCTTATTTTTTATTTTTTTAAAACAAAAATAGGCTATTAGACAAAAATGTATGTGGGTATATTTGACTAGTTACACAATTTATTTCCAAAATAAACCTAGTAAATCTAAAATGTATTTATATATTTTTTTTTCATTTCGAAACTATATCTATATGCATTTTAAAAACTTATTCTTGTGACAAAAATTAAATGAACCATTTACGCAAACGTAAATTTGACTAAATTTTTATTTAACAATTAATTAAATTTTCCTAAACTAATTTCCCCCTTCTTTACTTTGATATAACTCTACCATTTTATTTTATTTTTTATTTAAAAATCATTACTATTATTGTGAAATCCTATTTATATAAAATAATTTATATATATTTAAAACTGTTTTCTGTTTCTAGTAAACACACAATAGTTTATTTTACCTCAAAAAAAATTATTTGTTCAGCCCTTATATAATTTAAATTTGTTCATATATCTGCTAATCAAAATCAATTGAAGAACGAAACAAAATAAACTGAATACCTCACATATGCGAGCCAAGCAGCAAGAACTCAAATCACCAATGGACTCCTCTTCACCATGTTTACAGTCACGAGTTCGCCCACTTCGGCTTCGCTCGAGTTCGAGCTACTAAGCCTTGCAATCGACATCATTCCCCATTTTCATCTCACGATCTCCCTCCACTGCTCGCGCGTACGATTCACGAACACGTCCTGACGAAAACAACGTCGCCATTAGCCGCGCGAACCACCGACTTTGCATTGTTCACCTCTCCTCAACCGCGATCGCCACTCGAGTACCCAGCGAGCTCTGCGTCAAACCCTAAATCCCTGAAAAACACGTCGACCCGATAGATGCATATGCGATTGGGGTGATTGTTTATTATGTAAGAGAGGAGTTTCGATTTAGGGCAATTATTCGGCCAAAAATGATTCCGCCATTTTTATTTATTTTTTATTTTCTGAACGATCTGACTTTGTTATGAGAGTGGATTCGAGCGTAAGAAGGTGGAAAGAAAAGAAGAAGAAAAATCAGAAGGGTACAGAAGCAATGCCTTGCGTGTGAATATTAAAGAAAGTGTCGTACACACGTTGGCTTTTCGAAGAAGGAAGTCGTGAATAAACTTCTTTTTTTTATTACTATTACTGTTGGTTCGATCTGAATTGAAAGGCAAGCGTCAGTTATCTTATTATTATTTTTTCTCTAAAGGAAGATAGAGATAAACGAATTTAGGTTGAGAGGAGTGGCGTAGAAGAGAAGGTTTGACTATTAATTTAAATTCAATTTAAACGATATTAAATTTCAAAGCTGAATAATTCAGTGTTAAATTCAATTTTAACACTTCTATTATATTCAATGTTACCAATATAAATTTTATAAGCCTTCAAATTATATTTTAACAGGCTTAAAATCTCAGATTTCATATTTTATCCAATTTCAAATTATTTAATTTAATAATTTACTTATCAATAAATCGTGATACGTGAAATTCAAGTTAGAAGTAACATTTAAATATTTAAAATCGATTAAATATTCCAATTTTAAATGCTCGAAAATTCTGGGTCGTCACATTCCTCCCCCTTAAAAGATTTTCGTCCCCGAAATTACAAGTTAGGAAGAATGGCCCAATACCCGCTTACTTATCCTCAAAGCCAAACAAATTCGACATCCAACCATCTTTTTACAAAGACCATTATTATTCTTATTACCTTTTCCAACTTTTCCATAGTTTACAAATAATATTTGAATTACCAAAATTTTCTCAAAATTTTTCTAACTCCCTAAATTCTCGAAATTTTTTGCCTGCGTCTCCTTTGCGCGGCTGACTCGGTACAGTTACAAAATGGCTCTACGGCCTCCCAAATCCAAAAAGAAAACAAAAAGCCAAGTGGCTCAATCAAAATCCCAATCAAATTTCACGAAAATTGAAACACGTACCTTTTTGTCGAGCATTTCAAATTTTTATCATTTGAAATCAAGCCATATCTCCTTTCCCTTTAGATTACCTGCATATCCTACTTAGCACTAATATCCAAACACAACTGAAAACATTTTATTGACTTCCTTACCACTGTCAATATCTATTAATCCAAACATCATCTTAGAATATATTTGTAATGTTCAATTTGATGCACCATTCCATACTTAAGTTAGTATAATCATTTATGGGTTTCTTATATTTACTTTCATCTTACCAACTTAGTTTATATCTAATTCTCTAATTCTATTCAAGTTGATTCCTTCATTTACATATGAGTTCAATTCATCTTAAACTCTAAATTTTTAAACTTTATTACCCATTAATAACTAATTCATATCATTACTTTAACTTGGTTTCCTTTACTAATTTATTTTAGTTTCCAATATGAATTTGTTTGTCGTTAACAAAAATTTTCATAATTTTCTAACTCCCCAAAATTTCTGAATTTTTTTGGCAGAGTCCCCTTTGTACAGAGGAGCTTTTGCAATTTGACAAAAGAGATAAATAAATATACATCGACCCACCCGGTCGAAAAAACAAAAAACAGTTCATATTTCCTATTTTAATTGCGTAGGCGTACCTTATTTAGCATTTTTAAGCATGCAGCTTATTTATATAGCAGTTAATGCAATCAAATCCAGCCACACGGCTTCCAGGTACCTGTACTTACTCAATTTAAACATGTAAGTGCCGAATATATGCAGTTTAACTATATTTCACTTAGTTGCAATGGTTAAAACATATGAATTCTAAAGAAATGCACATCCAACATTTTCCGTAAGCAATTTTTACAACTTTCATAGTAATTCAATTGTTTCAATTAATTTACAAACCATTTGCATTCAAATTTGAATGGTTTAAAACTCAGTCGCTTACATTTAATTTATTCTTAAGCAATCTCAATTCATATTTAATTCCATTGCTTTCAAAATCAATTTATTTCACTCCTATCAATTCATGGGAATTTAATTACTCCTATTTGCATCCAATGACAATTTATTCTATGCTGTTTGACGAGATCTATGTGAATAAACAAGTATTTTGCTTTATAAGCAATTTAAATTGATTCCTTTTTAATTGATTCCATTCAATTTATTTTGCATACTATATTTTCATTCATTTTATTTGAATCCATTTATTTATGTTGGAACATTTCGTATTGGTCACATCCAATACTCATTTCATAATTAATTTGCAAACTAAACATTTGCCACATTAAATTGGTATTCGACTTCATTTAACCAATTCAAGTTCCATCTCCAAATTTCATTCCAATTAATTCCCTTTTATTTCAATTCATTCATGACCATTTATTTAGCTCGACCAATTCCAAGCTTGCATATTACTACCCATCCCCGAATTAATTCAAATGAAGCTTTAATTTAATGGTCTTCCAATTTTACTCGTAGCCGAGTTTCTAATTATTCTCCACGTAAGTTAATTTACTCAATTTATTTCACTTCAAACTGAAGTTCACTTCCATTTGATTCTTATTTATTTTATCCATTTTTTTATTCAATATAATTAGTCTATCCACTCAATCTATTATGAATTTTCATTACCTTAAATTTTTTTTTCTTCAACTCACCAAGTTCTATTTCAGTCCAAATTTATATTTACTTGATTCAAATTCAATCCAATATCATTAAACTTGGTTTAAGTTGAATTAAATTCACTCTCTTCGATTTATTCAGCTTAAGTCAATTTACTTTAATTTATTCAAATTTATACTTAAGCTCATTTTCATTTTACAAGTAAATTTTTCTCTTTTATTACTCAACCTAACTCGATTGATTACAAGGCCATATCCAATTCATTTCCGAATATTTGGATTTTATTGACAATACAAACCATTATTATTTTACTCCAATTTCAATTTTATTCGATACCTTTCCAATTATATTTAATTTGTCAACATTTCACATTAAATTTTAATTAATAACTCAAGTTCTGAATCCACTATCCATTTTCAATTTACCACCGAATTTTATGAACTCACAGTTCAATTTCATTTACTATACTGACAATTCAAGTCGAATTCAATTTATAACCTGAGTTTATTTCCAAACTTCATCATAAACTCACAATTCATTTTCATTAACTAATTTATTATCTAATTAGTCTTTTCCTCCAACTTATAATCCAGAACTTGATTTAAATCTCAAAATCTCTTCATTTAAATTTTCTTAAGTTCAAATTTATTTTATAATTTAAGCTTGGATTTTCCCTTCATTTTCTAATTCATCAAAATATTAATTTTGGGCTTTGTATTCCATTCTCAATTTTATAAGTCACAACTTATTATTTTATACAATCACATTCATTCCAGGCTTGAATGTATTCATCTTGTATTTTTAATTCGAGTTTTATACTTATTTATTTACACAATTCCCTTCATCATAGGCTTGAATATATTATTCTTTTATTTTAACTCAAGCCTTATGCTTATCTATAACTCAAGCATGTTTTTATCCCATGCAATTTAATTCTGATTCTTTTATAAGTTATTCTAATTTATTTACTTCAGTTCCAATCCTTATTCAATTTATTTTCCATTTGTTCAGGTAAGAATTTAATTCCATTCATTAATTCAATTGAATTCTTATTCCAATTCAATTTTACTTTAACTCAAATTTATTCAACTCAATTCGATTTCAACTTGATTCGAATACAACTGGATATTATTTTCAGCTTATTCGATTTATTTCAATCCAGTTAAATTTTATTCTCCAATTCAAGCTTATTTCATTTTTAACCTTTCCTTTAAATTTAAATTTCAACATTTAAAGCTTATATTTCCTACCTGATTTAAAAATCATCTCAATTTATAAGCTTACAACCTATCTCATCAGGATTTTTAAACACACGGCTTTTGGTTTCAAATCATTTTGAAATCTCCAACATTTCAAATCACATTTCTCAAAAGTCAAACCAATCCTGGTTTTATTCCCAACAAATTTCCTTTGAAATTTCAAAAACAAACAGGTTTTCCTGAACAAATCAATTTTGTAGCAATTCATCACTTAGAAACTCGAAAATGAACATCGATGATGCTGCAGTCATCACCGAAGTTATTTTCCAGTGACTGAAGTGAATTCAATGCTATCTCACTTCCAAAATCCATTTTAAAACAAATTTCCTTTCAGAAATAACCCAAAAACAACAATGCTACTATTCATCTTCAAATACTTCGACAAACACTTCCAAATTTCCGGGATTTAAATTTCCAAATCCTGCTTAAATCAAATTTAACTATAATTCATTTGCATAGCTTATGCTCATACAAATTCTTATTTGATTATATTTTAATTTATAATGCACATTTACAATTCATAATTATAAATTTCATTTTATAATGAATTTATTCCCTTAAATTTTAGTTATATTTCAATTTCTAGTTAAATTTCCACTTAACGATGATAATACTTTAATATCATCATTTCTAACATCCAAGCAACCATATATTAGCTAAATAGTTTTCAAAAACTATTCTTTATATCAAAATATGTTTTTGGATAAAATTATTTCATTTACCCATATTTAAAACAATACCGTGTCGATTGTTCTTCAAGTGTTTAGAAACCCTTTCGATACAGTTGCGCAGACTGTGTTGACGAAGGTTCATATGCCACTCAATAAACCAATCAACACAATATTAAAACAATTTATATTCACTAACAAATACGCACTCATATCTGTTAATACACTCAAACCCATTTTAGAGTACTATAGACTCTATTTGAGTAATTCCCACCAGAGCCAAGGTTTCACCACCTAAGCTCTGATACCAAGTGTCACGACCCACAAATCTGTACCCCTTAAGTCAACACTATTTTACAACAATCAACTCAAGTTGTACAGAAATACGAACCATTGGGTTAAAGAAGAAGAGGTAGAAGAAGAAAACAGAAAACAATAACAGAATCTAACCATCGCAGCGGGATAAAATATAATAGATAATAAATAAATTTTACTCAAAAATCAAATATCTATGTTTATATATTACATCATCAGAGTACATCAATCACAGCTCAACATCAATATCATACAAAGGATACACAAAAACTCAAAAATACACAACAACTCAAACAGCGGAAATATATATATATATATACAAGTACGAGAGTACGTATCGTCATCCATCTCGTCCCCTGAGCTCCCCAACATCATATCCTGTATTCTATAATACTCGGTCTGACCCGAGCATTACAGTTAAATAACACCCGAGTCAGTCTGGAATACCAGCGTGAGAAAATCACACCCAATTGATTATTAAAGTTTCAAAAATCCTTTGAAAATAAAAGCATCTCGTAGGACCACGCCACAAATAAACATGTCGGGTTTTTACCTTACGATAGCTAAAACATTTTTATTAAAGTCCTCTGATATTATAATAGTGTCTATAGAAAGTAAATAGAATCTAGCTGAAATGCTTGCATCTCATGTTTCAGCAATATTTGGAAACAATCAAAACCGTACGGGCGCGTAGGGAAAATGGATTCCAACTAATGGCTAGGCACTGGGGTACCACCTGACGCAGTACCTGGTCTAGGTCAGCGTACCGAGGAGCCACCCTAACTCCCCTGCAACACAAGACCGGAACCATCCCTTACTGGACAGTTCCGAGCAAGATCACCCCGCGGTTGGGATTAGCAACCGCCCACTAAGCCGAAATAAAAGGGACATCTAGACAGGGATGACCTCACCCTCCAGTGGGGGATACCCACGAAGCCTTGCTGCATATCCCCTGATTTTCAGCCATTCCCATTTGGTGAGGCTTGAGGCTAAGCGTTACCTTTTTAGAATATATCCCTTAGAAGGCCCATCGTCCACCTGACGATCTTTCGCAAGCATTCATCCATACAAGTCCATCCCGGATTCGAACGGAACCGAAGGCACTATTCCTACTACATCCATTTTGGAAATATCCTCAGGATTAGTAGCGACTAGCCCTTACACTTCACTGCTCCATCTTCGAATCCAAAATCGTTTTTACGGAACGTACAAACCGGATCGAAGTGGTTTTCGAGAAATAAATCTCGATCCCAGTATCTTCGAAACGATCAACGCATTTGGCCAATATTGATAGTCGGTGATTTAACTATCAATTCTTATTCACAAACATCCATCAAACAATAAATAATTTCCCCAAATTATTTATTTATTGTAAAAATATCTTCACAAGATATATTTTCACTTTTCAAATTCCTTTAAAAACAGTTTTCAAAACTATCTGCCTTTCTCAGAATAAATTCCAAGTATTTCTCTTTCCACTGAAATCACCAAGCACAAATCTAGATTTTTAAAATAATTTAAAAACACTTTACTTTAAAAAAAAATACTTTAAAACGTTCAAGTTAAAATTACTTTAATAATTTGTTAAAAATACATACTATATGAATATTTGAAAATAAGGTTACTTAATAAATATAAAACTAGATTTATACCTTTAAAAACATAATATCAAGTCATTCTTTAAATAATTACTACTATAATAGATTAAGAGACAATACTCACTTTCGAAAAGCTTGCATTTTAAAACAACTTTAAAACCTTTAATTAAAATTAAAAATTTACTTTGGAAACGTACTTGGTTACCCAGGGAGAAGTTTCCAATCTCAATCACTTAAATCAATTCTCCAAATTGATTCCCAATTTATCCCCTTTGAAATAAATTTCTTTACTTACTCAATTCATTTCAAAATTAATTTATTATGGACTTTATTGTTATTATTAGTTTCTGTTTGATTTTTTAAAATCTTTTAACTAAAATATACAAATTTTCAGGCTTTTCCCAATTTCTCCTTTATCCTTCAATAATTTAAATCTTAAATATTAAATAAATGTTTTATTTTGTTAAATAATATTATTGAAGTTTTCAAACTTCATTAACTTTCTGTCTATTCAAAAATTCCTTTCCATATACAGAATTTTATCAATTAGCATTTTGAATCACTAATATTCTTATCCAATTCACTTTAATTTATATACATTCTTTATAATTATTTCTTAAGAGTTCACTTCTTTTATTTCCTTTCAAAGTCCAATTCTATATATTTGGATAAAACAGAGTACAGAAATATTCAAGCAGTCTATAACATTCAATATTCTAATATAATTTATCACAGAATATCAATTACCCACAGCAGTGGGTATTAGATAATTTAAATAAATGTTGAGGGATCTAGTCGGATCCCTCCAACCTGTTTTCCCTGCATCCACAGACATTAGCACAATATAATATACCAATTCCAAATATACCATACTATAGTACATCAACCAATCCAATCATTCAAACAATGATTTAGATTTAATCATTCAAATTCAAATTTAAATTTAAACTGAGTGAGATTAACTCACCTTTTGCCTAAGATTGCCATTCACCTCAAACTCGTCTTGTTTCCGCGATTTTCAGACCTTGAAAAATCATTTTACATTTTATTAATATTTGAATTAATCGATCAATTAATTTCCGATTTACAGTTTAGTTTAATTTAACTAAAGATTTAAATTTAATGAAATAATTAAATTTCAAACTGCTTTCCTTCTAAATAAAAATATTCCTAGCGATCAAAATAATTTAGTAAGTTTATTAGACAAAATTTTATCTCAAAAATACATTGTTTTTTTTAAAACAAAAATAGGCTATTAGACAAAAATGTATATGGGTATATTTGACTAGTTACACAATTTATTTCCAAAATAAACCTAGTAAATCTAAAATGTATTTATATTTTTTTTTTCATTTCGAAACTATATCTATATACATTTTAAAAACTTATTCTTGTGACAAAAATTAAATGAACCATTTACACAAATGTAAATTTGACTAAATTTTTATTTAACAATTAATTAAATTTTCCTAAACTAATTTCCCCCCTTCTTTACTTTGATATAACTCTACCATTTTATTTTATTTTTTATTTAAAAATCCTTACTATTATTGCGAAATCTTATTTATATAAAATAATTTATATATATTTGAAACTGTTTTCTGTTTCTAGTAAACACACAATAATTTATTTTACCTCAAAAAAAATTATTTGTTCAGCCCTTATATAATTTAAATTTGTTCATATATCTGCTAATCAAAATCAATTGAAGAACGAAACAAAATAAACTGAATACCTCACATATGCAAGCCAAGCAGCAAGAACTCAAATCACCAATGGACTCCTCTTCACCATGTTTACAGTCACGAGTTTGCCCACTTCGGCTTCGCTCGAGTTCGAGCTACTAAGCCTTGCAATCGACATCATTCCCCATTTTCATCTCACGATCTCCCTCCACTGCTCGCGCGTACGACTCACGAACATGTCCTGACGAAAACAACGTCGCCATTAGCCGCGCGAACCACCGACTTTGCATCATTCACCTCTCCTCAACCGCGATCGCCACTCGAGTACCCAGCGAGCTCTGCGTCAAACCCTAAATCCTTGAAAATCACGTCGACCCGATAGATGCATACGCGATTGGGGTGATTGTGTATTATGTAAGAGAGGAGCTACGATTTAGGGCAATTATTTGGCCAAAATTGATTCCGCCATTTTTTTTCTGAACGATCTGACTTTGTTATAAGAGTTGGATTCGAGCTTAAGAAGGTGGAAAGAAAAGAAGAAAAAAATCAGAAGGATACAGAAGCAATGCCTTGCGTGTGAATATTAAAGAAAGTGTCGTACACACGTTGGCTTTTCGAAGAAGGAAGTCGTGAATAAACTTTTTTTTTATTATTATTATTACTATTGGTTCGATCTAAATTGAAAGGCAAGCGTCAGTTATCTTACTATTTTTTTTTCTCTAAAGGAAGATAGAGATAAACGAATTTAGGTTGAGAGGAGTGGCGTAGAAGAGAAGGTTTGACTATTAATTTAAATTCAATTTAAACGATATTAAATTTCAAAACTGAATAATTCAGTGTTAGATTCAATTTTAACACTTCTATTATATTCAATGTTACCTATATAAATTTTGTAAGCCTTCAAATTATATTTTAACAGGCTTAAAATCTAAGATTTCATATTTTATCCAATTTCAAATTATTTAATTTAATAATTTAATTATCAATAAATCGTGATATGTGAAATTCAAGTTAGAAGTAACATTTAAATATTTAAAATCGATTAAATATTTTGATTTTAAATGCTCGAAAATTCTGGGTCGTCATAGTATGAATTCCTAACATCTATTCATATTCATTCGCTTTTGATTTGAATTGATTTTTGAACATTTCAATTTTTGGTGTTTTGAAATTAAATCTTTAAAAATCCTAGTATTGATGCTTGAACATGTCTTTGGGGTGAGTCGAAGAGCTTATAGGACTGGGTTGTCACGTGGAATAAATCCCTAGTTGCAATTTCCCGACCGATCGGCTCCGTTTGGATTCTTGCCCCTTTGCAGACTAGGTTGGAAATACTGAAAAACAGGTTCCAGTCGACTGGCGCTCTGAGTCCAGTCGACTGACCTGGAACCTGAGAGTTTTCCAAGCATTGGGCCAGTTGACTGAACTCAGGACCAGTCGATTGACCTATTTGCTTCAGCCCAATTTGCCTATTTTTCTTGAGATTCCGATTTTTATCGATTCGTGGTTACCCAATTTGTTGTTACCATTTACTATCGACTTTGATGACTTCTACTTCGGAATTTTTTGGGAATATACATTTTGATGACTTTGATATAAATTTCTTTGGATTGGATTCACATCTTGGTAAGTGAATTTTTGGCGATTGATTGTTTTTACAATCAATTTTGTGATTTGTCACTTTGAAATGCAAAGGTTTCTATACTAGTAGTAAATATTCAAACTCCTTTACAAAGATGATTACAACTCTATTTTCAATATCAAACTCATTTATAAAACCGTTTCCCAGTCTATTAGTATATACAAACCTTTGCCTCATTTGTTCGAGAAATCCAATTAAACGACTTAGCAAAACAAATGGAATGAGACGCTTGAGTTTACTTTGTCGGTTAATTCTTAGACTCGTTCGATTGAAACTCTTGTGACATATTTCGAGTGGAGATTTACAATTTTTTCGTAAATATTTAAGTTAAGCCAGTGGTTATGGGACATTAAGCTAAACTCATCTATTTACTAGCTTAGTGTAATTAACACTTCTTGATGATCGATGATGATCAATTTGTGATTTAGACTAGCAATGTGCGATGTCCCTTTGTCTGCGAGGGAGTCTAAACCCCGTTTCTGTGGAGCTTCGGCTCAATTTTGTGGGATAGCGACCCATGGTCTTCGGACCGTTTTGTGGAGCTTCGGCTCAAAATTGATGGATAGCAAACACGGAATAGCATTCCGTTTTGTGATACACGTGTTAGTGAGTTTTCATGATCCCCTTTTGTGATAGGCCTCCCCCTTTTGTGATTTCTAGATTTCTAAATTGATGATTTCTAGTATTTGTGTTTCACCAGCTTTTGTGATTTACATTGATAAGCTTTATCAATATTTGTGGTTTGGTGAATATGGTAAAGAATATGATATTCTTATTGGTGCTTTGAGATTATTGAGATATTATATGACTTTTGTTGTTCTTAAATGTATACTTTTCATAGTATGGCATTATTGTTATTATACGTTTATGTGATATCTCTTACTCTATCTCATTTATCTGATATTTATAGCTAGACTGATTTGTTTATTATTTTCTTATTAAATAATACTCGGGTCAGACCGAGATGTTACAGGTGCTTCTGTTTGACTCCTCTTTTGGGAACATTATCTACTTTTGGCTAACTACTCTAGTTTAGTAGTTTTTGTTGTTATACATTCGAGATAGAGACTCCTTGATGTATACATATTCTTTTATCTAGCACTTGTATCTATTCTTTTATGATGTTGTGGATCTTGTATGACCACTACTCTGATATACACTTCTATGTGTTATATTCATATCTATTTTCGCCTTTGTGATATGGATATCTGTGACTGATTTGTGTTATGCTTATTTCTATATTTGTTTCCGCAGACCACATAGCCACTGTATAGTAGTTTTGAGTTTGTATCGGTATGTCAAATTTCCTCTTGAAATGAAATGCATGTTATGCTATCTGACATATCGGTGCTCGCACAAAGCAATTACACGGATGGTCGCTTCTCAATAGCCTTATTCTTCGTGCTAGTTGACAGCATTACCTTGTAGTGTCCTTGGCTAGCGTGAGTATAGAGGTGGGGCGTCACACGATAATATATGGAACAGAGGGTATATAAACCATACCTGACCCGTTCCTGCAACCATGAGTCAACACATAAATATAAGTAATATTCTACCCTTTAATATCATAAAAAGGGTATACCATACTCAGTATCTGTAAGGGTACCTAGGTATCTCCACCTATAGTCTACTAAGTAAACTTCGAGTACCTAGGTATCTCCATCCATACCTACTCCACACTAAGACAAGTCAGGTTATCTAGTATCTGTACCACAATACCCACTTACTGTGACATCCCAAGAGTGATAGGTGACTAGTGAGAAAACATAACAAACATAGCAACCATCAAACAATACTAACTATCAACCAATTTACTAGATATATGATGACTTATATGACCGACGTCTAGTGGGAATCTTGTTTCTCGATTGTGTTCCACCATACTTTCAGGTTCGAAACCTTGCACGGTTGTCCCTTTGATACTTCTGTACCACCTGACCTAGACTATATCGGAGCAGTCCACGGTACATGATCATCGCTACTAGCCCTCGGGTATTACTCGCATATAGTACTCCTAATATGAATACAACAAGAACACTCTAAGTCATCAATGATCCCTAAGCACAAACACATCCATCGATCCCTACTCACTCGATACAGATTCGAACCCTACTGGTTTGCTACAGTTTCTGGCCACAAGCCCTAACACTCTACCCATTCCATTATCTGCAGTCTTACTCCAATCCGAGCTGCCATCTATGATCCTGCTCTTAGCATGAGCTACCGATCAAAGAACCTACTATCATGGCATCTAAAGCCTAAGGTCTAGCATGATCTATACAATCATGACGCTATCATCCCAGAGCCTACTCCATACAACATCAAGTCACCATCCGCGGTATCAGACTACCAAATCGAAGCATCACATCCCTGCGTCACTATCACAATCACTAGTTCGGAGCACCGTCTCCCTTCCTCACCATCAATATCACTCGTCGTTGGGTAATAACATCATATCTCTAAACTTGTCGCACGAACAAACCATCACATCATGCATCATGGTATCTCACCACCATCAAAGCCATATATCTGGCCAAATCACCAATTGATAACAGTGATGGACATTGTGACCACTCTACTATGGTCAATACCATCCCACTTGGTCTTGCATTTAACCGAATGGTTAAGTACAGGTCAAATGGAAACATCCAGCATCATCCACTATGAAATCCAGATCCGTCGACACGTACCCCAAACCCTCTTCTACAGCTCATCTCGTTTATTAGATTCCCATGTGTGTGAAAATCCAACATACAAGATGCTATCTAAAATCAAATCACCGCTAATCGGCGTTTTCAACCAAAACAGCCAAATAACAGAAAGCCAAACAATCAAACATGCATCTATACATCTATACATCCAAACAACCATACATCCATCGAAAACGTCATATATACAACATAATAATCCATCCATATCGATTAATGTGGGAAATAACGTCAATAATAGATCTAATCTAATAATTCCCTAACTATGGTACGACGATGGAAAATATGTGATATTCTTTATAAATCATTTAAAAATAATTATATATTCTTTTATAAATATATAGCTGTTGTATGTACATAATAATATCACGTTTAAAAGCCAAAAACATTCATGAGCGTTAATATAAGAATAAATAATCAATCATAGTAAAGTGAGAGACAATATCACCGACCATAGCCAAATTTGTCCAAACTAGTGCCAAAAGATATATCTCGTCAATATGATCCAAACACACGAAACACATCCAAAATGGAGTTCATATGCAAAAGATATAGCAAATATAAGAATCGATATTAAATAAATCATTAACTAATTAGTTAAATTCTTAATTACCTTACTTAACTTTAATTCTTCTTCTTCTCAAATGCTTGTACGTGTTCAAGAATATGGCCATGCACGAAACCCATCCATGTGTGCACTGAATCAAAGTGATAAGGAGTTACGCTCGATGAAATTTCGATTCCTCTTCGCCATCATTCTTCTTTTAACTTGCTCGTCTTGTCTATACCAAAATCTCCAAGGTTGAAGCCGCCATATGAATCGCATCCATCACGACCTCCTCACAACTCCCACACGTTGCGATCTGCCACATGACATCGATCTTCTCCAAATCATCGTCGTCTCCTTCTCTTCGCACAAGAATCACAACGCCGCCCTTGGATCCTTCTATCGTCACCTAAATCTCCGATGATCTCAAAACCTAGATCCATTATTCCGCCGCGGTCATCGCGTAGCTCTCGACGATTCGATCCCAATGAATCAAACGGCTTAATTTTTAGTTCAGCGGATTTGGAGAATTTAATTTTTTGAATGAGAGGTTATGGATTTGGACATTATTTTATTTTTAGGCATGAATGGTGAAGTGAGTTAGAGGGAGACTGATTTGGGATTAACTAATAACACAATAGTCAATTTATTTAATTTCTCAAATAATTGGTTAAACGTTTCGAGTCCGTAAAACTACATGACGCATCCGATCACCACGAAACTCGTTTGCGTACATCACCTCATTTTTTCGGATCCAACAGTAAAAGCCGTGTCTCCATCTAAGACTACGCCCCGAAGGCTAATTTCACGTATTTTGAGACCGTTTCGGGCATCAGATCATCCGATCTTGAAATATGGCGATCCTTTTACTCATTTTAATTCGCAGCGTCAATTCGAACTCTACGGAAGTGTTCATGAGTCTTGATTTGATCGTATGCAAAAAAAACATTTTCAGGCCTTCATTTAGTTAACGATTAAATATTTAAATGAACTATTTAACTATGCGATTGTTAAAAATATGGATCGTGTTACAATATCGCTCTTAGATTAAATGAACTTGTTAGATTAAATAACTAAATCTAACATATCAAAATGACATATTTTCTCCAAAGTGATAACATAATTCAAAACTCTTTTGTTTTCAACGTATTACTTTTAATATTCCAAGCATCCCGATTTAACTCAAAAACAATAATTTTCATAAAATTTCTTTAAAAACAATAATATTATTATCACTTTACATTAAAAATTAATTTTTCACAACAATTTTATTATTATATATTCAAAAATAAAGACATCCTGCATTAATCCTAAAAAATATCCTTTATAGTGTTATTTATATAAAAAATAGTCTTAATTTACTCCAAAAATATCCATGGAAAATATCTCATAATTATAATTATCATTCCTAAATACCTTTGTTATTTCTGAATATTTTTTCAATAAGTCCATAAAACAATCATATTATTATTTACTTGAAATTTAGCCACTCTTCCAAAAATCATACTGCTATTTATTTAAATTTCGCCATATTTTATAAATAATAGTAAAATCCAAATTTAAAATAGCCTTTTCATTTCCGTTTCAAAATTTTCTAAAATTCATAGATAACATCATCATAAATTTTCAGTACAAACCCCTATGTCTCAAATCAATAACATTCATTTCTAGCTAGTCCTAAGCACACTGGCATATTGACTATCTCAACTAGGTCACCTTAATCAATTCAAATGTTATAGCTGTGTAATTCTTCTTTAGCTCCAATCAAATTTCTAGTCGAAAATATCAATAACTTTTTTGGTTCAATTTTAATTAAAATTTACTGATCTTAAAACTTATTCTTTACTAGGATTTAAAAACCATGAAATTCTACCAACGTTGATTTTGATAATTACATATTTTTTTAAAATAAATTCTTTAAATTTTACTTAGACAATTTTTCAAAAAGTTTTATCATTTCACCTTAAACCAATTTATTTTAAGTTAACCCTTTCATTTCTATTCATGTCTCTCCCAAAAAATAACTTCTATAAATTTCAACTTCCAACGCTAATTTCCTTTCAAAAATCCTTAAAAATATTCAACCTCCAAAATTAATTCTTTATAGTTTAACCATATCAATTTTTTAGCTATCTAACAATAATGTCGAAATAACTTTGGTTATTTTTCTAAGATGTTCATACCTCATTTTAAAATAATTATTTCATTTAACTTTTTTCCCGACTCAAGTTATATAATTTATAACCAATCTATCATATATAAGTATATGTTATTATATTTAATAATTATCCAATTTTAATAATAGTTAAATAATACCTAATGTGTATATAAAAATTATACGATTGAAATTCATTTTGTATAATAGCCATATTCATATCTGATTGAGAAATATTTTCCAAAATATTAAACCATTTATTAATGCATATTTTCAAGAGTTTATATCAAAAATTCTTTAACTTCTATTCAAAAATACATACATATTACAATTTAAAATTTCCATAAGTTTCTAATAACTTTTTTTCAATTCAGGTTCTTTCCAATATGGTTTAAATTTGACTTAGAAAAATAAACATATAAAACACAACATTTAATCTTTTCCTTTATAAATAAATTTTTCCCAAAATTTTAAAGCAAGTGTAATATTTTTTTTCAAAGTATGTCAAAATTATTTTATAAAATAAAGGAAATTTGAAATGATTTCTCTACAAATTAATTTTCTTTAAAAATGTTTTTCCATCAAAAGAAAAGTATATAATAAAATAAAAGAGCAATAGTAAGCCTTCCATGGTTATTTTTTCAAAAACAATGGCTTTGATAAATTTAATAAACATTGCTTTATTAAACTTTCTCACATTTAAAACTTAAATTAAGAGGTTGTGATTTCAACATTTAAGACAAACATCTATTCTCTATTTTTCGAAAAATCGTAAACATTATTATTTCTAACTTTTTTAGGAAAAATATTTCAATTAATTTGATACTTTAATTGGAGTAGATCATAACTTACAAGCACAACGACAATAAAAAAATGGTAAAGTACCCTCATTACATCATATAAACATCACATTATATCCTATAAATGTAAGGATAATGATCTCCATCTCATTCATTCCTAGCCCATAATTTACCTCGTTGTTGCTTGGCATGTTAACCACCTTCTAGCAATATTATATGGAGTAAATTAAAACAAATGTGATGGATTTATCCTCTACCCAAACTATTTAAATATCAACATTTATTTAACTCATAGTTGTTTGCTTATATAAGGGATAAATCAACAACTACCTTTATGAGTTAAAATATATGGGATGTTACATATAATATATATATATATATATAATATAAACAATAAAAATTATAAATAAGCTCTCTCGTATGCCCTAGTTAAAAAGGAATTTCCTAACCTAAGCTAAAATACCAAATGTAGCTACGACAACCCGACACATGACAAACCGATCCACGTTTAAAAGTGGTACTAACATCGTAGATGTTGTTGGCAGTGAATCATTTTTGTTATATAAAACAGGTCACGGAGCTTTTATAATATTCTACATTTATGAAACTCGTAGTGGAAGGAGTAAAATATAATAGTAATCGGTAACACAATCTGAGACAAATATAACAATACAGAATCAATTGAATTCCAACTACAACATCTCTCTCTATACTGATAACTGAAAGTAGGTAATATCTAGGAATAAAAAAAATAAAAATAATAGATGGCTAATAGACAAATAAATGCACATTTTCGTCGCACCATCGCGCTCCAAGTCGCCATTTGTCCTCTTTATCGACCTATTAGAGTATGACTGAAAAGAAGAAAATGATACAGGGGTCAGGCATATGTTTAGTGAGTGAAATGCTTCATATAAATATATAATCCTAGGAAGCTAGTAAAACAACATTTGTGTCCAAAAACCATACCTTAACCTGTGTCACCTGCACCTAACAAGTCGGCTAAACAAAATACAATACCATAGTGACAACATAAGATAAGGTCCCATAAATCTAAACCATATCTACTCCTGTATACTCGGACAAACCCAAAGTCCCGTCTCGCATGCTAAAGACCGACCACAACACGATTGACCCCAAAATACTAACTTTTTATCGATGAAAATATATGCAACTCAACTGACGAACTATAAGTCTCACCCTACTATCACCAAATCATAAGCGACTCACTATTAGGGAATTACATGTCCCAACCCATTATCACTAAAATCATGGATGACTCACTACCGAGGAGCACAATGTCCCAGCCCGCTGTCATCAAACCATAAACGAATCGCTATAGAGTAACACAATATCTTAGCCCACTATTACCAAATCGTAAGCGGCTTGCTAATAGGTAATTGAATGTCCCAGCCCGCTATGGCCAAATCGCAAGCTACTCATTGTTGAAGAACAAGATGTCTCAGCCTATGTGGTTAAAATGCTTAATGGTTCTATAGCGATGAAGGTGCAAAAAGTTATATCGGGGATAAATCAGGGATATAGAGGAAAATAGCTGAGCTGCAAAAAGCTTCATTAGATATAAAACCAAATATTTAAAGTTTACTTATTCTCATTCTCACATCATTTTGTGGAAAAAAAGAAATAGTTTTTGTCTTATATAACAAAAGAATAATATCATGATTTATGCAAACTAGATTTGGTGGTAACAATAGATTTCAAACTTATATTGGGCATTTATAGCTTAAAATTATGTCTTTATCCTAACTTCATTAATTTGATTTAAAAGAGAAATAACCAAATAAACCTTTATATAATAATGTTGCTAAAGCAGGTGCTAAAAAGAATTGACTTAGCAGGTGTAGCGAAAAATAACATAGCTTAAAGCGGACCTATTGTTTAACCGCATTAAGTTGAAATAGTATAGCAGTTGAAGAGCGTTATGTAGCGGGGATTTTGTGGGGCTTTAGAAGGACTTTAACTGCATAGGTCTCAGCTCACAGTTGCCCAATTATAAGCGACTCGCTATTGAGGAACAAATTTCTCAGCCCACTATAGTAGTATCGAACAACATATAATGAATCTACTAAAACAAGGCTCTGTCTAGAAGTGTATCAAAACATAGCAAACTATATATTAAAACATTCCTCGTCTCGCCATGATGCAACGCCTTGAACCGCACGTTAAACGGAGGTTGTATGTGAGAGTCATAAGCGTTTGAAGTTAAGTCGTAATTTCATAATTTGTAATTTAATTATTTTTAATATTATTCTATCCCACTATAGTGCATCTCTACCATTATGACTTTGTCCCTTCTAAACAAATCAGTGTCATTTCTCCTTATTATCGCCACTGTTAGAGACTATGCGACTGCGATCCGACAACACCTATGGCCAGCCCAAGTCGCACGCTACCTAACGATGTCGTCTACTCCATCTTCGACCACCCAGAAACCAATAGGTGTTGCTACATTTTGAGCCTAGATCTAGGCCTCCATGCCATTGATTGTTGTGTTCAGTGATCGACATGAAGTAATGCTTGACCTCCACTATGCAATGGCACTATCCGATCATCGTATCACCGTCGTTTCATTGTTGGATCGAAACGGACATTCCTCGTTCATCAAACTTCCATCATGTTTTCTGATTATTCTGTACACCCAATCGACGAATGAATACCAACAATGGATTAGGGTCAGTGTTCAATACATAATATGTCAAGTTTGGAACACTTGTATATTTCACACATTTTAATTAAAAGGAAATTAATGTTTTCTAATTACAATTGATTAAAAATTAACATTTTGATTATCTATCTAGCCATGCCATACAATATCATAATCAGGTGTGTGTAAAAAATATTAGTTTTTGATTATTAATTACGTCATTATAATTTATTTTAAGATCGTCAGATGTGAATTACTACGTCTTACTAATATATATAAACAAATATGATGAATTCCATTCAACGATTAATTGTGTGTCCTCTTCGATTTGATGTAGATCCTTCCTCTCCTTCATTGTCTAGAATTTCCATGCCTTTAGAACTGAAAATTTCTCGATGGATTCAATTTACTAGTAGTTCTCTTCATGGAGATCAATTCATATATTAATTCATTTAATTTAGTTTTGATTGGCTAGATTACAAGTTGATTTGGAAAATTTATAATTGATTTTGAGATTAGGGTCTCATATGTGGAGGTAAGATTTATTAGAGAAAAAGAAATATGGTTAGAGATCTATATATAGGCTAAAAAAATATAACATCTAGGCTAAAATATCAAAATTAATATATTACGAAAATGCCACTAGATTTAACTACTTCTAATCTTGCCCGTTTACCCAAATCCAGTGAGTAATATATGTTTTCTAACTATAAAGTACATTCCGAACGTAATGTATTAGGTCCCGAAGAAAAATTCCAAATTCTGTAGAAATTTTCTATTTTGCCCTTTTATGTAAAACAACGATTTTACCCTTGTAAATTTAATTATTTTATTTCGTAAAATTACGAGGTGTTATTTTGTAAGTAAAATCCAAATTAACATAAGTATATTGAATGATGAATCGGTTACATTAATTTCAATGATTGAAATTTGTGATATTATTCTCTTAACATGACTTACCATATTCTAAATCATTGTCCTTATTATTGAGAAACTTTGTGGTAAATTGATCATATCCCTTTGGGTACAACCATTAAAATCTTATTTTGATAATATATTTGGAATTCGTTCTGTATTTGCTTATCATGCTATATGGTAGAGTCAATACTCTTAATGGCTAATTTATAACTAGGGAATTTTTTTCTCGACATCAGTAAGAAAATTTTAGTTTCTCTTTCATGTGCAAAAATACTTACTATACAATCTAATATGTTGTATCCATTTTGGTTTGGTTAACTTCATTTCATTACTCATAATCGGTTTTATTTTTGGATCGTACCCTAATCAATTTCACTGCTTATAATTCTGCATGAAATTCCATTCTTAGAAAGTTGGTATTTCTTGAAACAATAATTGTTTCTTAGTGCAATAGCATAGGCACTCAAAATTTTTTTAATGAACTACCTTTATATATGTATAAAACTGATATAGTTTCTAGTTTACGAAACTTATGTTCATCACAAAAATTGGTCGATCAATATTGATCGGTCCCAAACTCCTTTGGGGTTGTCCATAAAAGATCTCTCACGAACAAGTACTATGTGAAGTACCTCGACTACCACAACCAGTCAACTCCTTGACCTAGGTTATGTAGGGTTTTCTTATAAACTCCCATCTTGTATGATCTTGTAAACTATGCTTTTAGATGAAATAATTTTAGCCTAATGTACTTACTCTTAAGTACACAACCTTATAAAAAGAAGTTAACTTAACATTGTACCATTAATCACGCTATGTCCAAAAAAGTCTGATTACTTCTATCAATATATTTTTATGCATCATAGGGAGGAGTGATATTTGAGATTGATTCTTAATCGTTTTTCGTGCTTTTAGAACCCGTTCCAACACACCCACGTATTCAATCAAATCAAAATCGTTATTACCTTTGTATGCTATGTTTTCTACTTTCATATTAAAATCTATGAACTTATTATAGATATACTACTTGTGCATCAAATACTCATGTTCATTTCAATGATAATTCTTTGGTGAATTGTAGCAAATTTTATGGAACCATTTTATTAGACTTTAAACGTATATACATATATTGTCAATCCGAAAAGTTCATTAACTCTTTTGTTGCTTCCATTAAATGAGAACTTTAACCTTAATCGTTTGATATACAATTCACTTGTATAATATGATTCATAATCATGTTATTAAATAATAATTTCTCAAAACTATATCTTAGTCGTATTTCCAAAATAGTTGTTAAATTTTAGATACTTGTAAGTTATGTAGTTAGTGCAACAAATATCATTATGCTAATAGATTACCTCATAACAAATAGTTAAAATATTGAGAATAAACCAAAACTATATTCATTTTCAGTTAATAATAAAAATAGTTATTACTTCATAAATAATATGGTATTTTTATGAAAATAATTTTTCATATCTAGGTGCTTCCATTGATAGGTGTTATATGACATGCTCCTACAATTTCCCCTACTTCCATATAATAGCGTATAAAACATGAAGCTCCATTTAACTACTTATTATGGATTGTTTATTTAATTTATGGTAACTAGTTTCCAATCTATGATTTTCAATCATATATCATAAACTCGTTCAATTAACATTTATAAAACAATTTTTTTATATGAAAACGTAATTGAAATAGAAATCGCATCTCTCATTCCATATTAAGCATCTTTAATATTTTATATAATTCTCGTTTTTGCCGTCTCTTTATGAAGTAGAGGGACAATTCACTCTCTTCATCTAAATTGTGTCTAAGTTACAACTATACCTCATTCATTCGTTTTTCTCTTCGGTTGAACTACTCATTGGAGATCCTTATTATAACCAATCGTATTAAATACATGATTTCACTTTATGGTTTATTTTCTTATTTACAATGAACTAATTTCATCGAAGTTTTGCACGTTATATATAACAACTATTTACAATATAACATTTATATGTGATCAAATATGAATCAAATATCCATATTCTTTTATTTCTCAAGAATTTAAAACCCATAAAAGACAATACATAATCTCAAACAAATAAACTCTTAAGCGACTAAGGCATGAATGTTTTAGTAGTTTTGTAAATTATCTCTTGTATGGGTTTTGACATAGAAACGTGTAAAAATATTTAAGATAAGTACATTTTATATTTCTTAATCAGTCTTTAATTTAGTTCATTGTATATCTTAACTAATAAACATTTATATTTTTATTAGTTTTGCAAATTTATCAATGTACATTATTTTAATTTTATATAGCAAATGTTCTTACAATATTAGAATGATTAAATGTTACCATTTCATTTTTCAAGTAAGGCTACTATTAGACTTTTATGTTTTTAAAACCCTAAATAAAAACATAGAAATCTTTTGCTTTCACCAGTGGGTGTTAGGACCGCTTGGCTTGGGATGTTGACCTTGAGGAAAGCTCAAAAAATCATAGGCTCGCGAGTGATGGATATTACCTTATCAGTTGTATCATAAAACTCCAAACTCGTGGTCTTTGTTTTAATCTCATGTTGACCTTGAGGAAAGCTTAACAAATCAAGAGAGATTATTCACTCATACCCACGATTTCGCAGTAGGCTAAGTATCATACATTTATCTCGAGGAAACCTCAACAAATACATGCTTATACCTTATCTCGTCTAGTTAATATATTATTAGTATTGCACATAAAATATTTAGCTCAAGGAAAGCTCAGAACTAAAGAGTGTGCAAGCGATCTATTATTATATAAATGGTAGAGGATAATTTATATCTTAAGGATTCAATATCTTTAATATGCATATATCAAGTGATATCGATTTAGAAAGTAATATATCTCTTGTGAAATATCCTCATGACTTAAATGCCAAACATATCTAAAATCACGGTATACTTACTATACGTATGTATCCATTCCTTAAATCAAATTGGATTTCTTTCGTATTGCACCTGTATTATACTTCATACAAGTTAAATTTATTTATAACATTTATAACTTATTTACTTATATAATATTCTTATGTATGCCATTAAATAAATCTTATTTGATAACTTTTAATTGTTATGAATTAAATCATATTTAATTATAATTTATTTTATATAAAATTTCTTAAATTTTACATTACTCATCTTAATCTACTTAGAATAGTTAATCAACTATAACATTTATATTTATTTATGTGTACATATAAATATATGTGTACATTTTAATTAATTTACTTTTAATGAAGTTTATGTAATAAATTTTAATTGATTAAAATCTTAATTAAATAGTTTAGTTAATTAGAAATTTTAATTTATTTATCATAAATAATTTTAAGGCAAATAAATGACTGCAATTATTATAGTTATATACATATATCGATATATATATTTTAGTTAATTATTATTTTTTATTTAATTAATCATAGTAATTAAATTCCGAATTTCAAAATTTCAAAATTATTTATTTAATTTCCCGTAACAATTTTGAAACATTTGAATGCATTTCATAACTTTTAGTAAAATTTCCCCTTTATATTTTAAAATTAACTTTCAATTCTAAAATTTTCAAACATATTTTGAAAATTAGCCTAAGGCCCAAAATCAATTCGAGCCTTTGTATTAGGGATAACCTTTAGGCTTATTTCATCCTTTGGGTCAAGCCGGTTGCCAGGCAGGGTAGAACACTTATTATCTAATTTCGACTATTGTAACGACCCGGAATTTTGGTTCGCCAGATTTGAACATTTAATTCATTTTAAATGTTGAATATGGATTATAATTTGAAATTTTAAGTAAAAGAATTTGGTTAAATTAATAAACTTTGTTAAATTTCAAATATGGCAATTAAACTGAAATTGAATAATAATAATAATTTAATAGTGGGATTGGGTTAATTGGTAATTCGGAGCGTAAATAGGTATGGAAATGAGTTTAAAATTTATTTTAAGACTATTTGGTCATTAGATAGTGTGGTAGGATTTTTAGATGAATTTTAAAGTCGATAAATTAATATTTGAAATTTTATATTAATTTAATAATGGGATTTAATATTATAAAAATGCAAATAATCAGATTTTAGTCCGGATTGAGTCAGAATGATATTTGATGTGATTATAAATTTTATATGAATTATTGTTAAGTTAATAAAATTTTAACAGCAGAAATTTTGAGTGATTTCGATAATTTCGAAAATCGCTTGATTTAATAGACGAGTTAAAATAGCCTTACGGGGCACAGTCTCGGAATTCGACGAAACTAGTTTCATTGGATCCGTAATAGTTAGTTATTACCGGATTTCAATTTTCGTAGCAATCGGAGTTGTCGTTTGACCCCGGCAGCTCCAAACGCATCGAAAATCGTTTTAATCGGTTTAAATTAAAATTGATCGTTTCTTTCCGTAACTCGCATATACGATCGACTTAGCTAACGAAATCTATTCCATTGTGTCCGGAACGTGAAAAAACCCTAGGAACGCCTGTCGGCACGTGTCGTTTGGAGATCGTGTGGAAAGGTTGCTTTTATTGGAGATAATATTAAAATAATATTAATAAACACTTATATATTCACGTTTATCTAGGAAACCCTAGCCTTATCTCTGGAGCCGCTGCTTACACCCATTTTAATGGCCAGAAACGATTGTTCTTCTTCCTCCAAAATCTCCTAATCCACGCGACGATTCGTAAAACTTTCTACATGAAGATCGTAGAGAGTGAAACTAGCTTCACATCCGTACGGTTGAGATGCAGTTTGGTGGGGCGTAGAGGTCTGGAGGGGGCTGCGCTTGTGGACTTCACGCACGTTCCTACGCGTGTGAGGGGAGGCCGAGCTCGTCGTTTTCTTGGGCGTTGGTGAAGGAAGTCGTAGTCTACGACATGGTGGTAGTTGATCGTTTCCTAGGCGATCATAGGCCGACCGATTCCTAACCCTAGTTGCGGCTATGGGTTCGTTTGTGCTCCTGATGCTTGCGTGAGGAAGAGAGTACTATGCGGCCATGATTTTTGGCTTATGGATCTACGGCCTGATTCCTTTTTCTTTGGGTAATAAAACAAAAAAAAAAGAAATTTGTTTAAAATTTAATTCAAACTTCAAAATTGAATATCTCTTTCACATGTAATCTGATTTCAGCAAAATTTGCGGCGCCGGAATCACAGAAGCGTGTACTACGCGATGGTGCAGATCCTGATTCATTCCGGGCAAGTAGAAATTTAAGTTAAATCGGACATCGTTCGGTTTAATTTAAATTTCGAACGCTCGTCGAAACTCAAGGTGAGTTATTCTCACTCACATCTGGATATTGGCTGATTTAAATAATAAATATTTAAATATCTGTGTGATTGGTTGCATATTATTGGAATTATCAGTCTGGATTGATATTTATATATGTGGTGTGCTAATATTTGTGGATGCAGGGAAAACAGGTTGGAGGGATCCAACTGGATTCACCATGTAGTAATTATTTTTATAATTGATGATGATGCCTGTTTATATATTGTGATCGATAAATTTGGAATTAAATGGTATTGTGATATGAACGATAAACCCAGAATGATAATTATAAAGAAATTTGTAGTTTTAATTATAAAGAAATTAAATTGGGTTTTCAAAAGAAATTAAGAAATTAATAAATAAGGAATTTAAAAGAATATAAAAATTAGAATCTGTTTGGATGGAAAACTGAAATAAAATTGTATTGGAATATTGCTGGATAAATGTGAAAGTAAATTTATGTTATTAAAATATAAACCTGAATTGGAATAAATTAACAGAATTCATAAGAAGGATTACTGGGATGTTTAAGTGGGAACGAGAGATTCCCTGGGGAAAACCAAGTTCGAGTTTAAACTGATTTTTATAAAAAGAAAGTTTTAAAAACTTAAACTTGTTTAAAGAGTGTTTTGGAAATTATTAATTTAACATAATTCTTAATAAATTAGCAATAGTAAACTTTTAAAATACCTTAATAATTATTTTTACAAATGTATTTACTTAAAGGCTAGTTTTTGAATAAAGTTGTTTGAAATTATTAATTTCTTTTAAAACTCTATTTTAAAATATAGTATAACTAAAACCTTATTTTAAATCAAGTTATATCTTATAAAATAATTTTACTTTGAATATTTTGAAATTATATTTTGAGTAAGTAACTAGTAATAAGTTTATATATTTGAAAGTATATTTAAGAATAAAACATTAAAAGTGATTTAATTCTAAATTGTTTTTAACTTGGTTATTTCCAATGGGAATATATGGTAAAGGATTTTTCCTTGTAAAGGAAGAATTTTGGGAAAATTATTTTCACATGAGTTTTGAAATTTGAAAATATATCTTTTAAAGATATCTGAGATAAATAAATAATATGAAATATTATTTATTGTGTGATGGATGCTTATGGATGTTTATGAATATAAATTGATAGTTAAATCACCGACTATCAATATTGGACAAATGCGTTGATCGTTTCGAAGAGACCGGGATCGAGATTTATTTCTCGAAAACCACTTCGATCCGATTTGTACGTTTCGTGCGAAAAACGTGTTCGGAGTCGAAGATGGAGCAATGAAGTGCAAGGGCTAGTCGCTACTAATCCTGAGGATATTTCCAAAATGGATGTAGTAGGAGTAGTGCCTTCGGTTCCGTTCGAACCCGGGACGGACTTGTATGGATGAATGCTTGAGAAACATCGTCAGGTGGACGATGGGCATTCTAAGTGAAACGTTCTAAAGGTAACGCTAAGCCTCAAGCCTCATCAACCGGGAATGACTGAAAATCAGGGGATATGCAGCAAGGTTAGGTGGGTCATGCCCAAGCAGGACAAGATATTTCCCCTTTCTAGATGTCCCTTTTTATCTCGGCTTAGTGGGTGGTTGGTCGCGCCAACCATGGGGTTTATCTTGTTCGGGACTGTTCAGTAAGGAATGGTTCCGGCCTTGTGTTGCAGGGGATGAAGGGAGTAGTCCTCGGTACGGTGATATAGGCCCCGTACTGTGACAGGTGGTACCCTTGTGCCTAGTCATTGTTGGAAATCCATTTTCCCTACGAGCCTTTTACGAGTTTTGTTTGTATTACCCACTTTGGTGGCTAGTAGCTGGAATTTAATGAATGAAACAATTTCGGCTATTTTATAAGTATTTGTAAATAGACCCTACTATAATATCAGAGGATTTCTATAAAAAGTGTTTTAGCTATCGTAAGGTAAAAACTCGACATGTTTTATTTGTGGCGTGGTCTTACGAGATGCTTTTGTTTTCAAAGGATTTTTGAAACTTTAATAATCAATTTGGATGCATTATTTATCAGCTGGTATTCCAGACTGACTCGGGTGTTATTTCATTATAATGCTCGGGTCAGACCGAGTATTATATGTTCAGGACAGGTTGCTATGGAGCAGGAGAGGAGCTGGAGTCCGAGACGTATTATATGTACTTATATATATATCCGCTGCTATGATTGCATAGTATGTCTGATTTGTGATTGTTGATGTATGAGACACTCTGATGATATGATTGTATAAAACAGTTATAGATTCCATTTTTTGTAAAGATCTATATTTACTATTATATTTTATTCCGCTGCGACTGTGAGATTCTGGTATTGTTTAGTTTCTTCTTCTTCTATCTCTTCTTCTTTAACCCTAATGGTTCGTATTTCTGTGCCACTTGAGTCAATTTGTCTAAAATAGTGTTGATTAAAGGGGTACGGATTTGCGGGTTGTCACACTTGGTATCAGAGCTTAGGTTGGCGACAACCTAGGCTTTGGTGGGGTAATTACTCATTAAACAGAGTCAATAGTACTCTATAATGAGTTGAGAGTAATAATAGATATGAGAGCGTACTTGTTAGTGAATACAAAATTGTTTTTATACTGTGTTGACTTATCGGTTGAGTGTTTACGAATTCTGGTCGGTACGGGAAGTACAACCGTATCGATAGGGGTTTCTAAACTCTTAAACAAGATAAGCCGACATAGTATTGTTTTTAAGGAGGGTAAATGAAATAATTTTACCCAAAATTATATTTTGATATAAGAGAAATATTTTTCTGAAATTATTATATGTTTGATTGTTTGGGTGTGGATATCTAAATCAAATAAGAATCTAAAAATTTAATCTCGAACTTGAAATAGTTATAATGAAAATAAAATTCTACAAATATAAATTATATAAAAGGAGGAATAACTAAATTTGAATTAAACCAGAATTTAAATCCCGGAAGTTTTGGGAAGGATTTTAAATAAAATAAAAATAAAAGTTTGGAAATTTAAAATCCTGGGGAAGTTTGAAATGTTTGTTGAGATTTGAAGGTGTTTGAAGGCAATGTTGGAATATTGTTTTGGGAAATATTTTTACATGGAAACTGTTTTGAAAAGTAAGAAGCATTGAACTCACTTCAGTCGCTGGAAAATAATCCTGATGATGCTGGCCACATCATTAGAATTCATTTTCGAGTTTCTAAAGTGATGGATTGCTTCCCTAGTATTTGGTTATGGTATTGTTTGGATTTTGGGTATGCTAGTTGTTTGGGAAATCTCAAAGAAGGAAATTTGTTTTGGTATAAACAAATTGTTTTGGAAATCTGGTAATTTGATTGATATACCAAATAGGTATATATTTGATTATTATTTCAAAAGGGTTTTGAAATAAAACCGGGTAAATCGAATTCTGGGAAAATTCTATTCAAATAATGTGTAAAATTTAAATTGAATTAACTATTGAATTTATTAAGTTAAGAAATATTAATAAGAAGGAAGGAAAATTTTAAATCTTGGAATTAAAATTTAATTGGAGTAATTGAAAGTGAATAAAATATATTGAAGTAAATAGAAAATTTGAATTTAACTTGGATAAGTGAAATAAATTGGACTTAAAATAAAAATGATTTGAGTTAAGTTAAAAATGTAAGTTGACTTTGAAATTGTGGGTCATTGAGTAATGGATTATACCCATAAGCTATTAAGTATTATACTTATAATTTGAGGTTGTGGATTTGAAGTTGCAAAGAATTAAATTAAGGAAATTTGTATCCTTAAGAATTCAGATGTATATACATATGCATATGGAATTTGGAATGGTGATTAGAAAATGTAGATGGAGTAAAAGAGAGCTATATAAGCTTTTAAGTAAATAAGTTGGTGAAGTTATAAATAAGAAGTGGAAATTATAATCGCAATGGGAAATAGTGGAATGGTATGGTGAGTCCAAACTTAATCTCAAATGAAATATGAATTGAGATAAGGTAAAGTGGGATATAAAGAAGTGAATGAACTTCAGTTAGTAAACAAGTTTGAACTTGTATTTGGAGAATTAAACTTGTGAATTTGAAATATAATTAAATCTAAAAGAATTAGCATTAAAGTAAATGGATATAAAGGTGAAATATAAATTGTTTATAATTGCATAAAGAAATTCACATACTTAAGTTATTAAGTGTTATAATTTAAATTTGTGAATATAAAATGGAAGTGAACTTAAATAAGAAATCTAAACTCTTGAATAAAAGTGAAACTGAAAATTTATTAAATGAAAGGATTGAAGGGTGTGGCAAATTTAAAATTTGACCATAAATGAAATGCAAAGTCTAATGAAGCAAAGTGAGCACATAAATGTGGATGTTCTTAAGTTAGCAAATAAGTCTTGGACTTATGAATGGGGAACTGGAATTTGTTTTGGTAATTGAAATTTAAATTTCAGTTGAGTAACAAATAATATTGATAGGAATTTAGATTCTATTTAAAGAGGTATAAGGAAAGGTAGGAATTTAAATTGTTAAATGAAATAATGGGAAAATGGTGATATTATAAATGGATTCAGAGTGAATTGGGAAAGTGAATTAAAAACCTAATATGGATTAGGTTATTGACTGAATTAAATCACAAATTAATGGAATTTGTATTGTAATGGATAGAATTTGATAGTCAGTCAAAATTTGAGGGTAAATAAAAATCCAATTATGGCATGGGATTTAAATTTGTGGTAACAAATATTAATGTGTGGATGAAAATGGAATTAGATTATATTGGGATAGTTGGATTGTAAATAAAATTCAAATGAGTAAAATAACTGGACGTGGTCTCTTTGTGAACAAAATAAATCTAAAATGGATTGAATAAATAAGCAAAGTGCATTAAAATTTGTAAACGGATTAGAATTGATTTGGATGAGAATCAAATGACAATATAATTTGCTTAATAAGAAGATAATGAAAATATTGTGAAAGAACTTAAGCATGCTGAATGTTAATTGTGATTAAGCTTTATAATTTTATTTGGGATAAATTTTGTTTGGGTAATAAATTTGAATTGCAAGTGAAATGGTATTAATTAATTTCTGAGATAAATTAAAGATGTACGGGTTGTAAATAAATCCAGAATGGAATGATAAAAGGAAACTTAAGTTGAATAATGGATTTGAAATATGAAATTCAAGACTTGGTTTTAAAATAATAATAAAAATAAAAATAATGATAAGAAGAATAATAATAAATGATAAAAACAAACTTAAGATACGTAATAAATTTGAAAGGTGTGAATAAGAATGGGATTTTAAAATCGAAATGAATACTTCTGAAAAGCGTAAAATTTATATAAATATAAGTTGAAATTAATTTTAAATGGTTCTAAGCTTAGGTGGTGATTATTTTGCTCGAATGGCATGGAAATTGCTTGTATTTGATATTGAGTTGTTTAACAAGCAATTGAAATTTATTTTTGAATAAATTGAATTGAATTGGAATCTAATTTAAAGAGTTGGTATATAAGTGCAATCAAATTAAGTGATTTTGCATATGAAGAAAAATGAATTATTAAAGAAATGTAAATGCTTCAAAATTGAAAATGAAGTTGGTTTGTAAATCCATTTAGAGTTGAATTGAAATAGATTGCTATTAGCGAAGCATATGTTAATCATATTGGAATAAATGTGAATTGGTTGTAATAAATATGAATGGAACATAGCAAAACATGTATGTAAATCCTTTGTATGAAATAACTTGGAGTTAGCATTGAAAAATGAACCTTGTGCATGTTATAAAATATGGATTTACTTAGGAAATTATGCAAAGTGTTGTTTGGAATGTAAATAGTTATGTTTGGCTTACATTTATATTGAAAATGATGTTAAAATGCTCATATTTTGATAACTAATGAGTTTGTTGAGTAAGTACAGGTGCGGGAGGCGTTTGAGAGAGTTGGAGTGAGTATATGCATTATATTAGCTACTTGCTATTAAAATTTGCTAAAAAAGGTACGCCTACGCAAATATAATTGGGAAAATGATATATATATTGCGTTATATTTTGGTTTCCGGCCGTGTGGGCCGATGTATATATATTTGTGTATCCTGCGATGTCGCAGAAGCTCCTCCGTACAGGGGAGACTCTGCCAAAATTTTCCGTAAATTTTGGGAGTTAGAAATTTTTTTGGGTTTTGGGAAGAGTTAATTAACTTGGGAAGTATAAGTTAAAAATTTAAGCTTTAGTGTTAATAAAGCAAATGGGTTTGAAATTGAGCTAAAGAGTTTGGGATGTGTATATCAGTTGTAACTAGAGAAGTTGGGTTAAGGTAATGAGTATAGGAACATTCTTCTACCTTAACAAATTTCGGGGACGAAATTTTTATAAGGGGGAAGGAATGTAACGACCCGGAATTTTGGTTCGCCAGATTTGAACATTTAATTCATTTTAAATGTTGAATATGGATTATAATTTGAAATTTTAAATAAAAGAATTTGGTTAAAGTAATAAACTTTGTTAAATTTCAAATATGGCAATTAAACTGAAATTGAATAATAATAATAATTTAATAGTGGGATTGGGTTAATTGGTAATTCGGAGCGTAAATAGGTATGGAAATGAGTTTAAAATTTATTTTAAGACTATTTGGTCATTAGATAGTGTGGTAGGATTTTTAGATGAATTTTAAAGTCGATAAATTAATATTTGAAATTTTATATTAATTTAATAATGGGATTTAATATTATAAAAATGCAAATAATCAGATTTTAGTCCGGATTGAGTCAGAATGATATTTGATGTGATTATAAATTTTATATGAATTATTGTTAAGTTAATAAAATTTTAACAGCAGAAATTTTGAGTGATTTCGATAATTTCGAAAATCGCTTGATTTAATAGACGAGTTAAAATAGCCTTCCGGGGCACAGTCTCGGAATTCGACGAAACTGGTTTCGTTGGATCTGTAATAGTTAGTTATTACCGGATTTCAATTTTCGTAGCAATCGGAGTTGTCGTTTGACCCCGGCAGCTCGAAACGCATCGAAAATCGTTTTAATCGGTTTAAATTAAAATTGATCGTTTATTTCCGTAACTTGCATATACGATCGAATTAGCTTACGAAACCTATTCCATTGTGTCCGGAACGCGAAAAAACCCTAGGAACGCCTGTCGGCACGTGTCGTTTGGAGATCGTGTGGAAAGGTTGCTTTTAATGGAGATAATATTAAAATAATATTAATAAACACTTATATATTCACGTTTATCTAGGAAACCCTAGCCTTATCTCTGGAGCCGCCGCTTACACCCATTTTAATGGCCAGAAACGATTGTTCTTCTTCCTCCAAAATCTCCTAATCCACGCGACGATTCATAAAACTTTCTACATGAAGATCGTAGAGAGTGAAACTAGCTTCACATCCGTACGGTTGAGATGCAGTTTGGTAGGGCGTAGAGGTCTGGAGGGGGCTGCGCTCGTGGACGTCACGCACGTTCCTGCGCGTGTGAGGGGAGGCCGAGCTTGTCGTTTTCTTGGGCGTTGGTGAAGGAAGTCGTAGGCTACGACATGGTGGTAGTTGATCGTTTCCTAGGCGATCGTAGGCCGACCGATTCCTAACCCTAGTTGCGGCTATGGGTTCGTCTGTGCTCCTGATGCTTGCGTGAGGAAGAGAGTACTGTCCGGCCGTGATTTTTGGCTTGTGGATCTACGGCCTGATTCCTTTTTCTTTGGGTAATAAAACAAAAAAAAAGAAATTTGTTTAAAATTTAATTCAAACTTCAAAATTGAATATCTCTTTCATATGTAATCTGATTTCAGCAAAATTTGCGGCGCCGGAATCACAGAAGCGTGTACTACGCGATGGTGCAGATCCTGATTCATTCCGGGCAAGTAGAAATTTAAGTTAAATCGGACATCGTTCGGTTTAATTTAAATTTCGAACGCTCGCCGAAACTCAAGGTGAGTTATTCTCACTCACATCTGGATATTGGCTGATTTAAATAATAAATATTTAAATATCTGTGTGATTGGTTGCATATTATTGGAATTATCAGTCTGGATTGATATTTATATATGTGGTGTGCTAATATTTGTGGATGCAGGGAAAACGGGTTGGAGGGATCCAACTGGATTCCTCACCATGTAGTAATTATTTTTATAATTGATGATGATGCCTGTTTATATATTGTGATCGATAAATTTGGAATTAAATGGTATTGTGATATTGTGGTATGAACGATAAACCCAGAATGATAATTATAAAGAAATTTTTAGTTTTAATTATAAAGAAATTAAATTGGGTTTTCAAAAGAAATTAAGAAATTAATAAATAAGGAATTTAAAAGAATATAAAAATTAGAATCTGTTTGGACGGAAAACTGAAATAAAATTGTATTGGAATATTGCTGGATAAATGTGAAAGTAAATTTATGTTATTAAAATATAAACCTGAATTGGAATAAATTAACAGAATTCATAAGAAGGATTACTGGGATGTTTAAGTGGGAATGAGAGATTCCCTGGGGAAAACCAAGTTCGAGTTTAAACTGATTTTTATAAAAAGAAAGTTTTAAAAACTTAAACTTGTTTAAAGAGTGTTTTGGAAATTATTAATTTAACATAATTCTTAATAAATTAGCAATAGTAAACTTTTAAAATACCTTAATAATTATTTTTACAAATGGATTTACTTAAAGGCTAGTTTTTGAATAAAGTTGTTTGAAATTATTAATTTCTTTTAAAACTCTATTTTAAAATATAGTATAACTAAAACCTTATTTTAAATCAAGTTATATCTTATAAAATAGTTTTACTTTGAATATTTTGAAATTATATTTTGAGTAAGTAACTAGTAATAAGTTTATATATTTGAAAGTATATTTAAGAATAAAACATTTAAAGTGATTTAATTCTAAATTGTTTTTAACTTGGTTATTTCCAATGGGAATATATGGTAAAGGATTTTTCCTTGTAAAGGAAGAATTTTGGGAAAATTGTTTTCACATGAGTTTTGAAATTTGAAAATATATCTTTTAAAGATATCTGAGGTAAATAAATAATATGAAATATTATTTATTGTGTGATGGATGCTTATGGATGTTTATGAATATAAATTGATAGTTAAATCACCGACTATCAATATTAGACAAATGCGTTGATCGTTTCGAAGAGACCGGGATCGAGATTTATTTCTCGAAAACCACTTCGATCCAATTTGTACGTTTCGTGCGAAAAACATGTTCGGAGTCGAAGATGGAGCAATGAAGTGCAAGGGCTAGTCGCTACTAATCCTGAGGATATTTCCAAAATGGATGTAGTAGGAGTAGTGCCTTCGGTTCCGTTCGAACCTGGGACGGACTTGTATGGATGAATGCTTGCGAAACATCGTCAGGTGGACGATGGGCATTCTAAGTGAAACGTTCTAAAGGTAACGCTAAGCCTCAAGCCTCATCAACCGGGAATGACTGAAAATCAGGGGATATGCAGCAAGGTTAGGTGGGTCATGCCCAAGCAGGACAAGATATTTCCCCTGTCTAGATGTCCCTTTTTATCTCGGCTTAGTGGGTGGTTGGTCGCGCCAACCACGGGGTTTATCTTATTCGGGACCGTTCAGTAAGGATTGGTTCCGGCCTTGTGTTGCAGGGGATGAAGGGAGTAGTCCTCGGTACGGTGATCTAGGCCCCGTACTGTGACAGGTGGTACCCCAGTGCCTAGTCATTGTTGGAAATCCATTTTCCCTACGAGCCTTTTACGAGTTTTGTTTGTATTACCCACTTCGGTGTCTAGTAGCTGGAATTTAATGAATGTAACAATTTCGGCTATTTTATAAGTATTTGTAAATAGACCCTACTATAATATCAGAGGATTTCTATAAAAAGTGTTTTAGCTATCGTAAGGTAAAAACTCGACATGTTTTATTTGTGGCGTGGTCTTACGAGATGCTTTTGTTTTCAAAGGATTTTTGAAACTTTAATAATCAATTTAGATGCATTATTTATCAGCTGGTATTCCAGACTGACTCGGGTGTTATTTCATTATAATGCTCGGGTCAGACCGAGTATTATATGTTCAGGATAGGTTGCTATGGAGCAGGAGAGGAGCTGGAGTCCGAGACGTATTATATGTACTTATATATATATCCGCTGCTATGATTGCATAGTATGTCTGATTTGTGATTGTTGATGTATGAGACACTCTGATGATATGATTGTATAAAACAGTTATAGATTCCATTTTGTGTAAAGATCTATATTTACTATTATATTTTATTCCGCTGCGACTGTGAGATTCTGGTATTGTTTAGTTTCTTCTTCTTCTATCTCTTCTTCTTTAACCCTAATGGTTCATATTTCTGTGCCACTTGAGTCAATTTGTCTAAAATAGTGTTGATTAAAGGGGTACGGATTTGCGGGTTGTCACAACTATAGACACTTCCTTTCTAGATACCCTAATGAATGGGTAGGATTTGATCAATTAACTGTAATGTTGCTGATTTGGACTGCATAGACTATTTAGTATCTGATAAGATTGAAGGAACTGGGCTAGTCGAAAGTAGATGAAATAGATAGATTTAAAAAAACCTTATTACGATCATATTGGGCCTATGAAGTGTAATGGGTTTGACAAGGTCCAATCTAGTTAATTTAAATAAAATTTAATATAACTTATCTTTTTGATTAATTTATTGAATCTACATTTATTAAGTATAAAGTTTAAATCTATGAATATATCAAATATATTTATATCTCTTAAAGGTGTAAAAAATGGGAACGAACATATTACTATTAGATTTAAATGTAACCACATTAAGATATAAAAGGAAAGATGAAGAGGTGGTTTAAACAATTGAATTCACCATCATCATTTTAATATTATACTATAATTATGCCTAACTAAATAAATGTGATAAAAAATGGTTAATATGACAAATAAGATATGCATGTGTAGATATCAATTGCATCACAACTAACATAACAAGCAACAAAAAAGTCAATAAACGCGCGCGTACACACACAAATACACACGCACACAAATATATATATATATAAATATATATATATATATCGGTTTTCTCAATTTAGTTTTATCTTGTAAGATGTTAAGTTGGTTACAAAATATGATAGGATCTAAATATCAATAATAATGATTGTGTACACAAAACTCAACATAAGTAGATTAATATAAACACCAAAATTCAAATTCAAAATAAAGAATCTAAGTTTGGTTTGACAAGTTTTATTCAGAATTAAGATCTAAATTACATTTGATTAATGAAAAATCTTAATGAATTAAATACTAACATCAAAGTATATGTATGTACATAATTATGAAATTGGAAATTAATTTATGTATTTAATATCTATATATACACACATAAATATGAACAAAGGATTTCAATAATTGTAATTAAATAGTTTTGATATGAATATGGGATTCATATATTTCTAAATGTATTTTATGTACAATCTATAACAAATACACACACATACTCATATGGGTGTATGTGCATATATAAATAATTTAATAGTATCTCTCAAGGTTAATCCAATCTAAAACAAAACAATCAAAAGAAATATTCAGATCAAAACATATAAATAAGTTTAGGATAAATATTATCGTACTTCCAATTTGATTTGAGATCGAAGTTTTGGCTACATATTTGTATTTCAAATCTTATATTCTATGAATAAATCACATATAAACTACTTTCGAAACATTGATTAACCGCAAAGATGTTTACTTTATTTGATGTTTTGATTTAATTTAAAGCTATTTATTTTTAGAAATGAGGTAAAGGAATTTCGACCTTTAATCGTGAGGAAGAGAGAAAGAAAAAATTTCTGTTAAAAAAGAAACGAATAAAGAGATTTATTTCTAATGGGAAAAGGGAATGTTCCCTATTCTCCTCACTAAACTTCCTTATTCAAATCCTTTTAAAGATGTCATCAGTCCATCCCTTATCCTGTAAAATACGGCCGGCCTTACAATGCTTCGATAAGGAGCAAAATTTCCAAAATTCTCCTAAATATTTGTTATTCAAACCCCATTTAAAAGGTATATTGATATTATATAACAATGTCTGCAAATATTATATTTATACACGCATTTAAATAATTAGAAACAACTCCAAAACATCTAATAAATTAAATAATAATTAATTCCCCCATGTTGACTAATTTACTTAATTTATAATATTTTATAATTTAATCATATCCTGTGGTTTTGCCAAAAATTCTCAAATACTGTTGTGCGACTCGAAGGCATGAATTTAGTTAACAATTAATTTTGAGCAATTCAAAATTTAACATTCATACGTCACTTTAGCGGGTGATGTAATAGTTTTACCGAATTCATTGCTTATAGACCTTTTCAGTAAAATCTTATTTTATATATACTTGATTGGTATCTTTAGTAACTATCATTTACACCAATTCTCTTTGTCAACACTATATGACATTAGGACTTGTGGAATATGCTTTGGTCAAAATTCCAATATCATCCACATTCAAGTAAATTAGTCCAAAAACAAAATCCTTGGTTCAATAATAACAATTGCTACTAACCATATAGCTCTGGCCAAAGAATTCGACTTTGAGCTAACTACAGTTGACCTTGATACTAACCTTATATAATTAGGAAGAAGAATTATCTATTGAATAATGTTCTCTTCTAATGCTTCAACTTAGACCTAACTATAGTCGTTCGATAGATGTCATGTCATAATTAACTATAATTAAAGTGGAGTATCCACATTGAAGTTCTATGGTATAACCAAGTCGAGGATACTGGGTAACATCATCACTTTGAGATTGTCTTGACCTTAATATTAACCAATAGAGAACTCCCGAGCGAGTCATTCCATAGTTATCCAATAACTATCGGTATATAATGCCTTGGTGACCCCAGTAGCCATGAGTAATATACTGCCCAACATTTGGAGAGCGTTACGTACTCTAGTATCAATGGATAAATCAATATCCTTTCTTGAAACATCTTGACAATAAATATTTAAAATAATATGTTATTTTTATTGTGATGAAATTCTTTTGATTATAAAGCATTGTAATTACTATCACATAACATATCATTTATGGATTTTCTATTTATATACTTTAAATTAGTTAATTAATTATATAACAAGTATATAATAGAAAGAGAAACACCTTTGTTATGGACAATATTGGCTATCGAGTTAGTTTTGTGTAATAAGTTACATAGTGACCCCTAGAGCATACCAACAATCGTTATGTGAATTGAGGTGTTTCAATTTGTTTCTAGAGGGGCTGATGACTGTGGTTGTGTAGCCTTGAGCCAGTATCCATCAGGTCTTATGAGCAATCAGCTACCGTGTTTTTAAGCCATTCTGGGTACACTATGTACAACCTATGGACACAATTCTCATGGAAAATGCAAAGAAAAGAATAATAGAATTATTGAAAATTTATTTAAAGAGATTTAATGTTAATGTACTGAAGTGAAGAATCCAAATGATAGTTTTATGTCGATGACTCTAATAATGATGTTAGCAAAGATTTTAAGTTTGGAAAGTGGCTTACAATGAAGAAGCCAACCACATTAAAGAACTTTTATTAGAAAGAAAACTAATCTATATGCTTGAAAAAGGTAGAAACGGAGGATAAACTGAATTGGGCGAGGCTAGGGAAACCAATTGCATTAGTAATAAGTATTGAGGAAGTAAAGAAAGATAATAGCAATGGGAATGAGAACAACAACAATAAGAGGAAAATAACCAATTCAGCGAACAAAGAAAGACCTATAAAAGATTTTTAGTTCATGCTGAAAGGGAAATATACAGAGTTCAATTACTAATGAAAAATTTACTTTGCAACAAAAAACACAGTCATGTATAGAAAACCAACTCCTAAGGAGGAAAAGGAGGCAAAATGGAGGTTTGGAAAGTATTATCGCTTTCATGATACCTATGAGCATAATGCAAATAAGTGTAGAAATTCAAAGGGTATGATTGAGGAGTTAATAAGGAAGAAACAGCTGTTTTAGTACATGAAGAATCTATCAATAGGAGGGCAAATAAAAAACCAACCGCCATGGTAGATGTCTCATGGCAATAGAGAAGGTAGAAGTAAGGATGGTCCATGTTCACCCAAAGGTGATCTAACTATAAATATGATTTCAGAAGGTTTGCATCCTACGAGAAAGATTTGGAACGAGATGGAAGGATATTAGAGTTCCTTGAAGCATGCCAAACAAGAGGCTTACTATGCTATCGAGGACAATGCTCCAATAAAGTAATTAAATAGGATAAACAATGAGATAGTATTTTATAATAAGGATGCGAACAGGACTGAAGCACCAATATTCTTTCTGATGGTGAAACGATTATGATAGGGCCAACTACCATTCATCAAGTGATGATCGACAATAAAAGCTCGATGAACATTCTGTTTAAGAAATCTTTTGATGAAATAAAGTGAAATGAGAACAATTTGTTGACTTGTAACACTCGCTTGCAAGGTTTCAATAATGAGGCAACTTTATTAGTTGGTTACATTAATTTGACCAATTAAAAGACAAACCCCGCAGAGTAGTGTAGGTTGAGAAATTTGATAAGGTCAATGGATGTTCTACATATAATAAATTTTAGGCTTAACTATAAACTTTTGAACGGATAGCGGAGCTCGAGTGATTAAAGAAAACTAGAGTACTAGACAAGAATGTCATTTTCTAAAAAGCATTGCGAATTGACTTTAAAATTCTCTTGCTATTTGTTTTTAAAGATAAACTGTTTTTGTTACTCACACCAGTCCCATGACTGACCTGGAGTTTATTGTTCCCATCCTAAACTCTGGGTGCCCACTATTTTCCATACGGACAGTCTAGAGTTGGGTTTTTCAGATAGTCAGGTTTAGTAGATTATTTGGAGCTAGTCCAGTCTTTGGATCATACCGGTCTTGCTTATCTCGGTGCAACCTTGATGGTGGGTCGAGCTAGGAGTTTTGGAGCTTTGTCTTTGGAACTTTTGGATCAGAGTTGCAGTATTGGATTCTGTGAAGACTTATCTCATATTGTGTCTAGAAACACTGCCAGGGGATAGAATCAAAATCAAAATAAGGCAATATTATTCATTCAACCAGGGGACGTATAATTTATAGACTTCGGAATAAAGATTCGAACGATTAGATAGATTCTTTTTCAAAAAATCCCTTTCATCTAAGATACAATTTGAAGCAAAAAAAAAACAAGAGACTTATTTTCTTCCAAGGAATAGATTAAAAATTAAAGTAAGGAGAAGTAAGACGTAGAGAGAAGGGAAAGAATGTAGTGAAGGCTTTCTACATCAAATCATAGAATGCATAACAACTACAACCTAACCTCAATTCGGGTTCAATAGCGATAAATATGAAGTTGTGGCCCATAAATATAGTAGATGTGGTAAGGGTGGGACTAGTAGAGACGATGGATTAAATCTAGACTGAAAAAGATGACCCTATAAAGGTGGTCAAGTTCGGTTCTCAACTTGGTCTAAGGATGAAGAAGGAATAAAGAGTTTTTAAGGTTGAACCATGACGTGCTTGCATGGAATCATTCTTATATGTGTGGGATTTTGCCTGAAGTTGCATGCCATACATTAAATATTAACTCGACTTTCCTTTTTGTGTAGTAGAAAAGCAATAGTGTAGAACTAAAGAGATCCAATACACTAAAAAAAATAGAAGTGGATAAGTTGTTGGCAAACAACTTCATCCTGAATTGCTATACCTCGATTGGGTAGCTAATCTCGTGATTGCTAGGAAGCCAAATGGAAAGTGGAGGAAACGCATTGGTGAGTTAGATTTAATTAAGGCATGCTTGAAGGATTACTTTCCACTTCCCTAGATATGCCAACTCATGACTAGAATGGCTGAGCATGAACTATTATCTTTTATGGATCCATTTTTGCTATAATAAAATTGCAATGTTAGTTTTATAACAAGAGCATACAAGTTTTATTACAAATTCAAGATGATAATATAACAAGGTAATGTAGTCCGGTTTGAAAGATACTAGAAATACTTACCAGCCATCAGTATATAAGATGTTTTAGGAATAAATTAAATATATGGTGGAGGTGAACATGGACGATATGCTTGTGAAATTGAAGCAATTAATAGACAATGTGGAGAACCTATTAAAAATGTTTGATATTTTTAAAGTACGAAATAAAGTTAAATCCATAAGAGTGTTCTTTTGGAGTTGCGCTATTGAAATTCTTTGGGTTCATCTTGAATTTTAAGGGCATAAAAGCCAGTTTGGAGTAGGTTGAAGCATTAAAACAGGCTATAGCCTCAATGACAAAGAGATAAATGCAGAGCTTGAATGATAATTTTATTTCTTTGAGTTCTAATTCTTTATGTACTTCAGATAACTCGTCGGTAAATTTAGCAGCATTAAACTTGATTTTCTACATCTCCTTCACTAGCTTATTTTTTAAGGCGTGCACTTACTTAAGCTGCCCTTCCATCAGTTCAATTCTATCTCTACCCTTCACGAGTTCCATGCTAAAGGTCTCCTTTTCGCTAGTCGAATTCTTTGAATCTTCGGTTCTTTCTCTTTAGATCTGCTATTTTACTATCCAGGGTGGTGATTTAACGTTGTTTTCTCTATTTTACCATCTTTTCAACCAAGAAGAGCCCTATTAGTTCTATTAATTTGAATAAATACTTCTTGTAACGACCCATATTTTTGATAATTAAAACTATTAAATTAAATAAGATTTTGAAACTTAATATTTTGAGAAATTAGAATTTATGATTTATTAATTAGAATAGGATTTAAAATGTTGTTTGAATGTTATAGATAATTACTTTAATGTAACTTCAATCAATTGAAATAATTGTAAAGTTAATTTGGTTATAATTGTATATAAGGAATAAATTAAATGTTGGATTTAATGTTGAAATTGTATGTTATAAATTGGAATAGGATTATATAGAATATGAAATCAATTAATTAGTACATAAATTTATTAGCTTTTTTTTGTAAACAATAGACTTAGAAATGTATTTGAATTACTAGTGTGTAATAATTGTTTTAATTATTATTTAATTATTTAATCCATTTGAAATTAATTTGGAAATCAGCAAATTTAATATAATTGAAATATTGCAATTAATATGGCAAAAGGCATTAACTGTTGAGTGATGAGAATAGAAAGATGAAAACTTATGATAAATATATTCATAAGGAAATGGTGATTTAATATAAGAATTTAAATCTAAACTAAAGATTTTGTTTGAAATTTAAATTATAACGAATGGATTTAATAAAGTTATAATTGAACGCTAAAATTAATGTAATATTTAAATCTTGGATTTAATATGGAAAATTTTATTTTTAAAAGATTATAAATTTCTATTTAATCAAGAATGATAAAATATTAACTTTTAAATTTGAATTTAAAAGTGATTAAATCAATTTAATAATGATTTATTTAATTAATGTGAAAATTAGCCATTTTGGCTACTATCTCGGATATCGATGAAACTAGTTTTATCGGATCCGTAATAGTGAATTTTTATAGGATTTTATGTTTCGTAGCGATCGGACTTATCGTTTGATCGTGTAGGCTCGAAACGCATAGAAATCGATTAAAGGGATTTAAATGAATATAATCTGATTTTAAAAGCAAACTTCTGTATACAATGGAATTATGGTTAGAAACTAGTTCCATTAAGTTCAAAAATATCGAAACCTATATTTTGATATATGAGATGACCTACTTTCTTTTCGAGAATGAAACGCGCTTTTAAGGTCGTTGTTATCGTATCGACCCAATTCGGCATGTTCATTAGTTTATCCATCTCTGTCTATATAGATAGATATGTTCCAAAACCCTAGTACTCTATTCTAGTTTCTATACGATGTATGTACTACAAATTTCTATCTCCTTCCCTTCTTCCTTTCTTCCCAATGTCAGACATCAAAAGCCTAAATTCCCAAATTCCAAATCAAATCGAAAATTCAAACTCCTCAAAACCTATCGAATTATATATCATCGCGAAGCTCTCGATGAAAAAAACCTACATCTGCTATTCTCTTTTTCAATTGAGTCTTGGTTTGGCTAGAAATTGGCGATCTTTCTCAGTCTTTTGTTGTAGGGTTTTACAAATCAACGGTGGATTTGCAACGATTCGACGATCGAGAGGCACTGCTATGTTGAGGGCGATTAGCTGAATCGATCTAGGGGTTTACATCATGTCATGGGTGCTCGGATTAGCCTAGAACGGCGAAGGAATGACACGGCGGTGATTTCTTGAGGGCGACGGGTGGAGACTCGTGTGGCCAGGGAGGTGCGGCCTTGAGAGATCTATGCAGTGGTGTTCTCCGATTTGATGGTTTTGGCCTAGAGCAACAAAGATTTATGGTCAAAGTGGAGGCAGCGGCTATACCAGGATCGAGTTCACGTGCGTATATTGCTATAATGGTTTGTTATGGTGAGATAATTATGTATGCCTTTCGATTTACTTAAATTTTAATTTTAAATGTTCTGACTACCATAACTTTTCTATACAAGCTCGGATTTAAACCCAGTTTCTTCCATTGGGTTCGTATTGAATTGCCGGAAAATATGGAACTGGTTTGGTTGAATTCTGAGATTGTTGGATTTTTGGGCCTTATTTGGATTTTAAATCGACGATAAATCATAGGTGGTGATTTAATCCACTCACGCAATACTAAACCTTCTTACGTTAGTTGAATTAAATTTATGAATTGATAAGAATTTTATCAATGGCTATTTGGTAATTTATATTATCATTTAAATTTAATTTGAATTAAATTGCCATTAAATTAATATTGAATTTAAATTGTTAGTTAAATACCTAATAATGATAACCCGTTAATTGTTGTGATTTATTGGCTAATTTGGATGTTGATTGTGATGGATGTTTATTTGTTGACATTTGGATGATTGGATGTTTATTTTATATCCCTGTTATCACTAAGGGTTGAAATGATACATACCAAATGATCTTGTAAATTAGAGAAAATCATTATGGGTTGAAATGATACATACCCGAGCGATTTAATTGATTTGGAAATTATTGATTCGGGTATGAGTTGAAATGATATGTACCTAGGAAATTTAACTATTTTGGCTTGAAATGATACATGTCCAATAACTTGACCATAGGGTAGAAAGTTATATACGAACACCGTTGGTCGGTTTTAAATTATTTTATAAATGGTAAAGTATGTTTGATTTTTAACTTTGATTTTTAAATTTAATGATTTTATAAAAAAATATTTGGAAAATAATTTGCTCTATATGTTTTGAAGTTTCAAATTATAAGTTAATATATGGTTTTAAATGTAATTTTAAGTTTTAACTTATAATTTTATTTAGTTTTAAATATATATAATTTAAATAGTTTAAAATTTAATTTAATAAAATATTTAATATAGCTTTAATATATATTTTAAATTTAATTTAAATAATATGTATAGTTTTGATTTAAAATAACAAATATAGACCTTTATAATAACTTTAATAGATAATAAAAGATTTTAGAATTTTGTAAAGGTTTTGTAAGGAATTTATAAAAGTTTTGTAAGAGATTTTATAATGGAATTTGTTAAAAGAATTATATAAAAGATTTTTATAAAGAATTTTATAATAGTTTTATAAAGGAGTTTATAAACGTTTAAAGGATTTTTTATAAAGGGTTTTATAAAAGAACTTGTATAAATGGATTTGGAAGCGTTTTAAAGGAATTTGCGGTAGAAGTTTATGAAAGCGGAAAGAGTTGTAAAATGTTATGGAATTTATAAATAGCTTTATAAATAGTTCTTAAGAATATAAATAGTTTATAAATGGTTTAAGAGATATTTATAAATTATTTTCGAAATTGATTGAAAGAAAATCTTCCTTGGTATTTATGAATTTATTTATTCTTTTGGAATAAGTATATGGATATCTTGGTATGAATGTATAAATTGTTTTCTGGATTTATTATTTAAAATGCTTTATAAAATGACCATGGTATGAAATAAGCATTTCGTTGTTGAAGAGACCGGGGTTGGATTATGTCATACTCTCTGCCAATTCCGAAACCACTTTGACAACTGTGCACATGTTGGAGAATGCAGAACGAAGTAGGATGGTTTGGTGAATGCTGCTAGTATGAGGTTAGAATGCAGCCCTGACCTTCGGGTCAGCTTGATATGACTAAAACAGGAGCCATAACCAGGCCAGTAAGGCCGCTCCTCCGATTAGACACACTTTTTCGATACCATATCTGTTATTGTGTGATTGATTGGTGGCACACTCTATTTGATTATGTGAGTGTTGTTCGAGGTGGGCGGTAGCTGCGGCTATGCTTTCCTACAAACCTGGTTCCACAATCCTGTAGAATCCAACCCTAGGTATTGCCTCGTGTGCCTTATCATATGCCTTATTGAGCCCACTACAATTTTGGTTCATGTCGTGCCTATGGAGTGCTCCCTAATGGCCCACCAGTTTACAGTGGAGTTTACAGGTCTGTATAAATTACGATGCCTATAAAAATGTGTTAAGGGAAATATGGGTAAAGACTTAATGCTATTTTAATACTTTACTTTATTGATAGACACTTCATATATAGCATATATTACTACATATAGATTGTTTAACGGATCCTTAGGAGATGGAAAATCCCGAAACATCTCTTAAGTTATTGTACGCATGTTATACACTTGATAGGAGAAGTAAAATCCTGTAAACATCTCTAAATCCATTACACTCATATTTATTTTCTATTGATTTAATTTACATAAGATCTTTTAGTTATGATTCGAGTTTTTTGTCTTTTCATTACTCTCGGGTCAGCCTGAGCATTTCAAGGTTAAAGACTTTATTTTTCGAGGAAAAAGACAGAGTTTGGTACATTATATTATTAGTAACTTTCTGCTGCATCATTTTCGGTATTTCATTATTTGTACTCCGATTGTTTTAAAATTGTGTAATCAAATGTATATTATAAAATAGCTTCATGAACTGTTTATTTGATTATTATATTTTTGTCATTCCGCCGTGTGATTCTATATTTCGTTTATCCTTCTTTTCTCTTATTTTCTTATTTACCCCATTGACAATCCTCCCTTTTAAATGATTTGAGTTGACATGTATGGTTTATTTTCGATTTAAATCGTCCAAAAACATGGGTCGTTGTAGTTGGTATCAGAGCTTTGGTTTGTAGTTACCTTTGCCTGTTTGGGGTTAACTCATTAGAGATGGGGTTAGTAACACCCCAGAATGAGTTTGAGAGTATATATATGAGAGAGCATATTTGTTAGTGATATAAAATATTTTGTATTGTGTTAATTTGTTATGTTGAGTATATATGAATTCTGGTTGGTTGATAGGACGGTATGGCGTCGATAGGGATTTCTAAATACTTAACAGGGCAGACCGACACAATATTGTTTTTGAAATATAGGTAAATAAAATAATTTTACCTAGTATTATATTTTGTGTATAAAAGAATAATTTTTATAAATGGATATAGTTGTGTGTGATATGTTTGTTTGTTAGAAAGTGAAATTTTATAAATACTAGTTGCAAAATAGAATTTACAAATAAAGTGAATATGAATTAAAAATTTGAGAACTTATGATCCAGGGTTCTAAAATTGGTTTTCAAAGATTTTGGAATATAATATTAGTATTATTTGGAAGTTTTTTCGGATATGAATATTTTCAATGTGATTTGAAAGAAATGTTTTAAAAGAATTTTAAAAGGAAATAAGTCTGTACTCCCCTCTTCTGTCATTGAAAAATAATTTCGGTAATGATTGCGACATCATCGATGTTCCTTTTCGAGTTTCAAAGTGGGAAGACCACTGTAGTAGCTTTGCTACACATTCATCTTGATAAACAAATTTTAATTTTATTTTCTTAAGTATGATTTGATATATATAAAAGATATGAATATATAAATTATTTCAAGGTTATTTGAAATGGAACCCGGTATTTAGTTCTTAAGTTCCTGTTAAATTAATGATTTTATATTGTAGAAATAAAGTGAAACTTTAATAGCTGGAAACTTCTAAAATGAAAAATAAGAAATTTAAAGTTGGGTGGTTAATGAAACTATAAAGAAATTGGAGATTTATCACTTGTAAATTAAAGGGTAATGAAATTTAAAAGATGTAAATTATTGAATATTTTTGCTAACTAAAATGAATAAGATAAATTTGTATAACACTCGATTACATTCTAATATATAAAACTTACCAAAAATGTTTAAAAGTTGAAATGTTAATATGAATATGTAATAGAATTTTATACAAGTAAAACTAAAAAATGACTAAAATGATTCATTAATTAATATTAATATTAACATGGATATCAAAGTTATAAGTAAATAACAAATGTGAAATAAACTGCAATGAAATGCATGTAATACTTTAAAAATGGATTCATTAATGATTCAAATATTGAATGGAAAATAAATTGTGTAAGTAATGAAGGAAAATTTATAAAAGATAATTATTGTATGAACGAATTAAAAAAATGAAAAGTAAATAATGATGTGAAATGAAACCAATAGAATAAAATATGTAAATTGTGCATTAATCGTTTTATTCGCATAACAGTTCTGATTTAGATTCGAATACAAGATTTGTAGTAAATCACACAAGTTCAAATTAGGATTTTCGCTTAATTCTTGATGGTGAACAATTGATATGAATTTGAAGTTTTCTGTCATAGTTTATGGCTATGCAAGGAAAATGGAAATTTTGAACCAAGAAATCGGATCAGAGTCCGCACTAGAGTAGTGGGGTTAACTATACTAGTTCGAAAGTCGAATGTGTGTATTCAAGCAAGCGATTAGAATTGATATTGTGTACAAAAGGTTTATGTACATCGTGCAAATTTAAATAATACTTAATTTGTTTGTTGTTTTGGCTGATGGGAGTTTGGGAAATGATACTTCAAATTGTTTAAGGATGTATGAATAATCTATTAAGGAATTATCTATGGCCGTCGAGCGTAAGGTACACTTGGTAGTTTATTTATCATCTTCTACGATGAAAAATTTCTGAACCTAAACAAACCATTTGTTTTGCTAGCTATGGATGTATGATTGATTTCTTTGTTGCATATAACGGTTGTACTGCTTTTGTTTGCATATGATTATTATATATTGTGTGTTTCTTTTGCTACTAACCGAAACAACTAAAATATTACTTTTTTACATAGTTTAACTCTTTTGGATTATGTAAAGAAGGTACAGGTTTATGGAAGCAATTGCAGTTGCTTTTGGTTTCATAAATAAAGATGTTTGCCTGACAAATAGGTACTTTTTCGGATTACGGTTTTGGAATGATATTTTATTGTTTTCCTGTGGTTCGGAATGTTTATTATTGAAATATTATATATATATATATATATTGAAATTATTGATATTATTATTTTTCTAAACCTAACAGCACAAAGGAGACATTGGCGAAATTTTTTGTGAATTTAGGACTTAGATATTTTTTGTGAAATCGTGGTTATTTTCAAAGTTATATTAAAACTTAGTACGTAAATTTATTAGCTTTTGTTTGTAAATAATAGACTTAGAAATGTGTTTGAATTATTAGTAAGTAATAATTGTTTTAATTATTATTTTATTATCTGATCCGTTGGACATTAATTTGGAAATCAACAAATTTAATATAATTGAAATATTGCAATTAATATGGTAAATGACGTTAACTGTTGAGTGATGAGAATAGTAAGATGGAAACTCATGTTAAATTTAGTCATAAGGAAATAGTGATTTAATATGAGAATTAAAATCTAAGTAAAGGATTTTTTTCCAAAAATTAAATTATAATGAATGGATTTATTACATTTGTAATTGAACACTGAAACTAATGTAATATTTAAATCTTGGTTTTAATTGGAAAAGATTTATTTTCAAAAGATTTTAAATTTCTGTTTAATCAAGAATGATAAAATTGTTAACTTTTAAATTTGAATTTAAAAGTGATTAAATCAATTTAACAATATTTATTTAATTAACGTGAAAATTAGCCATTTTGGCCACTGTCTTGGATTTTGATGAGACCAGTTTCATCAGATCCGTAACAGTGAATTATTATAGGATTTTAAATTTCGTAGCAACCAGACTTATCGTTTGATCATGTGGGCTCAAAACGCGTAGAAATCGATCAAAAGAATTTAAATGAATATAATCTAATTTTAAAAGCTAACTTATGTCTACAATGGAATTAGGGTTTGAAAGTAGTTCCATTGAGTTTAAAAATATCGAAAACTTATATTTTGGTATATGGGATAACCTACTTTCATTTCAGGAACGAAACAGGATTTTCAGGTCGTTATTATCATTTCGACCCAATTCGATCTACCCATTCATTCTTATCCATCTCTATCTATATAAATAGATATATTTTGAAACCCTAGTAGTATATTCTAATTTCAGTATGATGTACGTGCTGCAAATTTCTATCTCCTTCCCTTCTTTCCAATTTCAGACATCAAAACTCCAAATTCCCAAATTCCAAATCAAATCGAAAATTCAAACTCCTCAAAACATATCGAGTTATATATCATCATGAAGCTCTCGATGAATGCAACCTACATCTACTATTCATTTCTGCAATTGAGTCTAGATTTGTCCAGAAATTGGTGATCTTTCCCTGCCGTCTGTTGTAGGGTTTTGCAATTCAACTGTGGATTTGCAACGATTCAATGATCAGGAGGCGTTGTTGCATAGAAGGCGACTAGCAAAATCAGTCTATAGGTTTAAATCATGTCATGGGTGCTCGAATTCGCCTGGAACGTTGAAGGGACAACATGGCTATAGTGAATGTCAAAGGGCGGTGGGAGGGGCCGCACGTAGCCAAGGAGGTGAGGCCTTGGGAGAACTGCAGTGGTGTGCTCCGATCTGATGGTGGCGGCCTAAAGCAACGATGATTTGTGGTCAAACTGGAGTTGATCGATGTAGCAGGGTCATGTTAGAGTGTGTATATTGCTACTAGGGTTTGCGATGGTGAGATAATTACGTATTTGCCCTTTATTTATTTAAAGTTAAATTTAAATTTTTAATGTTCTAATTATGATAACTTTTCCATACGAGCTCGGATTTGGACGCAGTTTCTTCTGTTGGGATTGTATTGAAATTCTGGAAAAAATGAAACTGGTTTGGTTGAATTCAAAGGCTTTTGGATTTTTGGTCTTTATTTGGATTTTAAATCAACGATAAATCAAAAGTGAGTGATTTAATCCACACATGCAATACTAAACCTTCTTATGTTAGTTGAATTAAATTTATGAATTGATAAGAAATTTATTAGTGGCTGTTTGGTTTTTTAAATTTAATTTGAATTAAATTTCCATTTAAATTAATATTAAATTTAAATTGTTAGTTAAATACCTGATAACGATAACCATTTAATTGTTATGATTTATTGGTTAATTTGGACAGTGATTGTGAATGAATGTGTTTATTTGTTGACATTTTGGATGATTGGATGTTTATTTTATATCCATGTTATCACTATGGGTTGATATAATACATACCTGAATGATCGTACATATTAGAGAAAATCGTTACGGGTTGAAATGATACATATCCGAGTGATTTTATTGATTTGAAAATTATTCATTCGGGATACGGGTTGAAATGATATATACTTGGGAAATTTAACTATGTTGGGTTGAAATGATACACACCTAATCACTTGACCATAGGGTAGAAAATTATATACGGACACAGTTGGTCGGTTTTAAATTATTTTCCAAAAGGTAAAGTATGTTTGATTTTCCAAATTTAATCTAATGATTTTATAAAAAAAATATTTAGAAAATAGTTTATTTTATATGTTTTAAAGTTTCAAATTACAAGTTAATATATGGTTTGAAATGTAATTTAAGTTTTAGCTTCTAATTTTATTTTTCTTTAAATATATAATTTAAATAGTTTGAAATTTAATTAAATAAAATATTTAATATAGTTTTAATATATATTTTTTAAATTTATTTAAATAATAAGTTTAGTTTTGATTTAAGATAATAAATATAGACCTTTATAATAACTTTAATAGATAGTAGGTTTTTGTAAAAGATTTTAGAATTTTGTAAAGGTTTTGTAAGGAATTTACAAAAGTTCTGTAAGAGATTTTATGATGGATTTTATGAAAAGAATTTTATAAAAGATTTTTATGAAGGATTCTTTAATGGTTTTATGAAGGAGTTTATAAGCGTTTAAAGGATTTTTATAAAGGGTTTTATAAACGAACTTGAATAAAGAGATTTGGAAGCGTTTTAAAGGTATTTTCGTATAAATATATGAAAAGAGGAAGAGTTGTAAACTGATTTAGAATTTATAAATGGCTTTATAAATGGTTCTTAAGCATATAAATAGTTTATATATCTTTTAAGAGAGATTTATAAATTATTTTCAAAATTGATTGAAAGAAAATCTTCCTCGGTATTAATGAATTTGTTTTGTACTTTTGGAATAAGTATATGGGTATCTTGATATGAATGTATAAACTGTTTTTATATTTATTATTAAAAATGTTTTAAAAATGACAACCATGTGAAATAATCATTTGGTTGTTAAAGAGACCAGGGTCGCATATTGGTTTACTCTCTGTCAATTCTGAAACCAATTTAATAACTCACCACTAGTGGAGAATCCAGAAGGAAGAAGGATGGTTTGGCGAACGATACTGGTATGAGGTAAGAATGCAGCCCTGACCTTCGGGTCAGCTTGATATGACTAAAACAGGAGTCATAACCAGGCCTAGTGAGGTATCTCCTTCGATCGGACATGCTTCATCATACCATATCTATTACTTTGTGATTGATGGTAGCCACACTCGATTTGACTATGGGAGTGTTGTTCGAGGTGGGCGGTAGCTACGGTTATGCGTTACCACCAACCTGGTTTCGCAATTCGGTAGATTCTTACCGTAGGTTTTGCCTCGTGTGCCCTGTCATATGCCTTATTGAGCCTACTATGATTTTGGTTTGTGTCGTACCTATGGAGTGCTCTCAGATAGCCCTATAGTTTACGTGGAGTTTACAATACTATATAGACTATGATACCTATAAAAATGTGTTAAGAGGGATATGGGTAATGCCTTAATGCTATTTTATACTTTACTTTACTGATAAACACTACTTATATAGTGTATGTTACTACATATAGATTGTTTAATGGATCCTCAGGAGATGGCAAATCCTAAAACATCTCTTAAGTTATTGCACACATGTTATACACTGGGTAGGAGATGTAAAATCCGGTAAACATATTTGACGCTATTACGCTCATATTTATTTGTTGTTGATTTAACTTGCATAAGGTCTTTTAATTCCGACTCGAATGTTTTATCTTTTAATTACGCTCGGGTCAACATGAGCATTTCAGTGTTGATGACTTTATTTCTATAGGACGAAGATGGAGTTTGGTATATTATATCATTAGTAACTTTCCACTACATCATTTTTGGTATGTCATGGTTTGTACTCTTATTGTTATAAAATTGTTTAATCAAATGTATATTATAAAACATCTTCATGAATTGTTTATTTGATTATTATGTTTCGTCATTCCATTGTGAGATTCTGTGTTTTGTTTTTCCCTTCTTTTCTCTTATTTTATTATTTACCCTATTGACAATCATCCCTTTTGAATGGTTTGAGTTGACATGTTTGGTTTATTGTTGATTTAAACCGTCCAAAAAGGTGGGTCGTCACACTTCTTCACCTAAGAAATGACTCATGATGGTATTTTAAAAGTCAATGGCTTCATGGAAGTACTTTTTTATATCCTCTGGGACCTCTACAAATTATAGAAAATTTAAGACCGATGAGATCCATGTCTAAGTATTGAGATAACCTAGTGGAAGTGGTAGAAACGTAAGTAGTTGGACTAGAAGTAGCAGTAGTGAAGGCCTCATTACATAGTGCTTTAGGTACTTGGAAGATGTAGTAGTTAGAGGGACATAGATGTAGAGATTAAAGCACTATGCCTTATAGTTATCGGACAACGACGATCATACAACATAAGGTAGATTTGCTGTCATCCCATTATTTACCACTGTTTTAAACAACACATGGAAAAAACATCTATCATGTGTCATTGCTTGTGAAATCTTTGTTCCATTGAGATTTCATCCATGCCATTAAAAAAACATTTTATCTGTTGTCTGATTAAAATTATCAAAAATTTCATGTTGGCTCCCTATCAAAATTTTTGTTTCACCTCAATGTTGCCTAGATTATTTTGTAGCCACATTCTTTCAATTATTTCCTTTGTTTCTAGAGAAAAAATGGCGTTTGTTCCTTCAATTATTTTCCTCGCCGCCTTCGCATATCCCTCCTCCTAACCATCGCCTGCTGCCGACCCTAGCCTTCTCTTATCCCGTCGATGCTCTTTGATAAACTTACGGTTTCCTACTTAGAGCCGCCTCTTTGTTTTGAAATTAGGGTTTCATGAAAGCCGCTGCTTGAAGGTTAAGCTTCGAATCACCTTGCTCCCTTCCTTCCTTGTAGATTGCGTACTTTGATTTACTGACTATTGATGGTTGCAGCTCCTCCTTTGTCGAGTGTTCTTCGATATATTGGTATGATTTATGCCCCTTTTGATTTATATTGTTCTCGACTTCTAATCTCTGGCCGATGATGGTTTGGGTTTCTTATTTACGAATTTATTTCCTAAATATGCGAATATATGATTTGATTTGAATTTTCCAAATTATTTTTCTCGGCTGTCGAACTATGTTTGAACACACTTGTTGATTTTCTAATTCTTGAATTTCTTCTTTGGTTTCCATTTTCTAATTTGATTGCCACGTTGGACCTTGTTTCTCACAATGTTGCTTGACCATTTGCTCTTGAATTCATGTCTAAGTTAGTGGATTGCTATGTTGGACCTTATTTTCCAAGGCATTGTTGACTGGAACTGGCTTATTTTAGGCAGTGCACTTAAACATTGAACACGTGTTGCATATATACATGTTTGTGTGTATCAATGTGCGTGTGTGTTGTTCACTATACTTATGGTTTAACTTATACGCTTGCACCCTTACTTGTTTATGCACTTTCATGTGCTTGTGCCTTTACTTCATGTTGTTCTATTTGATTACATTAACATGCTTTGGGTTCTTATATACATTTTCATGTGCACTTTCATGTGCTTGTGCCTTTACTTCATGTTCTGTTTGCTAATTCGATGGTTTGAACTGCATGTTCCTCACTATGTACATACATATATGTATATGTATATGTATATGTATATGTATATGTATATGTATATGTATATGTATATGTATATGTATATGTATATGTACATGTACATGTATATGTACAGGTATATGTACATGTATATGTATATGTATATACATATGTGTATATTGGTTGTGCTATCTTGGTTCGTCCATGTATATACATGCATACATATATGTGTTTTATAGTTTACCCTTGTGTGTGGGTTAACCTGAAACTGATACTTGTTCACATGTTGCATTGTTGTCTGCTTACTTGGATTATAACTTTACAGCAAGTTCAACTATCGATCGAGGTAAAGTTATGCACTTTGATTCCAATATCATTCATGTATATACATACATACGTATGTATGTGTATATTTGTGAATGTTGGTGGTTCAAATTTGGGGTTATTGTTAGTGTCTTGTTCAATTTTATGGCATTTGTTCAATTTATGCCTTGTTTAATTTGTGACACTTGTTCAAGGTAGTGATATGAAATTGTTAGTGACATAGACTTATAATTATTCAATTTGTGGCACTTTTTCAATCATTAATGAGTATAGTTTAACTCCTTTATATGTTATCAATTTTGTTTTATGACTTTGAAGCTTTGTTTGATGGTGCTTTGATAGGGCTTTGCTTTGATGGTGCCTTGCCACTACCTTATTCAAGGCAGTGCACACTGGCAGTTTTTGATATTTGTCGGTCCACGTTTTTGAATTGTTGAAACTTGTTTTTGCTTTGAATTTCCACATATATGCATACATTTGTATGTATATACATTAAATGTCGGTGGTTAATCTGGTTTGTGCACTTTCATGTGTTTGTGCCTTTACTTGTTTTTGCAGCAATCCATGAGATTCAATGGATGCTTGGCATTGTGATATTCACATTGATACACTGTGATTTCATAAGTTTTTTGTGCATATATATTTTTGTCCCTATCTAAAACATGAAGAGAAAACAAACCCATGAACTGAGGTAATATTAATATTCAAATTCAATTTAATTATGTAATTTAGGTTTGTTTCTTGTTCCATTTTACTGTGTTGTTTATTTGGGAGGTATAGGAGATGACTAGATACAAGCTGAAGCAAGCAAATCAAGATCAACACATCAAAAATAAACTCGAATGAGTGGGAGTGAGAGCGAGTTAAAAAATGATTATATGTGAGAGTGTAGAGAAAGTTATATATATGAGAGAGGTAGTGAAATTTGTATTGCATCTGAATTTGATTTGAAATAAAATATTTGTTTAAATAAAACAGTAATTCATTTATTTCATTTTGCAAATATAATATAAGTATAATCGGTATGCATATCAGTCAATGTATATATGTTGTATAATAGGAAATTTTAGAAATGATACTACAACATTAGACAACATATGGTTTCTTTTGTTATGTTAGTGCATACCAGACGACGCGGCATATCTGTGGCCTGATGTTAAATGAGACGACATGGGATTTAATGATAAATAGATGTGCAATTAGACAATGGAGCATATCTGTCGTCTGACGTGTTTTATCCTATAGTGAAGGAAGAAGAGAGGAGGACCTGATGGTTTCTTTGCCTTGTTTCTAGGAACTAAAAATGAAGATGGAGTAGGAATGGATCATGTTGAGTGGTAGTGGGTAGATGTTAAAAGAGCCAAGGAGAGCATCCAAAAGGCAAATGACTCCTTTCATACTGGGAGTCACACAAGAGTGGCAATAACGATGGGTGTTAAGAATAACAGGAACTAGGACAATGAGAGAATGAAGATGTCTAAGTTAGTCTCGGAGTATGAGTCATGGTGTTGATGCTCTTTGTCATCATAAAGACGCCTCTCCGCCTTGTCTTCCCTATGGTAGTTATCCAGGTGTTCTCTCAAGCGACCTTCATCACAATAGCAAGATGGACCTCATGGTGGAGAGATAGATCAATGTTGGTCCAAATTCCCATGGAGAGTGCCAGAGAATTATTGGTGACCTGTCTCACGTGTAAACGAAAATAAAGGAAATTTATAATGGATCAAGGAATTATGTAAAAAAGTGTAGCATAAGTGAATACAGAAGTATATGCAGTCCTAGATGATGTTTGTAGTTCGGTTCTATCTATTATATAGAGTAGGTGCATCGGGATGCATGGACGGAGTAGGGTTAACCCTCCCTCCCCCTGGCATAAGAGTGAGCTAGATGGGATCTATTCCCAATAGATCATCATGCCCAATCATATCTTCAAAATCAAAGTTAAGATTAGCCAAAATCATATAGTGTTAGGCAGCTTAAAGGACCAACGGTCTCTTCATTGCAAGCTATGGGGGTTGTTGTCTTAGACCTACTTGATGATAGGCCGATGGCATCATTGGAATTATATCTCCTTAAACAGTTAGATTGGAGAATTGGGATTGTAGTTTCCTAAACACTAACATTCTATCTAATCGAATCCTCTTCGGAGTCTTCTCCTTCTTCCTCTTCGAATTCCTCGTCCTTCTCTGTTTACTACTCTTCATTTTCTTCTTCATCCTCCTCTTCCTCTTCTATAATCTCGTTAAGCCGGTGCTCTAGCTTGACCGGTGCCAACTAGTGCTTTGCCTTTGAGGTTGATCCCCAGCACTTTTTTTTTCTGTGATGAACATTCAAAGAATATCGAACATCTATTATGGGGAAGATAGAACGCGCGGAGTCCAAAATTGGTGAGGGACAAAGAAGTGTGGTGCTCAGGCTTTCGTATTCTTTTAGGTCAATGACCAAGTGTCGAAGGGAGTCATTTGTAACTCTAGCTGGAATACCTATAGAAGTTTGAAGATAAATGAGGAATTTGGGTGGAAAAGAAATGAATAGTGAGGAATCTAAAGGGTGAAATGGAGCATTTACATCTGGAGATTCATCTCTAAGCAAATCCATTGGAGTAGACTGTAACGATCCAAAATCTCAGTTATTTGAATTTGGTATATTTAAGTGTGTTTAAATATTGAAAGGTTAATTTTATAAGTTAAATAACTTGAACTTCAAATACAATGGTTATTTGAATATTTGAAACTGTTCAAATAATTAAATCTTGAATTTCATGTGAATGGAAATGATTCTCGAAGTTGATTTAAATTCAATTTGAATAACAATGAAGATAGTAAATTTTAATTTATAATTAAAGTGATTAGAATTGGTATTAGATAATAATTCGTTTTAATTAACGTGTGAAAATAGCCTTTTGGGGCACTATCTTGGATTTTGACGAAACCAGTTTTATTGGATCTATAATGGTAAATTATTGTACGCCATCGATTTTCTTAACAATTAAACGTATCATGTGGTCATGCGAGCTCGAAACGCTTGGAAATTAATTACAAGGATTTAATATAATGTAATTCGATTTCAAAAGCTATCATTTGTACATGATCGAGTTAGGTCTTGAGACTAGTCCCATTGCGTTTGGAATATGACTATTATATATAGAACACTAGGCGGCACTTGTGGATAGGAGTTCGAGATTTTCGGACGTTTAAAGCTTGATTTTTTAAATTAAAATAATATACATTTGCCATACCTACTCCATCACTTCAGCTATACCTTTCCCATGCCTAGACCATACTTCTTTCCATTACAAATCGTCAGCTGTAACAAACTCAACAAATTCAAGAATTTGAAACTTTGAATTAAATTCATCTCCATTAATCCAACGGCCATAGATCATTGGAGCCAAACGAGGCATTTTTATCCCATGACCCTAACTAGGAAGTTGATGGCGAGGTCAATATGAACTTAACCAATGGTTGGATCCTGGCATTTTGTGTAGCGATAGTGGTGATGGAAGTTCGACGGCGAGGAAAGTTTGGGGACCTTGGGGTGGCACTATAGGGGGAGTTGATGGTCATGGTCGGTGCCAATAGGAAGAGCAAGACGTAGGCAAGGTTCAGGCGAATGCGATGGCCACTGGTGCTAGTCAACGTCTTAATTTCGAAGTTGAACGCCGTTCGACTTCTTAGGTTTTTCGAGGCGAAGGTGGCTTTTTTGGTGATCGACCACTAGCAATTGAGGCGGCAGAGCTTGGGCTGTTGGTGATGACGCGATGACGACTGGATGACTGAAGCGGCGGCGACGATGAAGTGAAGTTGGCGCTTGGGTTCGGTTCGAACACGAGAGGGAGAAGGAGAATTTGGCAGGCCGATTAGTTTACCTAAGGTGGATTAATTAGTTAATGGTGATTAATGGATTTAAATTATTATTTAATTATGTAAAACTAATAACTAATGTGTTTTAGGTCCAAATCAAACGCAATCAGCCGTGTTAGGTTCGTATTATCAATTATTACGAAATGGAATATGTTTGGCTAGAATTTTAGTGCTAAATTCAAACGTCGTTCACATTCGGACGAAATCAGAATGCCTCGGCAACAACTGGAATAATTATAAGTTAAACTCACATTTATGGTTAACCAGTAATATTATATAGTTGATAAAAATTGTTGATTGGATGTTTGATGATCTACCGTTTTATCAGTTGGTTTTGTTTTATTCCTGCCTCTGGAGCGGATGATCTTTTATATATACCCGCCTAGTAGCGGATGACCCGAATTTTATGATTATATATTATTTTTGATGCAATGGGAAAGGTTGGAGGGATTCAACGGGATTTCTCACCACTGTTGATTTTATTTACATATGTGTGTATATATATATGTGTGTGTGTGTATGTATGCTGATATATATGAGTTGTGATGCAGGGGGAAACAAGTTGGAGGGATCCAACGGGATTCCTCGCCATCATTGAATTGTTTTCAATAATATTCTTGTCATATGAATAATTAAATATCAAACTTGTTTGTTTGGCACTATTGGTTATGATATTGTTATGTGTCAGAAACTTAACCCTATAGTGATAGAAAACCAGCAATCAGTATTATTGGTCTTACTATGTACTGACCCTCAGCAAAACTAGTATTAAAAGAAGCCATTTTAAAAATTCAAATTTATAACACAAAAATTGGTTTTGAAAAATCAAATTTTTAAAACAAAAATGGCTTTGTTCCAAGCTCTGATACCACCTGTAGGACCGATTTCACCTTAGAGGGGGGTGAATAGGGTGATACTATTAATTATAAAAAAAATTTGTGGAAGTTTATATAAAATAATTTCAACACGGATCACAGCAGAATAATAGCAGCACAGATAATAACATAATATAAAAAATAGAAAACAGAACATACAGATTTACCCAGCTTCGGCAAAACCCTGCTACGTGTTGCCCCCAAGGTTTCTTCTAGAAATTAAGTAGTCAGATGCTTACACATGTAAACTTACGATATCTGCTATCGATTAACCTAACTCTATACTCAAAACCCTGCCACAACTCAGCCATTAAGTTGTGAATTCTCGAACTACACCACCGTAGTTCGTCCCCTAGTCACACGATTAGAAAATACAATCGTTTTAAAGAAAAATCCCAAAATAATTAAAAAACTAGAAACCCTGTTTTAGATATTAAAGCCCAAATGATTATAAGATGTCGGCCCAATAAAAATATTCTCTTCTCCTTTTCTTTTTTATTTTCGGCCTGTAATCTTTCTTTGTGAAAAATGGTTGCTTTGCTCGTACGTTCTGAAATTAGGGTTCGTAATTTGGAGCACCGATTGCTGGTCATTCCTCAAATGGCTTCAATGCTTCTTCAATTTAGCTTGCGATTGCTTCCAATTAGTCGAGTTTGATTGTTGAAAGAATTGGTACGTTTGTTCCTTTTTTATTTATACAATACTCGACTTTGATTCGAGTTTTATGATTTATTCTTCTCTGTTGTACTTGAACTCGAATGGATATTGGCCTATGATGTTATCGGGTTTAAATAAGGTTCAAACCCCTTGATTATCCTTCATACTGATAATTTTTTTGGCCATATGGTTTTGATTGAATGTTTGTGATTGTTCCTGGCCGGTTCACTTCGTATATTTTGATTGCTTGCTTAACACGGCTTTGAATTTGAACCTACTCGATTCCTTGATTTTCACGGCTCTGACTTTGCTGTGATTTTTCGTACCCTGAATTTCTGATGACTTCGGCTGTGGTGATAATATATTTTGTTTTCTACTTCGACTTGGTTTTTGACATCGCCTGACTTCGATCATTTGCTCACGGCTGCTCATTTTAGTCTGCTTTATACTTGGTTTTGAAGTTGTCATCATACCATCTACTGTGAGAAAACAAAAAAAAATTGACTTCGGCATTGCATTGTTCAATTTGAAACTACCGATACATTTGACTTAGGCCACTTGATTTTGTGAGAATTTGATTTTATTATTATTGAAATTCCCTGGTTGATTTTGTCTCGGCCTTAAGTATATACTCTGCATTTTCTCTGCCGTGTGCTTCAATCTGTAGCTTGGTTCTCTGGTATCCGTAGCATATATATGTTAATTGTTGTTCATGTAGATATGAGCTACGAGCTTGCATTTTTGAACTGGTTCATGTTAAATTTGCTGCTGCATTCACTACTTTTGTATACCTTCATTTTGACCTAAGGAGGTTGCATTTTGATGTGCAATCTTTGCTTTTGAGGCTGCTACACCATATAGTCTTTGAGTCGCTTGTGCATGTCTGATGCACTTGAATATGCTATGCATTGTACTTCATGTATATGATATCATCTTTGTTGTCTACATTGTCGATTTGTATCTGCAAGCTTGGAGTTGTGTGACGACCCACAAATCCGTACCATTTGAATCGACAATAATTCACACATGTCCGATCCAAAAAGCACAAACTTACGGAAAGTCAAGAGAAAGAAAAGAAGAGAGAAGAAGAGAAGAGAAGAAAGAGAGAAGATAGAACAAAACAGAACAAATAGAATCTCACATTGCAGCGGAAAATATATAATATCATATCAATGGTCTTTACAAAACAGAAACTGCATATATATACACACATCAGTCAGAGTTCAACAATCAATCAATAGCTATCAGCTTGAACACTTATAATAACATGTCCTCATAATTGCCTATAATATACAACAACAACAAACAAAGCATAGCGAATAATCAAAACAAGTACGTGTATACGAAATTGAAGATCTCCAGCTCGCCTGTTGAAGCTCCAAAAGCACCAAATTTGAATCTGTAAGTATACTCGGTCTGACCCGAGCATTGAAAGGGAAGAACGCCCGGATCAGTCTGGTAAACCAGCGTGAGAAACACACTCAACTAAATTTATTAAATTACCAAACTTTTCCTTAGTTTTCAAAACAAAAGTATCTCGTAAGACAAGTCCACACATAAATATGGACATGTTTTTACCTTACGATAACTAAAACATTTCTTTCATATTAAATCTAACTATCTATTATTTCTGCAATTTCAAATATTTACTTAACAATTTAATTATCCAATTAAATCCAGAGATTCGAAATAAAATTCATTCAGCTTATAAAATTAACATTTAAACATTTAAAATCAATTAAATATACGAATATCGAATGACTGAAATTCTGGGTCATTACATTCTCCCCTACTTAAAAGAATTTCGTCCCCGAAATTACTAAGTAAGAAAAGGTCACAAAATCCATTAACTTTTCAAAACAATTCATTCAAACTTCTTACAAAAACTTTTCTAAGTTTCCAAACCTACTTAGTTATCTTTTAAAGCCAACTACTATCGTTTAACTTTTCAACTCAAGTCAAAATTTAGTTATCAAAATTTTTCCCAAAATTTTCTAATGCCTTAAATTTTCAAAAAAATTCGCCATAATCTCCTATGCGCGGTTCGATCCGGAAAAAAATAACAATATATATATCAAAAATATACATCTCATCATCAAGGATGAGGCATGCCGAAGGGAAAAAAGTGTAAAAGTATGATATGTAATCCAAGATATGTACCTTATATATTATTAGCAAGCATATATGGCTAATATAGCGCGAAAGCGAGCTCCAAAAGCAAAGTAAGCACCATACGCACCTACTAAACACTCAACAAACCATGAGAAACATATATATATGAAAGTAATATCAATATACAACATATACCACTACAACAACTATATATGCTAATATAGCTAATGCAACAAAAGCAGTAAATCCAACCATCAAACAACTATCATCCAACTAACATCCAACAACTCCATAACCAAATCAATACACTTTCACTTCTCATTAATATTTACTAAATTGATTTTCAATTTATCACATTTGATTCATTCACGTTGGATATTTCTCTAATATTCATTATTCATATTCAATTAGTTTACATTCACTCATTCATATTCCAATTTGTTCGCTTCCAAATCAAATCAAATTAATTTCTGTTTATTCTTACTTCACTTTCAATTTGAATTATATTATTTTACTTTCATTTTCATTAATTCAATTTTATATGAATTTTCTGCACAATCTGTAATATCCCAGAATTTCTAGGAGTTTAAAATGTGATAATCTCTTATTTAATTATTTGGAATTGATAAAATTGTTATTTTCAAAGATAATTAACCAAGTAATAAAAATATAATGTCTCACTTATGGTTATAAATTGGTTTTAAATTAAGAATATTTATTTTGTTTGAGTAAATAAATTCTAAATATAATTATTGTTTTCAAAATTGATTAGTGTGTTTAAATACATTTATATCTGTGTATTTAAATCTGTGTATTTTAAATTGATTTTAAAATAGGATATATTATTTGTAATTAATAATAAGCTTATTTAAAAATAGATGTTTATATTTATTTAAATTTATTTTAGATTTGATTTTTAAATTTGACTTTGAATTGAAATATAAATTTGAATTTAAAGGATAAACATACATCTTAAAATAAAATGATAATATAGTTTGAATTTTAAATTTATATAGATAATGTTTTTAATTAAAAATAAGATTTGTTTATTTTGTTTTATTTCTTTCCATAAAAATTTATCTGCAGAAATTTGGAATTTTATTTATTTAATAAAAATAAATGCAAGGTTTTTGAAATAGCATTTTTAAGATGTGTTTGAAATATTGTATATAACTTTATTTAAATTATATTTAGTTGCATTTGTTTTTAAAGATTGTATTTTATATAAATTTAGGAAACATTTATAAATGTATAAATGTATTAGTTAACTAGGAATTTAATTAGAAAAGTATTTTTAAAATTTAGAAACATGTGTGTTAATTAGGAAATTAATTTAAAAACCTTTAAAATCTTTTATAAATAATATAGAAATAAAAAGGACAAGTGTTAAGTTTTAAACTCACTTGATAACATGTGTTAGCATGTTAATTAAGTATAAGACAAGTGTCCATTTTCTTTTTAATTTTCTTTTTAATCTATTAAATCTGAAAACTTACCAATATAATCACCATCTTCCTCCATTTTCTTTTTCTTTAAACATTTTGTTCATTCCTAAGAAAAACTATAACCATCAATGCGCCATCACTCAAACTATTTCTGGGATCAAAGCCTGTGACAATTCCTCAAAATGAAAACCAGGAATCATCAAAACAAATCTGCATCAATTCTTCAATTCAAACCATGTTCAAAAATCTGAAAAATAATCCTCAAATTTAAAATCTGAAACACTCTTCAAACTCAAACACTACTCCCTGTTTGCCCAAAGCCTGAAGCATCACAGTTTAAACCCATATTTGCAAAATGATTTCAAAGGCGTGATACAAATTTCAAAACAGATATGCATCATGTTTCAAATATTTTTGCAAGCTATCAACCCAGTTTTGCATATCCTTGTCTGCCTCAAATCTTTCAAGAAGCATGCAAGTAAATCCAAATGTTCATAGCAATCCAGTTTCCAGTTCTATATCAAACCTCTGCACTTCATAAATAATGTGAGTAAACATTTAATTTTAAACATAAGTTGATTTATAATTGTGGCTTATAAAATCTTTGGGAAGATGATGACTGCAAGTGTATAATTTTGTGAATGTGATTTTATTTAAGTGTGCATGCCTGGTATACACATATCACCCCTCTGTTTCATAGTTCAGAGTAAAATTCTGATCAAATATTGTTTCCTTTATTCCTGATCTTTGATAGGCTTGAGTATTTCAAACAAATTTAGTTTGTTTAAGTATGAACTAGGATTTAAAAACAGTTAAACATGTTTATATATATAGTAACTGGGAAGCAAGGGTTACAGTAAATTTTTTATAAATATGTTAAAAATTAACTAACACAATTCACTGATTTACATATATAAGTTGAATTGATGCAGAAAGTTATGATTTTCAAAATCAAAATAAGGATTTTTACTGAAGTAAAATGTGAGAATTTGGGGTATATCTGGGAATGGGTTTTGGTGAATTCTGTTGATTCTGTGCATTCGGGTGACTCGAGATTCTTCATGGAGTTAGTGTTTGCACAAGAGAGTATAGCAAAAATCGTTGAAGAATTTATAAATCATTGTGGAGTTTGATTTTGCCTGAGATTTAATTTAAACCTAGTTTTGGAAGCCTACTGTATGTTGATTATTGAATCTTCAATATCGCATCGAGTTGAATGAAATCTTGGATGAAGGAGGCGCGGCGGGTCAGCAACAGATGGCCGAAGTTGTAGGATCTATACTTGATCGGACGCGAGGTTTCAGGGGAAGTTTCCTGATGAAGTTTGGGTTCAGTTTCACCTGAAAAGCTCGATTTTGAATCGAGGCAAGAGGTGATATTCTGTTGGTCGTAGAGGTTCGCGGGGTGCTTGGGTGACGTGTGGGTGGGTTCGCCGATGACCGGCGGTGGTGCTGGCATCGGTGCAGGTGCACGAGTGGGATTGGAGTCAGTGAGGTGTGTTCGTTTGGGTTTGGTGATTTTCACGAAGCAGGTCACGGGATTTAGGGTACATGGCTCGGGGTTATTCTCGTGTGGGTTTGGGATTGTGTGCAGAGTTAACTGTTATGTTTTTAACAGTTTTAGTTTTAAAACTTAACAATTTTTAAAATTTTAAAATCAAATTTGTTTTAAAAAAAATAAATAAAGAAAAAAAGGAAGATGCACTTGTTTTCTTGGATTCATGTATTTGAGTTGAATCCAAATAGAAATACTTAAACATATTTTCGATTTAAAATATGGTAAGTATAAACTTTAAAAATTTAAGATAAGTTAAATTCTTGTTTTTAAATTGAATTGTTTGTATAAATGAAATTTATATGATTTGTTTAAATGTTTAAGTTATTGTTGTTTTCAAACCTTACTTTGGAAATATAAAGGAAAATTTTAAATGTTTTTAATTATTTAACAATTAAAGTTAAGGTAATTATTAACTTGAAATTAGATTTGTTAATTAATAATTAAGGAAAATAATTTATGATTTCTCTATAATTTAATTTAATTAATGAATTAAGTTAAGTAAAGATTTCAAGATTATTTAATATAACGTTTACCTTAAAATAATAATTAAGTATTTATAATTTGTAATTAGTTAGTTAATTAAGAAACTTTAAGTTAACTAATTAATTTAATTATTATTTTAAAGGGGTTAATTAAGTAATTAATTAAGTATAATTATTTATTTAGTTACCTACTAATTAAGATGATGATTTAATTAATGTCTAATGATTAATTAAATTGTAATTACTTAATTAATTGAGTAATTAAGAGTTGATTAAAATAGTAATTAATTAATACTTAATAAAGGTTTTATTAAGTTTTAATTTGGTTTTCTTAATTAATAATTAAAGGATTATTAAAATATAATGCTAGTTAATTAAGAATTTATTAACTATCTTTATTTAAGGTTAATTAATTTTAATTAAGGACTAATTAATCGATAATTATGGATTAATTAATTTGTAATTAAGATTGCTAATTAATAATTAAGTTGATTAATTAATGATTAAGAGTTGATTAATTAGTTAATTAAGTTTAATTAATTATCAAGGTAATTAGTGATTAATTACTTTGTATTAAAGGATTGATTAATAATTAAGATTTATTAATTAATAATTGATGATAGTTAATCTGTTAATTGAAGATTAATTTGGGTAATGAGTAATTAAGGCATGAAATACTCGATCATGTTTTATGAGATGAGTGAAATCAAGTAAGTTAATTAATTTGTTAATTAATTAATGATAGTCACTTGATAAATGATTAAGTATGTTTACTTAATAAGTTTTGATATGGCTAATTACTTAAGATAAGTAATTGATAAATTAAAGAGGTAATTGAGATAAGAAAAATTACTGATTGGGAAGTAATTTTAAATGAATAATTACTTGTTAAAGTAATTAAGGGTTTATTACTTGGTGTAATGAATCAAAGAATTTATAAGAAATTAAAAGTAATTAAGAATAATTAATTACTGTTTATAGTTGATTTATTTAAGTAACTAAATTAACATGATTAAATAATGCAATTAATTAAGCAATAATGCAATTAATTATAATTAATTAATTTATGGAAGCAATTGATTAAGGTTCATTAATTGATACGATTAATGAGAATAATTAAGGATTAATTACTTTATTAAGAGTTAATTAATCAGGGTTGATTCATTAGGATGATGATTAATTAATTTGTTTAATTAAAGAATAAGTAAGCAAGATATATTTGGATGAAGTAATTAATTTAATTTAGTTTAAATTAATTATAGATGAATTAATTAATTTAATTCACTCTAAATTAATTAGTGATAGAGATAGTTAATTTAATTCATTTTAAATTAATTATATCGTGGTTTGAGTAAATCATTGCTTATGTATGAATGGATGACATTGATTGTCTTGGATGCTTTGTGATCTCAGTAATGAGATAAGTATGGTTGTGTGATATAAATGTTTGGTTTGCATTGTGATGATAACTTAGATTATCAATTGGGATGTTGATATATTAATTATCTATTATGATATTGATAATGTGGATTACCTGTTATTTGATAATGTTGATTATCAATTATTGATATGTGAGTTATCTATCTGTATGTATATGGATACTATGTTGAATTGTTTTAAACCTTTAAAACAACTTGGACTTAAAAGACACGCTTTGGATTCGATGAGACCGGGATCGGGTTTCCATATTTGGATATCCGAAAATCACATCGATTCCAAATAACGTTAGGTCGTGAATCAAAGTGGAGCTTTGTGAAGACTCGAGGTGTAAGGGCTATACGTCAGTATAACTCTGTGGGTGATTCCGTAATGTGTTTGATGGAAATAGTACTTATAGGCTCGAGATGGTGATTCAGAGTGCAAGGGTTATCGTCGTTAACTCTGAGGGCGATTCCAATACGAGTGTAATGAGATAATGCCTTCGGTTTCGTTCGAACCCGGAACGAACTTGTATGGATTGAATGCTTTCAGAACATCGTCAGGTGGACGATAAGCATTCTAAGATAGATGTGTTCTATAAAGGTAAACGCAGCCTCAAGCCTCATCAACCGGGAATGGCTAAAACAGGGGAGGTGCAGCAAGGCTTCGTGGGTAGCTTCCACTGGAGAGCAAGGTTGACCCCTGTCTAGAAGTCCCTTTTTATTTCGGCTGTGTGGGGCGGTTGATCATGACAACTGCCGGGGTGGTCTTGTTCGGGACTGTCCAGTAAGGGATGGTTCCGGCTTTGTGTTGCAGGGGAGCGGGCGTACTCCTCGGTATGGTGATCTAGGCCACGTACTGTGACGGGCGGCACCCCAGTAGCCCTGCCATTGTATGGAATCCAAAAATCCAATAAGTGCCAACGGTTTTGATTGTATTACCCACTTTTGTGGCTAGTAGCTGGAATTTAATAAATGTAACAATTTCAGCTATTTCATATTTATTTGAAAACCCTAGACACTATTATAATATCATCGGATTTCCTATCAAATGTTTTGGTTAGCGTAAGGTAAAAACTTTTCCATGTTTATGTGTGGGAAGTCTTACGTGATACCCTTTCTTTCAAAAGGTTTTTAAAGTTAAGCAACTTTAACCGTTTACTCACACCAGACCCATGTCTGACCCGGAGTTTATTTTGTTTTTCTTAAACTCTTGGGTACTCAAATTTTTACGAGTAGCCAAGGGATTCAGGTTAGGATTTTAGATTGGCTTGACGAATTCAGGAGGAGCAATGGAGCAGGAGGCTTCTGTGTATAGCTATAGAGTTTTCCACTGTGTGTTCTCTGAGTTGTTGTTTTTGAGTCGTTTTGAGTTGTATAACTAGACAGGTGTTTATAACTGTCTAGTTTGAGTTGATTATGTTGTGTATCTTTGATGTATATGATACTATGTAATGTATTATGTGATTAATATAATTTATTCGTTCCTCTGTTTAGATTCTGAGATTGTTTCTTTCTTCTTATCTATCTTTTCTCTTTTCTATCCCTTTCTTTCTTAAAGATGATGCGATTCTCTGGGGTAAGAAAGTCGGGTCGTCTCACAATCAATTAACAACCATCTAACAACCAATGCATATCCAACATCACCAAATTTACTTAATTTACATTCAACATTCAATTTGGTTCAACACTTTTAATTCCAATTGGTTTAACATTCAATTTACTTTTGTTCAATTATTCAATTCACAACTTCTTAACTTAAGTTTTATTCAATTCTTAACAACAACATTTTTCTAATGCTAATTCATTTTACAATTAAAGTTGAATTACATAATATAACTCAAGTTCATATTCATCACTTTACTTTATTAATTCACATTATTAATTTACGTCGATACAAAAATCAACTTTATTCAGCATCACTTAAGTTGTCTTTCATTTCAATTTCATTTACTTTCACTATGCAACATAAGTTCATCTCTAATTCATTTCAAATTCTATTTTATTTAAGTTTTACTTAAGTCAAATTTCATTCTGCTATTCAAATTCAGATTTTGTTTTGCTTAACAAAATTGTTTAACCATTTTAACAATTAGTTTTACTTACCTTTTCACATTTTATAAGTTATACAATTTATTTATTCATAATTCCGTGAACATCTACCTAAGTCCGCTTCCATTCACCATACTCATTCTTTATCATTTCAAATCCAATTCACGTTATTAACTTTCCTTTAGTTAAATTTCAAATCATATAATTCATTTACTAACTCAAATTTATTTCAACTTTACTGAAGTAAATTCTTACTTCATATTATAAGTTCAAAACTCGTTTCACTTATTTTTATCAATTTTAACTTGGATTTTAACTCAAATTTGTTTATCAAAACAAAACTTCAATTTTCAATTTGTTATTGGTAGCAAATCCATCACATAGAAACTCGAAAATGATACTGATGATGCTGCAGTCATCACCCTTATTATTTTCCAGTAACAGTACTGAATTCAGTGCTTTATATGCTTTTTTTAAAAATTCTTTTATTTATAAATCACATTTATTAATATATTCATACAGTTTCACTTCTTATATATAAGATTATTTCACAATTGTAAGTCATATTAAATATAATTCCATACTTTATAATTTATTTGCTTATATAATTTATTTTCTTTTACAATTGTTGTTTTAGTTTAGATTATCCAAACATCTTTTATTAACTTTTATATATTTACATTTTCAAAAAACCAACCAATCAATTTATATACACTTTAATTATTCCTGAAAAATCATTTCTTTGTATATAAAATATAATCGAGGTAAAATTATTTCATTTACTCAATTTAAATAATACTATGTCGATTTGCCTCGTTTAAGAGTTTGAAAATCCATATTGATAACATGGCGTCCCATATACCGACTAGAACTCACAAATAGCTCAACGGATAAGCAAACACAATATAAAACATTTTATATTCACTAACAAATACATGCTCATATATATACACTCAAACTCAATCTAGAGCGCTATTGTCCCTATCTATATTGAGTACACATCAAAGCTTAGGGATATACAAAATCTAAGCTCTGATACCAAATGTGACGACCCGCAAATCCGTACCCTTTGAATAGACAATAATCCATACATGTCCGACCCAAAAAGCACAAACTGACGGAAAGTCAAGAGAAAGAAAAGAAGAGAGAAGAAGAGAAGAGAAGAAAGAGAGAAGATAGAACAAAACAGAACAATACAGAATCTCACATCGCAGCGGAAAATATATAATATCATATCAATGATCTTTACAAAACAGAAACTGTATATATGTACACACATCAATCAGAGTTCAACAATCAATCAATAGTTATAAGCTTGAAAGTTATAATAACATGTCCTCGTAATTGCCTATAATATACAACAACAATAAACAAAGCACGGCGGATAATCAAAACAAGTACATGTATACGAAAATGAAGATCTCTAGCTCGCCTGTTGAAGCTCCAAAAGCACCAAATCTGAACCTGTAAATATACTCGGTCCGACCCAATCATTGAAAGGGAAGAACGCCCAGATCAGTCTGGTAAACCAGTGTGAGAAACACACTCAACTAAATTTATTAAATTACCAAACTTTTTCTTAGTTTTCAAAACAAAAGTATCTCATAAGACAAGCCCACACATAAACATGGACATGTTTTTACCTTACAATAACTAAAACATTTCTTTCATATCAAATCCTCTTATATTGTACTAGTGTCTAGTATATATAAATAATATTAATCATGGTCGAAATGGTTACCCATATAGCATTTCGAGGCTACTCATTACGCCCTTACAAACAAAGTCGCAGCTTGTAGTGGGTTTTGGATATCCATACAAATGGCCAGGTGAAGGGACTACCTTCCGGCAGTACACCTCTAGAAGAATGTACTGAGGACCATCACAAAGGATCCTCTACCAACATAAGATCGGCCCACCTCTATAACTAGATGGTACCGAATATATCATCCTTCGGTCGTTACCGACCTTTACCGAGGGCCCTCTAGCATACAAACCACAATAATCAGATACACGACGTCATAGCGTGTAAAGATATATCTAGAAGAGGATGATCATACCCTAATGGGAGCGACCCACTTAGCCTTGTCGCATCTTACCATATTTTGGTCATTTTCGGTTGATGAAGCTAGAGGTAGCGATTACCTTTCACAATCACAATCACAATCACATGACTCTGAATGCCACACGGCCATTTCCTTTGACTACTGATTGCCTTCCACAAAAATACAACCCTTAAGCTCGTATGTCTCAAGGAGGGTGTTAAGTTAAGAGAAGTTGCTTTCACCGCCACCACTGATGTACGTTTGTAAAAACCAATGTACGTAATATATAGAAATGCAATGTAAGACAAACATCCATACAAGTTGTCCTGGATTAGGACAAACCGAAGGCACTTTCCTACCACATCATGTCGGGAAATCCCTAGGATTAGTAGCGAATAGTCCTCACATTGGATATTTCATAATAAAGAGACCACTGCTACAAGATGTATATTGGGATTTTAACCCCAAATAATCAACAAGCAGTCCTCCTACTATGAAACTCTGGAATATCAATATCATCACAGCAACCTGCACAATCGTCGCATATACGTTGGTCCGAAGTGGTTTTTGGAAAAACCGATCCCGGTCTCTTCGCACCAACAACGCAAGAGCGTTTCTCAACCTCACACAGCAACTAAGTCTCATAGACTTATCACGTCTCCAACTTTCAACTTGCTATCCTTCGGGCCAAGAAAGAAGCTCGATAGATTGGAGTAATACTCCGCACTATACGATTAAACATGCTCAACACAAACGATAATCAAGCCTACACAGAAGGCTACATACTAAGTGTACGACTAAATAGTTCCCACATCAAGTGAGGAACTAAAATTTTTGGGCCAATTTGATGGTCGGTTATTTAACTATCAAAGCAAACAAACAAATATTCAACAACATAACAATTACTGGGCCCTTTTAATTAATCTTTTATTAATTAAATTACTTGCCAAATATTCACTTTGGATTATCTTTGAAAAGATATAATCTCAAACCATTTCAACTTTTCAATATTGGAAAACATTTCCATATAGTTATTTAATAATAAGTAATTCACAAATCAATTTATTTTTAACACTTAGAAATATTACATATACTTAAATCACGATTGAGTATATATTTTATTCTATAAGGATAATATTCTCTTTAAACATCTTTTATTTGGGTTTAAACGAATGTTGCGTAAAACATCGTTACGACAACCCAAAACCAATAGTATAGGGATTCGAAAATAAGATAGATATATAAATCCCTATACTATACGAAACATTTCCTTTCGAAAATCATTTACTATAACAAGAGTATTATAGTCCATCATTTCCTTACTTCTCGAAAACGTCTATTTCAACAATGTATGTTGAAATCTATGGTTTGGATATTTAACAGATTTTAAAACATCTTCAAATCATTTTACTCCATTTAAAAGATTACTTTCCAAAACATTTATTCGACTTAAATTATTATTATTCACTGTCCAAAATCGTGAATATAATTCGTTTACCAAATCCAATATTTCTGCACATTTATCAAAGGCTAATCCACTGTCCAAAATCATGGATATATCTCTTATAATAAACTTCCATATTCAACTTATCAAATTCAATTGATTTCGGATTTATAAAAACAATGTTTATAAACTTCATTTATATTTTATAAAAACTTCAATATACAAAATTCCTTTGTTAACAAATTCCATTTATCTCGCTCATATGCCAAATCCAATTTATAAATTAATCACTTATAAATCATTTATTTTACAAAATTATTCATTTTATAGCTTCACAATTATAAATCCTATTCACTTATAAAATCCATTTATAACCTCATTTTAACACTTATAAAAACTCATTTATAATTCCATTATTCTGATTTATAAAAATTCAATTTTATAAATCTTATATATAAAATCATTTATAATAAATCAAAAATCTAAATTTATACTATTTCACAAAATAGTTAACTTCCTATTTCAAAAATCATATTCTTATCATATTTCCCCAAAAAATCATAATTTTTATAACATAAAAATTATCACATTTATTTATTCAAATAAATCAATTCTTAACGATTCAAAAATTCAATAAAACATTTATTTCCAAAATCAATTTAAAATCCTTTTAAATTCGAAATCGTTACTTTAACATTTTTAAAATTCTAAAAATAGGCCCAATGCTGCAACCGCACTAAATATAACAATCACGACATCCAAAACATCATATATCATATGATAACAGAATATATAACAATATATGTAAATAAATCAACACGGTTGAGGAATCCAGTTGGATCCCTCTTACATATCACCTGCAACAAATATACATATTAGAATATGTGTACAATGTCCGCTTCAAGGCAGACGCGCATACAAAGGATCATCCGCTCATCTGCTCCACTAGGCAGGTATATATCCAAGTATCAATCAATATATCATATATCATCCAAACAATCATCAATCATCATAAATAATATTTATTCTCACTTATAAAAATATCAGTGAGTCAGAAAGAGTGAGTTGTACTCACATTGCTTGTAGTCGTCGCGTTAGCGAATTATTCCGAAACCAAAATTTTCACTAGCTCAAATAAAACCCAATCCAGCTCCATCATATAGTGCTCATCAATAGGTTCCAATGCAAGTCGTTTCGTGCAAAACGGACCTCGTATCAAAAAGTTATAGTATTTTAAACTTTAAACGAATTAATATATAAATTAATTACACTTTCTTTTTTATGTATTTTTCAACCTTTTTCATCTGGGCCGTTCAAATTGCTACAAGAGATCAGGGCCGCTTGTTTCATCTTCTGCATTCCAATAAAACACGCGAGCACGAGACCCATAGCCTTCGAACATCCATGAATTATCGCGCCACCATCTCGCCACTTAACGACGATCAAAGACTAGGGTTTCGAAGCTCGTGGCGTCCCTCACCCCCACCTCAAACGACGTGGAACTCGGCCCCATCTTGGCCGTGAAAATCGAGTGCGAATATCAGCCATTCGAGCTCGATTTGTCGTTAATTTGCGGCTCCATTCTTGATCACAACCGTTAGATTTGTAGATCATACGATGCTCTACAATCTTCTAGTTGAAGATTTTTGAAAATTGTTGATGGATTGAATGAAAATTGAGGAAGAATGATGGTGTATACTGGCCGTGTATTCGATAGTGGTGGCTAGGGTTTAGAGAGATAGGGTTTGTGGAAAAAAGAAAGAAATATGGCCATTTATAGAAAATTTGACGACACTATTCATCCCGAAAATTTTCGAACTCGAAACGAAGAATGCCGCCTGGCGTTTATAATGTTTTACCCCATTCCAAACACAATGGAATATATATCGGGAGCCAGTTCGATCGTACTGGGAAGATAGGTTTTCAAATCGAACTATTTAAATTTAAAATTTCACTTAAACGAATTTTTATGCGTTTTAACTTGCCCCGGACAAACCGTAAATCCGATTGATATGAAATTTGAAATCTTACAATAATATAACATTATGGATCCGATGAAACTGGTTTCGTCGAAATCCAAGACTGTATGAAAAATGATTATTTTCACTCGTCAATTTAATATTAAAATATTCAATTTCTACAAATTAACTTTTAATTCAATTTTAAAACTTGTATAACATCATTCTAATTCAAATAGAATTTAATATAACTTTATAATCATTTTTATTCATATTAAATCGAATTATCAATTATTTCTGCAATTTCAAATATTAACTTAACAATTTAATTATCCAATTAAATCCGAAGATTCGAAATAAAATTCATTCAGCTTATAAAATTAACATTTAAACATTTAAAATCAATTAAATATAAGAATATCGAATGACAAAAATTCTGGGTCGTTACAAGTTGCCTCTGGTCATCAGACCACTTGATATATATTTGCCTTTTAGTTCCACTGTAATACATGTGCTTGTTGTCTCATTTTATATGTCGCAGTCTTGAGTTTTGTGTAGTTGTCAAGTGGACTGCCTGGTTAGACTTTGAATTTGGCCTGCTATTCCATGGCATCGGCATTGATTAGTTCATCGTGGTTTGTTGTATTGAGTCAGATGTATTATGCATGTATATTTGGATTTTTGGTCGAGGCTTTGATTTATGTGTCTTGATTGGTTGTATTTGAATTCTTATTCTCGACGGTTTTGTGATGTTTTGTAGTGCACCTGAGTTGAATCCAGCTTAAAGCTCGGGTTTGATCTTGTGCTCGCGTCATGACGTTATTTGTATTTCTCTTGAGTCGAACCCAGCTTTTGATTGGGTTTGACCTTGTGCTCACCTGTCCCTGTAATTTTATTAAGTGTATACCGGTATGTACAGCGTTGTGGCATGTACAGTGATACACTATGTACGTCATAAGCTATTCGTGTATGATGAACTCAAAATTAAATGATGATGAACAAACCAAAAAACTAAGGCAAATAATATTTTTAAAATCACATTTTATTTTACACTGCAAAATAATTTCTTTTCAATTTGACCGCATTAGTGTTTATTTTGCAGATTGCTCAGATGCTGGATTCAATCTAGAATGGAGTTGAAGATCAATTTTGAGTGAACGAGTGATATGTTGGGATGTGCTGATGTAAATGATGATTGTAATGTAGTCAAAATTGTATGTATATATATAGTGAGACCTCAAGTTTGTACTATTCAAAGTTTTTAATAAATATTTGTTTGAATAAAATGTGTGTTCGAATTTAAATTCTGTGTTATTCATTTTATTCAGCAAATATTTATTATACGTTAAAAATAAAATAATACAATGAAAAATACATTTAAATGAATATATATATGTTTATTATCATCAAACAAAAATCATATACTCGTATATTCAACAATCTCCCCCTTTTGATGATAACAAACATATATTCGAGATTTTGAACTTATTAAATGTATTTGATCATTCAATTTGCTCCCCCTATTTGAATGTTGTCTCTCGACACAAAGCTCCCCCTTCATATATGCATGAAAATGAATAAATGAAACCAGATGCATATAGAAAATAAAATATGTATGTATATATAGAAAATAAAATATTTGACTTTTATTTTTCAAAATCTTAACCTTTCTATCACCCTTTTGTTATCAGCAAAAGAGTAATAGTGTTAAAGAAACAGAGGTAAAGTGATAGACATTAATACAACATTAATTCCCAGTCAAGCATAAATATAAAATTTCAATAAAAAATCAAAAAAATCATAAATACTCTTTTGACGCATATTCCACTTTAGAATGATATGGGTGATGTCATCATATAAAACCATATAGTTGTGTATATTTGTGGTACATTTATTTCAGGAATTTGAATATCTACTAACCATGCATAATCGTTAGGACTTTTAAATGAGATTAGTAGTATTCCAATTTTTATTAAAAAATGAATTCAAGTATCTTTTAACAATGCATAACCGTGAGGACTTTTAAATGGGATTAGAATCAACTTGTCTATTTAATTACCAATTTTGATATGCGTTCCATACATGCATAACCGTGAGGACTTTTGAATGAGCATGGAAGCATATAATCAAAATTCCAAGTAATTCACCCATGCATAACCGCGAGGACTTTTAAATGAGAGTGAATACTTTGGATCTTTTTATTTCTTAAAAAATATGATAAAATGAAAGGCGAATGATTTCCTATTTAAAATACCACATATTGACAAACTATATTGAATTTTGATGAGTGATGGTTGACAGAAATATGATGGAATTAGAGATGGCCATGGAATTTTTACCAACAATTTTTTTGATAACTCTTGTTTAAATTTCTAAAGAAATTTACTAATTATACTGTCTCAAGTTATAATATCAACACTCATCACTTTTTCAATCACTATTTATCTTTTCGATAATCATTAGGGGGTCAGATTAGTCAATGAGTCATTTAAAATCAAATCCAAAAATGATTATAAAATCAAATTTTCTAAAATGACTAATATGAAACAAGGTCAAAAAAAATGATTTTCTAGGAGTTTTATAAAAGAAAAATATCTGCTAATTTGAAAATTATTTCAAATGAAAAATATGCAGATATTTTCTTTGAAAATGATGCAACAATTAAATGTCACAACATAAATCATGTTCCACCAGTAATTTTTCTATCGACTGGATTACTAGCGTAATCTGCATCTGAATTTTCTTTTGACTCAAGATTATCATTAATTGATGTTATAGAACAGTTATGAAGTTGCAACAAATTCTTGAAATCGTTTTTACAGTTTTTAAATGAAATTCTTATGAATTTGAATTGAAACCATGCAAATAAATAAGCAGTGAACATAGTGTCAGAACAAATATATCCACGTGTAACATGAGCAATCAGAAACCAATAAAACACCATCATTTGACCAAACAAATTTATACAAGTTAGTTCAAAGATGATTGTTCAACATTTTGAATAAGTTAGAATCAATATTTTCGTGCAGCCCATTAGATTATGGTGCAGATTATCACATATAATAAATCATTCAAAATAAATATACCATTACCTATTTTACCTTTAGAACAACTTTTCGTGCAGCCCATTGTGATTTTTTCACATTTATACCAGGCTAAGGAACTTTGATTTGTCGCTCGTTGTGTGTCTGGAATAGTCAGAATCCAGATAACAGTGTTGTTGTTCCTTAGCCTGCCACCACACCTACATGATAAAAGATTTTTGTGACCTATTTGTTTTTATAGGTCCATGATTGTTAGTAGCAACAGATTTTAAAAAATAATTTTGTGGAGACACGAAGCTATTTATACATGTTCCTTTCGGCACCCAGATTTGTTTAACTTTAAGGGATTTTATATTTGCCTTTTGAAACCCAGATTGGTATGGTTTTCACATTTTTGAGTCTGTACAACAAATATTTTCATTGTGTCCAATTTTTCTTGCACTCGAATTTAACTTGATTATTTTTTTTAACATATTCAAAGTGAGTATACCCAAGTCCTTGTCTATCAGTATTAACAGCTATTTTTCCTATTAGCGTATTCAACGATCTTTCACTTTTGGAAATTTTCAAAAAGTTGTTGACAGCTGTTGGACTTATGTTTTGAAGGATATATTTTCATTCAACAATTGTATGCACCTTTTAAAAGAATTTTCTCTTCGAGTGTAACAGCCATGCATTTTCAACCATTCGCATCCATTATAAGTGTATAGGTAGACACTCATGCCGGAATTGAATTGCCCAAAATACCGCGTTGTATATAAAATTTGGCAAATCTCAGAATATGCAGTAAATAAAATCACAGATCACGGACACAGAGTATTTAATAATGTAGTGGAAGTAAAAGAAATAGTAGTTCATGAAGCTACTATATAAGTATATCAGAGTTAAATAAGATACAACAGAAGAAATAAAGTACAACAAAGGTTTTAATACGATAACTAAGTACAAGCTGAATACAACAACAGAACTGAAATAGATAAGACTAGATAAGCAGATAATCTCCAGTGATTCCAATCTCCAGAAAGTGGAATCCCATCTGTGAATAACTCAGGCTGACCCGAGCGTAAATAAAAAATACACACACTCGAGTCAGGACATACATACTTATACAATGTAAACCAACTCAAGTGAACTGTAGTAAAGGTATAAGTAACTTAAAGGATGCTTGTGACCGCCCATCCTCTAAGGATCCGTTAAACTATTTACTATGTAGTATATTGCGCTATTATAATAATGTCTAATAGTAAAATAAACTTACTTTTAAATAGCATTAAGGAGTGACCCAATATTCCCCTTAACACAAATAATGTCAATAGTCTATATAATACTTGCATATCTCCTGATCGGGAGACAACGAGAAGACACTGTATAGGTACGACACAAATAGAAACTCGTAGTAAAGACACGATATGGTAGGTGACACGGCACACAAGGCAATGCCAGGGTAGATATACCAATTACGACACTCGGGCTAGTGGTAACGCAACAGCCGCATACGCCCACCGTGGAACACACTCCCATAAAATCGAAGGGGCGTCCAAACAATCATAAGTAATAGTATGGTATCGAAGAAATGCGTCCGCTACGAGGTGCAACCTCAACTGGCCCGAGACCGCTCCTGTTTCTGCCACCTTATGCCAACTCACGGGAGTTGGGTCCATGTAACATACCATAAGAACGTCGCCACCATCCTACTTCATTCTGGAATCTCCACCGCGTACACGGTTAGTCAAAGTGGTTTACGGTATCGACAGAGAGTATGCCAGATATCCGATCCCTGTCTCTTTGCCAGCCAATCGTTATTATAACCCGTGGTTATAACTTTTAAAATAATATTTATACTTCAAAATAGAATATTATTTCAAATCCAAATCTTTATAAAAATAATGATTAAATTAATTCCAAACCATTTCAATATATCAACATACCATATCTTTCAAATTCAAATATTTACCAAAACAAATATCAAGTCATTTCAAATCATTTCAATATATATATCCTTTCAAAACATCCTTTCAAACCATTTTTAATACATAAATATCATATCTTTTCAAAACTTCCTTTTTCAAATCATTTTAATATCAAAATATCATATCTTCCAAAACTTCATTTCAAACATTTAATATATATAAAATATCATATCTTTCAAAACTTCATTTCAAAACATTTAATATATATCAAATATCATATTTTTCAAAACTTCATTTCAAAGCATTTAATACACATTAAAATATCATATCTTTCCAAACTTCAGTTCAAAACATTTTTAATATCAAAATATCATATCTTTAAAAAAACTTCATTTCAAAACATTTAATATATATATATATATATATATATATATCAAAATATCATATCTTTCCAAAGCTTTAATTTCAAATCATAATATAAGTTCAAATCCAAATATTCAACTTTAAATACCTTTTAAATTCAAAGATATCATTCATTTATTTTCATTCCAAATCACCTTTTAAATAGCTTATATTTTAATCAAAATAGTTCATTTAAACCATTTAATATTTAAGTTTATATATTTCCAAATCAAGTATTCAATTTCCAAAGTTTTAAACCATTCTGAGTTCATTTACTAAGTTAAAACCATAAACATTGAAAATTTCAGCCTTTCACAGCATCCAGAAAAAGCTGCTGTAAGTTGTACTTGAAAACATTTCAATTTAAACCATTTAAACATTATAAAAATCATATTTTAACATTCAACAATGTTCATTAAAATACTCTTTTAATTAATGATTTTTATAAAGCAACATTATATAATTTAATCAGATTTCACAAATCACCTTAATAAATTCAAGTGTAAACTTTCCCATTTTTACATTTCACACTTTATTAACATTTACATTTTCAAATTATCATTTCAAAATTTAAACTAAATTTCCAATTTATTTAATTAACTTAAACCCTTAATTAAAACCAAATTCACATATCCAGGTCAAGTTCATTTTAAGATTACACTTCTAAGCATTCATTCATTTAACCATTCTAATACATAGAAAAATCAATAATACTTTATTAATTCATTTAAACTCAAATTTAATCAAATAATCATATTTACCATTTTCCAAATATAATTACATTTCCATTTTATTTGTATAACTTAAATATCAATTTTAACCAAAATTCCAAATTTACGAACTTAAGTTATATTCCAAAAATCCAATTTAACCATTCATTAGTTACATTTTTAACTCATACAAAAATCATAATTTCTTTATTTTAAAACATTTCAAAATCTATTTAAATCAAATTTCATAAATTTACATTTAAACCACTTAATATTTTATTTATATAACTTAAATGTCAATCTAAAAAGCCAAAGTCCAAATTTCCAAATTTAAGTTATATTTCAAAAATACACTTTTACCATTCATTTGAATTACATTTTAACTTCTATAAAAATCCAAAATTTCTTTATTTAAACATTAAAAATCCAATTTAAATCAATTTCATAAATTTTCACTTTTAAAAATATTTATAATATTCAAAATACTTTAAAAAATATAACCACGGGCATGTATATAGTTTTCCAACCTAGGTCAAGTGATACAGATATATATCATTTCATCTGCAGTTTAAAAAGAAAAATCCGGGTTCTATCATTTCAAACCCGTAGTCCCAAGTAAAATGAATGAATTGAAAACCGCTCAGGCTTATCATTTTAGCCCATAATGATTTTCCCTTATTCTAATGTCCGTTCGGGTATGTATCATTTCAACCCATAGTGATTCTAGTGTACAGGGAATTTGCAATGGTGATAACTGATATAAATAACAGAATAGCATAAAATAATGGTAACATATGATATAACAGGTGCAATAACAGGTGTGAATATCATGTGTTAATAATATAGCAGTTATAACAGGATGATATGCATATACAAATTCAAGAGATGTCACTTTATCAACTATATAAGTATATATTAGTCTGGTGAGATTAACTCACATGTTCAGAGCTGGAGATATCCACCAAAGCACACAACCCTGACACAACAAAGGCACAACGACATGGATATGACTTGAGAGTGGAGAGACAAAGCTAATAGCCTTGCATGCATTTAAACAAAACAATAAAGTACATGTAAGATTTCAACACAAATTATCACTAAACAATGCAAGGAATCAAAGCCCAAAACAAAGTCAAATTCATTGCACTTGCTCTCGACTTCATATGGATCAGTTATAGGTTGGATAAGCTTGGCCAAGGCAGGGACTAAGGGCTGGGTTCAGGTCCAAACAGGTTGGCATCTATAGTTCAAAAGTGTGGAGAAGCTATAGGTGCAAAACAATACAACAACAAGGTAATATACAACATCACAAGGCACAAATAGGTTCGGCCATTGGCTCTAGGTGCTCAACCAGTGGTGCAGCTGGTGGTGGGTGATGTGGAAGAGGGTGGAGGTCAGGTCAGAGGTGGTGGTGGTGGTGGTGGAGGTAGTTGGTGTACAACTAGGCTTGGTTTAAGTAGATAGGTGATGCTTTTGTGAACTTGTGGTGATGATGCTTGCCATATGGTTGCTCGGCCTAGCCATGATAGTGATCTAGGGAGGTAGGTGATCTGGCTAGGAGGTGGTGGAGGTCGGCCAAGGGGTGGAGATGGGAGGAGCCGAGCCTAGAAGAAGAGAGCAAGTGCAAAAATCAATGTAAACAAGGAAGAAGAATAAGAAAAGTTGAAAAATCATTACCCAAACTTTTCTCAATAGCCATGGCCGAATTTTATGTTTCAGAAATGAAAATGAGTGTGCGTGAATAGGAAATAGAGTATGCAGCTGAAAGATGTGGACAGTAAAGGCTAATTGATGAAGAGATAAGTTACACATGTGAAAAGTTGGAAGATAAAAGGCCTTAGGCAAATCAAAAGTCATAACCTTTCAAATTACCTTTAATTTATTTATATAAGTTTATATTACTGAAAAAAAATTCAGTCACAATTTCGAAAATATAACCAAATATAAAATATATATATATTTATTAATTATATAAGGTTAAAATAAGAAAATAGCACAAAATTGCAAACTAGTCTAGAAAAATGGAAAATAAACAGAATAAACTTTGGAAAATTTATATGGATTTGTAAAAATATTTATAACAAATATGATAATAAAAAAATAAAAATGCATTCACAAATAAATATATAAATTTTAATTTAAATATAATTTAAATAAAGAAAATAGCAGAAAAATGGAAATTAGGCTTTAAAATTTGAAAATAAATTCAATAAACTTTAGAAACATTATATTATCACTTTAAAAATAATAAAAGACAAAAACATACATAAAATAACATATCAACACAAATTAAAATAAAATATGACAAATAAAATATACTTTATATAATTTAAAATAGACAAAATTGCAAAATAAAACAAATTATACTCAAAATTGAAATGTAAATAACTCACAGTTTAAGTCCGTTTCCAACGAAACGAAAAGCAATGTTCAAGTTATTTCATCTATTTTCATAATAAAAGATAAAATTTAAGAATTTAAATAATTTAAATTTTAAGTTTAAAAGTCAAAGTTTGACCAGTTTGAACAGAAATTCACTTTTCCGTAAAATATTAAATTTATACTTGTTTGAAACTATAAATCACTTAATATTTAACATTTATTTTTAAAAATGAATTGTTTGAAATAAAAAAAGTTTTAAAATAATTTCAAAATAAAAATAAATTCAAATATAAAAATATAGGCAAAATCTAGGGTTGGTACACTCTCCCCCACTCAAAATTTTTCGTCCCCGAAAAGGAATGAGGTACGGGAAAGCATATGAAAAAATAGAGTGAAATAAGATTAAGACAAGATGACAAGGAGATTGAAATTATACCATATAACTATTGTTATAGGTAGGTTTAACAAGATGGAGATTATCAAATATTATAGAAATATTTCTAAACAGAAAGACTATAGAAAGATGCCTATAACAGGCTGTAGCAAGATAAGGAAAATAAGAACAACCAAAAGATAGTTTGAAAAACAAAATAAGATAATAAGTTAGAAACCAAAAATGTTTCTAATTTCATTATCTTATCATCCAATTCTCTTAAACTAACAATTTTCAAAAATCATGGATTTGAAAAATAATCATTTACTTTATTCAAAAATGTACTTAATAAATTTAATTCTTCTTTATTCCTAATTAAAATTAAATTTATTCCTCTCAATATTTTTTATCGCCTATGTTAAAGATACTTACATTTATTTTAACTATTTTAATTTATTTTTGATTCCTTTAACATCATTTATATTGTAAATTATTTAATTAACCCCTTTTTCTATATTTACCTCTGTCAATCTTTTATAACTAAAATTTAAGGGTATAACATTTATTATAATCACTCAAATTTTATTTATAAAACTTTTTATATTGTATATTCTCCAATTAAATTGTTAACTTCTAAAATTTAAGGTAAGTTATATTTGAATGCAATTGAGTATTATACAGATAAAACTTTCTAATTCAACCATTTCAAGTTTGAATCATTTATTCAAAAAATTTAATTTTCTTATTATAATTGAAACTATTCTTTAAAATAAAATTTAAGAATTAAATTTCCGATTTCTTCAAACCTTTTAGGGATAAATAAATGTATGTACATAATTTATCAAATCAAATTTAAATCATACATCTATATATATTATAAATCAAGTCACATTTTAGAAATTCAAATCAATTTGATTTCCCAAAACAAAGCGGTAGTAAGACTACAGAGCGGTCTCTTCACTTCGAAACTCGAAAATGAATGTCATGATGCTGCAGCCATCACCGAAATTATTTCCTGGCGACAAAGAGAAGAGCACTAATTTTTAAACTTTAAAATCCTTTGGAAGCATATTCTTATTCGAAAATACTTTAAATAATATACTTCAAAACTTAAACACAAGGTTTGAAATCATCGGAAATTAAATTCTCAAATTTCTTGTTTTAAATTCATTTCAATTCCCAAATCAATTTATAAACAACTATTTATAAATTCATTTATAGAACTATAAATGATAAATCAAGTATTATCATTTCAAATAATCAATTTAAATCAATTTATTAAGTTGCATAAATTTACTTATATATCAAAATTTATTTGATTAACCAAATTTAAAAATAATATTGTGTCAGTTTGTTTTGTCAAAGTGTTTTAGAAATCCAATCGATAGCGTTGATCAGACGAATCGATCGAAAACCCAAATCAACATCAACAACCCAAACAACACAGTATATAAAACAAAATATAGATTTACAAGTACAATTCAAAATGTTTGGAAGAATAGATTGGAAACAAAAGACAAGATGATTAAATAACAGAGTAGGGAGATGGGTAAGCTTAAGTAAATCGCGGGAAACCTTAACAGGGTCAACCGTGATTTAAAGATAAGATCAATGTGGATTTTTTTCTGGGGTAAATCTACATTCGATCTTAAGAGATAGAGTTTGGTATAATAAAAGATATTAGCACCTAAACCAAGGATAGATATAAATCTCTGGTGAATCGATGCTAATTGTAAAGGAGTTTCCCTCTTTTACAAATGAATTTGAAATTGGCAAGACTGCCGACTCACTAAAAAGATCATTCGAAACAGAGTTATGGGATACTCCAGAATCAAAAGAAAATGAATAGTGAGGGATACAAATGGATTTTGGAACTGTAGGGAACGTTCCAAAATTCAAAGGAAATTTGAATCAAAGAGGAAGAGATTCAAGTTTGGATGAAAGTGATTATGTAACTAAATTTACCAAACATTCTAAGTTTTTCCTCAAAGCCAAAGCTCTGATACCAAATGTAACAGCCACACATTTTCAACCATTCGCATCCATTATAAGTGTATAGGTAGACACTCATGCCGGAATTGAATTGCCTAAAATACCGCGTTGTATATAAAATTTGGCAAATCTCAGAATATACAGTAAATAAAATCACAGATCACAAACACAGAGTATTTAATAATGCAGCGGAAGTAAAAGAAATAGTAGTTCATGAAGCTACGATATAAGTATATCAGAGTTAATAAGATACAACAGAAGAAATAAAGTAAAATAAAGATTTCAATACGATAACTAAGTACAAGCTGAATACAACAACAGAACTGGAATAGATAAGACCAGATAAGCAGATAATCTCCAATGATTCCAATCTCCAGAAAGTGGAATCCAATCTGTTAATAACTCAGGCTGACCCGAGCGTAAATAAAAAATACACACACTCGAATCAGGACATACATACTTATACAATGTAAACCAACTCAAGTGAACTGTAGTAAAGGTACAAGTAACTTAAAGGATGCTTGGGACCGTCCATCCTCTAAGGATCCGTTAAACTATTTACTATGTAGTATATTGCGCTATTATAATAATGTCTAATAGTAAAATAAACTTACTTTTAAATAGCGTTAAGGAGTGACCCAATATTCCCCTTAACACAAATAATGCCAATAGTCTATACAATGCCTGCATATCTCCTGATCGGGAGACTACGAGAAGATACTGCATAGGTACGACACAAATAGAAACTCGTAGTAAAGGCTCGATAAGGTAGGTGACACGGCACACAAGGCAATGCTAGGGTAGATATACCAATTACGACACTCGGGCTGGTGGTAACGCAGCAGCCACATACGTCCACCGCGGACACATTCCCACAAAATCGGAGGGGCGTCCAAACAATCACAAGTAATAGTACGGTATCGAAGAAATGCGTCCGCTACGAGGTGCGACGTCAACTGGCCCGAGACCGCTCCTGTTTCAGCCACCTTATGCCAACTCACGGGAGTTGGGTCCATGTAACATACCAGAAGAACGTCGCCACCATCCTAATTCATTCTGGAATCTCCACCGCGTACACGGTTAGTCAAAGTGGTTTTCGGTATCGACAGAGAGTATGTCAGATATCTGATCCCGGTCTCCTTGCCAACCAATCGTTATTATAACCCGTGGTTATAACTTTTAAAATAATATTTATACTTCAAAATAGAATATTATTTCAAATCCAAATCTTTATAAAAATAAAGATTAAATTAATTCCAAACCATTTCAATATATCAACATACCATATCTTTCAAATTCAAATATTTACCAAAATAAATATCAAGTCATTTCAAATCATTTCAATATATACCCTTTCAAAACATCCTTTCAAACCATTTTTAATACATAAATATCGTATCTTTTCAAAACTTCCTTTTTCAAATCATTTTAATATCAAAATATCATATCTTTCAAACTTCATTTTTAAATTATTTTAATATCAAAATATCATATCTTTCAAAACTTTATTTCAAACATTTAATATATATAAAATAACATATCTTTCAAAACTTCATTTCAAAACATTTAATATATATCAAATATCATATCTTTCAAAACTTCATTTCAAAGCATTTAATATATATCAAAATATCATATCTTTCCAAACTTCATTTCAAAACATTTTTAATATCAAAATATCATATCTTTAAAAAAAACTTCATTTCAAAACATTTAATATATATATATCAAAATATCATATCATTCCAAAGCTTCAATTTCAAATCATAATATAAGTTCAAATCCAAACATTCAACTTTAAATACCTTTTAAATTCAAAGATATCATTCATTTATTTTCATTCCAAATCACCTTTTAAATGCTTATGTTTTAATCAAAATAGTTCATTTAAACCATTTAAAATTTAAGTTTATATACTTCCAAATCAAGTATTCAATTTCCAAAGTTTTAAACCATTCTGAGTTCATTTACTAAGTTAAAACCATAAACATTGAAAATTTCAGCCTTCCACGGCATCCAGAAAAAGCTGTTGTAAGTTATACTTGAAAACATTTCAATTTAAACCATTTAAACATTATAAAAATCATATTTTAACATTCAACAATGTTCATTAAAATACTCTTTTAATTAATGATTTTTATAAAGCAACATTTTATAATTTAATCAGATTTCACAAATCACCTTAATAAATTCAAGTGTAAACTTTCCCATTTTTACGTTTAACACTTTATTAACATTTACATTTTCAAATTATCATTTCACAAATTAAACTAAATTTCCAATTTATTTAATTAACTTAAACCCTTAATTAAAACCACATTTCCAGGTCAAGTTCATTTTAAGATTACACTTTTAAGCATTCATTCATTTAACCATTTTAATACATAGAAAAATCAATAATACTTTATTAATTCATTTGAACTCAAATTTAATCAAATAATCATATTTACCATATTCCAAATATAATTAAATTTCCATTTCATTTATATAACTTAAATATCATTTTTAACCAAAATTTCAAATTTCCAAACTTAAGTTACATTCCAAAAATCCAATTTAACCATTCATTAATTACATTTTTAACTCATATAAAAATCATAATTTCTTTATTTTAAAACATTTCAAAATATATTTAAATCAAGTTTCATAAATTTACATTTAAACCACTTAAAATTTTATTTATATAACTTAAATGTCAATTTAAAAAGCCAAAGTCCAAATTTCCAAATTTAAGTTATATTTCAAAAATACACTTTTACCATTCATTTGAATTACATTTCAACTTCTAGAAAAATCCAAAATTTCATTATTTAAACATTAAAAATCCAATTAAATCAAATTTCATTAATTTTCACTTTTAAAAATATTTAAAATATTCAAAATACTTTATAAAATATAACCACGGGCCTGTATATAGTTTTGTAACCTAGATCAAGTGATACGGATATATATCATTTCAATCCGCGGTTTAAAAAGGAAAATCCGGGTTCTATCATTTCAAACCCGCAGTCCCAAGTAAAATGAATGCATTGAAAACCACTCAGGCCTATCATTTCAGCCCATGACGATTTTCCCTTATTCTAATGCCCGTTCGGGTATGTATCATTTCAACCCATAGTGATTCTAGTCTACAGGAAACTTGCAATGGTGATAACTGATATAAATAACAAAATAGCATAAAATAACGGTAACATATGATATAACAGGTGTAATAACAGGTGTGAATATCATGTGTTAATAATATAGCAGTTATAACAGGATGATATGCACATACAAATTCAGGTGATGTCAGTTTATCAACTATATAAGTATATATTAGTCTGGTGAGATTAACTCACATGTTCAGAGCTGGAGATATCCACCAAAGCACACAACCCTCACACAACAAAGGCACAATGACACAGATACAAGTTGAGAGTGGAGAGACAAAGCTAATAGCCTTGCATGCATTTACATAATACAATAGAGTACATGTAAGATTTCAACACAAATTATCACTAAACAATGCAACGAATCAAAGCCCAAAACAAATTCAAATTCATTGCACTTGCTCTCGACTTCATATGGATCAGTTATAGGTTTGATAAGATCAGCCAAGGCATGGACTAAGGGCTGGGTTCAGGTCCAAACAGGTCGGCCTTTATGGTTCAAAAGTGTGGAGAAGATATAGGTGCAAAACAATACAACAACAAGGCAATATACAACATCACAAGGCACAAATAGGTTCGGCCATTGTCTCTAGGGGCTCGGCCAGTGATGTAGATGGTGGTGGGTGATGTGGAAGAGGGTGGAGGTCAGGTCAGAGGTGGTGGTGGTGGAGGTAGTGGCGGCTGGTGGTGGTGGAGGTAGTTGGTGTACAACTAGGCTTGGTTTATGTAGATAGGTGATGGTTTTGTGAACTTTTGGTGATGATGCTTGCCATATGGTTGCTCAGCCTGGCCATGGTAGTGATCTAGGAAGGTAGGTGAACGGGCTAGGATGTCGTGGAGGTCGGCCAAGGGGTGGAGATGGGAGGAGCCGAGCCTAGAAGAAGAGAGCAAGTGCAAAAATCAATGTAAACAAAGTAGAAGAATAAGAAAAGTTGGAAAATCATTACCCAAACTTTTCTCAATAGCCATGGCCGAAATTTTTTTGTTTCAAAAATGAAAATGAGTTTACGTGAATAGGAAATAGAGTATGCAGCTGAAAGATGTGGATAGTAAAGGCTAATTGATGAAGAGGTAAGTTACAAATGTGAAAGGTTGGAAGATAAAAGGCCTTAGGCAAATCAAAAGTCATAACCTTTCAAATTACCTTTAATTTATTTATATAAGTTTATATTACTGAAAATAAAATAATTTCAGTCACAATTTCGAAAATATAACCAAATATAAAATATATAGAAATATTTATTAATTATATAAGGTTAAAATAAGAAAATAGCACAAAATTGCAAACTAGTCTAGAAAAATGGAAAATAAACAGAATGAACTTTGAAAAATTTATATGGACTTGTAAAAATATTTATAACAAAGATAATAACATAAAAATAAAAATGCATTCATAAATAAATATATAAATTTTAATTTAAATATAATTTAAATAAAGAAAATAGCAGAAAAAAGGAAACTAGGCTTTAAAATTTGGAAATAAATTCAATAAACTTTAGAAAAATTATATTATCACTTTAAAAACAATAAAAGACAAAAATAGACATAAAATAAAATATTAATATAAATTAAATAAAATATGAAAAATAAAATATAATTTATATAATTTGAAATAGACAAAATTGCAAAATAAAACAAATTATACTCAAAATTGAAATGTAAATAACTTTCACAGTTTAAGTCCGTTTCCAACGAAACGAAAAGCAATGTTCAAGTTATTTCATCTATTTTCATAATAAAAGATAAAATTTAATAATTTAAATAATTTAAATTTGAAGTTTAAAAGTCAAAGTTTGACCAGTTTGAACAGAAATTCACTTTTCCGTAAAACATTAAATTTATACTTGTTTGAAACTATAAATCACTTAATAATTAACATTTATTTTAAAAAATGAATTGTTTGAAATAAATAAAAAAAAGTTTTAAAATAATTTCAAAATAAAAATAAAGTCAAATATAAAAATATAGGCAAAATCTAGGGTTGTTACATCGAGTATTTTCACTTTCTTTCAAAATCAGAATTTCATTTTCAAGTGATTTAATTTTAATTTCTGATTTTTTAATTTCTTCTTCAAGTGAGGGTCACATATCACACTTAGGGCTCCTACTTTGATTGTTTTTAACTAATTGGTATAGTTGTTTATTTGATTCTATCAAAGTATCTCTTTGTGATTCAATCTTAGCGTATTCTCCCTTAGTTTTTCAAAATAGCCATTTATTTCGTGGAAATATACAAGTAATTCCGAGTGAGTGAGTTTTGATACCTTGCTTGGCTCATCATCATCGCTATCCATTATATCACTCTAAAGCACAGATCTGCTTTCTCACTCTCATTGCTAGTGCTTTTATAATCATTATCGCTTTTATTCCATATGGTTGCAAAGCTTCTTCTTTTTTATTTCTTTTCTTGGCCATTTCGATTATGAGGAAAATTAGGCTTGATGTGGCCAGGTTTATTGTACTTGTGGCAAATGATCTCTTGCTCAACTGAGTTGTCTAGTGCTTTGGCTATTCTGCTTTTCAATTGATGATTTACAGCTAGATTTCCATATCTACGATTCCACCTTTTGAATTTCTTTATTATTAGTGCCAGCTCAGTTGCTCCATCATCATCGTTATCATCATCGCTTTCTATTGTTCCTTTGAGAGCTATTGATTTCTTTCGAGTATCACATCCTTCACGCTCTTTCTTGAATTTCAATTTTATCTCATAAGTGGTGAGATTTCCGAAGAGTTCTTTGACTTTAATTTGTTTCAGATCCTTTGATTCTTGAATGGTGGTAATTTTCGCTTCAAAATTTCATGGAAGGACTCTGAGGATTTTTCAGACTATTTCCAATTCTGTGTATGATTTTCCAAGAGCTTTTGATTTGTATATGAGATTAGAAATTCGTCCATACATCTCTTTGATATTTTCATCCTTGGCCATTGTGAAATTCTCATATTCGCTACTAAGCATGGCAAGGCGAGATTCTTTAACTTGAGATGGTCCTTCGTGAGTCACTTCAAGTGTGTGCCATATTTTATGTGCAGTTAGACAATATGAGACACTATTAAATTTAATATGATCTAATGAACAAATAATAGAATTCATAGATTTAGCATTAGCATTCTGTAACTTATTTTCTAGATCTGTCCATTGATCAATTGGTTTTTCAATTTCCTGATTATTTGCTGTTATAGTTGGTGTTGTATAACTTGTCTCAACTACATTCCAAGCATCAATAGTTTTTAGAAAAATATTCACTCTATTTTCCGGTAAGCATATTCACCATTGAACATGGGTGGTCTAACTATGGACCGAGCTTCAGCAAAAGCAGTATTAAAAGAAGCCATTTTAAAAATTCAAATTTATAACACAAAAATTGGTTTTTTAAAAATCAAAATTTTAAAACAAAATTGGCTTTTGTTTCTAGCTCTGATACCACTTGTAGAATCGATTTCACCCTAGAGGGGGGTGAATAGGGTGATACTATTAATTATAAATATTTATTGCGGAAGTTTATATAAAATAATTTCACCACGGATCACAGCAAAATAATAGAAGCATATATAATAGCATATTATAAAAAATGGAAAACGGAACACACAGATTTACCCAGCTTTGGCAAAACCCTACCTACGTGATGCCTCCAAGGTTTCTACTAGAAATTAAGTAGTCAGACGCTTACACACGTAAATTCGTGACACCCGCTATCGACTAACCTAACTCTACGCTCAAAACCCTGCCACAACTCAGCCATTGAGTTGTAAATTCTTGAACTACATCACCATAGTTCGTCCCTTAGTCACACGACTAGAAAATACAACGTTTAAAAGAAATATTACAAAATAATTAAAAAACTTGAAACCTTATTTTAAATATTAAAGCCCAAATGATTATAAGATGTCGGCCCAATAAAAATATCCACTTCTCCTTTTCTTTTCTACTTTCGGCCTGTAATCTTTCTTTGTGAAATGGTTGCTTTGCTCGTTCGTTCTGAAATTAGGGTTCGTAATTTGGAGCTTGATTGTTGGTTATTCCTCAAATGGCTTCAATGCTTCTTCAATTTAGCTTGCGTTGCTTCCAATTAGTCGAGTTTGATTATTGAAAGAATTGGTACGTTTATTCCTTTTTGATTTATACAGTTTTCGGCTTTGATTCGATTTTTATGATTTATTCTTCTTTGTTGTACTTGAACTCGAATGAATATTGGCCTAGGATGTTACCAGGTTTAAATAGCGTTCGACCCCCTTGATTATTGTTCGTCCTAATAATTTGCTTGGCCGTATGATTTTGATTGAATGTTGGTGATTGTTCCTGACTAGTTCAATTCGTATATTTTGATTGCTTGTTTAACATGGCTTCAAATTTGAACCTGCTTGATTCCTTGATTTTCCACGGCTCTGACTTTGCTGTGATTTTTGGTTCCATGAATTTTTGATCACTTTGGCTATGGTGATAATATATTTTGTTTTTTGCTTCGACTTGGTTTTTGACATCGCCTGACTTCGGTCATTTGCTCATGGCTGCTCATTATAGTCTGCTTTATACTTGGTTTTGAAGTTGTCATCATATTATCTATTGTGAGAAAAGGAAAAAAAATTAACTTCGGCATTGCACTATTCAATTTGAAACTACTGTTACATTTGACTAAGGCCACTTGATTTTGTGAGAATTTGACTTTATTATTATTGAAATTCCATGCTTGATTTTGTCACGGCCTTAAGTATATATACTCTGCATTTTCATTGCCGTGTACTTCAATCTGTAGCATGGTTCTCTGGTCTCTGTAGCATATATATGTTACTTGTTGTTCATGTAGATATGAGCTACTAGTTTTCATTTTTTAACTAGTTCATGTTAAATTTGCTGCTGCATTCACTACTTTTATATACTTTCATTTTGACCTAAGAAAGTTGCATTTTGATGTGCACTGTCTTTGCTTTTGAGGCTGCTGCACCATGTAGTCTTTGAGTCAATTGTGCATGTCTGATGCACTTGAATATGCTATGCACTGTACTTCATGTATATGTTATCACATCTGTTGTCTGCATTGTCAATTTGTATTTGCAAGCTTGGAGTTGCCTCTGGTCATCAGACCACTTGACATATTTTTGCCTTTTGGTTCCACTGTACATACATATGCTCACTGTCTCATTTTGTATGTCGCAATCTTGAGTTTTGTGTAGTTGTCATGTGGATTGCCTGGTTAGACTTTGACTTTGGCCTGTTATTCCATGGCTTTGGCATTGATTGAGTTCATCGTGCTTTGTTGTATTGAGTCAGAAGTATTATGCATGTATATTTGGATTTTCGGTCGAGGCTGTGATCTATGTGTCCTGATTGGTTGTATTTGAATTCTTGTGCTCGATAATTTAGTGATGTTTTGTAGCCTGAGTTGAATCCAGCTTAAAGCTCAAGTTTAACCTTGTGCTCGGGTCGTGACATTATTTGTAATGCTCTTGAGTTGAACCCGGCATTTGAATGGGTTTGACCTTGTGCTCACATGTCCTTGTAATTTTATCAAGTGTATATCGGTGTGCACGGCCTTGTGGCATGTACAGCGATACACTGTGCACGTCACAAGCTGTTCATGTATGATGAATTCAAAATTAAATATTAATGAACAACCCAAATAACTAAGGCAAATAATATTTTCAAAATCACATTTTACTTTACATTGTAACATATTTTATTTTCAATTTTACTGCGTTGGTGTTTATTTTGCAGATTGTTCAGATGCTGTATTCAATCTGGAATGAAGTTGAAGATCAATTTTGAGTGAACGACTGATATGTAGTGAGGTGCTGATGTAAATGATAATTGTAATGTAATCAAAATTGTGTGTATATATATAATGAGAGCTCAAATTGGTACTATTCAAAGTTTTTAATAAATATTCGTTTGAATAAAATATCTGTTTGAATTTAAATTCTATGTTATTCATTTTATTCGGCAAATATTTATTAATTACATGAAAAATAAAATAGTACATTAACAAATACATTTAAATGAATATATATATATATATGTATATGTTTATTATCATCAAAAAAATCATATACTAGCATATTTAACAGAAGGAAGATTATTTAAAGTTAAAGGAGTATTAGAAATGGTTAGATATTTATAAAATAATTTTAGAAATGGGTTTATTTATAAGAGAAGTTTTATAATTAGTTTTATGGATTTATAAATAGTTATAAATGATTTGAGAAACGATTTAGATACCTTTATAAACAGTGTCTATAGATTTATAAAATAGTTTATAAACGAGATTAGAGATTTATAAAGGTGTTTATAAATGATTTTAGAATTACATAAAAAGTAAATTTTCTTTGTTTTGTGAATATACTTATGCCGTTAAGATAATTATATAGATACATTTCCTAAGTTGTGAAAGTGTTATGTCCATTGAATATACTTATAATGTGAGATAATTATACAGATATATTTTTCAAGTACTGAAAATATAGGGATTTATGGGTATATCTTTGTAAACGTACTTTTATACAAATATTTACAAAGTTATTTTGATTAATGAAAAGATTAATTAAGGAGGCTAGTGGTTGCTTATGTGCTTAACCAATATTGTTTTCCCTTTGGTATAAAATTCCTGATTTGGATGTGTGTTTTTTGATAGTTAAATAATCGATTATCAACTATGAACCCAAAACATAACTTTGGAAATATCTAGGAGAAAGACATGAGTTATATGGCTCAGTCATCTCCGATGATGATGTACTTTGCGTATAAATCTCATTCATTCTCCTAGGACAAACAATAAGGAAATCCGTCCACTAGCGATTAGGAGGTTATCTCCGTTCTTATCTTTGGCTATTTATTTCCTAAAAAATTGGGGTTTATTTTACTGGAAGCTATCGACTATTGTTTCAATGAGACCAGGATCGATCTGTTTCCATTGGTTGGTTTAAAGTGATAGGGGGTTCTCGCTTTCTGTTTGGTGGCGAGAAAAAAAATCTTATCTCTACACATCCTAGAGAGGTAGTATAAGGCCTTGATTGGTTGGTTTGCGAGGTGCTTACAATCGCGAGGCTAGCCGTAAAAGTAGAGTCGAGGTACTACTGTAAGCCACGGTGGGTTTTACCCACTGATCGGACGGTTGAAAAGCCTATGGTTTGTTACACTTGGTATCAGAGAGAGTTTAAGTGAGAACCTTGGCTTTGGCGGGGATTACGCATTATAGATAGGGTTAATAGCACCCTAGAATGAGTTTGAGTGTGTGTGTGTGTATGAGCGCGTATTTATTAGTGATATAAAAATGTTTTATATTGTGTTGGTTGATCTATTGAGTGGGTTATGGATTCTGGTCAATATAAGTAATTAACGTTATGGATATGGATCTCTAAACACTTGAACATAGCATTTTGACACAGTATTATTTTGAAATTGGGCAATGAAATAATTTTACCTTCATTATATTTTATATATAAAGGAATAATTTTTCATAAATTATTATAGTATATATGGTGTGTTTGGTGTTAGAGAATGAGTATATTTGATTATTATCATTTGTTGTTTATTGTTGTGTTCTAATAAAAGTTGGTATTACTATAATGTAAACAAAGATAAACAAATAAGAAATGGTTTTATATAACAATAGTGAAATTATATATAAGGGAAATGTACAAATATGATTTGTAAATAAAAAGGATTTAAAAGCTGAGAATTTAAACCTCATTGATTTTGAAAATTGTTTTTCAAAGTATTGGAAAAATACTAATATTATTATTTAGAAATATTTTTAATGGCAATATTTTTAAAAGGATTTAAAAGAGATAGTAAGCACTAAACTCACTTCGGTTGTTGGAAAATAATTTCGATGATGACTGCAGCATCATTGAAGTTTATTTTCAGGTTTCCAAGAGAGGAATTGCTACCGTTGGAGTTTTGTTTTGGTAAAACTTGTTTTGATTTTAAAATCGATACGTATGATTTGAAATATAAAGAAATTATTAATAGTATTTTTTCAAAATAATTTGAAATAAGAACATGGTGTTTAAACTCTAAAAATTAACATTTTTTTAATGAAAATATGAGAAAATAAGTTTTATAACTTATAGATTTTGAGAATTAGCAAGTTAAAGAAAAATTTTAAATTTGTTGAGATAAATGTTAAGAAAGGTAAAATTCGGATTTGAATTACGAAATGAACTTAAGTTAAGTTAAACAAAAGGAATTTTAAAATGGAATCTAGCTTAAGCAAGGTTAAATGAAATTAAATTTGATTTGTAACGAATAAATGAAATGGAAATGAACTTAGTTATAAAATGAAATTCAACTTAAGTTGTAAAATGGATTGATTATGGTTTAGAATATTGCTTGATAAAATTGGATAACGTAGTGAACTAATGAATTATGTTAAATAAAATTGGATTTGATTTAATACTAATATGAACTTAAGTTGTAAAGTAAAAATAAACATAAGAAGTGTTGTAAAGTGCAACGACCCAAAATTTCAGTCATTTGAATTTGGAATATTTAATTGCTTTTAAATATTGAAAAGTTAATTTTATAAGTTAAATAACATGAATTTCAAATATAATGGTTATTTGAATATTTAAAATTGTTTAAATAATTAAATCTTGAATTTTATGTGAATAGATATGATTTCGGAAGTTGATTTAAATTCTATTTGAATAAGAATGAAGATAGTAATCTTTAATTTATAATTAAAGTGATTAGAATTGGTTTTAAATAATAATTCATTTTAATTACCGTGTGAAAATAGCCTTCTGGGGCACTGTGTCAGATTTTGACAAAACCAGTTTCTTTGGATCTGTAATAGTAAGTTATTATACGCCATCGATTTTCATAATAATTGGACGTATCATATGATCATGCGAGTTCGAAACGCGTGGAAATTAATTATAGGGATTTAATACAACACAATTTGATTCCAAAAGCTATCTTCTTTATATGATCGAATTAGGTCTCGAGACTAGTTCCATTGTTTTTAGAGTAAGGGTATTACTTTTAGAACACCAGGCGGCACATCTCGATAGGAGTCCGATATTTTCGACGATTAAAGCTTGATTTTTTTAGATTAAAATGATACATATTTAACATACCCACTCCATCACTTCAACATACCTTTTCTATGTATAACCATACTTCTTCCCTAATACAAATCATCAGCCGTAACAAATTCAACAAATTTAAGAATTTGAAAATTTGAATTAAAATCATCTCGATCAATCCAATGGCCATAGGTCATCGAAGCCAATCGAGGCATTTTTTAGCCTATAATCACAGCTTGGAAGTTGACCGTGAGGTCAATACGAACTTAACCAATGGTTGGATCGAGGAATTTTGTATGATGACGGCGGTGATGGAAGTTCGACGGCGAGGGAATTTTGGGGACCTCGGAGTGGCGTTACAGGAGGAGTTGATGGTCATGATGGGTGTCGATGGGAAGAGCAAGACGTGGGCAATGTTCAGGCGAAGTGCGATGTCCAATGGCATTTGACAGTGTTGGAATTTTGAAGTTGAATGTGGTTCGACGCCTTGGGTTTTTCAAGGTGAAGGTGGCATTTCTGGTGATTACGCTACTGGCGATGGAGGTGGCGTATCTTGGCCTTACCGTTGGTGATGACACAACTACGGCTGGATGACTGTGGTGACGGCGGTGACGAGGTGAAGTTAGCGCCTGGATTTGATTCGTACGCGAGAGGGAGAAGGAGAATTAGGCAGGTTGATTAATTTAACTAAGGTGGATTAATTAGTTACTGGCGATTAGTGGGTTTAAATTATTATTTAATTATAAAATGATGTAAAACTAGTAATTTATTCGTTTTAGGTCCAAATCGAACGCGGTCAGTCACGTTAGGTTCGTATTGTCAAGCACTATGAAATGGAATAAGTTTGGCATAGGTTGAAGTTTATGGAAATTTAGTGGTAAATTCAAGTGTCGTTTTGATTCGGATGGAATCAGAATGCTTCGTGGACAACTGGAATAATTGTGAGTTAAACTCACATTTTTGGTTAAACCACTAATATTATATAGTTAATAAAAATTGTTGATTGGATGTTTGGGTGATTTGCTGTTTTATCAGTTGGTTTGGTTTTATTCCCGCCCCTTGAGTGGATGACCTTTTATACATACCCGCCTAGCAGCACATGACCTGAATTTTGTGATCATATATTTTTGTGATGTAGGGGGGCAAGTTGGAGGGATTCAACGGGATTCCTCGCCACTGTTGATTTTATTTACACATACACACACATACGCACACACACACACACACACACACATATGTTGATATATACGAATTGTGATGCAAGTGGAAAGGTTGGAGGGATCCAACGGGATACCCCGCTATCGTTGAATTTTTTTCAATAATATTACTGTTATATGAATAATTGAATATCAAACCTGATTGTTTGACACTATCGGTTATGACATTGTTATATGTTAAAAATTTAACCCCGTAGTGATAGAAAATTAGTAATCGATATTGCTTAAGCATTGGTAGCTACTAGCCTCAAATTAGTATTTTTTAAAAATACTATAAATTGCCATTTGAATTGAAGTTAGTTTTTGAGACAGGAAATGATTTTAAATATGAAATTGGGTTTTCAGAAATATTTTGTTTTTAAAGGATTTAACTTCCATTTTAGTCCAACCTTTTATTTGTCTTTTCTAAGTTATTTATTTATATTTAATAATTATTCACTTATATTTAATGTTTTTCTAATTTATATATCATTATTTTAAATTTTTTAAAATTTAATTATTTTAAAAATAACTATTGTTTGAAGTCAATAAAAACGATTTATTAATAATGTTTCAAAAATAAATTAGTGCTATTTATAATAATGGTGAAAATTAATTATTATTGTTTATTTAATAGTGTTTTAAAATTACTAAATTATTATTTTAAGATGTTTTGAAATCAATAATAGTTATTTAATAATAATGTTTATCGTTAATAATTATTATTACAAGATGGTAATGTTTTGAAGTAAATGTTTTTTATTATTTATAAATGTTTCTCAGACTTATAAATAGAGTTTTATAAACTGACTTGGGTTTTATAAGAGGAGTTTTATAAAATGGCTTAAAGGCTTAACGGGAGATTATTTACAAGGTAAAGGGGTTTTATAAATGGTTAGATATTTATAAACAAATCTTAGAAATGGATTTATAGATTTATAAGAGAAGTTTTATATTACTTTTATGGATTAATAAAGAGTTATAAATGATTTGAGAAATGATTTAGATATGTTTACAAATGGTTTCTAGATATTTATAAAAGAGTTTATAAACAGGTTTAGAGATTTATAAAGGGGTTTATAAATGATTTTAGAATTATATAAAAAGGAAATCTTCTCTGTTTTGTTAATATACTTATACCGTTAAGATAAGTATATAAATACATTTCCTAAGTTGTGAAAGTGTTATGTTCTATTGAATATACTTATACCGTGAGATAATATATGGATTTTTTTTCAAGTATTGAAAATATAGGGATTTTAGGGTATATCTTTGTAAAGGTATTTTTACACAAGTATTTACAAAGTGATTTTAATTAATGAAAAGATTAATTAAGGAGGCTAGTTGTTTCTTACATGCTTAATCAATTTTGGTTTCTCCTTTGGAATAAAATCCCTGATTTGGATGTGTGTTTGTTGATAAATAAATAACAAACTATCAAATATGGACCCAAAATGTAACTTTGAAAATATATAGGAGTAACTAGTCGATTATATGGCTCAGTCGTCTTCGATGTTGATGTATTGTGCATATAAATCTCGTTCATTCTCCTATGATAAACGATAAGGAAATTCATCCACTAACGGTTAGGAGGTGATCACCGCTCTTATCTTTAACTGTTTATTTCTTAAAGAACCGGGGTTAAGTTTACCGAAAATTGTCGACCATTGTTTCAAAGAGAACGAGATCTGATATGTTATCCGAAAACCATTTTGATCCAACTCACGCATTTCAAAGTGAATACATCTTTAAGATAATGGAATTAAAGATGGAGCTCTTTGAAGTGCAAGGGCTGCTTGCTACTAATCTTGAGGGTGATTCTAAAAAGGATGTAGTTGAAGTAGTGCCTTCGGTTTGTTCATATCCTAAAGAACCTGTATAGATGAATGTTGGCACTATATTGCTACTTAGAGGGCAGTGTCAGCGTTCCAAGTGGGAAGTGCTATATAAATGGTAAAAGGTAGTATTAAGCCTCATCGATCGGAAATGACTAAAACAGAGGAGATGCAGCAGGGCTAAGTGGGTCACTCTCAAGTGGGGTATGATCATCCCTATCCATAGTCGATATTATTGTTTGTGCCAAAATTGGTCACAAACCCCAGATACCGTGAAAGCACCAGTGTATGAATACAAATCAACAATATTCAAACACAAATAACAGATCTCAGCAAATAATAAGAAGCAAATCCAAAATAACGAGCAGTGACACAAGTTTTATAGTGGTTCGGCTATCTCCGGCCTACGTCCACTCCAAAGTTTTATCCTTTTTATTAATTATCCTTGCTGGTTACAAGTGATTACAGCAGTTACAAAGTCCAAATTCGAAATCAATGGTAAAAATGACGATGTGGAATGTTTCTGGCAGCGTCCGGGCATGCTTGTTCTCTTCAAATTCTCCGACCCCTTCTCTGAATGACCAGAGGCTCTATTTATAAGTGTAGAAGGCTGATATTTCTACTAAAAATCTGGTAGACCGCTTCTGGCACGTGAGAGTGCCCATATGGCCGAATTCTGAAGATCCGGGCCCACATCGGGATCGATTCGAAATCCATTCGAATCGATAAAGAAATCATCCAATTGAGCTGAAATTTGGTGAGAACATTCTTCAACATGTATGTAAGCTCCTGTAAAAATTTCATTGCATTTGGATCAACGGTTTGGAAGATATGATCGATTCGAGATCAAAGCTCCGTATGTTCTGCCTGGTTCGAATCCATGCTTCGAATCCATGCTTCGAATCCATGCCTCGAATCCATCCAAAGCGCGTGCGCATCGATGACGTGCCACGAATTCTTCGGGTCGATCCACCTTTGTCGCTGCGTTGAACGTTTCTTCCCTGGTTCGTCTCGATCGCTTCGAAATTGTCCCTAAGTCCTTCGAATCCATGAAGTCGACTCCCCGCGTATCCTTCTCGAACGCTCTCTTCGTATCGGTAGGTACAAATCCATAATCCTACTGATTTGAACCACCATCGATACGAACTAACCTGTGTACACCTTATGGATACGAAGGAGATCCATGCCGTCATCGAGTCGAAGTCCACATATCCTTCCCATCTGATCGATACGAAGACCATCGTGCCGTGTGCAAGCTGATCGATACGAAAGGTATCGATTCGAAGCCATCACTTCCTGATCGATACGAGGTGTATCGATTCGAACCATCCTTGCGCCGTGCCTTCGATCGATGCGAAGCGGATGGGTTCGAATCCGATGGATTCGAAACGAGCACCACCTTGACCCCTTGATGGATTCGAACAACATGACTTTCCTACCTTGCATCGACCATAACTCCTTCATATGAACTCCGATTAACCTGAAATTTGAAACATAGCCTTTCCTAATCCTTATCATCATCTCCAATCAATTTCGTCCCAATCGGAGTTCAACCAAATTTTGACGACATCGATTGCCGCCTTGCTTTCAATCGATCTCCAATCCCAATATCCATCATCCCTTGCCAATTTGTTGATATTCCAGTTTTGACCAAAAAGTGGGATAACAATTATCACTCATTTGTATGCTTCAGGGCCCTTTAATGGAAGGGAGATCATAATCGGTATTACTAGTCAAGTGGTAGGTCGGTTTTGTGTTGGCATGGGATCCTGATGTGGTCCTCGATGTTATGTTATCTAGAGATGCACCATGACAGACGGTACCTTAGTATCCCAGTCATTGTATGGTATCCACTCTCCAACAAGCACCGTACAGATTTAGTTGCGCCAAACTATGCTGAAACATAAGGTGTAAGCATTTCAGCCGTATTCATAATTTACTTTAACCCCTGGACATTATTATAATATCAATGGATTTTCTATAGTTTTAGTTATCGTAAGATAAAAAATCATCCGTATTTATGTGCGGGTTGATCTTGTGAGATACTTTTATTTTCAAAAGATTTTTGAAACATTAAAATTCTATGGGGTGTGTTTTCTTCTACCGATTTACCAGACTGACTCGGGTGTTATTTTATTATAATGCTCGGGTCAGACCAAGCATATCTACAGATTTTCTTTGGATGCATTGGAGCTCAGGAGACGAGCTGGAGGCCCAAGACATATCTACGTATTTCTTTATGTTCTACTATGTTGTCTATTGGTTGTATTTATCAGAAATTGTAAGGACATGCCATCATAATTTTCCAGGCTAAAATAGCTTAGTATATTCTTATTGGTGTATGTATATTACTTTTTTCTTTGTGTAAAAATTTGTTATATGTTATAAATTATTCGTTCCGCTATGAGATTCTGTATTATTTAGTTTTCTTCTTTCTTCTTCCTTCCTTCTTCTTCCCCACTAACAATTGGGTTTTTTTTTGCTGCATTCGATTGCTTGGACGTAATACAATGGACCTATTAGTGATGATTTTCGAGTGTCGAAAATTCCGGTTCATTATAAGACCCTAAAGAAATACTTATCTTTGAATCACCCCGCTTCTTGTGTATGTCCACACGATTAGAGAAATGCGCCTTAAAGAAGCGTATGGAATGTATGGGGATCGTCGCTTCAAGTTATATAAATATCAGGTCTATTCCAACCCTAGCCTCATCATAGACTATTAACAAAGAGCATGTAAAAAACTCAAAAAGATAGCATCTGCATTCAGAGTGATTCAAACATTTTAATGTATGTGGCATATAAACAAATTAAATAGAGGAATTGCACTAGATAGGCACATAAATCTGTTGTAAGCCAATGAAGACACGCAACCAAATGGTGAATTATGAGCTCGTTCAAAAGGCTGTGAAAGCCTAACCTCTTCTTTCGAGATCATGTTCCTTTTGCAGATCCGACTGAGATCCCAAGTGGTGAGACAAGAAGATGGCGAATCTAGCAGATTGTCAAGGACTATTGCTCCACCTAGTGCAACATCCGAAGCTACATTGTTAAGAGGATCTTCAATTATCATTAGAGGAATAACTGTTGTGGGTTCTCTTTGGGTGTCAGATCGTCTAGCGATAGCCCTTAAGGATAAAGATGGTATGGGGCGAGAAGCTATGATCGAAAGGGTAGAAGTGGAAGTAGCTTTAGTAATGGTGAGTAGAAAAAACAATGAGTTTCCATATCTACACTTGAAACGAGAGTCGGGTGATGGGCGTTATAAGGTATAATCTATTTACTTGAATATCCTACACGGGTGTAGTTAGTGTAACTATCCCTAGCATGATCAATGTATAGTGAATGCCTAAAGAACGTTGATATGTGTTGATCAGTCATGCTCCATACATTGACTTGGGGCAATTTATCTCCTATATCTGTGTACAGATATACGTTTTGCTATGTGCATAGGATGCAGAAGTGCTATAAATGGAGTTAACGCTTGCTCGTGCTTGCAAACGAGTTCCTAACATGCGATGGAATAATGGATCAGATAAAAATGTTAACGTAGCGACTATGTTGACGGTCCTAGAATTATCCATGCAGATATGAACTTTGGTTCTCAATTAGCCTTTCCTCAAGAGAAAACATGTTTTTCAGAAAATTAAAGACTTTGGAATCATTGAAGACGAATATCTATAGAATGTGTATTTCCGGACATGTCAACAATGGAACTTAGCAAAATCTTCAAACCCATAGCGTTTTAGTACATTGACTGATACTGATCGATGCAGGGTTTATGAAATGGCACCAGACTGATATAATTTATCTGAAATCAATTCCATGGGAATGATTTTATCATCCATGACTAAATCCAGCATCACATTCACCAAAAAATAGTCAAACTTCTCCTTTGACTAGTCCATACAGTCGGGAATCGATGGATAAGAGGTTGAGAGGGGGAGAAAATGTCAACCACAGTGGTTGAGACAAGACTAGAGGGAAGTTCGAGACAAGGAGATGAGGTGCCTTCCTTGATTGATTGAGTAGATGCAAATCGATGAAGTTCTCTCGAAATGGGGATGTTGAAATCTAGGTGGAAAGGAGCAAGGTAGTGGTATGATGCTGGTTAGGAAATGAAGGCAAGTGGGAGAAAAATGCTAAGTATAAACGTATTAATATTAGGATCAATCAATATCCTTCCATTAATAGATCTCAATCGATAAAAAAGTAGGTAAAAAAGAGAAGGGAAGAAAAAAAAAATCTCCCACCTCCAAAAGGGATAATTCTTAGCGATGGAAGGAATTCGAAGATTTATGGACGTTGACTTATACATGGATCGACGAAATCTTTGCTGAAAAGTAAGAACTTTCAGAACTATGTAACTATAGAATTTACGTTTATTGAGAAAATATAGCTCAATGGCTATTTGGAAATGATGTATTTTGAAAACACGATGTTTTAGGAAAATGGTTAAGTAACGAAACATCTTTTCGAATCAGAATTTGGTTGCTTGACTTTGATCGATGCATGTTTTGCTTTCACTAAAGTGTATTTTTGAGGCAAATGTTATCCTTTTTTTTAATCCCAAACGATGATTCGATGATATTGGACTTTAAAACGATGAAGGAATGAATGCTAGAATTAAGGCAATTAAGTTCGAGACAAAGAAAAAATTTGTCTAAGCCTATGAATTGGTACCAATCCATATTCTTTCTATGTCACCGTTCTAATCAAAGATCGTAGTCAAAGATAACATACAAGATTTTGGTTCCAAATATTTTGTGTGTTGGACCCATTTATTTGCTAACATTGGGAATGTAAGCTACTCAAAATCTCTAAGGGGTCAATATATGAGCAAACTGCACTTTGATTTGAATATCTGAATTCAAAATACTTTGTATTCAAGTAAATTCTGGAGAACTTTCATTCATTTCATCAGTAATTTATAGATTTGAAATAAAAAATGCTTCACTGTTGAAGAAAGTCGTCGTCCAAATAAATATAATAGGAAGGGTGATACAAAAATTTCCCATTTAAACAATAACCAAACTAAAGTCTTAAAGTCTTATAATGATGCTTGTCAAAGAAACCTTATCAGCTGACTATTTATAACTTAAGATCCCTTAAATGTCTCTCTGTCTAAATTTGCCTATCATCTTATTTCATATTTATTTCCTTCTTAATTCTGAGACACTATACTGGAAGCAAAAAAGAATAAATATTACATATCATGTTATCCAAGAAGGGTGCAGGAAAACAAGAAAACGGCATGAGAGTAACGTGCTTTAAATCTTGTTTTTCTTCCAGTTTGGTTATCGATGAATCTGAAAACTTGGATGAAATAAACTCTTCAACTTCAAGCAAAAGACATTTCTGGTTTTGGAGGAGGAAGAAGAAGAACAAGACTGTTTCAATGGTGCATACTTCATTGGACCCTACGCTTGCTGGAGAAGAACATAATATGAAGGTACGATTTTGTATTTGTAGATGAATGAAGTTGATATATGCATATACATACATACATAGATATATGTATGTATGTATGTATATGTATATATAAGCTTTAACAAGTATTTTATGTAGCTTCAAGTCAAAACAAGGATGGTAACTAACAAAGAATTTTATTTTGCACAGAAATTGAAATCCCTTTGACAAAGCAATTAAATTAACTTATATAATAGAATATAAATAATCTATAGCTGCCTTTAGTGCTTCACGTTCACGGTGTATTAACGATCTTCAATAAAACAGCAACGACGTTACTTAATGTCTTTATCACATGAGCACCTCAGTGTTTGATCATTTAAATGCTAAGTTATTGCAAGCAAGAATTCGCGATATCAAATATATTTTAGTGTCGTTTTCTCAATTAAAAAGTGTTTATATTATAGAATGGAAAACATGACTCTCACGTTGTTCTGTAACTTTTTTTTTTTTGGGTATAAAGACCAAAAATGGTCTGCAGGCCTACACGGTTGGTAATTTCCTGGAAATTTTGTTGCAAGTCATATTAGGATTTGTCGATTTCAGTCTCCCTTTCCTTTGCCGTTTACCGTTTCATTGTAAACGCATATTTGCATACGGGACCTTTATGGACCTCGGATCAGCCGTAAACAAAAATTTAAGAATTTATTTTAGCATTAGATTGAGTTTGAGCCCGCTCTCAGCTGTGAAACTCTTATTATTAAAAAAAAAAATATTTAGCATTAGATCATGCATGCGCTTTGATACTTCACGTCAAGAACGAATTCTATGGACGCATTCAGATTAAAATGGAACTTGTTTCAATAAGCCATACGCATGGGAACAATTTACCATCAATTTACTTAGTTTATTCTACTCGAAAAAATTTATCAATTAACATCACATGTCCGAACGCCGGCCCCTATTTTATTATTAATTTTGTAATTAACTATTATTTATATCTAGTAAGAAATATTTATATGTGATTATAGTTTGTAAATATAATTATTTTTTGGAAAAATGAAAGAGAAAACTAATAAAAACAATTTTTTTTGAAATAAAATATTTCATTAATGCACTTTGTAAATAAAATTATATATATATATATATATATATATATATATTTGTTGTAAAAATAAAAATTGCACCAATGGCATATACAGTTTTTTTCAACAAGGTGTTACCCAGTACCTAATTACTAGCTGAATCGATTACCACCCAATGAGGCATTTCGCCACCCTAAACCTATCGGGGTTTCCCTAGATACTAAGTTTATCTAGAGTCGTTGATTTTGATTTGTGATCTAAATGCGGACAGTTTGGATACCACGTAGACGGAGTAGTCAGGATGTGTATTAACTGGTGGGATGTACATTAGCATGCTTTCGTCGAAAGATTATTATTGAGTAAAGAATGGTTGTCACGCAGTGGCATTTCTGTCTGAGGAACAATACAATGTTGATGCATTTGTATGGGGAACAGGTGGAAGTCACCACTTTTTTTTCACGAACGGACAAGAACTTTTGTTAGATCTTTGTCCATATATGATAAAAGGAGGCAGGAAGAAAATTTAGGTGAGAACGAGTTTTATGAGCAGGATAGGTAGGTTTGGGAGTTGGCATTATCATTGCAACCAGGCTAGTGATAGACAAGACAGGGATGAGTATAGAAATTGGTAGGGAGGCGCTGCTTGACGAGGCTTGCAAGCAACCATCGTTTTTAAACAACACAAGGTAAGGGTTTCAGACAGTAATCATAAGGCAAGCAAGTAATTAGGATCTGATTCTACGTTTTTCAAGAAGGCCTTGATAACTAATCTATAGATTTGAATGGATTGATTTGTAGAGGCCGTCGGACCTGGAAACAACTTACACCACACTTGAGACGTTGGCTACATCTATGCCCATGCTTTCAGGCCATAACCATCGAATTCCTCACCAACCAACCATTGAAGTAGCTTCTAAGCCTATACAACATAGTTGATCACCTCCTAAAGTGGATGGTGGAACTCAGCTAGCATCACATCACCTTCCACCCTCACATCTCCATTAAAGATCGGGCTTTAGTTGACTTTACTGTTGAATGCTCTAGCCTAAAGAATGGTAAAGAAAATACATCTTCCAAACAGCTCTCTCGGCAACTATATGTTGATAGAGCGTTAAACCAAAAGGGGGAAGAGCCGTCATGATCGTTATCATGCGTGATGCACATGAAATTTGTTTTCTTGGTAAGACTAGACTTTAAAGCATCTTACAACCAAACTAAACATGAGCTTATATTGGTCGGTCTTCGAATGGAAAAGGAACTCTAGATTGAGTCTATCAAGGTCTACAAAAACTGCTCGATCATGGCCAACCAGATTAGCGAGTGCTTCCAAGTGAAGAGAAAGACCATGGCTTATTATGTTGTCGAGGCCAAGAAACTTATCATTTCTTTTTCTAACTTCAAGCTAGAGAAAATTTCAAGGGAGAAGAATACAAAGACTGACCATTTGACTAAAATAGCTAGTAACCCTATTGGGATGAATGATTAGCTTGCATTGGAGATCCAAAACATCTTATACATCGAACTGGGAGAGTGACAGTAGAGATCAATAAAAAAATAAGACAACTGTGTTGTCTCTCTGCTAAAATACTTGCCAAGCATGGGACTTCTTAGACAGCGCAAGGAAGCCAGAAAAATCCTTTAACGAAGGCCAATTGCACACACTCCACCCCATTACAATATTGCAACATCTAAGTTGAAATAGAACAAGTTATAAAAGAACTACATGGAGGCTTTTTTGCAGGGATCATGCTAGGGCGTAACACTTTGCAAAGAAAGCCATCCGACAGTAGTATTATTATCTAACAATGATGAAGAACTTCATGAACTACGTCAAGAAGTACAGCCACTACCAACATTTCACCAAGCTTCCCCAACATTTCACCAAGCTTCCCAAAACTTCCCTCAATCTACTAACTTTGATGACCTCCCAATGCTTTTTTACCACAGGGGGGATGGATCTACCTGATCGAAAGCTTTGAAATGCAAAAGTAGGTTACAACAATGTCAGTCATCATTGACTACTTCACCAAATAGGTTGAGGTAAAGCTTCTTAATAGGGTCACCGTGGCCACGGACCTAAACTTTGTTAATTTGATCTCATAAAGAAAATTGTCATCAACAACAACATCCAGTTAAAAATCGGCCAGTTCCTTGACTTCTATGAAAGGAATAAGATCGAAAGTACTTCTCCTCCATTGCCCACCCCTAATCCAATGGCTGGGTGAAGGTAGCCAATAAAAATTTCAAGGCAACCTTGAAGAAGCGATTAACTAATGCCAAAGGATACTGGACTGGCTAAAGGTCATCTGCTCAAACTTTAGTCAAACAAAAAAAATTTCCCGAGCATTAACGAAGCACTCCAATTTTTCCCTTCCCTGTGGATATGAAGCCCAGCTTCCCCCAAAAGCAGATGTCCCCTTGTCAAGGTGCCTAACTCATAGCTTCGAACAAATTGAAGAATAGTTGCGATTAAGCCTCAACGTCCTAGATGAGTGAAGAGTGGAGGCACAATTCGAAGCTAAAAAAGAAAGTTGTTAAAAACTAAAACTCCAGGTTCAAGCTTGAAATGCAAAAGAAGGTTACAACAATGGCAGTCATCATTGACTACTTCACCAAATGGGTTGAGGTGAAGCTTCTTAATAGGGTCACCGTTACCATAGGCCTTAACTTTGTTAGTTTGATCTCATAAAGAAAATTGTCATCAACAACAGCATCCAATTGAAAATCGACCAGTTCCTTGACTTTTGTGAAAGGAACATATAAGATCAAAAGTACTTCTCCTCCATTGCCCACCCCTAATCTAATGGCTGGGTGAAGGAAGCCACTAAAAATTTCAAGGCAATCCTGAAGAAGCGATTAACCAACACCAAAGGAAATCGGACCGACCAAAGGTCATCAGCTCAACCTTTAGTCAAACAAAAAATTTCTTGGACATTAACGAGGCACTCCAATTTTTCCCTTGCTTGTGGATATGAAGCCCAGCTTCCCGCGAAAGCAGATGTCCCCTTGTTAAGTGCCTAACTCATAGCTTCAAACAAATTAAAGAACTGTTGCGATTAAGCCTTGACATCCTAGACGAGTGAAGAATGGAGGCACAGTTCCAAGATAAAAAAGAAAGTTGTTAAAAACTAAAACTCTAGGTTCAAACAAAGAAACTTTATGGTTGGCAACCTCGTTTTGTAAAGAGTGTTCACCAATATAAAGAAATCAATCAATGGACTCCTTGAACATAGCTGGGATGGGTCGTATGTAATCAATGCCCCACTTATCTAATACGTACAACCTCGCTCACATATATAGAACCAACATCCTCTAGATAGGGAATCTCGTAGGATTTTATGTTCAACCGTCTTATTTATCCATAATTATAAGGAAAGTTAAGATCTTTTATAAACTGAATCATAAGGCAACTGACCATTATAATTGTTATGCATAAATGAAAAGTATTTTGTCGAAGTATAATATGGCAGAATACTAGCAAAACCATGCGACTTCAACGCCCATGGTCAAAAAATGCACCAGAAGGTGAGTGTTGTCTAAGAGCAATCCCTTCATGGTGACATCGGCACATAAATAGCATAGTCACCCGAGCATAGCCCTGATTCATAAATCCATGGTCTGCTTTCCTTTTCCCTAGTGTAGAATGGTGCTTTAACTAACTAATGGTGCAGTCATCCGCATCATGGATGTCATTCGCCTTTGATGCTTCCCGTTCCACCAAGAAAGCAAACAATCAGTGATGCAAAGATTGACATGATTACCCACTTAGTATTATCGATTCTTGCATTCGTAGTGTTGACTACTCCACAAAGTTAGAGTGGTCCTACAATGATGGGTATAAGCTACATAAGAAACTACTAGCTCTGCAAGTCAAAGTGGCCTTATCACGATGGGGCTCGACCAAAGATGAATATGCTTCCTATTCCAAATTGGAGTGGACCCACCATGATAGGGATCAGCCAAAGGAAAGCTGCATGTTGGCTCGTGCAAAGGAGAACTACTTGCTCTGCCAAGATAAAGTAGTCCTTAATGATAGGACATGATACCAAAAGAAAAATGAATCCTCAAGCAGTTAAACAAGTCATTTACAAAAATCATTATAAAAGGTTTTTTTGAGTAGGAACAAGTGCTCATACAACAAGTTCCCCAATCGACTTAGGAGCATACACATGAGCGAATAGTACGCTTTATAGGAACTGTCTGGTCAACAGTGGGTGAAATGAGTAGATTTCAAAAATATCCATATTTGTATCATGGTAGGCCTATGAAGTTTAATGAGTTTCACTTGATCCAATCTAGTTATTTTTAATAAAATCCTATTCTATTAATATTGCCTTAATTTTATTAATTAATTCTATATTAATTAACTGTGAAATTTGATTTAGATTGAATATATCGAATATATTCACAGTTTAAATTTTGTGACAAAGATATGAAACATAAAACAAATGTAAATGTTAGGTATTAAAGGATGGAAACAAATAGCAAATTAGATCTAGATGTATCACATCAAGGTCTAAAAAGTAAGTAGATGAAATGGAGCATCATTGACTGACTCCACCTTTGCGTAGCAAAATTTAATTGATGCAACATTTAACTAACATACAGGAGATGATATTATACATCATAATGGTAAACAACAACAAACAATAACATAGTCAATATATATATATATATATATATATATATATATATGAGTAGACATTGGGATATATCTATCATGTATATATTCACTATTTATATGTATAGATGTTGCCTCAATTTTAAATTGCTCAACAAAAACTTAAAATCTATTTGGACACAAATAGATATACAAGCGGTGACACAAGATATGTCAACCTTTACATCTCCTCTTGGAATCAACCACTATTAAAATTTGATGGAAAAAATTTATTATGTCTCCATTTTGTGTCTTAATAGTCGGTCCCTATACATATAATGATTAACCCAAAATTTTCCATCGGATTCAAAAATTAGCACCTATATTATGTTAATTTTTTTTGATATTTTAACATGCTCAAATCAATTTATAAAATAAATATATATGTAAAAATAGAGTTTCAAACCAAAAGGAATTTCTTTTCTAAACATTCAAGATATTCTAAAACCTAAACTGCATATAATGAATCAAACAACATACCAACAATCTTTTAAAACATTCAAATAGAGACATTTAAAATAATAAATTGCATAACATGTATACAATATTGATAAAAGCAATTTTGAAACATAGATCCATAGCCAAAACATTTTTTTAATCATATATTAGTTTCTGTTTTGATTTATCATATTACAACAAATAAAATTATTCAATAAATTATTTAAATTGAAGAACTAAGTTTAAATCAAGGTAAGACAATACACTTACATATGAAATTGTGATAAACATATTATATTTTCGAAAGCAATTAAAATTAGAACACAACTTTTAGATCCAGCCAATAAGCTACACTTCAATTTGGAAATCCCTCCATAGATCCTTGAATCTACACCTAGTTTTTGCAAGAGATGGACGAACCACACATCTCTTTATTTTATTTGATATTTGGATTTGATTTGGAGCTGACAATTTTCAAAACTGACTTAGGGAGTTTTCGGCCATGGATAACGAGGAAGATAGTAAAGAAAAAAGAATGAGGAAATAAATGAGATGGTTGTTTTAATGGAAGTATAGAAACCTTTCATGTTCTTTATTTAAAACCTTCCTCTTTTAATTCCCATTCAATTTTCAATTAGTCCAAATCACCTCATATCCTATGCATGGCCGGCCAAGAATGTACTCCTACATGGATTTATTTTCCATAAAGTCCGTCAATCAGTTATCTTTTACTTAAATCTGTTTAAAGTTACGTCGATATAGTATATTGACGTGTGTAAATATAACTTTTATATGTGCATTAAATAATTCCAAACGACTCCAAAACATCAAATAAATTAAATAATAATTAATATTAATCAAATATTAATTAACTAAATCAACTTACAATAATTTTAAATTAATTAAATTGCATGATTTTCAGGAGAGCTCACAAATATGGTTGTGAGACTCAAGGATGAGAATTTAATCAGGGATTAATATTGAAAATTCAGATATTAAAGTTCATATGTCACTATAGCAAGTGGTGTAACTATTTGGCCAAAACCATTGCTTATAAGTCTTTTGGGTAAAATCTACTTTACATTTCTTGAGTAGTTTCTTTTAGTAACGATCATTTACACTAATTTTCTTCATCAATAATATATCACATTAAGACTTATGGAATTTATCTCTGGCCAAAATTTCTTTGGTGAAAATTCTAGTACCAACCACATTCAACTCAGTTAGTCCATAGAAAAAGTCATAGTTCAGTAATAACTATTATTACAAATCCTATTACTCTGGTAAAAAAAGTTGAATTTGAGTTGACTATAATTTCTTCAGATACTAATCTTATACAACCGAGGAGACGAATTCTCTAGTGAATAGTGTTTCACTTCCAATGCTTCAACTCAGACCCAACTATAGTCGCTTGATAATCGCCATGCCTTAATTTGACTATAATTAAAGTTGAGCATCCACTTTGAAGCTAAATAGTATTCTCAAGCCGAGAGAATTGTGTAAGATTATCACTTTGAGATTTCATGTTTGACCTAGTTGTTATTAACCAACTGCAAATTGTCGAGTGAGTCATTACATATTAACTATTAATATGTAACCTTTTAGGGCTTCCAACAACCATGAGAAATACACTACCCAATTATAAAGCATACTTCGGTCTAAATGGATGTATCGATATCCTTTTTCAAAAAATCTTGACAGTAACATCTAAAAATAAAATGTTATTTCATATTGTGATAATTTTCTCATGATTACAACTTCTTTTGATTATTATCGCATAATATATCACTTAAGGATTTTCTATTTTGATATACTTTAAATTTATTTATTTAATTCATTATATAACTATATAATAAAGTATATAACAGAAATTAAAAACCTTTATTACAAATAGACTTGTTATAGAGTTAGATTTATGGACAAAAATATGTAATTGCCTTTCAGGCATACCCCTAAGTCTTTAAATCTCCCACTTGCACTTGGGGTCAATTATGGTATCTTATTCCTTCATTTTGATCAGTTTTCTCAAAAAGATCAAGCAAGTCCCTTAGTGAATGGTTATGTTATATTTTCCTAATTATAAAATCTATCAATTAACTGCTTTTGTCATCTGGAACATTTCAGAGTATGTTTCGCCACTTCTACTCAGCTCTAGAATCTTTTGTGATTTGTATCGTGAATTGTTATTGCATGAAAATGTTATATGATTCTTAACATTTGGATTCATCCCTAGAAAATCATAAATTTGTGTATTATTTATATATGCATCTTTTGTTGTCGTGATATTCAAGGCAATGCACCTAGCTTTTCAGTTGAATCAGCCATAACCTTGATGTTTGGAACATTTCCAACTTAAAATTCCTTTACTAAGGTTTACTATGAATTTAAGTATTATGAAGTTTGAGTTCAAATACTACTTTAATAATAAGCTCTTGCTTCCATACAATTCTTAGTATTTCTTAAACACTCGAAAACACTCTTAATCACCATTTAGTGATCTTAATTCGTATTTGATATTCGTCAATGTACCAATTATATAAGCAATTAGTGATATAATAGACAATATAAAATATATGATAATTTCTACTGTCGATGAATATGGAATCCATCTTATGTGATCCATAATAAATATTTTAATATGGTGTCTGTTTATATTGTTTGGGATAAACCCAACATCCTTTTATACTAATTATAAAAGTTGTCATTTTCAAACACAACATTTAGGGTTAAACACTAAACTAAGACTGATTTTACATGAGTATATTGTTAATAACCGGTGATATATTGTTTGCTTATAGTTCAAAAATATATTAGTACCTTATAATGTTCTTTATTATAAACACAGGTTTCCTCTACATTTTGACTAAAAATCAAACTGTTTGATTTTTCGGTCAAAATACTTGCTTAATTCTAATGCATATCAAATGATACATTCATGATAGTTCTTGGATCTTATCCTAAACTCATAAAATCAGTATCGCTCCCTTTGACTTTCAGATACTTTGGTTGTTATATGCAAACACTCTATTCTAAATCATTATTGAGAATTTTTATTTCAACATATATATATACCAAAACTCAAAATCATATTGGGTGACAATTTTGTGAGTAAAATTAGAATTAGTTCACATTTATAGATGCATATGTTACATTAATTTAAACTATCTAAATCATGTTGTGATAATGTACTTGGAATCTATTTTAGATTCGTACATCATGTCATATGTTGTGATAATGTACTTGGAATCTATTTTAGATTCGTACATCATGTCATATGGAAGAATTAATGCTCTTTATGATTTATTGAAAAGTAAGGAAGTTCTTGACATTGATATGAAAATCATAGCTTCTCTTCAATGTGAGCGAATTCTTTTAGACACTCTAATGAGTCATGTCTGTTTTGGCTTGGTCAATTTCGTTTCGTCATACATAACCAGTCTTATCTCTAGATTGTATCCATGTCAGTTTTACTACCAATAATTTCTAGAAAAAATCCCTTCGTTGTGAAGTTAATGTTTCTTGAAACACCAATTGTTTCTTAGTGCAATGGAATTGATATTAATAAATATTTTATGAACTTTCTTTTTATATATAAACATCCGCACACATAAAAAACACTAATTTGATTTTTAATTTATGAAACTTATGTTCATAACATAAACTAGTCAATCAATATTGATCGGTCCCAAACTCCTTTGGGGTAGTCCATGCAAGATCCCTCACAAATGAATTTTGCATGCAACTTTTCGACTCACACAAATTGACAACTCCTTGACTTAGGATATAAATGGGTTTCTTGTCAACTCTTATCTTGTATGATCTCTAAAATTATGCTTTGGATGAAATTAAATTTGACATATGTACTTACTTTCAAGTACACACCTTTGTAGAAAGAATTTAACTCAACTTCACTTCGTTAGTTGTACTTCATCCAACATAGTTTGGTTACTCCTTGTCGATACATCATTATATCATAAGCAGTAGTGACTTTTGACATTGAATCTCATTCGTTTTGTAGTGTTTGGGAACCTTTTCCAATACACTCGCATATTCGATCAAATAAAATTATCTTATTTCCTTTGCATGGTGTGTTTTCTACTTTCGTTTTATATTCTATGAACTTATCATAGACCACCAATTGTATATTAAATATACATCTTTATTTCTGTGATAATTCATCGGTAAAGTTAACAAAGTAAGTATATATGTTTTGCTATCATCAGACCTTCGACTGCATAAGCCGATATGTGGCAATTCTATATGCATCGATCTAAAGGGCCTATTAACACATTTTTCACTTCGACTGAATGGGTGCATTGCTATTAATCATTTAAAATATAATTCATTAGTACCATATGATCATAATCATATGCTCAAAAAACTATATCTCAAGTAATACGATTTAGTCTATAATTTCAAAACAATCCTAAAAGTTTGGATGTTTCTATATTTTCTAATGCATCGCTTTTGTTATGAAAATAAATACCATTTTTATATATTTATCTTATGACCAATATTCATAATATTCATAAAAAAATGAAACTATATTAACTTTCAATTACTACATAAAATGGTTATTATTTCATAAATAATACTTGTTATACTTACGAAAATGATATTTCGTAACTCGATGCATCCACTAATAAGTGTTATATAATATGCACCTACTATTTATGCCATTACTATGATGACGTATGAAATACAAAGCTCCAGTCAACCACTTAATATGGGCTATTTATTTCATTTACTATTTACAGTCAGGAGTTTTAGGTCAAATATCTTAAACTCAATTAAATATTCCAATTTTCTATAATAGAAATCACACTTCTCATTCCATATTAATTATCTTCTAGTATTTTATATGATTCTCGCTCCTAATGTCTCTCCATGAAGCATAAGTGACCATTCACTCTCTTTGTCCCAATAGTGCTTAAATTACATCCACTCTCATACATGAGCTTTCCTATCCACATTGTTGAACCATTTAAAAGAAATCTTACTACCTGAAGGCACTAAACTCTTAACAAAATAGCATTTGATCATCCTTAACATTTAATAATATCAAATGAGTTGCACTTTACATAAACTGATAAAAATGACACTTTAGTTTTCGAACACCTAGGTACATCCTAAGCACTTATTATAACCAATAAGGTGTGCTACATCTAAAACAATAAGATCCTTATTATAACCAATCATATTTAATATAGGATCTTGTATTATGGTTACTTGCTAATTTAAAATGAACTAATTTCATTTAGGTTTCGTACATTCTGAATCACTATTGTTAACCATATAACATTTATATGTGATCGCATATTAGATCAAATATCCATATTCTTGTATTGCTTAAGAATTAAAAAATCATAGAAGATAATATAAAATATTGAGAAATTAAAAATCTAAGCGACCAATTTATGAATTTATTTAATAGTTATATATAATTTGACCAATGTATGAATTTACTTAATAGTTGTATAATTTGGTCTTGCATGGGCCTTAAAAGTGACAACATGCCAAAGGTTTGTTGGTAAATATATTTTATATTTCTATGTTAATCCTAATTTGGCTCATTTATATATTTAATATGATAAGCATTTAATCAATTGGTTGCACAAATTTATGGAAGTAGATTATTTTAACTTGTATAGCATATAGTCTTACAATATTAGAAAGATTAAATATTATCATATCATTTTGCTAACAAGGCTCCTACCAGATTATTATATTCCTCAAAACCATAAGAGAAATATGGAAATCCTACGATTCCTCTTGTGAGTATTTGGATGCGCTTGCCTTAGGATTCCGATCTTGAGTTCGCTCAACAAATCAGAGCCCACAAGTAATGGATAACTCCTTGTTGGTTGTATCACATACAACTCTTAACCTGGTCTTTTCCCTAATCTTGACCTTGAGTTTTCTCAACAAATCTAGATAGATAATTCACTCTTACCTACCATTTTACAATGGCCTAACTATAATGTATCTACCTTGAGTTTGCTCTATAAATACATGCAAGTATCTTACCTCGTCTTGGCAATATATTAATAGTATCACATATAATTTCCCTAGCTTGAGTTTGCTCAATAGTTAGCGTGTATGCAAGTAATCTATTAACATATAAATTGTGGGGGGCATTTCATTATACTAGTTGCACAAATATATCGAAGTAAACTATTTTGATTTTGTATAGCATATATTCTTACAATATTAGAAAGGTAAAATGTATTCATTTCATTTTTCAAATAAATTACCACTAGTTTTTATATTCCTCAAATCCCTATGAAAAATATAGAAATCTTGAGATTTCTTTAACGAGTGTTAGGACTAGATTTCCTTAGGATTTTAACCTTGAGTTGCTTAACAAATCATAAGCTCACAATCAATAGATAATTCCATATCGGTTGTATCATATAAAAATCCTAACCCATGGTCTTTGTCCTAATATCATCTCGACCTTTAGTTTGCTCAATAAACCATTAACTCATACCTACGATTTCATGACGGCCTAAATTATAATACACGTACCTTAAGTTTGCTCAACAAGTACACGCATGTGTCTGGCCTAGTGTAGGCAATATATTAATGGAGCTTAAGTTTTCCTAACAACTAGTACGTATACAAGTAATCTATTAATATATAACTGATAGATGGAAACTTTATATACTATAGGCTCATAATCTTTAATATATTTATACTTTGAGTGATACTGATTTAGGGAATACATGTTTTTTACGAAACACCCTCATGACTAAAATTTCAAATGCATTTGAAGTCATGATATACATACTTTTTGTTTGTTTCATTCCCAAATATGTTTTGGGTTTATATTAGTTTCACTTACATTATTTATACATATATAGTTATATAAGTCTAATTTGTAACTGTTACAATTTAATTAACTTATATAATGAATATATGTATTTTATTAGTTAAATCATATTTAATTAATTTTACTTCTAATTAATTAAATCAAATTTAATTAATTTCAATAACTAAATCATATTAAGGAATTTATTTTATATAAATTTTTTGAACTTTCATATTAATTATCCTAAACCAATTAAGACAAATAATTAACTATAACATCTATTGTGTGTGCATATATAGCCATATCAATATATGTATACAATTAAATAGTTTCAATTAATTATATTTAATAAATTAATTTATTTAATTAAACAATTTAAAAAATTAATTAATTAATTCAAATAATTTAATATAATTCATCTTAAACAAATTAACATAAAAAAATGTATAACCATAACAATTATAGTTTCATACACATATCAATATATATATATATATATGTATGTATGTATGTAGATAATTAACCTTTAATCAAATTTTTATTTTGATTTAATTAATCAAATTAACTAACTAAATATATTAAAATTTGAAATTAATTATTTTGTTATTCATATATTTTTGAAAAATTTAAATGTATTTTATAACATTTATAAAATTTTAACCTTTATTTCAAATTTAACATTTAAGTATAAAATATCTTTCTTAATTTGAAATGAAATTTTGAAAATTAGCCCAAGGCCTAAATCAAAGTGAACCTTCACAACTGGGCTAACCTTTAGATTTACTTCACCCATCAGGCCAGACCAATAGTTAGGAAGGGAAGCATACTTGATTATCTAATACCAAGCTTAAACACTACTATCTTAGATGGCTTCAAAAAGGTAATCTTTATTAGTTGGTACTAAAATTATTGGGCTCTAATACCATTGTAGGAAACGACCCAATCGACAATGGGTGAAATAAGTAGATTTTTAAAAATTCTTATTTTGATAATTGTAGGAACATGAAATCTAATGGGTTTCACTAGATCAGTCTACTTATTTGTAATAAAATCATAGTTCGTTGATATTATCATAATTCTATTAATTAATTCTACATTAATTAAGTATGAAAATTGATTTGGATTAAATATATCAAATATATTCATTTTTTAATTTTTGTGAAAAATAAGTAAAAGCATATAAGTGGTGTGTAATCGCTAGGTGTTAACGAATGAGAATAAACAAGAAATTAGATTAAGACGTAATCACATCAAGATCTATAAAGGAAAGAGGAAAAAAAAGTTGTATCATTGATTAACTCCATCATTTTTCTTCGCAAAATTTATCTGATACAGCATTTAATCAACATATAAGAGATGATATAATACTACAAAATGACAAAAACAACAAATAATAATATAGTCAATATATACATGTGTGTATGTTTGGATTTCTACCTATCATGTATATATTCACAATACATATATACATAATATTGTCACAATTTTAATTTGTTTAATAAAAATTTAAAAGTTATTGCAAAAAGCTACCTTAACAATATAAAATATAAATATAAATGTTTACGCACACATTCATACCTGTGATGATTAATCCAAAACTTTCTATTTGATTAAAAAACAAACATCCATGTTATGCTAAAAGTTTCTAATGCTTTTGCAAACATATGTATACTTAAATTAATTGGTAAAATACATATATACAAACAAATAAAGTTTCAACCCCAAATGAAATCATTTTTAAGCACTCAAAATTCCATGGAACCAAAACCACACAGTATCAAAAATATTTTAAAACTCTCAAAAGGAGAAATATAAAATATTATATTGTATAAGATGTTCAGAATATTGATATACACAATTTTAAAATATAGTTCTGTAACTGAAACACTGCTTTAATCATGTATAAAAATCTGATTTGATTTATCAGATTAAAACATCAAATCACTCAACAAATTATTTAAATTACATGATTAATTTTAAATCAAGGTAAGGCAACATTATGTACGTATAAAATTATGATAAACATATTATATTTAAGAAAATAATTAAAATTAGAACAAACCTTTTAAATCTAACCAATAAGTTACACTTAAATTTGAAATTCCCTCTTTATACCCTTGAATCTACACCCAATCATTACAAGAGAGGGATGAACTACTTAGCTCTTTATTTTATATTATATTTTGATTTTAGGAGTTGATAATTTTTAAAACTTATGCTTAAGAAATTTTTCCTTGGACGATGAAGAAGAGAGAAAAGATAATTGAATGAGGAAATAAATGGGAGAGATTTGTTTTAATGGAAGAATAGAATCTTTCCAATTCTTAGTTTAAAAGCTTCCCTTTTTGATTCCTAATCAATTAACAATTAAGCCAAATCACCTCCTATCCTATGCATGGTGAGCCAAGCATGTACAACTACATGGATTTATTTTCCCAAAAGCCCGTCAACTAAATATCTTTTATTTAAAGCCATTTAAAGTTACATTGATATCTTATATCGACGCGCATAAATATAACTTTTATATACGCATCAAATAATTCCAACAATTCCAAATCATCAAATAAATAAAATAATAATTAATATTTGCTAAATATTAATTAGCTTAATTAATATTCAACATTTTATAAAATAATAAATCATGTGGTTTTTCATAAAATTCACAAAAACGGCTGTGAGATTTAGAGATGCGAATTCAGTCGGTGATTATTTTAATTTAGTCGGCGCCTAATTTAGCTAGTGATGTGGCATTTGGTTGAATTATCGCTTATAGATCTTTTGGGAAAAATCTAATTTTACATTTTGTTCAGTGGTCCTCTTAGTAGTGATCATTTTCGCCAATTCTCTTCATCAATGCTATATGAAATTAGGACTTATAGATTTGGTTTTAATCAAATATCCAATATCATCAGTATCCAACTCGGTTAGTCCATAAAAATGTCCTTGTTAACTTTGAGTTAATTATTAGTTGTATTAGTCTACTAGGAGTTTTGGACTTTAAGTTGATTATAGTTGATTGCGATACTAATCTCATACAACTGAAAAGACGGATTCTCTATTGAATAGCATTTCACTTCCAATGCTTCAACTTAAACCCGCTATAATCACTCAATGGTCTCCATGCTATGATTTAACTATAGTCAAAGTTGTGTATCCATATTAAAGCCTAAAAGTATTCTCAAATCAAGAGAACTATATAATATCGTCACTTTAAGGTTTTATGTTTGACCGAGTTGCTATTAACCAACTAGAAACTCTCAGCAAGTCATTCCATAATTACCCAATAACATCGGCATGTAACCTCTCGTTACACCTAACTTCCATAAGTAGTAATATACTGCTCAACATTTAGAGAGTAGTACATACTCTAGTCTTGACAGATGCATTAATGTCCATTCTCAAAACATCTTGACAAGGAACATTTAAATAATATGTTATTTTATATTTTTGCAACTTTCTCATGATTACAACTCCTTGTAATTATTATCACATATCATTTAAGGATTTTCTATTTTAATGTACTTTAAATTTATTCATTTAATTAATTAAATCAATATATAACAAAGTATATAATAGAAATCGAAACCTTTATTATAAATAAGATAGGTTATAGAGTTAGATTTATGTAATAAATTACATAATTGCCCAAATCCATCTGCCAAAGATGAAGTTGAGCAACTTGGCTAAGTGTAAACATCCAAATACTTATATTACAGTGTTTTGAATAAGTAAAAGCATTTTGGATTTTGTACAGATATATTTGTTATTTAGTATTGGTAATCATATGTTAATAGGGCATTATACAAGTTGCTCAGAGAAAAAAAAATGCTTAGAAAAACCAATAAGCACAAAAATGAACATGAGTGTCGTATAGTCCACTACTGTCCCCATTAAGATATGGGATAGCTAGTGTAAACCCTCTTTATTCGGCACTTGTGTGAATCTAATCGGGCAACGTTGATGGGATTCCTCTTGTCTACAACCAACTCACACTCCCTCTCAAAAACGAAAAGGAAAGGTTTGTCATTGACTTCCTCGGTTGATATTTCTCTGTCTTTTCCCTTTAAGGACAGAGATCTTTACAATCCCTTTGCTCTTCACCCCTGAGAAGGTAGCCCCACTGGTGACTACCTAAGTGAGCATGCTTGGAGATTGTGGGATGGATGGAATTGGTCCCTACGGCGTGGGAGTGGGAATGATTATGACTTTTTGCAAGATGTTCTGGATGATATCACCTGTGTCCTTCTCAATCTCCTCGATCTTAAAAAAATCAGTTTGAAGCATTGCAAATAAAAAGAGTTAAAATATCAGATAAGAATAAGTATAAAAATTAAAAAAATATCATGTATAGTGGGTATGAATAAGGAGGTACGAATAAGGAAATACGAACAGTAAATAAAAAAATAAACTATATATACCTTCAATTGGTTGAGTCTGATGCTTCTTCCAAACTAAAGGGGACAATAAGACTCAGTATCACTCTCAACGCCTTATGCCCCTACAGAGTCCTGCACTGGGGGCATGACTATAGTTTGATAAAATTGAACCTATGGGGGTAGGAACGTCCTTGGAGAAATCTAAACTCTCTAGGATATCCGGGACCATATTCCACTCCTCCATCTTCTCCACCTCTAGTGTCTCAATTGTACAAGTATAGTTTGAAGGCCAAGAGATATTACACTATGAAACCCAGAGCATTTGGTTTACTAATTGGACATACGAGCATTTGGTTTACAAGGTGAAAAAACCCACAAATATGACTTAGTTATTAGACCATCCGTAACAAGTGAAGGAAACACATGAGACTCAGCGGAAATCCTTCCCATGTGCAACGATGATTGACCATGACTTCAGTGCGCCCTAAATAGATGCCATGTAAGCACAGTGCTGACCACCCTAATACCTAAGTATTATAACAAAGCTCAAAAATGACAACCAATGATGCAATCCATATACACAAAATATCATTTAATTGTCGTATCATTTAATAATCTTTATGACCATCGACAACTATCTTATCTATTGTCATCTTCCCCAAGTGGAGAGGAAATTCAGTAATTTAACATGTTTCCTTAAGTTCTGGACATGGACTTAGGCAAACATCTGACCTTGCAATGTTGGAATATTAGTAAATTATGACTAACACTCTATGCATACCAATATTAAACGCAAGGGAAAAAAGTACAAAGAAAACCGCTACAAATGGTTTGATACACGCGATTTTTTTTTAAATCACATGAAAACATCATTACATAATTAAAAGTATATGAGAAAAGAGTAGAAGCTGCTCATTTTTGCTAAATCGATGATTGAAAGAGGACTTGAGAATGAAGGATTTTCTACAGGAAATAATAAAGGAGAAGAAAGGATCTTTCCCCTTGTAAATTTGGTCTCCAATCTAAACCGATGGATTGATTGGGCGAAAAGCAATCAGGAAAATAGAACAATGGCCGAGCGCCCCATCAAATCACTAAACCATCTCGAGCTATGAATTTTCATAACTAATGAGAGAAGCATGTATCATTCATATTAATTTTGAATAAGACAAGTAAGCACCTTATTGTAGAGGTAGACTTGGAGGGCAAAATGAGGCTTGTTTTCCTAGCAAAATACAAATCGAGCCCATCACATCCAAAGCCCAACCGCTGAGCCATGCTTGTCAAATGTCGACTAAATTCCCAATTGCTTATCTATCTAGAATAGGCCTCACTCCCAAAGCATGCATGCCTCATGATCAATGTCCAGAACCTTATTTTTATTTTCCTTAAAAACAAACGTTTCCCATAAGTCTCATCTGGTAGTGCCTCCCGACCAATCTCTGGATACTTCCATATCCCGTCTGTCACTAGCTAAGTAATAAAGATAAAGTCAACTTCTAACTCATCTTTCCATCTACATGTCCCATTTCTATAACCCTTTACGCATCAAACTCTTCCTTGTCCAACTTTCCTACCCACCTTAATCTATCGAATCTGAACAAAGATCTTATAAAATCTTTCAGCTACTCCTTCAAAAGGATATGGTGAATCCATACCCTTTCCTTTCCAAAAGCACCATGACCTTACTATTTATTTGAAAAAGAAAACACCATTGCACAACAATTGACTTCGATTATATATCAATCTTTGGAAGAAATCATGCTAATATATGACTTGTCAACTAGCACATAATTAGATCACTTCGTTCATGTGGCTATGAGCTCGTCGCATCTTGGCTACAAGTTGCAGTCGAAAAACTTTAGACAAACTTGTTATCTAAGGCATCAATCCATGCCCTTCCAACGAGGATCTCTACAAATATGAATAAGATAACTAATGCACTAGTGTAAGGAAATAATTCCCTTCATTTGACACTTATATTCTTGCTTAATTTTCACCATTGTAAAATCCATTAAATCCCACTATATTTGAAACTCTCAAAAGTAATAAGATAAGAAGCCGTAGTGGACATAGATCTCTTCTTGATCGAACCACTTTGAATTGTGTGTTGTTTACTTGCTTGCATAACGTTTCACTCATATTTACCCATCTTTTTATATTTTAAATAATGTTTATAGTGAGTACCCTTTACCAAAGACCATCTTTAACTACTAATTCAAGGCTGGCTAGAACTATAGTTAACTAAAATAATGAAAACTTGGAGGCTACAAATAAAATTGCCCTTGAATCAATTTATAAAATTTAAGGAATATCATAGGATTTAATGTAAATACCCTTCTCTGCGAATTCCATAAGTCCAATGACCATTTTATAAAATGTCGTTGATCCACGAACTCAAAATGATGCCACCTTTGACCATTTACAACCATTTCCTTATCAAAAATCAGCACTGACACATACACCCACTAAATTGGCCTCTCAATTCCACATTCAAATGTATCACCACTTTGCACTCTAATAAACCTTGAGGATGCCTAACTCTTCGTCATGTATAATTAGAATTACGAATTGAAATCGTCCTACGCCACCTGATGGTTAACAAATTCTACCTTTAGACACACCTTGTCTGCTACATTTGACCATGTGCCCCTTTCCTTCTTGCAAGTGTGACATGAGGACTGTATATGGCCTAAATCTAAAAACCTACATATTACTAATTTTCCCAACAAACAAAGCATAATTGTTAAGCACATAGAAAATAAGGGAGGCAAACTCGGTAAACGCATTAGTAAATAAAAATGAGCAATCAATTTTCGTATTTGTTTGAACCTCCTTTCCAACAGCTAGTCCCAAAGCATCAGTTTTGGTCCTTACTAACTTAAAACACTCTCTCTTCACTCAGATGAACGTGCTTACAAGTTCCTGAGCAAACCAAACAGTAAATTGTCAATATCTCCTAAAGATCTTAATCTTACATAAGACACCCGCACAAGAATTTATCAACAACAATCTTTACAATGATTCTTCGACAATGACACTGTCTTGTAAACACAAAGGTAAATATCGACTAAATGATTTCCTATAACTCTCTCAAATAATATAATGTATGTCCATGGTATAGGAACATAATGCTCACAAAGATGAATACTGAATGCTTAAATGATCAAAGAAGATTTTGTGGGAATGAACTTGAAAGATTTGAATAACAAAGAGAAAGAATAACGCCGTAGTAAAAGTTGAAGAAAAATTATCAAAGTGTTTAAAAAATCGTTGTAGAATTTTGTTAATACAGTAACAATTTACTATAAAGTGCTATAATCAATCAAGAATGTAAGAGCGGATCGGGAATAGATATGAGACACTTGGAGGAAATGGTGCTTGTGTAGTAAGGTTTCAGTGAATATGTTCGAATATTTATGAATGTTGGCATCCAATGAACATACCAGCATTCTATGCTCCCCAAATTGGTTCTCCTCCTCCTTGGTAAAAGAATAACAAGCGGATAAATAGCAACGAAGAAGAATGAAGCTAGAACTAATCAGTTTGAGTTAAATAAGGCAGAAGGCAAAGAAGTTATACCAACTGCGTGAAAAGAACGAATGAACCCATCATCATTTGAGATAAAGAAACATTGGTCTGAGCAAGGATGTGTTTTGAAGGGGAAGGGAGGGGGTAAGTATTAGGAACATATTTCTAGGATGTATGTTGTTGAATTGCACACAACCTGGGGTAGTGTTCTCCCTTAAAGAATATAAGAAGTGAAGCGTGTGGAAAGAAGGAGTCAAGCACTCAACATATAGGACGTATATGCACATTCAAAGGTTGTATGAAACTACGGCCAACAAGATGAATCCTAGGTTATCAAGTTATCCTTGACCTATGTAGTTAACACCCTCTAAAGTACTCTTTGATACCATGCTTTAATATTTAAGCTATTAAATAGTGAACCCGCTTTAGTAATTCTAATATAGAAAATAAAACAAACTCATTATTTTTCAAAAAATAAAAATATTGGTGTATCGGCCTAGGTTCTAGGTTCAAACGTTCAGTATAAGTTATAACACTATTTCTAGACCCCAATTGGACACTAGATTAAAAATGATATTTTTGGCTTTTTTTTTATTAGGAACAAAAATGTTACTTTTTTCTATATTGATGAAGTGAGGATGATAATAAATCCCCTCTTAGAAATAAATTTTTATCTCTAATATATGATTATGTACCTTTACTATTTTTCGTTATATCCTAGCTTTATCTCTAGCACAACTTTTTGGACATCCATTGCTATAGATCTACTTAGTAGTTTAACTGGACATCCCTTGACTATCGGATTTAAGGTTAGGTATAAACCAAATCGGATGTGCTCTATGGTAAGAGAAGTATTAGCCTTTCGAGGGAGGTGGATATGTCTAGTGAGAAAAGGAATACTACAAGAATAACCCCTAATTCTTAATATGTTGAGGATATCCAAAATTTGCTTGGTAGACTAAAGTATGGAAACAACATTTTTATGAGAAATACTAATCTTTCTCGAAGTCCTTGGAGTAGCATTAGAAGACATGGTTAGCTAAAAAATTATATAGTAAAATTGGATTGGGAATATTATCTAAAGTTCATCACTGTAACACAATTTTATTTAAACGTTGAACTATTCAATTATATGTGTATATCACTTCCTAAAAATATATTTTATGATTTTTACATAGGGTATATAAAATTATAAGATATAATATAAAGACGGGGTGCTATTTTTAAGGTACATAATTAGACACATGATAAGCCGTAGTAGATTGGGGTAAAATCACAAAACAAAAACCCTCGACAACCACATATTTATAAAAATGGAGAAAATAAAAGGAGAGAAAACAAAATAATAATAAAAAGCATACTTGCGAAATTAGACATTGAGTAAGTGAAGAGGATCACAGAAAATAGTTCAAAGAGAATAAAGTATCTCTACAAAATATGAGAGCATGGAAACAAAAACAGAAGGGAAAGGAAAGTTTTACATAGAGGAGAAGGATATATCTCATCCATATAAACTTAAGTGGCACAAGTATCATAGCTATTGAACATAATGATGTAAAAACGAATTTTCGATATATGAAGCGTTATAGTCTAACAACAGAAGGTGTAAGAATTAATTGGAACATGACACATGTAAGGGAATTTAATGCAAAATAAGCTAACAAGACTAATGAAAAGACTAGTAATGAAATACCAAATCTATCCCATCATACGTCTATGTAGACTTAGGAGGCAAATGTTACACCCATTTCTCATTAGAAGAATGTGCACGTACAAAAAATAGAGCACAAAGAACATCACAGACAATTGTGCATCTTGGGTAGTATGAGCTAGAGGCATACAAAGTCTTCAACGTTTGAGATCATTGTAATACAAGAAGGATGGAACCGTAAGCTATATAAACCGGGAACTACACTTGTTTCAAATGCATCATGCAGTGTACCATTTACTATGTAATGTTGTCACACACTAAAAGACAGCGAATCTACCACCAACGCAATATATCGTTCAACCTTGTCACACGACTCTAGTAAGTGTAGATCACCAATGCATTTTAAAGTAGGAAATCATAGCCAAACGAGAAACTACGCCAATAGTTAGTCCATCAAAGCAATGCCAAGTCAATGCATATCATAACTCTTAGACAGGTGACAAACATCCAATGGAATTGAATCAATTCCAGCTTTTGAAGACCAAATCATCCTACCTAAACCAAGTTATCCTACCTAAATCAAAATAGTAATCCATGATACACAACATAAGGCAAGTTGATGGCATGTGGTAATTCTGGCAGTGGTGGTTGAGTTGAAACAATCACATGTTAATGGGATTGAAGCCATCATATATCATGGTCGAAGCCATCACATAATGAAGATGAAAGAGCCATTACAAGTTGAGTTATCGAAGCTACCATATTTTGATGAAATTACGCTATCGCGAGTCGATAAGGACAAGTCATCACAAGTTGATGATATCACAACCATTGCAAAATGATGACATTTAATCCATCGTAGGTTGACTGCAATGAGTTATCACATATTGAGGATATCAAAGCTATCGTGTGTTGAAAAAAGTACGATTTCAAGCTGGAAAATTTTTCCCTCATTAAGCCATACAGCGATCACCAATTGGCTCAGTTATGTCACATTATCATAAATAAATTAAGGGAAATCATGCCAAATGTCCAATCAATAATGTTCCGTGTCAGTAAAAATCTCGACCGCTCATCTCCTGTGGATGCCACATATGAAAGATCCAAAGGCTCAATTCTTCTATAGTAGGCATATTCCCATACTAAGAGGTGGCAAACTCTGAACTAGTCTTCTTTCTTATTTTTTTTTATAACTTTCAAACTTGTAAAGCTTGAATTTGAGACACTCTTGGCGACTTAGGTCAAATTGTAATCAAGACTTTGTAATAAAGGTCATCGACATTTGCCTATTTTCATATTGACTTTCTTGACTGTTGAACTATAATCATGTGTTCCCAAACACTCCCTACCTTGCCCAAAGACTCGCTACTTGAACTTTCCCTCTTGCATGTAACTTGAACCTAAATTAGGCCTAAATTTTGGACTAATATTGTTGGTGCTTTCACTAAAAATTGTACTCAAGGAAAATTCTTTATCTTAAGGATATATATTATTTATGTTTCTCAATAAAGGTCATTAGAATCAAACTTGATAAGTTCGGCTTCTCATTAAAATACCCCGTAATTTAGTGAAGAATAGGTCTTGAACCAGAGAGACTTAGATCTTCAAACTTTGACTAAAAAAATTCCCAATATGACCCCCAAAAATGGAGCTTAATTCCGTTTCATATAGGACAGAAGCTTATTTTTGCTTTGATGACGAAATTGTAAGAAAGGATAAATCCAAAAACATAAGAAAGATGATCCCATTGCTTAATTAAGGGGTATTTGAAAAAGAAATGAATCTTGATTTTGATTGCTTTTCTCAAAAATGGAGAAGTATGGTTAATATTTCCCCTAGAGAAAAAGGAAAATATTCTCAGACTCCAAAAATGAAATTCGAAATGAATAAAGAAGAGGTCCTAATCCATTGAAAAGACATAAAATGAGTAGGGGAGCTATGCTGCTAATAAAACTAAGGGTAAAATGAATATCCTCTTTGTGACTTTAAGAAGAAGTTTACTTCCTCACTAAATAAATATTAAATTAATGGGCCTATAAGGAAAATGTAAAAAGGGAAGAGAAACAAAAGGAAATGGATATTGCTATTACCTCAAGGCCAATGGGCATCAGACTAATGACTACAGAGCATTATGTGGAATCGTTATATACTATGTGCTATAGGAAGAACTACGGGAATATATGGAGTATGATCAATTAGGAAGTAGAAAGAAAATTAGGTAAGAATCTGAATAATGAATATTGACACTATATACTTCAATTTCAACTCATAATGATAAAGGTCGACATCCGTGAATGGATTTTCAAAGGAAAACTTCATATGGGATAAAGAACTAATTTAAGCCTTTGGTCTGCCTCTGGGCCTGGCCAAAGAGCACATCCAAAAAATGATGGTTAATTTAAGCCTTTCGTCCTATTTTTGGACCTAGCCAAAGCACACATCCAAAGGGTGATGGTCAATTTAAGCCTTTGGTCCTGCTTCTATGTCTGGCCAAAGTGACTCTCTAAAGAGTGATGGTCAATTCAAACCTTTGGTCCTACTTCTATGCATGGCCAAAGCACCCATCCAAAGAGTGATGGTCAAGTTAAGCACTTCTATGTCTGGCCAAAGCACCCATCCAAAGAGTGTTGGGAATGTTAAGCCTTTGGCCTTGCTTCTATGCCTGGCTTAAGTACCTACCCAAAGAGTGATGGTCAATTTAAGCCTTTGATCCCACTCCTACGTCCAGTCAAGACCCCATTCCATGGTGTGATGCTAAGACTACTTTCCCCCATGGTCAAAGCACCCATTCAAAACGTGTTGGACAATATAAAAAAGAAACAAAAAACTTCAAGTCCCACTTCCGAACTCAACTAAAGTAACCATCCAAAGAATGGTGGTCAATATAGCCCATCAAAGAATGACTGGTCAAAAAAAATAGTAGGTGATATGTAGGAAGGATAAGTGAATTTAAACAATCATGCCAGAAAGCAGACACATCACAAAGCAGGTATGCAAAATGTATAAAAATATTTCCATTGTAACATATTTATAATAAAAGAAAGAGACTTTAATTTTGCATAATCTTACATAGAAGCGGTCATTTATATACGATTTCCTCTAAAAATGAAATATGCTCTTTGCAATCACAGCGTCTCACAAATTCATTGTTTGGGGTATGGAATTGGATGATGATGATACACTAATTATTTTCCTTTCCCTTGAACATTCAAATACTGGAATGAGTCTCGCTTGACGAACCAATGCTTTTATAAAAAATAGGCAGTCCACCTATGCCTTGAAGAACATCTGAAAACCCATATAAAATAAAATGTTGATATCTTTGATAATTGGAAGCAGCGGCCTCTCTTAATCAGTAGTCTCTTTCAGGACATAGAAATGAAAAGTTAGTTTTTATATTGAAAGCAGTGATGATTTCTACCATGTGGTCCACTATGGAGTCCATTTGAGAAAAACCTGAGGTAAAAAGTTTCATCGATTCTAATTGATCTTTATCTCCTTTGCCAAGGTCTCTACTATGGAGGAAGAATTAGTAATATGCTAAATTGCTATGGGAAGGTATTTCTTTCACTTCTTCTCCTTATAATAGATAACATCAAAGGTAACTATCGAGTCAATTTGAGTAGTTATAGCTTGTTCAAAGGTCTTATTAGCACTCCTTAGTTGAGAAATGTGATGAAGCTTAATTTTATTATCCGTTTCCCATTTTTGTATTTTCAAAGAAAGCTCGTTTTTCTCTTACTCTAAACTTCCTATTTGAAATCGAAGTATTGGATAAATCAACAGTAAGCTTCTTATTCCAATTGTCTTTTTGCTTGCGGTTACAATCAAACTTGAAAGATCCACCCAATATGCTTAGGTCCCCAAAATCATCTTTTAAGGCAAAACGAGTAGACTTAGGAACAAAAATTTTACGGTCGTGTTTTGAAAGGTTATGAGATGAGGAAAATATCTGCAAAGACATTTTATTAGCAGAGTGAGATGGGGTAGGGGTAGAAAGCCCTGTCTCTCCCTCGATTGTAATGAGTTTATAAGGTTAACAGTCATTTCTGGACAATATTAATTTAGTTTCCAAACAAAAAATTTGTTGATTGAGTTGGACGATCCTCCTGTCATATTCAGGTTGTTGGGAGTGAACTCTTAAATAATGTTTTTACGTTAACTCATGAATCTCCTTCTTTTCAGGCACCAAGATCATTTCTTAAGAAATTATTAAAGTACATTTTGATCGCATATTTTGTCATGCCAGTTATTTGTTTTAGCATCGTCAATCATGATAGCCCAAGAATAGAATGGAAAGGATGATGCTTAATATTTGACACTAACTTGACTGGATATTAATGAGATATTGAGTAAGGTTGGAATCATCAAGTGGTAAAGGAGAATCTTCATCCTAAACCAAAATATAAGATAACAATCGAGAAGAATACTTAACAAAAATTAAGATAATATACATAAGACTTCCATTATAATACAGAATTACAAACAATGTCATTGCATTTAAATATTACTAAATAAAAGATACATTTCAAACAATCCTTAAACTTTGAAGGAGAATTTTGTGTTCTTTTATAAGAAAAAGGTGAAAAAGGAAAAGTATAAGAGGAGTATTAATGGGTGCGAATCCCATTCTTTGAGAGAATGTCTAATTCTATCGCACAACAATTTAAATTCTAATGAAGATATCGATATTTTTGACCTCTTGAAGGCTAAAGTCATGGTTAAGGAATCATGTGTATATATAATGAAAATCACGAAGGATGTAGTGCCCCGCCTTTCCGCACGGTTTAGATCGACGATAAACAACACACGTCAGACTTAAACCATGCAGAAGGGCGGATTGTTATGAGGTAAATAAGAAAAAACAGAGGGAGAAAAAACAAAATAGAATCTTGCAGCGGAACGATAAAATATAATAATCAAATATACAGTTCATGAAGCTGTTTACAAAATATTCGATTATACTAATACCATACATATCAGAGTACACATACCAGAGAATAATAATTAATGCAGCAGAATTAAATGGTGTAGTGGAAAAATATAATAGATAATAATAAATCTTCATTTTCGTCCTCCAGAAATAAAGTCTTCAATTCTTGAAATGCTCGGACTGACCCGAGCGAATTGAAAGGACAAAACACTTGAGTCGGAACTAAAATATCTTATGTAAGTTAAATCAACAATAAACAATATGAGTGGAACGGCGTGAGAGATGTTTACGGGATTTGACATCTCCTATCCAGTGTCTAGCATGAGTGCAGTAACTCAAGAGATGCTCGGGATTCATCTCCTAAGGATCCGTTAAACTATTTACTATGTAGTAATATTTCGCTATTATAATAATGTCTATTAGTAAAATAAACTTACTTTTAAATAGCATTAAGGCTTTACATTTTCCACCTTAACACGTAATAATGCCAATAGTCTACACAGTACCGTAATACCTCCTAATCGGGAGGCTACCAGAGGATACTTCATAGGTATGATACAGATGGAAACTCGTACAAGGCACGATAGGGTAGGTGACACGGCACAACTAGACAATGCCAGGGTAGATATATCAATTACGCTTCCGGGCCGGTGGTAACGCGTAGCGCGCAGCTACCGTCCACCTCGAGCCACACCCCCAAATAAAAAAAATCAATAGTGGACACCGAATCAATCCAAAAGTCAAAGTATAATATCGAAGGGATGTGTCCGACCAAAGGTGCTACCTCATTAGCCTGTCAATCGTCCCTGTTTTAGCCACTTTATGCCAACTTACGGAAGTTGGGTCCACATATTTACCTCAAAGGAAACGTCACCACCATCCTACTTCATTCTGGAATCTCCACCGTGTATACGGTTGTTGAAATGGTTTTCGAAGTTGGCAGAGAGTATGATAACTTCCGATCCCGGTCTCTTTAACAACCAAATGTTATTATAACACCGCGGTCATTATAAAATAATTGTACTTCAAACAGAATATAATATATCTTTCAAAACATATAAATACGATATCATTTCTGTTTTAAAAACCCAAATCAACATTATTTTCAAATATATCCTTTTCTGAAACCATAACATTTTCAATGTTATAATATTTCGAAACCAAAACTTGAAATATAGCCTTTCATAAAATAAAACTTTGAATTTCATAACTTTGAAACATACTACACCACTTAAAGGGTTTAAATATTAAATTACTTTATATAATAAAATAGCTTCTTCACCTTCACAAATCAATTCCAAATGTAGATTTAAATCCCCAAATAAATCAATATAATTTCCATATATTTCATTGCTTTAATTATTCCACTATTTCGAAACTTATTCTTTGATAATTTCATATATATCAATTCCAACTACTATTATTTAGATTTGAAATGTTAACTTAATAAATCAAATATCATTTTAGTAAAACCTTTAGACTTCAAATAACTGGACATTCTTTTAATTTAATTAACTTGATAATATTCATTAATATCAATTTGATATTCATTTAAATCCTCTAAACAAAATTCAAGTTATAAAATCATACCTATTAAATCTCAATTTATTTACATTCAAATCAAATTTTTCGAGGATAATTCTTAAATACTTTAATTCAAGTCAAATTCACTTTAGCTTCTGACCTTAATTTTATTTGAGTCATTATAAACTCTATATACAATAGAATTTAAATAGATACTTAACCATATTATATAAAAGAAATCAAACTTTATTATTTAGCTTATTTTGTAATTCGAAACAAATTTATACATAGCTAAATCAATAATAAATAGCATTTATATAACATCTAAAATCAATATCTGTATAGCCCATATATTTCTTTACAAAACCATAAAATCATTTCAAAAATAATTATATATACATAGACCGCGGTGTCTGTATATAATTTTCTATCCTATGGTCAAGTGATATGGATATTTATCGTTTCAATCCGTAATTTAAAATAAAAATGCAGTTATACATCATTTCAAAACGCAATCCCGGATGAAAAATGCATAACAACTTGCAGGTTATGATGATATAAATAAACATCCATTCATCCATCGTAAATCATACATCCATCACAATCATCATCCAAAACAAACAATCATTATCAATATATAACTAATAATATATAACAGGTAATCAACTGGCAGTTATATTCAATAATGAATTAAATAATGATTTAATTTAAATAAATGCAATTAACTAAGATGATGATTAAAAATATACAAACAGTCATAGATAAATTCATAATCACAACATAAATTTATTTAATAAACATAAGAAATTTTAGAAGTTATGAGTGGGTTAAAACACTCAACTTTTGAATTTAAATTGGATTCAAATCCAATTTAAACCCAAAAATTGCACAGTCTCCAAATTTGTCCAAACCAGCGCCAAATGTCGGGAATTCCAATACGAACCTAATGGAGAAAACCGCGCGTGAAACGGACCACGTATTCAAAAGTTATTAAGACTTGAACACTTTAAAATTTAATTTAAATTAAATAAACAGAAAACAAGACAGAAATAATCACCTAGGCCACGTCAACACGTCATCCACCTTCTCCACTGCTTCCAGAAACATACACGCACACGGTACCTCCATTCGTTCAAAACCCTAAGACCGCTATCTCGTACACGAGCCGCAGCACGTCGTAGGCCATTAACGGCCTCCTAGCAACTCCGCCTCTCCCCTAAGTCGCGTCGCGATGTCGAACCCCACCATCAGCACGAAAACAGAGGCAACCGCCGTAAATGCATGTAACCCTAATTGAAATTTATCGACGATCTAGCCGTTCAACCAACAAACGAATCATGCCGATGACATCTCCTCCGTCTCCTTTGGAAAATCCAAAAAGGATTTCCTGATCAGACGAAGTTCATCGTCGAGCGATGAACGGCCAAGAATTGATCTGCAATTTTTGAAAAAACGATGATTCAAACCAAAAACGAACTGCAGATCTGAGATGCGTACATCGAAAGCTTCGATATATATTTTTTCTGAATATTTTTGAGGAGTTTGAATTTTTGGATATTAATTTGATTTGTAATTGGATCTTGGATTTTGTTTGTCTGTCATTGAAATGAGGAGATGAGGAGGAATTATACGTACAGACAAATGATAATAGAGGTAGGTTAGGGTTTATAATAGGATATTTATAGACAAAGCTAAAATAGAATGGATCGGATAAGATAAATATACACGCTAATGACCCAGTGACCCAAAAAGCCCGTTCTGACCCCGGAACGAAATTGGATCAACCCATATATCAAAATAGATGTTTTAAAATATTATAAAAGCAATGGAAAAGGTTTCACGTCCAAATTCCATTGTAAATTACTAAAGCAATGGAAAAGGTTTCACGTTTCAATTTCCATTATATTACTTTAGTGATTTATAATTCTTTAAAATCAATTCCCATATCAATTTGAAGTAAATTAATTCACCAATTATAGTATTTATTTCAATTGCTTAAAATAATCCCTTTATTATAAATTGAATCCAATTTATTTTAATAAGTTTCCAATTAAACTGATTAGATTCAATTCCAACCCTTTAATTGAGTCTATTATAACTTTATAACACAGTTAACACTTGTCTCACATTTCATTCCATTAATATATTCAAATTTCATCTTCATTTCAATTAGCGTAATAAATTAAATTTCATTTATAATAAATTCATTTACCAATTAATTAGGCAATTTTTAATATTTGTTATATTATGAATGGAATTAACGTTAATTTCAAATATTATCTCAATTTACATTAAGATAATATTGAATTAACTTTAAATGAAATTTATTTTTTATTGCACTAATATACGCCTATTTACATCTTAATAAGAATAAATATTACATTGCTAAATGTGTACTTCTATCAATTGTACACATTAATTAAGGGTTAAAGCAAATTAATGAATTTACCTATATTCCATTCTTATACCAATTTATCACTTATACATACCTTAGTTTCTATGACATTTATCCATTCACACTTCCATTGTTTTATTCATTACCATTAAAGTAACGTTTATTATCAACAACAAACATTATAATTACTTATCTACATTGATTGTATAAATTTTCAATTTATTACTTATTACTTCATTGGTTTATATACTTTGAATTCATTCAATCACCACTAATTGAGTCAATTACTGCAATTGCTTTCGAATTAAATTTTTATGAACTAAACAAATAGGTAACTTATACAATTGTAACCATTAAAATTTAATTAACCTTAAGTTTATTACTTTCAAGCAAATAATATGATTACTTATAAAACATTGACTTTTATTCAATTATCATTTATTGAAATTCAAATTCATTAATTTATTAAATGCTTACATTTATTTCCCTATATCCAATTTGTTACAACTTTACTTACATTAACACTATTTCCCTTATTTTGGTTATTATTTCACACATAGATCATAAGTTTACATTCCTTTATACTATCTTATGAAAACAATATACATCTCTAATACTTTATTGCATTAATTTACATTTAGTTACAAATAAATCAATACATTATTCCACACATTAGTACACTGATTGCATTTGTTTATACTATATTCCATTTAAAACTAAGTCATAACATTTGAATTATTATATTAAATTGGAATGTTCATTAACGTTCATTAATTATTAACTTGCAATAACGTATTTCCTTAATTTACATCCAATTACTGTTAACCATGTTTTAGTACATTAATCCATTCAATACTTACCTCTAATTTCACATATTCAATTTATATCCAGGTATAAACCCTTATATCCCATTATAACTTAATGCATACATTAATTAAGATTTTAAATCAAATAAATCATTTCATCTTGGTAACATTCTTTTATTACAATAAGAATATAATTAAAATTTACACTGTTTCACTTATCGGAATTACATCCCAGTTATTAACAATTAACTTACCAATCTTATCCAAGTTATTATTTCCATTAATAATTCACTAAATTTTTATTTCATCAGTATTAAATTTCAAAAATCTTATTAAATTAGCCATAATAATTACTGAAAATTTACAGGTCGTTACACTCTTCCCCACTCAAAACTTTTCGTCCCCGAAAAGGAAAAGAAGGGAAAAGAGGAACTTATAAATTAATATCTATTATTCAAAACATTATATTCATAACTATAGGTTTACAGAATTGAATAATTTAAATAAAATATATAGATTTATAAACAATTAAATCTTTTATATTCAAATTTATAAAGTTGGGAAACATTTTAAAATTTCTATGTCCAAAATTTACGAAAAATTTCGGCAGAATCTCCTTTGTACGGAGAGGCTCGAGAGAAAATATAATATCAAAAATAACAATATACAACATATGATTTCCAAAATAATATATCCTAATACGGGAAAAATAATATAATAACGCTATAAACCGTAATCCGAAAACGTACCAATTTGTCGGGAAATTACCGCTTATATTATGAAACCAAATGCAGTAGAAATTGCTTCCATAACCTGTATTTCGCTTATGTAATCCAAAAGGTTAACAATTATATAAAATGATATATTTAAGTTGTTTTACCCACTAACAAGCAATTCAATACAAACAACCATCAATAGTAACAAAGCATACAACCATCACATAAAATCAACACAAACCAATCATTCATTCATATCAAACAAAACAAATAGTTGTTCGGGTTTTAAAACTTTATTGTATAGAATGAAAAATAAACTATTAAGCGCACCATTTACTCAATAGTCTTAGATGGAACTAAATAGATTATTCATTCATCCAAACAATTTTAAAGTATCCTTACCCAAACAACCATAAACCAAAACAAACAACAATTCCAACCAACAAATCAAATTTACTTATTATTAATTTCATTTCATACATTAGTTGTTTGACTTCTTTTCTTACATATAATGATTTATCTTTTTATTTTACATTTATTTCTTACCATTTTATTTAGAAATAACTTCAACTTATTTACTTAAGTTAAAATTTCTTACTTATAATACCTGCCTTCCATTATATTTAATTAGTAGTATTGCAATTATACTTAAGTTTATAACAACTAAATACCAAATTCTTATTTATTAAAGAATTTCATTGAACCTTCATATTACAAAAGCTTTACTTGTATAATATCCATTACGTTTTCTTATTAACATTTCAACTTTTTACATCTTCTAGTAACTTATATATATGCATTTGAGAATGTAATTAAAATCATAAAAGTTTATCTTATTTCTTTTAATAATTAATGGTTCAATAATTATATCTTTCGTTTTATAAGATTACAATTTCACTTTCTTTTAATCTCATTTATAACTTAGCACTAAATCACTTATTTTAATTAAAGGTTCCAATTTATAAATTAGTTATATTCCATTTTACTACACTTCATTGAAACTATTAATTAACGGAACTTAAGAATCAAATGCCGGGTTTTATTCAAAATCATTTTAAAATAACAGATAAACATATGCTTGCAATTTATATATCCAATTATATCTAAAACAATTTAAAATTTAAATTTATTTATCATAATAAATCTGTAGTAAACTACTACAGTGGTCTTCCCACTTTGAAACTCGAAAATGAATGTCGATGATGCGGCCGCCGTCACCGAAATTATTTTCCAACGACAGGGAGAGGAGTACAGAACTTATTTCTTTTCCAAATTTCTTTTAAAACATTTCTTTCAAATTATATTAAAATATTTATATCAGAAAATACTTCTAAAATATTATTATTATATTCCAAAATCATTTGAAAGAAATTTTCAAAACCCCAAAACTTAAGTTCTAAAATTTCCAATTTGATTTATTTTATTTTCAATCTTATTTCACTATTATTTATAAATTTCATTACCTAACAAGCAATATATTGCAACCAAATGTATATATCATTTATAAAAATTTATTTTGTATATATAGAAAATATAATAGGCGAAATTATTTCATTCACCTATATTCAAAACAAATATAGTGTCGGTCTGTCCTATTAAGTGTTTAGAAACACCTATTGATATCATAGCGTCCTATGCACCAACCAGAATTTATAAATACAAAACGGAACAGATTAACACAACATGAAAAAACTTTTTATAACACTAACAAATGCGCTCTCTCATATACATACACTCAGCGACTCCCATAGGGTATTACTACCCTATTAATAAAGAGTCAGACCCCACAAAGCTAAGGTTATCGCTAAACCAAAGCTCTGGTACCAGATGTAACGCCCCGCCTCTCCACACGGTTTAAATCAATGATAAACCACACACGTCAGACTTAAACCATGCAGAAGGGCAGATTGTTATGGGGTAAATAAGAAAAAATAGAGAAAGAAAAAAAACAAAATATAATCTTGCAGCGGGACGATAAAATATAATAATCAAATATATAGTTCATGAAGCTGTTTACAAAATATTCGATTATACTTATACCATACATATCAGAGTACACATACCAGAGAATAATAATTAATGCAACAGAATTAAATGGTGTAGTGGAATAATATAATAGATACTAATAAATCTTCGTCCTCCAAAAATAAAGTCTTTGATTCCTGAAATGTTCGGACGGACTCGAGCGAATTGAAAGGACAAAACACTCGAGTCAGAACTAAAATAGCTTATGTAAGTTAAATCAACAATAAACAATATGAGTGGAACGGCGTCAGAGATGTTTACGGGATTTGACATCTCCTATCCAATGTTTAACGTGAATGTAGTAACTCAAGAGATGCTCGGGATTCACATCTCCTAAGAATCCGTTAAACTATTTACTATGTTGTAATATTTCGCTATTATAATAATGACTATTAGTAAAATAAACTTACTTTTAAATAGCATCAAGGCTTTACATTTTCCACCTTAACACGTAATAATGTCAATAGTCTATACAGTACCGTAATACCTCTTGATCGGGAGGCTACCAGAGGATACTCCATAGGTAACACACAAATAGAAACTCATACAAGGCGCGATAGGGCAGGTAACATGGCACAACTTGGCAATGCCAGGGTAGATATACCAATTACGCTTCCGGACCGGTGGTAACGCATAGCGTGCAGCTACCGCCCACCTCGAGCCACACCACCAAATAAAAAAAATCAAAAGTGGCCATCGAATAAATCCAAAAGTCAAAGTATAACATCGAAGGGATATGTCCGATCAAAGGTGCTACCTCATTTGCCCGTCAGTCGCTTCTGTTTTGGCCACCTTATGCCAACTCACGGGAGTTGGGTCCACGTATTTACCGCAAAGGAAACGCCGCCACCATCCAACTTCATTTTGGAATCTCCACCGCGTACACGATTGTTGAAGTGGTTTTCGAAGTTGGCAAAGAGTATGAAAACTTCCGATCCTGGTCTCTTTAACAACCAAACGTTATTATAACACCGCGGCCATTTTAAAATAATTGTACTTCAAACAGAATATTACATCCCTTTCAAAATATAAAAATACGATATCATTTCTGTTTTAAAAACCCAAATCAACATTATTTTCAAATATATCCTTTTCTGAAACCATAACATTTTCAAAGTTATAATATTTCGAAACCAAAACTTGAAATATAGCCTTTCATAACATAAAACTTTGAATTTCATAACGTTGAAACATACTACACCACTTAAATGGTTTAAATATTAAATTGCTTTATATAATAAAATAGCTTCTTCACCTTCACAAATCAATTCCAAATATAGAATTAAATCCCTAAATAAACCAATATAATTTCCATATATTGCAATGCTTTAATTATTCCACCATTTCAAAACTTATTCTTTGATAATTTCATATATATCAATTCCAACTACTATTATTTAGATTTGAAATGTTAACTTAATAAATCAAATATCATTTTAGTAAAACCTTTACACTTCAAATAACTGGACATTCTTTCAATTTAATTAACTTGATAATATTATTTAAATCAATTTGATATTCATTTAAATCCTCTAAACAAAATTCAAGTTATAAAATCATACCTATTAAATCTCAATTTATTTACATTTAAATCAAATTTTTCGAGGATAATTCTTAAATACTTTAATTCAAGTCAAATTCACATTATCTTCCAACCTTAATTTTATTTGAGTCATTATAAACTCTATATACAATAGAATTTAAATAGATACTTAAATATATTATATAAAAGAAATCAAACTTTATTATTTAGCTTATTTTATAATTCAAAACAAATTTATACATAGATAAATCAATAATAAATAGCATTTATATAACATCTAAAATCAATATCTGTATAGCCCATATATTTCTTTACAAAACCATAAAATCATTTCAAAAATAATTTTATATATATATATAGACCGCCACGTCTATATATAATTTTCTATCCTATGGTCAAGTGATACGGATATTTATCATTTCAATCCGCAATTTAAAATAAAAATGCGATTATATATCATTTCTAACCGCAATCCCAGAAGAAAAATGCATAACAACTTGCAGGTTATATGATATAAATAAACATCCATTCATCCATCCTAAATCATACATCCATCACAATCATCATCCAAAACAAACAATCAATATTAATATATAACTGGTAATATATAACAGGTAATCAAATGGCAGTTATATTCAATAATGAATTAAATAATGATTTAATTTAAATAAATGCAATTAACTAAGATGATGATTAAAAATATACAAACAGTCATAAATAACTTCACAATCACAACATAAATTAATTTAACAAACATAAGAAATTTTAGAAGTTGTGAGTGGGTTAAAACACTCACCTTTTGAATTTAAATTGGATATAAATCCAATTTAAACCAAAAAATTGCACAATCTCCAAATTCGTCCAAACCAGCGCCAAAATGTCCGGAATCCCAATACGAACCTAGTGGAGAAAACCGCGCGTGAAATAGATCACCAATATTCAAAAGTTTTTAAGAATTGAACACTTTAAAATTTAATTTAAATTAAATAAACAGAAAACAAGACAAAAATAATCACCTAGGCCACGTCAACACGTCATCCACCTTCTCCACTGCTTCTAGAAACACGCACGCACACGGCACCTCCATTCGTTCGAAACACTAAGACCGCTATCTCGTACGCGAGCAGCAGCACGTCGCAGGCCATCAACGGCCTCCAAGCAACTCCGCCTCTCCCCTAGGTCGCGTCACGAGGTCGAACCCCCCCACCAGCGCGAAAATAGAGGCAGCCGCCACAAATGCATGTAACTCTAATCGAAATTTCTGGAAGATCTAGCTGTCCAACCAACGAACGAATCATGCCGATGACATCTCCTCAGTCTCCTCTACAAAACCCAGAAGGGATTTCCCGATCAGATGAAGTTCATCGTCGAGCGATGAATGGTCGAGAATTGATCTGCGATTTTTGGACAAATGATTATTCAAAACCAAAAACAAACTGAAGATCTGAGATGCGTACATCGAGAGCTTCGATATATATTTTTTCTGAATTATTTTGAGGAGTTTGAATTTTTGGATATGAATTTGATTTGTAATTGGATCTAGGATTTTGTTTGTCTGCCATTGAAATGAGGAGATGAGAAGGAATTATATATCAAAGAAATGATAATAGAGGTAGGCTAGGGTTTATAATAGGGTATTTATAGACAAAGCTAAAATAGAATGGATCGGATAAGATAGATATACGCGCTAACGACCCAGTGGCCCAAAAAGCCCGTTCTGACCCCGGAACGAAATTGGATCAACCCATATATCAAAATAGATGTTTTAAAATATTATAAATGCAATGGAAAAGGCTTCACGTCCAAATTCCATCGTATGAAGAAGTTACGCTAAAATCAATATTTTTCAAATTGATTTCAATTTCATTGATTTCAAGGCATTTCACGTTCGTACGATCAAATGACAAGTCCGATCGCTACGAAACTTGAAATCCTACAATAATTCACCGTTACGGATCCGATAAAACTAGTTTCATCGAAATCCGAGTCAGTGGCCAAAATGGATATTTTTACATTAATTAAATAAATTAATATTAAATAAATTAAATCCCTATTTAAATTCAAATTCTATAATTCATAAATTTTATCATCTTATATTACTTTAGTGATTTATAATTCTTTAAAACCAATTCCCATATCAATTTGAAGTAAATTAATTCACCAATTATAGTATTTATTTCAATTGCTTAAAATAATCCCTTTATTATAAATTGAATCCAATTTATTTTAATAAGTTTCCAATTAAACTGATTAGATTCAATTCCAGCTCTTTAATTGAGTCTATTATAACTCTATAACACAGTTAACACTTGTCTCACGTTTCATTCCATTAATATATCCAAATTTCATCTTCATTTCAATTAGCGTAATAAATTAAATTTCATTTATAATAAATTCATTTACCAATTAATTAGGTAATTTTTAATAATTGTTATATTATGAATGGAATTAACGTTAATTTCAAATATTATCTCAATTTACATTAAGATAATATTAAATTAACTTTAAATGAAATTTATTTTTTATTGCACTAATATACGCCTATTTACATCTTAATAAGAATAAATATTACATTTCTAAATGTGTACTTCTATCAATTGTACACATTAATTAAGGGTTAAAGCAAATTAATGAATTTACCTATATTCCATTCTTATACCAATTTATTACTTATACATACCTTATTTTCTATGACATTTATCCATTCACACTTCAATTGTTTTATTCATTACCATTAAAGTAACGTTTATTATCAACAACAAACACTATAGTTACTTATCTACATTGATTGTATAAATTTTTAATTTATTACATATTACTTCATTAGTTTATATACTTTGAATTCATTCAATCACCACTAATTGAGTCAATTACTGCAATTGCTTTCGAATTAAATTTTTATGAACTAAACAAATAGGTAACTTATACAATTGTAACCACTAAAATTTAATTAACTTTAAGTTTATTACTTTCAAGCAAATAATATGATTACTTATAAAATATTGACTTTTATTCAATTATCATTTATTGAAATTCAAATTCATTAATTTATTAAATGCTTACATTTATTTCCCTATATCCAATTTGTTTCAACTTTACTTACATTAACATTATTTCCCTTATTTTGGTTATTATTTCATACATAGATCACAAGTTTACATTCCTTTATACTATCTTATGAAAACAATATATATTTTTAATACTTTATTTCATTAATTTACATTTAGTTACAAATAAATCAATATATTATTCCATACATTAGTACACTGATTGCATTTGTTTATACTATATTCCATTTAAAACTAAGTCATAACATTTGAATTATTATATTAAATTGGAATGTTCATTCACGTTCATTAATTATTAACTTGCAATAACGTATTTCCTTAATTTACATCCAATTACTGTTAACCATGTTTTAGTACATTAATCAATTCAATACTTACCTTTAATTTCACATATTCAATTTATATCCAGGTATAAACCCTTATATCCAATTATAACTTAATGCATACGTTAATTAATATTTTAAATCAAATAAATCATTTCATCTTGGTAACATTATTTTATTACAATAAGAATATAATTAACATTTACACTGTTTCACTTATTGGAATTACATCCAAGTTATTAACAATTAACTTGCAAATCTTATCCAAGTTATTATTTCCATTAATAATTCACAAAAATTTTATTTCATCAGTATTAAATTTCAAAAATCTTATTAAATTAACCATTATAATTACTGAAAATTTACGGGTCGTTACAAAGGAAACAGTTCATCGTTAGGTGAGACTTTTCGATCGAAGAAGTGCTTTCTTGAAAAGTTCTTTATAGTTTAATCAGTTTACTTAAAACATCATTCGAAATGAGAGGGGGAGTAGAATTGGATAAAAATTTAAGAACCTGTATACTAAGGATAAATTGAAATTAAAACTTAAATCATGCGATTTGCGAATCAGAATCACATATTATATTGATAAGAACATTACAATCGAACATAAAAAATTATAGAGTTTCATAACTTCATAAAGAATAGATCCATTACAACATTCAAAATGAATCTATCCTTATTATATTTAATTTTATCCGGAGGAAGTAAGTCAACAAATGAGGGAGAAACATTAATCTTATGATAGTTCCAACATTCTCCAGGATGAGGATCCGATCGATTTTCATTGAGGTATCTTTATGGAGTCGCCTAATCAAACCTCCACAGTTACTTCATAAGAAAGAAAAGTCGATCATAGGAAACATGACATAGACTAAGTAAACGCAGTCCATGAGTTTGTTTCTATCTTTAGTAAGCTTCCAAATGAGAGTAATAAGTTCTTCGTTTTCTTCCCAGAGTTTGATTGGTGACAGCTAGACTTTTAAAAAAGAGGTGGGAACCGTTTGTTCCTAAAGTTTTCTAGAGACTTATGACGTTTTAAAAATATCATATACTTAATGTAAGACTTGTTTAGATCCTTGCAAGGTCTCTTTCCTTCTCTATCGAGTCTTAAATTTTCATTTCTATTTTATTCAAATTGAATCTGAAAGAAACTTATGTTTTTTCTTTTATTCCGGTAACAAAAATAAAACTTCAACCATTTTATAATTTTTTTTAGAGAAAATAGAAAAAATTCAAAAATTGGATTATCCGAGGAGAAGATGTTGAGAGTTTTGGCTTTGAGGAAAGAGCCTTCACGGTACGAGAAGACGATAAATCGAATTTTCCTAAGCCAGATGCAATTAATAAAACATAAAAGGTTAGTAACATACCAAAGAAAGAGAAGGTATCAGAAATCTCAAGGGAGAAGCATCTCACAAAGAAGAATTAATGATTCCATTCTTTGGTTTTGTTAACAAATCCTAAATCTACCCCTTATCAAAAGAACAAGGACATAATATTAAACCATCTGGTTGTATTTAACCTTTGCAAGGTGTTGAGAGAACATATAATTTTATGGTCATAGGTCTACCATGTCAAGTTCCTTACGTACAATAATTGAAGAATTAACATAGCTTTAGGAGTTAGGAGTAAGTTGAATAGGAGAAATTCCTAGAATAGACAGGATCCTAATGACGATGCCATTAAAAGGAAGATAGCTCAAATGCCAAACGTAAACAAGGATGAAAGAAAAGAATACTTCAAGAGGTGTATTAATCCTATCAAAAGGACTTAGGACTCTAGTCTCAATTCCTAAAATCACAAAGTATTGGAGAAGAGAATCAATCTCTTCCAAGTGTATGAAGTAAGACTGATAAATAGTATAAAGCTTTTTTCGGGTGCACTTTTGCTAGCTTAGGAGTGCTTGATGATTCCTTCATGGTCACCCTTTTCATCCAACATATTGCCTATATAGATAAGGCATAAGTACACTAATAAGCTAATATACCGTAGAATAGTGGAAAAAGGAACAGTTTTTATGTTTAAGCCTTTATATCATTGATATCAAAATTTCATTAAAACTCTAAATTCATAATATTATGAAATAATGAGGAAGTAAAAAGATCTACCTAGAACTAAACCATATTAAAATAACAAAGGTACATTGCATGTTAACCCAATAAGGAACTATTACATTATAAGTTATCGCATGTTGATATCACATATTATGATCAATAAACTATCACATTGAAATAATAAGGAGCTATCGCATGAGAAGTTGATGACCTATCACTTGAAAGTATCACATATTGGTATTGCATGTTGAATTAACAAACTACAAGGGTTAGGATAAAAATCTATCATGATAGCGCATTGAGCTAATGAGGCGTCACATGTTAAAAAAAAACTACCATCGCATGCTGAATAATTTAAAAGCTATATCTATAGCGTACTTAAAATAAAAGCGGATATTAGATCCTAAGACCCGAAACCCACCAATAAGTAATCGATAAAAATAAAAGCAATTGAATATCAAATTAAAATTTATATGAAAACTATATGAAACTTGTCTAAACTATCAAAATCAAATGGCTTTGAAAAGTTCTAATCAACAGAAAACATGAAATCGAAAACAATACAAATAATGATAACCAGGAACTGATTAGCATAGAAAACTGAATGCAGGAATTTTTTTAAAAGGTTAAATTTGAATTGATTTAAAAAAAATAGTAAAGAAAGAATGAGGGAGGAGGAATAATATTTATAGAGGAAGAAGACAAATGATCCAACTGTCGATGTCAATTTATAATAAGGAAAATTATTATGGATATAAAGATAAACTTGGGGAATATCAAGAGTTTGATTTAAAAGGAGGAAAAGGTATTGATATTTATACAAAAGTATAAAATAATTTTTCAAAGGGAGAGGGAACAAATGTTACACCAAAATTTCAAGTTTGAATAGGTTTAAGCCGTCATAAGTGGAATTATTGAAGTCATTACAAGTCAACAAGTTAGAGCCACCATGCGACGACTACCCTACACCATCGGCATCCTATATAACTAAATAGTGCACAGTTAACATGCTTAACTGTCAAAGGTTGCCAAGAAATAAAACATCATGAAACTTGTTGTATATCTCACATCGCATGGAATAAACTATAATAATCATCACATATAGAATACAGGAGAGACAGTAGTAACTAAGTGATCAAATATCAAAACATAGATCTACAGAGTTATAATACATAATAATCGAGTTTGTATAAAGCGGAAATAAACTCAAATAAAATGTCTTATAGCAATAAATCAAACACAACCTCAACACAATAGTGTTGCACAGTGGAATAACATTAATATCCACATATAATATGGGAAAGCTCCACTCTTGCTCATGCTCTGCACAACCACCATGTAAACGTAGACCTGCTATCTAGTCTACTCATTTAAAAGTAATCGAGATAATAAAAAGTAGAGCATAAAACTTCGAATTAGACAATAGTCCGGTGTGTGTAATAAGAAATCTTAAAATATCATATAAGTCAATATAGTAAGGAACAAGGGTATACGAACCATACCTGACCTATCCCTACAACCAAAGATTTAGCACATAACACTATATATGCTACACTAGTATCATCATAGGGATATAATACACTAAGTATAATATGGATGTTGGGGGATGTACCTGCATCAAAAGACATCCAAGATAAACATAGGGTAATTAAATCAATAATAGAAGCAACCTTAGTATGTGATAATGACCATCACCCAAGTCTCACTTCACTACTTCCCTCACCAGGGTCTCATATCATCTGACCATCACTAAGGTCTTGCATCACCAAAAAGATACATCCAAACTCTTGATAACTCTTTCTACCATCAACAAGGTCAACAACATACCATGTCACTACTAAATCCCAGTGTTCGATCACGTACCATCAATAAGGTACTGCCCTCACCAAGGTATGATAGACCGTCACCAAGGTCTAGGGTATATAGGTGAGTGTCCTTACATACCCTTGCCCCCATGAAACACTTTCCTCATCTATAGTTATCACTATCTTCCTTGCACACTACTTAATTTCGCATCATGCTATGTCCCGTCATATTGCTTCACCCATCGAATGTGCCTTCTCGGGCATTACCAAGTACACATACACTTCCCACTCGAACTAATCAACCAAAGCAATCCACCCATCGATATACCAAAGCCCAGAACATGTCTAGACATCTATCACCACACATAGGATATTCCCGTCAAAGTCCCAAAATCATTGTCCTTCATCGTCCCTCTTTATCGCTATCAAACCTTAAGCGAACAAACAAACACCTTCAACATGACCAGCAGGATTGATCTCTCCATTTAAAGATTTGGCCTTCATTGGCCTTAAATATTCATGTCGGTATCGACCAGTTGAGCTTGGTACCGAGATGATTTCCTTCACCAAAACTTAGCTAAAATTTGGCTAAGTACTTCTTGTTAATCCATACTCATACCCTACTTTCCTGGAGTCCCACTCCACCACAGGTCAATACCCAACCACCTAGGGTCCCTCTTCTACTTAGAAAAGTGCTCACTACCGAACATAAGTGGTAAGTACTGATCACCTTACTTAGCCAATTTTCTACCACTTGACTCTTGAACCTCTTCCAATCCTCCACTCTTAATCTTCCCTGAAGTCCCCATGTCCAAGGCTCGAAGTATTGCTTGAAGTTCATCTCCACCGAGCTGATTTTCCACAAACCAAATCTACTTGTCAAGAATTGAATTCCTCCACTAGATTTTCCTACGACTTGAACCTTAGGCTCCTCCCATGCTCTATATCCCTTCCTCCAAGTCTCATCTAATTTCGATCACCTTTTCCTTCGATTTTCCCAAATTGACAACTATATCTTAACCACACTAAAGAGCACTAACAAACTCATCAAACTGCACATTCAAGAGAAAACATCAAGTAACACCCCTACCTCTATACTCATACTATCCAAGAGTATTACAAAGTAATATTATCGAATAATACAGAGAATGAGATGAAATGGGGTACTTACATGAATATTCCCTTAGGCTAACACTGGTACGTATTTAAATATCGAATAAGAAACTCACGTATACATACACAATATCAGCACAAAGCAATAAATATATGAGCCTCCACTAGAGAACAATACACATTATATAATAAGTAACAAAGAAAACATAGTTAGAAACACAATGATAATTCATAATACTAAATATACAAGGTATGTCCAATATACATCATGTAAATATACATACAAGATGCAATACAATACATAATGGTAAACAATTATACTAAATACTAGTCTCCTCTATGCCCGAAAAAAAGCTGGTCATATTGTCCCTATACCTGAAAAGTCTCGGTCTGACTCGTGTATTACGTATATGAAACATGGATCGGACTATGTCTAAATCATGAATCTATCAGTATAATGACAAGATATATACTAGGAATAATAAAAAAAAAAAAAGATAATGCTATCATAGTAACTTAAAATGACAATTACAATTTCGACATATGCTTATATAAATATATTGAAAACATAAGTATTATCTAATAATAATATGGACAACCTACAAAATATTACATCTCATAAAGCCATGGACAAAGATGTCATTACCCATAGAGACACACCAAAACAGAAATCTTAGACTCAATAACAAATGGGTGAATCATCCATATCCAGAAATCATCATTAGAATCCAAAAATTAATAAAAAGGTTTGTGCTAGCACATGGCAATTTCCAAGTAAGATGAATAATAAGTAGGCCATCTGCCTGAAAATAAAGCCATCTACTTGAAAAGAATAGGCATCTACCTGAAAAGAATAGGTTGTCTGCCTGAAAAGAATTGGCCATCTTCCTTAAAAGAATAGGCCTTCTTCCCATCAGTCGTACCAAGATAAGATACGAGGATTAACTATACTCTAGGCGTAGTCTCAGGTAGAAATATAAATAGTATATGTCGATCTACCATACACATCGAAACTAGTTGGGAGACTGACAGCACGTCTTCTTGCTCTTGGAGCCTCACATGTGTCGTTTGACGCTACTCCTATAGTCATCGATGACCTCCCCCTCGATATCATAACAATGTTCCACCAATGTGCTCGACGACACAAGGACTCTTCAATCACGACCCAGCACATGCCTCTATAAGTAACTAACTGTTGGCCTAGGTGACACATGGGAAAATGCACACAGCTAAGCCATATAACAATTAAGAGTGTAATAGATCCGAGGTGTGACCACCGTGATCAGGCCGGTAGAGTGCATACTGGACAATCTGGTTCACTCCCGATATATAAAGGAAGCTGAACAAAGCTAGATAAACACATATATCTCTATTCAACAGCTAACACATGGCTCCATATATATGTCGACACATGGTTATACACGTGACTTGCCGGTTTAGGTGATCTCCTCCTTCAACTCCAATCGTTTCTCCTCTAATTTAATGCACAAACAACGTATACAAGTAAACAACCTATACACATATTATATAAAGAATTAGATGATATAGGCATAGATTGGTGAGTGCGTTTACTCACTTGATGCTCATATTCTTTTTCCTCCATATTCGCACGCTCCAATAGCCCAAACACAACAATGAAATCCATATTCTCTCCTCGCGTAAGTGTGTATTGATGTTGAGATGCACATATCAAACTTTGAGAATTTATACAATTCATTAGGATTTTATTTTAATTTTTAGAGTGGTGGAGTATGGGTAGGATGCTAATTTTTTGAGAACGAAGAAAGTATCCGCTTATGTTATATTCATAAGTGAAGATGAATTGTCTGGAGATCGAAACATCTGGATATAAGGATGATAAACTTTTGGGTTTGGGTTTTTGGGCTTGGGCTAGAATTGAACAAGTGTGTATGTGCGCGCGCGTGTGTTTGTGTGTGTGTCATTTTCTTTCTTTTAATATAACAATTTTTTTCTATTTAATACAAATCGCAATAAAATTTCATACAAAATTTACATTCACAATACTTAATTGTTCGGCTAACATTATAATATCTTATAGAATTTATTTACCATATTTTAATTCATTTAAATTTAAATACCCAATATTCTCTAAGCTCGATATTAAATAATTTCTAATTATTTTATTTCACGTTCCTTTTAAACAAGTCTTTACTCTCAAAGCTATTCAATTTCATCATAAATAAAATTTCAATATTCTAAACTAAATCCAAATTATTCATCTTTAGTTTTAGAAATATATTTTAATTAATTAAATAATTATTATCAATTATCCCTAAAAACTAGGTTGTTACACATTAACCACAAACATCTATACAACATTTATAAACGTGCTACTAAGTCTGATTTAGGGTTTAAAAATGTTTGACATAGAAATCATCTTTAAAAAACATTTTTAGATATGTAAATAAGTATAGAAAAGTGAGAGATTATAGATCATTCACCCAATATCCAAATTACTAACTCTAATGCTAAGATCTGAAATGGACAGTAAGAAAACGAATCGCAAAGCTCTCAAAATGATAGATCCATAATCTCCTTTGCTAATCACCCTTTTAATTACGTTTAGGCTAATATTAGCATGGAATAGAAGAGCTTTATGATGAAATCTTGGTTGGTGGAGGCTTAGAACTATTTCAAGAAAGTGGGAAATGATTTGGAGAAGTTCCATCAACCCCAGTTAGGCACAATTTCCAAACTTAGCCGGTGGGCTTAGGTTTGGGCCTAACTATTTAACCACTAATACTAGCAGCAGCAACCAAAACTTAAAACAGTGATAACTTTCAAACATTAAGTCCATTTTACAATTATGACCACTCTGTGGATTGGAAAGCCATAATCCAAAGCAATGGAAGCAGTATTAATTCCTAACTTGGCTTCTATCACAGGTTATAGTCCATACAAGATTTTTCTGGACCAAAGCGTCACACAGAAATTCGAAAAAAATCATAGATGTGGAAAACGTCCCTAAGAGTCATTTCTTCAAATATCAGAGTCCTAAGACTTCATATGAATTAAATAATAATATTTTACGATCGTCTAATATATAAAATATACATCGTTGCACACTTCCTGCCTTTAGAAATTTCACTCCCAATATCCCCAAACAAGTCAAAGAATAGTCAATAGTTACCACATGCCTAACAATCATGTGCAATCATCAAACATATAAATAGACAGCCATACGATCAATAATATATGTAAACCTATTCTAGCATGCGAGACACTAAACTATCTTATATGATATCAAAGTGAAATTAAGTACGACAAATCATATGTCTACCATGTAAAGTGCTCTGTATATGTAGCCCTTATACTCTCCTTAGTTTGCCATTTGCAATTGCCTTTCTTCCATCCCATTGAACCTCCACTAACTCCATCATATCCCTCCTAAGCCGTTTTGTATCATGTCCGACGGTATAACTCGGCCTACGAGATCTTAGAGTTTCTAGCTCAATATCGATATCATAGACCTATCTGGTGCCACTTTTCCATAATGCCTCTCATAAGCCCTTCCCAGAATTTACACATGGATAATGAGTATCTATTGCTTACAATGTCCCCTGACATACCCTAGGATTGTAAAATCCACTATGCTTCTTCTACTCAGCTATTACTGTTGATAATCTACACGTCCCATCCTCGAAGTATCCAACTCATCCCATCCCATCCCAACAAAATGTATTCCTATACAGTTTGTTATTATTAGGATGTATAATAAATCTCAAATAGTGTCACTTTCGCAGTACCCTATCCTTGAGCCCATCCATGTCAGGTGAGATCAAACTACCATTTTTACATAACTAACCTTCTCGGCTTAGTCAGTGTCGCCCTATCTTTTTAGGCTCAACCCTATCTTTATCTTAGCAATGGTCTTTGCTAGTCCACCATCTCGCCTCTGACTAGTTCTTATCCATTCTATATAAGTAGGTCTAGTCATCTAGTATGCCACACTTCTAGCTCTAGTTGTCATCATCATTGGAGATGATAACCGATCATATACTCCAATCGTATCAATGCTAAGAACACCACTCCTAAACTAGCATGCCTCCTCTATACCTTCTGCACCATCCTCAAGTACATCCATACCTTCTCCCACTAAAGGATAAGAAAACCACTAACTAATTCTAGTACAAGTCCACTTAGCTCCTGGTATGCTACTGTCTCAAAGAATTATCAACTCACTATGCGAATACTACAGGTAATAATGGAGAAACCTAGTGTGAGGGTTCGAGCAAATACACCAAACTTCCCAAACCATATCCTTGTATGATCCAACTTTATCCTTTGCTCCCATCCTGTCCCAATCACCATCCGTAATCCCTCATAATACACTACAATCATGTATCCCTTCGGCCACTCCATCCCAAATGATATCAAACTCAACAAACCCAAAAAAAGCAATCACGACACACAAAATAACATCCAAGACTCCAAAAATCAAAGTCCCGAAAAACTTCACCCAGGTTGGCTGAACCACTCACCAAGTCTGGAACAACCAAAATTTTGCTACTAGTTCAAGATGCAACCCTAACCTATCTACTATGTTGCTAAATGTAAAAGGGTATAATATTGATATCGAAAAATACATAGAGGTATAACATAAATAGAAACCACACCTCAAATAATTAAGCTCTTTTTTTCTCCTTCATCGATGTAGCAGTCGACGAAGTAGAAACGACGCTAATTGCGAAAGCAGGCACATACTTCTTACTCCCCTACAACTCCAGATAATCTTTCTTTATACGCCCAATTGTACCATAGTTGAAGCACTTCCTATCCCCACTCTTCAAGGCCCTGCAGTTTTTGATAAGATGGCCCCTCTCCTTGCAATTAAAGCACATTGCCTCCCATTTGCCTTTCATTTGGTCATCTCCTTCCTGAGCCTGCTTCTTTTCCTTGTTGTCGTTCCACTTTCTCTTGCCTCCCCATCCAGCTTACGGCTTTGGCTCATTCTTGGAAGTGGTAATTGGCTTAGGCTTAGGCTTAGGATATAGATTCTCATGTCGAAGAGCCTTCTCCACCAACCTCTCAAAAGCCTCGTTAATACGACTCATGAGTTTCTCCTCGAGATAGTCATCTAAGCCTATAAAAAACTTCTCATTATCTCTAAGAAAAGTATCAATAAAGGATAAGCCATACTTTAACAACATGTCGAGTTCGGCCACATACTCTAACATAGACATCTCTTCCTGTCTCAAATTGGCAAACTTTCGAAAGAGCATTGACTTCCAAGTAGTCGGTATAAACTTCTCCTTGAATTGGGCTTTACATTGGTCCTTGCAAATAGCAATCTTCACAGCATTCCACCATCCCATAGCCCCTGAAGTTTCCTAAAGGTAACTTCCTCTTTATCGCATCTTTTAATTATAAGTCCTCAAAGATCTGCTCGCAAGTATCGATCCAGTGGTGCACTTCCACAGCCGATTCCATCCTAAGAAATGGTTTGCCCCCAAAACTAGAGTAGTCCTTATTCAGTTTGGCAAAGTCAGCTCTGGGCACTCGCATTGGAACACCATCACCACCAACGGCTAATGTAAGAGCAGCAACTTAGGCATTTCGTAGAATGTTCCTCACCATCTCTATAAACATGGTCCGCATATCATGGTTAGCAGCCTTCGAACCCACTTCTTCCTCAACTTCAGGGATGGAGTTCTTGTATGTTGGCTCATTCTTGATCTTTAATAAGAATGATACATCTCTCATTAAAAAAACATTATCGAAGGTCCGTATGTGCAGGCGACTTATATACTATATAGTTATGAAAACCAAAATATATAAGGAGTATTCACTCTCTCGTGTAATACACAGTCTCGATCCAGTCTAGTTTGATAACTCTTACGCTATCTCCAATAGATCATGGTATCAACTCATGTAAACTACGCAACCAAAGCTCTGATACCAAATGTGACGAACGCGCTACACCATCGGCACCTAATGCACCTAATGTAACTAAATAGTATTAACTCATAAATAAAATACCAATCCCTTACTTGGGATTTTCACACCTTCTTGTGTGATCCATCCATTCAAGCCAGCGACCCAAAGCATTGCATCATATAACTCAAAGCAATCCGTCCAATGTCTTGACCACGCCCCGAAACTAACCTCTATTGATGCATAGCCTTCAAACCATCACCGATCCATCTTTAATCATCCATAACCTGAGCAAATGAACTTCAAACGACTTGAAACTTGAAATATATCTTTAAGGGGTCCTTTTTTACCTACCCTATCGATCATATGTAATTTGGACCGTTATTGATCCATTACTACCGATCCATCAATATCGATCCATAACTTATTCCTAAAACTAAATCACATTCGATCTGTGTTTTCAACCATACAGACATTATACGTTCAACCAATCATCGTACATAATATATCCTAAAAGGCATACATACATACATATCAAGATGAATTATAAATCTAATTGTAGAACCACTAAGAACAAGGGAGATTTATAAGAACACTAATTTTACAAATCATTTCAAAATCATTTGACATTTACATATATATATATATGATTAAAGAGGCTTTAAAACATATGTTAGAGTTTTGAAATCATTTAAAAACATTGCTAAACATCATATAGTGGCTAATTAGTGAGTAAAGGCATACCCCTAACCTTAGTCCAAAGCAATCTTATAAGGGAAGGAATCCAAGAATGAATAGCAGCTCCAAGATGATCTCTAATAGCAAATCTTCAATAAAAAGTGCTAGTCTCGCTAATCTTCCTCCAATGACAAGTTTTAGTTAGTTAGAGTGGTTTAAGGTTAGAGAATGATAATGGTGGATCTCTAACAATTTTAGGAAGGTAAAAGTGAGAAGGAGAAGTTCTGTCAGCCCCAACATGATGCTAATCCCAAAATGGGCTTTAGGCTTAACAATTAACTCACTGATTACCCTTTAAGCTCTCCAAAATCTAGTGAAACTTCAACAGCCACAGCTCTCTAACCATAAGTCTGTTTTCTTATTATGATTACTCTACGGAAAAAGAAACCATCGTCTTAATCTAATGGAATTTGTTTTAGACCCCAATCCGACTCCTATAAAATATCATAGGCCATACAATTTTTTTAGATCATCCAATAAAATTCTAAGAATGAAAATGCATACGATAGTCATTTTCCGAAATAATAGAATCATATGACCTCATATTAAAATAATATTAATATTCTACAATCCTTTAATACATAGAGTATAGGTCATTACATTTTTCCCCTTAGGAATTCCGTCATTTAAATCCCAAACAAAAATCAGCAAGATCATCTCATGTGCCTTATGACCATATACAAGTATAGGCAATCATCACATATCGAACATGCACAAACAACAATAAATGTAAAATGTAACATCAATCCTATCCTAGAATGCAAGATACTAAACTACGGTATACTTTATTATATCATAAGTGGAAGTAAAAGTGATAAATATGAAATTTGACAATTAAAGAGCTCTTGATAAGATGTCATCATGCACTCCTCGTTTGCCCAGCGCAATCACCTTCGTTTTCACTCTACTGAACCTTCACCAACTTCATTGTCTTCCTCTAAGTTGCTTCGTATCACATCTGATGATACAAATGGGTCTATGAGGTCTCGAAGCCTCCGGTTCAATCTCGATATCATCTAGTTGTTCCGATGCGATGGTCACGCCCGAGTCGTGCACAAATTTCCACAAGTGAGAAACGTGTAACATGTTGTGCACTCCCACTATTCTTTAAGGTAAATTGACTATGTAAGCAAGGTTCCCAATCTTATCTAGTATCGAAAAAGGACCTATGAATCTTGGTGCCAACTTCATTTTACTACTAAACCGAATTACATTCTTCAGTGGAGAGATCTTGACAAATAATATATTACCGATAAAGAACTCTAGATTTCTATGTCTCTTATCAGCGTAGCCCTTCCATCTATCTTGAGCAGCTTTAATTCATTGCTGAATGTTCTTGATCTTCTTCGAGGTTTCACTAAGCATATCTGGCCCAAGTATCAGTTTTTTGCTTGCTTTCTACTAACAAGAAGGAGTGTTACACAGTCAACCATATATTGACTCAAATGGTGACATAACAATGCTAGATTGATAGTTGTTATTATATGTGAATTCAATAAGATGTTGGTGATCATCCTCATGAGCCACCAAAGTCGAATATACAAGCCTCCAAGAGATCCTCTAAGGTATGATTCACTCTCTTAGTTTGGCCGTCAGTTTGAGGTTTATAAGCTGTGCTGAGGTGCAACTCTATCCCTAACGCCTCCTGTAAGCTCTTCTAAAATTCATTAGTGAATAGTGGGTCTCTATCACTCATAATGCTCTTGTGCATACCACAGAATTGTACTATCCACTTCACATACAATTCGACTAGTTTGGATGTCGTTCTACATGACCTAACAGGTACAAATATGGCACTCTTAGTCAGTCGATTGACTATGACTCAAATCCCATCATACCCTTCTCTAGTCCTCAGCAATCCGTCGATGAAATCCTTTGAAACTTATTCCCGTTTCCATTCAGGAACTTCTATTGGTTGCATCAAACCACTAAACTTCTTCTACTTGCCTTAACCAACTGGCAGTTCATGCACTTCAAGGTGAATGTCCCAACATCTTTCTTTATCCCTTCCTAATAATAGACTTGCCTTATATCATGGTACATATTATTACCGCTAGGATGGATAGTCAATCTCAAATGATGGCACTCTCATAATACCTCATCCCTCAACCTCTCTACATTATGAATAAACAATGTCCCGTCCTTACAGATTCAACCATCTCGGTCAAGTCTGTACCATCTCATCTCTTTAGACTCTACTCCAACTTCAAATATTTGCAACGATCTCAGCTAATCTGGCACCATGCCTCTGACTAGTACAAATCCACTCAATCATAGTAGGAATGATAGTCAAGCTTGCCAATATCTCTGGCTCTAGCTTGCATCTTGGTTAGAAATTATAACCAACGATATGCTCTAACTGCGTCCACTTTAGGAACATAGCTCCCAAACTGGCATGTCTCATACTCAATACATTAGCAACTGCGTTACCTTTCCTCGGTGTATATGCAATACCAAAGTAATAGGAGGCCAGGATCTCTAACCATCACTGCTGGCGAAGGTTAAGTTTCTTTTGTGAAAAGAGGTGCTTCAATGATTTACGGTCAACAAACAGCTCGAACCTCTCTCCTAAAAGACTACGCCTTCAGATCTTCAATGCAAACACGATTGTTATTAACTCTAAATCATGTTTTGGGTATTTCCTCTCACGTGGCTTCAGTTGTCGACTGGCATATGCAATAAATTGACCCCTCTACATCAATACCGCACCGAATCCAGTACCACATGCATCATTGTATACTGTCATCTATTCATTTCCACTTGGAATAGTCAATACCGGTGCACTTATAGAGCAAATCAATGGTGTAGCTACTATTGAGAAGACCTAGATGAATTGTCTATAATATCTAGTTAAACCCTAAAACTTCTCACATCAGTAGCATTTTTGGATCTAGTCCAATCATGAACTGCTGCATTTTTTTCAGTATCTATGACAATGCCCTACTCAGAATCAACATAACCCAAGAATCTCACTTCATGCCTCTAGAAGTGACACTTTAAAAAAATTTCTTTCAGCCAGTGCTCTCACAAGACCTCAAGAATGATCCTCAAGCACGTATGGTATTCCTCTATTGTCCATGAGTAAATGAGAATATCATCAATGAACATAAGCATAAATTTATTTAATTGACCCCTAAAGACACTATTCATGTGATAAAAAAAGTATGTCGGGGCATTGGTTAGCCCAAATGGCATAGCCAACCGCTCATAGAAAACTGATGGCATATAAAATGATATGATTGGCATAATCTCCTTCGCTACTCTCTTGCAATCCCATTGCAAGATCTAATGGAGAAAATACTCTAGCACTATGAACCCGATCGAACAAGTCATCAATACATAGAAGTGGATACTTGTTCTTCCTCGTAACTTTATTTAGCTCACGGTAATCAAAACACAATCTAAGGGAAATAACTGCCTTCGCTGTGAATACTACAGGTGCTCCCAAGTCAGAAATACTCTTGCGAATAAAGCCTCTTCGCAATAGATTATTCGCGTGCACCTCGAGCTCTCTCTTCTCTCTAGGTGCCTTTCTCCTCAACGACATCACTATCGCTCTAGCATCTTTAACCAAATCAATACAGAACTCAATCTTTCAGTGTAGCGGAAGTCCATCCACCTCCTTGAATATGTCTGGATACTCCCTAGCAATAGGCACTGATGACAACTCATCATATGGGATATCTAGCGAATATAGAAAGCTAACCCAATTACCTCATCATCTGGTAGGTAGCCTAACACTATCGTATGCCCATCATCTACCCATATCATCACCAATGATTTCTCACAATCCACTATCGCTTCGTATCTACGAAGCTAATCCATACTCAGATTACCAAACCCAACAAAACCCAGTAAAATCAATCACATTTAAAAGAACATCCATAACTCGATAAGACCAAACCATGACAAACAATACACAGGCTAGGAGCCTCCAATAGGGTTCGTCACAACTAAAGGCCGGTCAACAATTTTTGGTCCCAACCATAATTTAACTAACAGGTCACTAGATATAAAGGAATGTGAAGCCCCTGTATCAAACAAAAAAATATGAGAACATCGTAGATGAAAAGCATACCTTGAATAACGATGTCCTTTCCCTTCTCTTTCATCGATAGAGCATTCGATGAGTTGTTCGACGAGTTGGAACAACATCGATAGCATATTCTTTCGCCACCTGCTTCTCCTTAGGCAAATCGGCACAGTCTTTCATAAGATTCCCGAACTTGTTGCAGACAAAACACTTCATCCTGTCGGCTTTGCACTCTCTACTAAAGTGACCCTTTTTTAAGCAGTTATAGCAAATCGGCTCGCTTTTGATCTACTTCTAGTCGTCTTCGTTTTGAAATTGTTTCTGCTTGTTATTGTTTCACTTCTTCTTGCATGCCCCTCCCAATTGCGGTTTTGGCTCTTCTTTGGGAATATGGCTTTTAGCTTTGGATAAACTCTTATGCCTCAGAGCCTTTTCAACTATCATCTCAATAGTCTCATCACAAGTTTCTCCCCCAAGTATTCATCCAAGCCGATGATGAACTTCTCGTTTTTCTTCAACGGAATGTCAATAAAGGACATGCTATATTTCGATAGGGCATCAAACTCAGCAACATACTCGGAGAGTGTTATATCTCCATGATTCGAATCCATAAACTTATGGAACAAGACCGACTTCTGAGCTATCGGTATAAACATTTCTTCGAATCTGGCTTTGAAGTGATCCCATATAACTATTCCTTTAGTGTAGAAGCCTTTATAACATTCCACCAGTTCATGGCTCACCCTTGAAGCTATCGAGATGCCAATCGCCTCTTCATAGCATCATTCAGCTATAATCATCGAATATTCTCTCACATGTATCAAGCCAATTCTACACTTCCATCTTCGACTCCGTTCCTTGGAATGGTTTGCCACTAAGACCAGCAAAGTCCTTATTCAACTTAGCGAAATCGGCTCTGCGTACCTGCATTGGAGCACCACCATCAGTTGCAACATTCGAAGCGGCTACTTAAGCATACTATAGCATATTCCGCATCATAGTATTGAACATCATTAGAAAGTTAGGATTAGCAGCTCCCGATCTATCCCCTTTTTTGACTCTAGAGATGAAGTTCCTATCAGCATTCCTAATTGAAGACTCATCATTCAATATGTAATAAGGATGATCATTCTCTCTATAAGGAATCCCACTTACTTAAATGTGCAGCGTGACTTGTATAATATATATTATATAGTTTTTAAAACCAAATTATATAACAGGTACGTGCTCTTGTATACATATATACACACTCGATCCAGTCTAAGGTAAAAACTCCTATCATATATCTACTAGATAACGGTATTCCTTAAGTAAAAATGCAACCTAAGCTCCAACACCAAATGTCACGACCGTCCTACACCACCGGCACCCAATAACGTGATAACTTATGTTGTAGTGGGGCCCTATTGATGTAAGATGACTGTCAAGGTTGTAAGGTAGAGTGAATCAAACAAAAAACCTATCAGATATCTCATAGCATATCTAATAAAGTGTAGTAGTAAAATCTCAGATATAAAACAGGCAAGGTAGTAATAATTGAATGAATCACAAAAATTAGAGATAAAACGATCAATACAATATATTGCGTAAGCGATAGAGTTATATATTAAATAATAACTCATAAATGAACTATCTTTAAGTAATAAAGTAGCTAGCTCCACGGTGCTCTGCAGTGGAATAAAAAATCATAATAAATAATGTAGTAATACGAGAGTGTGATCTCCTACACATCCTCTGTCCATCTCCACGTGCTTATCAGACCTGATTTCCCTAATCTACTCATCTAAGAGTACTCGAAATAATAAAAAGGAAAGCACAAAATCCTGTATCAAACAACAGTCTGGTGTGAATGGTAGAAAATCTCTAAATACTAATAAACCACTATAATAGGACAAACAATACGAAGGATCGTTCCCGACCTATCCTTGCATCCACAGATTTAGCACTATATAAGATATACACTACTCCATATCTGTTATCCATCCCTTTGGCTCTGCTGTATTCAGATTGACTGGATAAGTTAGACCCGATGACTATCAAGGCAAGCATCCTAGAGAGATGATCCTAGGGTCCAGGAAGCAAGTATAGACAAGACCACGAGACGACAGTCGAACAAGCTTAGAAGTGCAATATCCTGGAGTATAGTAAGTATGGATCAATGTTCCACTCAACACAGGGGATCGGTACCGATCCCTAGAGGCGCACCCAAAGTGGTCCCCACTCCTATGGCATTCTTCTCTATCTACATAAAGCCTAATTCAGATGTTATTTCAGAATTCCTATGCGTTGTCTTGGCAATCTCCATAAGTAGTCTAAAGTGGTAATTCAGCCTTCTGTAGATCCATCGCTTGGACTTAAAAACACCTAAGCGACCATGCAAAACAACATTGAAAACTCGAATCAACATCAAGATGGACCACCATAAGGAATCGCTGATCTTCTATCTCCATATATAGGGACCTGTACCGATCACCATCCATAGGGGATTTTGGGCCAATATTTTTTTAGATGACTCCATCTTCATGAGGAGATTCTACGGGAGAAATATCAGTGATATATTTGGTTGTCTACCCTTATAAATGCAAAAGGCATGGCTTATTCTAAAGATCTTTACGCTGTCATTACACTCTTACTCTCTTATATGCAAGGATCCATTCTGAACCCACTCTCTTATAATCACAAAAATTAGTGCAAAAGCAATAAAATCATTTAAGTAGACGTAGGCCAAGATTTTCGAACCACTATAAATTGGTGTATACATGTTTTCTATCTTATTTCCTCCATTTTTCATTTACTTTCTTCATTTAATCTCCGCTGCTTGCTTTTATGGGGTTTGTACTAGTTTTGGTTTAGACATTTTGGTGCTTTCACCGAAAAAACCTTGTATCACAGGCAATTTGGATCCATCATCTACTATTTAATTTCTCGTATCTAAGAGACGGATCTAATTTCTCAACCTTTTAACTCTACAACTCATATTCTCAAAGATATACTAGAAGCTTTCTATCATGGCCCCACCAAGAAAAGAAACAAGTACCATAATAACCAAAGCTACCCCAGTGATGCTAAGAATCAGAATCCTTAGCACGTGGATAAATTTGTGAATGGGGACAAATAGAGATCCAACTCCAACAGACGTCGCGACCAAAATAGAGATGGATAGGATGTTGAAGCAGATGGAAGACAGATTCCAGGCTAGTCGGCAGGAGATGACTCAAACAATGTAGCAGAGTTTGAGGCTCCTGAATGACCTAACTCCATACAGCCATTGATGGAGTAGAAGGGATTGCAGCTCAGAGTCGGAGAATTCTTGTTTGTCCGAGCAAAGGTATGGGGATATAAGGCAAAAGTGGACCTAAAATACTGCTGGAACATCGTATCAGGAGAGAGCGTAGACCAAGGGTGCAATTTCAAGGATTAGTACCAACTCCTAAGGAGGGATTGGTACTGAATCCTATTATGGTAGGCCCGATGCCCAACAATCAAAAGATGGTGTGGATGTGGCCTTTGAATGTGCTTCTAATGTCAAGAATATGGAGTTTTCAGACTGCATCTGACAATATAACTCATGGTAATCAAATAGGGGGACTGTTGGACAAATGGATCCCTAGAGTTTAGGAAGCCTAGGTACAGAGAACCTCCTCGTGAGTGTTCGTCTGGCCGAACACTCGGGACAGGACCCGATTACTGCCGTTTAGTCGAAACTGTTGAATTGGACTATTTGGAAGATATGGTTAGGAGATTGGTGAGGGAAACAAATTCAGAACCAATGATGAATGAGGTACCAATGCGAGTCGGAATCCATTTACGGAGAACATTCTTCGCATAAGATACCCTTGAAGATTTAATATGCCAACGATGCCATTGTATGGAGGGACGATGGATCCTGGGTAACACTTATTGGGATATGAATAGCACATGGGTTCCACTAGAGCTTCAGATACTATAAAGTGCCGCTATTTCCTAATTTTCCTAGAGGAGATAGCTATGGTTTGGTTCATTCAGCTTCCACCGAACTCTATATCGTCTTTCGTTGAGTTGTTGCAAAAGTTCATGAAATAATTCCACTTACATGCTTCACGTCTGAATCATGCGATGTCAGTATCCAACATTTATCAAGCTGATGGAGAGTCATTTAGGGAACTTTTAACTTGGTTCTATGGGCTGTAACAAAAGTAATGGATCCTAAGGAAGATATGGTACTGATGGCGCTATGTAGGGGAGTTTACCCTAACTCAGATTTTGAAGATTGGTTGGAAAGGAAGCTATTGTTGATAGTTTTTACAGGAAGCCAATGAATATTTATGTCAGGAGGATGAGCGAAAGAGTCTATAGAGGACCATTTCTAGAAATTCAGATGAGGTAATATAAAGTAAGTTGCCATAAAGAAAACTGGAGTAAATTATGGGGACATAAACGTGAAGGTTGGAAATCAAAATGAAGGTCAAATATAGAATAATGACGGGACCAAGAAGCATAAGCCGAACAATCGAAATCATTTCCGAATGCCTAAGTACGACTATTACACTGAACTGAACAACTCAATAGAGAGCATCTATTTAGCTACTTAGAATACTAAACTATATAGGAAGCCGGATCCCAAGGAGTAAACCAAGAAGAAAAGAAAGTTAGGCAAGTTCTACAAATTTCATGAGACTCTTCGTCATAATATCAATGAGTACAGACACTTAAGCGACATGATTGAAGATTTGATTAGTAAAACGAAATTGCAGCAATATGTGAAAGCCCTACAAGATTGCGAGCAAGGAACTTCTAACTCCCTGGGTCATTTACCTAGCACGGGCAAGCTAATCCTGGTGCTAATCCACCCAGGAAGCCAGAAAGACATTTGATGATTAACATAATCATTAGTAGGCCACATCCTGCCAATAAAAGCTTTGCAGAAATGGATAGATACATTGGAGCTATAAAACATTCTAAGAATAAAAGTTGTTATGCTGTTGAGGATGGAGATCTAGCAAAACAATCTCGAATCATAATAGACGATGTTGTTTCCAGAATAGAGATGCTGATGGAGTGGAAGCTTAGACGATCGACCCACTCATGATTTTGACCACAATTAGTCCTGCTATTATATGGAAGGTGCTTGTTGACTATGGGAGTTCAAACAATTTCTTGTTTGAAAAAAATCTTGTGGTTAAATAATATTGGAAGAGAAAGTTTTGAGGACTTGTAGATGTCGAATACATGGGTTTAATGGGATGGCTACTGAAGCCATAGGATTTGTTGAATTACTGTTGGTACTTGGTGAGGGAGACCGCCAGCAAGTGCGGGTCATGCCTTTTTGGTGTTGGATATCTATTTTGCTTATAATGCATTATTGGACCGACCAGCTCTAGTTGAATTTAAAGCGGTCGTCGCTCCTTGTGTTTAACTATGAAGTTCTCTACAAACAATGGAGCGGTAAGTATGTGGAGATCAGGTGGTTGGCCACAAATGCTATATCGTTGAGCTAAAGGAGGCAAGGCAAAAGGAGAAAGGAAAGAATGTATAGGAGGCCCTCTGCATAATGGCTTTGGATGCATAGAAACTACAGCCTGCCCCCGGCTTGGGCAGACTAGTCGGCTCTATGGTAATATGGACCAATGAAAAGAGCTAGAAGGTGGACGAGCAGCTCCCTCCATGTTGATAATCGCTATTCTAGTCAGTAGGAGTGATTCAATCAAAGTCCTAGAGGTTAGATCTCTGTTCGGCGCTAGTGTGATGAAGGAATTGGTTGGATTTCTCCAAAGGAACCTAGATGTGATTGCCTAGACACACTCTGATATATTTGGGATCTCACCAAGTGATAATGATCCATGCATTGAACATCAGTTGCAAATGCGTCCCTATGAAACAGAAACGCCATAGCCTGGGTCCGTAGAGATTTGCTGCACTCAAAGAAGAAATGGATAAGCTGAAGGACAATGGCTTCATCTATGATGATTTATACCCGGATTGGGTATCAAAACTTGTTTTGGTGATAAAAGCAAATGGAAAGTGGAGGACATGCATCGACTATTCAGACATGAATAAGGCATGCCCAAAGGAAAGCTTCCTACTTCTGAGGATAGATCGGCTGGTGGACTCGTCTGCTAAACACAAACGACTTTTATTCATGGATGTGTACTTCGGATACAATTAGATCCTCATGCACATCTCAGATCAAGAACACACCAGCTTTATCATGACCTCGGACTCTATTGCTACCCACCTATGCCCTTTGGATTAAAAAATGCGAGGGCAACTTACCAGAGGCTCATGAACTGGATGTTTAAAAAACGGATTGGACGATCGATGGAAGTTTACGTAGATGACGTGCATGTGAAGTCATGGTATTTAAGAAACCATGTTGATGATCTGGAAGATGTTTGGTGGCCTTCGACAATAAAGGATGAATTTCAATCCCTTGAAATCCTCTTTCGGCGTTGCATCAGGGAAGTTCTTGGGTTTCATTGTCAACTCCCATGAGATCGAAGCTAATCAAGAAAAGATAAAGGTTTTGAGAAAGATCAAAGCCCAAAGACGATCAAGGAGGTCCAAAAACTTAAACGGGAAAATTACCTCGCTAATCTGTTTCATCTCAAGAGTTACTGGCAAATGCATCCCTTTCTTCAAGGTGATCAAGAAGAGAAAGAAAAAATTTGAGTGGAATAAAGATTGCAAAGATGCATTCCAGACTCTGGTGAATCACTTGGAGAGACCTCATATTCTCTCAAAAACAGTTGATGGTAAGGATTTGTTCTTATACCTGGCAATATTGGTGCCAGCCCTGAGCACCACACTTGTAAATCTCGCATCTAGCGACTAGTGAAATATATTTACAAACGGTTGATAGGAGCAGAAAGAAACTACTTGAGACCAAAAACCATGCTTATTGCCTATTGATTGCTTTTAGAAAACTCTACCCATATTTACAAGCCCATCCGATCAATGTCCTTGCCAACCAGCCTTTGCGACAAGTCTTACAATGACCTCAAACTTCTAGAAGACTGTTGAAATAAAACATCAAATTGAGTCTGTACGGTATCACCTACCACCCTTATAGAGCAATCATGGATGAGGCCTTGGCGGATTTCATAGCTGAATTCACAGCGTGAGATGATCCTTCGAGGAGCAATGGAGAAAAAGAAGTTGAATTGAAGATGTACATGGATGGTGCATCTAATGATCGATGTTCTGGTGTTGGAGTCATACTTGTCACTTTCGAAGAACATCTGATCAGTTACGCCCTAAAACTCGACTTTCTAGCGACAAATAACAAAGCTGAATACGAGGCTCTGATTGTAGGACTCAAAATCACCAAGGAAGTGGGAATAAAACTTTGCACATTTTCTACGATTCCGAGCTAGTGGTATGCCAGGTTCAAAGAGAATAGCAGGAAAAAGAAGCAAGATTAGCTCATTATCTAAACTAGGCTCTTGAGTTGTTCGACGTCTTTGAATACTATACGATAGCACATATTCCTAGATACCATAATGAAATGGCTGAGTCATTGACTAAGTTGGCTAGTTCCCGGGATATGCAGCTCATGGGATTAGTTCTAATGGAAATACTTTCATCTTCAAGCATCGAATAGATGGATGTTGACTGGATCTTGGAGACTGAACCAGAAAGGGAGTCATGAATGACTTCAATTCAGAATTATTTGCAAAGTGGGATCCTTTCGGATAGAAGGAATGAACAACGAAAAATCCTTCACCAAGCCTTGAGATACATCATGTAAGGAGGATTATTGTACAGGAATGGTTTCTCTATCCCCATGCTTTGGTGTGTCGATAATGACGAGGCCAAACAGGTCCTAAAAGAAGTTCACGAAGGGGCTTGTGGCGACGACATTGGGGAGCAACCCAAGCGAAGAAGATTCTTCGATACTTCTGGTCAACAGTCAATCAAGACGCAGTTGATTATACCCAAAGTTGTGACAAGTGCCAGAGATTTGCTATAATTTCGAGAGCCCCACCGACAATTTTTTTTTCAAATGGTCAGACCTTAGCCATTTGCAGTTTGGGGCATTAATATCATCGGTGTTCTGCCATAATTTATTGGTGGCACAAAGTATGCCATTGTAGCAGTTGATAACTTTATCAAATGGGACGAGGCAAAGCCATTGGCTACGATTACCATGAAGAAAGTAATCAACTTTGTAGTTTGGAATATTATCAGTCACTCTAGAGTTCTACAGGCAATCATTACTGACAATAGGATCCAATCAACGACATGGAGTTTAGGGACTACTGCCGCCGACATCGCATAAAGAAGAGATTTGTAGCGGAAGCACACCCTTGGAAAAATGGAAAAGTCGAAGCCGTAAACAAAATTATCAAGTCCATTCATAAGAACCGATTGGAGATGGCTAAGGGCAAGTGGGTCGATGAACTTCCGTTAATACTTTGGGCTTATCGGACAACCCACAAGTCAACAACTTGCTACTCTCCATTCACCTCAACATACGTGTTAGAGGCTATGATTCCAGTTGAACTAGAAGTTGTTTCTCATCGAGTGATGTATTACAATCCATAGATGAATGACCAACTCCTTTTAGAGTCCCTCAATATGATCGATCAGAAGCGGACCGACACTGTGTTAAGAGCAGTTGCATAAAGACACCAAGTCGCTCGATATTACAATACCAAAGTCAAGAGTAGAATCTTTGAAATTGACGATATTGTCCTCAAATGAATTTCCCTGTCCTTAAAAACTTTGGCCCAAATTGGGAAGGTCCATATGCAATAGAGGAAAAGCTTGGAGATGGCACTTTCAAACTGGCAACTGTGCTCGCTATTCCGCTCCCAAGGGCGTGGAGTAGCGAACACCTATGATGTTATTCTACTTAGAAACAAGCTTATAAATAATCTGCTAGAGCCGTGTAATAAGAAAGATTCTATCATTTTCCATCTTTCATGCAATAAAATGGCTTTTCCTGCCCGAAAATCTTTATCTCCACTACTTAAGAGTCATGACTTGACCAACTCGAATGAATTTGCATACGATTAATGCAGGTGTGCTGGTTCCCGGTGATAGGTGCTGATCAAACCTTTGTAACCCACGATTGGGATCGCGAAGTCCTTTTTGGTGTCTGGAGATTAATGCGAGCCAACTCTTTCCTTCGGATTAGGGATAAGTGTATATACTCGATCCGAACATGACATGACTGTCCACATGCTAACTCTCATTCCTGGAGTAGGGGCAGGAGTATAAATAGAAACGAACGTGATACGACCGTCCGTAGCTAACTCTTGTCCTCGGATTGCATGCGTATAAACTCAAACCGAACATAACATGACCGTCTGTATGCTAATTCTAACCCTCAAATTGAAGGTGGGAGTATAAATCAAAGAGAATGTGGTAAGACCGCTCAACTCTTAATATCTTGCCCCAAGTTTGCAAAATGGAAGATCCATTCTCGAAGTAAGGTGGGATCCAACTTTCAACCCTTCGATTCTCGCCTAGAATTGGATGTGACTAAACATAAACATCCTGGATGAGGATGTACGAACTACTAACTTGAGTTATTAACAAGCTCTCGGAGTTTGGCATTATCGGCAATTTTTAACCTAGAAGAGGATGCTAAAGTCACTACTCCTAAGTGACTAATCCTAAATAATGCCCAACGTTTGGTATTTCAGTTGTTACCTTATCTTCATTAGTACAATGAAAGGTCGGCACACTATGAAACGTGCTAAGGACTTAGTCTAAAAACAATCGTTGAAAGAAATAGACTGTAGGTGCATTGCATGGAAAGTATATTTCTAAAGTACTTAGGCAAATCCAAGTAAAAAATTGACGGAGCCATAAACTTTTATTAGTTACATGAAATTCAAAAGCTAAATACAAGTTTTATCAACATTAGAAACAAAAAACAAAAGTGGGAGGTCGAACCTGCATAAATCCGACCAGTAAACTAAAAAAAGTACTCTTATTTCAAACCAAAAGAGAGTCTACACATACAAGACAAGCCTACCACCACTTCTTCGGCGTTGTTTTCCTTTGCTTCTTCTTCCCAGAGCAGGAGGGAACATCACTCAAGCTCTCTCCATGCCTTTTTCCTCCTCTCCCTCTACCTCCTTGGCCTTTGACTGGAGTATCCTACAATGAACCAGCAGGCACACTTTAAGCACTTGCAACTGAAGGATCAGAGGCTGGGGTACTCTGTGAGGATCAAATAGGTACACTCTGATCACTCCTAGGTGGAGGAATGTAAACTGGAGTGTAAATAGTCTGCCAAGGAAAAGCAATGGATAACAGAGGAGGAAAGACTTCCAACTTCTCTTGGTTGATTTGTGTGGCAAGAAGGATATTCTTCCTGAGTTTCTGCTCAAGTCCGGTCGTGGTGCGGCCCAATGAAGACTCGAAAATCTTAGTGATAATCACATCGTCATCAGATTGGGTTCCTTGTAGGTTATCTACTCTCATATTTGAATAGTTAGCTAGAGCATGGTATGAACTTTCGAGTTGCTCTGATTGTTAGCTTAGAGTGTATCAAGTAGAAAGCGTTGCTAAATTAGACTCAACATCTGATTCAACAATGTGTAGAAGCTTAGTCGCCAGTAGTTGCAGCTAAATGCTTGGAGCATCTAAAACGCATAGCTATCAAACTCAGTAGACAATCATAGTTAGATGGATTAACCTGTCCCCCCGTACTATGTGTTATCTACTGCAGTGTGCATTCCAATGATATATAGTTCAAAATTATACAATAGTGATGTAAGATTCAAAATTTTGATCGAAGTGACCGTCATCGCTGACCGTCCCAACCAATTTTCACGTCAGTGGTTTTACATAAGAGTTTAGTCCATGTTCAGGGATCGACTATTGGCATATAAGAGTGCGATGTCTGTATTTGAGACATATGGTTCGGCTCTATACACACATGCATGTGTGTTTAAGTTCAAGTCCAAAGTCATATGTGATCGTTCATGTATGTGCACAAATTCATATAGGCTAAAAAATGTTCAAGTCTAAGGGTCCAAGTCCATACGTAAGCGTACAAGGCAAAAAACATGAAATTTGCTAAGTATGGAATCAATACTGATCCCATACCTATGGGTGTTTTGCTCTCTTATGCAAATCAAGTCCATCTTCCCACGGTCGATCCCTAAACCTATCTCCATCAACATGAAGTGACCCCAAAGTCAAATCCAACCACCAATATGAAATCACTCCAAAGTCAGCATTGTCACCATCGCACTCCTACTCACCGTTTGCCTAAGATTAAAACCCACCTATACATGAAATACAATCAAACCAATTCAAGAATCGACCTAAAATGAAACTCAGAGGGATTCAACCCCAACATCTACACGATTGCAATGGAGATTGATGGATTTGGATCATGGGCAAGAAATGTTGATGTAGGAGGTGGGGTCCGATCGGATTAAGATAGGTGTAAATGATTGGTTGATTTTCTCGATTTCAAGCTTTTAATGGCGGCTTGGGCAGTAGGGTTCGGTGACTAGCAAATGAAGACATGAGAAAGAAAGAGTGGAAGCAATGGGATATATATCGTGTGCAGCCCAATATTCTTGGGTCAAAAAATGAAAAAAATAGTTTAAGTGTGGGATCGTTATCGAATCCCATCCTATAGGGATCAGTACTGAAATCCACCATATACATTAAAAAAAAAGAAAAAAAAAGATGGACCAGTGACAGTCACTCAAGGGAAGTTGGCAAGGACCTATATGAATATGAACATGTTTGGAAGTCAATCACAATAGTGCATACATGAATGTATGAGCACAATTGCAATTTTAACATTCGATTTCCTAAATCCATGGAATTGGATTTTTTATGTTGGATTTTTAGAAAAGGAATTAACTCGGATGATCAAAATCTACCAACTCAATCAGTTAGCCCAATAGAACTGAAAATAATCAATTATCAAGAGACTATACTCTGGTGTTTGTAGTGTCAGATACCCGACAGAATGTTGCAACGAATTACAATAGACATGAATTTTCACAGGAACGATTCAGAGGAAGGACAGTGACCATTCAGAGCACGGAATGGAATCCTCTACAACAATTCTAACTTGTCTCGATTCAAAATACATCACGTTCAAAAAAGATGTACTTTGTGGATAAGTGTTATCCAGCCTTTTGGCCCGGCTATATTCAAACTAACTAAATAAGTTAGACCTGAAGATTATGAAGGCAAGCAGCCTAGAATGATGATTTTAGGGTCCAGGTGAAAATTACAAACAAGACTATGAGACGACGGTTGAATAACTTAGAAGTGCAATGCCTTGGAATACACTAAATAGGGATCGGTGTTCCATGCTAAATAGGAGATCGATACCGATCCTTAGGAGTACACCCAATGTGGTCCACACTCCTATGGCACTCTTCCCTATCTACATAAAGCCTAATCCAAGAGTTGTTCTAGAATTCCTATGCGCTATATTAGCAATCTCTATATGCAGTCTAAAGCAGCAATTCATCCTTCTATAGATCCATTATTTGGAACAAAAAACACTTAGGCGACTATGCAAAACAACATTGAAAACTCGAAGTCAACATCAAGAAGGACCACCAGAAGGAATCGTCGATCCCCTATCTCTATATATACGGATCGGTGCCTATAACCATCCATAGAGGATCTGGGGCCGAGATTTTTTGGAGGACTTCGTCTTCATGAGGAGATTCTGTAGGAGAAATATCAACGAGATATTTAGTCTTCTACCCCTATAAATACAAAAAGCATGGTTCGTTCGAAGGATCTTTACGCTGCCATTACACTCTTACTCCCTTGTAATCACAAAAACTATTGCAAAACCAGTAAAATCATTCAAGTTATTGTAAGCCAAGATTGCCGAACCACTATAAATTGGTGCATGCTTGTTTTCTATCAGATTTCCTCTAATTTCATTTACTTTCTTCATTTAATCTTTGCTACTTACTTTTCTGGGTGTTTGTACCGATTTGGGTTCAAATAATATCATAGTCATCATAGGTGCCAAAGTACTAAGGGGTGTCCCAACATCAACATCAATACATCAACATCATGTGACATCCCTATGTTTATAAGAAATCAAAGCAAACATAGCATCCATCATTCATCCTCAAATTCACTCAGTAAGTGCGTTAGATATAAGATCACTCGCCTGACCCATCATGGTCAAAGGCCAGACTATCCATCACGATAGTCTGCATCCTGGTTCCTCGAAACTCAAATCCATGCCACTCAATAGGCCAGGAATTAGACTAACCACCATGTCTGTTTGGGGTAACAAAACCTCCCATCTAGAATAAAGATCCATCACACTGCAGGAACCATCAATCCCCAGTATATCCTCCACTTCACGAGTATACAACGAATCCTCGAGTCTCAACTGTCTCTTTGTACGTGTCTTCCATACCAAAGAACATGCTGGGACTGATCTTAGGACTCCTTTCATGAAGTCGCCACAATTGGGGCAATCCTCTACAACAATCATTAGTCGTAGAATATCATCATATGTCCTGTAACCTTCATCCAACGGTCCTCTTAATCCGACTCATAATCCTCCACCCGTGTTTCAAAGTACAACTATCCATCATCAAAGCCGTCACTTCTCATCACAGAATCATCATCGTTGGACAATGCGCCATCGTCATTGGAAATCGTAACTGAACCCTATGGTTCGTTACAAACCCTATACTTGGCCATATTTGGCTAAATGTTTGGTTTGGAATAAGTTTCAGTGAACATACGCTCAAGGCTCGAAGCAAATACCATCACGTCTTGAAGCAAGCTCCCCTTACCAAACCATCCCCATCGATCCATAAAATCCAAACCATCATTATCGACTCATGTCGCCACCGATCCATGCCTACCCTAGTCCAACACTTCACACAACATGGTCATGCTCCATCCCCTAGACATCTCTTCACTGATCCACACCTTAACCGATCGATGCCTCGGGGATCAGCACTGATCCATGCCTTAGTCAATTTTCCCATTTCCTTTCTTTACTGGCCCAACATCTATTCACAAACTAAGCAATCCCATGGATCAGTATCGATCCATGGGCACTACCGATCCATTACTTGGGATATTCCCACCTTCTTGTTCAATCCATCCATGCATGCCAACTTATGACTAGACCACGCCTTGAACCCAACCTCTATCGATCCGTAGCCTTTAACCATCACCGATCCATCTTTAATTGCATGTGATTTGGACCATTATTGATCCATCTCTACCGATCCATCAATACCGATCCATAACTTATTCCTAAAACTAAATTGCCATTCTATCGGCATTTTCAACCAAACAAGCACCATGCATTCAAGTAATCATCATATATAATATATCCTAACAAGCATACATCCATACATATTAAAATGAATCGTAATCTAAAGGAAGAACCATAAAAAGAAGGGTGATCCATAAGAACACTAATTTTACGAATGTTTTCCAATTCATTTGAAATTTATATATGTGACTAAAGAGGGTTTAAAACATATTCTAGATTTTAGAAATCATTTAAAAGCATCATTAAACATCATATAGTGGCTAATTAATCAGTAGAGGCTTAAACTACACACCTAAATCCAAAGCAATTGTAGAAGGAACAAAATCATAGAATAAATAGTAGCCCTCATATAATCTCCAACGGCAATTTTAAATCCAAAGTTCTAATCTCACTAATATTTCTCTAATGACAATTTTTCTATAATTAAAGCAAGGTTTTAGAGTGGTTTAAGGTAAGAGACTGATAATGTTGGCTCTCTAACTATTTTGAAAAGTGTAAAAGTGAGAAGGAGAAGTTCCTTCAGCCCCCAACATAATGCTAGTCCTGAAATGGGCTTTGGGCCTAGCCATTAACTCGGTAATTACCCATTAAGCCATTCAAAATAAGTGAAACTTCAAACGGCCATAACTCCCTAACAACAAGTCCCTTATTATGACTACTCTACGAAAAGAGAAACCATCGTTCTGATCTAATGGAAGTGGTTCGGATCTCAATTCAGCTCTTTCAAAATTTATAGGCCATATATATTTTTTTGGTTAAATTCGTTCGATGAAAATTCTAAGAATGAAAAAATGTCTCTAGTAGTCATTTCCTAAAATCATAGAATCATCTGACTTCATATAAAATAATATTAATATTCTACGACCCTTCGATATGTAGAACACGGGTCGTTACAACATAATATGTAGTTTATACAAAGTGAAAATAAACTCAAATAAATATCTCATAGCAAAAAAATAAACAATGCCTCGGCTCCATAGTGTTACGTAGTGAAATAAGCATTTTATCCATATATAATACAAGAAAATCCACTCTTACTCATCCTATGTAACATCCCGCCTTTTCGCACACTTTAAACCGACACACGTGCCAATTCAAAGCATACGCAAGGGCGGATTGTTATGGGGTAAATAAGAAAAAAAACAGAGAAGAAATAAAACAAAATAGAATCTCACAGCGGAAGGATAAAATATAATAATCAATATACAGTTCATGATAACTGTTTACAAAATATTTATTTTACTTATACAATGAATATCAGAGTTACACATACCAATACAATCAACGCAGCGGAAATTCAGAGTGTGGTGCGATACTATAAATAATATAATACAGATTCTTCGTCTTCGTCCTCCAAAGCTAAAATCTTCGATCCTGAAACGCTCGGACTGACCCGAGCGAATTTGAAAAGACAAAAACACTCGAGTCAGACTAAAAGATCTTATGTGAGTTAAATTAACAGAAATAAATATGAGTACAGTAACTCAAGAGATGTTCGGGATTTACATCTCCTAAGGATCCGTTAAACTATTTACTATGTAGTATATTGCGCTATTATAATAGTGTCTATTTATAAAATAAACTTACTTTTTAATAGCGTTAAGGGGTTACCCATATAGCCCTTAACACAAATAATGCCAATAGTCTATACAGTACCGTAATACCTCCTGATCGGGAAGCTACCAGAGGATACTCCATAGGTACGACACAAATAGAAACTCGTAGTAAAGGCTCGGTATGGTAGGTGACACGGCACAACTAGGCAATGCCAGGGTAGATATACCAATTGCTATCCAGGCTGGTGGAAACGCGTAGCCGCAGTTACCGCCCACCTCGGACTAACTCCCCAAAATCAAAATATAGAAGTGGCCACTGAATCAATCCAAAATCAAAGTATAATATCGAAGAGGAGGGTCCGATCAGAGGAATGACCTCATTGGCCTGAGAATCGCTCCTGTTTTAGCCACCTTATGCCAACTCACGGGAGTCGGGTCCACGTATTTACCTTACAGGAAACGTCGCCACCACCTACTTCATTCTGGAATCTCCACCGCATACACGGTTAGTCAAAGTGGTTTTCGGTATCGACAGAGAGTATGTCCATATCCGATCCCGGTCTCTTTGCCAACCCATCGTTATTATAACACCGCGGTCATTTAAAAATAGGTTATACTTTAAAAATCAGAATAAACATTCCATTTCATAACCATGAATACGATATCATTTCAAAACCCAAAACCATATTTTATCACTTATCCCAAATATAATTCTTTTCCAAAATCATAATGCTTTAACTTCATAACGTCTGAAAATCAAATATTTCAAAGCATAATATTTTGAAAATTATAATTTAAAACCATAACTTCTAAAACTTGAATGGTTTGAACATTCAACGGTGTATGAATTAAATGGTTTAACTTAAATGTTACTTTGTAAAGAAAATAGTTCTCATGGCTTTACAAATACATTTCTTTATTAAAGTCTAAACCAAAATTTATATTATCTCTCTCAAATTCCAAAACCACTTCAATTTATTTATATATACGTATATCCATTTTGAGTATCAATATTTCAAACTAAAGTTGGATTTTATGCTTTCAACAAATCAATTGTTCTATTAATTAGTCTTGAATATTCATATAAAATCCATAAATAATAAGACTTCAATTTCTAGTAATAAAATATATATATTTTTCCCAATTCAAATTATACTAGAATATTCATTTCAATTTATTTTGGGAAAAATACAATTATACATATCATGTCTTAAAATTTCCAAACTTAACATTTAAACATATGATATAAATTATTAAACTCCATTTTCTTAATTTTCTTCCATTTTTAATAAAGATTTTTATACACCTTTTAATTTCAAAATTTTCAACTTCATATGTATATATATATATATGGAAGAAAAATATTTATACAATATAAAATTTAAGATTATTATAAACCGTATTCCATCCAAACCATAGAAATCACATAAAAATAGTTATAGACCGCGGTGCCTGTATAAAATTTTCTATCCTATGGTCAAGTGATATGGATATTTATCATTTCAATCCACAATTTAAAAGATATAAAAATTTGCGGTTATATATCATTTCAAACCACAATCCCGAATGAAATGAAATATGCATGATAATTTTCAATTTAATGATATCCAATAAACATCCATTCATCAACATCATCCATCATCCAAATCGCAATCATCAATCAATATCAATCAATAACAATATTATTTTTGGTACTACATAACAGGTAATACTGGCAATTTTATTCAAATTAAATTTAACAGCTATTAATCTACAGTCTATATTCAGAAATAAATTATATAACTGTTAACTAGCAGTTCATATACAAACAAATAAATTTTAACTGTAAATTTATACGCAATAAATTAATTAAATTAACAGTTAAATTAAATAAATGCAATTCAACAGATATGAATAAAATAAACATGCCAAATACTCATAAATAAATTTCTATTCATTTCTAAAGTTAATTTAAACAAACATAAAAGCTTCTAGTAGTTGTGAGTGGGTTAAAACACTCACCTTTTGGATTTAAATCGAATTTAAATTCGATTTAAACCCAAAAATTTGCCCTTCTCGGAATTCGTCCAAACCAGCGTCATCAAATCCGGAATTAAATTACGATCCTAATAAAAGAAATTTCGTGTGAATCCGACTTCGTATGAGAACGAAAATGATGATTGAATTCAAAATTGAAAATAAATAAAACGACACACATTCATCACTTACAAATATATGTGCCACGTCACTCCTTCTATTCCCAGAAACGCACGCGGCCCCCTTCCAGAAACCCTAATCGAAGATCTACGACGATCTAACCGTTGAATCGACGCAAAAACCATATAGATGCGATCCCCATCGTCCACTCTACAAAACCCAGAAAAGGTTTGACGATCCGACGAAGTTTGCGACGACGATGATGAATGGTCACGGACTGTTTGAATTAATTCTGGTCAAACGAATGTTCAAAACAGAAAACGAATTGCACCAGTAGATTACGTGCCTCGAGAACATTAACATGTATTTTTTTTGTGGAATTTTTCTGAAGTGTTTGCATTTTCATTGAAATTTGGATTTAAGTAGATCTAGGTTTTGCAACCATTTGAGGAGGAGAAGGAGATGAAGAAATGAATATACAGCAAATGACAATAGGATGGAGCTAGGGTTTATAACTGTATATATATATTAAATTTCCAAAATTTGATTAAATTTACTTTCCATTATTTATTGTCAATTAGATTGATTTATCATTGGATTCATATTTCAATATGTAAATATCCCCAATTTCATTTGCACCTATATTTACATGGTTTCTAAATATTAAATTTCAAATATTACTTCATTTAACGTTACGTATTTATTATTTATTACTTGCTGCAGTTGATTATCAATTATACTTAATATACTAAATAGATGGTAAATTTTGAATACTTGTTATCATTAACGTTTTATTTCCACTTACAAAATAAATGAAATTATTACATAAACTCCCTTAATTAAGTCAACCATTATCTTATATAACTTAACTGGTAATATATATACCCAATTGCCCTAATTGGTTTATAGTTATCAGCTAAATACATACTAACTTGTAAATAAATTCGTTTAATTGCAAATGGATCTGATCAAATTTAATAGATTGAATAGATGGGTAAGCAAATAATAAATTTTCCTTTTTGTCAAATTCAAACCCATTCCTACTTAATTATCAATTACAATTTATTACGAAACATTGATTTTATGCAGTTACCTTTTATTTGCGTAGTATTACATCAATTCCTATAACCTTGGATTCATTCCCAATTCACCAAATTCAATTAATTACGCTTTACAAATGTGTTTCCAATATATAGGTATTGCCCAAGTTAAATTTATTAGCTAACTCATATTAATAAACAAATGACTTATATGAATGATTAAAATTTTCAATTATCTCACTTTACTCCTAAACTTCTGTTATTTAATAATTATTGCTTAGAACCTGATTTTAATCTTCCCATTATCTATTTAATTCCTTCTAGAATCATAGCTAATATTTGTCATCCCTTCATTACCCAAATGTTCTTATCCCATCAAATTTTAAGTTATCGAAATATTAAATGTCAATTTCTTTAATTGCACTAAATTTATCTATTAAAGGTTGCACTTAACCCAAATACATAAAACTTGCCCAATTTCTCCTTAAATCAATAACCTTCATATACAAATATGTTTATCATAAATTTTATCTACTCTTCCTTTTTAGGTAATGTCCTATATATTAGATTTCCTTGTAATTTGCAATAAATCATACTCGTAGTTATATCACATTAAATGAATAAATAAGTGTTGACTCTATTCTTTTGATTCAACATTGGTTTACGTTATATTTCATAAATATTTCTACATACATCAGGATTTTTAAAAATGGTTGTAACGTGAAATCTCGTCTACTTCCCATTTTATATTTAAGGCTTCTAAAACCGATTCATATCATTTCTCTAGTCCAAATTTTATTAATATAACCTTAAATTTAATTTATTCCTATCGATGTAATGGTTAAACACAAATTTCACTTATTTGCAATAAATCCACAAATTGGATTTCAAATTTTCAAATAAATAAATAAATTTTAGTTTATCACTTCTTAAATACCCAAACGTCAATGCCTTAATTTAAACTGCATTTATTACATTTTATAAAAATCCTCCATCTTAACTGACAAATCAAAACTACCCTAACTACACAAATCATCGTATTATAAAGATATTTACACTATCCTCCATTTATTACCTTAATTTATTTAAGGTAACCTTAAATTAATATCTATTGCAATGATTGCAAATTATTATTCCCCCATTCCTTTTTAATTTCAATAACGCCAAATTTAACCGTTATATTCTCTTTATTTATGCGATAAATGCAATTATTGAATCTAATACTCCATTTAATTAATAGATCCTGCTTCCTAGAATCTATATCAACAATAGGTCAAATATATACATAGAATTAGCCTTAACTTCACCTAAAAGAATTAGCTATTTCAACTACCGCACAAAACTACGCTACTGCACTATTTAATCAAATAAATTAATTGAACTTAAATCAGCATAAAGGTTATAAAATTATAAATGTAATCTTAATAAATTCATTTATTGATTTAGACTCTTTCTATACAGTAATTAACCTATTTGTGGGTATAAATAACTTTGGAATTATATTACATCTCATTAGTGCGCGTTTTATTTCCTATAACTTCTCCTTATTTAACTATACCCATTAACAACCAAAAAAAATTAAATTAGCTTTATTTCAATCTATTTCCCTTCTTAACTAAATAAAATAAATGGTTAACCTAAACACTTGTTATCCTTTGATATATTCAAATTCACTTCCAACATTTATTAACAAAATGTTGCCATAGGTTTAGATTTACATAAATAAATTATATGAATAGGTAGAAAAATTGGTAATCCGCAAATGCCCAATATACACGCATTAATTACTACCTATTGTTAGAATCCATTTATTAATTTACTAGTTAATAACGGTCTTTTTATTTCTATTTACTACCAAACTCTCTATTTTATTATAGTTCCAATATATTAATACTTAGACACATCAAGTGCTAGCCCTTTTGTTATTTATATTAAATTGGGTATGCACAAATAAGTTGTTAATTAACTATTTCTACAAAATTATATTCATACATTCAGTTCCATATCTTATAGGGTTAAATTCTAATTACTTATGCTTAATCTATCAATTTAATACTCTATTCAAACATGCATTTAAATTCTTTTTATTCTAAATAAATTTTATTAAGTGTTGACATCCACTAATAGCATTCACCTTTATTACAACCAAAGGTGACATCTTCACTACTGATTTTATATTAATGAATCTCATTTTAGTTAATATTTTTTATTAATATTCTCAATTCAACATTTATTGATTTCTTAAAATTTACTTTTAACAAAAAGTGACAAATTACATTATCCAAATCTATTGTCATAAAATTTTATTGTTACACTAGGTTACAACTACTATACCAAATTTCTACATTTATTCTTAAACAAATTAGAAATTATATTAATTTAATTTATTAAATATTATTAATTTAACGAGTCGTTACAATCTCCCCCACTCAAAACTGTTCGTCCCCGAAAAGGAAAAAGAAGGGAGAAGGAAGAATAAAACAGTACATCTTATTCCAAATATTAACTTATAACAATAATTTACTAAATTTATTTTCTTAAATAAAATATACCTGTTTATAATCATTATATTATTTTATACTTAATTATTAAAGTTGGGAAAATATTTTCACAAAATTCTAAGTCCAAAATTTACGGAAAATTTTGGCAGAGTCTCCTTTGTACGGAGAGACTCTGGAGAAAATATAATATCAAAATATACAAATATATTACATATATTATCAAAATATTATATCCCAACACGGGAAAAATAGCGCTTTAAACGAAATCCGAAAACGTACCTATTTGTCGGGCAATATACGCTTATTATTATGGAACCAAAAGCAGTAGCAGTTGCTTCCATCACCTATATTCACTTATATAATCTAAAAGGTTAAATATTTATTTTAAAGTGAACTATTCAAGTGGATTCAATCATTAATCAACCAAACAATTCAACAACCATCAACCTTACAAACAACATACATACACAAACAAAGCAACCATTTAATCCATCAAACAAATTGTTGTTTGGGTTCAAACTTGAAATTTGTATGAAATGAAATTAACTATCAAGTGCATCCTTTACTCAACAGTCTTAGATGGAACAAAGGTAGATACTTATTCATTTAACCACTTCAAATTTCTTACCCAACAACATAAATCAAACAACACAATTCAAACCAACACCCAAATTTATTTATTATACATTTATCTCATGCTTCAATGGTTTGATTTTCTTTCTTTCATTTATGGAGTGATTTCTTTATTTCTTACAAATTTTCATTTTCCATTTATCACAAAATTCATTATATTTGTATTCCAATTTATTTACTAAAGTTTCTATCATCTACTTATACTACTTACCTTTACTTATAGTAAAATTTCCAATTTAACTTAAGTCCACACAATTAATTCTCATTAATAATAGCAAATTAATAGAATACCTTTATTACCTTACTCTTCACTTGTAAGATTTCCCCTTACATTTTCCTACTAACATTGCAACTTTTTATTATATGGTAAGTTATGTATGTTTTAAGAATGTAAGTGAAAATTTACAAGTTTCTTCTCCATTCCTTTAATTAATATATATTTGTTTTATAAATTACAATTTCGACTTACCCTTAATTTCATTCATTTACTTAATGTTTACGTTCCTATTATATTTATTTACAATAACCCTCTAATTCCACTTAATTTATTAACCTTATAACCTGCATTCCTATAAGTGAAAGATTTTACTCATTCATTAACTATGGATTGCAGTCATTTATATTTTTCCTACTTTCCATTATATTAGAATAGGGGGAATTAAAGCATACTTAAGTTAATAACCCTACAATCAAACTTTATAAATTAAGGAATTTCATTTTTACTTTCTTAAGGTTAAAATCACCTATTAATAATACAACCTTTAATTTTAGTAAAATTCCAATCATCACTTAAGTTAATACCATTAAATTCTTATTTATAACAGTAATTTATTGAATACTTCATTTTTTTCCAAAATTCTACTTGCATAATATTCTATTCCACTCTTAATTTACATTTCAACTTTTTATACTTGGTAAGTTATTTATGTTAAAGAAAAAGCAAAAGAACTTATACAAGTTTAATCTCAACCCTTTTAATTCATTGAATACTTAACCTTTATTTCACTAACCTAAATTTTTTTTTTTACAACTAATTAATGGAAATTCAAGAATTAAAACCGGGTCAAATTCCAAAATTACTTTAAAATAATAGATAATTAATTTCTTACAACTTTTATATCTCTAATTACCTTTAAACAATTAAAATTTTAAATAATTTCAAAACAAATATGCAGTAGAGTTTACTACGGTGGCCTTTCCCTTCGAAACTCGAAAATGAAAGTCGATGATGCAGCCGTCATCACCGGATATATTTTCCAACGACAGAGAGGAAAGTACAAAATTTATTTTCTCCAAAATCTTCTTTAAAACAATTCTTCCGAATTATACTAAATATTTATATAATAAAATACTTATAAACCAAATTATTATATTTCATAAATCCTTTGAAAGCAAATTTTCAAAATCCCGGACTTAAGTTCTAAAATCTCCAATTTGATTTATTATAATTTCAACTTAGCTTCAATTATTATAAATATTTTTATTTCCTAACACCCAATCTATAGCAACCAAATATATACATAATATCATTTAAAACTTTATTTTATATATAGAAAATATAATAGGCAAAATTATTTCATTCACCTATATTAAAACGGATATTATGTCGGTCTGTCCTATAAAGTGTTTAGAAATCCCTATTGATGACATAGCGTCCCATGCATCAACCAGAATTTATAAATACAAAGCGAAACAGGTCAACACAATATCAAAATCCTTTTATAACACTAACAAATACGCTCTCTCATATATATACACTCAGCGACTCCCATAGGATATTTCTATCCTATTAACAAAGAGTCAAACCCCACAAAGCCAAGGTTTATCGCTAAACCAAAGCTCTGATACCAACTGTAACATCCCGCCTTTTCGCACACTTTAAACCGACACACGTGCCAATTCAAAGCATATGCAAGGGCGGATTGTTATGGGGTAAATAAGAAAAAAAACAGAGAAGAAATAAAACAAAATAGAATCTCACAGCGGAAGGATAAAATATAATAATCAATATACAGTTCATGATAACTGTTTACAAAATATTTATTTTACTTATACAATGAATATCAGAGTTACACATACCAATACAATCAATGCAGCAGAAATTTAGAGTGTGGTGCGATACTATAAATAATATAATACGGATTCTTCGTCTTCGTCCTCCAAAGCTAAAATCTTCGATCCTGAAACGCTCGGACTGACCCGAGCGAATTTGAAAAGACAAAAACACTCGAGTCAGACTAAAAGATCTTATGTGAGTTAAATTAACAGAAATAAATATGAGTACAGTAACTCAAGAGATGTTCGAGATTTACATCTCCTAAGGATCCGTTAAACTATTTACTATGTAGTATATTGCGCTATTATAATAGTGTCTATTTATAAAATAAACTTACCTTTTAATAGCGTTAAGGGGTTACCCATATAGCCCTTAACACAAATAATGCCAATAGTCTATACAATACCGTAATACCTCCTGATCGGGAAGCTACCAGAGGATACTCCATAGGTACGACACAAATAGAAACTCGTAGTAAAGGCTCGGTATGGTAGGTGACACGGCACAACTAGGCAATGCCGGGGTAGATATACCAATTGCTATCCAGGCTGGTGGAAACGCGTAGCCGCAGTTACCGCCCACCTCGGACTAACTCCCCAAAATCAAAATATAGAAGTGGCCACTGAATCAATCCAAAATCAAAGTATAATATCGAAGAGGAGGGTCCGATCAGAGGAATGACCTCATTGGCCTGAGAATCGCTCCTGTTTTAGCCACCTTATGCCAACTCACGGGAGTCGGGTCCACGTATTTACCTTACAGGAAACGTCGCCACCACCTACTTCATTCTGGAATCTCCACCGCATACACGGTTAGTCAAAGTGGTTTTCGGTATCGACAGAGAGTATGTCCATATCCGATCCCGGTCTCTTTGCCAACCCATCGTTATTATAACACCGCGGTCATTTAAAAATAGGTTATACTTTAAAAATCAGAATAAACATTCCATTTCATAACCATGAATACGACATCATTTCAAAACCCAAAACCATATTTTATCACTTATCCCAAATATAATTCTTTTCCAAAATCATAATGCTTTAACTTCATAACGTCTGAAAATCAAATATTTCAAAGCATAATATTTTGAAAATCATAATTTAAAACCATAACTTCTAAAACTTGAATGGTTTGGACATTCAACGGTGTATGAATTAAATGGTTTAACTTAAATGTTACTTTGTAAAGAAAATAGTTCTCATGGCTCTACAAATACATTTCTTTATTAAAGTCTAAACCAAAATTTATATTATCTCTCTCAAATTCCAAAACCACTTCAATTTATTTATATATACGTATATCCATTTTGAGTATCAATATTTCAAACTAAAGTTGGATTTTATGCTTTCAACAAATCAATTGTTCTATTAATTAGTCTTGAATATTCATATAAAATCCATAAATAATAAGACTTCAATTTCTAGTAATAAAATATATATATATTTCCCAATTCAAATTATACTAGAATATTCATTTCAATTTATTTTGGGAAAAATACAATTATACATATCATATCTTAAAGTTTCCAAACTTAACATTTAAACATATGATATAAATTATTAAACTCCATTTTCTTAATTTTCTTCCATTTTTAATAAAGATTTTTATACACCTTTTAATTTCAAAATTTTCAACTTCATATGTATATATATATGGAAGAAAAATATTTATACAATATAAAATTTAAGATTATTATAAACCGTATTCCATCCAAACCATAGAAATCACATAAAAATAGTTATAGACCGCGGTGCCTGTATAAAATTTTCTATCCTACGGTCAAGTGATACGGATATTTATCATTTCAATCCGCAATTTAAAAGATATAAAAATTTGCGGTTATATATCATTTCAAACCACAATCCCGAATGAAATGAAATATGCATGATAATTTGCAATTTAATGATATCCAATAAACATCCATTCATCAACGTCATCCATCATCCAAATCGCAATCATCAATCAATATCAATCAATAAGAATATTATTTTTGGTACTACATAACAGGTAATACTGGCAATTTTATTCAAATTAAATTTAACAGCTATTAATCTACAGTCTATATTCAGAAATAAATTATATAACTGTTAACTAGCAGTTCATATACAAACAAATAAATTTTAACTGTAAATTTATACGCAATAAATTAATTAAATTAACAGTTAAATTAAATAAATGCAATTCAACAGATATGAATAAAATAAACATGCCAAATACTCATAAATAAATTTCTATTCATTTCTAAAATTAATTTAAACAAACATAAAAGCTTCTAGTAGTTGTGAGTGGGTTAAAACACTCACCTTTTGGATTTAAATCGAATTTAAATTCGATTTAAACCCAAAAATTTGCCCTTCTCGGAATTCGTCCAAACCAGCATCATCAAATCCGAAATTAAATTACGATCCTAACAAAAGAAATTTCGTGTGAACCCGACTTCGTATGAGAAAGTTATGGCGAAAATGATGATTAAATTCAAAATTGAAAATAAATAAAACGACACACATTCATCACTTACAAATATATGTGCCACGTCACTCCTTCTATTCCCAGAAACGCACGCGGCCCCCTTCCAGAAACCCTAATCGAAGATCTACGACGATCTAACCGTTGAATCGACACAAAAACCATATAGACGCGATCCCCATCGTCCACTCTACAAAACCCAGAAAAGGTTTGACGATCCGACGAAGTTTGCGACGACGATAATGAATGGTCACGGACTGTTTGAATTAATTCTGGTCAAATGAATGTTCAAAACAGAAAACGAATTGCACCAGTAGATTACGTGCCTCGAGAACATTAACATATATTTATTTTGTGGAATTTTTCTGAAGTGTTTGCATTTTCATTGAAATTTGGATTGAAGTAGATCTAGGTTTTGCAACCATTCGAGGAGGAGAAGGAGATGAAGAAATGAATATACAGCAAATGACAATAGGATGGAGCTAGGGTTTATAACTGTATATATATATATTAAATTTCCAAAATTTAATTAAATTTACTTTCCATTATTTATTGTCAATTAGATTGATTTATCATTGGATTCATATTTCAATATGTAAATATCCCCAATTTCATTTGCACTTATATTTACATGGTTTCTAAATATTAAATTTCAAATATTACTTCATTTAACGTTACGTATTTATTATTTATTACTTGCTGCAGTTGATTATCAATTATACTTAATATACTAAATAGATGGTAAATTTTGAATACTTGTTATCATTAACGTTTTATTTCCACTTACAAAATAAATGAAATTATTACATAAACTCCCTTAATTAAGTCAACCATTATCTTATATAACTTAACTGGTAATATATATACCCAATTGCCCTAATTGGTTTATAGTTATCAGCTAAATACATACTAACTTGTAAATAAATTCGTTTAATTGCAAATGGATCTGATCAAATTTAATAGATTGAATAGATGGGTAAGCAAATAATAAATTTTCCTTTTTGTCAAATTCAAACCCATTCCTACTTAATTATCAATTACAATTTATTACGAAACATTGATTTTATGCAGTTACCTTTTATTTGCGTAGTATTACATCAATTCCTATAACCTTGGATTCATTCCCAATTCACCAAATTCAATTAATTACACTTTACAAATGTGTTTCCAATATATAGGTATTGCCCAAGTTAAATTTATTAGCTAACTCATATTAATAAACAAATGACTTATATGAATGATTAAAATTTTCAATTATCTCACCTTACTCCTAAACTTCTGTTATTTAATAATTATTGCTTAGAACCTGATTTTAATCTTCCCATTATCTATTTAATTCCTTCTAGAATCATAGCTAATATTTGTCATCCCTTCATTACCCAAATGTTCTTATCCCATCAAATTTTAAGTTATCGAAATATTAAATGTCAATTTCTTTAATTGCACTAAATTTATCTATTAAAGGTTGCACTTAACCCAAATACATAAAACTTGCCCAATTTCTCCTTAAATCAATAACCTTCATATACAAATATGTTTATCATAAATTTTATCTACTCTTCCTTTTTAGGTAATGTCCTATATATTAGATTTCCATGTAATTTGCAATAAATCATACTCGTAGTTATATCACATTAAATGAATAAATAAGTGTTGACTCTATTCTTTTGATTCAACATTGGTTTACGTTATATTTCATAAATATTTCTACATACATCAGGATTTTTAAAAATGGTTGTAACGTGAAATCTCGTCTACTTCCCATTTTATATTTAAGGCTTCTAAAACTGATTCATATCATTTCTCTAGTCCAAATTTTATTAATATAACCTTAAATTTAATTTATTCCTATCGATGTAATGGTTAAACACAAATTTCACTTATTTGCAATAAATCCACAAATTGGATTTCAAATTTTCAAATAAATAAATAAATTTTAGTTTATCACTTCTTAAATACCCAAACGTCAATGCCTTAATTTAAACTGCATTTATTACATTTTATAAAAATCCTCCATCTTAAGTGACAAATCAAAACTACCCTAACTACACAAATCATCGTATTATAAAGATATTTACACTATCCTCCATTTATTACCTTAATTTATTTAAGGTAACCTTAAATTAATATCTATTGCAATGATTTCAAATTATTATTCCCCCATTCCTTTTTAATTTCAATAACGCCAAATTTAACCGTTATATTCTCTTTATTTATGCGATAAATGCAATTATTGAATCTAATACTCCATTTAATTAATAGATCCTGCTTCCTAGAATCTATATCAACAATATGTCAAATATATACATAGAATTAGCCTTAACTTCACCTAAAAGAATTAGCTATTTCAACTACCGTACAAAACTACGCTACTGCACTATTTAATCAAATAAATTAATTGAACTTAAATCAGCATAAAGGTTATAAAATTATAAATGTAATCTTAATAAATTCATTTATTGATTTAGACTCTTTCTATACAGTAATTAACCTATTTGTGGGTATAAATAACTTTGGAATTATATTACATCTCATTAGTGCGCGTTTTATTTCCTATAACTTCTCCTTATTTAACTATACCCATTAACAACCAAAAAAAATTAAATTAGCTTTATTTCAATCTATTTCCCTTCTTAACTAAATAAAATAAATGGTTAACCTAAACACTTGTTATCCTTTGATATATTCAAATTCACTTCCAAAATTTATTAACAAAATGTTGCCATAGGTTTAGATTTACATAAATAAATTATATGAAAAGGTAGAAAAATTGGTAATCCGCAAATGCCCAATATACACGCATTAATTACTACCTATTGTTAGAATCCATTTATTAATTTACTAGTTAATAACGGTCTTTTTATTTCTATTTACTACCAAACTCTCTATTTTATTATAGTTCCAATATATTAATACTTAGGCACATCAAGTGCTAGCCCTTTTGTTATTTATATTAAATTGGGTATGCACAAATAAGTTGTTAATTAACTATTTCTACAAAATTATATTCATACATTCAGTTCCATATCTTATAGGGTTAAATTCTAATTACTTACGCTTAATCTATCAATTTAATACCCTATTCAAACATGCATTTAAATTCTTTTTATTCTAAATAAATTTTATTAAGTGTTGACATCCACTAATAGCATTCACCTTTATTACAACCAAAGGTGACATCTTCACTACTGATTTTATATTAATGAATCTCATTTTAGTTAATATTTTTTATTAATATTCTCAATTCAACATTTATTGATTTCTTAAAATTTACTTTTAACAAAAAGTGACAAATTACATTATCCAAATCTATTGTCATAAAATTTTATTGTTACACTAGGTTACAACTACTATACCAAATTTCTACATTTATTCTTAAACAAATTAGAAATTATATTAATTTAATTTATTAAATATTATTAATTTAACGGGTCGTTACATCCTATGCACAGCCATCGTATACACCTAGATCTGCTATCTAGTCTACTCATTTAAGAGTACCCGAGATAATAAGTAGCAAAGTATAAAATTTCGAGTCAGACAACAGTCTTGTGTGAGCAATAAGAAATCTCAGAATAATATACAAGTCAATATAGTAAGGAACAAGGGTATATGAACCATACTTGACATATTCCTACAACTAAAGAGTTAGAACATATCACCATATGTGCTACACTATTTTCATTATAGGGATATACCGCACTAGGTATAATATGGTTGTTGGGGTACCTAATATGGTATACCTACACAACAAGACATCCATGATAAACTATAACAATCAAACCAATAGCAGAAGCAACCATAATATGCGATAACGACCATAACCCAAGTCTTACTTCACTACTTCCCTCACTTGGGTCTCATATCATCTGACCATCACCAAGGTCTTGCATCTCCACTAAGATGCCTCCAAAATCTTGATAACTCTTTAGACTATCACCAAGGTCGCGACACACCATATTGCTACTGGATCCTAATGTTCGATCTCGCGAAGGTACTTCTATCACCAAGGCAAGCTAGACCATCACCAAGGTACAGGGTACGTAGGTGAGCATCCTCATATACCTTTCCCTATGAAAAACTTTCTGCATCTAGAGTTGTTACTATCTTCCTTGCACATGACTCAGTGTCGAAGCACACTACATCCCGTAATATCTCTATCCATTGAACGTGCCTCCTCAAATATCATCAAGTCCACATACACTTCCCATTAAAAGTAATCAACCAAATCCATCTGCCTATTGATATACCAAAGCTCGAAACATGTCTAGACATCTATCACCACCCGTAAAGTCATCCCATCAAAGTCTCAAAAACATAATCCCTTATCGTACCTCTTCAAGGACATCGAACCCTAACCAAACAAACAAACACCTTCTGCACGACCTGTAGGGTATGATCTCCCCCTCCAAGGAGTTTGACCTTCATTGGCCTCAAATATTCATGTTGGTAAGACTAGTAGGGCTTGGTACCGAGATGCTTTCCTTTACCAAAACTTAGCCAAATTTTGGTTAAGTACTTCTTGCTAATCCCTTCTCATACCCTACTTGCTTGGAGTCCAAATCCACCACACATCAACACCAAACCACCTAAGGTTCTTCCTCTACCAAGAAAAGTGCTCGGTACCGAACAGAAGTGGTCGGTACGAATCACCTTACTTAGCCAATTTTCTACCACTTGACTCATGGACCTCTTCCAATCCTCCACTATTAGCCTTCCCTAAAGTCCCCAAGTCCAAGTCTCGAAGCATTGCTCGAAGTCCGTCTCCACCAAGCTAATTCTCCACTGACAAAATCTGCTCGTTGCGAGTTGAATTACTCCACCTAATTTTCCTACAACTTGAACCATAGGCTCCTCACATGCTCCAGAGCTCTCCTCCAATTTTCATTCAATTCCGAACACTTTTGCCTTCGATTTTCCCAAATTGACAGCCATATCCAAATTACGCTACAAAGCACTAACAAACACATCAAACTATCCGAGAGTAAACATCAACCACAAACATCCAGACAACATTTATAAACATACTATTAAGATTGATTTAGGGTTTAAAAATATTTTAACATAGAAATCATCTTAAGAAAAACATTTTTTAACTATGTAAACAAGTATAGTATAATAAGAGGTATAGATCACTCACATAATACCTAAATTACCAACTTTATTGCTAAGATCAAAAATTGACATCAAGAAAACGAATCCCAAAGCATCAAAATGATAGACCTACGATTTCCTTTGCTAATCACCCTTCTAATTACATTTTAGGCTAAGATTAGTTTGGAAAAGACGGGTTTATTGATGAAATCTAGATTAATGGTGGCTTACAAATATTTTGCAAAAGTGGAAAATGATTTGGAGTAGTCCCATCAGCCTCGATTAGGCACAATTACCAAAATTAGCTAGTGGGCTTAGGTTTGGGCTAATTAATTACTCATTAACATTGGCCAACAATAGTCAAAACTTTATATAGTCAAAATTTTGAAACAGTAAGTCCATTTTACGGTTATGACCACTCTATGGAATAAGAAACCATTATTTGAAAGCAATGGAAGTGGTATTAGATCCTATCTCGGCTCCTATTAAAAGTTATAGTCTATACAAGATTTTATGGGCCAAAATGGTTGCATAGAAATTTGAAAAATCTCATAGATGTGGAATGTGTACTTAAGAGTCATTTACCTAAATATCAAAATTGTACGAGCTCATATGAATTAAAAAATAATATTTTATGATCCTTTGATACATAAAATATGGATCGTTGCACATCGCAAGTCAAAATAATTAAGTCATCGAAAGATAAATTCATCGCAATTCGATGTGAACAAGCTATCATGTGTTGAAAAAGAAAAAAGCTATAGTAATTTGGGTGTGAAAGAGCCATCACATAATAAAGATTGAAATCATCGCATGTTAATAGGGATGAACCATCGCATGTTGAAGGTAGAAGAGCCATCGTGAGTTAAAATCATCGCATGCCAATGAGATTGAAGCCGTCGTATGATAAAGATGAAAGAGTCATCACAAGTTGAGTTATCGAAGCTACATAGGTTGATGAATTCAAGCTACAACGAGTCGTAAAGGATGAGCTATCATAAGTTGATATTACATCCATCGTAAGTTAATAGCATTGAAGCACGTTGGAGGTTGATAGTAATGAGTTATCACATATTGAGGATATCAAAGCTATTGCGTGTTAAAAGAAGTACCATGCATGCTGGAAAAACATCCATCATCAAGCCATATGGCGATCACCAATTGAATCAATCATTCTACATCATAAACAAATTAAACGGAAATCATATCACATGTCCAATAGATACCACATGCCAAAGATCCAAAGGCTCGATTCTTCTATAAATAGGTATATGCCCCTACTAAGCTAGGGCGAATTCCGAACTAGTCATCTTTCTCATTTCATTTTCTAACTTTCAAACTTGTAAAGCTTGAATTTGAGACATTAATGCCCGCTAAGGTCAAACTATAATCGAAATTTTGTAATAAAGAACTTTGACATTTATCTATTTTCATATTGACTTTCTTAACTATTGGACTATAATTATGCTTTCCTAAGGACTCGCAACCTTGCCAAAGCATACTTGAACTTTCCCTGTAGCATGTAAATTAAACATAAATTAGACCCAACTTTTGGACTAACAAGGTACCCATGCGTCAATCAGTATATTATTTTATCGAGCACAAGTTCAATCGTTTGTAGATCATTTGAGTGAAATCCAATTTCTAATCTTTACTAAGCTACTTTTTATCAAAATAATATTTATTAAGATATAGCTTATGACAATATTTTGTGCATTTTTTCATTATTAGTGTTTCACTAAGATATCTAGAATGTGGTCAATATTAAATACTCTACTGATATCGCCAGTTAAAATGAGTTGTCCAAAAAGCTTAAATATAGAATACCATGCCTTTTTAGTTAACATTTAATTAGTAATATTTATTAAATATAACTTTTACAAATATCAGGAGACCCACGTGATGGTCGTCCAGAGTGAGTATGGAGCAAGATAGTGAGTTTGGAGATAGCATATTGTTGTTGGGAAATATGCAGTTGATGTCAAACGAGATAGAGACTAAGACAATGGTTTGGGACTGGATTCAATTCATATGGTGAATTTTACTGAGTTATTACATCGTTTTGAGACATGACGACTAGGGTATTGAGTTATAGGTTCCATAAGATATCTCAAATATAAAGTAAGTATGTATCCCTTAGCTACAATTTTACTGTTGGATACTTATAAATCGTTTGAAAAACAAGGCGTGGTTATTTTGGTTGTGTGTTTGGCAACACCGATCCGGATATAGAAGACGTTCTTTCTCGGTAATTAAGCAAATAAACCTTAGGAAACTTTGTAGTAAAATGTGATCGACCTCGAGCTATTTTTCATATGTCCTCTTGTTACACAAATGATTACGCACGTGTATATCGGTTCAAGTTCGATACAATTATAGACGATGCATGATACGTTGATGCTTCATGGCATTGGTCTTACATTACTGACTACACTTAAAGGGTCTTGGCCTTATAGGAAGACCCAAGACCCACTAACTTGGTGTGTGATAGTTGAGTCAAGATCGTTGTCATGATGATACGTACATGTTAGACTTATCATATTGCATATCACTATAGTAGAAAAGTTCTAGCACGTTGGATGTAGTTGAAGATGTAGGTCGAGATATGATTTTATTAGATCGGGTACTACCAGGGACGTAACCACTATATTGGTCGGGTAGGCAGCTGCCCAACTCAAAAAAAAGTGTTAATTCAGCCTAAAAATCCAATCGTAGATTCACGTAAATCTTCGATATTTCATCTTAATGTCGTATTTTCAATTTTAAGATCGTTCGATTATCGCAGGCATCATGACATCTTTCCACATTGTAGCTTCTTGATAGTCCTTACCCAATCTTCAAAGGAATCAAAACCCTAGCATAAGCACAATCCATGAGCATGGAACACAATTGAAAATGATTGCGCTCTAAAATTAGCATTGCACCTGAACTGTTGCACTTCTTCTACATTTGATTTCGTCTATCGCAATGGATTTAGTTAAGCAGTTTACTTAATATTCCAATTTTATTTTTAAAATTTGTGATACATCAATTCACTCTTTCTTGCTGTGAGACCTATGGTTGTGAAGTAGATAAGTATGATCCTACTAATATTCTTGGTGAGATTAAATAACCGAAGATGGATATGAAGATGGGTATTTTAAATAATTGAAAATTAAGAGCTAACTTTTTTATTTTATGGTTTCATAACTTCGCTTATATCCTATTGTTTAGTGATGATTTAGTACTACATCAAATTTAGCGTTAATCGAAAATTTTCCATATCAGCCTGTCATTGTAGTTTGTATGTAAAGACGTTGATATGTTTTGCCAAAGCCATTCATACTAGTGCAATTTATTTGAAATTTTATAATATTATGTGCGTAGCCAAAATAATATATACTAAAGAAAACTAGTTAAACCTTAAATCGTTTCACAAAACATTTCAATATCTACATTATTACGTCCACTGCAACTCGAAATCCTGGTTACGTCACCGAATACTACCATTTGGTATTATTGATTATTGATGAAACAATAATATATTGATAATTATGCAGATTAGTGATATTTCCTTTTCACAAGACTAGATTTCTGAACCTTTATTTCTTTTCTTTTGTTATCTATTTTTCGAGTAGGTTGACTAGAGATGGAAATTTCTACCAGCTGCAGACGTATAATAGATCCAGGAGGCTGTAACATCCAATATTTTAAAGTTCTATAATATGATATTAGATTAATAATAATAATAATTTATTAAATGATAAATTAAGAAAATTTAGTTAAAAGAATTACTCAACGAGAATTTAATTAATTAAGTGTTGGGCACTTAAATATGTTTAATTGAATGGACCAAGGGTAATTAATAATTAAATTCATTAATAAAGTTTAGGAGAACAAAATCAATCATTGTTTTGGTGAGGGGATTTCTTGGTCTTTGTTGTCTAGATTCAGATGCATCACTATTTGGTTTTATTTGATTGATTTTACATCGAAAGGTGAGTGGTTAATAATCTGTTTCTGATGATCTTTCTTTGAGCAATGATTACATTCACCCATCTTTTCTGCACTCCGGTCTTCTTCTTACTAGCCTTAAACTTACACTTCCTCTTCCTTACAATAGTAAATTTTCAATTGCAAGTCCAAAGTGCAGCGATTTTATGGAGTATATGTTATAATTTTCTTTAGGGAATTAAATAATTTTTAATATGCATGGAAAGCAAGTAATGACTCTTAAAATGAAACTTTTTTGCATGAAATATTTGTAAACGGTAATTGCTAACCGTCTTTTACTATTATCAACTGGATGTATTAGTCGACGAATTGCTCCGATTGATAGCGGTATGACATTTCTACTAATATATAGATCAGTATGGTACATAATTTTAAATATAGTTAGTGGTACGGATCAGCCGTGAAATTTCAAAAATATCCTTACATGCAAGCAAGCGATCAAAGAGTTCGACTCGCACCGTGAACAAAAATTAACATATATTTTCAAGTTGAAATTTCAAAACATAAACAAATTTACAAGTTCAAATCTTAATCCAACAAAAAAATTACATTATTTTCTTTAAATTTTTCAGTTTGTTTTTATTAAACTACATAGAGATTTCAAATTTAATCATTTAGTAAGGGGCCTTATATGCACGTGTAGGTGTCAAAAAATCTCGTGTCAATTATTGGGTTATGTTCTAAGTTGGTTTGTCATTTGAATGGTGTTGAATTCGGGTTGAAATCACTTAGGTCTATTTACAGTGTTCCCATGGACCATTTCAATCTTCACCGCAAATTCCATATTTTCTTTTACTTTGATTGATTAAAATACAATAATTATGTGGTGGAGATTCATTTGGTCCACCGGAATTTCGAATAATAGAACAGGGTGATTATTTTTTATTGAATTCTGAATGCAAGTCTAATCGGGACAAGTGAAACTCAGTATTGGTTTGACAAGAGTTTGAAACTTGTAGGAAGATTCCACTTGATTTATTTGGGTCTGTTTCTTCAAATTCTGTTGAACAAAATTCAAAACTTAGTAGCATCATATTCGAGGGAGTAGCTGCATGTTCCAGGTTTCACTCGGCATGTAGTATGTACCACACAGATATACAAGAGAAATTTACCATAGTCAACTACCATATGAGACCTATCACTAATTTATTCCTTGCAGCGATATATTGAAAGAAGATTGAAACCAAACCTGTGCACTCGACTTAATTTTTGCCATATTTTAAATACAGTTTCCTTGAAATGCATGCAGACTGCAACCAGTCAGCAAATAAACAAACAACATCAAGCACAATTAGAGCATGCAAACTCTAAAAGCACGAGCCTTCCAAAAATTTCAACAAAGTATAATGTTCGCAGCCAGTCAATTTTCGAGTCCCTAACAGACGCAAGGAGTAAAGCACATCTCAGTTCAGTTAAAGCACACCAACTAATTAATCCATCTTCAAAGCTTAACCCTGCAGTAGGCTTGTTGATAATGACGGTCACCATAGTGGTATTGGTGTTTTATGGGCGCGTACCTGCTGTTGTGTGTCTTTGCATTTGCTTCTATGTGTTGCCTCTTCTTAAAGAAATGGCGATAGAGGTGAATGGAAAAGGTAAGGAAGTTATTGAAGAAGTTGACGTGGAATCGAATGAGAGAAGAAAGTAGTGTTAGACGGACTGCTTGAAAGAAATAAACACGGCTTGGCCAGGCAAAATCTGAGAAGAAACTAAATTCCCATGAAGTTATTGCTTCCATTTCATTTTTACCATTCTCAAACATTTATATGATTTTGGTGTAAAGATAATATATAGAAGTTTTGCTGAAAATCAATTGGAATACGACCTCGTTCTTTCAGAGCAGTTGTTCTATAGAATATTTAACTTTGGTGTACAAGTAATACATAAATGTGTGAAGTATCTGGGTGAACTTGTTTGACGATAAAAAAAAATTTATTTTGTTACTAATATTTCCATTATGTTTTTACAATTTTTTAAGATAAAAGTAATCTCAGCAATTTAACTTGGAAATAATCAAACAAGCCATTAGTCAATTGTTAAAACAAGTTACTTATCGTTTCATTGAAAAAGAAAAGTGAGGAAACAAAAGGAAGGAAAATACATCTCAAAAGCTTGATAGTTAAAACACTACTTTGCCTTTTAATATCCCAATCAAAATATATACAAAAACACTTCAGTGTTAGGGTACAAAATATTTTTCCAAATAAATACAACTTCAAGTCTTCAGTTACAATATTTTTTATTCAAGCTATCTCGTATTATTCATCTTTGGGTACTTCTTCCATTCTCCAAATATTTCACCCTAATTAGTCTATATAAAGCCAGCATTGGTTAGAAAACTTGATGTTGCGATTTGTGAGGAAGATATGAATTAGGGTTTGAAAGTGAAACTGATTTTCATTGACTGTTAATTAATGATACATGCCAGTATTTATAGTTTTGCAATACACATGCACACATATGCACAACTCTCTCATACATGCATAGACTCACATGAATAAATACAAATACCACACTAACTAATTAATGTTAAACCAAAAAAAGGATCAACATCCTGAATTGAGTGTGAAAGCACCAGTCATGTTCTTACAGAGAAATAATATAAAGAATAAATGTAAAAAGAGCAGAAATAGTAAAGAGACGGGAAGATTTTTGTAGTGATTCGGCTGTTGATGAGGTCTACGTCCACTTTATAACTTTCTATTAACTGAATGCTATTACAATTGAACTGGATTACAATATGACTGAATCTTCTAAGTTAGATCAAGTCATCAGTGTTAGAGTTCACTGGAGAATTACAGTGAACCCCTATATGACTATTGTGTGGGAGGAGAAGAGTGAAAAATAATCTTTGCAGAGTTCAAGCAGCCAGTCCAGAGGAAGATTTAGTTTATGTTGCAGGTACGATTGTATTTATAGGGGTTGGAGAGCTATTGGGCTAGGCCTTCTAGCAAGATGCTTGCAAATGACCAATCGAAGGTGCACTGTAAGTTTCACCACGAAACGAACCAATTTGATGGATCGCTAACGATCTATAGGCTATGAGTCGCTAGTGATCCATAGCTTTTGACTTGCTAGCGATCCATTTGCTTGAGATGCTTCCCACCATCCTCTCTTTTGAAGTTTGTGGCAATTTGGCATAAAGGTATGGATCGCTAGCGATTCATAGTGCATGGATCGCTAGTGATCCATGTCCTCAGTGGATTTTTAAACTTTGTCTTTTAGATCGCGTCTATTATCTCATGTTGGTGTTTTCCATTTAATTTCGTAGCATGTTGCCTTGTTTTAATGTCGATCCACACACTGGTTGCATTAGAATACTAATTGAACTAGACGATTACTTGCTTCACGATTTAACTAGCTCGGAATTCCATCAAATTTAGCCATTATCCTTAGGACACCTGTTGGACCATGATGTAAATTGATTCATGGATCCACGAGCCAATATTATGGATCGTTGGCGATCCATAGATGATGGATCACTAGCGATCCATCACCTTTGTGTGTTCCCGCTTTCCTTTCCTCTATTCTTTCTTGGTTAGCTCCTCTAGTCTTTTTGGCTGGCTCTTGGGCTATTCTAACTCGACGAAGCTGTTACGACTTCCTTTGACTATACTGCGTTAAAAATCCGGATAATATTTGCCCCTGAGAGTATGCTTCATTAAAAACAATGCGTGCTCTAGAAGTAATTGCTTTTTAGTTTCTACTTGGCGAGGTTTGAAAGCCTAGGTGGATCGTATATGTATATAGTATATGACAAGTATGTGTATGATGGTATGAATTGCATAGAGTAATAATGCAAGTAAAAATTAAAAGTAATCACACCGGAGTTTTTATACTGGTTCGAATCTCACGTCCTACGTCCAGTCCCGGAGCTCCCCTTTGGAAATACACTAACCAATTGCCCTCGCTTTACCTGGAGGAATAGACTTTTATACAAGAGTATTTTTTCGACAAATATGTGTTCTATGCAATATTGATTTTGACTACAAGTGTAGCTTCTTTCTATAATCTTCTTGAGCAGTATGTAGTTTAAGCTTTTGATATAAGAAAGAGATAAAAGTGTGTAATTTAGTGCTTTTGGAAATCACAGAAATATTAGAAAATAAAGAAAGAAGGTTAAAAATCAAAAAGTTAATTGTAACTTTCAATTTCATGTTTATTTATAGACGGTGAAGAGTTTGTTTGAGAAGTAACGACTTTTGATTCACTCTATTTCCTTTCAAGAGTTACAATTTGAAAAGAAAGAGTTATGACCAAAACAGGAGGATGCAACTCTTTGATTGAAGAAGATGACTTTTGAAAAAAATGGCCGTTACCTAGGTCAGACATCTAGCCAATCGTACCAGACGTCTGGTTTGTTTAAAATTTTAAACCAGAACATGTTGTCAGACGTCTGAGCACATACGTTAGATGTCTGACACATGAATATTCCGTTATCTTCCTTTTTAAGTATTTGTATGTGCAAATGCTTGTAAAGATTACTCAAGGAGATTGTACATATCATCTATTTACAACATTAACAGAATGTACTAGAATATCTCAATATAACAATCCTTGTGTTGGTCTTCAAGTCTTGGTCGCGAAAGTCTACCCGCATATGGGTATATATACCTATGTATTGTTTGCGTCAAAATTGGTCATAAATACCAAATTGCCAATGAAAGAAGAAATTCACAATCACAGATCACAGTTAACAAGTATGTGGATAAATAAAGATGAAGAATACTCAGGAAATTCAAAAGAAAACTGTAAACAACACAGAATTTATAGCGGTTCGACGATCTGGCCTACGTCTACTCTGAAGTTGTTGACTTTATTGATTCACTTGATGATTACAATCGATTGCAGCGGACTACAAGGAGTTATAGCTCTGTAATTCGAGTACAACAGCAATGATGAAATGCAATGTCGAATCTGGCAGAGTCTGGACGTTGGATAGCCAAAAAGATCCCTTTTCTATTGGCTCTAGGGCTCTATTTACAGGCGTATGAGGCTGATATCTCGCCCAAACTTCAGGAGACTCCTTCTGGCATGTGAGTGGGCCCACGAGATCGATCCCATGAAGTTTCGACTCAATCCGTGGTCGATACGAACCAATTTCGTACCGATCAAAATTTTGTCCAATGGAGTCGAAAATTGGCACGAACCTTCTTTGGCTTGTACGTAAGCTTCTGTGAAAATTTCATAGTAATTGGACTTGTGATTTGTGAGATATGATCGATGCAATCTAGTGTTTCTCGAAGGCTGTCGAGTTCGAAAGTATCGCGCATTTGACACATGCCCAGGCGTTGACATGGTGCGCGACTTTCGAATCGATCCACATTTTTGTGCCGAATTGACCGAGTCATTCCCACGCATGTCTTGCTCGTATCAATCACTCAGTGCTAACTTCGTATCGATCGATGGATGGCCCCTTCGTATCGATCCATTGGCAGCCGATTTCGTATCGATGGGATCGGTACGAAACAGAACTCCGTGTTACTTCCAATGGGTTCAAATGGGCCAATCGCCGATGGATACCAAGGGCTCTTATTGATGGATAGGAAATGCAGTACATCTCGATGGATATGAAGTATGGCTCTACGATTGACACAGACAGTTGTTATGCGATGGATACGAACTGCGTAGTTCAGATGGACGCAAATGTACCGATGCGAACACGAGTTCCATGGGTACGAATAGATAAGCATTGCACGGATACGAACTCATCGATTCGAAATAATGCATTGTAAATGGATTCGAAGCTCGATCGATACGAATAAGGTCCCTCTAGATGGATTCGAGCAAAGTGGCCTCGGATGGATTCGAATTTGATCGATTCGAACGTAACCCTTTGATGGATACGAACAGAGTGACCACTTGGATTGCGTCGATTATATTTCATACATATAAACTCAGATTGACCTGAAACTTGAAGCACTAGTTTCTACGGCTTTGCTTGTCATGTCATATTAATTATAGGTCGATCCAGACTCGGACAAATTCGTCGATATCCATAGCGAGCCTGCGTACAACCCATCTTTGTGACGAATTGTTTTCGTTTTCCAGTTAATCTTTTGGTATCGTGGCCTTGTTAAAAGGCGGGATAACACTTGCCCCCCAAAACATGCCTTGAGATAGGAAGGTGTGTTCTGTAATGCCATAAGTCGGACGTTCATATCATGTAGATGACCTATGAAGAAATTGATAGTCTTATCTGACCACGAATGACGATCGTTCGAGATCGCATATCATTCGAGATGATATGTGACCGTTCGCGGTTAGATGCCATTCGCAGCAAATGGTGATCGTTCGCGGTCGGATGCCGTTCGAGGCGAATTATGACCGTTCAGGGTCGAGTGTCGTTCGAGCGGAATTGTGACCGTTCGTGGTCGGGTGCCGTTCGAGGCGAATTATGACCATTCACGGTCAAGTGCCGTTCGTGGCGAATTGCGACCGTTCGTGGTTGGGTACCGTTCGAGACGAATTGTGAGTGTGCCCGGGGGGGACTTAGTACCATCAATACCAGATTTCACGTTCGAGTGAGTTTCTGGATTGTTTGTTAGGATGGTTTATCGTCATCTCAGAGCATGCCTAAGGACCGTTAGCGACCCCGTACATGTGTAAGTAGCTTAGCCGTTTCAGAATTATCAAAACCAAACATCCATTCAACTGAGTTTTTCAACAGAAATGTCCGACAAAATCAAATCCAAACATGAGAAGCAAAAAAAACAAAAGCAAAAAAGTGACGTCAAAGTGCAAACACCTATATCGATGTGGTTTATAGTTGTATCAGAGCATGCCTGAGGATCGTTCGCGGTCCTGTACATGTGTAAACAACTTAATCACATTGGTGTGGAGTTTACCACTCGTTCGCCAGTATCTCAATCAATTGATAATTTACTGACGTCTCGACCCTGAGCCATCTTCAGTTGGTACAGGCGATGGTCGTTCTTGTTCCACCGTCATGGCGCTCCTTCTCACATATTGCGATAGCAAACCATTCTGGATGTCCCCCTCAACTTCATCTTTCAAGTGTCTGCAGTCGTTTGTGTTGTGACCATTCAACTCATGGAATGAGCAATACTTGTCTGACCTGCTCTCGTTGCTAGTTGGATCTGTCCTCATCGGCGTTCGATAAGGAACCTATCCCTCGGTGTCCTGGTAGATCCGCTCCAAAGTCTCGTTCAGCTCTGTATATGAAGTGAATCTTGGTTCCTTTCGTGGTCGTATTGATCTATTATCGTTATCCTTAGCCTTTCGTTTCCCTTTCCTAGTCTCTGCACCTTTTTCAGGAGGATTTTCTCCCTTGACTGCATAAACGTCGATCCCTTCTCCTTCCTCTCTTTCAGCATTTGCATCCTCTAACCGTTAAAATACTTCAGTTTTATGATAAAATTCCCCTAGATCCATAGGGGGATCTCTTGTCAGCGAGTTCTTGAATTCTGTGCCGTCACTATGTCTGATACAGCTGCCATCAAAACAATAGATGGATCCGATCAATCCACCGATGCCGTAGCTGCATTGAATCGCATCAAAAAGCTTCTCAAAGATTCCCCAGCTCTTTTTTTCAGTGCTACCAAACTCATCACATTCTTGGGTCTCGAAATATGAACCCTGATTTCCTCATAAATCTTTCAGCCAAATCTGTCCATGTTCCGATAGATCCACTCTCCAGTTGCCTAAACCACAGCGTCACAATGTCTGCTAGGTATAATGGGAAGCATTGGGCCATGACCTCCTTTGATGCCCCCAGCACTTATATATGCCTCGTATACTTTGTCAGATGAACCGTAGGGTTTGTCCTCCCATTAACGTCTCCAACAACGGTAGCTTAAAATCCGGTGGGTTCCTAGATCGCCTGATATTTAGAGTAAAAGGACTCCTATTCACATCCTCCTAGTCTTTATTTACCAATCCACCTCTCATAGCCCATCTAACCATCTCTTCCAATCTGTCACTATCTCCAAGATGTAGTCCTCGCCCACTACCTTTGACCTGCCCCTTGAGTTCACGAGGCAATCCAGGAATCTGTTCTCTTGGTGGAGCATTCGTTCCTCTACCAATGCCATGCTGTTCGGGTCCACCTGATGTTCTTCTCGGTATTGGGTCAACATGCTCTAAGTGAGTGCCCCTAGCTCTGGTGCTGCGCCAGATGGTCCTTCTCTATTTTGAATTCTAGCAGCTCCATGCTCCTGATTCCTATCTCTTGTATCTCCTGCGGTTGCGTTGGCTTGATTTTGTACTCCGGTTTGTCTAGTTTGCCAAAGCAAATTTTGCATCATCTCTTCTTGCCTTTTCAGAAATTCTTCATGCATCGCTCCCATCATCATTTCCATTTCGTCTTGGGTGATGAAAGATGAAGTCTGATTGGCTCTTGACGAAGCCTCCTGGCTTCCTTCATGTCTGTTCTTGGCATTTTGCTTGATTGCCTTGTCATGATGTTTCAGATCTGAAACCTCTAACTTTCGAATTCAATTTCTAAGCGATAAAAACCCTGAGTTCAACTTCTCAATGAAAGAACCAAAATGTTTGCGCCAAAGTTGGCACAAACACCCAATTGCCCATGAAAGCACCAATTCACAATCACGGATCACGGTTAACAAGTATCTGGAGAAATAAAGATGAAGAATGCTTAGGAAATTCAAAAGAAAACTGTAACAGCATAGAATTTATAATGGTTCGGCGATCTGGCCTACGTTCACTCTGAAGTTGATAACTTTATTGATTCACTTGTTGATTAGAATCAATTACAGCGGATTACAAGAAGTTATAGCTTTGTAATTCGAGTACAACAGCAATGATGAAATGCAATGTCGAATCTGGCAGAGTCTGGACGTTGGATAGCCAAAAAGATCCTTTTCTATTGGCTTTGGGGCTTTATTTATAGGCGTAGGAGGCTGATATCTCGCCCAAACTTCGGCAGACTCCTTCTGGCATGTGGGTGGGCCCACGCGATCAATCCCATGAAGTTTCGACTCAATCCGTGGTCGATACGAACCAATTTAATATCGATCAAGATTTTGTCCAATGGAGTCGAAACTTGGCACGAACCTTCTTTGGCTTATACGTAAGCTCCTGTGAAAATTTCATAGCATTTGGACCTGTGGTTTGTGAGATATGGTTGATGCAATCTAGTGTTTTTCAAAGACTGCCGAGTTCGAATCCATAGCCTTCACATCCATCTGTTTGTATCATGCATTTGGCACGTGCCCAGGCTTGACGTGGCGTGCGACTTTAAAATCGATTCACGTTTTGCATCGAATTAACCGAGTCATTCCCACGCATATGCCTTGCTCATATCGATCGCTCAGTGCTAACTTTGTATCGATCAATGGATGGCCCCTTCGATCGATCAATTGGTAGCCGATTTCGTATCGATCTGATCCCCATGGTACTTCCAATGGGTTTGAATAGGCCATTCGTCGATGGATACAAAGAGAAGTTCTCTTATTGATGGATACAAAATGTAGTACATCTCGATGGATACGAATTGCGGCTCCATGATCGACACAAACAGTTGTTATGCGATGGATACGAATTGCGTAGTTCAGCTGGTTGAGAATGTACCGATGCGAACACGAGTTCCATGGATACGAATAGATGAGCATTGCGTGGATACGAACTCATCGATTCAAAATCATGCATAGTGGATGGATGCAAAGCCAACCAATATGAATAAGGTCCCGCTAGATGGATTCGAACAAAATGGCCTCGGATGGATTCGAATCTGATCGATTCGAACGTGACCCTTTGATGGACACGAACAGAGTGACCACTTGGATTGCATCGATTATATTTCGTATATATGAACTCCGATTGACCTGAAATTTGGAGCGCTGGTTTCTACGGCTTTGCTTGTCGTGTCATATGAATTATAGCTCGATCCGGACTCGGAAAAAATTCGTCGATATCCATAGCGAGCTTGCGTACAACTCATCTTCGTGACGAAATGTTTTCGTTTTCCAGTTAATCTTTTGGTATCGTGGCCTTGTTAAATGTATATTGAATGAAAGTGCTTGTATAGTTGTTGTCATCGAAATCGAGGTTCTAACATTCTCCCCCTTTTTGATGATGACAACTATACAATTTATTTTATAAGAGGCTCCCCTTTCGTTTGTAATATATCCTCTCCCCCTTTGTCATTGTCGAAAAAGAGCTTATGAAATAATAGGGCAATATCATAATGTTAATAATCAGAAAGAAAATTATCATAGTTTATACAAGCAGGATCAAAAATTAGTCACTAACTTATTGAGAAAAAAATAACCCCCAAAGATTAGACGCAATGCCATCATAGTCGTTATCTTAAAACATTTTTATTATTATTAGAGGATGAATTATTCGTATTATTTGTATTTTCAGTTTGATTTTGAGTTAAAATTTCTTCTTATTCTTCTTTAACGGTTTGTTGGAAATTTTCATCAAAAGATACATGTACGCATAATATTTGTTCGTTTATTATAAATTCTATAAGCTTTACTACATTCTGAATAACCAATGAAAATTCCTTCGCCTCTTTGGAATCAAATTTTCCAAGATTATCTTTAATATTTAAAATAAAACATTTTGACCCAAAAGTTCTGAAATACGAGACCTTTGATTTCCTTCCATAAAATATTCCATAACATGTATTTTTAGTCATAGGTCGAAGTGTGACACGATTTAATACATAATAGGCAGTGGCAATGGCTTCAGCCCAGAAATGTTTGGGTAGATTACTACTATTTAGTAGTGTTCGTGCACGATCCTGTAAAGTACTATTTTTCCTTTCAACTATGCCATTTTGTTGCAAATATTAGTGAAAAATTCATTTTTGAATTCTCCTCCATGATCACTGCATATATTTTTTATTTTTAAATCCATTAAGTTAGTAGTCCATTTTGCAAAGATTCTAAACATTCCAAAAGTGTCACTTTTATATTTTTAAAATAATGTCCAAGTATATCTTGAAAAATCATCTAAAATTACAAACACATATTTGTTATGATTTGTACTACGTACTTGTGTTGGTCCGAATAAATCTAAATGAAGTAATTATAATGGTTGCTTAGTAGATGTTTATTTTTAAATTTGAAGGAACTTTTCTTTAACTTGCCCATTTGGCAAGCGTCACATAAATTTTTAATTTTATAGCTAATTTTAGGTAGACCTCTACTTAGATAATGTCTTCCTAGTTTGTTGACATATTTAAAATTTATATAACAAAAACGTTTGTACCAAATCCAAGGATCATCATGATTTGCGGATAGACATAAATCCAAATTATTTTTAATGTTCGTAATTAGAATATATATATATATATATTGCGATTTCTAAATCCTTCAAAGAGTAAATTTTTGCTTCGATCGAAAATTTTACATCTATCCTTTTCAAATTTTATTTCAAAACTTTTATCACAAAACTGACTTATACTAAGAAGATTATGTTTTAGGTTTTCTACTAATAAAACATTTGAAATAAAAAAGAGTTAGAGATACCGATATTGATGACTTCTCCAATGCCAATGACGAACCCTTTTGTATTATCGCCAAAAGTTAAAGTGCCACCATCAATGTGTTTTATATTTGACAGCATGTGAGCATTATCGTCGTGTGCTTGGAGCATCCACTATCTAATATCCATTTCTCTTTATTTTTGTTTTTGGATACCTGCAATAAATACAAATATTTAAATTGGTACCCATTTTATTTTTGGGTCCTAAGTGTTAGTTTGTGAGGATCACCATACTCAAGATGATTTGGTTCCTTTGGAAATGTAATTGTTATCATGCATTGCTTCTTTCATATAATTACCTATATATTTTTGTGTAATTAGGTTGTTATTTGTTTTCGGAACCCATATTTTAGTCAGTATTGAATTTGTGATTAATTTCCTATTTTTGGAATAAGATTTTATCTTAGTATAAATCTTACTATACTTTGTAATTTATGTTTTATTCTCAAATCCTATTCCATTTCGATTTTTGAATGGTTTGGAAAATTTAATTAAATTTTCTAAGTCTTGTTTTCCTTTGTTAAATTTTATAACATTATTTGTAACTTTATCCAATTTGTTTTTAAGATCATTATTTTCAGATCTTGAAATTTCTAGATTATCTTTTGAGATAATGTGTTGATTATTAGTTTTATTATTTTCTAGTTTAACTTTTCCTAATTCACAAGATAAAGCATTATTTTCAATAGAAAGATTCTAACATTTTTCTAATTCTTCTTCTAATATAGATTTTTCATCTTTTAGTAACCCTATTTCGAGCACTAATCGATTTTATTAGCAACGTATTCCTTATTTAATTTTTTAGTTTCTCTATATTTATCATCAAGTTCCATACTTATTTCCTAAAATTTCATCATAAGTAAGATTGGGACATACCTCATTAGTGTGCGCCGTGAAACATATATTTGCTTGCTCTGTACCACTTTCACTGTCACTATCAGATGAAAAGGAAGAGTCAGAGTCGTCCCATGTGACTTGGAATGCCTTTCTCTTTTTCTTAAATTTCTCAAACTTATTTTTCTTTTTCTCGATGTTGAGTTTTAGGCAATCCTTCTTCATATATCTGAACTGATCACATCCAAAGCACTTAATCGAAGTTCGATTTACTGAGTTTGATTTCCGTTATTTTGGAATCTAGTCTTTTTCTTGAATTTCTTAAATTTGTTGTAGTTCTTGGCAATAAATATAATTTCATCTTCATCCAATTCAGAATCTTCATTGCTTGCTTGAAATGCTATGTTCTTCTTTTCATGGTTTTGTTCCTTTCTGGCCTGCAAATTTGCTTCATATGACATTAAATTTTCAATCAACTCGTCAACTTTGAGTACGGAGAGATCATTAGCTTCTTCAACAGCCAGTACTTTTATTTCCCACTCAATTGTTAAAGAATTGAGAATTCAAGAAACTAAATCAAAATTAGTAAACTTAACTCCTAGTGCCATAAGATCGTGTTGTATAATTTGAAATCTTGGATACATGTCAACAATTGACTCATTTTGTTTCATTTTTAAAGATGAAAATTGATTTTGAAAAATTGATATTTTTGTTTGTTTGACCTTAGTTGTACCTTCATGTGTAACTTGTAAAGTATGTCATATATCACAAGCAGCAGTATGTAACATAACACGTGAAAATTTATTTTTATCCAAAGAGTAAAATAGTACAGTCATAGCTTTAGCATTATTAGAAGTAATTGTTTTTTGTGCATCTTTCCATATGCTAATATTTTTTTCAGGTGCTACATACTTAATTTGAGTTGTTGACAAAATTTCCAAACCATTTTCTTGCATAAAATATTCTCATTCGGGTTGACCAATATGCATAATTAGATCCGGTGAATATTGGAGGACGTGTAGTTAACCAACCTTCTTGAAAGATAATTGCCATATTAACAATGTGTTACTGCCATTTGAACCAACCTTGCTCTAATACGAATTGAAAGTCTATGTGGATCGTATATGTATATAGTTATGACAAATATGTGTATGATAGTATGAATTTCATAGAGTAAAAATGCAGGTAAAACTTAAAAGTAATCACACCAGAGTTTTTATATTGGTTCGGACCTCACGTCCTACATCCAATCTCGAAGCTCCCCTTCAAAAATATACTAACCAATTGCCCTCGCTTTACCTGGAGGAATAGGCTTTTACACAAGAGTATTTTTTGACAAATGGGTGTTCTATGCAACACTAATTTTGACTACAAGTGCAGCTTCTTCCTATAATCTCCTTGAGCCGTATGTAGTTTAATCTTTTGATATAAGGAAGAGATAAAGTGTGTATTTTAATGCTTTTGGAAATCACAGAAATATTAGAAAATAAAGAAATAAAGTTAAAAATCAACAAGTTAATTGTAACTTTCAATTTCATGTTTATTTATGGACGGTGAAGTGTTTTTTTTTGAGAAGTAACATTCCAAGAGTTACGATGTTTGAGAAGAAAGAGTTATAATCAAAACAGGAGGTTGCAACTCTTCGATTAAAGAAGATGACTTTTAGAGAAAAGTGGCTGTTACCCGGGTCGAACGTCTGGCCATTTGTGCCAGACGTCTGGTTTGTTTAAAAATTTGAAACCAGAACATGTTGCCAGACATCTGAGCACATATGCTAGACGTCTGACATATGACTATTCTGTTATCTTCCTTTTTAAGTAATTTGTATGTGCAAATGCTTGTAAAGACTACTTAAGGAGATTGTACATATCATCCATTTACGGCATTAACAAAATGTACTAGAATATCTCAATATAACAATCCTTGTGTTTGTCTTTAAGTGTTGGTCGTGAACGTTTATCTGCATATGGATGATATATATACTTATGTATATTGAATACAAGTGCTTGTATAGTTGTTGTCATCAAAATCGAGGTTCTAACAAGGTTTAGGTAATGGTGTTAAATTTGGAATTGACTCCATAACTTTTAGAATGCCTTTAGACAACACATGAATCATACTGGCTAAATTTGGAATTGATCGAGCGCAATCTGTTGGATCGCTAATAATCCATAGCCAATAGATCACTAGCGATCCAATAACTTAGCGATTTTGCCTTATACAATCTTCTATATAACAGTCTTGAGCCAATCCATCCCCATACTAACCATCCTCTCGTGACTCGAGCTGCTTCTTGCGATTTGACCAAAACCTCGACCAAACCCGAATTCATCCACTCTATCGCCGTTGTCGACCACCTATCGTCAAAGCCTCTCGCCATTGATCAAATTGAAGCTCGCCATCGCTTTGACTACAACCTTAGCTCCTGAAACCCAATTTCTAGGATCACGGTCAACCCTACTCTTCTGGATCGCTAGGTTGGTGGATCGCTAAGTCGCCGTTGTCGCCAACTCTAATCATCTTTGCCTTTTGATTCTTGATTTGAGGTGGGTGATGCTGATTCTGACGTTTGTTTAGCAACTTGGAGATAGGATTGTAATGGTGATGAATGTCATGGAAAATTTGACTTGATTGCATTTTTATGGAAGAAGATCGTAAATCGATCTTGAGTTCTTCATAGAATGACACTCGGGCCTTGCATCGGTGCTCAACATGTTTTGTTTTCTTCATCCGTAGAATAAAAATTGACTTGTACTAAGTTACATTGCTAATACAACATGATGCATCGCGAATTGGTTTTGATCCTTCCAGACGGGAATAATAGCTTAGAATAGTGTCTCCCAAGCAGCACATGTTGTTATTGCCTTACAGAGAGTTCAGATTGGTCTCGTTGTTGCACATTCGGTGTACATGAACTGGGAAGAGCTTTCCGCATCGCTCCAGAAACAGATCTGCTATCGACTGTTGATCTATAATGGGTAAGTGTAGAAAGAATATTTTTAAAAAATGATACAAAAATACCTTTCCGCCCTTTACTTTGAGCGAGCTATCTATACGGGATAGAGCGTTCGTTGTGTTTAGGACACTGGGCTCACCCAACATTGTAACGAATCGAATTTTTCGCGTTCGAAAATCGACATCCATACTTCACATTGTACTCGAATGCCGCAGATTCGACCGTTCAAATTCGAGTCGCCGGAGCTTATAACACATTAAGTACAACACAGCGGAAGAAATGAATAATATATATCAATGTACAACATTTGATACAATAACTGATACAACATGAATGGTACAATGAATATACATCAGAGATACAAGAAATAGCAGCGGAAATAAAAGATAACACTAGCAGCGGAACAAAATCTCCAATGTAGCTTCAAGAAAGAACTCCAGCTGTAACTCCATCTCCAAAGCACCAATCCAGAAATAGCTCGAACTCCCAAATCAAGATGAAGAGAAGGAACTCGATCCAAAATGCGATTGCCAAATCCTAAGGCTGAAAGCTATCGGATCTACACCTACTATAGATTATCTGAAAACCCCAACTCTAGACTGCCCGTGTGGGAAAATAGTGGGCACCCAGAGTTTAGGAAAGGAACAATAAACTCCAGGTCAGTCATGGGACTGGTATGAGCAAGCAAAACATTTGGTCTTTTAAAACAAACAACCGAATTTAAATTTGAAATCCGCAATGCTTTTTGAAAAATGAAACTACCATAAGGCCTCCCGGCACACACACAATGCAAACGCACACATGGGGGAGATTTCTCCTTATGATAGTCAAATATGCTTACTACGAGAAAAATCCTTTGATATTATTACTAGTGCATAGTGGAAAATCTTTCGAAAGTATAATATAAATCCTAGCCAGCATAGGTACCATGATACTATGCCTACTATAGCTGCCATGTTAAATGGCAGGTTCTACAACTAAAACCGTACAAGGCGCGTATTGTATGAATGGATTTCCAACAAATGGTCAGGCTAAGGAACTTCCTACTGCCACATGGGATCGCCTCTGGCGGGACGTCCCGAGAACTAACGTTACGGTTAGATCTCTGCCAACACAAGGCCGGGTTACCTCTGTAACTAGGTAACTACTACACGAATATGCCATCCCCCGGTCCTTTGGGACCTTTATCCGAGGCGCCTCAAAGCAACAACCACACAGTAAATGAGATTGGAGCAACCACATAGGTTAAATACCAGGGCTCCATACCTGATACCACCCTTTACCAGAAGGGAATGACACACCCTAAAGGGAGCGACCCTCATAACCTTGCCGCATCTTTCCTGTTTCGACCATTTCCGGGGAGTGAGGTCCTGATGCAGTCTCGTCCACAAAGCTACGCTTTGGCACAAAGCCATGCTTTGGGTCAACAGATGATCAAAGCAATGATCACAAAGATAAATGATCAAACAAATGATCCTATCACAAATGATCAACCAATGATCATCACACAGCAGCACTCAGCATGCCACATTACCAAATTGGGAATATCACTGATAAATATCAACTACATAACCTCTGAGCTCGTACGTCTCAGAGAAGGGTGTTAAGCTGAGAGAATAAATTCTCCGCCACCAGGCAGAAATGTATTTGATAGAAATCAGTTAACATCTCAAAGTGTAATGTCGGACATACAACCATACAAGTCTGTTCCGGGTTCGAACAGAACCGAAGGCACTTCCGAAGAAGCCCTTGCAAATCCGGATAATCCCTAATCACGTCCGGACTTCCCATCACATATGGAGATCTCTATACCGGGGATCAGCCAGTGCAGAGACAATCGATGAGTTATCCTTTTGTTTTCGGAAATATCCGGTCTTCACCACCGGTCTTCATTTGCTATCCATAACGTCGTATCACTATTCGGAATGGGCTATATGACACTAGGTCCTCTCCCCGGCTAAACCGAATAATGAGCGCCATATTTTAAAACATATGGATATGGGATTTTAGTTAAGTCACAACTTATAAAATCCAAACCTTTTCTTTCAAATGGTTAAGCAAATTACCATTTTAAATCTTTAAACAAAAAGATTTATTTCACAAAGTTTCACCTAGTTTCACAAAGATCTATTCATAGATTCAAAACAACTTCCATTCCGATTGGATTAACTCAATAAATCTTTAAATTTAAGATTTAATTTATAGCTTTCAAAACACGTCCAAAGATTTATTCATAACTTGGAAAACCATTTTCATTTCAAAACTTGAATTCCTTTTAACACACATTGGAAATCCATTTCTTATATGAAAGCTTCTATTATTTGAAAACGACAGTTTTCATTTCAGAAAAGTCCGATTTATACAAGTTGAAATCTTAGATTAAATTTAAATTCCAAACATCACTTTTTAAAATGGTTTAAAAACCCATATAAATCCATTTATAAGTTGAATACCCTTTTTAAACATAGTTTTCAAATCATAGAATTCAACTTCAAATATTGAATTCAAATTTAAATCAAATTATTTAAATTTCAAACTCAATTAAGTTATTCACATAACTTTTATTTTTGAAATTCATTTTCTTCAAAAGCTTCAATTCTAATTCCAAAACTATTTTGGATTCAAAAATTCAAATTTTAAAACAATTTCAAAATATGTGACTTAACCCATTTCCACGTGCAATCCATATTTGTGTGTGTATAAGTATGGTCTAGGGGTTCAACACAATAGTGCACAACATCAACATCACAGATTCAATCATAAAGATAAGCGGTATAACCCATAGCGCTTATCTATATTCACAGATTCATAGATAAAGTAAATTATCAATCACAAAAATTCACTAATATGATTCGATGTGGGTTTCGGATAACCAGCTAGAATCCGACTCCCTGTCGCATCGAAATTCAAATGTCGTTTTACGGGTCAAAGGGTTTCATATTCATACAACAGTATGTTCATCACAAATATAGCAGATCAGCACAAAGTATCACATAGCATCACATCACATACCAAATATATCAATCCATCACACAACATTCAACAACAATCAGCATCTACAATTAAGATGAATAAACTGGATGGTTTTAAATTTATTACCTACATGATTACTTTCATTTATTATTCCTAATTAAATAACTATCCATATTCATTCAATTAATAAATCTTCAATTATTAATTTAAAATCTAATATCATTCAATTAATGATTTCTTAATTACAAATTAATTATTCTTAGAAAAATTAATCTTAAACTTTAATTAATCAAAATAAAACCCTTAATTACTTTAACTAATTATCCATTTCATTAATTAATTAATTATATTAATTATCCATTTGTACTACCTTAATAATTAAATGAATTACAAATCATTATACTTTTCTTTATCTTTAAATAAACATTCCTTATTTAAATTATGCATTTAAAAACAAAATGTTTTTTTTATTTACATTAAATTCCATTTAACATTTTCTTTAAACTTAAGACTCAAATTTGTCTTAAATAAGAATTTAAAACAATACACAACTTAATCTTATATGTTTAAAAGAAACATATACTTTATTAATAAGTTGGAAAGGATTTAAATTTCAATTCAAATCAAATTCAAATCAATTTTAAAAATTACTTTAAACCTTCAAAATTGAAATACAACTTTCATTCTCATTTTAGTTTTAAATTCTTTAAAACTCTTTCTATAATTTACACCTTTAATTCAAATGTATGTCATTGAAAACAATTTAAATTTAAATCTTTATTTAAAAACTGAAGTCTAAATTTTAAATCCAGATTTAAAACTCAGTTTTGAATTCAATTTGAATTCCTAAATTAAATACTTAACTTTTCCAATTCAATATGCAAAACAACAATGCATTTTATACTTGAGAGTTAAAATCAAATTTGAATTTAAAAACTTAAATGGTTTCAAATTTCAAACCATCAGCATTTGAACTCATATTCAAACTTCAACTTAAACTCAGTTTAAATCTCCATTTAAAAATTTAAACTTACCTCTTACATTTAAAACAGAAACTGTTTCTGTTTATATAAAAAAGAAAGTAAACTAACTTTTGAAATTTCTGAATTTAAACTATTTCAAAGATACAGGATTCAAACCTATTTGAATTCAACTAAAATTCAATTTTCAAAATTCTAAGTCACATTTGTATTTTTGCACCTTATTTTCAAATATCTGACAAATTTAAATTTGAATTCATATTCAAATTCCAAACTAAAACCCAGTTTAAATCTTCACTTTCAAATTTAAACTTACCCTTTTATTTAAAACAGAAAACAGTTTTCTGTTTATTAAAAAAAAAAACTTAACTTTGAATTTCTTCCAGAATTTAAACTATTTCAAAAAACATAATTCAAACTTATTTGAATTCATACTTGAATTCAGTTTTAATATCATAAGATAAAACTTTAGTTTGCAAATTATTTCAAACCTTAAAAATCTGGAAACAGGCTCTTGTTCCTCCTTTTTTTTTCTTTTTATTTTAAACCAATTTAAAATTTCTGCATTTAAATTAATATAAAATAATAATTCAAACAATTTGAATTCATCCCTAGGTTCAAGTTTAAATCCTAAGTTCAAATTTCCATTTTAATTTAAACTTGATTCTTAAAATTATAAAAAAACAGAACAGGTCTGTTAAATAACACCTGAAACAATGCAACTCAAGCAACCCCATTTACTTCGAGTTTTTACCCCACTTCCTTCGAGTTTTTTTTCCAATTTACCCGAGACCTACCCGAGTCAAAATTCCCTGCAACCCAAAACATACCCAAAAACCTGAAACTGCACAACACCAACCCCACCACCATCACAAACCTGCACACACCCCTGTGCATTCTTAAACCACCTCCGGCCACCTTGACCTTCATCTCCGACCATCCCCTAACTATCAGAGACTTCACTACAACATCAAAACCCCAGATTCCCTAAGATTAACTTGAATTTGAAATCACGTTTTAAAGCTAAAAACTGTAACAGCCTATACCCCACCTTCCTAAACCTGTCAACATCCAATCTCTCCCCTTCCCGACCACCATCCTTCTCCATACTCCGGAGATATTCTCATCAATCCATCTATCTCCATATCCCAAATCCCTGAGTCTCCCAGTCAAGTATAACTGCCGAAAAAATTTACTTTCACCAACTCAGTAGAACTAGGTTTTAGATAGCCAGAACAAAAATTGTATTTTAATTTAAAACCAAAAATTTTCCAATGCTTACTTTAATTTGAAATAAGCAAGTTTCAATCAAGATTGGAGCATAACAGCATACAAATCAAAAGAAACATGATTTTCCTATTAACTAGAACTTAAACTATAGCAACAGAACTTTGGAATCAACATGCATTGCATTACCTATTTACACAGGCAGTAAAAATCAAATATGTACACAAATTTAACTCAGCAGAAACACATTCATTTCAAATTTTACAAGCATGTAACCCAATATCAACAAGCAAGCATCACAAAGCAATTCACAAGTTCATAGATATCAGATTCAAAGGGAAGATTTTCAAGTTTGCTCACCTTTAAAATGAAGACAGAGGCCAGACATTTGCAACTGTTTTGATTTTCTTCTTTTCCTGAATCTGCATTTTTGATTTTTTTGTGATTTTTTGTTTCAACTGTTTTAAACTTATACTTTATCATTGATTAACAACATGAAATTCAAAGCTTTAAGAAAAATTTACTTATCTTTATTTAATTTCAGAGAGAACTGCCCTGCTCTATCTTCTCTGGATTTCATTTGCTTTTCAGTTTCAGGTTGGATTCAGGTCATTGCTTCCAGATTCGATTTGCAACTTGACATTATAACACTTTGTTTAAATCTCTATTGCATGCTCTTGTTTATTCAGTTTATTAATATCAAAACAAGAATTTTAAGTTTTACTTACTGTTTTGAATGAAACAGAGAAGCCTTTTAATCTTTGTATTGAATCATTGATGAATTGAATTGTGAAAACAGGTTCTTCAATTATCACCAGGGAAAACTGCATTTGCTTGTTCCAGATTTGCTATGCTTAAATTTTGTTACAGGTAATTGATAAGAAAATCTGGTTTTGAATTTCACTTTAAATCTAATTTCAGATTTTCTTTTGAAGATAATGTTTGAACAATTATGAATTGCTAAGATTTCTACTTCATAAATTTTTAATAAAATATTTTTCAAACAAAAATAAGTAAAACAATTGCCACTTGTTACTTATGTTTACACTTGTTATTCTTTTATGTCATATGGTTTACATTTGTAAAATTTTGTATATTTATGTTTTTAACCTTGTCTTGAATTTATTTTATAAATTTTGTTTTGGTCCTTTAGTTCAATTAATTTTAATTCATACATTTTGTTTTTAAACCTTATTTGATTTTAAATTTATAAAACATGCTTATCAATCTTATATTTACACATATATGTTATGTAGTTATACTTACACAAATTAAAGTAAAATAGTTTGAAATTAGATTATACATTATTAGCAAATATTTATAAGTTAGTAAATACAACTTTTATTTTCAATACATCTATATTTATAAACTTAAGATGTTCAACTTATTAACAAACACTTATTTTTTTTTTTAAAACTTTCATAATTAAATTCACAATAAAATCTCAAATCTTTTAAATTCCAAATTCAATCTAAAAATGCATATTATTATTTATTCTGTAAATCTTCCAATTGATTCAACTTTTAATTCTAAAAAATTAAAAATTAACTACAAAAATTCCATAATTTAATTCCAAAAAAAAAAAAAAAATTGTCAAATTATCTTGTTCAAAATTCAGGAATGTTACAGACTTCCCCCCTTAAGAAAATTTCGTCCTCGAAATTTGAAAGTAGGAAGACAACCAATGATGGATAGATACACAAGGATAGATAATCGACTCATAAATCAGGCCGATTAACTATTCTGCATTTGGCTTACCAAATAAGAATATTAATAATAGATATGAGAACAATCTCATATGATATTACACAAGATATTTGGGTCCATCGGTCTACGAATATGCAAGGGCATTGACTAGTTCGAAGAGATAACTAATCGTTCGTAGAATATATCGGATCCCAGAGAATAGATAGATGGATCAAATCTTCATATTAGTTAACCAATTTACTAATTTAAAATTTCCAATTTATTTAATATTTTCAATTTCAAATTCATTAGAGTTTAGATCGAAAAGCTGATAAGAAACCGATGAAGATACGAAGTAAGAATTTCCTACAACAATACGTATGGCCATCATCACACCGAAACTTCTTTCTGGAGCAGTCACGAAGCAATCAAAAGAATTGAGAATCGAATCAAAGGAGATTGATAGAGAAAAGATATTCCCACTGTTGCAGGGTATTGACCATTTGTAGTGGTACTCCCCTGTCCCCTATCTCGTTCTCTTCTCGCACTCATACTCACTATCAGTGGATAGTAAGAGAATTTACTGAGGCATTCGAACGGATATCTCAGGGATATACTCATTCTAGGGTTTACTTCACCCTATCTCTAATGAGTTACTTAATGTGTTATACTCCTGAGCTAAAGTTTTAACCTTCAGCTCTGATACCAAATGTAACGAATCGAATTTTTCGCGTTCGAAAATCGACATCCATACTTCACATTGTACTCGAATGCCGCAGATTCGACCGTTCAAATTCGAGTCGCCGGAGCTTATAACACATTAAGTACAACACAGCGGAAGAAATGAATAATATATATCAATGTACAGCATTTGATACAATAACTGATACAACATGAATGGTACAATGAATATACATCAGAGATACAAGAAATAGCAGCGGAAATAAAAGATAACACTAGCAGCGGAACAAAATCTCCAATGTAGCTTCAAGAAAGAACTCCAGCTGTAACTCCATCTCCAAAGCACCAATCCAGAAATAGCTCGAACTCCCAAATCAAGATGAAGAGAAGGAACTCGATCCAAAATGCGATTGCCAAATCCTAAGGCTGAAAGCTATCGGATCTACACCTACTATAGATTATCTGAAAACCCCAACTCTAGACTGCCCGTGTGGGAAAATAGTGGGCACCCAGAGTTTAGGAAAGGAACAATAAACTCCAGGTCAGTCATGGGACTGGTATGAGCAAGCAAAACATTTGGTCTTTTAAAACAAACAACCGAATTTAAATTTGAAATCCGCAATGCTTTTTGAAAAATGAAACTACCATAAGGCCTCCCGGCACACACACAATGCAAACGCACACATGGTGGAGATTTCTCCTTATGATAGTCAAATATGCTTACTACGAGAAAAATCCTTTGATATTATTACTAGTGCATAGTGGAAAATCTTTCGAAAGTATAATATAAATCCTAGCCAGCATAGGTACCATGATACTATGCCTACTATAGCTGCCATGTTAAATGGCAGGTTCTACAACTAAAACCGTACAAGGCGCGTATTGTATGAATGGATTTCCAACAAATGGTCAGGCTAAGGAACTTCCTACTGCCACATGGGATCGCCTCTGGCGGGACGTCCCGAGAACTAACGTCACGGTTAGATCTCTGCCAACACAAGGCCGGGTTACCTCTGTAACTAGGTAAATACTACACGAATATGCCATCCCCCGGTCCTTTGGGACCTTTATCTGAGGCGCCTCAAAGCAACAACCACACAGTAAATGAGATTGGAGCAACCACATAGGTTAAATACCAGGGCTCCATACCTGATACCACCCTTTACCAGAAGGGAATGACACACCCTAAAGGGAGCGACCCTCATAACCTTGCCGCATCTTTCCTGTTTCGACCATTTCCGGGGAGTGAGGTCCTGATGCAGTCTCGTCCACAAAGCTACGCTTTGGCACAAAGCCATGCTTTGGGTCAACAGATGATCAAAGCAATGATCACAAAGATAAATGATCAAACAAATGATCCTATCACAAATGATCAACCAATGATCATCACACAGCAGCACTCAGCATGCCACATTACCAAATTGGGAATATCACTGATAAATATCAACTACATAACCTCTGAGCTCGTACGTCTCAGAGAAGGGTGTTAAGCTGAGAGAATAAATTCTCCGCCACCAGGCAGAAATGTATTTGATAGAAATCAGTTAACATCTCAAAGTGTAATGTCGGACATACAACCATACAAGTCTGTTCCGGGTTCGAACAGAACCGAAGGCACTTCCGAAGAAGCCCTTGCAAATCCGGATAATCCCTAATCACGTCCGGACTTCCCATCACATATGGAGATCTCTATACCGGGGATCAGCCAGTGCAGAGACAATCGATGAGTTATCCTTTTGTTTTCGGAAATATCCGGTCTTCACCACCGGTCTTCAATTGCTATCCATAACGTCGTATCACTATTCGGAATGGGCTATATGACACTAGGTCCTCTCCCCGGCTAAACCGAATAATGAGCGCCATATTTTAAAACATATGGATATGGGATTTTAGTTAAGTCACAACTTATAAAATCCAAACCTTTTCTTTCAAATGGTTAAGCAAATTACCATTTTAAATCTTTAAACAAAAAGATTTATTTCACAAAGTTTCACCTAGTTTCACAAAGATCTATTCATAGATTCAAAACAACTTCCATTCCGATTGGATTAACTCAATAAATCTTTAAATTTAAGATTTAATTTATAGCTTTCAAAACACGTCCAAAGATTTATTCATAACTTGGAAAACCATTTTCATTTCAAAACTTGAATTCCTTTTAACACACATTGGAAATCCATTTCTTATATGAAAGCTTCTATTATTTGAAAACGACAGTTTTCATTTCAGAAAAGTCCGATTTATACAAGTTGAAATCTTAGATTAAATTTAAATTCCAAACATCACTTTTTAAAATGGTTTAAAAACCCATATAAATCCATTTATAAGTTGAATACCCTTTTTAAACATAGTTTTCAAATCATAGAATTCAACTTCAAATATTGAATTCAAATTTAAATCAAATTATTTAAATTTCAAACTCAATTAAGTTATTCACATAACTTTTATTTTTGAAATTCATTTTCTTCAAAAGCTTCAATTCTAATTCCAAAACTATTTTGGATTCAAAAATTCAAATTTTAAAACAATTTCAAAATATGTGACTTAACCCATTTCCACGTGCAATCCATATTTGTGTGTGTATAAGTGTGGTCTAGGGGTTCAACACAATAGTGCACAACATCAACATCACAGATTCAATCATAAAGATAAGCGGTATAACCCATAGCGCTTATCTATATTCACAGATTCATAGATAAAGTAAATTATCAATCACAAAAATTCACTAATATGATTCGATGTGGGTTTCGGATAACCAGCTAGAATCCGACTCCCTGTCGCATCGAAATTCAAATGTCGTTTTACGGGTCAAAGGGTTTCATATTCATACAACAGTATGTTCATCACAAATATAGCAGATCAGCACAAAGTATCACATAGCATCACATCACATACCAAATATATCAATCCATCACACAACATTCAACAACAATCAGCATCTACAATTAAGATGAATAAACTGGATGGTTTTAAATTTATTACCTACATGATTACTTTCATTTATTATTCCTAATTAAATAACTATCCATATTCATTCAATTAATAAATCTTCAATTATTAATTTAAAATCTAATATCATTCAATTAATGATTTCTTAATTACAAATTAATTATTCTTAGAAAAATTAATCTTAAACTTTAATTAATCAAAATAAAACCCTTAATTACTTTAACTAATTATCCATTTCATTAATTAATTAATTATATTAATTATCCATTTGTACTACCTTAATAATTAAATGAATTACAAATCATTATACTTTTCTTTATCTTTAAATAAACATTCCTTATTTAAATTATGCATTTAAAAACAAAATGTTTTTTTTATTTACATTAAATTCCATTTAACATTTTCTTTAAACTTAAGACTCAAATTTGTCTTAAATAAGAATTTAAAACAATACACAACTTAATCTTATATGTTTAAAAGAAACATATACTTTATTAATAAGTTGGAAAGGATTTAAATTTCAATTCAAATCAAATTCAAATCAATTTTAAAAATTACTTTAAAACTTCAAAATTGAAATACAACTTTCATTCTCATTTTAGTTTCAAATTCTTTAAAACTCTTTCTATAATTTACACCTTTAATTCAAATGTATGTCATTGAAAACAATTTAAATTTAAATCTTTATTTAAAAACTGAAGTCTAAATTTTAAATCCAGATTTAAAACTCAGTTTTGAATTCAATTTGAATTCCTAAATTAAATACTTAACTTTTCCAATTCAATATGCAAAACAACAATGCATTTTATACTTGAGAGTTAAAATCAAATTTGAATTTAAAAACTTAAATGGTTTCAAATTTCAAACCATCAGCATTTGAACTCATATTCAAACTTCAACTTAAACTCAGTTTAAATCTCCATTTAAAAATTTAAACTTACCTCTTACATTTAAAACAGAAACTGTTTCTGTTTATATAAAAAAGAAAGTAAACTAACTTTTGAAATTTCTGAATTTAAACTATTTCAAAGATACAGGATTCAAACCTATTTGAATTCAACTAAAATTCAATTTTCAAAATTCTAAGTCACATTTGTATTTTTGCACCTTATTTTCAAATATCTGACAAATTTAAATTTGAATTCATATTCAAATTCCAAACTAAAACCCAGTTTAAATCTTCACTTTCAAATTTAAACTTACCCTTTTATTTAAAACAGAAAACAGTTTTCTGTTTATTAAAAAAAAAACTTAACTTTGAATTTCTTCCAGAATTTAAACTATTTCAAAAACATAATTCAAACTTATTTGAATTCATACTTGAATTCAGTTTTAATATCATAAGATAAAACTTTAGTTTGCAAATTATTTCAAACCTTAAAAATCTGGAAACAGGCTCTTGTTCCTCCTTTTTTTTTCTTTTTATTTTAAACCAATTTAAAATTTCTGCATTTAAATTAATATAAAATAATAATTCAAACAATTTGAATTCATCCCTAGGTTCAAGTTTAAATCCTAAGTTCAAATTTCCATTTTAATTTAAACTTGATTCTTAAAATTATAAAAAAACAGAACAGGTCTGTTAAATAACACCTGAAACAATGCAACTCAAGCAACCCCATTTACTTCGAGTTTTTACCCCACTTCCTTCGAGTTTTTTTTCCAATTTACCCGAGACCTACCCGAGTCAAAATTCCCTGCAACCCAAAACATACCCAAAAACCTGAAACTGCACAACACCAACCCCACCACCATCACAAACCTGCACACACCCCTGTGCATTCTTAAACCACCTCCGGCCACCTTGACCTTCATCTCCGACCATCCCCTAACTATCAGAGACTTCACTACAACATCAAAACCCCAGATTCCCTAAGATTAACTTGAATTTGAAATCAAGTTTTAAAGCTAAAAACTGTAACAGCCTATACCCCACCTTCCTAAACCTGTCAACATCCAATCTCTCCCCTTCCCGACCACCATCCTTCTCCATACTCCGGAGATATTCTCATCAATCCATCTATCTCCATATCCCAAATCCCTGAGTCTCCCAGTCAAGTATAACTGCCGAAAAAATTTACTTTCACCAACTCAGTAGAACTAGGTTTTAGATAGCCAGAACAAAAATTGTATTTTAATTTAAAACCAAAAATTTTCCAATGCTTACTTTAATTTGAAATAAGCAAGTTTCAATCAAGATTGGAGCATAACAGCATACAAATCAAAAGAAACATGATTTTCCTATTAACTAGAACTTAAACTATAGCAACAGAACTTTGGAATCAACATGCATTGCATTACCTATTTACACAGGCAGTAAAAATCAAATATGTACACAAATTTAACTCAGCAGAAACACATTCATTTCAAATTTTACAAGCATGTAACCCAATATCAACAAGCAAGCATCACAAAGCAATTCACAAGTTCATAGATATCAGATTCAAAGGGAAGATTTTCAAGTTTGCTCACCTTTAAAATGAAGACAGAGGCCAGACATTTGCAACTGTTTTGATTTTCTTCTTTTCCTGAATCTGCATTTTTGATTTTTTTGTGATTTTTTGTTTCAACTGTTTTAAACTTATACTTTATCATTGATTAACAACATGAAATTCAAAGCTTTAAGAAAAATTTACTTATCTTTATTTAATTTCAGAGAGAACTGCCCTGCTCTATCTTCTCTGGATTTCATTTGCTTTTCAGTTTCAGGTTGGATTCAGGTCATTGCTTCCAGATTCGATTTGCAACTTGACATTATAACACTTTGTTTAAATCTCTATTGCATGCTCTTGTTTATTCAGTTTATTAATATCAAAACAAGAATTTTAAGTTTTACTTACTGTTTTGAATGAAACAGAGAAGCCTTTTAATCTTTGTATTGAATCATTGATGAATTGAATTGTGAAAACAGGTTCTTCAATTATCACCAGGGAAAACTGCATTTGCTTGTTCCAGATTTGCTATGCTTAAATTTTGTTACAGGTAATTGATGAGAAAATCTGGTTTTGAATTTCACTTTAAATCTAATTTCAGATTTTCTTTTGAAGATAATGTTTGAACAATTATGAATTGCTAAGATTTCTACTTCATAAATTTTTAATAAAATATTTTTCAAACAAAAATAAGTAAAACAATTGCCACTTGTTACTTATGTTTACACTTGTTATTCTTTTATGTCATATGGTTTACATTTGTAAAATTTTGTATATTTATGTTTTTAACCTTGTCTTGAATTTATTTTATAAATTTTGTTTTGGTCCTTTAGTTCAATTAATTTTAATTCATACATTTTGTTTTTAAACCTTATTTGATTTTAAATTTATAAAACATGCTTATCAATCTTATATTTACACATATATGTTATGTAGTTATACTTACACAAATTAAAGTAAAATAGTTTGAAATTAGATTATACATTATTAGCAAATATTTATAAGTTAGTAAATACAACTTTTATTTTCAATACATCTATATTTATAAACTTAAGATGTTCAACTTATTAACAAACACTTATTTTTTTTTAAAAAACTTTCATAATTAAATTCACAATAAAATCTCAAATCTTTTAAATTCCAAATTCAATCTAAAAATGCATATTATTATTTATTCTGTAAATCTTCCAATTGATTCAACTTTTAATTCTAAAAAATTAAAAATTAACTACAAAAATTCCATAATTTAATTCCAAAAAAAAAAAAAAAAATTGTCAAATTATCTTGTTCAAAATTCAGGAATGTTACAAACATATTTAGCACACTACACTTTTTCTGGTATATACTTGGAATCCGATGTCTCGGTGTAATCAAAAATCCAAAGTTTCAAGCCTGGAAACTCGAGCCTAGAGTTTAATCTGTAATCAATTCAAGAACCAGCTCTAACATTACTTACAAACAAGCAATTCAAACTTCAAACCTGAAAGCAAGTTCAAATTCAGATTTTCAAGCTTGAAAACAATTTTCTGACCTAAACCACAAAAGCATGTTCTTTCCTCTGTCTTCAATTTTTCAAGGTGAGAAACTTCCTCTTTAAAAAACTGATTTGGTTGATACATTGCGATGTTACGCTGATTATTTGATTTGTGTGATGATAATTGCAATGCATGTCTGAAAATAAGAAGAATTTGTCTCTGTGTATTCATTCCATGTTTTAAGCTCTGTTAGAAAAATTTAATCTACACCAACTGTGATGACCCGGAATTTTAAAGCAAATTCAATTTAATAATCTGTAATAAAAAAATTAAATTGATTTGATAGTCTTTGTAATAAGATTTGAATTAATTTAATAATGCAATTAAAATAAATATGAAATTGATATGTTTTATCTTTTAAAAGTTAATAATTGTTTTATATTTATAATGTATATACGATATGTATATATTGTAAATAGATCTTGTTCTAATAAATAAATATGGTTTTAAATTGATAAGATAAAATTTAATTTGTTAAATTGATTTTTGAGTTTAAATTTAAATAAAATAACAATAAGGCTTATCTTGATATAGTTTGGTAAAATAAGTAATTTATTAATAAGGAAACAATTTCTTTTATAAGTTATTTATAGTTATCAAAATTTGTTATTTTCAAAATATAATAATGAGATTTTGTTTTTAACAAATAGACTTTATAAAATAGTTTGTTTCTTTAATTTGATTTGTGTAGTTATATGTACATATGTAACTTGATTTCAAAATTTAATTTTAAAATTTGATTTGAAATTTAAAGTATAAATATTTTAATTTGTTTTGATTTTAAAATATTTGTATAAACTTTATTTTTATAAATATAATTGGATTTATTCATTTTGAAATTATCTGCATATAAATAAATACATGTTAACTAATTAATTAAACAAAGATTCACTTTTATCTTATTTTAACATGTTAACTATATAACTAATTAACATTTACTTATAACTAATTAACATATCTAAAGACAAATGTAAACATTTTACAACTTAAATTAACATGTGTTAATTAATAAAGCAAGGATAATGACAAATGTTAAAGGTTGAGACAAGTGTCATTTATTTTAGTCTTTTTCTTTTATTTTAATAAAATCAAATTTTCAACCTATTTATAAATCTATTTTCCTTCCTCTTCAATTTTTTTTCAAAACCAAAAGTTATGAAAACAAGTCAGTAAACATAAAACCTGAAATTTTATCTTCAAACAAAAAATTACCTCAAAACTAAAATCAGTAATCCCTCCACTAAAACCAATTCATAAAATCAAATTCCTTTAATCTTTCCAAATCTGTAACATCCAAATCAAAATTAACCTGCATATCAAAGCAAACCTGTTTTTAAAAGGGCATCTGCATTCTTCAACCTGAAAAATCAAATTGTAATTCAATTCTGCAATCTCAAAGCCTGCAACATTTCAATATGGAGTTTTCTGCATGCATTTGTATTGTAAAGCCTGAGATTAAAGCAAGTTTAAAAAGCAAAGGGGTTTCCAGCTTTAAAAAGCACTTCTGCAAAAACAGTTTTCAAAGTTTTTCCAAATTGAAAGACCTGTCTTCATACTAAAACCAGGTGAGTAACACTTTACTTAAAAAGCTTAAGTATAGTAGTAGTTGCATGTTAATGTTTGAAGTTAAGAATGTCTGTATATGATTGGATTTTTCTCTGTGTATATATGTAGGAGGTGTGCATGCCTGTTCCTTGTTATCAAGCTCAGTTTTTAATCAAAATTCATTACCATCTTATCTGATCTCTGTTAGGACCTAGATTCTTAACAAAAGTTGTTTGTTTAATGATAGATTAGTGGTTAAAATTATAACTAAGTTAAATTTGAAATTTGCTGTGAATATAATGGATGTATGGTATGCATATGTTTTCAGAGTACTCTCTGTTTATAGTTCATAGGTTTCAGTTTTGATTTAGAATTCAAAATCTTTAGATTTTGCCTCTGTTTTAAACTTTAGATTTAAATCAAATATGTTAGTTTAATCATAACCTTAGTTTAGAATTTTATTTGGGTTGAAATAAATTAGAGATATCTCTGGAAAACATAGCAACAGTGCATGTGTAACAAAGTCCAAAACTCAAACATTTTAATTGATAAATTCAGGAATACATTATGAATTCTTAGTCCAAGACGTGATTTTTAAGATCAAAATCATAATTTTTAATGACAAATTGAGAGTGCATTGTGGGTTTAACCAGAAATAGGATCTGGGTAGTTTTCTGATGAACTTTTGATGTTGGAGAGTCGGGTTTCTTCTAGTGGAGGGAGGAGTGACCCGTGAAGCGTGGGAAAATACAGGTTGGCGATGAACTTCATCGAGATGGCAGCGGTGACGTTTTCATGTAAGGAACCCTAGTTTCAACTAGGCAGCTTGTTTTGCTCGTTATGACCTATAGGAATGGTCGAGTGCTTTGTGCTTTTGGAAGGAGGTTGCTGAAGCATAAGTGAAGCTATGGCCGGAAGTGGAGATTCTTTGGTGGTCGGAGCGCCGTGGGGGAAGCGATGACAGGGTTGGGATGGGGTTTGGTTTTCAGCTTCCAGGTTTTGAAATAAACCTTGAATTCAATTTTGGACTGTAGAAGAGTGGATCGATGGTTGCGTTGGAACGAGTGGTTGAACGTCGATATGGGGAGGCCACCGACGGTCGATGAATTTTGGGTGGAAGCAGTGAAGTTGCCTCGAGTTTTTCTCAGGAAATTTGATGATTTTCTCGAAGTGGGGGGATTAATGACTCGAAGCAGATGTTCTTCTGGCTCGGGTTTAAAGTATGGAACAGGTTTTTTGCAGAAACCTGTTGATCTATTCAAATTTTAAAATAAAATTTTACACCTGAATTTATAAGGAAGTAAAGTTATAAAATAAGGCTTAAGTCCAGTTTTAAAAACTGAATTTAAGTTTAAATCTAAGTCTAAAAATAGTTACAAATTGAATTTGAATCTAGTTTGGGAAAAATGAGATTTCTTTTAAAATTCAAATTGACTTAATAACATGAAAGTGTTTAATAAGTTAAATGAAATTAAAGAATTTGAAATTAAACGGAGTTTTGAAATATAGTAGAAGATTTAATCAAAGTTAAAACAGAATGTTAAATTTGAATTTCAAATTTGATTTGAATCTTAAGTTTTGGAAATAAAGTAAAGTTTATTTGAGAATAATAAGGAAATTAGTTTAAAAATTTTAAATTTCTTTTATAAGTATTCTTTAACATATGATTTACAAATTTCATATTGGTTAAAGATAATTTGGTTTCATTTTAAAATTTGAACTTAAAATGGAATTTGAAATTGAATTTGAAATAAATATTTGCAATAGTATTTATGAATGATAATTTAAATATTGTTAAGAAAGGTTTTATCTTAAAGCAAATTTGGAATTAATTAATGATTTTTAAAATTTTCATTTAATTATTAAGATAATTAAATGAATAGTTTATTTAATTAAGATAATTAAGGGTTCTAAATTATTAATTTAAAGTTAAGTTAATTAATTAAGGGTAATTAATCCATAATTAAGGATCATTAATTTGATTTAATTAATAGTTAGTAATTAATTAATCAAGTAATTATGACTAATTAAGTTACGGATAACACTTAATTAACTTAATAGTTAAAGATTAATTAATTGGGTATTAAAGATTAATTTTAAATAAATTAATAATGATTAATGAAGGTTAATTACTTAAGAGAAGTAATTAAAGTATGGTTAATGGTTAATGATGGTCGTTAACTCAAGATTATTTAACGATTAATTAATGTGATTAATTTAAATAATTAATTAAATTAATTAATTTAATGATAATCAATTGTGAAAATTGTTTAAGTTTAATTACTGAATGAAAGTAATTAAGAAATTAATTACTTAATGTAATTAATGGAGTTTATCGTGATTAGTTTAAATTAATTAATTAAGTTTAATTAATTTTAATCACTTGTTGGTTTGATAATAATTACTTAATGTAATTAATGAAATAAATTACTTAATGAAGTAATTAATGGTAATTACTGGATGTAATTGGTGGATGATGATGAATTGTGAATATAATTTAGATTAAATTATTTTGTATAATTAATCAAGTGATTAATTAAGGAAATTAATTAAGGAATAATTAATTAAGGAATAATTAATTTGATAAGTAATTAAGGGTAGTTATTTACAGAAAGAGATTAATCAAAGGTGATTAATAATTATGGATTAAGTGAGATTAATTACTGAAAGTAATTAATTTAATGAAGTAATTAATTAAGAATCACTAATTAATATAGTTAATAATGTCATTAAGATTGATTAATGAATATTTATTAATCAATAGTAAGTAATTAAGAATAATTAATTAATTGTAATTAATTAAGGTTAAATGTAATTAATTGTAGTTAATTAATTAATGAAGTAATCAAAGGTTAATTACTGTATTTGGTTTAGGGTAATTAATTTTGTGGAATTAATTTAGGGTATAGTTAATCAAGATTGATTAATTAAGATGATAAATTAGAGGTTAATTAATTTATTAATTTGTAATTAATTAATGATAATGTGAGCAATATTTATATTGAGATAATAATTAATTTAATTCATTTTAAATTAATTAAAGAGGATGTAATTAATTTAATTCATTTTAAATTAATTATAGATAGTATGATTATAGGTCATTGCTTATGAATGGTAGTTATTGGTTGCTTTGAATGGTTTTGAATCTCAGCTATGAGATTAATAATGTTGAGTGATATGGATGTATTGGTTGCATTGTGATGATGATATGGGTTATCTTTGATAGTGATAAATGTGGATTATCTGTGGTTACGATAATGATAATTATCTGTTGTGAATCTATGAGCTATCTATCTGTGTGTATATAGATAATTAGATTGAATTGTTTTAAACTTTAAAACAACTTGGACCTAAAAGACACGCTTTGGATTTCGATGAGACCGGGATCGGGTTTCCATATTTGAAATACGAAAACCACATCGATTCCAATTAAACGTTAGGTCGTTAATCCAAGTGGAGCGAGTGAAGACTCGAGGTGTAAGGGCTATACGTCAGTATAACTCTGTGGGTGATTCCGTAATGAGTTTGACGGAATAGTACTTATAGATTCGAGATGGAGATTTAGAGTGCAAGGGTTATCGTCGTTAACTCTGAGGGTGATTCCAAAACGAGTGTAACGAGATAATGCCTTCGGTTTCGTTCGAACCCAGAATGAACTTTTATGGATTGAATGCTTTCAGAACATCGTCAGGTGGGCGATGAGCATTCTAAGATAATGTGTCCTCTAAAGGTAATCATAGCCTCAGGCCTCATCAACCGGGAATGGCTAAAACAGGGGAGGTGCAACAAGGCTTCGTGGGTAGCACCCACTGGAGAGCAAGATTGATCCCTGTCTAGAGGTCCCTTTTTATTCGGCTTAGTGGGCAGTTGGAATCGCGCGCCAACTGCAGGGTTGTCTTGTTCGGAACTATTCAGTAAGGAATGGGTCCGGCCTTGTGTTGCAGGGGAGTGGGAGTACTCCTCGGTAGTTGATCTATGCCACGTACTGTGACGGGCGGTACCCCGGTAGCCATGCCATTGTATGGAATCCAAAATCCAATAAGTGCCAACGGTTTTGATTGTATTACCCACTTTTGTGGCTAGTAGCTGGAATTTAATCATGTAACAATTTCGGCTATTTCATATTTACTTGAAAACCCTAGACCTATTATAATATCACTGGATTTCCTATTAAATTTTTTGGTTAGCGTAAGGTAAAAGCTTTTCCATGTTTATGTGTGGGAAGTCTTACGTGATACCTTTCTTTCAAAGGATTTTTAAAGTTAAGCAACTTTAACCTGTTACTCACACCAGACCCATGTCTGACCTGGAGTTTATTTTTGTTTTCCATAAACTCTTGGGTACTCAAATTTTTACGAGTAGCCAAGGGATTCAGGTTAGCTTTGACGAATATTGGAGGAGCAATGGAGCAGGAGGCTTCTGCGTTAGATATTAGTATTCCGCTATGTGTTCTGTGATTGTCTCTGAGATTGTGTTATGTTGTAAATACTAGACAGGTGTTTATAACTGTCTAGTATGTGTTGTATTATCTGTGTACTCTGATAGTGGTTGTAAACTATGTAAATATTTTATGCTATTAATAGAATTTATTCGTTCCGCTATTTAGATTCTGATGTGTTGTTTTCTTCTTCTTCTCTTTCTTTCTATTCTCTATCCCTTTCTTTCTTACTGGCGATACGACTTCCTGGAGTGTGGAAGTTGGGTCGTTACAGGTGGTATCAGAGCGTTAGGTTGAGTGAATACCTAGGCTCTGGAGTGGTGTCTATCTTGAGAGTGCGTATTTGTAATTTTATATATATTTATATATATTTATCTATTTCTACCTATATGTTGGGTTACCTGTTCGGGTTTTCCAATATAGGTTATAAAGGTAGATAAGGTAGTAGTGTTTGTAACACGATTACTACCATTGGTTGGAGTATGATGTTTGAGATTGGAAGTGTATCTATCGAGACTGTAGACCTAATACCGTCTCGAGTAGGTTCTGTTGTGTTGAAGTATTTCATCGATCTCTGAAGGAAACCTGTTAAGGTTCGGAGACATCTTTGAAGTACAAAGTTTGGTGAGTTGGGTTTGGATCTGTTCGGTTGAGCTGGAGCAAGTGAAGGTATTTTGATACCTCAGGAAGTTGTAACTGCGTGATGAGATGCAGTGACTATGGATTGTCTCCGAAGATGTTTTCTTTGGAACAGGTTTGGGAAGTGTGACTGTCCCGAAGTTGTGGCTGGAGTCAGCAGGATGTTGTAGTCAGCTTTGAAGTCCGAGTTTCTCGAAGGGCTTTGGATTAAGAAGTTTGCATTGGCGTCAGCAGTGCAGCTCGGAGTGTTCTGTGTGCCGACAGGGAGGTCTTAGAGGAGTAGTTTTCTGAAGATGGAGTTCAGAAGCTGCTGAGTGAATCCATTTCTTCAATGGATTGACTAGACCAGTGTAAGCTGTTCTGTTTGGTAAAGAGAGAACAGTTTTCTTTGGAAATTTATTTGGGTTGATCGCAAAAGTGACTTGCGATTGTTTGAATGTTCTTTTAGATGGTTGAAGATTTGTTCTGGATATCTTCTAAGAAGACAAAGATTTGTCCGCGTCTGGAAATTGAGTTCTCTTATCGACTAGTATTCCAGGAGTGGAACCGGTGGTTCTGTTTAGTTGGAGAATGATTCCTAGAGATGGAGTTTGATGAAGCAACTCAGTTTTGAAGGAATTTCTGAGTTTTCTTTATGGATCTGTATAACTATATTTTTGGAGGTGATGTCCAGTTGGTGTTTGTGTTCCTTGTCAGTATTTTCTTATCTACTATGGATCAGAGTTGTGCAGCGGAAACAGTTTGATAGTGTTTCTGATTTTCTTTTCCGGATTGGGAGAAGTTTGTAGTTTTCTACTGGTTGTGGAGTAGAATTGTGTTTTGGTTTTAGATTGATCTTGAGGTGATCATTGTAATGGGTTATTTCTGGTTCTGTTTGTTCTAGAGGAATAAGCAAGGGTTAAGCTGATCAGTTTGGATGTTGGCAGCCTAGGATTTGTATGAAGGCTTTGGTAGATAAGAGAAGGAGGAATTTGGAATTCAAAGTTGGAGACTTCGTTATTTTTGGAGTTTTCTCTGATTCAGGAGCTATAAGTTTTGATTAAGTCTGGGAGGCTAGCTCAATGATGTTTGGATCTCTTCTCTGTGTTTTGATTGGATCAGTGTTTGGTTTTTCAGAATTGAATTGTCAGTTTGGATAACTGGAATTCGATGAGTTTCACGTATCGCTGAGGGAGTACGTGTATGGTTTATCTCTAGTTCTAGAACCAACAGTTATGGAGTTTGGTTGTTGAATCAGACTCGTCTGAATTCTGATATGCTGTCTAGTTCTGTAGATATAGATGAATAGGAGCTCTGTAGTTTAATTTTATTGATTGTTTGGAATTTATAGAGCGGGTATCCCGATATTTTTATACCGGGGAAACTCGTGAAAGTTTTATCCGGAATTTTTCTGGATAATTAGATTTGTTTGATTGGGTGAATTGATTGCTATGGTTGTTAGCATATCATTGGTATATGCTTGTGTTTTAAAATTTAATCTATAAATAGATTATTAAATTACCTTTGTTTTAAATTTCGGGGACGAAATTCTTTTAAGGGGGGAGGAATGTGATGACCCGGAATTTTAAAGCAATATCAATTTAATAATCTGAAATAAAAAAATTAAATTGATTTGATAGTCTTTGTAATAAGATTTGAATTAATTTAATAATCCAATTAAAATAAATATGAAATTGATATGTTTTATCTTTTAAAAGTTAATAATTGTTTTATATTTATAATGTATATAGGATATGTATATATTGTAAATAGATCTTGTTCTAATAAATAAATATGGTTTTAAATTGATAAGATAAAATTTAATTTGTTAAATTGATTTTTGAGTTTAAATTTAAATAAAATAACAATAAGGCTTATCTTGATATAGTTTGGTAAAATAAGTAATTTATTAATAAGGAAACAATTTCTTTTATAAATTATTTATAGTTATCAAAATTTGTTATTTTCAAAATATAATAATAAGATTTTGTTTTTAACAAATAGACTTTTATAAAATAGTTTGTTTTTTTAGTATGATTTGTGTAGTTATATGTACATATGTAACTTGATTTCAAAATTTAATTTTAAAATTTGATTTGAAATTTAAAGTATAAATATTTTAATTTGTTTTGATTTTAAAATATTTGTATAAATTTTATTTTTATAAATATAATTGGATTTATTCATTTTGAAATTATCTACATATAAATAAATACATGTTAACTAATTAATTAAACAAAGACTCACTTTTATCTTATTTTAACATGTTAACTATATAACTAATTAACATTTACTTATAACTAATTAACCTATCTAAAGACAAATGTAAACATTTTACAACTTAAATTAACATGTGTTAATTAATAAAGCAAGGATAATGACAAATGTTAAAGGTTGAGACAAGTGTCATTTATTTTAGTCCTTTTCTTTTATTTTAATAAAATCAAATTTTCAACCTATTTATAAATCTATTTTCCTTCCTCTTCAATTTTTTTTCAAAACCAAAAGCTATGAAAACAAGTCAGTAAACATAAAACCTGAAATTTTATCTTCAAACAAAAAATTACCTCAAAACTAAAATCAGTAATCCCTCCACTAAAACCAATTCATAAAATCAAATTCCTTTAATCTTTCCAAATCTGTAACATCCAAATCAAAATTAACCTGCATATCAAAGCAAACCTGTTTTTAAAAGGGCATCTGCATTCTTCAACCTGAAAAATTAAATTGTAATTCAATTCTGCAATCTCAAAGCCTGCAACATTTCAATATGGAGTTTTCTGCATGCATTTGTATTGTAAAGCCTGAGATTAAAGCAAGTTTAAAAAGCAAAGGGGTTTCCAGCTTTAAAAAGCACTTCTGCAAAAACAGTTTTCAAAGTTTTTCCAAATTGAAAGACCTGTCTTCATACTAAAACCAGGTGAGTAACACTTTACTTAAAAAGCTTAAGTATAGTAGTAGTTGCATGTTAATGTTTGAAGTTAAGAATGTCTGTATATGATTGGATTTGTCTCTGTGTACATATGTAGGAGGTGTGCATGCCTGTTCCTTGTTATCAAGCTCAGTTTTTAATCAAAATTCATTACCATCTTATCTGATCTCTGTTAGGACCTAGATTCTAAACAAAAGTTGTTTGTTTAATGATAGATTAGTGGTTAAAATTATAACTAAGTTAAATTTGAAATTTGATGTGAATATAATGGATGTATGGTATGCATATGTTTTCAGAGTACTCTCTGTTTATAGTTCATAGGTTTCAGTTTTGATTTAGAATTCAAAATCTTTAGATTTTGCCTCTGTTTTAAACTTTAGATTTAAATCAAATATGTTAGTTTAATCATAACTTTAGTTTAGAATTTTATTTGGGTTGAAATAAATTAGAGATATCTCTGGAAAACATAGCAACAGTGCATGTGTAACAAAGTCCAAAACTCAAACATTTTAATTGATAAATTCAGGAATATATTATGAATTCTTAGTCCAAGACATGATTTTTAAGATCAAAATCATAATTTTTAATGACAAATTGAGAGTGCATTGTGGGTTTAACCAGAAATAGGATCTGGGTAGTTTTCTGATGAACTTTTGATGTTGGAGAGTCGGGTTTCTTCTAGTGGAGGGAGGAGTGACCCGTGAAGCGTGGGAAAATACAGGATGGAGATGAACTTCATCGAGATGGCAGCGGTGACGTTTTCATGTATGGAACCCTAGTTTCAACTAGGCAGCTTGTTTTGCTCGTTATGACCTATAGGAATGATCGAGTGCTTTGTGCTTTTGGAAGGAGGTTGCTGAAGCATAAGTGAAGCTATGGCCGGAAGTGGAGATTCTCTGGTGGTCGGAGCGCCGTGGGGGAAGCGATGACAGGGTTGGGATGGGGTTTGGTTTTCAGCTTCCAGGTTTTGAAATAAACCTTGAATTCAATTTTGGACTGTAGAAGAGTGGATCGATGGTTGCGTTGGAACGAGTGGTTGAACGTCGATATGGGGAGGCCACCGGCGGTGGATGAAGTGGGCCGAAGGCACGGTGCACGTGCACCGTGCTCTTTTGGGTTCTGATGCATTTTGGGTGGAAGCAGTGAAGTTGCCTCGAGTTTTTCTCGGGAAGTTTGATGATTTTCTCGTAGTAGGGGGCTTGATGACTCGAAGCAGATGTTCTTCTGGCTCAGGTTTAAAGTATGGAACAGGTTTTTTGCAGAAACCTGTTGATCTGTTCAAATTTTAAAATAAAATTTTACACCTGAATTTATAAGGAAGTAAAGTTATAAAATAAGGCTTAAGTCCAGTTTTAAAATCTGAATTTAAGTTTAAATCTAAGTCTAAAAATAGTTACAAATTGAATTTGAATCTAGTTTGGGAAAAATGAGATTTCTTTTAAAATTCAAATTGACTTAATAACATGAAAGTGTTTAATAAGTTAAATGAAATTAAAGATTTGAAATTAAAGGGAGTTTTGAAATATAGTAGAAGATTTAATCAAAGTTAAATCAGAATGTTAAATTTGAATTTCAAATTTGATTTGAATCTTAAGTTTTGGAAATAAAGTAAAGTTTATCTGTGATTAATAAGGAAATTAGTTTAAAAATTTTAAATTTCTTTTATAAGTATTCTTTAACATACGATTTACAAATTTCATATTGGTTAAAGATAATTTGGTTTCATTTTAAAATTTGAACTCAAAATGGAATTTGAAATTGAATTTGAAATAAATATTTGCAATAGTATTTATGAATGATAATTTAAATATTGTTAAGAAAGGTTTTATCTTAAAGCAAATTTGGAATTAATTAATGATTTTTAAAATTTTCATTTAATTATTAAGATAATTAAATGAATAGTTTATTTAATTAAGATAATCAAGGGTTTTAAATTATTAATTTAAAGTTAAGTTAATTAATTAAGGGTAATTAATCCATAATTAAGGATCATTAATTTGATTTAATTAATAGTTAGTAATTAATTAATCAAGTAATTATGACTAATTAAGTTACGGATAACACTTAATTAACTTAATAGTTAAAGATTAATTAATTGGGTATTAAAGATTAATTTTAAATAAATTAATAATGATTAATGAAGGTTAATTACTTAAGAGAAGTAATTAAAGTATGGTTAATGGTTAATGATGGTCGTTAACTCAAGATTATTTAACGATTAATTAATGTGATTAATTTAAATAATTAATTTAATTAATTAATTTAATGATAATCAATTGTGAAAATTGTTTAAGTTTAATTACTGAATGAAAGTAATTAAGAAATTAATTACTTAATGTAATTAATGGAGTTTATCGTGATTAGTTTAAATTAATTAATTATAATCACTTGTTGGTTTGATAATAATTACTTAACGTAATTAATGAAGTAAATTACTTAATGAAGTAATTAATGGTAATTACTGGATGTAATTGGTGGATGGTGATGAACTGTGAATATAATTTAGATTAAATTATTTTGTATAATTAATCAAGTGATTAATTAAGGAAATTAATTAAGGAATAATTAATTTGATAAGTAATTAAGGGTAGTTATTTACAGAAAGAGATTAATCAAAGGTGATTAATAATTATGGTTTAAGTGAGATTAATTACTGAAAGTAATTAATTTAATGAAGTAATTAATTAAGAATCACTAATTAATATAATTAATAATGTAATTAAGATTGATTAATGAATATTTATTAATCAATAATAAGTAATTAAGAATAAATAATTAATTGTAATTAATTAAGGTTAAATGTAATTAATTGTAGTTAATTAATTAATGAAGTAATCAAAGGTTAATTACTGTATTTGGTTTAGGGTAATTAATTTTGCGGAATTAATTTAGGGTATAATTAATCAAGATTGATTAATTAAGATGATAAATTAGAGGTTAATTAATTTATTAATTTGTAATTAATTAATGATAATGTAAGCAATATTTATATTGAGATAATAATTAATTTAATTCATTTTAAATTAATTAAAGAGGATGTAATTAATTTAATTCATTTTAAATTAATTATAGATAGTATGATTATAGGTCATTGCTTATGAATGGTAGTTATTGGTTGCTTTGAATGGTTTTGAATCTCAGCTATGAGATTAATAATGTTGAGTGATATGGATGTATTGGTTGCATTGTGATGATGATATGAGTTATCTTTGATAGTGATAAATGTGGATTATCTGTGGTTATGATAATGATAATTATCTGTTGTGAATCTATGAGCTATCTATCTGTGTGTATATAGATAATTAGATTGAATTGTTTTAAACTTTAAAACAACTTGGACCTAAAAGACACGCTTTGGATTTCGATGAGACCGGGATCGGGTTTCCATATTTGGAATCCGAAAACCACATTGATTCCAATTAAACGTTAGGTCGTTAATCTAAGTGGAGCGAGTGAAGACTCGAGGTGTAAGGGCTATACGTCAGTATAACTCTGCGGGTGATTCCGTAATAAGTTTGACGGAATAGTACTTATAGATTCAAGATGGAGATTTAGAGTGCAAGGGTTATCGTCGTTAACTCTGAGGGTGATTCCAAAACGAGTGTAACAAGATAATGCCTTCGGTTTCGTTCGAACCCGGAACGAACTTGTATGGATTGAATGCTTTCAGAACATCGTCAGGTGGGCGATGAGCATTCTAAGATAATGTGTCCTCTAAAGGTAATCGTAGCCTCAAGCCTCATCAACCGGGAATGGCTAAAACAGGGGAGGTGCAGCAAGGCTTCGTGGGTAGCACCCACTGGAGAGCAAGATTGATCCCTGTCTAGAGGTCCCTTTTTATTCGGCTTAGTGGGCAGTTGGAATCGCGCGCCAACTGCGGGGTTGTCTTGTTCGGAACTATTCAGTAAGGAATGGGTCCGGCCTTGTGTTGCAGGCGAGTGGGAGTACTCCACGGTACGTTGATCTAGGCCACGTACTGTGACGGGCGGTACCCCGGTAGCCCTGCCATTGTATGGAATCCAAAATCCAATAAGTGCCAACGGTTTTGATTGTATTACCCACTTTTGTGGCTAGCAGGTGGAATTTAATCGTGTAACAATTTCGGCTATTTCATATTTACTTGAAAACCCTAGACCTATTATAATATCACTGGATTTCCTATCAAATGTTTTGGTTAGCGTAAGGTAAAAACTTTTCCATGTTTATGTGTGGGAAGTCTTACGTGATACCTTTCTTTCAAAGGATTTCTAAAGTTAAGCAACTTTAACCTATTACTCACACCAGACCTATGTCTGACCCGGAGTTTATTTTTGTTTTCCATAAACTCTTGGGTACTCAAATTTTTACGAGTAGCCAAGAGATTCAGGTTAGCTTTGACGAATATTGGAGGAGCAATGGAGCAGGAGGCTTCTGCGTTAGATATTAGTATTCCGCTGTGTGTTCTGTAATTGTCTCTGAGATTGTGTTATGCTGTAAATACTAGACAGGTGTTTATAACTGTCTAGTATGTGTTGTATTATCTGTGTACTCTGATAGTGGTTGTAAACTATGTAAATATTTTATGTTATTAATATAATTTATTCGTTCCGCTGTTTAGATTCTGATGTGTTGTTTTCTTCTTATTCTCTTTCTTTCTATTCCCTATCCCTTTCTTTCTTACTAGCGATACGACTTCCTGGAGTGTGGAAGTTGGGTCGTTACACCAACCCAAGAAAATTTTAAGTTTTGATTGCTGAATGAAAGTTATTTATATGAATACAACATCATGTTAAAGAGTAAATCCAAGTGAAACCATGAAGTAAATGAAGCAAATCATAATTATGGAAGCTAAATTGTTTCTCTCTGTCTTCATTTTACTGTGAGTAAACTTCAAACCATTTGAGTTAAGCTCATCAATATCTATTTTTAATGTGATAAGATATGCTCTGCATGAAGGAATAGGTGTGTTTTGACTGAAAATTGTTGTTGAATTGTTGAATGAACATCTGCATGTCTGATGAAATAGTTCACAGGCTCCGCTCTTAGTTACAGAATGTTACAAACAAGGAAAATTTAATGAATTTTCATATAAACTTTTTAACTTAGGATTTTTTAAAAACAAAATCAGTCTATTTAAACTTGAAACCATGGTCCAATAGGTTTAGTTTGAAAATAAATGAATCTGAACCTGTAAATCCCATTTTTACAGTAAAAAGGATTTTTATGATAAAGTCGAGTATTTTAATTTGATGATTTGAGTACATATCTCGAATGAACATACAAAGACATGATTTCTAAAAGCACTATGATGAATTTTAATTGAGTATTCAAAGAGCAGTTTGAATTTAGACAAAATTCGCATTTTTCCAAATTTCTAGCGATCGATCCAATAATAAATATTGAAAATTGGGTTGAAGCTTGTGTGAACTTCGGTGATGTCGAGAAAATTACTGAATAAATTTTCAAATTTACGAATCGAAGGGACGAAGCCAAACTAGGGTTTGTGACTGCGTTTTGAACAGGGTCAGTAGTAAGATGATTTCATCTTCTTAGAGCGATCGAGTTGCATACTATTTTGTGAGTTGATAGTATGGAGGGTGACGAGGTCGTGGCCGAAATTTCGTATTTTTTTGCTGGTCGAGGTTGGGCGAACGGCAACATTCAAGGTTTGGATGACTTCGGTGATGAAGTTCCAGGTTGTGAAATTTAGCTCGAATTTGATTTCGAGAGGGTGAGTGGATTCTGGCGATTGGGGATGGATACGCGAAGCATCGTCGACTTGCTTGACGTTGCGGCATCTCCTGGAGGCGATCAATGGCAACGTGCACGTTGTCGCTGTGTCAAGTTCGATGGTGAATGGCAGGATATGATTCTCGGGTGAAGGTGGTGGTTACTTCGGGTTCGTACTCGAGGATACTTCGGGTTCGTACTGTAGTTTTTTTACTTAACTAAAAAAAACAAGAAGAACAGTAGGGGAAGAAGAAGAATGAACGTGAAGGGAGAGGGCTCGGGAAAAGGAGGAAAAGACTCGAGTATTCACTCGAGTAAATTGAATCTTGCTCGGGTTGTTTCCTAAACCTGCGAATAATAATAGTAAGTTAACTTTTTAAACAAAGTTAAGTGGTGATGACTAATTAATAAATGACAATTTTAAGTCAAGCCTCCATTACCAGTTAACAAATCAAGTAAATACTTAGTCAAGTTTTGGAATTAAATTAATACTTTAAATTAAGAAATTAATATAAAACAAGTGTTAGAATTTAATTAATATTAGAGTTTTCAAATTTGTAATAAATTGATTTCAAAGTTTAAAGAAGATTTTAAATGTTAATTAACACAAATAATAATAATTGTTAATTAGTTGTTTAAAAAGAGTAATTAAGATGATAAATTTACAATTGTAATTAACTAGTTGATTAGAGATTGATTAATTTGAAATTTAAAATTTGGTTAATTAACAATTAAGTATTCAATTTATTTGTGATTAAGAATTGTAGACTAGATGGTTAAAGTTAATTAGTTTATAATTAGTAAGTCAATTAAGATAATTGATTTAAAGAATGATTAATTAGAATTTAATTAATTTATCATTAAGAAAAGTTAATCGTTGATAAATAATAATAGTTATGTGGTTAACTCTTTTAAATCACCTTCACTTTGAATTAAAGACGATTAACTATCATCAAATGTTGTATACTGAATTGATGTTTCTGTTTATGATTGTAATACTGTGTGATGTGAATTGCCTGATGCTTTACTGTGAACTGTGATTGTTTCTGTATATATATATATATATATGAAATCCCTTCTGCCCATAAAACGACATTTAAATTTCGATGTGGCAGGGAGTCGAATTCCGGTTGGTTATCCGAAAACCACATCGAATCGTAATGATGAATCTTTGTAATTGATAGATTTCTTTTATCTGTGATCTGTGAATGAAGATAAGCGTTATGAATTATACCGCTTATCGATATTGATATATTTGTGGTGACTGATGTTATGCACTATTGTGTAAAACCCCTGGACTACACTATACACACACAAATATGGATTTCACGAGGAGATCGGTTAAGTCACAGATATTTGAATTTAATTCAAAATAGTTTTTAAAAATTTAATTTTGAATCTAAACGGTTTTAGAAATGAAACTGGGTTAAAAAGTGAAAAGCTTTGAAAAGGAATTTTAAAAATAAAAGTTATTTTTGAATAACTTGATTAAGTTGTGAAATTTAAATAATTTAATTTGAATTCAAGATTTGAAATTGAATCCTATGTTTGAAAATTTTGGTTCAAATATGTTATTCAAGTTACAAATGTGTCTATATGGGTTTTGAACCATTTTAAAAAGTATCGTTTTTGGAAATTTGAATATAACCAAATTTTATACTTAAAGAGATATAACTCGTGCAGATGAAATCGGATTTTCCTAAAACGAAAACTATTTGTTTTCAAATAATAATAGCTTTTATATAAGGAATTTTTTTTCCAAATTATGATGAAAAGATTTCAAATTTGAAACGGGAATTGTTTTGAAAGGCTATGAATGAATCTTTGTGAAGATTGGAGAACCTTGTTTTAAATTGAAAGGGATCTTAAAAATGAATCTTTTGTTTAAAAGATTTAAATGTGGAAATTTTTTAAACCCTTAAAGGTTTTTGAAATGAATTTTTTACGTTAAAAGATTAGGAATGGTAATTTGTTTTAACCATTTAAAGGAAAGTTTTGATTTTATAAGCTGTAATTTAACTGAAATCCCATATCTATATTGTTTTAAATATCACGCTCACTATTCGGTTTAGCCGGGAGAGGACCTTTGTGTCATATAACCCATTCCGAATATGTGATACGTCGTAAATGGATAGAAATTGAAGACCGGTGGTGAAGACCGGGTATTTACGAGAACGATAGGATGACCTATCGATTGTCTCTACACCGAGTAGCTACGGTATAGAGATTCTCTAAGTGATGGGAAGTCCGATCGGGATTGTGGATTCCCGGATTGCAAGGACTTCTTCGGAAGTGCCTTCGGTTCTGTTCGAACCCGAAACAGACTTGTATGGATGTGTGTCTGTCGTTACACTTTGAGATGTAAAACTGATTTCTATCAAATACATTTCTGTTTGGTTGCGGAGATTTATTCTCTTAGCTTAACACCCTTCACTGAGACATACGAGCTCAAAGGTTATGTAATTGATGGTTACTAGTGATTCATTTCCAATTTGGTAATGTGGCATACGAAGTGTTGCTGATCATTTGTTGATCAAAGCATGGCTTTTGTGAAAAGCATAGCTTTGTGGACGAGACTTCGTCAAACTTCACAACTCGGAATGGTCGAAACAGAAAGAATGCGGCAAGGTTATTTGGGGGTAGCGCCCTCTGAGGGTATGTTCATTTCCTTCTGGATAGAGGTGGTATCATGGTATGGAACCCAAATACTTAACCTATGTGGTTGCTGCAAATTTATTACTTTGTGGTTGTTGGTGAATCCCGGGATAAAGGTTGGTTACGACCAGGGGATGGCATACTCGTGTAGTAGTTATCTAGTTACAGAGGTAACCCGGCCTTATGTTGGCAGAGATCCGGTTAGGTTCTCGGGGCGTCCCTCCAGAGGCATACCCATGTGGCCCAGGAAGTTCCTTAGCCTAACCATTTATTGGAAATCCATTCTCCAATACGCGCCTTGTACGGTTTTAGTTGTAGAACCTGCCATCTAACATGGTAGCTATAGTAGGCATACTATAATGGTACGTATGCTGGCTAAGATTAATATTATACTTTCGAAATGTTTTCCACTATGCACAAATAATAATATCAAATAGTTTTTGCATATTAAGCATGTTTGACTATCATAAGGAGAAATCTCCCCTAAGTGTGCGATTGCATTGTGTGTGTGCCGGGAGGCCCTATGGTAGTTTCATTTTCCAAAAAGCATTGCGAATTTCAATGTTTAAATTCTTTGTCATTCGTTTTAAAGACAAAATGGTTTTTTTCCTCATACCAGTCCCATGACTGACCTGGAATTTATTGTTCCTTTCGTAAACTCTGGGTGCCCACTATTTTCCCACACGGGCAGTCTAGAGTTGGGTTTTTCAGATAGTAGATATAGATATCGATTCGGTAGCTCTCAACTTTCTCTTTGTATTCTTTGGATTCACAGACCATACTTGCTTAGCTTGGTGCAACTGGATAATAGTTTGAGCATTGGTTTGGAATAGCAGTTGTGGATTCATTCTTATCTAAAGTTCACTTGGAGTTACTTCATCTATTAATATTTCTCCGTTGTAGCATTATTATCTTGTATCTCTGATATTGATTCATATTGTATGATTGTGTATCAAATGTTATATATCAATGATATTCATTTCTTTTTCTTCCGCTGTGTTGTTATACTTAATTGTGTTATAAGCTCCGGCAAACCAGATTCGACGTTTGGATCTGCGGCATTTGAATATGAGTGTCGTATTCGGTGCCGATTTTCGAAGGTTGAGTCAGGGTCGTTAGACTATCTACTTAAAAATCCATTTTAGGGAGACCTCTTATTAAATCAAGTTTTGAAAGTTTAGATAAGAGTCTGAAATTCAAATGGCTAAATTTTTTTTGCCAAATCTAAAGGTCACTTGTATTAGCCAAAAGACAAAGGTTATCATTTGAGATTTTCATACTAAGAATATAAATATTTTTCTTTATAATTCCTTCAAAGATAATATTTGGTTTATTGTCTTCGCTATGACACTTATCCTTTTCAAATTTAATTTTTTAGTCCTTGTCACATAGTTGACTTATGCTAAGTAAGTTGTGTTTTAGATTCCTAACTAACAGTACATCAGAAATAGTAGGAGTTTTAGAGTTACCGACATTCCCGATGCCAATCACATATCCTTTTGAATTGTCTCCAAAGTTGACCATTCCTCCATCTTCATAAATTATGTCATTCAGTATCTCTAGATTATCAGTCATGTGTCTTGAACATCCACTATCAAGTATCCATTTGTTTTTCTTGATTTGCACTATTTTTCCATTGAGTGTTGATTCTTCAAAAGCCATATAACACATCTGTTCCTACAGAACACACGAATTAGATAGATAATTTGATTTTCTATATTAACAATATGCAAACTTATATGACAATGATGACTTTGATAGTTTTAAACTAGTGTTAATAAAATCTCCAAAAATTACCATTTTAAACTTTTTCAAAATTCAGATTACGATATCTTTGAAAATCAATGCTCTGATACCAAATGTAGGAAATGTGGATTATGGATTTTAAAGCAGAATTAACACTAGAGGGGGGTGAATAGTGTTTAATCAATTTTTTGAATTTTTTGAAATCTTTTCAACTCAAATCCAAACGGATATAATACAAAAATAAAAAACAATCATAGAATCAGACATAGATGCGAATAGTAAATAAAAGCAGTAAAGGAAAGAACACATAGGAATTTTATATTAGTTCGGAGTTACTCCACATCCAGTCCCACACAATTTCGTATGCAGATTTCTTTTCAAATATAATGTCAATTTTACAACCTCGATTTCAAAGCCACGAGATGGATCCTCCTGTCTTTGAGTCCAGGGAAACTCTCTTGATTTAACCAGGCTACAAGATCACCCAATTGATTTACGGGCCACAATAACACCGTTTTCAATCAAACTTGATAGAAAGAGACTCGATACACTTCTTGGATAACAAATGATTATATAACTCTAAATAGCACTGAGATCTTTGAGAGAGAGTAGCGAAGAATCAAACTAGAGATGATCGAGTTTGATTCACTTATAATTTCGGTTGAGTTTTGTTAAAGCATTTGAAATATAAGAGAATATTTGAGTGGAGAAGGAGTGAAGAAATAAAGAAAAACTAACTTAAAATTCATTGAAAACAACTAGTAGTTATAGGAGAACAACGGTCATGTCCATTCGTGAAAGGTTAAAACGAATAGACACTTTTTTTAAATTTGAATTTTAAATTCTAAGGCTACCATGTCGACATGGGGGGGTGAGGGATGTCGACATGGGGGGATGAGGGATGTCGACATGGGGGGATGAGGGATGTCGACATGCCTATGTTAATTTGGAAAATTGATTTTGCTTTAAAATGATTTCTGTTCTAAACTTGTCAAAACAATTTCTAAACTTTGTAAACCATTTTGAATATAGTTTAAACTTATAAAAGAGTTTTAGAAAGTAATCATAAAATATATAATCTACAATATAAAGTAATATTAAAAACTAAATATAGATTTCTTTAAAATAAATTAAACTAAAATTTTAAAATCAAGAAATAGTTTAAAAAACAAGAGATTATTTTGAAATTAATATGATTAATTTTTTTTGAATTAAGGCTAAATATTTAAATCGAGAGAAAGGTGTCTTTTTAAAAAGATAGTTTTGAAAAAAATCTAAAAATAAGTCATTTTGAAAATTTTGTGGATTCTATTCCACTAAAAAAGATCGTGGGTTCCATCCCACTAAAGAGGTCGTGGGTTCCATCCCACTATTAAAGCGAGAAGGTGGATTTCATTCCACAATTAAAGTCTGAATAAAGATTTTAGTGCTATTATGAATTTTTAACAAAAATCTAGACTCTGTACTTATCTTGATATCTTGAACTCTCGATAATCTTGATATCTTGAACTCTTGATAATCATGAGTCTTCAGTTTGGATTTCTTCAATCTTGAATTCGTCAGTCTTGAATCTCTATGCTTGATCTTGAATCTTTATACTCGGTCTTGAATCTTTATACTGTCAGTCTTCATTCTCAGTACATGTACATACACACACACACATACACTGCATATACATATATATCTAGACAAGAATATTAGTATATATATTTTATAACAAGTCCTACGGTTATTGTCATCAAAGCCATCATCTCAGGAACCAATAATATGCCCGGTTACTGCTTTGTGTATTGTTAAGCCTATAGTGCGAGTGAAAGTTCATTAACCCAATTTCCTTTGGCTTTAGTTAGCCGCTTTTTGATGGTGCACTAGATGATCTTGTTTATTACTCCCACTTGCCTGTTTGCTTACGGTTGAGAAACTGTGGAGAAGATTTCCTAGATTCGAAAGCATTTGCAAAAGTCTTTGAACTTGGCGCTTTCAAATTGGGTCCCATTATCGATGAAGATTTTTCGTGGCACACCAAACTTGAAAATAATGTTTTTAGTAACAAAATTAATGACTTTCTTTGTAGTAATGGCGGCCGACGGTTCTGGTTCGGCCTACTTTGTGAAATAATCAACGACGGCTATAGACTATTTAGCCCCATTGAGGGAATTCTTTTAATCTTGATGAATCTTTGGCGTTGGTCACACCGTTTGGCGTAATCTTCTGCATCACGATTTACTGTTGGTCAGAAATATCTGTATCAGAGGATTTTCTTCAGAAAAATTTGCCCCCCAGTATGGTCTCTCTAGTCGTCTTCGTAAACTTCCTTCAGGATCTACCAAGCTTCGTCATTGGTCACACATCTGAGCAAGGGGCAGAGAACCCCCTTCGGTAGAGTATACCATCCTATATTATAAATCGCGGTGCCTTTCGAAGTAGCGTTTTCCGTCGATTCCTGTCTATAGGAAGAGTTCCTGTAAGCAAGTAGTCATTGATTAGCGTCATCCATGTTTTCGGTTCAACTATAGTTTAAAAAATCTTGTTGACATCCATTTCGTTTATACTCGAAGCGGTTAGGGTGTTAAATGGGACTAATCCTAACGATCAAGCTTCCCCGGAGCTGGCCAATTTAGCTAAGTAGCCAGCCTTCGTGTTTTGCTCCCTTGGGATGTGATTTTTGGTGTAATGCTCGATGTCATTCAGCAACTCCTGTAATTTAGATAGATATGGGGCAAGGTTCTTCCCTCGAGCCTAGTATTCGCCTTTCACGTGGTAGACGACCAGTTGAGAGTCGCTATGGATGTGAACGGACTTTATTCTGAGTTCCTTCACAACTTTCAGTCCCACTATCAGCACTTCGTATTCTACTTCATTGTTTTCGTAGGGAATTGCAAGCTTAGGGCATAGAAAATGCCTCGTCCTTCGGAGGTTTCAAGTACCCTTTCCCCCAAGAAAAGGTTATTTAATGCACCATCGACGAAGAGTTTCCATTGTGTTTTCGCTTCCAGTGGTTCTTCTTCTTTATCATCCTACATGGTAAATTCGGCTATGAAATCTACCAATATTTTCCCATTGATTTCCCTTCTCGGATGGTAAGTGATTCCATATTAGCCTAGCTTGATATTGCATTTGAGGAGATGCCCAGAAATCTCGGGTCTATACAATACTTGCTTTAAACGTTGACCGGTCAATACTTTGATCGGGTGTGCTCGGAAATATGGTCGTAACTTTCTAAATGCGATCAAGAGGCAATACGGTAGCTTTTTCAATTTTGGATAATTTTTCTCCGCTCCAACGAACCGCTTGCTAATGTAGTATACGGGTCGTTGGATTCTAGCTTCTTCACATACAAGAGTTGCACTCAATGTGTGAGGTGAGACTGCTAAGTAGGTGAACAAGTCCTCTCCGTCTACTAGCTTTGATAGGTTTAGCATGGTTACCATATGTTGCAACAAATCTTCATATGCAGTTTGACAAGCCTCATTCCATACGAAGTTCTTCTTTCCTTTATTCAATGCATCAAAGAACGGTATGCATTTGGCAATGGCTTTCGAGATGAACCGGCTTAGCACTGCTATTTTCCCATTCAAGTTTTGTATTTCCTTCTTGTTCTTCAAGGCATGGGCTTCTCATTGGGAAGTTATTTGCTCTGGGTTTGTTTCAATGCCTCTCGCACTCACTGTGAATCCCAAGAACTTTCCAAAGGCTACCCTAAAGTGACATTTGAGTGGATTGAGTTTCATTCCATATTTTGGAGTATTTTAAACATTTCAGCGAGATTATCTAGGTGAGTGGTTGCTACTTGTGATTTCACCAACATATCATCCACATAGACCTTCATGGTTTTTCCGATATGACGCTTGAACATGGCGTTTACTAATCTCTGGTAGGTTGCCCCTGCGTTTTTTAAACTGAATGGCATTACCTGTAGTACTCAAATCCTAGGTCAGTAATGAAGCTGGTGCTTTCCTGGTCGGACTCGTGCATAGGGATATGATTGTATCCTGAGTATGCGTTCATAAATGATAGCAGTTCATGCCCAGCTGTCTCGTCCACAAGCTGGCCAATTTTGGGCAGTGGAAAGCTATCCTTCTGGCAGGCTTTGTTTAAGTTTGAGTAATGGATGCAAGTTCGCCATTTTCCATTGGACTTCTTGACCAAAACTAGGTTAGGTACCCATTCAGAGTAGGTCGCATCACGGATAAAACCATTGGCTATCAGCTTGTCTACTTCTTCTCTCAATGCCTTGGACCACTCGGGTCCCAGGCTGTGCCATTTTTGCTTTACCAACGTAAACCTAGGATCAATGTTGAGCACGTGGCGTGCAATCTTGGGCGACACGCCACACATATCGGAGTGTGTGTAAGCGAACACATCTAAGTTGGCATGAAGGAATTTGGTGAGTTCTAATTGCATCTTGTTTCCAAGGTGCAATCCAATTTCCTGGACCCACATTAGGTCATCCATATCGACAGGAACAAACACCGTCAATTTTGTTGGTGATGCCCAATCCTCCCTTGAACTCTTCATTCTAAAGTCCAAAACCTTGTCGAATCAGATATGGTCGCAAGTAAGGGGAGGCTCTATGGTTGCTATAGGGCAGGTTCACGAATGTGGAGAGTTCTCCCCACATCCTTCCCTTCTTCTTTCCTTTTGCATTCACGCACTTCTACGATGTAACATTCTCTGGTGGTGCATTAATCTCCTTTGACCACCCCAATTCCATTTGTCGTTGGGAATTTCCTGGTAAGGCACCACTGGTCTAAAGCGATTCTAAAATCTAGTAGCACAGCCCGTCCTAAGAAGGCGTTGTACAGGGAAGTTTCGTTTATAATTGCAAAAGTTTTGATAAGGGCGACTCATCGGTCACCTTCCCCAAGTTCTACAGGCAAGTCAATCGTCCCGATGGGTTATTTGGGTTTGCCAGTGAATCCTTGGATTTTTATTTGGCATGCTAATACATTTTTCACGCTAATCTTCATTGGGTCAAAGGTGCGTTTGAAAAGAATATTCAGAGAACTGCCGCTGTTAACTAATACTCGTCGGACCACAACGGGTCTGATTCCTACCAACGCTACCATGGGATCGAGAGTCAGAGCTTCAATCCCTTCGGTATCCTAATTCGGAATGCTACATCATCATTCAAAGTTTTCTGCTGCATTGCTGGAGCTCCATCTTTGATTGTGAAGCATGAATCCTTTCGAAGAGTACTCCAACAAGCTCGCATACTGCTCCATTTCTCCCTAAATCCTCTATGCGGGATGAGGTCCTTCAGATATCGTTCCGATGGTGAGTCTCTGGTAAGTTCGCTTAGATCCCTCTTCATTGGTTCCAGCTTGGTTTCTTCGATCCCTAGGAGCTTAGGAAGACGTGGGTTGGTCAGGATATTGTGACTTTCTCACGTATTGATGAAGCTTGTTTTCCTAGATTAGCTCTTCAATCAAGTTCTTTAGGTGATGGCACTCGTTCATGTTATGGTATGCGTCTTGTGGAAGCGACGGAACTTTCCAAGCGCTTTTGTTGTTCAGTCGCTTCCTTCTTAGAGGGTTTCTTGTACTTCTCCGTCCCCTGTGTTACGAGATAGATGTTTTCCGAACTTTCATTGAGCGGGGTGTAATCTTTGGGCCTAAAGCCTACAAGTCGCTTATTGCTGCTATTTTGTTTGTTGGAATTCTTGTTTTCCCTTTTTTGGTTACCGTCTTTTCTCGCACTTCCTTCAACGGTCCCGAAGGCATTTATGTCCTGCTTCATCGCCATGTCACTCTGCCCAACGTTCATTATTGCAAGATAGTAGACATCCTTTTTAACTCTATACCTCTTCTAATCTCAAGTATTGACTCACCTTATGATTGAAGTTCTTCCTAGTAGTAGGTTGTTTCATTTTGATCCATTTTTCGAACTCATTTTCGAGGTGTACGACGCAGACCAAAGCCATAAAAACCATATCCTCGTTTGGGTTGCTTACCTCTGTCACTGCAGTATTGAACCAATTTATGAAAGACTGTAGGGATTCATTTCGTACCTGGAATAAGCCAGACAAGGACATCACATTTTAAGGCTACGCTGTGTGAAGTCTGAGCTGATCAAGGAATCTTGTTGTTAGTTGATCGAATGTGGAGATGAATCTTGGTAGAATCCTAATGAACCACATGGAAGCAATTCGTTTCAGAAAAATTGGGAAACATCTACATCAAACAGCATCTAAAGCATTCGCTCCATTCATGTACCAACTATACTTGTACATATGGGTTTTTGGTCTTTCGTTTCATCATAGGACAGAATAGATGGCATAGTGAACTTTCTGGCACCGCTCATTCAAGATCTAATCGGTGAAGAGAGTTCGACTTGGAGCATATCCCTACTCGTCATATGTTCTCATCCATCAGTCGCTTAACCATATCCGCGATATATGCCTCAGTTTTCGATAATCCGAGGGTCGGCTGTCAGTCACTACACCGAGTGTTTGGCTTTGCAAACGGTCTTGGTGAGTGGGCTGAAGCTTAGGCTCTCCTGTCATCGGAAGAGCCACTCCCTTGGGATCCTATTGGCTTGCGGTTGGCCTAATTGGGGCAGTTTGGAAATTCCTAGCATTATTGAATGCATTGTCATTTTCTTCCAACTTGCTATCGCTAATCGCTCTTCATCTTTTGAGTTGGAGTGGTCCATGGCTATATCCTCTTATGGAGTCTTAGCTCTTTGGTTCAAGTTCGTAGCTAGTTACCTCATGATCGGCGGACGCACTTGCGTTTCCTTTTACATTGATTCCGAAAGTTCCAGCTATCGCTCCACTTTGTGGCCGCTTCCCATTTCTTCTATTTAGACCAGAAACGGAAGAATTTTCTTATTCTACGGTAGCCGTGGGTTCTGCCTTAGTTCTTAAAGCAAGATGTGATTGTAAGGTCAAGAGGGCATTAAGCTTATCCTTAAGAGCTCTCTGACTGCTTTTCATTTTCTGATTGGTTTCATCAACCATTTTATTCAATTCATTTCTTGTAACGACTTCGCGTTGATTGGAGGATCCTAGCCCCCGATCTCCTGCATTAGCACCATTTACTTCAATTTCTTGATGATTCATCTCTTCTTCAGCTATTACTGCCCCTATGGATCTTCTAGCAGTAGATCTTTTTCTTCCCAGAGCCATTGATTCTTAGCAGTAGATCTTTTGAACAGAGATTAAGGATCTAACTTTTGAACCTATCTAATCCAAAGTAGATAGCTAGATCAAACCCTGAGTTGGGTTCTATGTGAAAGCACCAAAATGTTAACCCAAAAAATGACCCTAGATTGAGTTTGAAAGCACCAACCTTGTTCTTACAGAGCAATAGTATAGAGAATAAATGTAAAAATGGCATAAATCCTAAAGAGACAAGAAGATTTTTATAGTGGTTCGGCTGTTAATAAAGCCTACGTCCACTTTATAACTTTCTATTAACCGATTGCTATTAAAGTTGAATAAGATTACAATATGATTAGATCTTTTAACTTAGATCAGTCACAAGTGTTAGAGTTCACTGGAGAATCATAGTGAACCCCTATATGAATATTGTATGGAAGGAAAAGAGTGAATAATCTCTACAGAGTCCCAATAGGCAGTTCAGAGGAAGATCCAATTTATGTTGTAGGTAGGCTTGTATTTATAAGGGTTGGAGAGCTATTGGGCTTGGCCTTCTTGCCAGATGTTGGCAAATGACCGTACGAATGTGCAATGTAAGTTTCACCGTGCACCGAACCAATTTGATGGATCGCTAGCGATCCATAAGTTATGGGTCGCTAGCAACTCATAACTTTTGGCTTATTGGCGATCCATTTGCTTGAGATGCTTCCCACCGCACTCTCCTTTGAAGTTTATGGCAATTTGGCAAAAAGGTATGGGCCGCCAGCGGTCCATAGTGCATGGATCGCCAACAATCCATGTATTTACTGGATTTCTGAACTTTGCCTCTTTTGGATCGTATCTATTATCTCGTGTTGGTGTTCCCATGTAATTTCATCGCATTTTGCCTTGCTTTGATGTCGATCCACGCATTGGTGCATTAGACTGTGGATTGAACTAGACAAGTGCTTGGTTCTCAATTTAACTAGCTCGGAATTCCATCAAACTTAGCCATTATCCTTAGCATACAATTGGACCATTACGCAAGCTAATTCATAGATCCATAACCAACATTATGGATTGCTAGCGATCCATCGCCTTTGTGTGTTCTCGCTTTCCTTTCCTCTGATCTTTCCTGGTTAGCTACTTTAGTCTATTTGGTTGGCTCTTGGGCTGTTCTAACTCGACGAAGTTGTTCCGACTTTCTTTGGATTCTGTTGAGTTAAAACCCAGATAACGAATAATTCACTTTTTATACACAAAATATCTTCTAATTCCTTCTGTAACGACCCAAAATTTTCGATTCCAAAAATTTCAGATCGTTAGGAAAAAGAAGACAGAGATAGACGAATATGAAGAACAGAATCACCAACATCTCACATTCGCAATGGATAAAATATAATAAAAAATAATAACAGTTATACAAAGGAAAACTGTACCTGTCAAATTTCACTTTAATACATCATGGTTATACATACATACAGACACTGGATATACACAATCATCATGTCTTGGATATACAACAATATAATACATCGGAAACACTCCATACGTTCTTTCCATCCAGCTCACCTCCTGAGCTCCAGAACGTCCTTACCTGAAAATCTGTAATACTCGGTCTGACCCGAGCATTACATCAAAGTAACACCCAGGCCAGGCTCGAAACCAGCGTGAGTAAACTCATCTAACATGAAATTCCAATGCAAAGAACTTATTTAAAGCCCGAGGTAACTCGTATCAACTTACAAATTCACAATTTATTATAGACATCATCTATTTCACAGATCAATTTTCTAAGTACCAAAACTTAGATTAAATAGTCCAATTCACTTAAATCATTTCATTCCAGCCTATTGATTTCACATATCAATCTATGAAAATTCGAAGTGGTTTGGGGTATTTTCTAATTCCCGACCCCGATCTCTTTGAAATCCAAACGCCATTTTAAAGGACAAGTTGTTTAATAGTTTAAATAATTTTTAATTCAACACTCTGAATTCATATAGCATTTATCACGGATAAATCATACACAATCATCATAGATATATCAAGGCATATCACAAAGTATCACAAAATATCACAAAATCCAGATATTCAAGTTATACAATCATCCATAAGCAAACATCTTTAATTCTTATTGCAATTAATTCAATTTAAATCGACTACTTGAGAATTAATCACTCAATCCTGTTTAATTAATCATCAATTAATTAACTATTCCATTTCAAACCATTTAGTTAATTAATCAATTCTTGATCAATTTATTAAACCTTAATAACTTAATTAATTACCCCTTAATTATTAATTAATAACCTTAATTATCAATTTATAAAACTTAATTACCCATTTATTTATTACTAATTACTAAATTAATCAATTCTTAATTCTTAATTAAATTACTTAATTAGTTAACTAATAATCATACATTAATTAACTTTAAGTAATTAATTAAAGTTCTTAATTACAAATTAATTAATCACTTAATCATTAATTTACCAATCTTTAATTGCAATTATAAAGTAATCATTCTGAATTACTTTCCAAAATAATTAATTATCTTAACTAACATTTTAAAATCTTCCTTAAACTTTGAAATCAATTATTACTAACTTAGAAAAACTTTCACTGTTAATTAAATTTAAAACTTATCTTATATTAACTACTTAGTTAAAGTATTAATTGGATTTTAAAAACATTCCAAAGTATTCACTTAGTTAATTAAAACTTATAATAAATTCTGAACTTAAAATAGTCAAACATTAATTACTTCATTAATACCAAAATTTGTTAAACATCATTAACTTAAATCCATTAGGCTTAACCTTTTTGAAAACAAAACCCGAGAATGCCCCCAGTTTTACTCGAGTAGACACTCGCGTTTCCCACTATCTTCCCCGAGTTCTTCTTCTTCTCCGTTTTATTTTAAAACTTAAGTTTAAACTTAAGTTAGAACTATAGCAACAAGGAACTCTCTCACGCGCTCAGGTTATAACCCGAAGCAATCGACCATTTTTCTCAAGTATCAACTCGAGTCGCTCTACACCCAATAAACGTGGACACATATCTACGCCGTACACATGCACGACATCTCGTCGTCGCTCCAGCAAACCTCACTACCTTCGGCGAATCGCAAAGCTCACCTACACTCAAAATCAAACTCGATTCGATGCCAAAAATTCCAAATCGAAATTTAGCATTTCATTCGAAACCTATAACTCAACCCATCCAACAAATCACTTCGCCCCAGTTCCTCGGACCATCGGAGATGCTCCAACTCCATCCTGGCCTCGCCTATCCCCCATGCTACCATCCCCTAAAGCTCGTGCAACTCGATGCATCAGAGGTGACGAAATTACCTCGTTTCCAGACTACATCAAAACTCGAGAAAAAACCCTAATCTGGCCTCGACCCATCAATTCTAGCAATAGAAAAATTATTTGACATTTTTCCTGAAATCATTGTTTGCCAATCTTGCTTCAAGCAAAATATTAACATCTAATGTTGGTTCGATCTTCAAAAAATGGTTAAAATGCATATTCTGTTCAACTATGAACTGCTCCTAGCATACGCAACTAAAAATCACCATATTAGTTTTAAAAATTCTATCTTTGGCTATTAATTCAAGTTATATAATCTGATCGATGTTTTTAAATATTCGAATTTATCATATATTTGTCTTTTTACTGTAAAACTGGATTTACAGAATCAATTCTTTATTTTCATGTTTAAAACAAATTCTCATGCCATAATTTAAATTTAAACAAACTTTCTTGTTGATACTTTAAGCCTAACAAAGGTTGGATGATAATATTTTGAATTTTGATTAAATATTTGACTCTGTAACATCAAACAGAGAAGATCGGTATATTTAATTTTCACAGAACATCCTATATATAACACAGAACTATATTCAACAATAAAATATATACAACACAATATTATCAATGAATCACCCGTACAGTTTTTAATTAAACTTAAAACTTTAAAAAAAAAATTTACTCACCTGAAAATAAGTTTGCACAGAGAGTACTTTTGTTTTGAAAAGCTGCAGTTTTGATCTACCCTAAACTTTCTTTGATGTTGAATTGAATGATGATGCTTCTTATTTTTTCTGGTTTTGCTATGTTATTGAACGAACTGGAATAAAAAGATACACATATATATAGAAGAAAGGATTTTGTACAGGGGAGGTATTATCTGGTATAAGCTCACCTTTGGTCAAAGTTTTTTTCTTTTGTTTTCTTCTTTGACTAAACTAGATTTTTGTTTCTGCAAACTGAAATGATTTTAACATTTTGAATGACCCTGTTTTTTGCTAAGATGATGGTATTAAATGCAATTGTTTTATTTCGAGGTTACACACTTATTATTATTATTTTTTATATGTACATAAACACTTTGCAGGTAGACATTTTGTTTCCTTGCATTGCTTACCCATATAAATTCCCATAGTATATTACTATATTCTTGAATTACCTTATGTATTTATTCATATTTTTAACATAAATTCTTGTTTTTTATTATTTTTTTATTTAAAGCTTAAACTACCAAATACTTTATTTACATTCATGTCTTTCTATATTTATATTTTATACTTATATTTAATATTGATAGGATTTGATTTTATTTTAAACATTTTAAAAGTCTTTATTTCATTTTAAACATTATTATCTATATTACATTCATATGCATAGATTTAGATTAAATATTAATAATGTAGAGCATTAATTAAATCGAATAAGGTAGATTTTATTTTAAATATTTTTGAAGATTCTATTTTAAATTTTCAAATCAAAGTTTCCTTTTCAGAATACATATGTATATAAATAAATGGCAAATATTCCAAAAGTCCTATCTTTTTAAAATGATAAGTTTACATTTTATTTAATTAGATTAAATACTTATTAAAATAATATTGCCAAAATCTCGGGTCTTCACATTCCTCCCCCCTTTGAATCTTTTCGTCGTCGAAAAGGAACGAAGCCAGAGTTATTGAAATGCTAAAAATTAGATAAATTTTCTTTAATCATTTTTAAACTACTTTAAAAATCTATATAATATTACTAAAATAGTTTTTATAGAAATACTCTTATAACTCGATGTTTCGACAAGTCCATCCTTGTTCTTACAGAAATTCGGTCATATGTTGATCAGGCGTACGACTGAAAATCTATAAGTGCTTGGCAGACCTGTTTCCAACATCCAGTGAAATTATTTTGAAAAATAATTTTATTGAAAATATAGAAAATAGTTTTGAAATCGAGGAAATATCTTTGATGAGAATGCTCTGGAAATCATCACCCTCATCCATGGTCGTAGTTAATGGTCGTAGTTACATCCTGGGTTAAGTTGCCGTTGCAGCAAAAGTCCATGTAACTGTAGGCACTTCGTGCCCCTTGATTACGCCATGGAACCCACAACAGATCGCAGTTACATTCCAGGGTTACGTTGCCATTGTAGCAAAAGTCCATGTAACTGTAGGCATCAGCGCCCTCGATTTTCGCTGTCAAAATGAAACTTCTCCACTCCTACATAGGTCGCAGTCTACCGATGTAAAATCAAATGTAAACTGTTGGCTCTCAACGGCACACACAACTTTCGCTATGTTACCATAGGTCGCAGTCTACCGATATAAAATCAAACGCAGACTGTTGGCTCTCAGCGGCACACACGACTTTCGCTATGGTCTGTAGTAGATCGCGCTGACATCGAGTTACACTATTGTCACAGCATAACCCAAATACCTCTGTAGGCATCAGCGTCCCTCGACTTTCGCTACACACTACTCATAATCCTCAGGAACTAGTTTTGTCCGGACTCCTCACAGGATCAACTTTAGAACCCCCCTTAGGGTTCAAGGCAGTACCACCCGGTAGCACTCCTGAGAAGTTCTTTTCAAGGGAGCGTCTTTTTCTCCAGAGCCATTTTCAAAACACTATATACTATACACATATGGTATCTTCCAAATCATACACCTAGTAGGAATTTCATATAAAGCTCCTTTACACAAAATCGATTCTTAAAATTGATAATCTCAAATTAGGCTTTCCCAAATTCCAATATTGATTTTACACAATAATCAAAGCCTTTCCAAATCCAAAGGTTCCCAAAACCTTCCCTCAAAATCATTTCCACAAAATCCTTTTTATATATACATATATAATAATCTTGGAACATCCGTGAATCAATTCATACTTGTATAAATTCTCTTTTTATACTTCAAATACTATCAAAAACGCTTTTCATCTGGCAATAGATTCAACAAGGGGAGATTTATTTTATATAACAAAGATATATAACCTTGTTTATTCCAAATCAAATATTCAAATTTGATTAATCTATAAAGTTATTAACCATATTACTTACTTATATAAAGTAAATTTCTACCATAGAAATATCGAATCTCCACTTTATTTCATCATAAATTTCGCAAAATATACCTTTCATTTCGAAAACCATTTCACATTTCCTATCCACAAATTTTCAGTATCAATTACATTCAAACCTGTACGATGTACACATATCATCCGTACGCTATATCAATCTGATCGCTCACTCGATCACAAAATTCCTCTTTCGAACTAGTATCGTCCACCCGACTTCCTAGTGCAGACTCAGATCTGGTTTCTTGATTAGAAATCGTCATTCTCCTTGCATAGTCACACTATGATGGAGAATTTTCAGAAACAATCAAAAATCCATATCCAGGTTTGCCGCCGAAAACCGAGCGAAAAATCCCAACTTGGATCGATATAACTATCTCGAAATTTTGTGCTCGAATCTGGATCAAATCACTATGCGAATAGAATAATATACGTACATCCTATGTATTTATCTTCATTGATTATTAATTAAATCAATTTCCTTTCTATTCATCCTCCCTTTGATTTTATTCACTTATTCACATTTGCCTTAATTCACATTTGGATTATCACTTCAATTCTTATCTCAGCTGGGTTTTTAATCAATAACAGTTTGAACTCCGACCAGTTTATATTTAGAAAATAGCTTGAAAATTTAAAAATAGATAAGTAGTTGAAAAATAATTATTAGTTTGCAAAATAGCTGTAAAATAGTTAATTAATTATAAAATAGTTGGAAAGTAGTTAAATAGTTTCAGAAATTTTAGATAGTTGCAAAATAGTTGTAAAATAGTAGTTAATTCATAAATAGTTGAAAAATAGTAATTAGTTTATGAAGCAGTTGAAAAATTGTTAAATAGTTCCAAAATAATTATAGAATAAATATAAAATAATTTGGCTTTAAAAGAAAGATTGTATATATTAAATAGCTTGGAAAAATAAGTTTATATTAAAACAATTTATGTTGAAAATAGTCCACAGTCAAAACTATTCACTTCCCCATCTATTCAATTTAAATTTCCACTTCCATTTAAATTGACTCAATTCCAATTTGAATAATTTCAATTTCCGTTGAAATTGATTTAACCCCAATTCAAGTTGAATCAATCTTGATTTCTTTCCAAATTCAAATCAAATTCCATTTGAATTTAAACATATTCACTTTAACTACAATTCCAAATTATTCAAATTAATTTAGACTAATTTCAAATTGAATCCACTTCAATTTCAAATCGTTTCAATTTCTATGAATTAGTCCCAATTCCCATTTGAATTTGAACTCAATAAATCTTTGATTTTATTCCAAATTAGTCCAATTCAAATTTTCGATTTGAATTTTATACTTATCTATCTTCACTTCTAATTAATTAAAACTAAATTCAATTTCAACTAATGAAATCTAAATCTCAACTTTAACCCATGTCGAATTATATAAATTCGAGCTAAATTTCCAAATGTTGATTTGACCCCTCGAATTAGATTAACCTTTGTTTTTGAATCAATAATCCAAATCTTTACACAATTTAATTCTGAGTCCAATTCTCAATAGATAAAGAAAATTTTACATCAGTACTGCCATAAAATATTTCGTACATTAATTGACTACATACTAGTAGTTCATACATTACATGCATTTATCCAAAATAAGAGTCTTACAGAAGTCATAAATCTAGATGCCTTTCTATTACCTAAAGGTGTGGAAAGAATAGAGCCCTAATGTTCTTGCAAGAATCCATTCTATGGACTTCCTTCCAAAGGGCAAAGCCCGAACATACACTTCTCAACAGGGTGTCCCCACTGATAACATTTACCACAAAATGTTTCTACCCTATCATCAACCTGGATAACCTTCACGCCTCCGACAGTACGTTCCACAGCTTTACTCCTGATGCAGCTCAAGTTAGAAAAGAAAAGATAAGTCGTACACGACTTAAGGAGGAGTTAAGTCGTCCACGACTTACGAAGGAAGATATAGGTCGTTTCCGACCTAAGGAATCACGTGGTGGAGAGATGCGAGTTAAAAGCCAAGGACCTAGTGATCTGCCGCATTGTTGTAGTAAGGGCTTAAGTCGGCCACGACCTAACAGGTCTGAAGAAGAGGAGCTACGACCTAAGTAAAGCCGCTTTTGTATTGAGTCGTTAGGTCGCCTACGACCTAAGTGATGAGTCTGTATTTCTTTAAGTCGTGTTGAATTTTAGGTCGTCACCGACCTATGTGTTGTGTTGTAATATTGCATTTGTTAAGTCATTATGTCGCTGGAGCTTGTTATGTCCTTAACTCGTATGTGATAAGTCGTAGGTCGGCATGTAGATAAGTCGGCCGAATGGGTGTTGTGTTGTAACTCGTTGAGTCGTTAGACTTAAGTCGTAAGTCGTGTCATTTGTTGTACAGTGTTGTACCTGGGTCTAAGTCACTATGAGGGTAACTCGAGTCAGTTAGGTCGGCAACGACTTAAGAGGAGTTAAGTCGGCAACGACTTAAGGGTCAGATTGTGAAATGCTATAAATAGGGAGTGTGTTGTACATTTCAGTGGTTGTTGATTTTTGAATAAAATTCTTGTTTGATTGTTGTGTGCTTTCATCCTAAATTGGTAGTTGAGTGTAATCTCCTATCTCCACTTTCGGTTAATCGAGTGCGCTCGATTCAACGATTGTTGAAGCCAATTTACGGTATCAAGTGCGCTTGATCAACGTTTGAAGAATTGTAGATCTTCTTTCACGGTATCGTGCGCGATCAACGTGTCGAAGATAGCTAGAATTCGGTATCTTTGTGATCAACGAATTTGGGCATTTCAATATCTTCAATCCACCTATTGCTGCTTTCATCGATTTATATCGATTTGTTATTATCCGCTGCGCCAGTTTTTTGGTATCAGAGCTAGACTTAGCCAATCATAGCTAAGCCGAGTCTTGGAGCCAAGGAGTTGAAGTTTGGTGTTCATTGAGTTCATCTTGAAGTTGCAACAAGAGGAGAACTTTCGATCCATTCCATTTTGGATCAAAGTGAGAGAGTTGTTTGAATTTGGCCGTGAGATTTTTGCGCGCCAAAGTTTGAAGAGTTTGAAGTGCTTGAGTTGAGCCGAGCCTTGTTAGAAGCCGAGCCGACCTAACCTTAGGTCGTTGCTATTGCCGAGTTAAGTGTTTAAGCCGTAATTTGTTGTTCAAGTTTGAATTTGATTTGTTGAAGTGTTTGTGTTGATTCAATCATGCCACCAAGGAGAGCTAATCGTCATCAGAATGTTGAAGCGTTGTATAGAAGAGAAGAAGCCGAGCAAATGGAACAACGCATTAATGAGAAATTTGAGGAAGGCATTGGAAAGTTAGAGAAGTTGATGAATGATTTGAATCAAAATCAAAGGTGGATATCACAAATCTCGAACCATGGAGGAAACCGAGTTTCACCATCGGTTACAGAAGCGAGAAGGGTATCACCTCAATCTTTTAGAGAAAGAAGAGAAACATCAATTTCATCAAGGAGAGATCACCATGACTATGGACATGAAGAGAGGAGAACTCCATGAGAGTTTGAAAATGAGCCATATAGAGATGAAGAGAGATATAGTAGAAGAGACATGCGTGATCGAAGGGATATTGATGGTCGAGATCGATATAGACATACATTGTTTTTAATGAAGAGGGTGATAGAGCTAGCATTCATTATCGAGATCGAGACCAGGTTCGAAACTCGTATCGGGATGTTGAGGATGACCGACGATGGGAGTCGGATATGAAGATGGAAATTCCAGAATTCAAGGGAGCAATGGTAGCTGAAGAATTTTTTGATTGGTTGTCTAATGTTGAAGAAAATTTTAACTTTAAAGAAGTTCCTGAGCATAGAAGAGTGAAGTTAGTTGCTACTAGGTTGAGGGGGAGAGCTTTAGCGTGGTGGCAGCAAACTAAACTTACAAGGGAGAGAATGGGAAAGTCGAAGGTTGAATCATGGGAGAAGATGAAGAAGTTGATGAAGGCTACATTCTTGCCTTACAATTATCAATCACTTATGTATCAGAGGTTGCAGAATCTGAGGCAAGGGACGAAGACTGTTAATGATTATGCTGACGAATTTTATCAACTGATTGCTCGAAATGACATTATGGAGACAGAGGAATAGCTGACTGGTAGATTTTTTGGAGGGTTGAGGATGCAAATTCAAGATATAGTGAATATGTTTGATCCTAGATCCATAGCAGAAGCACATCAAAAAGCTTGGCTTGGGAGAAGCAGGGAAGGCGTGGAGGTGGTGTGTTTACTAATTCCAACAATCAAGTGAATGGTGTTAGTGGAAGCTCTAATGTTCCTAAATCTATCAGTAAACCAGTAGTGAATGAAGTTGCGAAGACGAAGGTCAACAACAGTTTCAAGTGTTATAATTGCCAGGAAGTGGGTCACAAGAGTAATGAATGTCCGAAGCCAAAGAAACGAACTATGATTGCTGAAGTTGAAGGTGAGGATGTTGATGAAGGTTATTCTAGTCCAGTTGAGGAGGATGAACAGGATGTTGCGTCAGGAGATGAAGGATGTAATCTAATGATGAGGAGGTCTTGTTTAATACCGAAGCAAGAAGAAGAAGCTAGTTGGTTGAGGAGTAACATCTTTCAGTCAACATGCACTATTCTGGGAAAGGTTTGTAAGTTTGTGATTGATGCAGGAAGTTGTGACAATATTCTTTCTACTGAAGCCGTGGGAAAGTTGAAGCTGAAAACGGAGAAGCATCCAAATCCTTACAAGTTAGCGTGGTTGAGAAAAGGAGGAGAAGTGAAGGTAGACAGGCGAGTTCGAGTTCCATTTTCTATTGGGAAGAAGTATAAAGACGAGATTTGGTGTGATGTTGTGGAGATGGATGTTTGTCACTTACTTTTGGGAAGACCATGGCAGTATGATCGAGCAGTGCAACATGACGGTCGGACCAATAGCTACAGCTTTATGTTTGAAGGTGTTAAGATCATTTTGGTTCCAAAGAAGAGACAACAAGAAGAGAGCAAGTCAGAGGAAATTGAGGAGCTCAAGACTTTGTTGACTTTAAAGGAATTTATTGAAGAAGTAGAGGAGAGTCCAGAGGTATTTTTGTTAATTGGACGTGAAATGACTGAATCTATTGAAGTTTCAGAGAAAGTAAAACCAGTATTGGAAGAATTCAGTGATGTGTTTCCTGAAGAGTTGCCAACGGAGTTGCCACCGTTGAGGGATATCCAACATCAGATTGATCTTGTACCAGGGTCAGTTTTACCTCACAGACCACATTATAGGATGAGTCCTAAGGAGCATGAAGAACTGAGAAGGCAGGTGGAGGAGCTGTTGGAACAAGGGCGTGTTCAGGAGAGCTTGAGTCCTTGTGCAGTGCCAGCCTTATTGGTGCCAAAGAAGGATGGTTCGTGGAGAATGTGTACGGATAGTCGGGCTCTAAACAAGATCACTGTGAGATACAGGTTTCCTATGCCGAGGTTTGATGATTTGATAGATCAGTTGAGTGGAGCTGTTGTGTTCTCAAAGATTGACTTGAAGTGTGGATACCATCAGATTCATATTAGACCAGGTGATGAGTGGAAGACTGCTTTCAAAACCAGGGAAGGTTTATACGAATGGTTGGTTATGCCGTTTGGTTTATCGAATGCACCGAGTACTTTTATGAGAGTGATGAACCAGATTTTCAGACCATATATTGGGAAGTTTGTGGTAGTTTACTTTGATGATATTTTGATCTACAGTGGAAGTATGGAAAAGCATGTCCAACATTTGCGTGAAGTACTGTTGATTCTACGGCAGGAGAAATTTTATGCTGCAATGAAGAAGTGTGTGTTTATGACGGACAGTGTTTTATTTCTGGGATATGTTTTATCGAAAGAAGGAATTCAAGTGGATGAAAGTAAAGTAGAAGCTGTCAGGAGTTGGCCACAGCCCAAGACGATTACTGAAGTGAGGAGTTTTCATGGATTGGTATCTTTCTATCGAAGATTCATTCCACATTTTAGTAGTGTGATGGCACCTATAACCGATTGCATGAAGGGAAAGAAGTTTGAGTGGTTAGAGGAAGCAGGGGTTGCTTTTGAGAAAATCAAGACACTATTGACGACAACACCAATTCTAGTTTTACCGGATTTTCAGTTGTTGTTTGAGTTACATACTGATGCGTTGAAGGTTGGGGTTGGTGGAGTTTTGAGTCAGAAAGGAAGACCGGTTGCTTATTTCAGTGAGAAGTTATCTAGAGCTAAGTTGAGATATAGCACTTATGATGTTGAGTTTTACGCAATTGTTCAAGCAGTGAAGCATTGGAGACATTATCTGTTTCAGAAGGAGTTTGTTCTCTATACTGATCATGAAGCTTTGAAGCATTTGCAAGGGCAGGACAAAATTTCAGCTAGGCACGCTTCATGGGTCGCGTATCTACAACAATTTACTTTTGTGGTAAAGCACAAATCAGGGGTGACGAATCGTGTAGCTGATGCATTGAGCAGGAGAAATCATTTGTTGACAACGATGAAGGTTGAAGTGACAGGATTTGAGCTATTGCTAGAATTGGTTGAAGAAAATCCTTACTTTATGAAATTTGTTGAGAAAGTCAAGGATGGCAGTACTGATGAATTTGTGTTGATAGATGGATTCTTATTCAAAGGGAATCAATTATGTATACCAGATTGCAGTCTGAGAATGAAAATTGTGAAAGAGTTGCACGAAGAAGGCCATGTGGGTAGAGATCGTACTTTGCAGTTAATTTCTCAGTCTTATTATTGGCCGTCAATGAGAAGGGAAGTTGAAAGGTTTGTGTGTAGATGTCATGTTTGTCAGGTTTCGAAAGGGACAGCTACAAATGCGGGATTATATATACCATTACCTGTTCCTACAAGACCATGGGTAGACATTAGCATGGATTTCGTGTTGGGATTGTCGAGAACTAAAAGGGGGAATGACTCTATATATGTTGTGGTGGATCGTTTCTCGAAGATGGTACATTTTATTGCTTGTAAGAAGACGGCGGATGCTGTTCATGTCGCTCAGTTATTTTTCAAGGAGATCTATCGACTTCATGGATTGCCAGAATCTATTGTGTCGGATAGGGATACTCGTTTCCTGAGTCACTTTTGGTTAAGTTTGTGGAAGATGGTGGGAACGAAGTTGAACTTTAGCAGCGCTTATCATCTGCAAACAGATGGACAGACAGAAGTTGTTAACAGATCATTGGAAAATTTATTGCGATGTCTTGTGAAGGACAATCTGAAGAGTTGGGACATGAAGTTATGCCAAGCAGAGTGCTCATAATTATGCAGTGAATCGTAGTACGGGATTCAGTCCATTTCAGATTGTATATTCAAATTTACCAAGGGGACCGTTAGATTTAGCAGTAGTGCCACAACCGAAGGGGACGGTTAAACGAGCTGTAGACTTTGTTGATGAGTTGACTGAATGTCATAAAATCGTTCAGGAGCGATTGGAGAAAGCAAATGAGAAGTATAAGCGAACTGCAGATTTGAAGCGACGAAGTGTTGAATTTAACGAAGGTGATTTGGTTTATGCTGTGTTAACCAAGGATCGTTTTCCAGTGGGCGCTTATAACAAGTTGAAAGCCAGAAAATTGGTCCTGTAAAAGTTGTGAAACGGATTAATGAAAATGCTTATAAGTTGAAGCTGCCGAAGGATGTGTACATTTCTGACGTGTTCAATATTAAGCATCTTGTACCATATTATGGAGATGGACAATCTGATGTGAAAGAATTTACAAATTCGAGGACGAATTTCTCTCAACCAGGGGAGGATGATGCAGCTCAAGTTAGAAAAGAAGAGATAAGTCGTACACGACTTAAGGAGGAGTTAAGTCGTCCACGACTTACGAAGGAAGATATAGGTCGTTTCCGACCTAAGGAATCACGTGGTGGAGAGATGCGAGTTAAAAGCCAAGGACCTAGTGATCTGCCGCATTGTTGTAGTAAGGGCTTAAGTCGGCCACGACCTAACAGGACTGAAGAAGAGGAGCTACGACCTAAGCCGCTTTTGTATTGAGTCGTTAGGTCGCCTACGACCTAAGTGATGAGTCTGTATTTCTTTAAGTCGTGTTGAATTTCAGGTCGTCACCGACCTATGTGTTGTGTTGTAATATTGCATTTGTTAAGTCATTATGTCGCTGGAGCTTGTTATGTCCTTAACTCGTATGTGATAAGTCGTAGGTCGACATGTAGATAAGTCGGCCGAATGGGTGTTGTGTTGTAACTCGTTGAGTCGTTAGACTTAAGTCGTAAGTCGTGTCATTTGTTGTACGGTGTTGTACCTGGGTCTAAGTCGCTATGAGGGTAACTCGAGTCAGTTAGGTCGGCAACGACTTAAGAGGAGTTAAGTCGGCAACGACTTAAGGGTCAGATTGTGAAATGCTATAAATAGGGAGTGTGTTGTACATTTCAGTGGTTGTTGATTTTTGAATAAAATTCTTGTTTGATTGCTGTGTGCTTTCATCCTAAATTGGTAGTTGAGTGTAATCTCCTATCTCCACTTTCGGTTAATCGAGTGCGCTCGATTCAACGATTGTTGAAGCCAATTCACGGTATCAAGTGCACTTGATCAACGTTTGAAGAATTGTAGATCTTCTTTCACGGTATCGTGCGCGATCAACGTGTCGAAGATAGCTAGAATTCGGTATCTTTGTGATCAACGAATTTGGACATTTCAGTATCTTCAATCCACCTATTGCTGCTTTCATCGATTTATATCGATTTGTTATTATCCGCTGCGCCAACTCCTCTTCTGCCTCTTGGAACAATTCCTCGCAATGTGTCTCGTCTTCTTACAATGATAGTAAATAGTCGACTCACTGACCGGTTCAACTGGTTTACGCTTCGCCTTTCTCACTTTAGGGCAATGATTTAGGAAATGTCCTTTCTTATGAAACTTAAAACACAAGATCTCAGAGCGAAACCATTGGAATGTACCCTTCAATTCCTCCCTTGTTTTACTGCACTTGACCGCATAATGTCCTTTATTGAAACATCTGTAGCAGGTGACATTATCATAAGGCCCTGGTTCAGCCCTTTCCTTAACCTGTTTCTCATACTCTTGATTTTCTTCTTCTCGATTCTTACGCGCAGCTGCTCTTTTCTCTCTGCGTCTAACCTTCCATTCTTCACTCTTAGTCATCCCTCTCAAGGACTGAATTCTAGAGGGACTTCCTAATCTATAAATTAGATCTAATTAGAAGAATTCAACTTTTACTCTGATATATATATATATATATATATATATATATATATTAATTTGCTTACCAAGTTATACCTTATGTTTCAACACCTTTGGTTTTTAATTTCAAACAAGTTTCAAACAACTTCTTATTTCAAAATAAGATTACTTTCAGAAATATTCTGAAGAATATTATTTATCATTCCCTTTATCAATTTGAAAACAAGTTTCAAATTTTTTTTTCTTTTAAATCTTAAGATTCTAACTTCACAATTGAAAACCCCACTTCAGTTTACAAGTCATACTTATCTAAAAGTTTACTTCCTTAACACATTCCATTTTGCTATATCATTATTAGGGAACAAACATCCCAGTATTTGATACAACAACCATTTTATTTTATTTTATTTTGAAACAAAATTTAATATAAATTCCCCTTATATGAATTGATTAATTCTATTCAATTCCCATTTGGATATATATTTACCACTTAAATTCTTATTTAATTTCAATATCCAACAACCAGTTATCGCTGTATATATAAACTATATAAAAATCCTTTACCTTTAAAACCATTATATAAAAATGACAAGTACGCTATCATATATATATATACACACGCTCAACTCATTTTAGGGTACCACTTGCCCTATCCTTAATGAGTACACCCACCAGAGCCAAGGTTCTCGCTTAACCTTCAGCTTTGATACCAACCATAACGACCCGAAATTTTCGATTCCAAAAATTTTAGATAGTTAGGAAAAAGAAGAAAGAGATAGAAGAATAAGAAGAAGAGAATCACCAACATCTCACATTCGCAGCGGATAAAATATAATAACAAATAATAACAGTTATACAAAGGAAAACCATACTTGTCAAATTTCACTTTAATACATCAGGGCTATACATATATACAGACACTCGATATACACAATCATCATGTCTCAAATGTACAACAATATAATACAGCGGAAACACTTCATACGTTCTTGCCATCCAGCTCGCCTCCTGAGCTCCAGAACGTCCTTACCTGAAAATCTGTAATACTCAGTCTGACCCGAGCATTACACCAAAGTAACACCCGGGTCAGGCTAGAAACCAGCGTGAGTAAACTCATCTAATATGAAATTCCAATGCAAAGAACTTATTTAAAGTCCAGGGTAACTCGTATCAACTTACAAATTCACAATTTGTTATAGACATCACCTATTTCACAGATCAATTTTCTAAGTACCAAAACTTAGATTAAATAGTCCAATTCACTTAAATCATTTCATTCCAGCCTATTGATTTCACATATCAATCTATGAAAATTCGAAGTGGTTTGGGGTATTTTCTAATTCCCGACCCCGGTCTCTTGGAAATCCAAACGCCATTTTAAAGGACAAGTTGTTTAATAGTTTAAATAATTTTTAATTCAACACTCTGAATTCACATAGCATTTATCACAGATAAATCATACACAATCATCATAGATATATCAAGGCATATCACAAAGTATCACAAAATATCACAAAATCCAGATATTCTACTTATACAATCATCCATAAGCAAACATCTTTAATTCTTATTGCAATTAATTCAATTTAAATCAATTACTTGAAAATTAATCAATTAGTCCTGTTTAATTAATCATCAATTAATTAACTATTCCATTTCAATCCATTTAATTAATTAATCATTTCTAAATCAATTTATTAAACCTTAATGACTTAATTAATTACCCCTTAATTATTAATTAATAACCTTAATTATTAATTTATAAAACTTAATTACCCATTTATTTATTACTAATTACTCAATTAATCAATTATTAATTCTTAATTAAATTACTTAATTAGTTAACTACTAATCATCCATTAATTAACTTTAAGTAGTTAATTAAAATTCTTAATTACAAATTAATTAATCACTTAATCATTAATTTACCAATCTTTAATTGCAATTATAAATTAATCATTCTTAATTACTTTCCAAAATAATTAATTAATAATAATTAATTATCTTAACTAACATTTTAAAATCTTCCTTAAACTTTGAAATCAATTATTACTAACTTAGAAAAACTTTCAATGTTAATTAAATTTAAAACTTATCTTATATTAACTACTTACTTAAAGCATTAATTGGATTTTAAAAACATTCTAAAGTCTTTACTTAGTTAATTAAAACTTATAATAAATTCTTAACTTAAAATAGTCAAACATTAATTACTTCATTAATACCAAATTTGTTAAACATCATTAACTTAAATCCATTAGGCTTAACCTTTTTGAAAACAAAACCAGAGAATGCCCCCAGTTTTACTCGAGTAGACACTCGCGTTTCCCACTATCTTCCCCGAGTTCTTCTTCTCTTCCTTACGTACATTCTTTTTCTTCTCCGTTTTATTTTAAAACTTAAGTTTAAACTTAAGTTAAAACTATAGCAACAGGAAACTCTCTCACACGCTCAGGTTATAACCCGAAGCAATCGACCATTTTTCTCGAGTATCAACTCGAGTCGCTCTCCACCCAACAAACGCTGACACATATCTATGTCGTACACGTGCACGGCATCTCGCCGTCGCTCCGGCGAACCTCACTACCTTCGGCGAATCACAAAACTCACCTACACTCGAAATCAAAATTCGATTCGATGCCAAAAATTCCAAATCGAAATTTAGCATTTCGTTTGAAACCTATAACTCAACCCATCCAACAAATCACTTCGCCCCAGTTCCTCAAACAATCGGAGATGCTCCAACTCCATCCTCACCTCGCCTATCCCTCATGCTACCATCCCCTTGGAGCTCGTGCAACTCGATGCATCAGAGGTGACGAAATCACCTCGTTTCCAGACCACATCAAAACTCGAGCAAAAACCCTAATCTGGCCTCGAGCCATCAATTCTAGCAATAGAAAAAATATTTGACGATTTTCCTGAAATCGTTGTTTGCCAATCTTGCTTCAAGCAAAATCTTAACATCCAATATTGGTTCAATCATCAGAAAATGGTTAAAATGCATATTCTGTTCAACTATGAACTGCTCCTAGCACATGCAATTAAAAATAACCACATTAGTTTTAAAAATCCTATCTTTGGCTGTTAATTCAAGTTATATAATCGAATCAATGTTTTTAAATATTCGAATTTATCATATATTTGTCTTTTTACTGTAAAACTAGATTTACAGAATCAATTCTTTATTATCATGTTTAAAACAAATTCTCATGCCATAATTTAAACTTAAACAAACTTGCTTGTTGATACTTTAAGCCTAACAAAGGTTGGATGATAATATTTTGAATTTTGATTAAATATTTGACTCTGTAACATCAAACAGAGAAGACCAGTATATTTAATTTTCACTGAACATCCTATATATAACACAGAACTATATTCAACAATAAAATATATACAACACAATATTATCAATGAATCACCTGTACAGTTTCTAATTAAACTTAAAACTTTAAAATTTATGTTTACTCGCCTGAAAACAAGTTTGAATAGAGAATACTTTTGTTTTGAAAAGCTGCAGTTTTGATCTTCCCTAAACTTGCTTTGATGTTGAATTGAATGATGATGCTTCTTTTTTTTTTTGGTTTTGCTATGTTATTGAACGCACTGGAATAAGAAGATACACATATATATAGAAGAAAGGATTTTGTACAGAGGAGGTATTATCTGGTATAAGCTCATCTTTGGTCAATTTTTTTTTGTTTTCTTCTTTGACTAAACTAGATTTTTGTTTCTGAAAATTGAAATGATTTTAACATTTCGAATGACCCTGTTCTGTGTTGAGATGATGGTATTAAATGCAATTGTTTCCTTTCAAGGTTACATACTTATTTTTTATTTTTATATGTACATAGACACTTTGTAGGTAGACATTTTGTTTCCTTGCATTGTTTACCCACATAAATTCCCATAGTATATTACTATATTCTTGAATTACCTTATGTATTTATTCATATTTTTAACATAAATTCTTGTTTATTATTATTAATATTATTTAAAGCTTAAACTACCAAATACTATATTTATATTCATATCTTTTTATAATTATATTTTATACATATATTTAATATTGATAGGATTTGATTTTATTTTAAACATTTTAAAAGACTTTATTTCATTTTAAACATTATTATCTATATTACATTCATATGCATTGATTTACATTAAATGTTAATAATGTAGAGCATTAATTAAATCGAATAAGGTAGATTTTATTTTAAATATTTTTGAAAGATTCTATTTTAAAATTTCAAATCAAAGTTTCCTTTTCAAAGTACATATGTATATAAATAAATGGCAAATATTCCAAAAGTCCTGTCTTTTTAAAATGATAGGTTTACATTTTATTTAATAAGATTAAATACTTATTAAAATAATATTTCCAAAATCTCGGGTCGTCACACCTTCCCTCAATTCAATCCCTCTCTATTGCTTCCTTCTTCATCTCCATTCTTTTTTCTTCACTTGTACTTGATTCCACACTTAATTCTTCTCTCAGTCTTGAAAAATATGCTGGTAATAGTGGCTTTATGAGTATATCTGCTCGTTGATAAAATGCAGGAACATGTTTTATACATAAGTTTCCTCTGGCCACCTGTTTTCTAACAAAATATATATTTAATTCAATATGTTTTGATCTTGAATGCAAGATAGGGTTAACTACAAGAGACACATTGCTTAAATTATCACACCACACGGTAGTACTGCAGTCCTTTTGATCATGCACTTCTTACAACAATGACTTTAGCCATATAATTTCTAATGTAACACTTGCAACAGTGCGATACTCTGTTCTTGAAATGGAAACTGTTGGTTGCTTCTCTGAACACTATGACACTATATATGTTTTTCCCAAGAAAAACATAATAACCACTAATAAAACATATGTCATCAACATCTGATAGCCAATCCACATCAGCATATGACCTGATATACAAAGATTTATTCACCTATAGTTTTATGCCATGGTATAGAGTTCCTACTAAGTATCTTAGTATCCTTTTGATTGCATTCCAGTGTTTAGTAAGGGGCTCCTATATGAATTGCCACACCGTATTTACACTAAATGAGTTTTCTTGTCTTATAATGGTGATGTACTGTAGAGCCCCTATAATACTACTATAGTGATGTGAATCTTCAACTGGATCACTTTATTCTTAGACAATTATAGGTAACTAATTGTTGGTGTGGGCAAAGACTTGGCCTTATCCATTCCTACTCTTTGCAAAACTGTTTGTATATAATGCTTTTGACCAAGATGCAACTCACCATTTTTAGTATGCTTTACCTCAATGCCTAAGAAGAAGCTTGATTTTCCAACATCCTTCAGTTTGAACTGGCTGTTTAAACATTGGGTTAGCTTAGTTATTTCAGAATCACCGCACCCAATGATGATAAAATCATCTACACCAATACATATTAGTAGAGCTGCCCATAGCTTTGACAAACAATAAATTATCTAATCTTTTTACTCAATAACTTAGCCTCTTTAATGCCCCTTTTAGTTTCTCAAACTAAACCCTGGGTGTCTGCTTCAATCCATATATTACCTTATTTAATTATAAACCAGCTACTGCTCAATATCATTTTCAAAACCCTTTGGCTGCTCCATATACTTCTTCTTGCACGCACTATAACAAAAATACCCTATTACAACGGCGTTTTTAAAACGGTCAAAAATGTATGTTGGAGTATATAACTTTACAACAGTTTTATCTTGCCTGTTGTAATGTATTCCACTTTTCAGCAACTCTTTTTCTTTGCTCATTGTAATAAATATCTATTACAACGTTTTTCATCTGCCTTTTGTAATAGATGTCCATCACAACTATTTTTTGCCCGTTGTAATAAATGTCAATTTTCATCAATACCTCTTCCCTATTTTTCATTCGTAATTAACGTATATTACAACGATTTTCTTTTGTTCGTTGTAATAGATGCCAATTTTCACAACCCTCTTTTCGGTAGTTGTAACAGATACATATTGCAGCCTTTTAGTTTACTAGCAGTAATAAATGCCAATTTTCAACAACTCTTAACCGATCATCATTATACTTAATTTTTTTATAAATACTTACTTAATAATTTATAAACGACAATTTATAATTAATAATTATAAATGAAAATATAAATAGGTCATTATTTATAATTTATTATAACCAATGATTACTAATAAATAATTTATAAATACTAATTATTATCTATAACCAATAATTATTTTGAATATTTAATAATTTATTATAGTTAACTATTAATAATTATTAAATTACAACAAATATATTATGACTTATAATTAATAAATATTATCAATAATTAGTAATTATAATTAATATTAAATAATTAATATTAAATAACTACTATTAAATAATTAGTAAATTACAAAAAAATACAGCTAATATTTTACAGTTGAATCATGCACATTTCGCTAGAAGGACAAACTTTGCAGTCCAATTAGTTTCTAGGACACACATTCACAAAAATTAATTTCAAGGCCAATGTCAGTAGAATAATTACTTTTAAGTATAAAGTCAGCAGTCCAATTACATTCAAAGGTATAATTTCATACATTTTTAGGTCTTATAAACTAATTATTTTGCATTTTGTTCTTAAAAGTAATTATTTCAATTGTATATCCTAGAAACTAATTGCACTTTCTAAAGAGACCCTTGTGACTAATTTTCACTAGATAAAATATCATAAAATATTCCTAAAATTTAAAAACAAAAAATATTTTGAAACTTTCTATAATAAAATCGAAAATATATGTAAAATTTAGAAACAGGATTCTAAAATTTTAATAAAATTCAAAAAAACTAAAATTTTATATAAATTTAAATTATATCATTAACTATTATATTATAAAATAATTACTATTAGTATTTAATATTAAATAATTACTATTAATACTAACACGCTCATGGCAGTCAACCCCATCATTCCCATGTCGTCCTTTGTACCTTCCCATAACATCAACCCTCCCATCTTTCCTCCTCCATTTGCCTCGCCTGTCAACTCGTCCATCCTTCCTTTTCATCCTTCCCCTTCGTTTTCCCCTCCAGTTCCTCCCTCTATCCTTCCTTCCCGTCCCATTGCTGCCTCCTTTGTTGTCCTTCTCCTTCCTCCTTATCAACCGAAATGGACTTCCTTATTCAAGCGTAAGCCGCGTAATGCTGGGAAGTGCATCCCGGTTGACATCAAGCCTTCATTTGATGAAGGTGCTCTAGTTCTCTCAGACGACGTAGTTCAAGCTGGTTCACTCATCTGGAGTGAATACTTAGTAGGCTTCTTCCTCGATAAACGACTCTCAATCACATCTGTTGTTCAAAGATTGAAGTCCTTATGGAGATTGAAGGGATCTATTAAGGTAAAGTCTGATGAAGTTGTTTTCCTTTTCCTTCTTTCTTGCCAGGAGGATAGGAACAAAATCTTGCAAGGTGATCCAATTATTATGCAGAACAAGTTGTTCATAATCAAACCATATGACTCAAAGCTTAGTAATGTATGCGGAAGTATTCCGACAGTGCCAATTCGGGTACACATACACAATATTCCTATATTTGCCTGGTCACATCTTGGTATTAACTGGATAACTAGTAGGATAGGGAAGCTACTTTGCATGGATGAGATGAATGAGAGACTTGATAGAATGGGGTATGTAAAATGTCTCATAGAAGTGAATCCAGACCGCGAACTAGTTGACGAATTCATGATAAAATTGGTTGATGGTGGTTTGCAGAAATTTTTTGTCAAATATATGAGGAAGCCTAACATCTGTTGCATCTGTAAATCCTTTGGACACATTATTTTTAATTGTGTATATAAAACAGATGACAATTTGATTCAACAAGACAAGCAGGAGGAGGTCAAGGTAGATGAATTGAAGTAGGGGAATTATAACAAACATGTTCACAATGATCAGGGAAAACACAGTCAAAAATGGCAAAAGGCAGGAAGATATAAAAGGAAATATCAGATAAATAAGAGTAACATAAAGGAAAAAAGGACCGAATGGGGGAGGAAATATTAAAATAAGTACCATGTTGGAAAATGAAGTCAGCTAGGTTGAAAGAGAAAATGGTTTAGAGGAAGGTAAATAGGTGTTAACAAGGAAATTAAGACAGTGAAAAATAAAATGGATGATATTCAGAATCAAGAGGGGGACAGAAATAAAGATGAAAATTTGATCATCTCATATACTCATGATAACATAGTTAGTGATGAAGGTAAGGAAAACAACAAGTCTGCTGAACCAACTGACATAAAAGAAAATACTGAAAATACAGATAGGAAAAATGGAAAGGGAAGAGGTGTCACAAATTACAATTTAGTTGCAAGCAGTAGTCAAGCAAACCATACTATAATCAACAATCGTTTTGCTGTGTTAATGACAGATGATGGCTGTATGGGAATTACTAAAGATGACATGGAGGGTGAATTGGAAAAAGAAAACTAATTATCCATATCTAATGGCAGTGAAATAAAAGCAAATATGAATAGGAACTATGTGAACAAAAAACAAAGCAAATCCGTGCATGAGTATAAAACAAGACAGCTAGCTCCTCAAGCCCATGAAAAATCCAATTCCATGCATCAACAAGGCCAAATTAATCATGCAAATGAGCACATGTAGAGTAACATGCCAAAAATTCACATCATGCAACAAACTGATAAAATACAAGACCAACAGCAAAAGGAATAAGGCTGAGAAAATGGTCATGCATGCTCCCCTGTGCACGTGCACAGCAGTGAGGTCACTGATGCAAATTCTCCACCATCTCCCCTCTCGACTCCTTCTCTGTCCTCTCCTCTCATATCACTTTCACTACATCCTAAATCTCCATCCAATTCCACCATTAATCCAGACTTTGAATCTGTCCCAAGTAATAATGATCTGTTACCCATGCACTCCTACATCCATATCAAATCACATCCAACATACATTCCTCCCCCTTTACATGCTACCATAGATGACAAAGTCAAACATGCTCCTCAGGTACCCAACCAATTTCAAGTAGTTTCTACTATCAATGGAAGCAACTACAAAACTGGAGAGAAAGACTATGCCAAAACAAAATCACTTCTCTCAGAAACTCTTCTTATTTGCACTAATTCCAATAGAGCAATGACTAGGAAAATGAAATTTGACTTACCCAATGCCATTGAGTTTAATCAATGACACAAAAGATTGGAACATGGAATATCAGGGGTGCCCACCTTGATATCAAACTGGATCAGTGTAAAAGTCTCATCAATTCAAGTGATCTCAGTATGTTTGGTATTCTGGAAACTTAATTAAGTCTTTCTTTAACTCAAAGGGCAGTGAGATATATAAACCCCTCATGGAAACTAATTACAATCATGATGACGATGTAATAGAAAAATGATGTAAAACAATTTTATTATTTGTTCGGTTTTTACATACCTCAATACTGTACAAACGATGTATATTTATATGAAAAAGGAAGCTGGGCCAGATATAACAAAGCCCAAGTAGATGGCAATCCAAAATACAAAAAAGACAAAATCTCAAGCGTTGAAGAGATGGAAGGCCGTGATCGAGTGAGAGACCCTGGTGTGGATTGATAAAAGAAACACAGCGTATACTTGTGTGCTCAATACCCCCCTCAATCGAAGCTAGGGTTTCCTTCTCCTTTCAGCTAGCCGCCATGAAATCTGTTGCCATTTACAATTCTCATTTCCTCTCTTAGTCTAGTAAAATTTCTAAAGGAGAGAGACTTGGTGAGAACGTCAGCTCGTTGATAAAAAGAGGGAACATGCCTAATCTCGAGTTTTCCAGTTGTAGTTCGTTCACGAACAAAAAATAAGTCAATCTCGATGTGCTTAGTGCGAGAATGTTGAATCGGGTTCAAAGACAAGGAGATTGTGCTCAAATTATCGCACCAAATCAGCAGTTTCTGTTGTAGCTGAAGCCCTAATTCATGATTTAGGGTTTCTATCCATATTATTTCAGCTGTGGTACTAGCTACTGATCTGTACTCAGCTTCGGTGCTTGAACGCGATATAGTGGATTGTTTTTTAGTACACCAAGATACTGGGTTGCCGCCTAAATAAATACAGTAGCCAGTGGTGGATCTTCTATCATCGGCATCGCTTGCCCAGTCTGCATCACTGTAAGCTTGTATACTCATGTCTTTGTTTTGAGTTAACAGTAATCCGTAGTCTTGAGTACCTTTTATGTATCTCAAGATGCGCTTAACTGCTTTCCAGTGGTTGTCTAAGGGATTTTGCATAAATTGGCAAACTTTGTTAACACTATAACATAAATCAGGTCTGGTAATGGTCAAATACTGTAGTTCCCCGACAATACTACGATATTGTTTTACATTGTTGATGGGCTCTCCTTTAGTTTTGGACAGTTGTAAATTGCTCACCATGGGCGTAGGTAGAGGCTTAGCCTGGTCCATATTAGCACGAACCAAAATTTCTGAGGCATATTGTTTTTGAGACAAAAACATTTCTGTTTGTGATGGTCTACTAACTTTAATTCCAAGAAAATAATCGAGCGTACCCAGGTCTTTGATGGCAAAGCTTTTATCCAATAGCTGTATTACTTCTTTGATCTCATTCTCATTGCTTCCAGTGATAAGAATATCATCAACATATACCAATATGTATGTTACTGCATGATTTGTGGCTTTTGTGTATAGAGAATTATCTGTCTTGGTTGGTTTGAATCCCAATTTTGTTAATGTTGCTTTGAGTTTTTCATACCACAGCTCTTGATGTTTGTTTGAGACCGTAGATAGCCTTATGTAATCTGCATACTTTGTCTTCATTACCTTTGGTGATATATCCTTTTGGTTGATGCATATACACTTCTTCTTGTAAGTCTCCATTAAGGAAGGCATTATGTACATCAAGCTGTTTGATTTTCCAGGAATTGTTTAATGCTATAGTGAGTATGATCCTGATGGTGGTAGGCTTAACTACAGGGGAAAAAATTTCATTGAAGTCAAAACCAAATTGTTGAGAGTAGCCTTTAGCAACTAATCTTGCTTTAAACTTTGCTATTTTTCCATCTGCATCCTTTTTTATTCTGTAAGTCCATTTGCATCCAACAATATTTTTGTCCTTTGGAGGTGACACCAGTTCCCATGTTTGATTTTTTAATAGTGCTTCATATTCATCTTTCATGGCATTTCTCCATTCTATGCTTTTAACTGCTTCCTCATATGTGACTGGTTCAATGGTATCCACATTTGCACTGTATACTTTGGGTTTGAAAATCCCACTTTTTGACCTTGTTATCATGTGATGCCCTGTCTGCTGCATGTCATTTTCATCATCTGTAGTGGTTGGTCTGTTGCTGGTAGAAGCTGACTTATCAGATGATTGTGCTTCATTACTTTCTTCAACTTGTTGTGATGGCCATTCAAGTGTATCACTTGTGCTATAGTCAGATTTAGTCTCAGCAATAGATTGTAATTTTTCAAATCTTTGGTTGCTTGGTTGTTCATTATGTATGCTTAATTCTGGAATTGTAGGTAAATGCATTTTGACATGTTCTTTGCATTGGTTTGTTGTAGCTTCACTCCTTTCCAGTCTTTTATCTGCAAAAGGAAAATTATCTTCATTAAACATAACATGTCTTGATATATAAATTTTACCACTTTTGTCAAGGCATTTATATCCTTTTTGGTTTGTAGCATATCCTAAAAAAGTGCATGGACTTGACCTTAAGCTCAGTTTATTTCTGTTGTAAGGCCTGAGGCAAGGGAAACATAAGCAACCGAATGTTTTTAAATGATCATAGTCAGGTTTGGTGTCAAATAATTTTTCATAAGCACTTTTGTAATTAAGAGTTTTACTTGGCATTCTGTTTATAAGATAAACAGCTGTAGCAAATGCTTCCTGCCAATATTTTAAAGGTAAAGATCCTTGGGACAACAAAGTTAGGCCTGTGTCAACTATGTGCCTATGTTTTCTTTCAACAAGGCCATTTTGCTCAGATGTGTATGGGCAAGTAATCCTATGTAATATGCCCTTATTTTGAAAATATTTTTTAAGTGGGTAAAATTCACTACCTCCATCAGTTTGCACAATCTTTACTTTATGACTAAATTGTTTTTCAACTAATGTAATGAACTTAATTAGAGCATTCAGCCTTTGATTTGAGAAAAAATATCCATGCGTATCTAGTGTATGCATCAACAAAGGATAAATAGTACCTGTATCCTTGTGTGGAGTTCAATGGGGCTGGACCCCATAAATCTGCTGCTACCAATTCAAAAGGATTTTTATAAACAGTTTCTGAATTATTGAAAGGGAGTTTGTGACTTTTTCCTAATTAGCAATGTGTGCATATATCAGTAACATCATTATTCTGAAAAGAAATTTTATTATCTATTAAGAATTTCTTTACAATTTTCATGCTAGGGTGACCTAGCTTACAGTGCCAATGTTTTAAAATATTTTTCTTATTCTGTTCATTGGTGTGAACACTGTTGCACCAGTGCTTCTTCATTGTGGGTTCAGATTTCTCCACAGCACTAAATTTGTACAGCCCCTTACTCAAACTACCCTGCAATAATATATCCTTATTTAGTAAATCCCTAACTAAACAGAAAGTTGGGTGAAACTCGAAGTATACTTTGTTGTCACTAGCAAATTGGGATACACTAATTAAGTTCTTTTTAATTTCAGGAACTCTTAGTAAATTGTTTAAGTATAATTTTCTTTTACCTTGAATGGTTCCTGTGCCAACATGTGATATACTTGTTGTTTCCCCATTACCTAAATGTATGGTTTGCGTACCTGTGTAGCTTTTGTTGCCTAAATTGAGATTTTGAAGGTTGCTTGTTACATGATTTGTTGCTCCCGAATCTGGGTACCAATCATCAAGGCATGTGTTGTCTGATATTGCTTCTTCTATATTGCCTGATTGACTTCTTGAACCTTCATTACTGCTCTTGTGCTGTTGATCTAGTTGTGTTATGTTGATGTTGGGATTTCTTTGCATTTGATATGTGACAGTGAAGTCTTTGTTGAACCTGAAATAGCATTTGCTGGCTATGTGGCCAAACTTTTCACATATTTGGCATTTTACTCTATTGTTATTGTTCCATCTTCCTCTACCCCTTCCTCTTGGATTGTTAGTATTTCTTTGACCATCTTGTTTGTTTCCATTGTTTGCTGTGCTGCCCTGCTGCACTCTGTTTCTTGAACTGCCTGCATAGTTAATTGAAAATTCATTTTGCATGGCCCTTCTTTGTTCAATTCTGCCTTCATGGGCAAGCAAGGCAGATTGAACAGATTCCAAATCTGGAAGAATTTTTTGTGATGCTATGAAAGTTAATACTGATTCATATTCATCATCGAGTCCATTCGTTATGGTGAGGATTTGCTCACTGTCAGAAATTTTGTGGCCAATTGCATTAAGTCTGTCACATAGGCCTTTGATTTTTGCAAGATATTCTCTCATCGGCATGTCATTTTTTCTTGCATTTTGCAATTGCCTTTTAAAGTGCATAATTCTTGCGGCTGATTGTGAACTAAATATCTGTTCTATTGATGACCAAATTTCATAAGATGAGTTACAGCCAACAATCTGTGATAGCAGACTTGGGCTGATGGATGATAGCAGCCATGATGATAGTAAGTTGTCTTGTTTTTGATATCTGATGTAATCTGGGTTACTAACAGTGGTTCCATTTTCTCCATCTATGACTGCAGGAGGCACTGCTACAGTTCCTTTGATGTAGTTCTGAAGATCATATCCCTTCAAAGCTATCTCAATCTGATATTTCCATACTATGTAGTTGTCGTCATCAAGCGGGATGGTGATGATCTGACTTTTGGGTTTGATTAATGCTATTTCTGACATAGCAGTATCCCCTTTATCATTTTTTGAAGTAGTTGACGATCTTTCATCGACTGCTTCTCTGTCTCCCATTCTAACAGATAACTAATCTGGTTTCTTGAATATCAAATGCAGCCAAGAAGATATTGGCAAGCCACGAGAGATGTGAAATTGATGTAGACAGTCAAGAATTTGAATATATTCAAGTTCTTGAAAACCGTGGCACAGTATCAAAGACTGAAGGAATGCCTGATCTTGAGCAAGAAAGGCAAAGAACAGATTCCTATGATGATAGAAATTCTGAGGAGCAGTTGTTGATTAGATGCAGCCAGGGGAAAATGATGAGGATACTCTGATTCCTCCTTGGCACGGCACAAATCGCTGAACTGAAAAGAAAAGGTATAATACTTGAAATGAGAAAAGGTCGGGGAAGGGAAATCTCCAGTGATGAATTGCAATCTGAGGAGATTAGAAATTATATCAATTTTCTGATTGGAGAGATGATGCAAGAAAATTGCTGATCTTGAAAATTTTCTTATGCCGTTAGGCTTTGTGATGCTCTGATACCATAATAGAAAAATGATGTAAAACAATTTTATTATTTGTTCGGTTTTTACATACCTCAATACTGTACAAACGATGTATATTTATATGAAAAAGGAAGCTGGGCCAGATATAACAAAGCCCAAGTAGATGGCAATCCAAAATACAAAAAAGACAAAATCTCAAGCGTTGAAGAGATGGAAGGCCGTGATCGAGTGAGAGACCCTGGTGTGGATTGATAAAAGAAACACAGCGTATACTTGTGTGCTCAATACGCTGCATATGGTAGAATCATGATTATATTCAACCCTTCACTTCATCGACTTACCCCCATTTCTACCTCTAGGAAAATGATACACTGCCATAATATCCTCATCCCCTCCTCTACATCTTTCTACATTACATTCATCTATGCTGAAAACTCTAGCTCTGCCAGAGAATCTCTTTTCCATACCATTCCATTTCTAAGGCAACATTCTCACCCTTGGATCATATGTGGGGACTTCAATTGCTCCTTGAAAATATCTGACCGTATAGGAGGCAACTCACTATCCTTGAATGAAATAAAACCATTGAACATGGTCATACATAATTCTGACCTGATTGAAATTAAGACTACTAGAGTTGCTTTTTCATGGAATAAGAAAAGAAAACATGGTTGTAGAACATTCTCCAAAATCGATTTTGCTTTCTGTAATCATGCTATGCTTGTCAAATGGCCTGCCATACACAACCATCTCCCTCCCTCCTTACTATCTAACCACTCACCTCAAATAATCCAATTGGGGGAGACTGTAATGAGAGGCAAAATTAGTTTTAAATTTTTTTAATTCTTAGGTCAATGAACCAGACTTTCTTAATGTTGTTATTGAAGTTTGGAACAGACCTAATTATGGCATCCCATGTTTGTTTTGAGGGAGAAACTGAAAGCTACTAAGGAGGTTCTTGAACAGTGGGCAAATATGAAACATGGCAAAGGCACAAGCAATCTGAATATTTAGACATTCAAATTGAGGACATCCAAAATAAATTGCTAGCTGATGTGCACAATGCTGGTTATGCAAACATAGAATCTAACTTAACAAAACTGTATACCGATGCACTTAATGTTGAAAACAATATGATCAAGCAGAAAGCTAGAATCCGCTGGAAAGAGGAAGGGGACATGAACACTTCATACTTTCATGCATCTCTCAAAGCAAAACACACAAAAGAAAATATAACTTCAGTGATAGATCATCAAGGACATAAATAAGACAATAAAGAAAGCATTTGACCATGCCTTCATTTAATTTTGTTCTAGTCTGTTTCGTAATGAAGATAATTTTGTTCCTGCTCTTAACGGAATAGATCATTCTATCCTGCCTCAACCAAGTATCACTGACCATAACACTCTTTCTTGGGATATGAAGGATACAAAAAGCAAGCAGGCTATGTTCAATCTAAATAAAAAATCACGTGGGGGGCCAGATGAATTTAATGAGTACTTCTCAAGGTTCAAAATTCCGTTTTCCGTTTCCGTTCCATTCAATGGTAATTTTAAAATTCCCGGTTCCGTTCCGGACATTCCGAAAGTTCCGCTTTAATTCCGGTTTTCTAATTCCGATACTTTTTTGCTTTAATTTGCTATATATGCTAATAAATATCCAATATTGTCATAAATTTATAGTATATTTTTTACATTACATATAAAATACACGCTTTAATTAACAATTCAGTGTGTAAGATTCTGTATTGTTCATTTGAGATTTTAAATCTTGGATCAATTTTGAAATTTTTTATTATGATTCGGTGTAAATTAAAAAAAGTATAACAATTTTTTTTATGAAACTATATGATTTCTTCTTCATTTATTTATTGTCCCGATTAATTTTTTTCTTTTTTTAATTAATATATATTTATTGTATTTTTTTTAAAATTTTTACAAAAAAAATTCAATATTTGAAAAGCAAATCCGAAATTTTGACCGGAACCGGAATTTTGACCGGATTTCGTTCCGGTTATGAACGAAACCGGAACGGAATCACCGGAATAACCGGAAATCCACCGGAATTTTGAACCATGGTACTTCTACACAACATGCTGGTCAATAGTTGGAAATAATGTATTTCAGGCTCTAAAGTTCTTCTTCAAACATTCCAAAATGATGAAATCTTTTAACAATACAACTATAGCTCTTATTCCCAAAGTCAGAAATGCCAATGATGTTCGTGATTTCAGACCTATAGCTTATTATAATACTATATACAAATGTCTCTTGAAAATTCTTGCCATAAGAACGAAAATGGTGCTTCCCACTATTATTTTAGCCAACCAAGCTGCCTTCATTGAAGGTAGGAATATTCTAGACAACGTGACGTTGTCTCATGAGCTTCTTCGTGGATATACAAACGAAAATGTTTCACCAAGAGCCATGATGAAACTGGACAAAATGAAGGCCTTTGACACTGTTCAGTGGGATGCTTTAGTTAGAATTATGAGGTACATGAACTTTCCTTTGCATTTTATATCTTGGGTGTATGAATGTATGTCCACGGTGAATTTTTCAATCATCACCAATGGCTCCAGTTCTGGATTCTTTGGCAGCAAGTAAGGTATAAGGCAGGGTGATCCAATGTCAGCGTATATTTTTATCATTGTGATGGAACTTCTAACCCAAATGCTTAATAAAATAGTTGCTCAAAGAATATTTCGAACTCACCCAAAATGCAAACTCCCCTAGGTCACATCACTTCTCTTTGCTGATGACCTTGTGATTTTCTGCAATCGAGATCAAACCACCATTAACACTCTCAAAATGTTCCACAGTATGACTGGCCTCAAAATCAATCTATAGAAATCTAAAATTATGTTGGCTGGAGTTTGTGAAGCTCAAGCAGACTCTATCTATATTGCAACTGGACTAAAGCAAAATCATGACACCGTTACCTATCTGGGATTACCCCTTACAACTTCTAGGATCACCACACTGAGATGCTTACCTTTATATGAAAGAATTACTGCCAAAGTAGAGTGTTGGGCAAGCAGGAAACTAAGTTAGGGTAGTCATTTCACTCTTATAAATGCTGTTATATTCTCCATGCAGGTATATTGGTCTAGAACATTCATCCTACCCCTTAAACTGATCAGTATTATGAAAGCTTATGAGACTGAAGAGTCAATATGAAGTGTACAGCAAAGCATCAGCGTATATCAGAGCATTTAGTATACAGACCATGGGCTTTGGCATTACGGCCCAAGACTCATTTCTTCATTTCATATATAAATACTGAATACATGTGACTCTACAGTATTCACGAAATCATTTTGTAAAACACTTCTGTACAAATACTCACTGTTAATAAAAAGCTCTATTTCATTTTATTCAATTGTTCATATGGTATCAGAGCATTGATTGCCTAACAACATGATGCCGTGCCAGTGATTAAGATCAGATTTAACATCATCACCTCTCAATCAGGCTGCATCTGTTATCTGAATCATCTGAGAATCAAGAAGGTTCTCATCATCATCATATTCATTATTTCAGATCAAGATCAGATTGTGTTTCATCACTTCTTGATCATCTGCTACCAGTGTATCCAAATCATTTGAGAATCATAGTTCTCACCTTCAGATTACCACTATTTTTATGTTCTTTGAACGAGATCAGATTCATTATCATCATCTCAAGATCAAAGAAAACAAGTTTAGAATCATCTGGGAGATAAAATACCTCCCATCATCACTGTTTCTACCATACATACCTGTTTAGAGCCCATCTATAAAAATCTTGTCGTGCCTTGCTCAAGAAGCAATCAAGAACTTCTTGGTTGCACAGTCCTCATTTGTTTCTTTGACAAAAATAACTCCATACTGATTTCTTTAATCTATGGCTGAAGGAGATCAAGACATGTCTGCCTCCTCCAGCACTCACACCAATGTCAGGCCAAATCCTATTGAAGAGCTTATGAAAGAAATTATCAAGCCTCAGAGTCAGTTGCTGTCCATTCAACTTGACGAAACAAATTTTTTACTTTGGAAATTTCAAGTTGAAACAGCAGTCAGAGCTTATGGATTAGAGAAATACATTCAAGGCACCATAATTGCTCCACCCAAATACACTGCAGATAAGGATGGAAAGCTTATTAGTAATCAAGAATTCATAATGCATCAAAGACAAGACAGTTTAGTCAGTTCTTGGTTAATATCATCTATTAGTGCTAATCTTCTTCCACAGCTAATTGGATGTAATACATCACATGAAATCTGGTCCACACTAGAGCAAATCTTTAGTACTCAGTCAGCAGCCAAGATCATGTACTACAAGAGACAATTACAAAATGTAAAGAAAGAAAACCAGTCAATGAGAGACTATCTTGTAAAGGTAAAAACATTATGTGATCACTTGTCTTCTGCTGGACACAAAGTAAGTGACACAGAGCATATTTTATCAATTCTTGGAGGGCTAGACGATGAATATGAATCAGTAGTAGCAGTTATATCATCAAAAGAAACCTTACCCACAATTCAATATGTTCATTCTACTCTTCTAGCCCATGAGGGTAGGTTGGAACAAAAGAAATCAACTACATCAGATATGTCTCTGAATTTCATCTCAAATAGCAGAAACATGAATCAAGCAAAGTCATCAAATAACAGAAACCAACAGTACTTCAATCAGAGGGGTGGTCAGTCTTACAGGTCAAGAGGAAGAGGTGGTAGATGGTCTAACAATAATGGAAATAGCAGACCTAGATGTCAAATTTGTGGAAGAGTTGGTCATATTGCTAGAAAATGCTATTTCAGATTCAACATCAATTCCTTCTCATCAGCAGAACAACAACAATACAAGAAACAGCAATCCAAGTGCAAATATGATAAGTGCTAATCAAGAAATTGGAATCCAAAGTGACAGCAATAACAATGAAAGTGCAAAAATTGAAGATATTCATGACAACAGCTGGTATCCTGATTCTGGAGCAACAAATCATGTCACTAACAATTTGGCAAACTTAAATCTTGGCAACAAAGAGTACAAAGGTACACAAAAGTTACTTATGGGTAATGGTAAGGCTGTTAAAATCACACATATTGGTAGTGGTTATATATCAGCAAAGAAACAACTTATTTACATAACCTATTAAGAGTACCATCTGTCAAGAAAAATTTAAGTGTATCACAGTTTGCTAGAGACAATAATGTGTTTTTCGAATTTTACCCAAATCACTATTTAGTTAGAGACATACTAACTAAAAATGTTCTCTTACAGGGTAGAGAAGTTAAGGGATTATATACTTTCAATGTCGCTAATTCAAGAATCTCAGGATGTAGAGAAAAATGGTGTAATTACTCTGAAATCAAAACTGTGAATGACTGTAAGACCTTTGATATTTGGCATTGTAAACTTGGACATCCTCATGTAAATGTTGTTAAACAAGTATTGAATGAAAACAATATTTCTTTTAGCAATATTTCAACTCCATATATTTGCACTTATTGTCAAATGGGCAAAAGTCACAAATTGCCATTTATGGACTCCAAAGCTAGTTACAACAAACCACTGGAACTTGTTGCAACTGACTTATGGGGTCCAGCACCTATATCAACTGACTATGGGTATAAATATTACATTTTTTTTGTTGATGCATATTCTAGATATGTATGGATATATTTTTTGAAAATAAAGTCTGAAACATATTGTGCAGTCCAGCAATTTATAGTGCAAGCAGAAAAACAAACAAACTGCCAACTGAAAACACTGCAGACAGATAATGGTACATAGTTTCTATCACTAAAGAAATTCTTTCAAGGAAAAGGTATTATACATAGGAAAACTTGCCCTTACACATATGAACAGAATGGTCTGATTGAAAGAAGGCATAGACACATAGTAGAAACAGGCTTGACACTACTAGCAAATGCATCATTACCCCTTAAGTTCTGGCCTGATGCATTTGCTACTGCAGTTTCTCTAATTAATAGGTTGCCCACAAAAATCTTAAATTTAAAGTGTCCATTAGAAATACTGTACAGTATCAAACCTGATTATCATAGTTTAAAAGTATTTGGCTGTCTATGCTATCCTTATCTCAGACCATATAACTCTCATAAGTTAAACTACAGATCATCACCATGCACATTTTTAGGATATGCAGCAAACCAAAAAGGTTACAGATGTTTATCTAGTAAATGGCAAAATATTTATTTCTAGACATGTTGTCTTAAATGGCAAAATATTTATTTCTAGACATGTTGTCTTTAATGAACAAGTGTTTCCCTTTAGCAATTCAGCAGTTAAAACTACACAGAAAGTGTACAATGCTGGGCATACTTTAATGCCAATACCTGTGATAAGTGACAAAGCAACTCACATCCCTGAAAGTGAAGTTCAAGGTGATGAAAGTCCACAACACACAGTGTTCTCTGCAGAATCAGGTCATGAACAATCTGAATCACCTAATTCATCATCTCAAATACAACAGTCAGATAATCAAATGCAGCAGAGTTCAAGTCAGAAATCAGGTGACTTGCAATCACCCAATGTATGTCAAGAAACAGAAGCAATCAACAACAATCATCAACAAACTACTGAAAGGACAGGACACCACATGATCACTAGGGCTAAAAGTGGTATATTCAAACCAAAATTATACAATGCAACTCTAGAAAATGAAGAACCAAGCACATACTGGCAAGCTATACAAAATGACAAATGGAAGACAGCTATGAATGAAGAATATGAGGCTCTCATGAACAACAAGGCTTGGGATCTTGTTGCTCAGCCTAATAATAAAAATATAGTAGGCTGTAAATGGACATACAGATTAAAGAGAAATGTTGATGGTTATATTTCCAAATATAAGGCAAGACTAGTAGCAAAGGGATATTCACAACAAAATGGTTTTGATTTTACTGAGACTTTCTCTCCAGTTGTGAAATCCTCTACCATTATAATTGTACTCAGTATTGCCTTATATAAAAATTGGAATATAAAGCAACTTGACGTAAATAATGAATTTTTAAATGGTGTTTTGCAGGAAGAGGTTTATATGGAGCAGCCTCATGGATTTATAAAGAAGGGAAATGAAAAATTAGTATGCAAGTTGAACAAAACAATTTATGGCCTCAAGCAAGCACCAAGAGTTTGGTTTGAAAGACTAAAGTCAACATTACTCAGATTGGGCTACAGCAGCACAAAATCAGACAATTCCCTCTTTACAAAATTTAATTTAGATATTGTTACTTACATATTAATTTATGTTGATGATTTCATTATTACAGGCAACAATGATCAAGAAATCAATGATCTTATCAAGTATCTAAACAAGGAATTTTCAATTAAAGACCTTGGAAATCTGAGCTATTTTCTGGGAATTGAAGTGAATAAATTCTCAAAGTCCAGAATGCATCTAAGCCAGAAAAAATACATCAATGAAATTCTCAATAAAGCCAAAATGAATCAATCAAATCCTATCTCAACACCTATGATAACCAATGCTCATCTATCAAAAACAAAAGGAGAGGCAATCACAAATGACAGTCAATACAGGAGTATTGTAGGTGCACTTCAGTATGCAACAATCACTAGACCAGAAATCTCTTTCAGTGTAAAAAAAAGTAAGTCAATTTATGCAATGTCCCACAGATGAGCATTGGAGGGCAGTCAAAAGAATTCTGAGATATCTCAAGGGAACATTAAATTATGGTCTAACTATTGAAGCATGTCAAAATATTAATATTACTAGATATGCAGACGCAGATTGGGCAAGTGATATAGATGACAGAAGACCAACAAGTGGACACTGCATTTATTTAGGCAAAAATCCGGTTTCATGGTGTTCAAAGAAACAAGCAACAGTATCCAGGTCTAGTACAGAGGCAGAATATAGAAGTGTTGCTAATGCCGTGGCAGAGATAATGTGGATAGAGTCATTACTAAATGAACTACAGATTAAAACTGATCGCAAGACTATATTATGGTGTGATAATTTAAGTGCTGTGTCACTCACTGCAAATCCAGTTTTGCATTCCAGAACAAAGCACATGGTGTTAGACTTATACTTTGTTCGAGAACAAGTTGCCAAGGGAAAACTAGAAATTAATCATGTACCTGCCACTTACCAAGTTGCTGACATTCTAACGAAACCATTATCAAAGCTAAACTTCACTCGTTTCAGAGAAAAGCTTGGTGTTATAGAACCCAAATGTCAGACAGAAAGTAATGCTCTGCTTCACTTTGAGTCAAAACTTCAACAAGCATCATCAAACGAACAATAAATGTTCATACCTCAGCAAACTTCCTTCTCAAAGCTCACATGCGCTACTATCAGCCTCAATTAGAAGACAGTAAGTATATTTTGTAAGAATATCTTACAAAATACACTTTGTCCAGCAAAGCTCGCATAAGTACTCTAGCAAAACTGGAAAGATCCTAACTTTAGTTCAGATCCAAGTTATTTGCTTCAGATCTAAGTTGATTCAAGCATCTCATCAATGGCGGCACAATTTTTCCTCAAATATTCAAGCAAGATTACAAAGATCTCAACTTTGCTTCAGATCTGAGTTATTTGCTTTGGATCTGAGTCGGTTCGAGCATCTCATCAATGGCGGCACAAATTTTCATATGAAGATTGCAAACCCTAGAGTCGCAGCTAGGTTTGAGAGGGGAGTATTATGAAAGCTTATGAGACTGAAGAGTCAATATGAAGTGTACAACAAAGCATCAGCGTATATCAGAGCATTTAGTATATAGGCCATGGGCTTTGGCATTATGGCCCAAGACTCATTTCTTCATTTCATATATAAATACTGAATACATGTGACTCTACAGTATTCACGAAATCATTTTGTAAAACACTTCTGTACAAATACTCACTGTTAATAAAAAGCTCTATTTCATTTTATTCAATTGTTCATAATCAGAATGTTAAGGACTGCTTTCATGAAATATATATCTATGGACTGGAACCACTCATGGTAGATACTTAACACCTATCTCCTTCAAACGTATTGAGAGACCCCTCAATAAGGGAGGTCTGGGAATTCCTAACATCCTTCTATGGAATAAAGCAGCCTTTGTCAAACACAGTGATAACTTCCTGAACAACTTCGATAGCATTTGGGTTCAATGGTTTAAGACACATGTGCTGCATGGTAGAGACTTCTGGTCCATGACAACACATCAAAACTCGAGCCGGACTTGACGAAGTATTTTTAAACTGCGTGAAACAGCTTCCTCACACTAAGTATGACATAAGTCCAACTGGTATAGTGAGCTTTTGGGATGACCCATGGTTAGAGCGTGGGATCATTCTCAACAGACAACTTACCCATAATGGGATTGAGCACACTGGCGTAAGCAAGAATGCCCATGTATCCTCTGTGATTCATGGTAGGAATTTTCTACTTCCAAACACATCTAATTTGAGAATACGTGAGATATGGAATTAAATACGTAGCAGTAAAATTTATGAAGCTACCGATGACCAAATTAGTTGGTGCGAGAATGGAAAAAAAATTTAGTATCACATCCTCGTACACAACTCTTTCAAAAGTTAATGAGATCTCCTATTACAAATGGTATAAAAGGATTTGGAAATATGACAGTTCAGCTACTGAAAATCTTACTCTTTGGAAAGTTATTATCAATGTTATGCAAACCAGTGTCAAAATAATTTAGTGAGGGAATGAATGTGAACATTTTCTATGTCTTCTGCAATATGATCCTAGAAACTATTGATCATGTTTTCCTTGAGTGCCCTGAAATTTATGTCTTGTGGAAAATGCTCATGGAGTCTCTGATTGATACTGGAGTAGTTCTTCGAAGTGATGGTGTTTGGAAGCAAATCTTCAAGCTGACTGTTGGTAAGGAGGGAAAAGCAAGAGTTTTTAACTTCATTCTCAAGAAATTCATTTATAATGTTAGGAGAGAAAGGAACACAAGAATTTCTCTTAATGGAGAAAGCAAATCCTTTGCGCAACTCAGAAGTCTTTTGGTTCCTGAAATAAGAGAAGGACCGAAGTTGGTGAAGTTCAACTTCGACCCTGGAATTCTGTCATCTTTGTGTTGATTGTCCCTCCTTGGTTCCCTTTCCCTTTTTTGTTTTCTGATTGCATCTTGTGTTTATTTCCTTGTGGTTGTTGCACCATGTTCTTATGTCTTTCTTGTGAATGTCCTTTTTTGACATGTTTTATTGTTTTCTTTTCTCTTTGGTACATCAATAAAGTGGTAAGGGACCATCCAACCCCGTCGGCTTGCAAAAAAAAATATATTAATATTTAATACTTAATTTGAAAATTAATAATTAGCAATTATTACTATATAATTAAGAGTAATATATAGTAATTTAGAAGTAATATTTATTATTTAGTATTTAATAATCATATTTAATACTTTGATATTTTCAATTATAAATTAAAAAACATTCATAAAATTTAAAAACAAAATTTTTAAATTTTATATAATTTTTTTAAAAATATTCATTAAATTTTAAAAAACTATTGCAAAATGTATTATATCTTTGTAATTTTGTATGACACAAAGTATTACAAGTTTTATTTAGGCTTCAAACTCAAATTTTTGGCTCTAAGCAATTGTTCTTTTACCGACCACCCCCTTCCAAATCAAGTTAAAATAAAATCGCTTCTAATTCAAACCCAAACCCAAACCCAAACCCGATTCCAATTTCTCGCCTAATCAAACTCCACTACTTTCAACGCATCCTTCATTCTTCTGTTACCACAGATCTCTAATTTTTGAACTAATTTCTTCCATCAACGCGGTGAAATAAAATGACATTACGAAGATGCAATTCAGTTTGGAGAAGCTGCGTTGACGATGGCGTAGGCTCGCAGTGGTGAATCCTAGATCTTGAAGCACGAAATTAGGAAGGCTGGGATTGAAGGCCAGATCTTGAAGCACGTAACTTCGAAGATTTGGCTTAAAGCACGTAACAAGGAATATTTGGGTTGAAGGTCGGATCCGAGGGTTGCTCAACTCGAGCATGTCTTTTAGTCCTGAATATGTTCTCTCATAGGAAGATCTCCTACCTTTAATGCATTAGCTGATACTTTTGAGAATGCAGGCATTAGAAAATTTTCAACATCTCCATCTAATGTGAGGAAATTATACCCAAAATCTTCTTCTAATTCAGCTTCCAAATCTGCAGTGGTCTGCTCGCTCGCTGCTTCTTTCATCTTGCCATCTAAAGACAATGTTATACCTGTCATCGTGCCAAAGTCACTTAAAGGTAATACCTACCATTTGTATACCGACTTGTACTAATCTTTCTAAACCATCGTCGACTTCATTTATTTATTGGCATTAATGGTTTGAAAATTGGCATATCCATATATGAGTGTAAATAAGTTGTATATTTTTTTGGATGATTTTGATCCATGAAGATATATATATATATATATATATATATATATATGTATGTATGTATGTATGTATGTATGTATGTATGTATATATATATTCTGAAATAACATAACTGTTTCATAAAATGCATTACCATATAGATATAATATACGTAGATCCCCTTTCTCACTTATACATTGTTATACCTTTAAAGATTAAACATATGGAAGTCATATAAAGGTTAATATGTTTGTGTTTAGTTCTATATAATGGAAAATGTATATACATAATAGAATCAAAACTCCTTAAGAAGTGTGGATTGTTCCTTAACCAAACATGTTTCACTATGAAAGGGAGCCCGATAGGAGAAGCACAAAATTCGAATGCAGATAGTGAGAACAGCAGCTCAATGTTGGACAAAATTGCTTCTCTGATCATTTAAGAAGAAACAAAAGAACGTGAGGCCGAAGTGGAAGAAGGGCTTAAAATATTTCCATATGAACGCTCACTAGTACACAAGGTGACTATGTCGTTGAGTGCTATGATTGTAAACCATTATAATCTTAGAGGGAATATTATTAGCTATTATTAGCTATAATCTTGGTGGCATGGGTTGTAGTGCTAGGTAGATTTCCATTGATTTGAAGCAGCTTCTCCAGGTTAGACCTGCCAAATAGGTTGGGTTGGATTAAAATGGGTTGGGTCGAGTTTGACCCAACTCTTATGACCCATTCTTTTTGATCCATTTATGACCTAACCCATTTAATAAGCAGATTACCCATTTAACCCATTTAAATATTTAAATTTTATTTGACTAATAAAAAAAATATAAAATAACATTAGTTCAAATTTTTACGTTCTGAATTTCGATTAAAATCAAAATTTGAAAATTTAAAATTTTAATTCCAGTTTTCATCAAAATTCAAATATGGAGATGTGGAGACTGTTATTTTCTAAGTACAACTGTCAGTCTCCATGAAGAACTGCAGTGTGTGATAACAATATGAAGTATCCAAGTGTTCCATATTGTTCGTAATTTATGTGAGAGTTAATCGGTCGAAGTCTCGCTTGATTCTGAATTCGTATGAAGAAGTTATTACAGTCCAAACAAAAAAATAACGACTTATGCCCTAAGCGGAGTTCAAATATGAAAATGTGGTACCATGTTATTTTCTAAGTATAATTGTCAATGCTCATGGAGAAGTACAACATGCGTTCACAAGATGAAGTATCTGAGTGTTCCGTATTTTCCGCAATTTAGGTGGAAGTTAATCGGTCGAAGTCTTGCCTGATTCTGGGTTAGTATGTGTGAAGATCCGAAAATTTTGGATATTTAAAATTGAAATATTTAATTTATTTTAAATATTTGAAAGTTATTTTAACTTTAATTTCAAATATCATTGATTTTTGGATAATTTAACTATTGAATTTAATCATTGGAAAATTGGGTAAAATATGAAATCTGGAGTTTCAAGCTTGTTAAAAATATTTCAAAGGCTTATAAAATTTGTATTGATAATACTGAGGGTAATAGAAGTGTTAAAATTTAATTTGAAAGTGTTTTGTTAAGTTTTGAAATTATATCGTTTAAATTGATATTTAAAAAAACAGCCTTCTGAGGCACAGTTTCAGAATTTGACGAAATCAGTTCCATTGGATCCGTATTATTGTATTATTATCGGATTTCAAACTGCGTAGTGTTTGGAGATGTCGTGTGTTTGTACGATAGATAAACACGCTAAAATCTATATAGAAAATTAATATTATAACTGGGTCCAAAAAGCTATCTTCTCCATACGATCGAATTAGGACTCGAAATCTTTCCCATTGCGTTCGGAATAGGGGTTTAACATCATAAACGCCTAGCGGCACGCATCGATAGGAGGTTGAGATTTTGAGTTGTGTATTCGAGACAATTTAAAATTTTTGAATTTAAATAATAAGTTGACCAGTAAAAATTTATCCATCAATTTTTTTGTATCACGGTATCATTCCAACACTTGTACACTCAACAAAAACAACAATTCCTACCTTTGTCAAGCACACAAAGAATTTAAAACACGTGGCAGATATTAAAAAAAAGAAGGAAAGTATAATAAATAAACATAGCCGAGTTTTCCCTTACTCTGTTCAATTTCCAGTTCGATTCAAAATCAATGGCTGCTCTTCTTTTTCTTTCGGCTCAAATCAATCGACTCGATCCTCGTTCGAAAATAAAATAAAAAATAAAATGATGAATCCGTGAATGAATCTCGTGATTTTGAAAGAGATAAACGAGATATTAGCAGAGAAAGAGATTCGACATATAGATGCCATGAGCATTCTCGATCTCGTGGGCATGATGAAAGGTCCAGATCGAGATCACCCATGGTTGGATTCGTGGCAGAAGTCAGAGAGAAGAAGCTATGAAGATGACCGATTTATGATGGTGATGATAGGAAATTCACTTCCATGACTACATCGGCCACAGTCATTGTTAAGGGGCTATCACAAAATACCAATGATGAAGATCTCTATCAAATTCATGCAGAATGGGGGCCACTTCAAAATTCGTGTCATTAAAGATCGAAATTCTGATATTTCTCATTGATTTGCTTTTATTGATTTTCACTGTAGAAGCTGCTAGCAACATGATAAATAGTATCGGAGAGAGTGGCTTTGTTATTGATGGGAGAAAGCTGGTCTTTGATTATAGCAGTAAGCCTACTAGTGGGACTATTGCACCTACTAATCAAGAACGAACCTATGGGACTGGATCTGCTCATAATAGATTTTCTGCTGTACCCTCCGACTAGATGTGCACAATATGTGGCTGTGTAAATTTTGCACGAAGAATTTACCGTTTCCAGTGCAACGAGAGCCGGACCGTTGATGCTTCTTCTGCAGATATGGGTGGTTCTAATTCAACATCAGTTGGTAGATGAGCATTAGAAATTGGTCCTACTCATGTCTTGGTTGTTCGAGGGTTGGGTGAAATACTGATGAAGAAATAATGCATTATGAGTTCTCCAAGCATGCTCCAGTGAAGGTCATAATTGGGTAACCTTGGCAAGATCGAAGTGGATTGCATATAAAAAGCAAAGGTGAGTTAATCTCACTCATTTGGATTCCGTATAAATTTAAATAGTAAAATTTAAATTATTCGTTGATTGCTTGAATTGTCTGAATGTGATAGTATATATAGTAGTATATATAATATATATTGGAGTGATTGATTTCCCGTATTATATAGCGGATGAGACCCTATGTGCCCCGCATAATAGCGAATGACCCCATAAACCGCGATATTCCACCTCGAAGTGGAATTGGTATTTTTATATTGTACTAACATCCGTGGATGTAGGGAAATAGGTTGGAGGGATCCAACTGGATTCCTCAAAATATTTAGATTGTTTTAATATTCTGTGATCTAATTTATTTAATAATCTGAGATAGATTATATTGGTAATTGAAAATATTGGATGATATGATTTGATTGAATATATTTAGGTATATCGAGTTATCAAAAACGTATAGATTGGATTTTTGAAGGGAAAATAAAAGAAAGAATTTTTAAGCAAAATAATTATAGAAATTTGGATAAATTAAAGAATAAATTTAAAAAGGATAAAAGTTGATTTTTAAATTCTAATAAGTAAATTCCGAGTATGGAAAATAAGATTTTTGAATAAATGGGAATAAATGAAATTTCTTAAGCTTAAGTTATATTATTTAAAGGAATAAAAGATTTATTTTTCCTATTATTTAAAGGAATAAAAGAGTTATCTTTGGTTTAGGAAAAATAAAAGAAGATTTTTGAAATAAATATGAAATTGGTAGTTTCAATTTAAATAAGATTTTAAATCTTAATAAAGAAGTTAAATATGAAATTAATGGGTTTTGAAATAGAATTGAGTAAGTAAAAGAATTTATTTTAAAATGGAGTAAACTTTTGGTAATCGATTTGGAAATTTATTTAATGTTTGAAACTGTGTTTTAAAAGGAAGATGAGACTATGGAATTTATAAACTGGGTTTATAAAGTGAAATAAGATATCATTGGATATTTGGAAGTATAAATTCACGATGAGAATTTATAAGGAATGAGTAATTTGTTTTAAAAATAAATAGTGGTTTATTTTTAAAAGGTGCGAAAGAAAAGTGTATTTCCCTGAAAAGCCAAGTACGTTTTCAAAGCAGATTTTTAAGTATAAATCAAAAGTTTTAAAGTTGTTTAAAGGAATGTTTTAAAAAAATTATTATTTAAGTTGTTAAAATTTCAAAGGTAAATATTTATTAAATTAGTTATAGTAGTAATTATTTTAAAAGGTTAATTGGTATTATGTTTTAAAAAGATAATTATTAATATTTATATTTTATAAAGTAGTTTTATTTTAAAAATAGTTTGGGTAAAGTTTTATTTGAAAACTTGTATAGAATTTTGTAACTCTTATTTTAAAATTTAGATTGGCTTAACTTTTATTTTAAAAATTAATTTTGTATTTTATAAAGTAGTTTTATTTTAAATACTTTTAAGGTATATTTTTTTGAATAAAGTGTTTATGTTTTAAAGTATTTTAGAATAAAGTGATTTAAATTATTTTAAAATCTAAAGTATTTAGACTTGGTGATTTTCAGTGGAAATAAACAATATTTGGAATTTATGCTGCAAGAGGAAGTGATTTGGAAACTGTTTTCAAAAAGGTTGAAATGTAGAAAGATATCTTACAAGGATATTTTGAATAATAAATAATTTGAAAAATTATTAATGCCCGATGGTTGTTTGTGAATGCAAGGTTCGAGAGCTCGGTTTCGGTCGTTTGAAATTTTGTTAGTTTCGGATGATTTCGTAAATTTCGAAAATTTCAGTTTTGTTTCGGTTTCGGTCCAAATTTCGGTTTTCAGTAGTTTGTTAATAAACTTGTGAACAATCAATAAAATATAATTATAGTGTACAAAGAAATAAAATACGACATTCAACATCATAAATTTACTACATCCAAAAACTATTTCTCGGTGCTGTATATGGATTGTTCTCACACTTTTCTTCATCCACTTGTGTCGTATGGTATGGTGGATAACCATATTGTATTTGTCCTGTACCTAGAAACGTTGCCAACATGTTATCAAATGAGGAGGGTTCGTCGTTCTGTGTTGTACATATAGTCTGACTATTTTGATCGCTTGATATATCACTGTTATATATCTCGTTTGCTCCGTGATAATAGTAGCCACCGGCGTAGTCAGAAGTAGAATGTCTGTAGTTTGATGGATCATTTGACGTATACGGATTATTAGCATAATCATAATTTTGTTGTTGTCCATATTCAACATCCAAATTACTGTCTCTTCTGTCACGATTGCCCATCACACCTCTTCTTCTCACGTAAGGTATAGTTGGTCTATGCGAAGCACCACCATCAGTAGAATCAAGGCCATAATTACTTGATAAACTAATACCATTACCACCATTATTGCCATTATCACCATTTGAGAAGCTACTACTATTTTCAGTGCTTTGACTTGTCATTGTTTGTGCAGGTATGCCATCCACTGCAGCAATGGCATCATTCATCATATTAACCATCAAAGGATCGTCATCAAGCAACCTTGGTTCAACTTCAGTAGTCCACTCTGCTAACGGATCCTCCTCATGAAATATATAATTCAAATCAATCAATTGATCATTTGTATCGTGACGTATAACGTTTTTTTTCTCATAATCTCATATTATAATGTACATATACTAGTTTTTCTAAATTTTCCATTTTGATTCTATTTCTCAATTTTGTATGAATCATGAAAAATGTAGTCCAATTTCTTTCACAGTTTGAAGAAGAAACCGTCTGACTTAGAATATGCATTGCTAAGCGTGTTAGATTTGGAGCATCCTCTCTACCAATTATTGACCACCACTGAGCAGGAGAACAACTATTTATAGCTGATTTTGCTTTTGAAGAGCCAAATGCGCCAACTTTCATTCTGTAATTGTCCACCTGTGGATATAAAAATTAAATATTGAATCTATATTTTGAAAAAACATTTGATGCAATTTACCTTTTTTCCAATCTCGATTTGTGTTAATATGTCTGGGATCATTCTTTCAACAACATTGTTGAATCCATTTAACACTTCACTATCGTTTACCGCATCACCATATTGAATGATAGGATTAAGAAAATAACCTATATTTTAAATAGTATGAACATGAATGTTATGAATTTTAACTATTTGTAAGGTAATAATTTAAAGTATCTGCCGCGTGAATTGGCCGGTGTAGTTGTTTCTCCCATCTTTTATCTATAATGTCCCACCATTTTTTTGATTGCCTTGAGCTAACGTTTTTCCTAATTGACTCTTTTGCGAGATCCATCGCTTCATAAAGGTAGCCCATGTCTGCTTTATCATCACTATCCACCATTCTTAATACTTTGACCAGTGGTTCAAATACAAGAATGATGGAAGCAGCGACAGTCCAAAAAGTATCATTGTAAATCAAGTCAGAGACATTGGTTGCAGTTCTTTTGTCCTTAACAGCGAATCTAGGCATTTTAGATGCCCATTCCCTTGTAGCAATCATTCTTCTCGAGTCATTTTTGTGTTTATAAATAGAGTCTAATGCAATGAAATGAGTGGCAAACCTAGTCACTGCTGGTCTGATCAATTCTTTGTCATTTGTCTCTTTTCTCATTATGGAAAGTAACCAACCATGATTGTATATGAATGTCATTATTAATTGACAATTTGAGATGATAGATGTTACCTCCGGTTCTTTCGAGATATCTTCTAAGATTAGATCAATACAATGTGATGCACATGGCGTCCAGTATAAATGTTTTCTTTTCTGCATCAACAATTGACCGGCAGCTTTATATTTGGCCCCATTATCTGTCACTACTTGCACTACGCTATTTTCTTCAATGGTCTCTACAACTTCGTTCATCAATCCACATATATATTCACTGCTTTGAAATTCATTAGTAGCATCTACAGATTTGAGAAATATCGTCCCATGGGTGGAGTACACAAGAAAATTTATAATTTTTCGTCGATTCTGAGTACTACAACCATCGCACATCAAAGTACAACCATATTCATCCCAAAAATTATGAAAAGTGGTAATATATGATCGAACTTCTTCTAATTCCATTTCCAAGTATGAATGTGATAATTCATATCCGGTAGGTGGATCTATTCCACGACCGCATTCCGCAACCGCATCAACCATCGTTGCATAATAAGGACTATTTGCAACGTTATGTGGAATGTGATTAAAGTAAAAGAATTTAGCAATTGCACGACCTATGTGCTTTTTAGCATTTTTAATGCCTTTCATTGCAGACTTAATAGAAGGTTGAGAAATACCTCCTTTTTTCTGCATGTATGAATCAATCCTTGCAACAGTGCGAGTTTCAAAATCACTCTCTAGTATCGTAGATCTACTACGTACATTACGCTCTGGTTGACTAGAACTGACACCTGATTGTTTGTAAGATCTTTGCATCTCCTGTTCTCTAAATGTATCTCTGCTTTCTCGCATAGCACGACAGACATCTCTATCATCTTCATTTTCATCATCTTCACTGTTCGAGTCATGTTGTTGAGGTCTACTCATCAATTCTTGTTGTACACATTGTTTCTCTAGTTTTCCTTTAGTATGGTCATTTTTCTTTCCAACAATATGATCTCGTACTAATTTTTTGACATCTTGAGGAACGTTTGGACATGCCATTACATTGCCGCCTACACCCGCCAAATGTTCTTTCAAAGGGTTATACCGCCACCGTTGATTTGTTTACTACAAAAACTGCATTTTGTTTTTCGAATATTTCCATCGATTGGGGTACCATAATTCCAACCGATCTTTGTAGTGTTTGCTTGATTTTCCATAGCGTACCTATAAATTGTGAACAATATAACTTAAATTAAGCTCCAAATAAAATTAAAATAAAAAACATGCTTCTGTGCAAGTAAAAAAAACTGCAGTTGACAGAAATAGAAGCCGAGGCCAATTACTGTAAAAAACATGCTGAAGTAAATTAAATGACAAGCAGCCCAATATACATTTAAACCTAACAGCCCAATATATGTTTAAACCTAATAGCCCATTTAATTAAATGACAAGCCGAAGCCAGTAATCAATTACTGTCAAAAACAAACAAGCAGTCCAATAGCCCATTTAATTAACAGATGTTTCATTCCCCCGTCCTCTTTCATAATTCACGTTTCCATTCCCCAGCCCTGAATCACGATTTCCATTTCTCGATTAAAAAATAATACGAAAACGTGAATTCCAGTTCTCGATTAAAAAAAACACGAAAGCGTCCGGAATCGCGACGTCGAATTCAGATAAGGAAGAAGAAGTTACCGTGAGTAAGTAATTGAGGAGCGAGCAGAAATTTATTGAAGCACTGTAATCTTCGATGCTGTGAGTATGTAATTGAAGTACTGTATTTTATAGGCTTTCAACTTGAATTAATCATTCGCTTCTCACTGTTGGTTCACGCTTGGGTGAATAAAGTTTCTGATTTGATATGTTATTCGATTTTTTTTGCTTTTTGGTTGCTTTCGGTCTTCATCCCACTGTTTCTTCACATGCGCACTGATGGTTTAAATTTTTCTAAGCAAAAATGATTCGATTCTTTTTTTTTTGCCCTAGATCCGAAACTGATTTTGACTGTCGGTTTCAGATCTTTGCACGAGCGGTAACGGTCCGGTACCCCCGAAATTTCGGGGTACCGGCCGAAACCTCAATCCTTGTGTGAATGTTATATGATAGTTAAATAAACGACTATCAATATTGGCCAATGCGCTAATCGTTTCGAAGAGAGCAGGATCGGGATTTATTTTTTCTAAAACCACTTTGATCCAGTTTGAACGTTTTCGTGAGAAAGACAAGAGCTTGAAGTCGAAGATGGAGCAGTGAAGTGCAAGGGCTAATCGCTACTAATCCTGAGGGTGATTCCAAAATGGATGTAGCAGAAGTAGTGCCTTCCGTTCTGTTCGAACCCGAAACGGACTTGTATGGACGAATGCTTTCAAAACATCGTCCGGAGGACGATGAGCATTTTAAGTGAATGTGTGCTAAAAAGGTAACACATAGCCTCGAGCCTCATCAACCGGGAATGACTAAAACATGGAAGGTGCACACAAGGCTAAGTGGCTAGCAATCAATTAGGGTAAGGTCAGTCCTGTCTAGATGTCCCTTTATTTCGGCTGTGTGGGCTGTTGCTGATCCCAACAACGGGATGAACTTATTCGGACTATCAGGTAATGTGATGTAGGGGATCATGGTGGATCCTTGGTACGGTGATCTAGACCACGTACCGTGACAGACGGTACCCCAGTAGCCCTGCCATTGATGGAAATCCATTCTCCCTACGTGTCTTTACGGTTTTGTTTGTAGAACTCACTTTGTGGCTAGTAGCTGGAATTTAACAATGTAACAATTTAGACTATTTGAGTAAGTATTTATATATAAACATTACTATAATATCAGAGGATTTTATAAGAAATGTTTTGGTTATCGTAAGGTAAAAACCTGACATGTTTATTTGTGGCGTCATCTTACGAAATACCATTGATTTCAAATGATTTTGAAAACTTTAATAATCCAATTGAATGTGTTTTCTCACGCCGGTTTTCAGATTGACTCGGGTATTATTTAACTATAATGCTTGGGTTATACCGAGTATTATAGAGTATAGATTCTAGATGGACTGCTATGAAGCTCAGGAGACGAGCTGGATGGCGAGAAGTATCACACGTATTTGATGCATTATCCGCTGTGTATGGTTTGCTACAAATTCAATTTCTATGTGGACAAGTTACCATAACTGTTCAGTGTTGTATTTTGTTAATGTTATACTCTGAAGATGTATGCATAAAACAGATATAGTTTCTTTTATGTAAAGATCAGTTATTATCTATTTTATTTTATTCCGCTGCGCAGGTAAGATTCTGATATTGTTTCTATTTCTTCTTCTACCACCTTCTTTAACCTTAATGGTTCGGTTCTTCGACATTCGATTGTTCGGCATTTGATACAGTGGACGTATTAATGTCGATTTTCGGGCATCGAAAAAGCAAGTCGTTACAGTGGTATCAGAGCCGAAAGGTTAAGCGAGAACCTTGGCTCTGGTGGGGATTACTCATTAAAAATAAAGTCCGTAAGTACTCTAGAATGAGTTTGAGTGTACTAATAGATATGAGCGCGTATTTGTTAGTGAATATAAAAAATTGTTTTATATTATGTTGACTTATCAGTTGAGTGTTTATAGATTCTGGTCGATATGTGGGATGCCATGTCATTGATAGGGGTTTCTAAACTCTTAAACAAGATAAACCGACACAGTATTGTTTTAAAATAGGGTAAATGAAATAATTTTACCCAAATTATTTTTGTATATAAAAGGAATAATTTTCCATAAATTATTATAATTATATACATGGTTGCTTGGTTGTTAGAAAATGATAATATTAAATTATCATCGTTATTGCGTGGAAATTGAAATAGGAATTGAAATTTTAGAAATTTAATTCCTTTGATTTGAAAATGATTTTTCAAGGTTTTGAAAAAAATAACGGTGATATTATTTGGGAAATATTTTTGAATTGGATAAGAAAACTGGTGAGATTTGGAATTTAAAAATATTTGGAAAAAAATATTTTTGAAGGGATAAAAGCACTAAAACTCTTTTCGGTCGTTGGAAAATAAATTCGGTGATGACCGCAGCATCATCGATGTTCATTTTCGAGTTTTCAAGAGAGTAATTGCTGCCTGAATGTTTTAAATTAGAATTGTTTGCAAAAATGTTTGGTTTTGAAATTCAAAGAAATAATTTGGGTTGATTTTGGAATAAATTGATTTGGATATATATGTTTTCAAAATTGATTTTTAATGTTTAAGTAATTGTTTAAACTCTGGAAGTTTAATTAAAAGTATTTATAGAATATAAATGGTTTGATAACATATAAAAATTTGAAAAAAAAAATTGTTTGGGATAAAATTTAACTTGAAGAAGAGTTAATTAAAACTAGTGCGAAATGTAAATAAGTTGGGAAACCTATAAAAATTTAAAATTTAAATTTAAATTGGAAGATAATTGAATTAAGTTAAATAAAGTAAATCTTGAGGAAATGAATCTATGTAAGCTAAATGGGATGGATATTGAAAAAAAAAATTATTAAGAGGGAAATGAATTTGTGAATGAACAAATGAATTTACATTTCCAAGTAAATGAAATTGAAACTGAATGTTGAAATTCATTTTGAAATTATAAGTAAATGGAAAATGAGTCAAGATTGGACTAAACAAAACAATGAATTGAAAATAAAATTTGTAAGTAAACTAATTGATTTAAATGGGTAAGTAAATGAAATTGAAGTTGAATATTGGAATACATTTAAATTGTGTCAAGAAAAGTGAATTGTAAAATTTGTTCAAAGGAACCAAAAGAAGTAAAGTTTAGAAATAAACTTTTATGGAGATTTAAAATAAATTAGTAAGTGGAACTAATTAAATGATTTATTAAATATGGATTGAGTTAAGGTGAATATAATTCAATATTTAATTTAATTTGAAAATAACTTAAGAATTGAAGGTAAATTGAATTCAAAATGGAATTGAAATTTAAGTTATATGGAAGCTTAAGTGGTGAAGTAGAAAAAAATATAAGAAGTATATAAAATATTTATATTGAACTTAGTATTGGGAAATATTCCTAATTAATGATTAATGAAGATTAAGTAAAGAGTGAAATGGGATAATTGAGAGTAGTGGACGAAAATCAAAATGAATTTGAATAAAAAGAAAATCGATTTGGCTAAAAATCAATGAAGATAAATACGTAGAATGTACGTATATTATTTTATTCGCATAGCGATTTGATACAGATTCGAGCACAGAGTTTCGAGGTAGTTCTACCGATCCAAGTTGAGATTTTTCACTCGATTTTCGATGGCAAACCCTATATATGAATTTTTGATTGATTCTGGAAATTCTCTATCATAGTTTAAGACTATGCAAGGAGAATGACAGTTTCTGATCTAGAAACCAGATCTGCGTACGCACTAGGAAGTCGGGTGAACGATACTAGTCCGGAAGTGAAATTGTGATCGAGTGAGCGATCGGATTTGGGATTGCGTACGGATGATATATGTACATCGTGCGGGCTTGAATGAAATCGATAATGAAACCGTTGTAAAGAAATGTATAAAATAGTTTTGAATGCTATAATTGGATATGGTTGCTAAGTAGGATATACATGTGTTTAAAAAGCAAAAGGAAATGAGGATTTTTGATCTTAGAAGATAAATTGAATTGCTCGGAAAAAGGTATGCGTTTAAATTTCTGTATGAAATTTGATGATTTTCTAGTCTAGCCACTTGGCATTTTGTTTTCCATTTTGTAGTTGTATCGATCTAGCCGCGCAAAGAAGACGTTGGCGAAATTTTTCGAAAATTTAGAGAGTTAAAAAAAATTTTGAGAAATTTTTTGATAATTTAAAATTTGGATTTAAATTTAAATTTGAATTGTTGAGTAAGTGATGTTGTTTGAAAAATATGGAAGAGTTTGGAAAGTTATAGAGTGATAATATGTCTTAAATAAAAGATTGTTTGGGAAGTTAAAAACTGTTTGGTTTGGGAAAAAATAAGCGGGTTATGGACCATTCTTCTTAACTAGTAATTCGGGGATGAAATTCTTTTAAGGGGGGAGGAATGTGACGACCTGGAAATTTCTGGATATTTGAAATTGAAATATTTAATCGAATTTAAATATTTGAAAGTTAGTTTAACTTGAATTTTAAATATCGCTTATTTTTGGATAATTTAAATATTGAATTCAATCATTGGAAATTAGGTAAAATATGAAATCTGGAGTTTCGAGCTTGTTAAAAATATTTCAAAGGCTTATAAAATTTGTATTGACAATACTAAGGATAATAGAAGCTTTAAAATTTAATTTGGAAGTGTTTTGTTAAGTTTTGAAATTATATCGTTTAAATCGACACAGGCTCGAAATTTGATGAAACTAGTTCCATTGGATCCATAATATTGTATTATTATCGGATTTCAAATTGCATAGTGTTTGGAGTTGTGGTGTGATCGTACGATAGATAAACGCATTAAAATCTATATCGAAAATTAATATTATAACTGGGTTCAAAAAACTATCTTCTCCATACGATCGAATTAGGACTAGAAACCTTTTTCATTGCGTTCAAAATAGGGGTTTAACATTATGAACGCCTAGCGGCACGCATCGATAGGAGGTTGAGATTTTGAGTTGCGCATTCGAGACAATTTAAAAATTTAAATTTGAATTTAAATAATAAGTTGACTAGTAAAAATTTATCCATCGGTTTTTTTGTACGACCATATCATTGCAACACCTGTACACTCAAAAAAACAACAATTCCTACATTTGTGAAGCGCACATAATTTAAAGCACGTTTCAGATATTAAAAAAAGAGGAAACTATAGTAAATAAACATAGCCGAGTTTTCCCTTACTCTTCAGTTTCCAGTTCGATTCAAAATCAATGGCCGTTCTTCTTTTTCTTTCAGCTCAAATCAATCGATCGATCCTCATTCGAAAAAAATAAAATAAAAATAAAATGATGAATCCGTGAATGAATCTCGTGATTTTGAAAGAGATAAACGAGATGTTAGCAGAGAAAGAGATTCGACATACAGATGCCATGAGCGTTCTCGATCTCGTGGGCGTGATGAAAGGTCCAGATCGAGATCACCCATGGTTGGATTCGTGGCAGAATTCAGAGAGAAGAAGCTATGAAGAGAACCGATATTATGATGGTGATGATAGGAAATTCACTTCCATGACTCCATCAGGCAGTCATTGTTAAGGGGCTACCACAAAATACCAATGATGAAGATCTCTATCAAATTCTAGCAGAATGGGGGCCACTTCAACATTCGTGTCATTAAAGATCGAAAGTCTGGCATTTCTCGTTGATTTGCTTTTATTGATTTTCACTGTGGAAGCTGCTAGCAACATGATGAATAGTATAGGAGAGAGTGGCTTTGTTATTGATGGGAGAAAGCTGGTCTTTGATTATAGCAGTAAGCCTGCTAATGGGCCCATTGCACCTACTAATCAAGAACGAACCTATGGGACTGGATTTGCTCACAATATATTTTCTGCTGTACCCTCCAACTGGATGTGCACAATCTGTGGTTGTGTAAATTTTGCACGAAGAATTTATCGTTTCCAGTGCAACGAGAGCCGGACCGGTGATGCTCCTTCTGCAGATATGGGTGGTTCTAATTCAACATCAATTGGTAGACGAGCATTAGAAACTGGTCCTACTCATGTCTTGGTTGTTTGAGGGTTGGGTGAAAATACTGATGAAGAAATGCTGCGTTATGAGTTCTCCAAGCATGCTCCTGTGAAGGTCATAATCGCCTAACTTAGGCAAGATCGAAGTGGATTGTATATAAAAAGCAAAGATGAGTTAATCTCACTCATTTGGATTCCGTTTAAATTTAAATAGTAAAATTTAAATTGTTGGTTGATGCGTGAATTGTCTGGATGTGATAGTATATATAATAGTATATATAATATATATGGGAGTGATTGATTTTCCTAATTATATAGTGGATGTGACCCTATGCTTCCCGTATAATAGCGAATGACCACATATTCGGCCTCGAAGTGGAATTGGTATTTTTATATTGTGCTAACGTCTATGGATGCAGGAAAATATGTTAGAGGGATCCAACTGGATTCCTCAAAATATTTAGATTGTTTTAATATTCTGTGATCTGATTTATTTAATAATCTGAGATAGATTATATTGGTAATTGAAAATATTGGATGTTATGCTTTGATTGAATATATTTGGGTATACTGAGTTATCAAAAATGTAGATTGGATTTTTGAAGGGAAAATAAAAGAGAGAATTTTAAGTAAAATAATTATAGAAATTTGGATAAATTAAAGTATAAATTGAAAAAGGATAAAAGTTGATTTTTAAATTCTAATTAGTAAATTTCGAGTATGGAAAAGAAGATTTTTGTATAAATGGGAATAAATGAAATTTCTTAAACTTAAGTAATATTATTTAAGGGAATAAAAGATTTATTTTTCCTATTATTTAAAGGAATAAAAGATTTATTTTTCAATTCAGGATTTAAATGGTTTAGGAAAAATAAAAGAACATTTTCGAAATGAATATGAAATTGGTAGTTTCAATTTAAATAAGCTTTTAAATCTTAATAAAGAAGTTAAATCTGAAATTAATGGTTTTTGAAATAGAATTGAGTAAGTAATGGAATTTATTTTAAAATGAAGTAAAATTTTGGAAATCGGTTTGGAAATTTATTTAATGTTTGAAACTGTGTTTTAAAAGGAAAATGAGACTATGGAATTTATAAACTGGGCTTATAAAGTGAAATAAGATATCAGTGGATATTTGGAAGTATAAATTCACGACGGAAATTTATAAGGAATGAGTAATTTGTTTTAAAAATAAATAGTGATTTATTTTTAAAAGGTGTGAAAAAAAAGTGTATTTTCCTGAAAAGCCGAGTACGTTTTCAAAGCAGATTTTTAAGTATAAGTTAAAAGTTTTAAAGTTGTTTAAAGGAATATTTTTTAAAAATTATTATTTAAGTTGTTAAAATTTCAAAGGTAAATATTTATTAAATTAGTTATAGTAGTAATTATTTTATAAGGTTAATTGGTATTATGTTTTAAAAAGTTAATTATTAATATTTATATTTTATAAAGTAGTTTTATTTTAAAGATAGTTTGGTTAAAGTTTTATTTGAAAACTTATATAGAATTTCTTAACTCTTATTTTAAAATTTAGATTGACTTAACTTTTATTTTAAAATTAATTTTATATTTTATAAAGTAGTTTTATTTTAAATACTTTTAAAGTATATATTTTTGAATAAAGTGTTTAAATAGTTTAATTTAAATGTTTTAAAGTATATTTTAGAATAGAGCGATTTAAATTATTTTAAAATCTAAAGTATTTAGACTTGGTGATATTCAGTGGAAATAAACAATAATTGGAATTTATTCCGCAAGAGGAAGTGATTTGAAAACTGTTTTCATAAAGGTTGAAATGTAGAAAGATATGTTGCAAGGATATTTTGAATAATAAATAATTTGAAAAATTATTAATGCCTGATGGTTGTTTGTGAATGTTATATGATAGTTAAATAGACGTCTATCAATATTGGCCAATGCAACCGATTGTTTCGAAGAGACCGGGATCGAGATTTATTTTTTTAAAAACCACTTCAATCCGGTTTGAACGTTTTCGTGAGGAAGACAAAGAGCTTGGAGTCGAAGATGGAGCAGTGAAGTGCAAGGGCTAATCGCTACTAATCCTGAGGGTGATTCCAAAATGGATTAGGAGTAGTGTCATCGGTTCCGTTCGAATTTAGAACGGACTTGTATGGACGAATGCTTTCAGAATATCGTCGAGAGGACAATAAGCATTCTAAGTGAATGTGTGCTAAAAAGGTAACGCATAATCTCGAGCCTCATCAACCGGAAATGGCTAAAACATAGGAGGTGCACACAAGGCTAAGTGGCTAGCAACCAATTATGGTAAGGTCACTCCTGTCTAGATGTCCCTTTATTTCGTCTGTGTGGGCGGTTACTGATCCCAACCGCGGGGTGAACTTATTTGGACTATCCAGTAAGGGATAGATTAGGGTGGATTCTCGATACGGTGATCTAGACCACGTAGTGTGATGGGGGGTATCCAGTTGCCCTGCCATTGATGGAGATTCATTCTCCTTACGTGCCTTTACGGTTTTGTTTATAGAACGCACTTTGTGGCTAGTAGCTGGAATTTAGTAAGGTAACAATTTAAGCTATTTGAATAAGTGTTTGTATATAGACACTACTATAATATCAGAGGATTTAATAAGAAATGTTTTGGTTATCGTAAGGTAAAAACCAAACATGTTTATTTGTGGTGTGGTCTTACATGATACCTTTGATTTCAAATGATTTTGAAAACTTTAATAATCCAATTGAGTGTGTTTTCTCACACTGGTTTTCCAGACCGACTCGGGTATTATTTAACTATAATGCTTGGGACATACCGAGTATTATAGAGAACAGATTCTGAATGGACTGTTATGGAGTTCAGGAGACGAGCTGGATGGCGAGAAGTATCACACGTATTTGATATATTATCCGCTGTGTATGGCTTGCTGCAAATTCAGTTTCTATGTGGACAAGTTATCATAACTGTCTTGTATTTTGTTAATGTTGTACTCTGATGATGTAAGCATAAAACAGATATAGTTTCTTTTGTGTAAAGAGCCGTTATCATCTATTTTATTTTATTCCCCTGCATTGGTAAGATTCTGATATTGTTTCTATTTCTTCTTTTACCATCTTCTTCTTTAACCCTAATGGTTTGGTTTTTCGGCATTCGATTGTTCGGCATTTTATACAGTGGACGTATTGATGTCGATTTTCGGGCGTCGAAAAATCGGATCGTTACAGTATGAACAATTTATTGCGGCCTGAACAAAAAAAATAGTGGCTTCTGCACTAGACGGAATTCAAATATGGGGATGTAGGGCCTGCTATTTTTTAACTACAACTATTTGTCTCCATGAAGAACTACAGTCTGCGTTAACAATATGAAGTATCTGAGTGTTTCATATTGTCCATAATTTAGGTGGGAGTTAATCGGTCTTAGTCTCGTCTGTTTCCGGATTAGTATGAAGAAGTTATTGTAGTCTAAAAAAAAAATAGCAGCTTTTGCGCTAGGCGGAGTTCAAATATGAAAACGTGGTAGCCTGTCATTTTTAAATTTTAAGTTTCTAATAAATGAGTGAATATGTTATCCATTTTATAACCCTTTTAAAAATGGGTCAATCCAATGCATAATCCATTTAATAAAATTTATAAATGGGTTGACTCAACCCATTTATAAGTAAAGTAAATTGAATGAGTTAATGGTTCGGGTCATATTTTGACAGTCATACTTCAGGTCCATTATTTAGTTATTAGTTTATATATGAAAGCTTTTACATAAGATAATGCATTTTTCATTAAAAGTTCGAGTGAGCAAATTAAGTGGGGTTCAATATTCAATTTGAATTTCGTACAGCAAGTCTGCTTTATGTCTCTTTCTTTTAGTACTCCCAGTTGTTGTTTTAGTGAGATAATGTGATTTGTAGATGCATAACTTGGTGACTAGAGCATTGACGTAAATATCATGATGCGTTGGTCAACTTACTCATTCCTGCCTATTTATCACCTTAAATTTGCTTGTGGTTGAGGTTTTGTCAAGCAAACTTCATTCAGTGGTTTCTTATTTCCATAAGAAAATAAGGATGCACAAAAGAAGATAACATCACAGCGCTGTGATGGTGCATTGTTAAAATCTCCTATAAGTTACTTATATTGTTGTGTGTTGATTAGAAGTAGATGTAGTTGCAATTTGTCATATATTTGAGTCCTAAATTAGCAAAATCCTCCACTTACATTAATCAGAATTGTTACTAATACCTTCCCAGTTGGGTGATATTTTTCCTAAAAGTAAGATCTAAATTTTCATTATTTAATTTGTTTTCCACTAAACCAACTACTGTTGGTTTGTATCTAGTAAGGAACGTTAATACATCATTTATAGGCTTAGTTGTATTCATGCCCCTAACATTCTAAGACACAATACTCATTTAATTTTCTCATTGCTCCTTAATTGTCTTTTAGAATGAGCAGTGCTTTTTATAGTGGATTTTCCAGTATTTACAACATTATGTATTTTTCATTTACTAAAATGGATTTACCAATGTTAGGTATCTTATATGGTTCATCTTGTAGGGGTACTTCCTCAATAGCTTCTACCACATTCTTGATTATATCTTCATCGTCCGAATCTGTCGGTAAGTCCTGACTTAAGAAGTCCAGATTATCAATGTTTCCAGCATTTTGTCCTATTTTCCCGATCCTCAACGTTGGTGTATTTTTGATCAGTTTGCATTGATGCAGTGGTGTAGTTTGTGTATTAATTGGTGCACTGTGAAATATAGAGGTGCACTGTGAAATATAGAAGTGTGCATCTCAGAAGTCTCAATTTCAGATGAAGTATTTTTTTTTAAGTTTCTGTTGGTAGTGCATCTTTAGTTGTTTTGTTTTCTCTTGTTGAATTCGCTGGAATGGTCGAAGCCATAGGTACCACTTCGGTTCAATGGTCAAGTCATGTGTTTTAGTAGGATGACCAAATCTATTACTTTATATTAAAGCAGGAACTTTACTATGCTGACATGGACCACGGTATGTTCCTTATTTCAAAATAACTCATTCCTGTTCACTTCCGCTTTTTTAAACCGCCTCCTTTTTCTTCTAACAAAACTGTTTCTGCCCCCATACTCTTCCAAATTTTAACCCACCATCCCACTAACCAGTAACCACATACCATTTGTCTTTTCTTTTTATTCCAATTTCGAACAAACATATTATTCACAAAATTCGTAGCGATCTCAATCCACTACCAATCTTCAACGCATTTTCACGAATTTGAACTGGACGATCTATATCTAATTCTTTTGGAATCTTCACAACCGATTGAATGTTCAACTTCAATTTCTACTGTAACTCTATCCTACTTCTGACATTCACCAACTCTGAATCCTAGATCTGCAGGTATTATATTTTCCTTACTCCAACTCACGTTTTACTACAGATCATCGGCTTGCTTGACTTTAACCAGTCCATTTGCTTTGCTTCATGTATTTTTCGCTATTCTCAAGTTTAACAGGATGGTTTTTTGTGTTGTTGCTGAAACCGGTATGTTAATCTGTGAAACAATATTTAACTACCCTACTGAAGGTTGAAAATAAATGGTATATGGTTACTGAGTTCATATAGTTTATTATCCATTTCATGTGTAAGGAGCACTGAGCCACTTTCATGATTATAACATTATTTGATGTTATATATATAAAAGCTGGTTTTTTTGACTTAAAAAGTTATAATACATAATATTGCTCAACCTGGATAATTATTTTCCTGCCTGTAAAAAAAGGATTCTCTACGGAGCTTATACTGCCATCCAGTTGGAGAATTTACTACTTCGGTTTTCGATTTAAACCCGCTTTTACTGTTTACTAACACTGCATCGTACTGACCGTCGCTGCTATTAGAGATGCTCTAATAGTTGCAATCGTTTGCAATATTACATATCTTTGGAAAAAATGAACAACTGGACGTATGGAAGCAAATTGTAAACCATGACATAGGTGGAACCTTCTTTTTTCAACTCTAGCATGTCAGAATAGGCTCGATTTTTAGTGTGATCACACTATACACATTTTTTTTCTAGGTTGAATAAAAAATGAAACTAAAAGTGAAATTTTCAAACATTTATTGCACATATAGGTTATCAACTAAACAAGAACTAATTTCTAGAAACAATAAAGGGATTCCTCAAATTGTTGATGATTTCAGATTCGCAGATAAAAATGCAGTCAAGACTGGTACATAAGATGCATCTTTTGTTAATGTTCTCTAATTTTGTTACGTCTATTTAAATTGTTAATCAAACATGCATTTTCTACATTTCCTTCAATTCGGTTATAACTATCTAAATTTGTGACTAAGATGTATTGTTTTCCTTCTCTATTTTGTTAGTTGCTATTTAAATGGGTTTAGTGGAAAGGTTCTTGAATCTTATTTTTGCTGTATATTTTACCAAAAGTTGATTACATCCGTACTTGGTTTTTTTACCACCTTACTCTAATCCATGTTGGACGTGCTTAGTTCATCATATGGTACTTACATTAGATTACAGCCCTCGCTAAGGTATGCACATGACATTGTGTTTCTACTTATTATTATCATAATTCTTTACGTTGCTAACTCCACAAATTATTGTTTATTTGTTATATTTTCAACTGAGTTTTTGTACTGTCTTCCCAAAATTGGTTTTAACATGTCACCTACACTTCTGTGATTTACTGAATATTAGACCTCTATTCACCATGTTTTTTATCCCAAACCATCCAAAAACAATACATCGATATAATTATCATATCACTTTGTTTACAGATTTAATCATGATACCGGTTCTTGCACACCTTCCTCCTATCTCACCCTCAAGGAGTAGGAGGTCTATGTGGTTTCTACTACGTTTGGGGATGCATTTATAGACTGAATTAAAAATGATTACCATACCACTTCGTCTAAAGATTTAATCATGAAACCGGTTCACACAGTTTTTCTTTCTTCTGTTTTTATTTCTCTTTCAAAACTAATGGTTGAATATGAAACTCAAAGAAAATACTTTGTTATTTGTGTCTGGTTTGCATGGTGAGATGAAGATATAAGACACTGTTTATGCTGATAAAATCATTGCATTTTGTAAATTTTTCTGCTCTCTTTACTGTTTTGTGGCTGTATGTTATATCGACTTAGTGTTGGTTTTCTCATGCAATGTAAATTTAACAGATGTCTAAAGTATTTTTATGTATTTGGAGTAACATAATAATATTACTACATGGAGGACAGGCACAATAAATGCTCAGACCCTGCTAAAGATCTTAAGCTAACAGACAAACATGAAGAAGACAAGAAGAAGCTGTCTTGAATCTTCATTGCAAACAATTTACTGTGAGGTAAAGTCATATAATCCATGTTTTTACATTTTTTTTATGTCAAGATATATGAAGTTAATACATTATTCATATGTCACTACTGGTTTGCAGAAGCTGCCTTACAGGTTGACAGTGTTTGTCCTATATTACAAGGTCTTACTTGGGTGCATGTTTTACACTTTTAGTATCAACAGTTACAAGGACAGGGGCACTGTTGTCGCCAATTTCAGTGATTTTAAATTTCTTCCACCTGTTTAGATTAGCATGATTGATGGCCGTTGTGGTTGTAAATTTAGTGGAATCACCTCCCTTGACTGTTTATGAAGGAGATGTCGACATTAACAGAAATATATGATGTTCATGATTGAGGCAAGCTACATGGAATCACAAATCTTTGGCTTTGCCGGTAGTTTCAAGCATCGTAGCCTGCTTCCGTATAGAGGCCTTCTTTACTCTGTTGGTTAGTACAAATACTACCATATTCAATTTTCAAATATAATTAAATTGCTACTATATATATGCCTTCTTCACTTTTTTTTGTTGCTTTCATTTAAGAATACTCCTTTTCTATATTACAAATACAGTCGTTATACTTTATCCATTGAATGCAATTTCATTTCGTGCCATGGCTATGTTTTGAGTGCTATTTCTCCAGATAGTACACTGTGTGAACCTCTTAAGTATAGGTTAGTAAATCTATATTAACTATTAACCATGTAGTATATTAACTATTAACAATGTAGTTCATTCAACAACATAGGATATAACACTACCTAGCAATCAAAGTTCTAACTTAGTTTGTCCCTAAAAAACGGATAAGTATGAAACACTATGGGGAGCAGATATCAAACGGAAGAAACATATTGCTCAGGTTTGATCTGCAATCATCACGATTCTGCGTCTGTTCAAGTGGTATCACAGATTTGACATTGATTTGTTTACCAGGACGACGGTACTGTCAATCATCCGGCAGTATGTGCTTCGGATCCATCGCTCACCAAAAGGACACTGAGAAGAGAAATTGTTATTCAGATGCAAATTTATTTACTGTTTTGTTCACCGCTTTCCGTTGACAATATTTAATTTTAACAGTTCAATCTTTCCCTTTGCCACTTACTTTGTCTACTGACGACTATTATATGTGACTCACAATGCTTAAATTATCATCGTATCTTACGTTCCTACGTTAGTGGAAATTACAACTATTTGTCCATATCAAACGCTACTGCGCTGCTCTACGTATGGATACTCCTGTTTAGAACTGTTTCAACTTTCAAACCAATATTGTGGCAATTTACATTACTTCGTGACGTCACCTTGTACCACCACAACATGTTTTGTACTCCCAAACTTAAATGCTGTTTTTTTTCCACATTTGCAGGATGTTGATGCAGATCAACTGACTGCAGCATCTACTGGAATCAAGATTCGAGAGAAAAAGCAAAAATATTAATTTGTACTATTTCATGATTTCATATTTGTGGTGCTTTCATGTTTTTCTGTCTGTACCTACTACTGTTCCGTTCAATGTAGCCATCGACTCCTTTTTTTTTCGGTGCCTCATTTTGCACTTTTTTCCTCTAATCATACGTCAGACTGTATGACATTGAATTTGTTTGCTTTCGTGCGCAGTATATATATGCTTTTTTTATAAACCTCAGCTCCGGCTTAAACTACTATTTATGAATATCATTGTTACTTACATTACCACTGTAATTTCACGTCATGTCTGTGCTGTTATATAAATTCGATTTCCACTGTCCATTAACATGTACATGAAATACATGATCACCGTTCCATACTACCTTCACATTTCTGCTACGGAGATTATAATACACAGATTATAACAATGCCCGTGTGCGAAGCACGGGCTACTCACTAGTACATTACACAAAGCACATTTTGGAGGGACAGTCATATATAATTTTGAATTCCTTTCTCTCCAATGAATAACTTAACTGTAACCTTCTATGGCCGTTCAATTTGTATGTTAATTTGGAATTTGGAATTTGAGCTTTTGTATATTTTGTAATCTTCTTTTGCATTGTGATGTTACCCAATTTATGTGGTACCTGATTTCATTACTAACTTATATCATATAAAAACCAGATAGGAGCAGCAAGGAAATGAGCAATATTACTCATTTCATACCCTGTGGTATTCTTTGAGTGTATGTGTATGACATAAAACTGTACTAAAAATAGGTGAACATATAAATGCTCTTACTTACCCTAGTTTAACACAATGTGCTAATTATTTGAAATACCGATATCTACCCCTATAAAGTAGACTATATTTGTAGTTTACATCATACTTGCATGTATTGTAGGACATAGCAGAAGCAAAGGAATTCTTAAAGAAAAAAAGGGTTGATGTGGGTTCTGATTAAATAAAGTATTATGGTTTAAGGTTTGCTTTAATGTCGTTCGGTCTAAATTTTAAATTTTGTGTTATTTTTAGCACGTACTACATGTTATGTTAATTTAGGTTTAAATACGATGTTTTGTAACTATGTAAAACTTTATGACTGGTGTGCATACATGAATCTTTTTTGTTGTTATTAGTATAATATTTTTGGTTTCAATTGCAAATTAGTTTTAAATTTACAGATGCAATGCTGTGGTTTTATATTTTTTCTCATTTGAATTTTTTGAACAATCGGCAAAAACAGCTACAAAATACTGTATTATAATAAGCAAAAACGGTTGCAAAAGTCTCTATTGCCACGGGTAAAAACAGTCGCAAAAGACCTTTTTACAAACGACAAAAAATAATTCTAAAATCATTTGAGTCTATTACAACATCGCATAAGACGACGAGCGCTTGCCCGTTGCGAAACCCCTATTGCAATCGGTATTACCCGTCGTAAAAGGGTATTTTGTTGCAGTAGGGTCTCCATTTAAAAAAGTATTGTGAACATCCAATTATCTAATATGCTATCCTTTATACAGAGCAATAGTTAGCGTAACCCTGATTGCAGTGGGTGAAAATATTTTATTAAAGTCAAAACTAGGTTGATGTTTGTACCCACCCGTTTTTCTTTATGCATTTCTATGGTTCCATCAACTTCTTTCTTCAGCATGTAAATCCATCTGCATCCCACTATTGATTTATTCTTGGAAAAAGTGACAAGACTCGATGTGTTATTTCTCATCAAGGCGTGAAATTCTTTTTCCATAGCTCTCTTCCACTCTGTATATTTTATAGCTTATTCATAGGTCTTATGTTCTTCAGTAGCACAACTTTTAGATACACTTTTGGCTTAAAAATTCCTCTTTTTTTGCTAGTTATCATGTGATGTCCTTGTTCACTTGGTTTGGTAATATCTCTTACTACGGAAGGTGGGTTAATTTTTGCGGTTACTTGGGAGTATCCGATGCCAACTAGATATCAGTAGTGTCTTGAACTCCTTCAATACTCTGTGAGCCATTCTTCCTTATGTTTTTGGATGTTGAGCTCTGGATTGTTCAATTATACTATCCACTAGAGGTATGCCATTTTGTATGTGTTCTCTCATGCATATTGGTATGGTTGCTAATGATTTATACGGACTATGAATTTTACTTATGGTGCTTATAAGAGAATTGAGAAAGTTGTAAAGCTTTATTATATATTCTTCAATACAAAACAGTTTGTATTTATAACTGTTGAAATGTTACTGGGCTGAATACAGAAAAGCCTTGGCCCAATAATACTTATTACATACAAAATATAACTTGTAAGATATCAGAGGCGACATTCTATTACCCCCCCTCAAACCTAACGTTAGGGTTAGGGTTTGCAGTATATGCGATTGTGAGCCGCCAGGAAGAAACTTTCTCAATCTTCATCTCAAATAAGAGATATGACAGCAATCATGTGATAGAAGACTTGCTAGCTGGTCAGATGATCTTGCTTCTAGCTTGTCAGTGAGGCAAGGTCTTGATAGTCTTCGATTTCAACTTTAGTTACTTCAGGGATATAGATCTGCCCTTTGGTCCTGAGATTCATGTTGGCATCGTCCACGTTGAGCTCTTGTCTGAATTTGATGAAGTTCGGCCGTGATAAGGGCTTCGTAAAAATGTCAGCTTTTTGGTAAGTTGAAGGTATGTATCTGATTTCAAGTTTTTTGTTGATTACCTGCTCTCGTACAAAATATAGATCGAGCTCGATATGTTTTGTGCGAGAGTGGAGTACTGGGTTTGCTGAGATAGCAATTGAACTCTGATTATCACACCAAATTATCGGCTTATGATCAAGTTTGATTTTTAGTTCACCTAGTAGAGAAGTTAACCACATAATTTCTGCAGTGGTACTAGCAATGCTTCTATACTCGGCTTCTGTGCTTGATCTAGATACAGTAGATTGTTTTTTTGCACACCAAGATATTGGATTTTTACCTAAATAAATGCAGTACCCTGTAGTAGACTTCCTGTCATCTTGATCTGATGCCCAATCAGAGTCGCTGTAACCATTTATGAGTAGAGTTGAACTTGCTTGTATGATCAGTCCTTGGTTAATAGTGCCTTTTAAGTATCTGAGTATTCTTTTAACTGCCTTCCAATGTTCATCATGTGGCTCTTGCATAAACTGACTTACTTTGTTTACACTGAAGGAGATGTCTGGCCTAGTGATTGTGACATACTGTAGTGCCCCTACGATGCTTCTGTATTCTTTAACATTTATGATTGGTTCTCCTTTGTTTTTTGATAGATGGCAATTGCTTATCATTGGTGTAGGCAGTGGGTTTGCTTTGTCCATTTTTGCCTTAATCAGTATCTCATTGATGTACTTTCTTTGGTTTAGATGAATTTCTGACTCTGATGTTCTTTTAACTTCTATGCCAAGAAAGTAGTTTAGCTCACCCAAGTCTTTAATTGAGAATTCTTCTTTCAAGCATTGTGTAATGTTCATAATTTCAGAGTTGTCATTCCCTGTGATAACAAAGTCATCGACATAAATTAGTATGTACACAGTTGAACTGTTTAAGAATTTAGTAAACAGTGAGTTGTCAGATTTTGTGGGATTGTAGCCATGTCTTGCTAGTGTTGACTTCAGCTTGTCAAACCAAACTCTTGGTGCTTGCTTGAGTCCATATAATGCCTTGTTAAGTTTGCAAACTAGCTGGTCTCTGTTTTTTTGTATAAATCCATGTGGCTGCTCCATGTACACTTCTTCCTGCAATTCACCATTAAGAAAGGCATTATTAACATCTAATTGCCTGATTGGCCAATTCTTATGTAAAGCAATAGTTAATATGACTCTGATGGTAGTAGGTTTCACAACAGGAGAAAAAGTCTCATTAAAATCAAATCCATTCTGCTGTGAATACCCTTTTGCTACCAGTCTTGCTTTATGTTTAAGAATTGTGCCATCAGGATTTCTTTTTAATCTAAATGACCATTTGCATCCAATTATATTTTTATTCTTTGGTAATGGTACAAGATCCCATGTCTTGTTTTTTATTAGAGCATTGTATTCTTCTTGCATAGCATTGCTCCACTTATCATTCTGAATTGCCTGTTCATATGTGCTTGGTTCTGTGAGCTCTGACTCTATGCTATATGTTTTTGGCTTAAATATTCCACATTTTGCCCTTGTCATCATGTGGTGCCCAGTGTTTGCAGGTGGTTGTCTATCTTCAACAGCAGTCTCTGATTGGGTACTGTGTGATTGAGTATCATGCAGTACTTGATGAGTGTCTAGATGATGGCTGGTGTCTTGTGACACACTGGTAGGCTCAGTTGGTGCACCAGCAGATTCTTGACCTGGTTCAGTCCTGGGCACTGTGTGTTGAGAGCTGGTGTCATCTTCTTCATGATGATTGGAGTTATGCACAGGTGTGATAACCTCTGGTGAAGGTAGCACTTGAGGTATTGATAGCATTGGATTATGAACTTTCTGATTTGTTTTGATTGCTGCATTGCTGAAAGGAAACTCATGTTCATTGAACACTACATGCCTGGATATATATATTTTTCCTTTATCATCAATGCACTTGTATGCCTTCTGGTTTGTGGCATATCCAATGAAGATGCATGGCTTTGACCTGTAATCAAGTTTGTGTATGTTGTATGGTCTTATGTAGGGAAAGCATAGACATCCAAAAGTCTTTAGATTTTGATAGTCTGGTTTAACACTGAATAGCACTTCCATTGGACTCTTAAACTTTATAACTTTTGTGGGCAGTCTATTAATCAAATGCACTGCTGTAGAAAAGGCATCTGGCCAAAATTTTAGTGGTAAAGATGCCTGTGCTAGCAGTGTTAAACCAGTTTCTACTATATGTCTGTGCTTTCTCTCAATAAGACCATTTTGTTCTGAAGTATATGGGCATGTTACTCTATGAGTTATACCTTTCATTTCAAAATAACCTTTCAAAGGTAAAAACTCTTTACCACCATCTGTTTGTATGGTTTTCAATTGACAGTTTGTCTGTCTTTCTGCATTAGTGATAAATTGTATCACAGCATTCCTGGTTTCTGATTTAGATTTTAAAAAATAAATCCATACAAATCTAGAGTATGCATCAATAAATGAAATGTAATATTTGTATCCATAATCAGTGTGTATGGGGGCTGGTCCCCACAAATCTGTTGCAACAAGTTCAAGAGGCTTATCGTAAACAGTTTTAGAGTATGGAAATGCAAGTTTGTGACTCTTGCCCATTTGACAAAATTCACAAATATATGAATCAGGAATTTTACTAATATGAGTATTGCCACAACTGCTCAAAACATGTTTCATTATATTTAAACTGGGATGACCCAACTTATAGTGTCATACATCAAAGTTTTTGGTGTTTTTGATTTCTGAGATGTGACACCAGTTTTCATTACTTTCAACACTTCTTGAGTTTGGTACATCAAATTTGTAAAGTCCCTTATGTTCTTTACCCTGCAAAATTACTTCAGCAGTTAGTTTATCTTTTACTAGACAATATTTGGGGTGAAACTCAAAGTACACATTATTGTCTTTAGCAAATTGTGACACACTCATCAAATTTTTTCTGATTAATGGAACCATTAACAGATTGTTTAGATACAGTTGCCTGGTTCCATTAATGCTTGCATTTCCTATGTGAGATATTTTTATAGATTTACCATTTCCCATATATAAAGATTGTGTACCTTTGTATTCCCTGTTGCCAAGATTTAAATTTGCCATGCTGTTTGTTACATGATTTGTTGCACCTGAGTCAGGATACTAGCTTTCATCATGTATGTCTTCTGCTTTTGCTGCATTTGTGTTTGTGTTATCAGATGTGTGTTCCTGCTGTGCACTGACCATGTTAACATTGGGATTTTGAGTTCTTGAGTTAGTATTGGTTTGTTGTGCTGGTGCAAAGTTGGCATCAAATCTAAAGTAGCATTTGTTGGCAGTGTGACCATATTTTTCACATATTTGACATCTTGGTTTGTTGTTATTGAGATTCCATCTGCCACCTCTTCCTCTGAATCTACCTGATTGACCACCTCTGTAGTTGTTTGGTTGATTTCTGTTGCCTTGATTCTTTTCTTGGTTTTTACCTTTGCTTACAGTTGCATAGTTGACATTGCAGTCCCAGCTTGCTGATTTCTTTTGTTCCAATCTTCCCTCGTGTGCAATAAGAATAGATTGAACATTTTGCAGTGATGGCAGATTTTCATTGGATGATATTACAGCAACCACTGCCTCATAGTCATCATCCAGGCCACTTAAGATGCACAGAATTTGCTCTGTGTCAGTTATCTTGTGCCCAGCAGAGGCTAACTGATCACAAATTGTTTTGGCTTTAGAGAGATACTCTCTCATGCTGACATTATCTTTTCTTAAATTTTGAAGTTGCCTTTTATACTGCATTATTCTTGCTGCAGATTGAAAACTAAATATTTGCTCAATAGTGTGTCATATTTCACTAGTTGTTTTGCATCCAACGAGTTGTGGCAGTAAACTTGTGCTTATAGATGACAACAGCCAAGAACTTATTAAACTATCTTGCCTCTCATGTATTGTGTATTCAGAATTACTTACAAGTTTTCCTTCTTGATTTGTAGTGAATTTTGGAGGAGTAATCAAGGTGCCAAGAACATACTCTTGCAGTCCATACCCTCTGATAGCCATTTCAATCTGAAATTTCCACAACAAGTAGTTGGATTCATCAATTTGTATGGTGATGATCTGACTTTGTGGCTTGATTATGGACTTGATGAGATCTTGAGTGGTGATGGAATTTTGCTGAGTGGTTCTTGATTGATTTTGTGGGGTATTTGTATTATCAGTGCTCTCTTCAGACATGATAGTGAGGTTTCAGTTAACAAGATAATGTCAGAATCAAATTTCAGAATTGCAATCAGAGAAATAGAACGAAGTGCAGCCTGATCTGAAAAGAATGATGATTTGAATCTGACTGATGGTCAAGGCAAGGCACTTCTGGTGAGTTTCTTGGAATTTTTGATGATCTGATGGAGTATGAATGCAGCCAGAGGGTAGATAAGTGATGATATTACTCTGATATCTCCCTCTTTGGCACGGCAGCCACTTCAAATGATGATAATGTCTTTTCTTTCAAAGAAATTGTTATACAGTTGTTGAACTGTATAACAGAATCTCAAGTGATGAAGTTAATTCTGATGAGATTTGATAATTTCTTATCTTCTCACCTTTTCTTGATTATTGCTTGAGGATCTTGATTTGTTTGCAGTGATGCTATACTGCTCTGATACCATATAAGAGAATTGAGAAAGTTGTAAAGCTTTATTATATATTCTTCAATACAAAACAGTTTGTATTTATAACTGTTGAAATGTTACTGGGCTGAATACAGAAAAGCCTTGGCCCAATAACACTTATTACATACAAAATATAACTTGTAAGATATCAAAGGCGACATTCTATTAGTGCTTACCTCACTACCGGCAAAAGGAAAAATCCTTTCATTGAAGACTACATGTCTAGATACTGTGATCTTGCCACTGCTTGTCAGCCACTTATATCCTTTCTAATTACTTCCATATCCTAAGAAAGTACAGGGCGATGAGCTATAGTTGAGCTTATTTATATTGTAGGAATAGTGGAAAGCATAGACATCCATACACTCTCAGGCTCTTGTAGTCAAGTTTTGCTCCATATAATGCCTTGATGAGCTACTGTACTATTAGGTGTGGCTCGCATTGTAAATGAGTGGGTGCGTGGATTGGACGGTTAAAAGTCTCACATCGTAGGATATTTAGAATAATCGTGGTATATATATAAGATTTGTGGCATGTAAAATTGGAGATTTCTTATGTTACAATATATTGCCATGACCATATTATATGCTCGATGATAGATGATGAAGGGATGTTCAATCGGGACGTAAGCATATGAGACTTTGACCGTTGATGTCGACTAGACACGGTGAAGCGTACTCGTACGGAACGTGGGAATTCCAAAACTCAACATGGTATCAGATCTTCATGGTTCGAGGGGCCACTATAGTGACTTAAGCATGGCTCCAAAAGGGCTTGAGAATGGGATGCTCGTCAAGGTGGAGATATGGTGGCATGTAACATTGAGGATTCCTTTTGTTACAATGTGTTAGGCAAAACCAGATTATACGCCCGATGGAAAGTGATGAAGGAATGTTCGATTGGGACACCGATATAGGTGACTTCGACTAGACACGGTGAAGCATACGCATATGGAATGCGGGAATGCAGAAACTCAACATGTACTTCAGCACTTTTTGAGGTAGGAGATTAGTAAGATGTACTGCTGTACAGAAAGCTTCTAGCCAGAATTTAAGAGGTAGAGAATCTTGTGCAAGTAGAGTCAATCCCGATTCTATAATGTGCTTATGTTTTCTTTCAACTATTCCATTCCGTTGTGATGTATGTAGGCAAGTGTATTTGTGCAATACCCCTTTGCATTGAAGTAATCTCTCAATGGCTTGAATTCTAAAACGCATCAGTTTGAAAAATCTTAACTCTTGCATCGCGCTGTATTTCTACCTGGTTGATAAACTGCTTTACTGCATCATATGTTCAAGACTTTTTCTTTAAAATGTATATCTAAGTGTATCTTGTGCATGTATCAACAAAAGTAATATAGTATTTAAACCCATAATATGTGTTTATAGGTACAAAACCCTACAGATCAGATTCTAAAAGCTATAATGGTCTATTGTAAGTTGGTTTTGACAAGCTGAATGGTTGCTTATGACTTTTCCAATCTGACATTGAGAAAAGATATAAGGTATTGTAAAATTCTTACAAGATATATTGGTTTTATTCAAAACATTCTTCATTACATTTACATTTGGATGCCCTAGCTTTTTATGCCAAATATCAAAGATCTCCTCAGATTTTTTTTGGAATAAATTATAGCAGTTTGCTTTATCTTCAGGAAGTAACCGAGATTGCAGGTTTAAATTATATAGTCGATTACGTAGTTCTCCCTACAATAATACTTTTCAATTAATATTGCCTTTAATTAGGCATATTTCAGGGTGAAACTCAAAAAATACTCCATTATCTCTAGAAAATTGAGACACGCTAATAAGATTATTTTGATTTGTAGTACTCTTAAAAGATTCTTCAACAATAATGATTTATGATATCCGCATGAGTTTATGCTAGCATTTCCCATGTGTGTTATGTCTAGTGGAATGCCATTTCCCATTTGTACTGAATTCTTACCCTAATATGTTGCTCCACCAAAATTAAAATATTGAATATCCTCATTGGGGTAAGACTTCTGGAATTGTTCTTGGTTTAGTAGGCTTAAGTTTGCACTGGGTGTATAGTCTCTTTGATTTTTTTGGTTTGATGAAGCTTGTTGAGAATTTAAGAATGTTGAATCGAAACTAAAATAGCACCTTATTGCAGTATGATCAAATCTTTCGTATACTTGACACCTTGGTCAGTCATTGCCACTTCTTTCTCTTCCTCTAGATCTGCCATAAGTTCCTCCTCTGCCATAATTCTGATCACCTCTAAAATTCTGTGAGCCTCTTCCACCACTGCCTGCATGTTTAGTTTTGTGATTAGGAATGAGGTTCTTGGTTCTTGAATTTGAGGCATGGTTAACTGAAAATCATTGACTGGGGTTAGTCTTTTGCTCAATCTACCTTCATGTGCAAGAAGTGTAGAGGTTAAATATTGTAGAGTGGGTGGTGGTTTTTTTGGAAGAGATTACAGCTACTAATACCTCATATTCACCGTTAAGGCCATTCAGTAATATGAGTATATGTTCAATTTTAGTTACCTTATGTCTACAGGGTTCAAGAAGATCACACTAGTCCTTAACTTGCTCAAGTATTCTCTGATGGTCATATTCTTCATTTTGATGCTTTACAACTGCCATCTGTTGTGCATAATTCCTATAGAGGATTGCAAACTAAAGTTCTATTGAGTTGATGCCCAGACTTCTTGTGAGATTTTGCTTCCAATAGCTTGAGATTAAAGGTTTGTAGTAACGGAGGAAAGAAGCCAAAAACATAATAGACTATCTTTTCTTTGATATATTGTGAATTTTGTATTATTGGTGAGTTTTCCTTCTTTATCAGATATGAATTTGGGTGGTGATGATGTTGTCCCATTAAAGAAGACTTGGAGTCCATAACCTCCAACAACAGTATCAATTTGGAATTTCCACAACATAAAGTTATTCTCGTCCAAAGAAACAATAATGTATTAGTTTGAGGATTGATGGTTGTTTTGAAGGAATCTTCAACTAGTTCATAGGAGGTGTGGTTGCTTCCATTTTCATTGAGTGAAAAATCAGTATTTCATTGGGAATCATTATCTTCAGACATGGTTTGTTATCAAGTTGGTGTCTATTGATGATGTTTTGAATGTGGTTGGCAAATTTATAGATCTTAATTATGTTTGCAGGAATTTGGATATTTGATGAAGGTTTGATGATTGAGACCAGATCGATGAATTCGATTTTGTTTTGTAAATGTTTTGAAGTTTCTTGGATCTCGAATGATTGTGCCGTTTGGCAATGATAGCTCCGATACCAAGTTAAAAACTTGATTTTGTGATTTGTGAGGAAGATATGAATTAAGGTTTCAAAGTGAAACTGATTTTCATTAATAGCAGATTAATGACACGTGCCAATATTTATAGTTGTGCAGTGCACATGCACAGACTCACTGAAATAGATACAAATACCATACTAACTAATTAATCCACTTCTGTATACACACAATATCTTGCAATTTCATCTTCTCGGATCCAAACCATCGGAGCCACCATGCATCATCTCTTCCAACTCCAATCAATAAAAAAGGTGATTTGATTAATCAAAAACTTCATCTTCCAATTCAATTAACACAACACATACACACAACCCACCGTCACTTTCTCCGCAAACCAATACATAGTTCTTCACTAACCAAAACTTCATCTTGCAATTCAAATCACACAATACAACAGATACAGGATATTCATTCTGATCAAATTTTAACATCTTTCTCACAAGCAATGGTTATCAAAGTCATTCGTCTTCCACCTTACCATTTCAAATGCAAGCATCAGTTGAGTATCTCCGCACTTTCAAGCGTAGATGACAAGTATCACTTTCAGATGCTAAGAAAATAGAGGCAACCAACTCTAGATTTTATCTCGAGAATCTTTAAGGTGAGCAAAGTAGCTGGTGGCAGGTAACAACAGCAAAGGCGAACTCCAAACCGATGGTGGCAAGTATTGATCGGCGGCACTCGAATAGACCGCGAGAGCGAATATTGATACTTTTCTTTGAAGTGTCAATTTTTTGAAATTTGGCCAAAACCGCAATTTCAGACCTGACATAGTCAAGCTTCGCATATTGCAACTCTAGACCAATTCCTATGGCGAAGTGATACCGAGACAACAAGCACAACAAAGGCGAAGTGGAAGACTTTTAAAGGAGGAGAAATCTTTTAAGACACAAAACTTCTTTGGGGATCTGGAAAGGCTATGGGTTTAGTCTCTTTGAATTAGAGTGAAAGAGCAAAAAATTATCCTTACCCCTCTTCTCTATAAATTTACATTCCAAGCTATTTATTTTTGTTTTAGGAGTATTTTTTGTATTCCCCTTTTAAACTTTGAACTCTAGCTAGAATTTCCTTTTAGGATTGAGCTACATGCTCTGTAGATTGAAAACTCTTGATTTGGGGATAAAGTTAAGATAAAAGTACTAGGAATATGACTAGAATACTCATTTTAGAGAAGAGACACAAGTTCATGGATTTGTAAGCGATCGGCTATTTAATTTTAGCAGTAATCTTGATGGTAGCAGTAGGCGTTATGGACAGTGGACGAAATTGGATAAACATATTTTTTTATTTATATTTTTGTGATGTTATTGGTAAATATTTCCACTTTAAATAACCTATGCACAGCAACCCTCTCCACCCCTTGGGTATATTGATGACCCTACAAGTGGTATCATAATCAGATTGCCCAGAGAAACTTGTAGATATGTCAAATCAAAATGATGTATTTTATGATAGTCGTTCTATAGCTAAGTCATCTATGTTTAATGAAGCTCATTGTGCATACTGGAAGACTAGAACAAATATTTACTTGATTTACGTAGACTACGATGTTTGGGACATAGTAGTTATGCAGTTAATGCACTTAACATTTCCATAGTGCTGGAGATGCAAAAAGTTATAACAGGAATAATGCGAGGATATAGCAGAAATGGTGGAACTGCAAAAAGCTTCACTAAATATAAAATTAAATATCTAAAGTTAATTTATACTCATTCTCACATCATGTATGAAGGACAAAAAATATTGTTTAATCTTATATTACAAAATCGAAAGATATAATTATTTATGCAGACTATAATGGTTTCTAAAATATTAAGCCTTTATGCCTCAGAATTAGGTCTTTACCCTAACCATTTTGATTTAGTTCAAAAGAGAGCTAGTCAAATAAACCATTTTATATTAATTTTGTTAAAACGGTTGCAAAAAAAGCCTTGATTTAATGGTTGTAGGGAAAAATAACGGGGTTTAAAGTGGATCTACTATTTAATAGTGCTATATTGAAAAAGTATAGCAGTCGAAGTGTGATATGCAGTATAGCGAAGATTTTGGAGGGCTTTAACTGTATAGCATAGTAGAAACTAGTTACACCACACCCATAATTTGAATCAACGAAACTCCTAAACTTAAGGACAAGTGGAACATTGTTAATAAGAAACTTTTCTCTTTAAATGCTAAGGTGATGTATGCTCTTATTTGTGCACTTGATAAAACCGAATATAATGGAATTTCTCATTGTACAACTGCATAGGAAATATGGCAGACACTCGAAGTAACTCAGGAGTAACATCATAAGTTAAGGAGTCATGCCTTGCCTTATCTAGTAACGAATATGAAAACTTTATCATGCCAAGGGATGAGAGTATCAAAGAAAGGTATGGTCACTCAAAGGAAAGAATTCTGACAATTCGGGGAAGGAAGTTACTTGCTACAATTGCAAAATACCAGGCTATATCAAAACAAATTTTCCATTATGTTAGAATGGTAAAGGAAAAAAGAACTTAAGAACATTTGTAGAAACTTGGGATGATGAAGAAGACTAAAATGTATAGAAAGTAAAGAAGATGAAGCAAATTTGTGCTCAATGGGACACTCAATAAAGGACGATAGTGATGTATCAAATATGATATCAAACTTTACTTATAAAGGTTTACTTCTGATGTGTCATAAACTAGCTAGAATTGTTGATTGTCTTAATATAAAAATAAAACATAAAAATTTGAAAATGTGAAACTACTCTGCATTAATGGTAAATAGAAACTAAACTTAAAATTTTATGAAAACCAAAATTTTGAATGTATGAATTGTTATCTCTATATAGTAAACTAACAAGTACAAGGCCACTATTGAGACTTTATAAAGTACCCATCAAAAATAAAAATTATGACACAATAAGAGATAATTTTATCAATAGACATACATAAAGGATTACACTTCCTTTAAGTCCAAAATTAAACACTTTGAGTCGCCATTATATATATTTTCTAAAGGTAAATGATCATTGTGCTAGGTACTCAGTTATATGCTATAACAGAAAATGACTTAGGTGTAGAAAACCACAATATGATAGGAGAAAATTGAATGAAAATGCTATAAATGGATTGTATTTCCAAAAATTTAGGTTGTGGGAAAGCTGGACATAGTTACAATACGTGTTGGTGTAAGAATAAGTACAAGAATGTTAAACATAATCAGGTTCCTAAAAGCATTATTGCTAACTTTCAAAAATTAAACCATACTTGGGTACCTAAATATTACATCACAAAGTTTAATGGACCTATGAAGACTTCTAGGTTATTTTTCTCTTCTCATTAGCAGGTACATTTTGCATGCTAATGAACAAAAACAATGGTAATTTTGATTAAGGCTATTCTAGACATATGACAGATGATAAATTAAAGTTTATTAGCCTTGAAAACTATAGATATAAGTGGCAGTGTTAAAAGTAAAGATCAACGAAAAAGGTAATATAGGCAAAATAACCTTCTCATTGAGCAAGGTTTTTCTTGTAAAAAATTGACATCATACTCTCATCTCTATAAGCCTACTTTTTGACAAGGTTAAATGAGTGTAGTGTTTGACTTTGACATTTTCAAATTTGTTGACAATTCTTCAAGTAAAGTTGTGTTTACAAGTCAAAGAAAAGGAAGTATTTACACTCTTCTTTGACAATATAGCCCTTTTAGATGTTTGGTAGCTAGAGATAAAGGAGAAACTTTATGGAACAAAAGACTAGCACATTCTAGCCTAGGATAGTTGATGAAACTTGAAAGAATGGAGTTAGTGAAAGGGTTATCGAATTAGAAATTTGAGACTGGTAAGATGTGCAAAGCATGCACAATGGGAAAATTTAATTAGTATATTTTCATGCCAAAAGCACTACTACTAGAATTCTTGAACTAGTTCATATGGATCTATTTGATCGTAACAACATTTATAGTTTAAATGGCAAGAAGTACCGTTATGTGTATGTTGATGATTATTCTAAATTTACATGGGTTTCTTAGCCAAAATGTTTGAAAATTTTGAATTTTTTTTAAACTTTGCAAAACTCATTCAAAATGAAAAATGCATTTCAATCACTACTTTAAGAAGTGATCATGGTGGCAAATTTGAAAATGATTTTGAAAGTTCCTGTGAAAAAATGGTTTTAAACATGGATTCTTCGCTCCACGAACACCTCGACAAAATGGGATAGTCCAAAAAAAGAATCCTACGTTGCTAGTGTTGTTTAGATCTATGCTAAATGAATACAATTTTCCCGTATCCTTTTGGGAATTGGAAATTAACACATTATTCCATGTAATGAATAAAGTAATGATCAGTCCAATACTTAATAAAATTTCTTATGGGCTTTGGCTTGATAGGAAACCTAACATCTCAAATTTCATAGTTTTGACGTATCCGTGTTATATCCCTGATACATGCAAATAACGTGGAAATTTAGTCCAAAACAGATGAAGAAACTTTCACAGGATATATTTTAAGAAGTAAAGCATATAGAGTTTGAACAAAAAAATAATAATTGTTATGGAAACAGTCAATGTAAAGTTTAATGAATTAGATAGTGATGTAATCACTAGAAATGATGAAGATGGTGATGGAGAAAATGAGACCAATGAAAGTACATTAAAGGGCAACAATAAGATTGATCAATACACTACTAAGCTCTAAAAATCAGGGTTAGAAATTGAGAATTTAAAGTTCATGGAAAACCACCCTCCAGAATTGGGATATAGGTAATCCAATGGTTGTTAAAAAACACTTGCACTTTTTAATAGAAATTTATATGCTTTTTTATTCATAGTCATTTTATTTTGAAATTGGGCCTGTAACTGTTGATATAACATTTAGTGATGAATGTTGGGCAATGGCCATGAAAGATGAATCTAACCAATTTGTGAGAAACGGTGTTTGGAAATTAGTCCTAGACTAAATGATTATCTTGTTATTGGGACTAGAAGAGTGTTCTAAAAAACTTGGTAAACAAAAAGCACAATTAGAAATAAAGATTGATTCATTGCAAAAGGATATAACCAAATAGAAGGCATTTTTTCGAATCAGTTTCCCCTGTTAGTAGGTTAGAATCTATTAGACTTTTGCTTTCTTTTGCATCTTTTATTGTTTTTAAACAAAATAAAATGGATACAAAAAGTGGTTTTTTTTGAATTGTTATTTAAAAGAAAATGCGGTTGCTGACCAACACCCAATCTTGAAAATCATGAATATCTTATTCATGTATAAAAATTTGAAAAAGCATTATATGAACTTAAATAAGCTCTTAAAGCATGCTATAAATGTCTTAGCACATATCTTTCGGAGAAAGGTTTTTAAAAAGGGAAGCACTGACACTACTTTATTTCTATTGCATGAGCATGACAATTTCTGCTTGTTTTAATTTTTTGATAATATTATTTATGGTGCTACTAACGAAATAATGTGTCAAAATTTTGAAATAGTCATGAAACTTAATTTTGGATGAGATTGGTAGAATAATTGAAATATTTTCAAGGATTTCAAATCAAGCAGAGTGAGAAGGGATTCTTTATCTCATAAAAAAAATACTTGTAAAGGAGTTATTGAAAATATTTGGAACTGAGAATGCAAAACCACTTACGATACCTATGATTCCTTCAATAAAGCTTTACAAAGATGAAAAAGACACCAAAGTTGATCAAAAGAAAGATCAAGGTACACTTAATGTCCTTCTTTATCTTACTTCTTCTAAACCTGATATAATGTTTTGTTTATTTGTGCAAACGATTTCAGGCTGTTCTAAAAAAATCTCATATAAAGGCCATAAAAAGAATTCTTAGATATTTTTCTCATATATAAATTTTTGGATAAAGGTACCATTCCTGTGATAATTTTGATGCAGTTGGTAATTATATTGCTGATTATGACAATAGACTTACAGATAGGATAATAACAGTGCAGGTTGTTTCTTATTAGGCACCCATTAGTTTCTTCGTCAAGTCAAAAACAAAATAGTTGCATTATCTACTACTAAAACTTAATATATATTGCATGTGGAAGTTGTTGTGCATAAGTTTTATGCATGATGCAAACATTATTAGACTTTGGCTTAGTATTTAAACATATACCTATAAAGTGTGATAGTAAAAGTGCAATTGAACTATGGAACAACGACATTCACAACTCTTGTACCAAACACATAGACATAAGGCATCATTTTATTAGAGGCCATGGTTCAAAAGAAAAAAATTGCATTGAATTTATCTCAAATGATTTTAAAGAATCCATATTTGTAATGCTTTGGTTCAGTATCCATGCTATCAAAGGCAATGAATCGTCTGAAAGCACAGAGTAAAGAACACAATAGGAACGATCCATGGTATACACTCATTTGAGCCAACACCGATACGTTTCAAAATAATAGTACGGCTTAGAAATATGTTTCTCATTTTGACACAAAGCAATGTGCACAAGTAGGTTCAGGATAGAATAATGTAAAAAAGTTTCATAGAAATAAAAAATATCCTAGAGTAAAACTTCAAAAGCGATCAAAAAGTAATATATACGTAACTAATGTCAAAATAAATGGACATCACAAAATATACATTTTATGCCTACCTAGAATAGCATTCATATCAACCAACTATCGATACATCATAAAATATCACAAAATACCGACATAGCAAAAAAACTAGCACCACCATCGCCCGCAACACCGCCGCCAAAAATGAGTCCTAAAAAGAGATAAAAAACCATAGCAAAAATTCCTATCAAAGCAACCTAAGTTGACCCTAACTTGTTAAACAAATAACAAACCCTGGGTCAAGCTAGAATCTAGATTAGTGCGGTAGTGTAAATATAGCAATAATATAGAATGATACAAAGAATATGATGCATAACATATAGAACGAATGTCCTACACACCCAATAACCATCCCTATCCCCATCAGATAACATACAGAATGTCATAATATACAAGTCATGTCTTTATTTAATGCAACCACAATCGCACTTCTACTCAATTGTTTTTCACTCCTAATCACAATTATTAAGTGTCACATTTGTTAATATATGCTCATTATGAATTGATCATAATTTATTCATATAACTCGTTGAGTGTAGAATACGCTTTACCATATGTTGAGTCGATACCAAAGAATGTCCATCATTCCCCTTGACTTAGAACTATGGGTTCCCCAACAAGACCTATTTAATGTACTACTCTCTACCATGTAGGTGTCATTATCTCCATCAGAGACACTACATGCCCATCATCATAGGAGTGATTGTAAAATAGGCTATTAGATCTATAATAAATTGGCCTGAATGTCATGACAATAGGTGCGATCTTGTAGTCGACGCGAACTATGATGTATCTAATCTATCTGGTATCTCATCTCAATTGATCAATTCATCTTTTTACATGTTCTCATTTACGACAAAAAATGCCTCCTAACTATCAGTTATCCGGTATCACTAAGGGTTGTTAATTGATTCAACTTTCACACAATATTATATATTGCACTCTACATCAAAATCATATATGGGGTGTACAGATAGAATCGTCATAAGAATAATCAATATAGCATCTTTAAATGTTATTTTATAATAAAACTCTTTCGATGGCTTAAACAAAGCAACACAATATGATATAATATTACTCACATGGCATAAACATTACATACATAAGAACATATATGGCATTTGGCAATAATCCAATCATAAGGTAGTAATCAACCAAATACACAACAATAACAATGGCAACATATCAATGCACGCGCCATTCATATCATAATATAATTTTATTACATTTTCAATATATTTATATATAAAAATTATTGAATTTTACACATAATTTTAAACAAAAAATGTGTTTTTCTCTATAAAAAAGTCGGAGTCTGTTTAAATAACATAATGCGGCTATGATTATATATTTCCAAACATACACACACACATATTTTTTTTGTAACGTATCTCAATCTATTTTAATTGAACAATCAATTATATTATCAAACTAATTCATCTAACCACAACACAAATCAACTTTATCGTCCAATTGAAAATGCATTCCATTCAATGATTTAGAAATCCTTCAATACATCATTCAATCAAACATTTAACTTTTACCAGTTAAAAAGGGGAAGGATTTCATTTGTTGTCCATTTATAAAATTATAACATGCGTATAACTTTATATGGAATAAATATAAGCATTGTTGGAATTTAAATATAGTCACTTTCCTTTAAGTTTTAATCATCCAAATATGCATCTAAATGCGATACAAATATATTGTAATTGAATTTCAGGAAATAAATTGGGCTATTTTTTCACAATATCATTCTAAATAATTAATTTTAAAGATGCAATATATTCTATTTTAATTTTTAACAACCAACAAATATTGATTATCATATATAAAAAAGTATAGTTAGGCAAGCAATTGACAAAATGCACAAATTTTATGATATTTTTTAATTTCACTCATATACACATTTATCGTCTAAATATGCATCTTCAAGGAGCAATTATGCGTCTAAACTCAATAGTATATATACATACATACATACATATATACATATACATACATACATACATACATACATACATACATACATATATATATTTTGTGTGTGCCTTTACGTATTATTTCTGAAAATAAATCAAGTTCATCATTTTTCACTCACCTTGGTTACTTATCCATCTTCTCCTTCCATCAACTTCATCTAGTCTTGTTGTTATGCCTTTAGAGTCGCCATCCTCGGTTTATCGTGGCTTCCCAACCAAGTCATGCACCTCAACAAGCATTGCATCCAGAAATCATGCGTGCAAGGACAACCTACTCCGCGTCGACCCCAAAACATACGCCACCCCATGCCTTACCCATGTCTTAGCCATATTCTGCCTCTCCACCACTACTCCATCATTCTTTTTTTTTTTTACATTTTTGGTACTAAGGAAAATGGAGGAGGAAAGGGATCGGGTTGAACATGAGAATGAAAGGGGGTAGTTGATTAAGGATATTTATTAGCCATTTTTATACTAAGACCCCTTACTTTGCATAAATTTTCTTTACACTTTTTCCCATTTTAAAACCCTTTATTTCAAGTAAGTAACTTTTCTACTTATTTTCAACTGAATGCCATTCCACCTATATTGGTTTATAATATATTTCATAAAATACATTTCGATATCATTATGTAACATCCTTAATTTTTGATAACATTATTCAAAAAATTTAATTAGATACATTAAATAGAATAATAGTGATTGTAACATCCCAGAATTTTGGACATTGAATTTTGAACATTTAATTCATTTTAAATGTTCAATGTAGATTTTGAATTAGTTTTAAAATAAAAAGAATTGGGTGGAATTAATAAATTACGTATAATTCCAAATATGGTAATCCAATTGGAATTTAAATAATAATAATTAAATATTGAATCGGGTTAAATTGTGAATATGGAGGTAAATAGATATGGAAATGAGTTCTAAAATTATTTTTAGTATATTGGGTCATAAAAGTGTTATTGGATTATTAGGTGGATTTAAAAGTTAATAAGTTATTATTGGAAAATTTATGTTAAATTAATAATGGATTTAATATTATTAAAATGCAAAATCAGATTTTGGGTCCGGAATGAGCCAGAATGATTTGTAATGTGATTATATATTTTATATGATTTATTATTAAGTTATTAAAATTTTAAAAGTGAAATTTTAAGCCCATTCGTCAATTTTGAGAATTGCTCGATTTAATAGACGAGTTAAAATAGCCTTCCGGGGCAAAGTCTCGGAATTCGATGAAACCAGTTCCATTGGATCCGTAATAGTTAGTTGTTATCGGATTTCAATTTTCGAAGCAATCAGAGTTGTCATTTGACCGTGGCAGCTCAAAACTCATAGAAATTGATTTAATCGATTTAATTTTAAATTGATCGTTTAATTTCGTAACTCACGCATACGATCAAATTAGCTTTCGGAACCTGTTCCATTGTGTCTGGAACGCGGAAAAACCTTAGGAACGCCTGTCGACACGTGTGTTTGGGAGTTCGTTTGCAAATGTTCATTAAAATTGATTTTAATATTAAAATAATATAATTGAGGGTTTATATATATAGAATTAGGGGCCGAAACCCTAATTGCCTTCAGAGCCGCCTCTATTTTATTTCATGGCTAAAATTCGTTTGCCTTCCACCTTAGATCTACCACAATCCGTCGAATTTTAGGAGATTCGTTCAACTACAAAGACGAAGAGCTCCTCGAGCTCTACGAGTTGTGCGGCAGTGATCATGTTTGGAGCGACGAGATGGAAGAAATCGCGTTGGGAAGGCCGCGCGTTCGTGCTTGACGTTCGCGATGGAGAGGGGGCCGAGCTTGGAGATCTTCTGGCCGAGGGTGGAGCTGAGGGTGGCGAGCGAGAAGAAGGTGTTGGATCGTCCTCTAAGCAACCGTAGGTGGTGCGGCCTCTAGCCCTAATATCCGTTGATGGGTTCGGTTTTGGTCTGTAGGTCGAGTGTGAGGAAGAAGATGTTTGCTTACGGCCGTGATTTCGTGTTCTGGAACGTGGGGATAGATCGTGTTTGGTATGGAATAAAAAAATAGAAATTTGTTTTCAAATTATATTCAAACTTTAATAATTCATAACTTGTGCATACATATTCAGAATTCAGCGAATTTGGAAGCGCCGGAATCGCAGAGTTGCGTACTAAGCGGTGGTGCAGTTCGGAAATCATTTCGGGCAAGTAGAAATTTTAGTTAAATCGAACATCGTTCGGTTTAATTTAAATTTCGAACGCTCGCCGAAACTCAAGGTGAGTTATTCTCACTCACATCTGGATGCTAGCTAATTTAAATAGTTAATATTTAAATATCTGTGTGATTGGTTGAATATAATTGTTGTTATCAGTCTGGATTGATATTTATATATGTGATGTGCTAATATTTGTGGATGCAGGGAAAACAGGTTGGAGGGATCCAACTGGATTCCTCAGGATGTAGTAGTTATTTTTATAATTGATGATGGTGTCTGTTTATATGTTGTGATTGATAAATTTGAAATTAAATTGTGCTGTGATATTGTTGGATAAATTATAAACTTAGAATTTTAATTATAAGTAGAATAAATTGGGTTTTAAAAGAAATCAAGGAAATTGGTAAATAAAAATTAAAAGAATAAAAATAAAAACTTGGTAAAATTTGGAATTATTAACGAAGAGGACATTTTATCAATTGATAACCGTGGGAGTATAAATTTCTAGAAATTAAATATATAACTATCTGAAATGTATATAAAATATTCTGAAATACAATTTTATATTATGGAAATTTTATTTAAGAAATTTGTAAGTATCATTTTCATTGAAGAAATCTCCAATTGTTTTATTTAGAAATGTCTTAAAACTATACTTTAACAAATTGAAATTCCGAGAATGTAAAAGGGTGTTTAAACTTCAAAAGGAGTTTATTTCTAAGCTTAGAAATAAATTTACGATATCTAACGTAAATTTGAGTTGGAATAGATCGGGCGGGATCTATATGAAAGATTCTTTGGGTTGTTTGAATGGAAATGTTTTCCAGGGAAAAACCGAGTTCGTGAATAAAATCAGGTTCTAAAGGTTAAGTAAAATTTGTTTCAAGGAAGTGTTTTTAAGAAATTCTCATTTAAAAATAAGAAATAAATTTAGCTATAATATGATTATTTAAGAGGTTTATTAGTACTTATATTTTTTCTAAATGGATGATTTAAGTTATTTGGAAACCAGTATTTATTCTTTAAAACCACTACTTTTAAGTTTAGTTAACAAAATTCTTATTTAATAAATAGTTTTATTTTACATATTTGAAATTATATTTTTGAGTAATAACTAGAAGTAAATTTACATATTTTAAAGCATATTGCAGAATAAAGTGTTTTTAAATTGTTTTTGAACCTAATTGTTTAAACTTGGTTATTTCCAATGGGAATAAATGGTAAAGGATTTACCTTGTAAAGAAAGAACTTTGGGAAATTGTTTTCAAATGAGTTTTGGAAATTTGAAAATGTATCATTTAAAGATATTTGAGGCAAATAAATAATGTGGGAAATTATTTATTGTGTGATGGATGTTTGTGAATATAAATTGATAGTTAAATCACCGACTATCAATATTGGACAAATGCGTTGATCGTTTCGAAGAGACCGGGATCGAGATTTATTTCTCGAAAACCACTTCGATCCGGTTTGTACGTTTCGTGGAAAAACGTGTTCGGAGTCGAAGATGTAGCAGTGAAGTGCAAGGGCTAGTCGCTACTAATCCTGAGGATATTTCCAAAATGGATGTAGTAGGAGTAGTGCCTTCGGCTCCGTTCGAACCCGGGACAGACTTGTATGGATGAATGCTTGTGAAACATCGTCAGGTGGGCGATGGGCATTCTAAGTGAAACGTTCTAAAAGGTAACGCTTAGCCTCAAGCCTCATCAAATGGAAATGACTGAAAATCAGGGGATATGTAGCAAGGCTTCGTGGGTAGCCCCCACTTGAGAGTAAGGTCATCCCTGTCTAGATGTCCCTTTTTATTTCGGCTTAGTGGGCGGTTGCTGATCCCAACCGCGGGGTGATCTTATTCGGAACTGTCCAGTAAGGGATGGGTCCGGCCATGTGTTGTAGGGGATCGGGCGTGGTCCTCGGTACGGTGATCTAGGCCCCGTACTGTGAAAGGTGGTACCCCAGTGCCTAGTCATTGTTGGAAATCCATTCTCCCTACGAGCCTTGTACGAGTTTTGTTTGTATTACCCACTTTGTGGCTAGTAGCTGGAATTTAATCATGTAACAATTTCGGCTATTTTATAAGTATTTGTAAATAGACCCTATTATAATATTAGAGGATTTCTATAAAAAGTGTTTTAGCTATCGTAAGGTAAAAACCCGACATTTTTATTTGTGGCATGGTCTTACGAGATGCTTTTGTTTTCAAAGGATTTTTGAAACTTTAATAATCAATTTGGATGCATTATTATCCGCTGGTGTTTCAGACTGACTCGGGTGTTATTTCGTTATAATGCTCGGGTCAGACCGAGTATTATTTGTTGAGGATAGGTTGCTATGGAGCAGGAGAGGAGCTGGAGCCCGAGACGTATTATCTGTACCTATATATATATATTCCGCTGCTATTATTGAATGGATTTGTCTGATTGGTAATTTGATGTATGAGATACTCTGATGATGTGATGTATAAAACTGATATAGATTTCATTTTGTGTAAAGATCTATATTTACTATTATATTTTATTTCGCTGCAACTGTGAGATTCTGACATTGTTTAGCTTCTTCTTCTTCTATCTCTTCTTCTTAAACCTAAATGATTCGTATTTTCGTGCCACTTGAGTTAACAGAGGTAAAATAGTGTTGATTCAAGGGGTACGGATTTGCGGGCCATCACGGTGATAATGAGATTGAGATTTGATTAAATTGCATAATAGGGCCATGCTTATTAATAAGATAAATGGGCTTTGAATGGGTTTATTGGTTAAGTAAACTATACATGGGCATAATTAGTAAATAGCAATTTCATATTACATGGCTATACACTCCACATTGTCCATTCACGTTCATTATTCTCAAAATCAAAATAAATGTAAGAACCCTACTAGAGCCGACCATTAACAAAGGAGAAAGGGATTTTAATCTAAAGCTAAGGAAAAGCCAAGGAGGATTAATCAACAACAAATCTCAAATTCCTTATCAAGTTTAAGATGAATAAAATCTTCTATCATCTCTATTTTTGTCATATGATTATGTGGTTTCAGATTTATGATTTGAATTCTCTTTTGTGATAAAGTGTATGATGATATGCTTGATTTATATTATGATGATTTGTTTTAATTCATAATCAGATGAATTTTACGGTTTTAGTATAAAACCGAGAATATATGATTTCAGATTGCCATGGAAATTTTTTATGTTAAGTAAAACATGATTTTGGGGATGGGTGTTAATTTTCAGAATTTTTCAAGGTATGGAAATTTTATTATGAATTTTTAATGAAAGATATGATATAAGAGGGTTTAAAATTTATTTCATGAATATCATGAAGACATTGGGCCTAAAATTTTAATATGTTTGATTACATGATGAAACTGAATTTCTATGATTTTTGGGGATTTTTTCTAATTGATTTACTAAGCAAAAAAAATTATTTGAAAAGAGGGACTTTTCCAAAATAATTGGTTTAGTATATGGAAGGGATAAAACGTTGCATTTTAATGGTTTTAGTTTGGTATTAATACGGCAGTTATAAAGATTAAGTATTTGAAAAGTTTTTATGACAACCAATGAGTAGCTTACAAATAGGCAAGTTGTTAGAAAGTAATTATTAAAAGTTGCTATAATTCAGCCTTTAAACCAGAAAAAGGTGTTCCCACCACTATAAGTAAGTACCTTTCGACTCCTTTGATTCTTCCTTGCCTCAGTTGAAACCAACATAGTCGAAACCATCATAGTCAAAACCAATACACAAGATATCACTAAATGGTATGTAGTGGATTGGTAGGAAGGCGGAAGCCTTGGTATCGAAAGGATAGCTTCCTATAGAGTTGAAACCCTACTATGTTTTCATAAGTTAAAATTCTTGCCTAGTTTTACCTAAAGCTTTCTTCTCAGTCGAAACCTATGTTTTTGAAAGGATTTTTGCTTAGCTTACGAAGGAGGTTGTCATGTTTTTTTAAAGCGTTTGCTTTCGAAGGAGTACTCCTTTTTCCTTTAAATGATTGCTTTCGAAAGGGTAGGTTTCATCACAGTCGAAACCAAGCCACTAATTTCCTTTTCGACTACACTGAAGTCGTCTATGTTGTCAAAGGGGTCACTTTAACCTAAGCCTTTTTCCTAAATGATTTCGAAGATGTTAGGGGTTTTGAAGGTGATGGAGTTGAAAGGGGTTTCGACTCTGTCCTTTAAAGTACTTTTTTTTAAAGGTTTTTCTTTTGACTAAGATGGTTTCGACGCCATTAATTTTTCCTTAAAACTAATTTTTGTTAGTTCTGAAAGAGATACTTTCGTATATAACCATTTTGACACAAATGATGTTTTTAAAGAGTAAACCCAATACTTTCGAAAGGGGTACTTTCATTGTTTCCAAGCTCTATATTTTAAAAAGATAATTTGATACCATCGGAAGGTATTATAGGTTTTGAAAGAGAATGTTTATTAGTGGCTTCGAAAGGTATGTACACAATGTTTTGAAAAGAGGTTTTTTCTTTCGGAGAAGGCTATCCAGATGTTTCGAAAGAGATGTTTTTATGGTTTCAAAACATAAACCCATTCTCAATTAATTTTATAACCATGGAATAAATAAAGACTTTGAAATGTTATTCACTTTGTTATTAACCCATAACTGTATTTGGAGAAAGGGTAGAATAACCAGTTAGGTTGACCCGATAGTGAATATAACTTAACAGATGTTAAAATTTTAATTAAAGATATTGGCAGGGGCCAATAGGTTTATAGTAAACCCATGAAAACTATATGATATTGGAAGGGGCGAATAGGTTCATAGTCAGCACATGGAAAATATGATTTGATACTGGCAAGGACCAGTAGGTTTGTAGTTAGCCCACGAAAACTATTTTTGGATTAAGATATTGACAGTCAGCCAATAGGTTTCTAGTTAGCCCATGAAAACTAGGATAAGAAATAGGATATTGGAGTTACCAATAGATTCTTAGTGATCCTGTGAAAACTAAGTAATTGGATAGATAGTCCTTAACATTTAACGGGTAATAATAAACCTAGAAATTATAATTGAGATAGATTGTAACGTCCCGCCTTTTTGCACGCTTCAAATCGACACACGTGCCAAATCAAACCATAAGGAAGGGCGGATTATTATGGGGTAAATAAGAAAAATAGAGAAGAAATAAAATAAAACAGAATCTCACAGCGGAAGGATAAAATATAATAATCAATATATAGTTCATAAAACTGTTTACAAACATTTGCTTCTACTTATTACGATAAATATCAGAGTTCACATACCAATAAATATCAGTGCAGCGGAATTAAATGGTGTAGTGGAATAATAGTAGATAATAGTAATACAAATCTTCGTCTTCGTCCTCCAGAGCTGAAACTTCAAATCCTGAAACGCTCGGACTGACCCGAGCGAATTGAAAAGACAAAACACTCGAGTCAGAACTAAAAGATCTTATGTAAGTTAAATTAACAGAAATAAATATGAGTGCAGTAACTCAAGAGATGCTCGGGATTTACATCTCTTAAGGATCCGTTAAACTATTTACTATGTAGCATATTTCGCTATTATAATAGTGTCTATAGTAAAATAAACATACTTTTAAATAGCATTAAGGCTTTACATTTTCCACCTTAACACGTAATAGTCCCAGTAGTCCATCCAATATCATAGTCCCTCCTGATCGGGAAGCCACCAGAGGATACCACACGGGCTATGGGAGAAATCCAAACTCGTACAAGGCGCGATAAAGTAGGTGACACGGCACAACTAGGCAATGCCAGGGTAGATATACCAATTACGCTTCCGGGTCGATGGTAACGCGTAACGCGTAGTTACCGCCCACCTCGAGCCACACCCCCAAATAGAATCAAAAGTGGCCACCAAAACAATCCAAAAGTCAAAGTATAATATCGAAGGGATGTGTCCGATCAAGGGTGCTACCTTATTAACCCGTCAATCGCTCCTGTTTTAGCCACCTTATGCCAACTCACGGGAGTTGGGTCCACGTATTTACCTTACAAGAAACGCCGCCACCTACCTACTTCATTCTGGAATCTCCACCGCGTACACGGTTGTTAAAGTGGTTTTCGGAGTTGGCAGAGAGTATGACAACTTCCGATCCCGGTCTCTTCAACAACCAAACGTTATTATAACACCGCGGTCTTTTAAAAATAATTTATACTTTAAAACCAGAATAAAATTTTCCATTTCAAAACCCATAAATACGATATCATTCCCTTTTTAAAACCCAAATAAAAATGATACCATTTTATTTCATATATATTTCTTTTCCAAAATCATGCCACTTTTAAAATTTATAATACCTCGAAACCAAATATTTGAATTTTAACTTTCAACATAATACTTCGAAATCCATAGTTTTAAAACCATAACTTTCAAACTTAAATGGTTTGGATATTCAACAATATATAAAATAAAACAGTTGAATTTAAAAGTTCTTTAAAAATAAATAAATTCCACTCCTTCACAATTTTTATTCACTTTAATTCCAGTCTAAACCCATAACTTTTAGATTCACTTTCATTTTAAATAAAACACTTCGATTTCAATATTTTTTAACTTTGAGTATTTAATGAATTTCAAAACTAAGGTTGTGAATTTAAATCAACAATTCATTTTCCTATTATTTAGTTTGAAAGGTTTACATGATAAATCCATAACCACTCAAAATAAACTAAATTTATTTACACTTAAAATTTCCTTCCATTTATTATACTAAGATTATTTATTAAATCCCTATATAAATATCATACCTTTAAAATTTCTAATTTTAACAAGTTAACATCAACTTATGGAGTTAAATTTTCAAATAAGCTCAATTTATATTAAATTTCAAATTTATCTTTCAATCTTTATTGATTTAAAACATTTAACTCTATATATATACATACAAGATCTTAAACCTGTACTTAAACGTATAACATAAATTATCAACTGTCATTTTTCAACCTATTCATTTTTATTTAACAGATTTATGCATAGCTTAAATTCAACAATTTAACTATGTATGTATATATAAAATATATTTATATCATATCCAAATTTAATATTTATTTAACCGTATCATATCCAAACCATAAAATAATTTCAAAAATAATTATATATATATACCGCGGTGCCTGTATATAATTTTGTATCCGATGGTCAAGTGATACGGATATTTATCATTTCAATCCGCAATTTAAAAATAAAAATGTGGTTGTATATCATTTCAAACCGCAATCCCGAATGAAATGAAAATGCATGATAACTTGCAGTTTATATAAGATAGAACACATCATCGATTTACCCAATATCAATCATCAACCAATTTATTTCAATCATCATTAATTTATTTCAATCATCGTCAATTTAAACAAACATCAATATATAGCATATGCAATATAAAAGGAAATAAATGACAGTTATTAACTAACAGTTTATATTCAAAGTAAATTTAATAACTGTTTAACTAACAGTTTTATGCAAGTAAATAAATTTTAACTGTCGAATTTATATGCAATTATAAAATTAATTAACAGTCAAATTAAATAAATGTGATTTAACAGAGATAATGAATAAAACATGCCAAACAGTCATAAATAAATTTCTACTCATAACTAAAATCAAATTAACAACATAAGAAATCTTAGAAGTTGTGAGTGGGTTAAAACACTCACCTTTTGGATTTAAATTGAATTAAAATCCAATTTAAACTCAAAAAATTCAACAGCCTCAGAATCTGCCCAAACAAGCGTCAAAATGTCATAAATCTCAATACGATCCTTCCAAAAAAAATTGTGCGTAAATCGGACATTGTATGCGAAAGTTATTCAAATTATAAGATGACCATTGCCATAATAAAGTGTATATATATAGTGATATTAAAATAAACAAAATAAATACCAAATTTCACGTTTTGGGATAAGGCGACTAGGGTACCTGCTAATAAGGTGGCGGCAAGGATTGGGTGAGGTGGAGAGGCTTTCACGCAACTCAAAGCTTCAAGAAGGATTAGGAAAAAGTGTTGCAAGCAGGTGAGGGAGAAAATGAAATAGGGTCATGTTTGCATAATGAAATTCGGTGAGATTGAAAAATTGAAATGAGGTTAATGGAGGATGGAACCAATGAAATGAATGCTTCAGGTAGAAAAAATGAAAATTTATTTATTTCAAACAAAGAGGTGGTAACGAATAAAATAAAGTAACAAATGGACCAGTTGTACTAAAACTTTGTGATCCAATTTCAAAACGTCTACTCTGCTAAATTAATTTCTATTAACCCTACTTATACACCTTACTAACACCCAATTAAATTTTATTAACACACATTAAATAAAATGTAACACTCCAATTAATGCCACTGGGGACCACCACTGCACACAATAAAAGATGAACCGAGACTGGAAGTTCAAATTTAAAAACGGCGTTTTTCTCAGCGCGCAATCACGATTCAAAATATTAAATTTACTTTAAAATATAAGGTTAGCATTAAAATCACTTCTATACTGTAAAATGAATGTAAAATGTTGTTTCAAAATTCAAATTTTTCCTTTTTTATAAAAATTTACTTATCTTTAAAATGAAACGTTCATTTTATTTTTCTCAAACTGTTCTCTTTCTATTTAACCTAAAAGTGTACGTTTCTTATATTAATTGCCATAAATTTCAATTAACTTCTCTTTCCTTTTAATTCAAAGATTCCTCATATGGATTAGATGTTGCAAATTCCACACTTTCAAAGCTTTAACTTCTATTTCAATTGTTTATAGATTATACATTAAATCTTCCAAAATTTTCAATGAAATTAGCTTTCCATTTATTTTCAATACATTCTTCTTATGGTATAATTATTTTGTTTCATATCTATTATTCAATTCACTATTCTTAAACGGATAAATTTTTTCATTGAATTTGCAAACTATCATAATATTCTTACATTCCATCTAACTTTCTATTAACGTAAAAATTAAGTTCCCCAAAATTTCTATTAAGTTAAAAAAAATCAATGATTATTCCATCTATAAATTTTAAGTAGATGGATTCAAATGTTGGGTTCAGAAACTATTATTTTAATATTCTTGAATTTAAGTTAAATCTCTATAAGCGTAATACTCTAAACGTTAAATTTCATTTATTTTGCAATACTTCAATTAAATTAATAAATATTGCTTTCTATACTTAAATCTATATTAACAAAACGTTAGGTTTGGATCGATAGAAATCGATTTACCAAAATTTACGTACACATTACGTAAATAAACAACTATATAAATTTGCCACCCATTAGCTCTTAATTTTATTCTTAAGTTTGTTACCTATCGATTTCGATTATACTTCCATCTATAATGCAAATCCAATCTTCTCTAACTGCATAAATTAGGGCAATTTATTGCAATTGATTTCCCATTAAACTTCATAAATTATCAAATTGAAGCCTAAATAAAACGTTTATTTATTATAAAAATCTTGTTGTTTAATTGAATTGACCATTCACGGATATAATTTACCTTGATCTCCAATTATTACTTAAATACATCACAAACGTTAAATCTATATTCATTACAATTTGTTACCAAAATTAATTTAATGAAATGAATTACGCCCTTTAAAAATTTCTATTCATTTGTTAATTGCTAATTGTTATTCAATTTAAACCCATTCATTTGATTTTCCTATTATGCATCATTTATAAACCCATCATCTTAAAGGTGATGTCAACATTTTATACTATAAATTTAGCCTTTTATATTCCAATATAAATAAATGCTCACATACAAATTAAGATTCTGAATCCAATTAATTATTCCATTTAATCCATTGATTTATCAACTTTAATTATTGCAATTCATTGTCTAACATAAATTTGAATCTATTTCCAAATTTTCACGTTTCAATTAATTAACACCTTACAATAGTTTACAAATAAAAAGGGGATTGTACTAAATAAATATTTATTGTCCTGCATTACTTTATTACCTCCATTTACATTTAATCTTCATAAATAAATAATTTATTTCATTGATGAATTCAATACTTGGCTTTATTTACTTAATTTAACTTTATATCCAAATGCATAAATTTTCACTATTCCAATTAATTGAAATATAAAATCAAATTTGCAAATTTTAATTACCCTTGATACATCAAATTTCAATATTTGCTTTCATATAAATTAATAAGATTTTTACTTCTTTCTAAATTCAAATACAAATCTTATTATTTTAAATCATTTTAAACATCGGATTTTTACGGGTCGTTACACTCTCCCCCACTCAAAACTTTTCGTCCCCGAAAAGGAAAAGAAGGGAAACGAAGAGCTAAGAAATCAATATACCTTATTCCAACATTAACTTTATAAACAATTGAATTTATAAAATTAATTAATTTAGATAAAATATATCAATCTATAACCATTAGTTCTTTTTTTTTATATACTTAAATTACTAAAGTTTGGAAAACATTTTCAAAATAAATTCTAAGTCCAAAAATTTACGAAATTTTTTGGCAGAGTCTCCTTTGTACGGAGAGGCTCGAGAGAAAATATAATATTAAATATAACAATATACAACATATATTTTTCAAATTAATATATCCCTACATGGGAAAAATATATAAAATAGCGCTATAAACCGAAATCCGAAACGTACCTATCATTCGGGCATTTTACGCTTAATTTATGGAACCAAAAGCAGTAGCAATTGCTTCCATAACCTGCATTTTACTTATAAAATCCAAAAGGGTTAACAATTTATATAAAGTGAAATATTTAAGTGGTTTCAATCACTAACACCAAATGAATACAACAACCAACAATTTCACAAACCGCATATACAACAAATACAAAACAACCATTCAATCAAACAAACAAATAGTTGTTCGGGTTCAAAACTTTTAAATTGTACGGAATGAAGAATAAACTACTAGCGCATCATTTATTCAACAGTCTTAGATCAAACTAAATAGATTATTCATTCTCCCAAACCCAATTTTTAAAGTATCTTACCCAAACAACCATAACCAAACAACAACCAAATTTGAACAACTATTTTTATCCTTATTAATTTCATTCATACATTTGTTGTTTAATTTCCTTTTTTTTTCTTTTTTTTTCTCATACCACGTAAATTTTCCTTTTATAATTTCCATTTATTTATAACAAACTTTTAATTTCATTTACTCATTCAATGTTTGTTTCATTTAATTTCCCTTATTACTTACAATTATTCATTTCCATTAACTCAGGTCATGCCAGTTCTTTTTATTTCATTATAATTATTCATTCATTTATTGCATGCCCTTATTTATTTACATTTGTTTATCAATAGTATTCATGTCCCATTTAATTTCTTAGTATTTCCATTTTATTTACTTAAGTTGAAAATCATCTATTTGAACTACTTACCTTTAATTATATTTAATTATAGTAAAATTTCAATTATAACTTAAGTTTATAACATTAAATTCTCATTTATAATAGTAAATTCATTGAATACTTCATTACCTACTTTTACTTGTATAAATTCCATTCTTTTTAATAATAGATAACTTTTTTTAATAGTAGCTTTCAATTACATTCTTTAAAAGCATAGATAACTTACCAAATATAAAAAGTTGAAATGTTTAATAATAAATGTAATAGAAATTTGTACAAGTTTTCTTACCCTTTTAATTAATTCATTGTTAAATAAATTTTTATCTTTCCTTACAAGTTACAATTTTAACTTCCTTTTTATTTCATTTATAACTTAGCATTTAAGTCTCTTATTTTATTTAGGGTTTCAATTATTAGTTAAATTCTGTTTCACTACAATAATTGAAACAATTAATTAATGGAAATTAAGGAATTTAAACAATTCAAAATTTATATATTTCAAAAATGGATCTGCAGTAGAACTACTGCAGTGGCCTTTCCCCTTCGAAACTCGGAAATGAAAGTCGATGATGCGGCCGCCATCACCGAAATTATTTTCCAGCGACAGAGAGGAAAATACAAAACTTATTTTCTCAAAAATCCTTTTTAAAACAATTCTTCCGAATTACATTGAAAAATTTATATGAGAAAGTCCTTGTAAACAATATTATTATATTCCAAAATTTATTCGAAAGAAATTTCAAAACCCCGGATCTTAAGTTCTAAATTTCCAGATTTCATTTATTTTATTTTTCAATCTTATTTCTATTATTATTTATACACTTTATCACCTAACAACCAATCTATTGCAGCCAAATATAGATATCATTTGAATTTATTTTATATATAGAAAATATAATAGACAAAAATTATTTCATTCACCTATATTAAAACAAATATTATCTCGGTCTATCCTATTAAGTGTTTAGAAATTCCTATTGATGTCATAGCGTCCCATGCACCAACCGGCATTTATAATTACGAAACGGAATAAATTAACACAATATTAAAACCTTTTTATAACACTAACAAATACGCGCTCTTATATATACACTCAGTGACTCCCATAGGGTATTACTACCCTATTAATAAAGAGTCAAACCCCACAAAGCTAAGGTTTATCGCTAAACCAAAGCTGTGATACCAGATGTAACGTCCCGCCTTTTCGCACACTTTAAATTCACACACGTGCCAATTCGAACCATAGAAAGGGCGGATTGTTATGGGGTAAATAAGAAAAACAGAGAAGAAATAAAATAAAACAAAATCTCACAGCGGAAGGATAAAATATAATAATCAATATACAGTTCATAAAACTGTTTACAAACATTTGCTTCTACTTATTACCATAAATATCAGAGTTCACATACCAATAAATATCAATGCAGCGGAATTAAATGGTGTAGTGGAATAATAGTAGATAATAGTAATACAAATCTTCGTCTTCATCCTCCAGAGCTAAAACTTCAAATCCTGAAATGCTCGGACTGACCCGAGCGAATTGAAAAGACAAAACGCTCGAGTCAGAACTAAAAGATCTTATGTAAGTTAAATTAACAGAAATAAATATGAGTGCAGTAACTCAAGAGATGCTCGGGATTTACATCTCTTAAGGATCCTTTAAACTATTTACTATGTAGTATATTTCGCTACTATAATAGTGTCTATAGTAAAGTAAACATACTTTTAAATAGCATTAAGGCTTTACATTTTCCACCTTAACACGTAATAGTCCCAGTAGTCCATCCAATATCATAGTCCCTTCTGATCGGGAAGCCACCAGAGGATACCACACGGGCTACGGGAGAAATCCAAACTCGTACAAGGCGCGATAGGGTAGGTGACACGGCACAACTAGGAAATGCCAGGGTAGATATACCAATTACGCTTTCGGGTCAGCGGTAACGCGTAGCGCGCAGCTACCGCCCACCTCGAGCCACACCCCCAAAAAGAATCAAAAGTGGCCACCAAAACAATCCAGAAGTCAAAGTATAATATCGAAGGGATGTGTCCGATCAAGGGTGCTACCTTATTAACCCGTCAATCGCTCCTGTTTTAGCCACCTTATGCCAACTCACGGGAGTTGGGTCCACGTATTTACCTTATAAGAAACGACGCCACCAACCTACTTCATTCTGGAATCTCCACCGCGTACACGGTTGTTAAAGTGGTTTTCGGAGTTGGCAGAGAGTATGACAACTTCCGATCCCAGTCTCTTCAACAACCAAACGTTATTATAACAACGCGGTCTTTTAAAAATAATTTATACTTTAAAACCAGAATAAAATTTTCCATTTCAAAACCCATAAATACGATATCATTCCCTTTTTAAAACCCAAATAAAAATGATATCATTTTATTTCATATATATTTCTTTTCCAAAATCATGCCGCTTTTAAAATTTATAATACCTCGAAACCAAATATTTGAATTTTAACTTTCAACATAATACTTCGAAATCCATAGTTTTAAAACCATAACTTTCAAACTTAAATGGTTTGGATATTCAACAATATATAAAATAAAATAGTTGAATTTAAAATTTCTTTAAAAATAAATAAATTCCACTCCTTCACAATTTTTATTAACTTTAATTCCAGTCTAAACCCATAACTTTTAGATTCACTTTCAGTTTAAATAAAACACTTCGATTTCAATATTTTCTAACTTTGAGTATTTAACGAATTTCAAAACTAAGGTTGTGAATTTAAATCAACAATTCATTTTCCTATTATTTAGTTTGAAAGGTTTACATGATAAATCCATAACCATTTAAAATAAACTAAATTTATTTACGCTAAAAATTTCCTTCCATTTATTTATACTAAAATTATTTATTAAATCCCGTTATAAATATCATACCTTTAAAATTTCTAATTTTAACAAGTTAACATCAACTTATGGAGTTAAATTTTCAAATAAGCTCAATTTATATTAAATTTCAAATTTATCTTTCAATCTTTATTGATTTAAAACATTTAACTCTATATATATATACATACAAGATCTTAAACCCGTACCTAAACGTATAACATAAATTATCAAATGTCATTTTTCAACTTATTCATTTTTATTTAACAGATTTATGCATAGCTTAAATTCAACAATTTAACTATGTATGTATATATAAAATATATTTATATCATATCCAAATTTAATATTTATTTAACCGTATCATATCCAAACCATAAAATAATTTCAAAAATAATTTTATATATATATCGCGGTGCCTGTATATAATTTTCTATCCTATGGTCAAGTGATACAGATATTTATCATTTCAATCCGCAATTTAAAAATAAAAATGCGGTTGTATATCATTTCAAACCGCAATCCCTAATGAAATGAAAATGCATGATAACTTGCAGTTTATATAAGATAGAACACATCATCCATTCACCCAATATCAATCATCAACCAATTTATTTCAATCATCATTAATTTATTTCAATCATCGTCAATTTAAACAAACATCAATATATAGCATATGCCATATAACAGGAAATAAATGACAGTTATTAACTAACAGTTTATATTCAAAATAAATTTAATAATTGTTTAACTAGCAGTTTTATGCAAGTAAATAAATTTTAACTGTCAAATTTATATGCAATTATAAAATTAATTAACAGTCAAATTAAATAAATGCGATTTAACAGAGATAATGAATAAAACATGCCAAACAGTCATAAATAAATTTCTACTCATATCTAAAATCATTTTAATAACATAAGAAATCTTAGAAGTTGTGAGTGGGTTAAAACACTCACCTTTTGGATTTAAATTGAATTAAAATCCAATTTAAACCCAAAAATTCAACAGCCTCAGAATCTGCCCAAACTAGCGTCAAAATGTCATAAATCTCAATACGATCCTTCAAAAAAAATCGTGCATAAATCGGACATTGTATGCGAAAGTTATTCAAGTTATAAGATGACCATTGCCATAATAAAGTGTATATATATAGCGATATTAAAATAAACAAAATAAATACCAAATTTCACGTTTTGGGATAAGGCGACTAGCGTACCTACTAACAAGGTGGTGGCAAGGATTGGGTGAGGTGGAGAGGCTTTCACGCAACTCAAAGCTTCAAGATGGATTAGGAAAAAGTGTTGTAAGCAGGTGAGGGAGAAAATGAAATAGGGTCATGTTTGCATAATGAAGTTCGGCGAGATTGGAAAATTGAAATGAGGTTAATGGAGGATGGAACCAATGAAACGAATGCTTCAGGTAGCAAAAATGAAAATTTATACATTTCAAACAAAGAGGTGGTAACGAATAAATATAAAGTAACAAATGGACCAGTTGTACTAAAACATTATGATCCAATTTCAAAACGTCTACTCCGCTAAATTAATTTCTATTAACCCTAATTATACACCTTATTAACACCCAATTCAATTTTATTAACACACATTAAATAAAATGTAACACTCCAATTAATGCAACTGGGGACCACCACTGCACACAATAAAAGATGAACCGAGACTTGAAGTTCAAATTTAAAAACGGCATTTTTCTCAGCGCGCAATCACGATTCAAAATATTAAATTTACTTTAAAATATTAGGTTAGCATTAAAATCACTTCTATACTGCCTCTGATTGTTATAAAATGAATGTAAAATGTTGTTTTAAAATTGAAAATTTTCCTTTTTTATAAAAAATTACTTATCTTTAAAATGAAACGTTCATTTTATTTTTCTCAAACTGTTCTCTTTCTATTTAACCTAAAAATGTACGTTTCTTATATTAATTGCCATAAATTTCAATTAACTTCTCTTTCCTTTTAATTCAAAGATTCCTCATATGGATTAGATGTTGCAAATTCCACACTTTCAAAGCTTTAACTTCTATTTCAATTGTTTATAGATTATACATTAAATCTTCCAAAATTTTCAATGAAATTAGCTTTCCATTTATTTTCAATACATTCTTCTTATAGTATAATTATTTTGTTTCATATCTATTATTCAATTCACTATTCTTAAACGGATAAAAATTTTCATTGAATTTGCAAACTATCATAATATTCTTACATTCCATCTAACTTTCTATTAACGTAAAAATTAAGTTCCCCAAAATTTCTATTAAGTTAAAAAAAATCAATGATTATTCCATCTATAAATTTTAAGTAGATGGATTCAAATGTTGGGTTCAGAAACTATTATTTTAATATTCTTGAATTTCAGTTAAATCTCTATAAACGTAATACTTTAAACGTTAAATTTCATTTATTTTGTAATACTTCAATTAAATTAATAAATATTGCTTTCTATACTTAAATCTATGTTAACAAAACGTTAGATTTGGATCGATAGAAATCGATATACCAAAATTTACGTACACATTACGTAAATAAACAACTATATAAATTTGCCACCTATTAGCTCTTAATTTTATTCTTAAGTTTGTTACCTATCGATTTCGATTATACTTCCATCTATAATGCAAATCCAATCTCCTCTAACTGCGTAAATTAGGGCAATTTATTGCAATTGATTTCCCATTAAACTTCATAAATTATCAAATTGAAACCTAAATAAAACGTTTATTTATTATAAAAATCTTGTTATTTAATTGAATTGACCATTCACGGATATAATTTACCTTGATCTCCAATTATTACTTAAATACATCACAAACGTTAAATCTATATTCATTACAATTTGTTACCAAAATTAATTTAACGAAATCAATTACGCCCTTTAAAAATTTCTATTCATTCGTTAATTACTAATTGTTATTCAATTTAAACCCATTCATTTGATTTTCCTATTATGCATCAATTATAAACCCATCACCTTAAAGGTGATGTCAACATTTTATACTATAAATTTACCCTTTTATATTCCAATATAAATAAATGCTCACATACAAATTAAGATTCTAAATCCAATTAATTATTCAATTTAATCCACTGATTTATCAACTTTAATTATTACAATTCATTATCTAACATAAATTTGAATCTATTTCCAAATTTTCATGTTTCAATTAATTAACACCTTACAATAGTTTACAAGTAAAAATGGGATTGTACTAAATAAATATTTATTGTCCTGCATTACTTTATTATCTCCATTTACATTTAATCTTCATAAATAAATAATTTATTTCATTGATGAATTCAGTATTTGCCTTTATTTACTTAATTTAACTTTATATCCAAATGCACAAATTTTCACTATTCCAATTAATTGAAATATAAAATTAAATTTGTAAATTTTAATTACCCCTGATACATCAAATTTCAATATTTGCTTTCATATAAATTAATAAGATTTTTTACTTCTTTTTAAATTAAATACAAATCTTATTAATTTAAATCATTTTAAACATCGGATTTTTACGGGTCGTTACATAGATAGTCAGAATGAATAGAAATGGGTAATCTAGAATTGATTTGTTTGTTATGCATATCACCATAACGTTTTGAAATACAATGTTTTAACCATTGTGGATGCATAAGCATAGTATGTGGTTTTATAAATGTTTTATGATACCAGTGAGGGGAAACTCGTTTCGCTAAGCGGCGTGGTCTCACTAGATATCTAAATGATTTGATATGGTAAATTATTATTTATACCAGGCTTTATGTCTGCTTTTCCCCTTAAAATCTGGACACTCAATTGATTTTAAGTAGGTTGAGAATTAAAGTTTCTAGGTGTTCGTTTAGACGAATAAAAGCTTCTGAGGTCATGTAGGAGGCAAGATTGTTATTAAAGTTCTTTTATTTCCACCATGTATTTTGTTTGTAAAGGCAAATTATTTTCTTGCCTATCTATATACTCTGGTCTACTATGAGGGCATCTTCATATGTCGCTCTTGGCGTATTTTGTAATAATTATACGTATCTGAACTTGGTATGTGAATTGGGATTATGTAATCAATTTGGAATATTCTGAAATGAAATGTGGAATTATTTTTATTACTTAGTTTTTTTCATATTCTTGTATTTTTGTGTATCAACGTATCTAATATCGCCATTTTTGGTCGTCGAGGATTAATAACAATGGATGACTGCAGCATCGTAGCCGTTAGTTTTGGGCCTCTGAATAAGGGGATGTTACATGTTGGTATCAGAGCATAGGTTTATGAAACTTTAAAAGAAACTTAAACCTAAAAGATTTTCCAAACATAATCCAATGATTCAGATAATAAGATTGGGGTTTAGGTTAACGCTATAGTAACATACTTGTGCTATATATATATATATATAAGTACGTATCCTCTATTCTCTTAGATCGTTCTTCTGTATCTTACCAAGGCTCGTATGTAGATTTACGAGAAAGGAGATATGGAAGTAGGAAATGGAATTGGAAATTCCGGTGGAGGAAGCACCATAACTAATCGAAATGCTCGACCCACTACCAGGAGAAACCCAGGTCGACCGGCCAATGCTAGTAACCAAAATGCAGAAGCCATTGTGGGTGTTGGAAATCCACTAGTAGATGTGTGGGAAATGTATCGGTTCTTTGTTGGTTTGGTGCAAGCTGGAGCTGCTGTTGGAGTTGATGGAAATGCAAGAGGAGCTAATCCTGTGGCTCCAGTTGGGAATATTGCTTTGCTGAATAGAGATTACACCAATTTCGGTAGGAAGCCATTCTTGGGAACAGTGAGTGCCGTAGAGGTTCAGTATTGGTTATTGCATTGTGAGCGTATATTTATTGATTTAGGCCTAAATGATGAACAAAAGAGGATGTTGGCCTTTAGACAGTTGCAGGGGTCAGTACTGCATTGGTGGAATAGTGCTATTGCCAGAGCGCCGGAAGAGTAGTTAACTTGAAATGATTTTAAGATGAGATTTGAGCATAAGTTTGTATCTGAGTTTGCTAAGTCTGAGTTGATGAGGAAGTTTATGGATTTAGTGCAAGGAGAGATGTCAGTAGTTGAGTACGCTACTAAGTTTGAGGAGTTGTCTAGATATGGATACGCTATTATAGATACTGACATCAAAAGGAATGTGAAGTTCATTCGAGGACCGAGGCCCGAGCTTGCTAGAGTGACCATGACCATGTCTGTGATTCTTGTAATATAATGGTGGAGATGGCTATTCGCTATGAAAAGTTGCTTGCTAATTTAGTTAAAGAGAAGTCAGTGGAAACTCAGGGTTTTCAGGGGAAGAAGAGGAAGTTCTTTAAAAAGAAGGGAAACTAGAAGAGAGATACCGCCAAGAAGTCAAAGGCTAAGGTAGTTTGATATAAGTGTGACAAGATGGGTCACTTTGCTAATGAATTCTGGTCAGGAAATGGAAGAAAGTCGTAGTTAAGAAGAATGTGAAATGCTTCAACTATGATCAAGTTGGGCATTACAAGAATCAGCGTCCAGAACCAGTTAAGGAGGACTAATGAAAGGTTTTTGCTATAGGACCAGCTTGGCCTACTGTAGCAGATAAGGAAAAGACTATGATAGAAGGTACGCTCTTGATTCAAAGTATTTCAATTAGAATACTTTTTGATACCGGTGCATCACATTCATTTATATCTCAGTGTTTGGTCGATAGATTATGTCTAGAACCCACCTGCCTTGTTACTTCCTTAAGGTTTGCGAATCTAATATGACGGTATGCAACTCTAGGATTAAGATGTGACCAGTTAGAACTTGACTTTTAGGTCATAAGTTTACATGAAGTTTGTATGTTATTGATTTCATAGTTTTGGGCATCATTTTGGGTATGGATTGGTTGGTTAAGTATGAGACTAGAATATTTTTCCAGGATAGGGAAATATCATTGAGTTACCTTAATAGTCATAACCGAGTGATATTCCCAATAGAGAATACTGACTGGAGTGTTAGTCCTATGCTTAATGCCATGGAGGTAGGAAATGAGTTAAGTCAAGTTTAGGTAGCAAGAGAGTTTGTAGATATATTTGAGCCAATCACTAGACTACCCCCAAAAAGGGTTGTTGAGTTTAGAATAGATCTTATGCCAGGAGATGAACCTGTAAGTAGACCACCTAGTAGGATGACACCAGCTAAGATGAAGAAATTGAAGGTGCCGCTAGTGGACCTAGAAGGAAGGAATTTTATTAGACCAAGCAGTTCGCCTTTGGGAGCGGCCACAGTGTTCGTGAAGAAACCGGATGGGTCGTTAAGGATGTATATTGACTATTGTAAGTTAAACGAAAGGAAAAATAAGTATAAGTATCATTTGCCAAGAATGGATGATAAGTTTGATCCACTGAGTGGAGCTAGAGTGTTTTCCCAGTTGGATGTGGCGATAGGTTTCCATCAGTTGAGAGTAGTGAAGGACGGTATTCCTTTGACAACATTTTGAAATAGATGGTTCATATGAATGGTTGGTGATGCCATTTGGATTGACAAATGCACTTGCTTTCTTTGTAGATTTGATGAACCGCATTTTCCGAGAGTACTTGGATAGGTTTGTACTAGTATTTATAGATGACATTCTAGTACACTCTAAGAATGGGTGAGAGCATGAAATTCATCTTAGAGTAGTACTTGAAACGTTGAGGTAGAATCAGCTAGAGACGAAGTTTGCCATGTGTCATTTTTGAAAGAAAGAGGTAAAGTTTCTTGGTCACATGGTTTCATAGAAAGGATTGTGAGTCGATCCAGATAAGATCAAAGCTGTAAATAATTGGAAGAGACCAGAGACAGTGGCTAAGATCAGGAGTTTTCTTGGACTTGTTAGCTACTAACGGATGATGAACCCGTTGTTTAGGCAATGAGGAAAATGCACCCATCGATGATGAACCTGCCGTCAGGCCTTCCGACGCCTTTCAAGATTCTGAGGAAAGGAGAAAAGGAAAGGCTGTAGCGCATAAGCGCCACAAACCTTTTAGGTGGAAATCTGTAGTCGTGTCTTTGCCTGTTCCTGGTATTATAATTTCAAAGGCTCCTCCCACGCAGGTGGAGAACCTTTTCGAAGGGCTTGCCGATATCCCATTCTCGGATTATGTGTCACTTCAACATGACGCCGGATTAGAGGAGCTTCAAAGTGCTTTAGACTTAAGCGAGTTTCTTCCTACAAGCGTGGCCGACATTTTCGATTGGTCGGAGGGTTGAACATACATTTATACTTCATAGCACTACACGATTTTCGATCATAAGCTGTTTACTTTAGGAGATTATTAACTCTGTTTCTCTTACTTTGCAAAAATGTCCGGACGTGGGTCAATGCTAGGGAGCCTTCGTTCAGCTTACCGATCCTCTTCATACTATGAATCACGTAGGAGAGATGCAAAAAGGGACCATAACCGTGAGTACTCTAGCCAAGAACGATATGAAAGAGATAGGGATATGGACTATAGACATCGATCCCGATCCCGTTCCCCTCGTCGAGCCCCCATACGCCCTTCGAGCTATGGAAAACAATCGGTAGAGCCTCCCCGCTAGAAATCATCTTCTCAAGCCTCTAGGCCTGAATCATACTGTCATAGACATGAGGCTGAAACCCCCATTATTACTGAGCGGGCCATCACCAAGCCTACAGGGGAAGGTGTGATTAAGATTGCCCAATTGAAGGATTTTTCGAATATTTGTTTTGATGGTTACATCTTCCCCCGCACTTAAAGAGAATTCCAGTGGAAGCAGAGAACACAATGCATGATTATATTCATGATATCTACACTCATTATAAGGAGTGGGGGAAAGCCACAAAGAAAGCATCAAGCTGGCTTTTGAGCAGGCGACTGCCATAGAGAAATTAGAAGCCGAGCTTGCTCAGAAGGACCGAATCATCCAAGTGCTTAACGATAAAGCCGAATCCTCTCGAAAGTCAGAAATAGAGGCCACTCAAAAGGCCGATGAGGCATATTTGGCAATGGAGAAGATGCAGCAGACGTATTTTGCCCTGGTGGAGGAGATGAGCCACCGGAACGCTACTGTCACAGTCGAACGAGATGTAGTCCTCAAAGAACTTAACGAGCTCAAAGCCAAATTTTCCTAAATCATCAAACAAAGGGATGATGCAAATAGCACAACCTAGGAGGCATGTGAAAAGGCCGTAGTGCTTCAAGGCAAACGGGACGCGACAACGGCTATGGTCCGGGAGGTGGAGACTGAGGTCGAGGAAAAGGTCCAAATGGCAGAGTCCGGGCTAGAGGCTGACATTGAAGATCTCCTCTTTACCTATAATGCCAATGTCTCAAGACATAGGAACCTAGCCTAGCTCGATAACTATCCGACACATTTATACAACGCCTGGGGCTGATTAGTAGAGGATGAGAAGGCTTCCCATCAGGGTGAATTGGTGGATGAATTCGAGCTTGAGAGCCGAGTGCTGAACGAAGACAAAAGGAGAATTCTCTATGATGCTATAATTTCATATGAGAATGAGAAGCTTGACGTTCATCACTCGAAGGTTGGAGAGGGTTCTGGTGTCGAGCACCGTGATACAAGTCCCAAAACTCTTGTGCCGACTCAACTTGAACCGACTTCTGCGGTTGATTCTCAACCTGTTCCTGCTTACAACCCGAATCAGTCATAGATATCTCAAGTTAGCGAGCAAATTTATGTGGTCGTTCAGCCGCCAACAAGTCAAACAGAGGAAGGTACTCTGAACATTTTGTATGCATTTTTATGATCGGGAGCTTTACTCGAAATACTTAATAACAGTTTCCTTTGATTCTTTCCAATGATTGGAGCCACATCAGTCGTGCCTCCTACCACCACTCAGGAATCGCATCATGTGTTAGAGGCTATCGTAACCGAAGCAGTCGCTATGACAACTACCGTGCCTACTGACGGAACGTAGGGACGCACACTTTCCTTTGATGAACAGATGATGGAGGAACTTCTCGGTCATCACAGTGACCCCTTTGCGGATCTACCATTTGTCATGAGCGGAAGCGCACCGACGACTAGTTCCTCAAGTCCAACTACAGGCATTCCTAACGATGTGAAGAACACTTCACAAGGAGGAGATTATAGCTGAGATTAATATTGAAATGGAAGCAGCATCCCAGACCAGCAGCTTTGGAGGTGGAATGGTTGGACCTGGCCCGACTCTGTTAAGGATGATATCTCCCGGTGGTACGGTTTTTGATACCAGCGTGCTTATCCCAACTCCTATAGTTGATCTGGTCCCTCTGAATCCGCCTTCAGGGAGCATCCCTATACTTGTGAGTTCGAAGGAGGAAGTGGATATAATGCCTTCGACTGGAGTTCGGCTGCTGAAAGGCAAGGACTCGAAGAGAAAAACAGGTGAAAGCTCCAGCGGTTCTACACCGAAGGGGAAACCGAAGAAGAAAAAAGAATAGATGCTTCTCCTCGGCTCATTTTTTGAGTAGATAGGGATTTCTTTTAGCTTTTATAGGCCGTGTATAGATATGGGTTCAACCCCTGCTAGTAGGATTTTTGGAAATAACTTGTACACAAATTCCTTCCACAAGTATTTGAAATGATATTCTATTTTGTCTTCAACTCAGTTATTGTGTATTTGCTTAAGTGTCCCAGCATTTGAATTCTTGTTTAGTAAACTTGTGAAGTTATGAACTTTGGATCGAAATCTGAGTTTATTTGTTACGTCCTGGAATCACGGCCATGAGTCGTGACTGGACACTAAGCTGAACTCCGATGCTGCATTGCTTTAGTCAGTGATCTAACTTATGTTCTGCCCCAAAATTTCGAGGATGAGTTGTAAAGATCGGTTAGCAATTGCATTTCACCTTCATTTCGTCGAGCTTAACATTGTTGAATCGATGCTAAAACAAGTGAGGGTCGAGTCACACTCGCTCACTTATTAATGACCACATCCATACTCCGGGGATTTGCATCTGTACATCGACGGTCGGTCATGTCTGTTTAAGTTTTAAGTATACGTCCACGCTTTGGGGACTTAAGTTAGTTTATGAGTACTCATTCACACCCAAGTTGTGTTGCGGATGATCAATTCGTATCTGATTTGTATTTAAACTCTAATCCACTCTCCGGGATTTAGGGCTAATTACGGTTGATACTCCGGTTTGCACTCTGGAAATCCAGAGTTAATGGATGTTTGTACTCCAGTTCGCACTTTGGGAACTTGAAGTTGGTTGATGTTGACATCCGGTTCGCACTCTAGGAATCCGAAATTAGTGTTTATACTCCAACTCACACTCTGGGACTTGGAGTTGATGTTTATACTCCAGCTCGCACTCTGTTAACTTGGAGTTGGTCGACAGACAGTCAGTCACGTCTATTTAGGCGTTTTAATTTCGTTCGCACTCCAGGAGCAATGGATTCATCAAGATCGTGAACGGTCGATTCACACCCACCCTGAGTTAGCAAGCGAGGTCGTTAGATGGACGGGTCCATCCTCCTCAAACTTGGTCAATATACAGGCGAATTCGTTAGGTGGACGGATCCATCCTCTTAGAAACTGCATTTACAAGTTTATACTCCAACTCACACTCTAGGAGACTGGAGTTAGCTAAAGGATTGTCATGTATCAATCGTTTTATGGCTTCAGTGTGGTGACTTGCCCCTGAGCTCGGGTTTCACTTAGTGAGTGACCGGTCGTATCACAGTCACTCTCTATTTGAATAAATCTCACCGTATGATGGAACTTAGCTCTTCGTGCATTGTGATGGTTGTATGACACATTCAGTAAATCACATCTCTGGCTCGAAGAGATGGCCTGAAATAAGCAAATACGACAAAGTCAGTTGCCTTATTACAAATTCAAATTTCAAAATGCCGAAACAAATTGCAAATGGAAAATAGACTAAATAAATAAAGCCTGTCATATGTAGTAGTCACGAAGACTCTCGCTGTTCCAAGCCCTTGGTAGAGTTAGACCGTCAACGGTCGACAATTTAAATGTGACATCTCCAAGCTTTCATTCAATTACATATGGCCGTTCCCATGTTGGTTTCATGTGCGAAGGAACTATGTAGATTCTTTTGAGGATGAGATTGCCAAGTTTAAAGGTTGGGGATCGGACCTTGGCATTGTATAATCGGGCGACTCAACTTCGGTATGCGATTGCCCTCAAATCAACCTCTTCGCGCTTCTCATCCAACAAATCCAAGGATTTAGCAAGTGATATGGCATTTGTCTTTGGATAATAATAAGTCACACGATGAGAAGGCACTTCCATCTTGAATGGAATGAAGGCTTCTGAACCATAGGAAAGAGAGAGTGGAGTATGTCCGGTGCGGACTTGCTGGTTGTTTGGTAAGCCCATAAAGCCATAGGAAGTTCATCAACCCACATGCCCCCGGCCTTTTCTAGCCGTTTCTTTAGAATAGACTTGATAACTTTAGTAATTGCTTCAACCTGTCCATTCGCTTAAGGGTGTGCAACTGTAGAGAATTTCTTCTGAATGTGGAATCGTTGGCAGAAATCCTTGAACTCAACATTATCTGCCAATTTGGTCTCCCACATACCATCATCACTGATAACGGGACCTAATTCGAGCTGTAAATATACATTCTCCAACGACGTATTTAGAGAAGTATAATTATCAAACATGAGAGCTCTACGTTGTGGACCACGGTTTTGATCCCATTTCTTATTTCGATCTCCATTACCTCTCTGCTGATTCTGTTTGTTTTGAATATTCAATTGCACTTTTTCGGAACTCTCCCCGGATTGTTTCACAGCAACATTGCTTTGAATGCCTTCCATGCTAAGCCTGCATCATCCTGCTTCCTAGACTATTTCGCATCCTCCCTTCTCAAGAATTGGGCTACCTTGGAAAAGAAACAGTCCAATGACGTAGAGGGTTTTCCGACCAACTAGTTGCCGAATTCAGAATTAGGATCAATCCCCTTAGTTAGTGCTATAAGAATGGAGTTATCATTAGGGTTGCTGATCTCAACGCATGCAGCATGAAATCATTCTAAATAAAGTCGAAGTGTCTCCCCAGGAGCTTGAGTGACACTAGACAAAGTGTTAACATCCTTCGGCCTTGTGACATGCATGCAGAATTGTTCAACAAGCTTTGTTGCCAATTGCTCAAAACATGAAATATATCAAGGTGGCAAACGGGTGAACCATATAGTAGCTATGTCCTCCAGAGAGATTGAGAAGCTACGGCATTTAACCGCATCATCAGCTCGTGCAACATTCGTCAACCACTCGTACTTTTGGATTTTTTGGTTAGGATTAGAACTCCCTTCATAAACTAGCAAAGTCGGCATCCTGAATTGCTGAGATGGTTCAGCATAAAGTATCTCATCAGTAAAAGGAGTATGACTCCGGGAGATTACCTAGTCCACATTAGTGAGGTCTTGACTATGTCGGATCATCTGATGGATCATCGTTGGTATATCCGACACTCGGACATTTTGAGCATGCTAGGCCAAGATGTGGTCGGGTTCCACAATGCGAGGTTGGACAGGTCGCAGTCGATGGTCAGTATCACGCCTCCTTCGCTCGAAGTTCTTTGGGATATAAGTCTCAGGAGTACGTTGACGTTGGATCGGGTCTGTCCGGTTTCGGGCATCAACTCCTGGTTCAATAGCAACGGTGGTAGTGCGGTTGTCTGTGACGTGATGAGGAATAGTACCTCCTCGGGAGGAGAGTCCAGTCTGGTAGATGGTTGACGGGCCAATTCTCGGATACCCAATGTTCAGCGTATGCTGATGTCCGGTAGCTTGACTGTAACTCCCATCTAGCCATGGGCTCATAGATCTATGATGGTAATCTGAAGAGGCTGAACTCTCGGTGGAGGAATAAGAAGCATGATCCCTCCTGGATCTCCTACGCCTTTGGTGATTCAGCTGGTTGGTCAATTCTGCGTTGGCACGCAGTTGTTCAAAAAGTTGCTATCGACTCTATGTCAACTCTTGTAGTAGCATTTGAAACTCTTCCCTGGTGACAGGGCCTGACGGATCTGACGGTCCAACAGCATTCTGATTAGTTGGAGGGAGTTGCACGGGATTCTGTTGATCCCGTCCTTCTAGATCTGTAGCTGTAGAAGTGGTCCTTCTACTAACCATGGTGGATGGTGAAGTTCTGTCCTAGATTTGATACAAATCTAAGTAGGATGGAAAAACTCTAAACTTGAGATCTGGATCTTCTTCTTAGGTTTGTGCAATCCGGTATCGATAGTAGATCCAATGAGCAGGAGAAAAACTGTGTTTTCTCAGTGAAAGCACCAAAGTGTTTGTACCAAAATTAGGCACAACACTCTTTGGAAGTATTCGAAGAGATAAAATGAAGAAAGTAAATGTAAAAAGAGGATTATCTAACAAACACTTCAAAAACAGATCAGAAAAACAAACAGAAACACAGTGATTTAAAATGGTTCGACGAATATCTTACGCCCACTATGAAATTGATGACTTTATTGATGTTTACTTGGTGATTACAACTAATTACAACGCACTACAGCAGTAATTTTCGAGTACAACAGTGATCTTGGAGTGCAAAAATGGATTCAGCAGAGTCTGGGCGTAGGAGAGCTAAAAGTCCCTTTTTTATTGGCTCTGGGATGCTATTTATACGGGTAGGCTGCAAATATCTCGCTCAGATCTTGGGAGACATCTTTGGGCACGTGGGTGGGCCCACGTGATCGATCTTATGTGATTTTCACTCGGTCTGTGATTGATACGAATGAATTTCGTATGGATCAAGATTTGACCAAATCGAGTCGAAATTGAGCATGAACATTTTTTAGGTTGTGCGTAAGCTCCTATGAAAATTTCATGGCATTTGGGCTTGTAGATTGTGAGTTATGATCGATACAAGCTTGGACCGCTGTTCTCTTCATATCAATTCTATTCGTATCCATCTATTTGAATCGACTCAGGCACGTGCCTGCGAATTGACGTGGCACTATCTCTTCAGATCGATCCACTTTTTATGTCGATCGAGTCTTCCCTATCCATGCGCCTTGTTCGTATCGATTGGAGCTGTCTTGTTCGTATCGATCGCCATAGCTCTGCTCGTAATGATCATCGTAGCTATGTTTGTATCGATTGTCATCATCTGTTTGTATCGATCGTTGATTCCAATTGATGGATACGAAGTTGGGTGTACGTGATGGATACGAACAATAGACAATTGATGGATACAAATAGATGAAGTTTGATGGATGCGAACAGATGGCTACGAACAGATAGAGGCAAGTCGATGGAGATGAACAGATGAAGCTTGATGGATGTGAATAAGGTCTTACTAGATGGATATGAACAGTGTGGTTAATGATGGATTTGAACAGATCGACTTGAACATGGTTTTTGATGGATGCGAACGGCTTGATCACCTTGGCTTGCATCGATCATATCTTGAGCATATGACCTCGGATTGACTTGAAATTTAAAATATTGGCTTTTATAGTTTTTCTTGCCATGTCACCTCAATTGTTGTCTGATCCGGACTCGGGAAAAATTTATCGGCATCCATAGGGAACCTTTGTATAGCCCATCCTCGGGACAAACTGTCTTTGCCTATGGTCAATTCCTTGATATCACGGCCTTGCCAAAAGGTGGGATAACATCTGACTTCCGTGAGTCAGCTTGATGTAGCTAAAATAGGAGCTATACCAGGCCAAGTGGGGTCATTCCCCTGATCGGGCACATTTCTTTGATACCATTCTATTGCTTTTGTGATTTGATTGGTTGCACCCTTTGATTTGGGAGTGTGTCACAAAGTGAGCGGTAGTAACTGCTATGCGTTACCACCAGTCTGAGAGTGAAAATGGTATATCTACCATAGCATTACCTCGAGTGCCTTCTCGCATGCCTTATCGTGTCTTCTACGAGTTTGTTTTGTACCATACTTATGTGGTGTCCTCTGGGTAAACCACCGGTTTGGTGGAGCATACGGCATTGTATAGACTACAGGAATATATAAAATGTGTTAAAGGGGATACAGGTAATGCCTTAATGTTATATTAAAAGTTTACTTTACTATAGACATATTATAATAGCATATATTACTACATAGTAGATAGTTCCACGGATCCTTAGAGGATGTAAACCCTAAATATCCTTTAAGTTACTTGTATTTTAGTTGATATTTCACTTGAGTTGAATTTACTATATATGAATGTTAATATTGACTCGAGTGTTTTGTGTTTTGCTTGATGCTCAGGTCAAACTTAGTGACACAACATTTGAGACTCACCTTTGGAGTTTGGAGCTTTGCTTGAAGATCTATCGTATATGTAGTCAGCTTTCAGTTGTTTCCAATTATTTCTATTCAGTCTTGTAATTACTTTTGTATTTGAGACTACTCTGCATCTGAAATTTCTGTTGTATTTTGTTTCAGACTCTGGTGTTTTACAGCAGCTTCATGAACTACTATTTATCTATTCCAATGCTTATTGTTGTAATACTCCATGTTTGTAATTCCGTGGATGATTTATTTACTATATATGCTGAGTTTTTCCAAATATAAATTAACAATCTGACATTTTGAGCAATTCAAGTTCGACATGTATGGATGCGAATGGTTCGAAATACCAGGTCGTTACAGAGATAATATGTCAAAATCAGAAAAATAGTATACTTCACAATCATCTCATTAATATAGCATATACTTCTCTGATTTGGCACATTTGGTGTGAAAGGAACACCCGTATTTTCAAAGGACTCGAAATCCTAGCCGAAATTAGGAAATTGCTTATAATTCAAGATTGTAAACATTTAATTCAGCATAAAGTGGATACTACTACGAAAAGCTTAAATTCATCATAAAGTAGCACTAAGTCGAAAGCTTCTTAGTCGAAAGCAAGCGGGTGCATTTTCATTTAAAAGCAAAGCAATGCCTCAACCCCTCCGAAACCCCTAGTTTTGACTCTATACCTTTTCCCTACATCCAATTCACTACGTACAAGTTAACCGATACCATGTGCATTTGTTTCGATAGTGTCGAAGGCGAAGGTAGGGAGGCGGAACTATTGCCGAAAGCATCGAAACAATGAAAAACATGTTGATTACTCCTTTTAAACTATTTCTTTTGTACCTGACCGGTCTTGTTTGTCTAAATCTGATTGGTTGCCATTGTACTTTTTCAAAAGTGCTACTGATTTCTAGAAATAACAAATTTGAACTATCTGCAAAGTGCCCCTTCTCCTTTTATAAATATATAAAACATTTAAGTCTCATACCTTAAATAATTTTATATATCCATTAAAACACCTAGGAAAATTCTATAAAAATTCCAAAAAATCTCTTTTAATACGTTTACCAACATATAAAAATTTCAAACCCAAATCTTTTATTATTTAACCATAAATAATCTATAGCCCAAAATACCATTTTCTTTACTAGAAAATTCTTATAAAATCCAAATAAATTCCAAAAATTCATAAAATAGAAACCCATTTCTAAAATATTATTTTCAGTCTACATAAAAATTTTCAAGGCATTTAGATGTCATTTAATAGGGTATTCATGTCAAAACATATCATAAAATCTGTTAGAGCCAAAAATGGTCACTAGCACCCAAATCCAGATGAAAGCACCAAATAATAGTCACTACTCACAGATATGATATTTGTAGAGAATAATAATGTGAGGAACAGTCCAAATTAAAATGAAAGTAGTAAAGAACAACAGATTTTATAGTGGTTCGGCTAACTCCGGCCTAAGTCCACTCTAGAAGTTTCCTTTTTATTGCTGTAATAATCAATTATAGTTACAAAATGCAGAGTAACCTCAGCCTTAGAAAATATAAGGCGAGAGAGCCAGCAGAAGATCCCTTTCTGAACCCCCACATGTTGTATTTATAGGCAAATCCTAGGTTGCTGGGCTTTTTGCATGGTGTAGGCCGATTACGACCTTCCACCGAGCCACATACCTCCACAATGCCGAGCCACATACCTCCACAATACCGAGCCGCATACCTCCACAATGCCGAGCCACATACCTCCATAATGTCAAGCCACACCGGCCTTAATACAATGTCGAGTCGTATCAACAATGCCGAGCGACCCTGACCTGACCAATGCCGAGCGACCTTCGTCTAATGTTGAGCCATCTCACCAATGTCGAACGACCCTGTCCTTACAAATGTCGAGCCGTCCACCAATGCCGAGCGAGGTTTGATGCCGAACGACATCACATGCCGAGCGAATCACGATGCCGAACGGTGTCCAATGCCAAATGATGTCCAATGCCGAACGATGCCCAGCGCCGAGCGGTAACCCATGCCGAGCCACACCTTTGGCCGAGCGGCTACCAATGCCGAGCCACTCCTTATGCCGAGTGGCATCCAATGCCGAGCCACTCCTTATCCCGAGCGGCAACCAATGCCAAATCACCCTGCTCTCTCCTCAATGCCAAGCCATGCACATCGAACCTATTCCTGACCGACCGTCTATCCGTCCAGCTAGTTCCAGTCAATTGTATTCCAGTTTCGACAAATGAGCAGTCGATTTGGTTAAATCCCCCTGTCCGTAGCCTTGTAAAAAGGCGGGTTAACACTTGACCTCCAAAACATGCCTTGCTGTTGGAAGGTATGTTTTGAATAGCCTCAAATTCAACATCTTAAGTCCATGTTTCATCCATATCCAATAACCAATAACTGAATCCAGGACCTCTCCGGGTCAATATCCAAATCCTTTACCGTTCATAGCCGATATTCATATCCGTAACCTCTTCGGGTTGTTGTCAAGCACAATCCTCCCCTGACGACCATGGTCTAGTGTCCCTGGACGTTGAGTAATTGCCATGGCTTAAGTCCTATGCCAAATCCTGGTCGCTCTGGACCCTTGTCGAGTATAGTCCATACTCGATGACCTGAAATAGTAATCGATAGTATGGGGCCTAAGTCCTAGGCCGAATCCTAGTGTCTCTGGACCCTTGCCGAGCATTGTCCATACTCAATGACCTTTTAGCCAAATTCTAAAGGAAAATTGATCAAAATACAGACCGAAATCCAAATCCAACCAGAAAATCAAAAATCCATATCAAAAATCCAAACCAAAAAACAAGCAAAAGAGCGAGTTCAAACCAAACTCCAAAACCAAACCAGAAAAAGCAAATGTTCAAGTCAAAGGGTAAAAGTAGATTTCACAAACCAAGGCGTCTCTGTAAACCATCATCTTAGGGCATGCCTAAGGGTTATCCCCAACCCCGTACATGTGTAAATGATTTAGCCGATTGCCAAGAGTTTGTTACTTATTTCAAACCATCAAGATTAGTTGATGACCAACCGGCCAACATTCCTGGGCCTCACACCCTCGTCGTTCAAGGTAGACAGTGGTTACTCCTTTTCCACCGCCGCATTACGAGTTCAACATATTGTCGCAATTGACCATTCCTAACATGCTCCTCGATTATGTCCTTCAAATGCCGGCAGCTGTTAGTATCATGCCCGTCCAGGTCATGAAAAAGACAGTGTGTTCCCGACGCCCTTTTGTATTCTGAGGGCTCCCTCCTTGCCGTCCTTCGATATGGAAGGCGACCTCGCGTATCCAAGAATATTCGTTCCAATGTTGCATTTAGTCCTGTGTAAGTGGAGAACTTTGGTTCTCCCTACGCTTCCTTTTCCCTCTATCCTTGTCCTTACCCGAGCTTTCGCCAGGTAGTCCTCCATCCTTTACCAGGTTTACTTCCTTTGACCTCATGTCCAAACGTGCATCCTCTTGTCTGAGAAATCTCTCAGCTTCATGGAAGAATTCCCCAAGATCCAACGGTGGGTCCCGTATCAATGATACTTTGAAATTCGAATTATCTCTGTCCTGATACCGCAGCCATCAGAACCATTGATGGATCCGGCCGATCCACCGAAGCAACTACTACATTAAACCGAGTTAAGAATGTCCTGAGCGATTCATTCGCCCCCTGTTTAACCGACGTCAACGTCATCACGTTCTTTGGCCTTTTTATGTGAAGTCGAAACTGACTTAAGAACCTGTCCACCTGTTCTGTCCATGTTCCAATGGATCCATCCTCCAGCTCCCTGAACAACATGGCAGCTATATCAGCCAAGTACAGGGGAAAACATCAGGCCATAACCTCCTCTATTGCCCCCAGCACTTCCATATGCCTAGTATACCTCATCAAGTGGTCAGTTGGATCCGCCTTCCCGTTCTACACTTCCAGAGTGGGCAGTTTGAAATCGGACGGATTTCTAGACGTCCTGATGTTTCGGGTAAATGGAATTTTGTTGACTTCCTCCGAATCTCTGTTTGTCAGACCTCCACGAATAGTCCGCCTGATAATGTCAGCGAATCCGGCATTTCCAACCAAGGGTTGCCCCCTATCCATGTTTCCAAACCGCCCTCCAAGTCCCCAAGGAAATTCTGGCACATATTCCTCATCACTTACTCCGACATTCCTGTTAGCGTCGGGCCGCATAGCGTCATCCAGTATCCCTCCATGAACTAGTCTAGCATTACCTGGTGGTGTGCCCCTGAGTCTTGGTCCATCTAGATTGTTAGTCGTCTGTTGATTGGGAGATGCCCCCTACTGAATCACTCCATCTGCCTGTTGGTTGAGTCCCTCTGGTCCAGTTCTAAGAACTTGAGCACCTGTAGTTCCTGGTTGTCCAAATTTCCAAAGAAGAGCCTGCATCACCTCCTCTTTCCGTTTCATCATCTTCTCCTGCATAGAATTCATCATAAGCTGCATCTCATCCCGAGTTATGTAGACGGATGCTCGGTCCTCTCTAGCTCCAGAAGAGGCTGCTTGACTTCCTTCCTGATTGCTCCTTTCCGCTGCTTGCTTCCTTGTTGGTGGTCTAGCCATTGCCTTCCAAAATTCGAATTCCTAAGCTTTTCAATCCAAAATTCAAGCTCCAAAATTCCTAAGTGCTAGCTTTCTCGGTGAAAGCACCAAAATGTTAGTGCCAAAAATGGTCACTAACACCCAAATCCAGATGAAAGCACCAAATAATATTCATAACTCACAGATATAATATATGTAGAGGGTAATAATGTGAGGAACAGTCCAAATTAAAATGAAAGGAGTAAAGAACAACAGATTTTATAGTGGTTCAGCTAAATCCGGCCTACGTCCACTCCAGAAGTTTCCTTTTTATTGTCGTAATAATCAATTACAATTACAAAATGGCAGAGTAACCTCAGCCTTAGAAAATAGAAAGCGAGAGAGCCAGCAAAAGATACCTTTTCCGAACCCCCATATGTTGAGTTGCTGGGCTTTCTGCATGGTGTAGGCCCATCAAGACCTTCTATCGAGCCACATACCTCCACAATGTCGAGCCACATACCTCCATAATGCCGAGCCACACCGGCCTTAATACAATGCCGAGACGTATCAACAATGCCAAGCGACCCTGACCTAACCAATGTCGAGCGACCTTCGTCCAATGCCGAGCCATCTCACTAATGTCGAACGACCATGTCCTTACTAATGCCGAGCTGTCCACTAATGCCGAGCAAAGTTTGATGCCGAACGACATCCCATGCCGAGCGACTCACGATGTCGAACAGTGTCCAATGCCGAACGATGTCCAATGCTGAACGATGTCCAATGCTGAACGATGCCTAGCATCGAGCGGCAACCTATGCCGAGCCACACCTTTTTCCGAGCGACGACCAATGCCGAGCGTCGACCAATGCCGAGCCACTCCTTATGCCGAGCGGTGACCATTGCCGAGCCACTCCTTATGCCGAGCGACAGCCAATGCCGAATCACCCTGCTCTCTCCTAAGTGCCAAGCCATGCACATCGAACCTATTCCTGACCTACCGTCTATCCATTCAGCTAGTTCCAGTCAATTGTTTGTTGGTTTCGACAAATGAACAGTCGATTTGGTTAAATCCACCTGTCTGTGGCCTTGTAAAAAGGCGGGTTAACAAAATCAATATAAATACGTATAATTCGTCAAAAAGTATATATAATCATCCCATCATTCAAAAGCATGGCAAAACATTGCAAATCATTTTGAAATTACCCTTCAAACTGAAAACAAAACAATTGAGAGATGTAAACATTATTCACCTTAGCTTTAGTGAATAAGTGTGATTACCCACCTTTCTGACCCCTGAGAATGACACTTAATACATCCACGGTATTCGTGTGCCATTGCCCAAGCATCCAAAGATGAATTTCCGTGGGGTAAAATAAAGAACATAACAGAAAAATTTCACAACAGAATTGTTAAATAGAGCATAACAATAATATAGTACATAAGGCTACTCCCTAACTTGGAGTTATCAAATTTACATAAAAGTACTACAATCATCTTAGGCAGTTATAACAACCTGCCTTTACATATGCTAAAACAAAATACACTTATAAGAACTAAAAAATAGCAAAAACATACGACTAAATAGATAAAGGCCTCCTTATTGAATGTCATCTTCAAACGAGCCCATAAAAGACCTTCTACTCTTGGACTACTCAAATATAATTGAGTACCCAAGAGATCAGTGAGAACAAACAACTCGGGTTTGACAATATTTCTGGTATGAGTAAAACTCTAAATAATAAGTGTAATTAAACAACAACATGTGAGACCATGCCACGAAAAGCGGAACGGGTTTCCTCTCACAAGAACAACATCCAAATGTAAAGAATGGATACAAATAATTAACATCACGAAGAGTGCTATTCTCTTCCCGATGTAATTAAGGAAACAAATTTGACGGTTCAAATCAATAAAGAAAGGAAATTTACTAACAATGACTAGGAGGGTGCACCCCCTTATCGAAAGTTACCTCTAGAATATATACTTAAGAACTCCAATGGCTCTCGGAAACCTCCAAGCCGGACCCTGCCAATTGTTACTGAGTATTCGAGTACTTCGAATCTCAATGTGCAAAACCAAATCCAATCTAGAGTGGATGTTAAAATACCCTAATAGGAGCAACCCCATATAGCTTTGCCCCTACTCGCACTTTGGGTTTAGTCATTTCTGACAAAGGATAACAAAGCTCAAGTGAGTAACACGTCGTCTTAGAATATGGAAATACAAAGAAGGCTGAGGTAATCGATAGTCGACAAACCAACTATTGAAGACAAAAAAATGATCGTATATGGACAGTAATTCTAATATTCCTATCGCCACTCATCAATTTCAAACTTGTACTATTTCTTGTTTAAAAATGAAATCCGACAAGTGAAGGTAGTGTTACCTCTAGGCATTGCTTTGATGACAATTTCAATTTTTGAGATAGTGACAAGTTTCCATACCTTAATGTTTAGTGCCAAGAGTATGACTAAATTCTTTCACATATAAACGATATCGTTTATGGAAATTTCTTTTCCATAACCAAATCAAACTTTTGCCTTTTTAAAACCAAACCCATGCTTGGGCTTCTCATTACTAGTTTTTTAACTTTAGACAACATTGTAAAAATGGTTTATTAACTTTAAAACACCATTATTAAAAAGATTTAATCACTTAAAACATCCTTATTAAATAGGTTAATTATCTTTAATTAACATTAACAAGAATGATTAATTTTCTTTAAACTTCGATAATCAATTCATTAATTAACTTTAAATGCCCATAATTAAAAAGGGTTAATCATATTAAAACATCATTAATCAAATTCATTAATTAATTTTAAATCTTATTAATTAAGTCGATTAATTAATTTTAAAACATCATTTACTGAAAAAATTAACTAATTTAAAATATCATTAATAAGAAAGATTAATTAAATTTAAACTAATTAATTAACTTTAGAAGTATTTAATTAAAAATGATTAATTAATTTTCAAACGCCATTAATTTGAATAGTTAATTAACTTTGATCAATAATATTTAAGTGATTAATTAAACTGGATCATCATTGATAAAATGGTTAATTAATTTTAGACATCATTAATAAAGTAATTAATTAATTTTAAACACATCATTATTAAGATAATTAATTATCCTTAATCCTCATTAATTAAAATAATTAATTAAATTTAAAATCATTATTAAATTGGAAAATTTATTTTAATCCATCTTTATTCAAAAACTTAATTAACTTTGTAAAGTAAAACCCAAAGCTCAAAAGTAAAACAAAAGATGTCGAAGAGATAGTGTTTTCCGAAAGTGCCGATATAGCGATAGTCGCTATATGGACACTTCGAGAACTACTTACATGTCATAATGATTATCATCTCAGCTTTACATAACTAACATAGATATAACATATAAACAAAGTAAATAATATTTATGAACATAAAGAGGCATCACTCATACAAATTTGCTTCGAACTACCAAACTATTTCTGATTAATTACTAACTACTCAAGTGTCGACTTTTAAACAAGAAACCAAGTAACAACCATTATAACAAATAATCATAATCAAGCGACTTAAATAGTTACAATAATGTAAAGGAAATGAAGTCCAAAACTTTAGTTAAAAAAGTGATTTTTACTCACCTAAAAGCTAACCAAACAACCTAGAATTTGGTTATTTTCTCAACAAGTTTTGGCTATGTTGCTCTTGGAATCTGGAGAAGTAATCAGAAATAAAGTTCTTGGAAATTCTTTTCTCTTCAATTTAAAAAAAGAATAACTCAATTTGGACTTTATTTTTGGAAGATATGGTAAGAAGAAGAAGAGGTATTTTCGAACTTGAAAATTTATGTCCGAAAATACTCAACAAAAAATTGAACTTTAGGCCTAATAGCACTTGGAAAATGAAGAAATGATATAATTGAAAATTGTAATCAATTCAATTCTCTTCAATTTGAGAAAAATGAATTTCTTAATTTGGAGTATTTTTTATGGAGCTATGGTCGTGAGAAGAAGAGGTAAAATCTAGGAAGAAAATGAAAATGAGTGCATGGAATTGCTATTTATATTCTCATGCAAAGTGGCTAATTCCACTTATCCCCTCCTAACCATAGTTGCCACATCACAATGGCTGCCCCCTCCCATTGTCCTTGAGCCACCTTCTCTTTTAAAATGCAACATGATTTTTAAACAAGACGTACTTATGTTTCTTTAAGTATCTTTCATTTTAAACATTTACTTAAATTTTATTTTATTATTAACAAATGTCTCATATATATATATATATGTATGTATGTATATATATATATGTATGTATATGCGTGTGTCGATGTGCACGTTTAAGTAAATATATACACAACATACATATCATATTTTTTGTTATAAAGGTATTTATAACTTTGTACTAGAGTTTACAAAGTTTTTGACAAATTTTAGTCGACGAAACTTCGAAAATTCGAAAAACGAATTCCCGTCACATTTTCGATTTTTCTTCGAACTACATATTTTTTTTAAACTAATTTTCAAAAATATTTCATCATTATTATAAATTATTTAAATTTTTTTATTTTGATTATAAAACCTATTACTTGAATATCTAAATTTAATTAAATATTCTCAAATTAAAGTCATGAAATTCGGGTCGTTACACTATCCCCCCTTAAAAGAATTTCGTCTCCGAAATTAATACTTAAGGAGATTACTAAAAAAGGGCATATATATATATATATCATGAAATGCATACAATGTATACATTTTAAATAATTATATCACCAACAGTGCAAACAAACACTATCCTAACATCAACTCAGGGTATGCTTCCCTCATACTATCTACAGTCTTTCAAGTGTAATCTCTAGGATCTGCACTCCATTGTACTTTAACCAAGTCCACAACCTTAGTCCTTAATCATTTCTTATCTCGATTGGCAATTTGAAAAGGCTGTCTTATAATGGTCAAGTTAGGCTGAACTACCACATCCTTCTGCTGAGATGGAGGAATAATCAAAGTAGGATCATGTACATACTAACGTAGATGGGATACGTGAAAGACATCATGTAAGCCTAACCATCAATTCGGTTACTCTACTTTATATGCAAGAGTTCCTATCATCCTGAGTATCTTAAATGGTCCAATAAAACGAGGAGCTAGCTTTCTATAACGACCCGAAATTTTCGATCCCGAAAATTACAGACAGTTATGAAAAAGAAGAAAGAGAGAGAAGAAGAAGAATAGAAACACCAAACATCTCACATTCGCAGCGGATAAAATATAATAATAAATAATAACAGTTGCAAAAGAATACTATATCTGTCGATTACATTCTAATACATCAGAGTTTCACATTATATACAATCATCGAATATTTACAATTATCATGTCTCAGATTAACAATAATATAAATACAGTGGAAATACTCTATTAGATATTGCCATCCAGCTCGCCTCCTGAGCTCCAGAACGTCCTAACCTGGAAATCTATAATACTCGGTCTGACCTGAGCATTACACCAAAGTAACACCCGGGTCAGGCTGGAAACCAGCGTGAGTAAACCCATCTAACATGGAATATCGAAGCAAACAATTTATATAAACTCGGGGTAACTCGATTCAATTCACAAAGCCATAATTAGTTATAGACATCCTTTATTTCACACATCGATTTCCTAGGTACCAAGACTTACATTTAAATAGTCAAATTTCCTTGAAATCACTTCACTCCAGCATATAATTTCACAAAACACTTTATAAAAATATTCGAAGTGGTTTCGGGTATTTCCTAATACCTTACCCCGGCCTCTTCGAGACACGTGTTATACTAACCCAAGTTATACAATGAAATACATGACATTTCAGAGATATCACTCGTTCAAAGCATCCAATACCATTCAATCATCCATAAACAAAGCTTAAATCACATACAAATAAATTCAATTAATTATAATTTAATTTCAATCCTCAATCACTTAGATTCCTTTATTAGCATTAATTAATTAATTAATTCCAAATCATTAATTAATCAACCCATCATTATTCACCTTAATTAATCACCCTGGATTAAATATATTTTTTATTAAATTTAAGTAATTATCTTTAATTAATTTCTCGATATTAATTATTCTTAGCCATAATGAATAGGAAATCTTAATTAATTTATAAATTAAGCAATTACTTCATAAATTAATTATCTATATTAATTACATTAATTCTTGATTATTTATAGTAATTAATTTCTCATAAGTCACTTATTCTTGATTTAATTCATCTTAATTAATCAATCTTTAATTACATCGTTAATTTTATAAATCAATGATTTCCAATTATATTTTAATTTATTCTAGTTTAAATTTAATTACTTTAATTCAACCGAAATATTAATCATTCTCGATCAATCTAAATCTATAGTTATCTACTTTTTTATTTACTTCATTAAATAAATAAATTATTCCTCAATTAACTATTTTAATTAATCTCTTGATTAATTACACAAGAAATTTTATTTTATTAATTACATTAAGTAATTACTTATCAACCATTAATTTATTGTTCTAAGTTAATTTAACTTAATCCTTACTCAATTCAAACCCTTAATTACTAAATTAATTGGCACACTCATTGATTAATTGAATTAATTCATTATCCATTAAAATTATTCTACCTATTTAATGGATCACCAATTATTAAACCCTTAATAACTTGAGAATCAAACAAAACCAAAGTCACAGATCATCAACACACATTCAACCAACTCAATCAATTAACCAATTATTTAAATTTAACCATTTAAATTTAAATAATACTAGACGAGTGAGATTTACTCACCTTTGGTTTTCATTAGCAATCCATTTCCATTACGCCTTACTTCTTCACAGTTACCAAACCATAAATAAACATCATACAATTTTCTCAATATTTAAATTAACCAACAAATTATTTCCCATTCAACAAATTTAAATTTGAACTTTCCTTTAATAAATTGCTTAGTGACATAAAATAATTAAATGTGTTAATTAACAAATTCATCACCATAATGCATTGTCCTCAATTAACAGTAAGTTCAAAACATGCATATTTATTTTATTTTATTTATAAAAACTTTACTGTTGATTTAAATAATAAGTCAATAAATTTACGAGTTGCATAAAAATAATCTATATAAGTTTTAAAAACTGATTTTATACGAACTCTTGTATTTTTCGAAAACTTATATACTTACTGTACCATATATATATGTAATTAATCCCAAAATAAAATTATTTAAACCATATGTTAATTCACTATTTTAATCAGCAACTCTAATCTTACCCCTCTTTTTTCCTCTTCTCTTTTTTTTAAAAAAAAATCAAAGCTTTAAAAATCAATGTTCATTATTATCAATATTTTCTACACATAATTATTCAATTCAGTGGAACAAGAGATATACCTGTAATTAAATCCTCGAAATCGTCTAGTCGAAACCCTAGCCTCGTCCTGCCTACTCGCGCACGCGAGCTACACTACCGATCGCCACAACTGCCGCCATGTCAGAAACCCTAGATTCCACTTGACCGCCTCCACGAGACTCCATGCGAACTGCCACTGTCATCGCAAGGGACGCGACCCTCCCTAATGTCGATCGAGAACGCTTCGGCAAGAGCGACAACGAAACTGCGAGCGTCACTGCCTCAAGCTCGAGTTCGAGCCGAGCTTGCGATCTTGATCCTTTCCCCCATTTCCAGAATAGTCTCGAGCTCCAATTTTTTTTTTGAATTCGATAAGAATGGAAAGGTAATGAAGATGAGATACGCGATTTGAAAAGGGGAAACCATTTTTGTTATTCATCCAGAAGATTTTTTTTCCCTGCGTTATCCAAAGTACTCGGCTATAATAAAAAAAGATAGCTTCTTGCGTACGAGTGCGTGTTTTAATTATTTTTTTATTATATTGTAAAGCGTCCAAAATGCCCCGATAATTGCTACTATAATTTCGAACTCCTCTTAAGGAATGCCGCTAGGCGATTATAAGGTTTTACCCATGTTCCGAACACGATGGAACATGTTTCGGAAGCTAATTTGATCGTATGCGCGAGTTACGGAAGTAAACAATCAATTTTAAATTAAATCGATTAAAATAGTTCTAAGCGTTTTGAGCTGCCAGGGTCAAACGACAACTCTGAATGCTACGAAAATTGAAATCCGATAATAACTAACTATTACGGATCCAATGAAATTGGTTTCGTCGAATTCCGAAACTGTGCATCGGAAGGCTATTTTTGAGTCAATTTAAACGATATATTATTAAAATTGAGCAAATCACCTTCAAGTTAAATTTCAACCATTCTATTATCTTCAGTATCATCATTATAAATTTTATAAGCCTTCAAATTATTTTAAACAGGCTTAGAAATTTCTGATTCAACAACTTGCCCAGTTTAATTATTATATTCAATATTTAAATTATATAATTAAATGATTTAATTATCAAGTAAGTATTGATATCTGAAATTCAAGTAAAAGTTAAATTTTAAATGTTTTAAAATCAATTAACTATTCAAATTTAATTTGTTAAAATTTATGGGTCGTCACATTCCTCCCCCTTAAAAGAATTTCGTCCCCGAAATTTACTAGTTGGGAAGAATGGTTCAAAACCCATTTACCTTTTCCCAAAACTCACAATTCAACATCCTATCAACTACCTTTTATTAAAGACCTACTATCACCTTAACCAACCTCCCAAAACCTTCTATAGTTTCGAACAATACCCTGTTGCTCAATCATTTAGATTTCAATTTAAACCAAATTTTGAATTATCAAAATTTTCTCAAAATTTTTCTAACTCCCTAAATTTCTAAATTTTTTTTCCATCGTCTCCTTTGCGCGGCTAGCTCGGTACAACTACAAAAGGCCTCTACGCGCTCCCAAATTTCCAAAAGAAAACAAAAGCCAAGTTGCTAGATCAAAAACCCAATCCAATTTCATATAGAAATATAAATGCATACCTCTTTGTCGGGCAATTCATATTATCTCCTGAAATCAAATCCAATTTTCTTTTCCCTTATAATCCCTGCATATCTTACTAAACAACAATATTCAATCGTAACCCTTCAAATCATTTTATACATTTCCCCACATAAGTTTCATACCCACTATTCAAATTAGTTTTTCCCACTTTCATACAAATTCAATTTACTTTAAATTTTGAATATTAAATTTTATCTTTCAAGTATAACTGATTCATATTAGTTCATCTACAAATTTACTTTAAATTTTCATTTTGAAATTGTTTTGTCGTTAACAAAAATTTTCCCAAAAATTTTCTAACTCCCAAAATTTTGGAAATTTTTTGGCAGAGTCTCCTTTGCAATTTGACAAGAGATATAAATATGTATACATCGACCCGCACGGTCGAAAAAAGCAAAAACAGTTCATATTTCCTATTTTTATTGCGTAGGCGTACCTTTATTTACATTTTAAGCAAGCAGCTTATTAATTCTAGCAAATAGCGCAACCAAATCTAGCCAAACGGCCTTCAGGTACCTGTACTTACTCAATTTACACATATAAGTACTATATATATGAAGTTTATAACATTTCTCTTACATAAACAACTATAATACTTCAATTCTAAAGAAATGTATTCAAAATAACTTCCTCGAGCAATTTATATGTCTACAAACTAATTCAATTGCTTTCAACCAATTCATAAGCCATTTCATTCAATTTTATTGGTTTACAACTCAATTACTTATGCTCAATTTATTTTTAATCCGAACAAGCTTATATTCACTTCAAATGATTCAAAATCAATTTTATTTAATCTCTATCAATTTATAGAATTTTAATTACTTCTATTTACGTCATATGACGTTTCATTCTACACCAATTCGACAATATTCGCTTAATAGAGTATTTATTTAGTTTATAACTACTTTAAATTAATTTCAACCCATTCCGTAACTACTCCCATTTCATTTCTCATTTATTCACCCACCATTTATTTAGCTCAACACATTCCATTCTTGTATACTTCTAGCCTTCCCAAATTAATTCAATCCAAACTTTTATTTAATGGACTTTCACTCTTATTCGAAGCCAAACTTCCCTAAATTTTAAACTTAAAGTGAATTTACTTTAATTTATTCCAACATCAACTTAAGTTTACTTCTATTTGATTCTCATTTAATCAACTTCCATTAAATTCAGTTAGCCCATCCATTTTAAATTTTAATTTTAAATTCACCTTCTCAATTTACGAAAATAATATCCAAGCGCATACTTAACTCATTTATACTTCAAATTAATATGCCACCGAATTTAAGTTCAGTCTGATAATCCAATTCCAATCACAACTTTGATTTAGTTTTTATTCAATCAGACTTCATCCATTTATTATTTAACTCAATCATCCCAATTTAAAAATTTTAATTTACTTACTTAATTCGTTATCGAATTTATTTTATTAATATAAGGCCATTCTCAATTTATTTCTATTCATTTGGGTTTCATTTTGCAACTCAAACCATTCCTATTATAATTCAATTTCATTTCATTTGACACACTTGAATTTTGTTTGAAATTTTAACATCTCCACTTATTCATTCATTATCAAATCTAGTCGAATTATATTTATAATTCAAATTCATTTCCAAACTCCATTATCAACTTATAATCCATTTTATTTATCCGAGTTAAACTTTGTTAACATACTCAATCAAATAATTATTTAGCCAATTAGCTTACTTCCAATTTTTAAATCAATATTCGATTTTAATTACAAAATTACTTCATTAAAATTCCAGCTTGGATTTCCTTTTATTTTCCCCAAAATTCTAATATCTTTATTTAAAAATTTTAGAAATGCTTTTAAATTCACATCATACTTAATAAAATAGCTCCTTATAAAAATACTTCTTATAACTTGATGTTTCAACCAGTCCATCCTTGTTCTCAAAGAAATTCAGTCATACGTTGATCAGGCGTAGGACTGAAAATCTATAAGTATTTGGTAAACCCGTTTTCAACACCCCGTGAAAATACTTGGAAAATAATTTCATTGAAAATATAGAAATCAGTTTTTGAAAATAGAGGAAATATCTTTGGTGAGAATGCTATGGAAATCATCACCCCCATCCATGGTCACAGTTACATTCAAGGGTTACGTTGCCATCACAGCAAAAGTCCATGTAACTGCAGGCTCTCCGCGGCCTCTCGATTACGCCATGGAAAACAGATCACAGTTACATTCAGGGTTACGTTGCCGTCACAGCAAAAGTCCATGTAACTGCAGGCTCTCCGCGGCCTCTGATTTCGCTGTCGAAATGAAACCTCTCCACTCCTACATAGGTCGCAGTTTGCTGATATAAAATCAAACGCAGACTGTTGGCTCTCAACGACACACACGACTTTCGCTATGTTATACCATAGGTCGCAGTTACATCCTGAGTTACATTGCCATCGCAGCAAAAGTCCATGTAACTGTTGGCTCTCAGCGGCACACACGACTTTCGCTATGGTATACTCATAATCCTCAGGAACTAGTTTTGTCCGGACTCCTCACAGGATCAACTTTAGAACCCCCCCTTGGGTCTCAAGGCAGCACCAGCTGGTGGCACTCCTGAGAAGTTCAGTTCAAGGGAGCGCCTTTTTTCCAAAGCCGTTATCAAATCACTTTATACTATACATATATAGTATCTTCAAATCATACACCTAGTATGATATCATACAAAGCTCCTTTACACAAAATGATTATCCCTGAATCGATAATTCTGAAGCTAGGCTTTTCAAATTAAATATTGATTTTACCCAAAAATCAAAAGCCTTTACAAATGCAAAGGTTCCCAAAACTTTTTTCCAAATTCCTCATAAGATCCTTTATATATATATATTCAAATATATATAATTATTAAAACTTGGATCATTATCAAACTTATATAAAACTCCTTTTATACTTCCAACACCTTCAAAAATCCTTTTCTTCCGGCAATAGATTTAACAAGGAAAGATGTATCTTATATAACAAAGATATATAACTTTGTTTATTCAAAATCAAATATTCAAATTTGATTACTCTTTTCAATATCAATTTCATTCAAATCCGTACGATGTACACTTATCATCCGTATGCTATACCAATCTGATCGCTCACTCGATCACACAATTTCACTCCCGAACTAGTATCGTCCACCCGACTTCCTATTGCGGACTCAGATCTAGTTTCCTGATTAGAAACCGTCATTCTCTTTACATAGCCATAACTGTGATAGAGAATATCCAGAACCAATCAACAATCCATATCCAGGTTCGCCGTCGAAAATCGAGTGAAAAATCCCAACTCGGATCGATAAACTATCTCGAAATTCTATGCTCGAATCTGGATCAAATCACTATACGAATAGAATAATATACGTACATTCCACGTATTTAACTTCCCTGATTATTAGCCAAATGAATTTCCTTTCTATTCACATGTCCTCTAATCCCCATTCACTTATTTATAATTGCCTTAATTCACATTGAATTTTCACTTCAATCCTTATCTCAGTTGGGTATTTAAATCAATAACAGTTTGAACACCGACCAGTTTAGAAAATAGTTTGAAAATAGATAAGTAGTTGAAAAATAATTATTAGTTTGCAAAATAGTTAACCGAATGTAAAATAGTTGAAAATAGTTAAATAGTTTCAGAATTTTTTTTAATAATCGCAAAATAGTTGTAAAATAGTAATTAATTTGTGATATAGTCGAAAACTAGTAATTAGTTTATAAAACAGTTGGAAAATAGTAATTAGTTTCTATAATAGTTACAAAATAGTTAAATACTCCAAAAGTAGTTATAAAATAAGTATAAGATAAATTTTAGGTTTAATAAGAAAGGTTGTATATATTAAATAGCTTGGAAAAATTTATTTATATTAAAACAATTTATGTTGGAACAAATAGTCCAGAGTCAAACTGTTCACATTCCCAACAATTCAACTTAAATTTCCATTTAAATTGACCCAATTCCAATTCAAATAACTCCAAATTCCGTTGGACTTGATTAATCCCCAATTCAAGTTGAATCAATCTTGAATTTAAACTCTCTCGAATTATAGAAATTCGAGTTAAATTCTCAAAGGTTGGTTTAACTCTTTAAACCAAATTAACTTTTAAATCAAAGTTTTTAATCATTTTAATTTCTGAGCCCAATTTCTCAAAATTCCCATTTAAATTATTTTTACTTATGTATTTCAAGGTTCAATACAATTTTATTTTAAAATTTTAATTTATTATTCAATTTAATCTTCCAGTTTGAAGCCAGTTCTTAAACAAGTTTATTTTACAATTCAATTATTCAAATTTATTTTATTTATACAATTCCATTCTAAATTTAGAGATTTTTATTAACAATAGGATGATATCATCCAATTTATTTTAAAACGTCCATCCATTTTAAATTATTAGATCTCAAACCCTTTTGATATCATACAAATTCCCAATTTAAATCAACCATTTAACTTTCCAAGTTAAATTCCAATTTCATCTTGAAATTTCCAATTCTGGTTGCTCTTTCTACACCTATTTAACTTTCCCAAAGTTAAATTCCAATTTACTTAATTCAATCAACCTTTCTCAAATTGAATTCCCGCTTCAAACTTCAAAATTCTTTCCCTCTTATAAGTTCAAACTTATATATTTTTGGGTTTTTACATCACACTTCAGGAGAAAAAAAATCAAAACTCAACCTCTTAGAGTTTATTTCAAATTATCTTTGATATCATGTATATCCATACATATATACATATTTATTTCTTGGCCCTCCTAGCCATATTTTAAAATTTTAAACCACCTTTGGTTTCAAATCAAATTTTCAAACAACCCATTGTTTGCAACAAGTCCCAGTTATCCATATAATACTTATTTATTATTTTTCATTACTTTGAAACAAAATTTTCAAATTCTAGGATCAGGTTTAGAATTTCATTTTCAATCACTTAAATGTTAATTTAGTTGTATTCCCGTTTTCACTTAATTTAATTCCAATTCAAGACTTCAATTTGGTTGTATTATATTACTTCTAAATTTTAATTCCAATAATCTAACAGCCAATCACCTTAATTATTTATTAGAAGGAAATATTGCTTTATATATCAAAATATATTTTATATAAAATCATTTAAAATCTTTATATAAGAAAATAACAAGTACGCACTCATATACATACATATATATATATATACATATATATATATATATATATATATATATATATTCTCAACTCATTCTAGAGTACTGCAGACTCTATTAAATGAGTAATTCCCACCAGAGCCATGGTTCTTGCTTAACCTTTCAGCTCTGATACCAAATGTAACGACCCAAAATTTTCGATCCCGAAAATTCCAGATAGTTATGAAAAAGAAGAAAGAGAGAGAAGAAGAAGAACATAAACACCAAACATCTCACATTCGCGGCGGATAAAATATAATAATAAATAATAACAGTTGCAAAAGAATACTATATCTGTCGATTACATTCTAATACATCAGAGTTTCACATTATATACAGTCACTGAATATTTACAATTATCATGTCTCAGAGTAACAATAATATAAATACAGCGGAAATACTCTATTAGATATTGCCATCCAGCTCGCCTCCTGAGCTCCAGAACGTCCTAACCTGGAAATCTGTAATACTCGGTCTGACCCGAGCATTACACCAAAGTATCACCCTGGTCAAGTTGGAAACCAGCGTGAGTAAACCCATCTAACATGGAATATCGAAGCAAACAATTTATATAAACCCAGGGTGACTCGATTCAATTCACAAAGCCACAATTAGTTATAGACATCCTTTATTTCACACATCGATTTCCTAGGTACCAAGACTTAGATTTACATAGTCAAATTTCCTTGAAATCACTTCACTCCAGCATATAATTTCACAAAACACTTTATAAAAATATTCGAAGTGGTTTCCGGTATTTCCTAATACCCGACCCCGGCCTCTTCGAGACACGTGTTATACTAACCCAAGTTATACAATGAAATACACGACATATCAGAGATATCACTCGTTCAAAGCATCCAATACCATTCAATCATCCATAAGCAAAGCTTAAATCACATACAAATCAATTCAATTAATTCTAATTGAATTTCAATCCTCAATCACTTAGATTCCTTTATTAGCATTAATTAATTAATTGATTCCAAATCAATTAACTAATCAACCCATCATTATTCATCTTAACTAATCACCCTGGATTAAATATATTTTCAATTAAATTTAAGTAATTATCTTTAATTAATTTCTCGATATTAATTATTCTTAACCATAATGAATAGGAAATCTTAATTACTTTATAAATTAAGCAATTACTTCATAAATTAATTATCTACATTAATTACATTAATTCTTGATTATTTATAGTAATTAATTTCTCATAAGTCACTTATTCTTGATTTAATTCATCTTAATTAATCAATCTTTAATTACATCGTTAATTTTATAAATCAATGATTTCCAATTATATTTTAATTTATTCTAATCTAAATTTAATTACTTTAATTGAACCGAAATATTAATCATTCTCAATCAATCTAAATCTATAATTATCTACCTTTTTATTTACTTCATTAAATAAATAAATAAATTATTCCTCAATTAACTATTTTAATTAATCTCTTGATTAATTATACAAGAAATTTTATTTTATTAATTACATTAAGTAATTACCTATCAACCATTAATTTATTGTTCTAAGTTAATTTAACTTAATCCTTGCTCAATTCAAACCCTTAATTACTAAATTAATTAGCACAATCGTTAATTAATTGAATTAATTCATTATCCATTCAAATTATTCTACCTATTTAATGGATCACCAATCATTAAACCCTTATTAACTTGAGAATCAAACAAAACCAAAGTCACATATCATCAACACACATTCAACCAACTCAATCAATTAACCAATTATTTAAATTTAACCATTTAAATTTAAATAATACCAAACGAGTGAGATTAACTCACCTTTGGTTTTCATTAGCAATCCGTTTCCATTACGCCTTGCTTCTTCACAGTTCTCAAAACTTAAATAAACATCATACAATTTTCTCAATATTTAATTGACCAACAATTTATTTCCCATTCAACAAATTTAAATTTGAACTTTCCTTTAATAAATTGCTTAGTGACAGAAAATAATTAAATGTGTTAATTAACAAATTCATCACCATAATGCATTGTCCTCAATTAACAGTAAGTTCAAAACATGCATATTTATTTTATTTTATTTATAAAAACTTTACTGTTGATTTGAATAATAAGTCAATAAATTTACGAGTTGCATAAAAATAATCTATATAAGTTTTAAAAACTGATTTTATATGAACTCTTGTATTTTTCGAAAACTTATATACTTACTATCCCATATATATATGTAATTAATCCCAAAATAAAATTATTTAAACCTTACGTTAATTCACTATTTTAAATCAGCAACTCTAATCTTACCCCTCTTTTTTCCTCTTCTCTATTTTTTTTTAAAAAAAAATCAAAGCTTTAAAAATCAATGTTCATTATTATCAATATTTTCTACACATAATCATTCAATTCAGTGGAACAAGAGATATACCTGTAATTAAATCCTCGAAATCGTCTAGCCGAAACCCTAGCCTCGTCCGGCCTACTCGCGCACGCGAGCTACACTACCGATCGCCACAACTGAGGCCATGTCAGAAACCCTAGATTCCACTTGACCGCCTCCACGAGACTCTATGCGAACTGCCACTGTCATCGCAAGGGACGCGACCCTCCCTAATGTCGATCGAGAACGCTTCGGCAAGAGCGACAACGAAACTGCGAGCGTCACTGCCTTGAGCTCAAGTTCGAGCCGAGCTTGCGATCTTGATCCTTTCCCCCCATTTCCCAAATAGTCTCGAGCTCCAAATTATTATTTTTTGAATTCGAGAAGAATGGAAAGGTAATGAAGATGAGATACGCGATTTGAAAAGGGGAAACCATTTTTGTTATTCATCTAGAAGATTTTTTTTCCCTGCGTTATCCAAAGTACTCAGCTATAATAAAAAAAAGATAGCTTCTTGCGTACGAGTGCTTGTTTTAATTATTTTTTTATTATATTATAAAGCGTCCAAAATGCCCCGATAATTGCTACTATAATTTCGAACTTCTCTTAAGGAATGTCGCTAGGCGATTATAAGGTTTTACCCGCGTTCCGAACACGATGGAACGTGTTTCGGAAGCTAATTTGGTCGTATGCGCGAGTTACGGAAGTAAACGATAAATTTTAAATTAAATTGATTAAAATAGTTCTAAGCGTTTTGAGCTGCCAGGGTCAAACGACAACTCCGAATGCTACGAAAATTGAAATCGATTATAACTAACTATTACGGATCCAATGAAATTGGTTTTGTCGAATTCCGAAACTGTGCCTCGGAAGGCTATTTTTAAATGTCAATTTAAACAATATATTATTAAAATTGAGCAAATCACCTTCAAGTTAAATTTCAACCATTCTACTATCTTCAGTATCATCATTATAAATTTTATAAGCCTTCAAATTATTTTAAACAGGCTTAGAAATTTCTGATTCAATAACTTGCCCAATTTAATTATTATATTCAATATTTAAATTATATAATTAAATGATTTAATTATCAAGTAAGTATTGATATCTGGAATTCAAGTAAAAGTTAAATTTGAAATGTTTTAAAATCAATTAACTATTCAAATTTAATTTGTTAAAATTTACGGGTCGTCACACTTTCCTCCTTTCCCGAACTAGATATGTAGTCCCCAACTACGAACTCCAAATCTCGATGTCCCACATCTGCCTATTTCTTTTGTTGACTTTAAGCTATCTTTAAGTGCTACCTAATCCAATCTACATTGTACATGACAACATAGATTATATCTAGTCCAAGTACTAACCAGTATTCTGGTACCACCTAACAAGATGGAGACCTACAAGGCTTCCATATAATGCCTCCAAAGGTGCCAATCCAATACTTACTTGAAAACTGCTGTTATAAGCAAACTCAACCAATGGAAAGTGGTCCTTCCATGAACCTCCAAAGTCTACCACAAAAGCTCGAAGTAAATCTTCCAAGGCACGATTCACCCTTTCAGTCTGCCTATACGTCTGAAGGTGATAAGTTGTGCTCAAACTTAACTCTATCCCAAGTGCATCATGTAGACCTTTCCAGAATCGACTTATCAAGATCGGATGTCGATCACTCACGATACTACATGGAATGCCATAAAGCCTAACAATCCCTTTAACGTGTAACTGAGCCAAACTAGCAGCCATCCTTGTTGCCTTAACTGGTAGGAAGTGAGTGCTCTTGGTTAACCTTTCAGCGATAACCCAAATTCCTTCATTACCTTTCCTAGATATCTAGGTAATCCATTGATGAAATCCATAGAAATCTGCTTGCATATCCACTTCGGTATCTCAAGTGCTGAAGTAATCAAGTTATCTTCTGGTGGGTTACCTTTACCTGCTGGCAATTAGCATATCTACTTACAAATATAGCAATGTCTCTTTTCATCCTTTCCCACCATAAAGTATGCTTCATGTCCTGATACATCTTAGTGACCCTTGGATGTATTGTTAGTTTAAAATGATAAGACTCTATCAGAACTTCCTGTCTAATTCTATCCACATTCAGGACACACAGCCAATCATTCATCCTTAGAACATCGCGGACATCTACTATGAACCCTAGCCACTTCTTTGGCGAAATATTTTCACTAACAGCTCTAGCCATGTGAGAAAGACGAATGTCCCTCTATTGATTATTTTCAATGCATTGGATAAGAGTCGGACGAACTTCCATATTAGCCAAAATTGCATAATTCTTGCTCAGCGCATCAGCTACAACATTAGCTTTTCCTGGTGTATACAAAATCTCAAGAACATAAGCCGCTAGAAACTCTAACCAACATTGTTGCCTTAAGTTCAAGTCCTTCTGAGGAAAGAGATACTTTGAAGATTTGTAATCCATATATAACTCGAACTTTTCACCCAAAAGATAATGCCTCCACAACTTTAATGCGAAGACAACTACCAAGAGCTCCAAATCATGCGTAGCATAATTCTTCTCATACGGTTTCAGCTATCGACTTGCATATGCAATAACTTTTCCATGCTGCATCAAAATTGCTCCCAATCCGGTTCCGCAAGCATTTGTGATACAGTTAACCCTTCGTTCTCATTTGGAATAGTCAAAATAGGAGCACCATTCAATTTCTCCTTCAGTTCATTGAATGCTTGATCGCACCTAGGTGTCCATGCAAATTTAGCATCTTTCTTCATCAACTTCGTCAGATAAGAAGCGATCTATGAGAAATCTTTGATGAATCTTCTATAAAAACCGGCCAATTCTAAGAAACTTCTGACCTCTATCGCATTTTCGGGATTCTTCCAATCTTGTACCGCAATTACTTTAGCTGGGTCCACTGATATGTCTTCTCCTAAAATTACGTGCCCCAAAAACCTAACTTTGGATTTCTAGAAATAGCACTTAAAAAACTTTGCTTTCAATACATGACTTCTTAAAGTCTTTAGAGCGACTCGGAGATGATACTTATGCTCTTCCTCCATCTTAGAATAAACAAGAATATCATCAATAAAGACGAGGACAAATTTATTAAAAAATGCCGAAATACCCAATTCATTAAGTCCACGAATAAGTGGGTGCATTAGTCAGTCCGAGCGGCATGACTAACCACTCGTAAAAACTATCAGGAGTATAAAAAGAAGTTAAGGGTACACTCTCCTCAGCTACCCATAATTGGTGAAAAAGCAAGATCCAGTTGAGAAAATACTCGAGCTCCGTGGAGTTGATCGAACATGTCATCGATCTTAGGTAAAGGATATTTATTTTTGATAGTCCTCTTATTCAATTCTCGGTAGTCTACACATAACCTAAGAAAACCATCCGCCTTTGTAATGAAAACTATCGGCGATTCCCAACTTGATATGCTACGTCGGATCAAACCTTTCTGCAATAAGTCAAACATCTGCTTCTCTAATTCCCTTCTTTCTTTCAGGGCCAACCTTCGTGGAGGTTGTACGACCGGTGTCGTTCCTAGAATCAAGTCAATATGGAACTCCACTTCACGATGAGGAGGTAAACCTTGTACTTCATCGAAAATATCCTTAAAGTCCCAAACAATCGGCATATCTTTTATCTACTCTTTATCCACTTCAAGTGAATAGAGAAAACTACTCATTAACTCATTTGGCCTCCCATAATTTATATCTACACCAATGTCTCTAGCATCACTTACTCACATAATCCTTCGATCATAATCTATGATCGCTTTAAATTCAGACAATTAATCCATTCCCAGCAACAACCCATAACCCATTAACCCAAGAACAAACAAGTCAGAAGGAAAGAAATGGGTTCGACATGAAATAAGAACACTTAGACACATAGTGTCAAGATTTGTCGGACCTCGATAGGGTTTGTTACACAAAGAGGGTTATTTAGAATAACATACATAAGGTTTATCCAGTTGATTAGGTCATATGAAATAAAACTAGGGGAAGCACATGTATAAAACAACACTCTTATAGAAATACCAGAAATGGATAAGGTACCTTGAAACACCTACTTTCCCTTGTAATATATGGAAGTAAATGGTTTTTCCTTAATAGCAAAAGCTTGTGCTTGAACCCTCTTATTTTAGAAATGACACTCATTCTTCATGAGTCCCAGTTAACTACAGTTGTAACAAGAGACACTTGGGCATTGATTTGCAAAGTGGCCCATCTTGTTGCACTTGAGACAAAGAACGTTGCCCAAGTCTGGCTACTTCTGCTGATTTGGGTTTCCACCTCCAGGTTTCTTTCCTGACCACTTCTTCTTTCCTTTGCATTTTAAATTCGGCTTGCTTGTAACAGGGATAACTGATAATGTTTGGGCACTAACTACTAGCACTACGCCTTTTTGAATTCCTTACTTAATATCCAAAGCATCAAACCTCAAGACCATGCTGATCAAATTGGTAAAGGTACCATTAACATGATTGGTCATTTCACGATGGATTTCCGGTCTCAGTCCTTCCACAAACATCTCATTCTTTTTAAATGGTGTGTCTATTAATCTTGGTCCAAAGGGAGACAATGCATTAAATCGATGTTCATACCACGCCACTATCATATCTCTTTATTTCAAATCCATAAAACTCCTAAACAATCGAGTCCTCCCCGCCTCTGGAATAAACCGAGCTTCGAAGACTTCCTCAAATTGAGTCCAAGTAAAATCTTCCTTTGGGGTATTAGCTGTCACCGAATCCCACAAATCCTTTGCTGACTTCTGAAGCTATCGTGATGCCACTGATCGCTTCCTTGCATCCTCCGACCGAAGATTCCCTAATATCCTTTCACAAGAGCGGATCGATGTTTGAACTCCCAGAATATCTTCAGTTCCAAAGAATTGTTTACCACCCAAAACAGTATAATTTTTGCATGAAGTACCAAAGTTCCGAGGTGGTTGAACTTGTACTACTACTTCTTCTATCTACAACTGGCCTATTTCTAGCAGCTTTGCCATTTGTAGCCGTGCTGGTTCCAGATCCTCTCCTCTTCTTTCTCTACTACTCATTTTCAATTACCCGAACAATGGCATGTACTACTAGAATACAATGATAGGACCAAAATGGTTTAAGGGAAACAACACCAAAGGATCTAAAAAAAATCTTAAGGATGGGTGATAAAAAACACTTTATCAAGATTAAATCAGTCCAGGCCTCTTCTCACTCTATCTTTATTGAGTTGTACCTGAATCAAGCTAAGGTGTTCGCTCAACCGAAGCTTTGATACTAACTGTGATGACCGACCTTTCTGACCCCTGGAAACGACACTTAATACATCAATGATATTTGTTTGTCGTTGCCCAAGCATCCGAAAGATGAATTTTCGTGGGGTAAATAAAGAGCAGAACAGAAAATCTCACAACGGAATTGTTAAATAGAACATAACAGTAATACAGTACATAAGGCTACTCCCTAACGTGTAGTTATTAGAGTTATACAAAAGTACTACAATTAGCTTAGGCAGTTATAACAACCTCCCGTTACATATAATGAAACAAAATACACTTACAAGAACTAAACAAACCACGAAAACAATGACTAAATAGATAAAGGCCTCCTCCTTGAACGTCATCTTCAAAAGAGCCCATAAAAGACTGGCTACTCTCGGACTACTCAAATACAATTGAGTACCCGAGAGTTTAGTGAGAACAAAAAACTTGGGTTAGGCTAATAAGGGTAATTAAACAACAATATATGAGACCGCGCCGCCAAACGCGGAACGTGTTTCCTCTTAAAAAGTCAGCATCCAAATGTAAAGAATGGATACAAATAATTAACACCATAAAGAGTGCTATACTCTTCCCGATGTAATTAAGTAAACAAATTTGAAGGTTCGAATCAATAAGGAAAGGAAATTTACCAACAATGACAAGGAGGGTGCACCGCCCTTACCGAAAGGCTCTAGTATATATACTTGAGTACTTCGATGGCTCCCAAAAACCGCCAAGCTAGACCCCACCAACTGTTACCGAGTATTCAAGTACTTCACATCTTAATGTGCACAAGCGAATCCAATCTACAGTGGATGTGAAAATACCCTAACGGGAGTAACTCCACATAGATTGACCCCCACTCACTCCTTGGGTTTAGTCATTTTCGACAAAGGATAACAAAGCTCAAGTGTGCAACACATCGTCTTAGAATGGTGAAATACAGAGAAGGATGAGGTAATCAATAGTTGATAAACCGACTATCGAAGATAAAAAAATGAACGTATATGGACAGTAAATCTCATATTCCAACCATCACTTGTCGATTTCAAACTTGTACTATTTCTTGGTTAACAATGAAGTTGGGAAAGTGAAGGTAGTGTTACCTCTAGGCATTGCCTTGACGATAACTTTAACTTTCGAGATAGTGACAAGTTTCCATACCTCAATGTTTAGTGCCAAGAGTATGACTAAATTCTTTCCATATAAGTGATATCGTTTATGGAAATTTCTTTCCATAACTGAATCCAACTTTTACATTTTTAAAACCAAGCTCATGCTTGGGCTTCGCATTACAAGTTTTTAACTTTAAACAACTTTATAAAAATGTTCATTAACTTTAAAACACCATTATCAAAAAGATTTAATCACTTAAAACATCCTTATTAAATAGGTTAATTATCTTTAATTAACATTAATAATAATGATTAATTATCTTTAAAATTCATTGATTAATTTGACTAATTAACTTTAAATACCCATAATTAAAAAGGATTAATCATTTTAAAACGTTATTAATAAAATTAATTAAGTTAGTTTTAAATTTTATTAATTAAATTGATTGATTAATTTTAAAACATCATTTTCTAAAAAGGATTAACTAATTTAAAATATCATTAATGGAAAAGATTAATTAAATTTAAGCTATTAATTTAAAATGATTAATTAATTTTCAAACACCATTAATTTGAATAATTAATTATGTTTAATCAGTAATTATTTAAGAGATTAATTAAACATAATCATAATTAGACAAAATGGTTAATTAATTTTAATCATCATTAACAAAGCAATTAATTAATTTTAAACACATCATTATTAAGATAATTAATTATCCTTAATCCTCATTAATTAAAATAATTAATTAAATTTAAAATCATCATTAAATTATTAAATTAATTTTAAATCCATCCTTATTCAAAAAATTTATTAACTTTGTAAAGTAAAACCCAAGCTCGAAAGTAAAACAAAAGATGTCGAAGAGATAGTGTTTTTCTGTAACGACCCGTATTTTTACGAATCGAAAGATCGTAAAACTGTTGTTGTCTTTAAGTCGTTAGTGCTTAAGTCGTATGGTAGTTAACTCGTGTAGAGGCTTAGGTTGAAGGGTAGCCTAGGACGTTCAGAGTTGAGTCGTGACCGACTTAGCGTCTTAGGTCGTGTGATGTTGAGTCGGTAGGAGCTTAGGTCATGTGGCCGAGTTATAATAGTTAACGAGTTAACTAGTGGCCGAGTTAGGATGTGGGACGACTCATAGACTTGGACGAGTTAACATGTTAAGTATTAGGTCGTAGGCGACCTATAGATATGAGCGACTTAAGGGCTGGGATGAGTTATTGACCTAGAGATTTGGACGACTTAAGGTGTGGCCGAGTTAGTGTGTTAGACCGAGGTAACGACCTAAGAAGGCTACGACTTACGGGTTAGCGAGTTAGGAGATAGGTTGTGAACGACCTATAGGGGTAACGACCTAAGTTAGGTCGTTGAGCAACCTAAGGGAAGTGTTAGGTTGCTAGGTAAGTTAGGTCGTTTAGTAGTTAGGGTGAGCGACCTATAAGTTAGCGGCTTAAATTAGTTAGCAACCTAATGTAGTTAGCGATCTAAAAGTGTTTACGACCTAAGGTAGATAGGTCGGTAGAGCGACCTAAGGTAGATAGGTCGGTTGAGCGACCTAAGATAGTTAGCGACCTAGGGTTAACGACCTAACAGTTACGAGTTATGATTTCTGACCGACCTAAGTATGGACCGACCTAAGGAAGTTAGGTCGTAGACGAGTTATGGCCTAGTAGTTAAGTCGTCATGTTTTAGGTCGTAGCATAGTTAGGTCGGTAGGTTAGTTAGGTCGTTAGACGACCTAAGGAAGGCCGCTATGAGTTGTTAGGTCGTAACTCGTGTTGCTCGATAGGTCGTGACTAGGTTAGGTCGTATAGAGGCTTATGTGTTAGGTCGTAAGCTTTTAAGTCGGCAGCTAGGTAGGTCGTGTAAGTGCATGTGTGTGCTAAGTCGGCCTTGTTTGTAAGGTCGCATAGGAGTTAGGTCGTGAGATCTTGTGTGTTTGGATAAGTCGTAGGTCGTTGGTTCGAGTTAAGGAAGGCGACTGTGTTTTAGGTTGCATGTACTATTGAGACTTAGGTCGTAAATGACCTAAGTTAGGTCGTAAACGACCTAAGTTAGGTCGGGGATCTTTAGGTCGACAACGACCTAAAACTGGACGACGACCTAAGGGTGAAATCAGCCTATAAATAGAGGAGTTTGGCTCACTTTTTGGCACCGGTTTTTGAAGCGACGAAGTGCTGCCATTTTGAGAGCTCGACTACAACATTTCTTCACTTCTTTTCTCCACTTTGATCGAGTGCTAACATCCATCCAAGATCGAAGATTGAAGAGCCAAAGTTGAAGATCTTCATCCGACGAAGCTAGATTTCACCATTTCAAGCGAGATTTCGACGAATCGAGCTTGAATCCTTGCTTTCCAGATCTTTAGTTGATAGTTGTTGAAGTGTTTGGGTGATTCAGTGAGTGGTAGTTATCTCTCACGCGGACCCAAAGGAGTATATTGGATTGGTGGCTTGTTTGAGTGTTAAAGTTAGAGATTTCATGCATTTTTCTTAGTTCCAAGACTAGTTTCATTACTTTTGAAGATGTTTACCTATGCAAGTTCAATTAACAAGTTATAGGGACAAAACCCATGTTTTATATTTGATAGATCTATGCTAAAATCCATGATTTCATATATGTTAGACTTATGCTCATTTATTTACGAAATTGCCATTATAGTTGATATTGCTTGATTAGATCTTGTTTGAATGCTTGATTGTTTGGATGTATGATTGATTTGATTGCCTCGAGTTAGCTTGTAGTTGATTGGGGATAAGATGGTTGAAGATGATTCAAAAGCTAAGTGGAAAGGCTCTTGAATGGTGAAAGCTGCTGTGGCATATGAAGCGGATGATGAAGCTCATATGGATGGGTTCGAGGACTTTGCTATATTTAGAGGAAGCAAAGTATGATGACGAAATGGACTTTTCCATGATATGTTGAGGCGAAGTATGATGATGAGATGGACTTTGCTAAGATGCGTTGGAGCAAAGCATGATGTGGAAGCCTTGGTTTAATCCAGACGGGATCATCCCAAGCATGTTGATTACTCGATGATGCGGTTCGAGTTGGTGGATAATGGTGGGCTCGAGAGGTGCTTGAGCTATAATGGGAATAGTCGTCGAGGAGGATGACTAGAAGGCTGAGATCTTATCGTTATTGAAGGTTCTAGCAAGCTCAAAGCAAGAGTACGTTGGGTAGATCTGTTATACCCAGGCGCGGGTCATGATGACGTGCTAGTACTCTGGGTAGATCCGTTATACCTAGGCACGGGTCACGGTGACGTGCGGAGTTATGTCTAGAACCGGGGTTGCCATTAGCCCTTGACGGATGGTTGAAAGATGAGTTGGTCATTCAATTAACGATAAAATCAAGGCAATGATAACAGTGATAGCCAGAGTCGTGGATGTTTGGTTGTATCATCATTCGGTCTCAAGAGCGGTGTTTTCTGGGTGCTTATCTGATCTTGGTTTAGGCCTTGGGGGTTTGTATTTGGAAAACATCGACCTTGACTCGAGTGATTATTGCTTTACTTTAATTATCTGCTTTGCTATGCTTGCTTCTCCTTAGTGTGTGTCTGGGGGCTATCACTGTAGAAAGAGGTGGAGTGGGATGATTTGGGTTCCTATTCCTTTTATCCTTTATGTTCCTTTGGTATGTTTGATAGTTGATTTACTGCTCACTAAGACTGTTGTCTGACTCAAGGTTTTATGTCTCCTCTTATTACCTTGGGCTGTTCATCCATGTTTGGGATGGGCAGACTAGGTGACAGGTGGCAGGTGCTGATCTTAGTGGCTCACGCTGATGATGACGAAGACGAGCAGGAGGCTTTACATATTATTTTCATATTCTATGTACTGGATATTCCGCTGATTGTTGATTACTCTGAGTGCTATGTAGTGAGGCTTCTTGTATTCATGATTCAGACCATGTATAAAACTATTATGAAGTCTATATGATGATTTTCTGTTATGGAGCTTCACTATATATTTCTCTATTGTATTTTGTCCATGCGCTGTGAGTTATACGATAGATTCTGCGATGTTTATTTTACCCTTGACGGTCACTCATGGCTGCCTGGCACACTTTCAGCGCACCATTCCCTTGTTTCCGTGCGGGGGTCATGGGCGGTCGTCACATTTGGTATAAGAGCTTTGGTTAATTGATTTTAGCCAACGCTCGCTGACGTAACTACGTAAGAGAGACGTAATTGTATTTTGATGGATGATTACTATATATAATATAGTAGTTTAGATGGATTTGAACTCCTTATGTAGTTGTTCCTCAAGGTGTTCTAATCAGTCCTTTTTGTAGATACTAAGGATGAGTCGAAGAGGGAGACCAGTTGCAAGGGAAGGCCGTGCCGCTGAAGGAGTTGCTGATTATGGAGCTATGTTTGAAGCCATGATGACTTCTATCATGAGAAGGATACCAGCTCCAGGGCCATCTGTAGATGTTGGAGTTCAAGTTCAAGCTCCAAGACCGGTGGATTTTGCTAAGCTTTGTAAGGATTGTACTGCTCTTGGAGGGAAGGCTTTCTTAGGGACAGAGTCAACCATTGAAGTCCAAAGATGGATAGATGCTTGTAGAAGGATCTTTGGTGACTTGGGAATTGAGGATGCAACTAAAAGGAAGCTTGCATCAAGACAGCTTCAAGGGAGAGCTTCTGATTGGTGGAACTCTATCACCATTGATACTCCGGAGGAAGAAATTACTTGGGTGCAGTTCCAAGCTAGATTTGAAGCTAAGTTCATTTCTACGGCTCAGAAGTCTGTCTTGTTTAGGAAGTTTGTTGAGCTCAAGCAAGGTGGGAGATCGGTTCTTGAGTATGTTTCTGAGTTTGAGGCTTTGTCCAAGTATGCTCGGTCGTATATTGAATCTCCCTACCAGAAGAACGAGAAATTCACGACAGGCTTGGACAGTTATCTTGGAAGACAGTTGGTGGATCATCTGGACGATCCATTTGAGAAGCTGGTGGAGAAAGCTCTCAGGCATGAGAGTTTGTTTCCTAAGGAAGTATCTGTTGTTGCTGTGACCAAGGAGGAGTCTAAACCACAGCAGGGTGGAAACAAGAAGAGGAAGCATCAACAGCAGAAGGGTAAGGATGGTCAGAAGAAGCTGAAGGGGGAAAAGACCTGCTATAATTCTCGGCAGAAGGGCCATCTCTCCAAGGATTGCAAGAATCCGAAGGTGTTGTTGAAGTGCTACAACTGTGATAAGCTGGGGCACATTAAGAAGAACTGTCCGGAACCGATAAAGGACAGGAAGGTTGTGCAAGCTTATGCTTTGGGGGCTGTCCCGTCATCTTCGAAAGCTCCTACCGCTAAAGAGAAGGGGAAGAGTGTGGTGGTTCAAGGTACTCTTTCCATTTGTGGTGTTCCAGTTAGAGTGTTATTTGATACTGGAGCGTCTCATTCTTTTGTTTGTAATGAGTTGGTAGACCGGTTGGGTTTGGAACCGGATATTGTTGATAGACCATTGGTAGTGACTAATCCAGTTGGGGGTTCGTCTTGTTTGTGTATGCTATGCCGTGGTCTAGTTATATCGAGTCATGATTGCTCTTTTGTTTGTGATTGCTTTTTTCTGAACTTTGCGGGGTTCGGAATTATTTTGGGTATGGACTGGCTTAGGAAGTATGCGGCAAAGGTTGATTGTGAGAGATTAGAGGTGACAGTCGAGAATGTGGAGGGGCGAAAGGTTGTGATACGATGTAAGCATGAAGAAGGCGTCTTCATGAGCTTCATGTATTCGCTGGTTGTTCCACGGGATGGACTGTCATCGATGCCAATCGTGAATGGATTCGAGGATGTCTTTGACGAGGTCAAAGGGTTACTGCCGCATAGGGAGATCGAGTTTCGTATCGATCTAGTTGAGGGAGCCAGACCTGTTGTGATGCCTCTTAGGCGGATGGCGCCTAGAGAACAGCAAGAGTTGAGGGTGCAGGTTGATGACCTTTTATGGAAAGGATTCATTCGGCGTAGTGTGTCCGAATGGGGTGCACCAGTTGTGTTCGCAACCAAAGCGGATGGATCGTTGAGGTTGTGTGTTGATTATCGTGAGCTGAATAAGGTGACTAAGAAGAACAAGTATCCATTGCCGAGAATAGATGACTTGTTTGATCAGCTTCACGAGGCTAAGGTGTTTTCTCAGATGGATTTGGCAACGGGATTTCACCAGTTAAGAGTGGCGAAGGATAGTGTGCCGAAGACTGCTTTCAGGACACCATCCGGTTTTTATGAGTGGCTGGTAATGCCATTTGGATTGACGAATGCACCAGCGTATTTTGTGGATCTTATGAATAGAGTGTTTAGAGATCAGTTGAACAAGTTCGTACTTGTGTTCGTGGATGATATTCTGATTTATTGCAGAACTGAGGAAGAGCACAAGACGCACTTGAGGATTGTTTTGGAAATCTTGCGGAAACATCAGCTGAAGGCTAAGTTTTCGAAGTGTCACTTCTGGAAGGGTGAAGTGAGGTTCTTAGGCCATGTCATTTCTGGAAATGGGATAGCGGTTGATCCCGCTAAGGTGGCAGCGATCCAGGATTGGATTAGACCTAAGAATGCATCTGATGTGAGAAGTTTTCTTGGATTAGCAGGATATTATCGTCGGTTTATCAAAGACTTTTCCAAGATAGCTGCACCGTTAACAGGATCGACGAAGAAGAACCAAGTGTTCAGTTGGGATGCTAAGTGTGAGCAAGCTTTTAGAATCCTAAAAGAGCGATTGACGAGTGCTCCTGTTTTGACTATTCCAAGTGGGAATGATGAGATGGTGGTTTACACCGATGCATGCGGTACTGGACTTGGAGCAGTGCTGATGCAAAAGGATAGAGTTGTTGCGTATGCGAGTCGACAACTGAAGCTGCATGAAAGGAATTACCCGACTCATGATTTGGAGTTAGAGGCGATTGTTTTTGCTATGAAGATGTGGAGACATTATCTATTGGGAGTTCGATTCGAGTTGTTTACGGATCACAAGTCGTTGAAGTATCTTTTCTCCCAAAAGGATTTGAATCTTCGGCAGCAACGATGGCTAGAGTTTTTAGCATCATATGATTTTGGTATAGCCTATACTCCGGGAAAAGGTAACGCAGTAGCTGATGCGTTAAGTCGAAGACATGCAGGATTGGGAGCCATGTTTTCGGAATGGAAGAGTCTCGAGTTTTTAGCTAGATTTGACTTCAGGCCCAGATGTGAATTGGAACCTGAAATGTTGGCAAACTTATCGATAAGGCCTACTCTCGTGGAAAGAATTGGCGAGAGCCAAAAGCGAGACGATAAGCTTGTCAAGATTATCCGTGATTTGGAATCTGGATTGGACCCGGAGAAGGATAAAAGATTCGAAGTCGATCGAGAGGGTTGGCTTCGGAAGCAAGGACGACTGGTTGTTCCCGATATCGATGAGTTAAGAGATGAAGTTTTAAAGGAAAGTCGTCACTCGAAGTTGACAATTCATCCAGGAGGAAATAAGATGTATCGAGACATGAAGAGAACCTATTACTGGGAAGGTATGAAGAAGGATGTTGGAAATTTTATTTCAAAGTGCATGAATTGCCAGTTGGTTAAAGCAGAGCAGAAGAAGCCCAGTGGATTGCTTCAGCCGTTAGAAGTTCCTACATGGAAGTGGGAGCAAATATCGATGGATTTTATCGATGGTTTACCTAGAACCAGAACGGGAAATGAAGGGATTTGGGTCATTGTAGATCGTTTGACTAAGAGTGCAAGATTCTTTCCTGTTCGATCGACTAGGACTGCATCGAAGTTGGCTGAATTGTATGTTAAGTGGATAGTTCGATTCCATGGTATTCCGAAGAGTATAGTGAGCGATTGAGATCCATTGTTCACTAGTGGATTTTGGAAGAGCTTTCAGGAAGTTTTGGGAACCGAGTTGTGTTTGAGTACAGCTTATCATCCCCAAACAGATGGTCAGACTGAGAGAGTCAACCGAGTTTTGGAAGATCTCTTGAGAGCATGTGTCTTGGATTTCGGAGGATCATGGGAAGATCATCTTCATTTAGTGGAGTTTGCGTATAACAACAGCTACCAGTCAAGTATTGGTATGGCACCATATGAGGCACTGTATGGAAGACCGTGTAACTCTCCAACATGTTGGTTGGAAACTGGAGAAAAGCTGATACTTGGGCCTGAGATGATTCGTCAGACTTCGGATTATATAGAGATCATTCGGCAACGAATGAAGGCAGCCCAAGACCGTCAGAAGAGTTATGCCGATAAGCATCGAAAAGATTTGGAATTCGACGTAGGTGATATGGTTTTTGTGAAGATTTCTCCTCTGAAGAATGTTATTCGATTCGGGAAGAAAGGAAAATTGACTCCGAGATTCGTTGGACCATTCCCGATTATCGAGCGAATTGGAAAGCTCGCTTATAGATTGGAGTTACCAGAAAAGATGGCGGGTGTGCACAATGTTTTTCATGTATCGTATCTACGGAAGTATGTGCACGACTCGAGCACAGTGGTTTCTGCTGATAGCTGTGAAGATTTGTAGGTTGATCCAGTTGTTAGAAGACCTCGTAAGCCGCTTCGTATTGTTGAAACCGATACGAAACAGCTTAGGAGGAAGACGATTACGTTGCTCAAGATACAATGGAGTGATGATGTTAACGACTGTACGTGGGAGGAGGAAGAGAGGATGAAGGCAGCTCATCCTGAACTCTTCGAGGTATGGCCCTAAGGTGTCGTGACATCTCATGAATTTGTAGCTTGTTCTAGTCTTAGAATTCTGCATGCTAGGTTAGTAATTGGATGCATGGTTTGTTGATTGCTATGGATGGTAGGCATGCGGAATAATTTTGATTGCTCTTGTTTGTTTGGAATTTCGGGGGCGAAATTCCTAAGGGGGAGAGAATGTAACGACCCGTATTTTTACGGATCGAAAGATCGTAAAACTGTTGTTGTCTTTAAGTCGTTAGTGCTTAAGTCGTATGGTAGTTAACTCGTGTAGAGGCTTAGGTTGAAGGGTAGCCTAGGTCGTTCGGAGTTGAGTCGTGACTGACTTAGCGTCTTAGGTCGTGTGATGTTGAGTCGGTAGGAGCTTAGGTCATGTGGCCGAGTTATAATAGTTAACGAGTTAACTAGTGGCCGAGTTAGGATGTGGGACGACTCATAGACTTGGACGAGTTAACATGTTAAGTATTAGGTCGTAGGCGACCTATAGATATGAGCGACTTAAGGGCTGGGATGAGTTAGTGACCTAGAGATTTGGACGACTTAAGGTGTGGCCGAGTTAGTGTGTTAGACCGAGGTAACGACCTAAGAAGGCTACGACTTACGGGTTAGCGAGTTAGGAGATAGGTTGTGAACGACCTATAGGGGTAACGACCTAAGTTAGGTCGTTGAGCGACCTAAGGGAAGTGTTAGGTTGCTAGGTAAGTTAGGTCGTTTAGTAGTTAGGGCGAGCGACCTATAAGTTAGCGGCTTAAATTAGTTAGCGACCTAATGTAGTTAGCGATCTAAAAGTGTTTACGACCTAAGGTAGATAGGTCGGTAGAGCGACCTAAGGTAGATAGGTCGGTTGAGCAACCTAAGATAGTTAGCGACCTAGGGTTAACGACCTAACAGTTACGAGTTATGATTTCTGACCGACCTAAGTATGGACCGACCTAAGGAAGTTAGGTCGTAGACGAGTTATGGCCTAATAGTTAAGTCGTCATGTTTTAGGTCGTAGCATAGTTAGGTCGGTAGGTTAGTTAGGTCGTTAGACGACCTAAGGAAGGCCGCTATGAGTTGTTAGGTCGTAACTCGTGTTGCTCGATAGGTCGTGACTAGGTTAGGTCGTATAGAGGCTTATGTGTTAGGTCGTAAGCTTTTAAGTCGGCAGCTAGGTAGGTCGTGTAAGTGCATGTGTGTGCTAAGTCGGCCTTGTTTGTTAGGTCGCATAGGAGTTAAGTCGTGAGATCTTGCGTGTTTGGATAAGTCGTAGGTCGTTGGTTCGAGTTAAGGAAGGCGGCTGTGTTTTAGGTTGCATGTACTATTGAGACTTAGGTCGTAAACGACCTAAGTTAGGCCGTAAACGACCTAAGTTAGGTCGGGGATCTTTAGGTCGGCAACGACCTAAAACTGGACGACGACCTAAGGGTGAAATCAGCCTATAAATAGAGGAGTTTGGCTCACTTTTTGGCACCGGTTTTTGAAGCGACGAAGTGCTGCCATTTTGAGAGCTCGACTACAACATTTCTTCACTTCTTTTCTCCACTTTGATCGAGTGCTAACATCCATCCAAGATCGAAGATCAAGATCGAAGATTGAAGAGCCAAAGTTGAAGATCTTCATCCGACGAAGCTAGATTTCACCATTTCAAGCGAGATTTCGACGAATCGAGCTTGAATCCTTGCTGTCCAGATCTTTAGTTGATAGTTGTTGAAGTGTTTGGGTGATTCGGTGAATGGTAGTTATCTCTCACGCGGACCCAAAGGAGTATATTGGATTGGTGGCTTGTTTGAGTGTTAAAGTTAGAGATTTCATGCATTTTTCTTAGTTCCAAGACTAGATTCATTACTTTTGAAGATGTTTACCTATGCAAGTTCAATTAACAAGTTATAGGGACAAAACCCATGTTTTATATTTGATAGATCTATGCTAAAATCCATGATTTCCTATATGTTAGACTTATGCTCATTTATTTACGAAATTGCCATTATAGTTGATATTACTTGATTAGATCTTGTTTGAATGCTTGATTGTTAGGATGTATGATTGATTTGATTGCCTCGAGTTAGCTTGTAGTTTATTTGGGATAAGATGGTTGAAGACGATTCAAAAGTTAAGTGGAAAGGCTCTTGAATGGTGAAAGCTGCTGTGGCATATGAAGCGGATGATGAAGCTCATATGGATGGGTTCGAGGACTTTGCTATAGTTAGAGGAAGCGAAGTATGATGACGAAATGGACTTTGCCATGATATGTTGAGGCGAAGTATGATGATGAGATGGACTTTGCTAAGATGCGTTGGAGTAAAGCATGATGTGGAAGCCTTGGTTTAATCCAGACGGGATCATCCCAAGCATGTTGATTACTCGATGATGCGGTTCGAGTTGGTGGATAATGGTGGGCTCGAGAGGTGCTTGAGCTATAATGGGAATAGTCGTCGAGGAGGATGACTAGAAGGCTGAGATCTTATCGTTATTGAAGGTTCTAGCAAGCTCAAAGCAAGAGTACGTTGGGTAGATCCGTTATACCCAGGCGCGGGTCATGATGACGTGCTAGTACTCTGGGTAGATCCGTTATACCTAGGCACGGGTCATGGTGACGTGCGGAGTTATGTCTAGAACCGGGGTTGCCATTAGCCCTTGACGGATGGTTGAAATATGAGTTGGTCATTCAATTAACGATAAAATCAAGGCAATGATAACAGTGATAGCCAGAGTCATGGATGTTTGGTTGTATCATCATTCGGTCTCAAGAGCGGTGTTTTCTGGGTGCTTATCTGATCTTGGTTTAGGCCTTGGGGGTTTGTATTTGGAAAACATCGACCTTGGCTCGAGTGATTATTGCTTTACTTTAATTATCTGCTTTGCTATGCTTGCTTCTCCTTAGTGTGTGTCTGGGGGCTATCACTGTAGAAAGAGGTGGAGTGGGATGATTTGGGTTCCTATTCCTTTTATGCTTTATGTTCCTTTAGTATGTTTGATAGTTGATTTACTGCTCACTAAGACTGTTGTCTGACTCAAGGTTTTATGTCTCCTCTTATTACCTTGGGCTGTTCATCCATGTTTGGGATGGGCAGACTAGGTGACAGGTGGCAGGTGCTGATCTTAGTGGCTCACGCTGATGATGACGAAGACATGCAGGAGGCTTTACATATTATTTTCATATTCTATGTACTGGATATTCCGCTGATTGTTGATTACTCTGAGTGCTATGTAGTAAGGCTTCTTGTATTCATGATTCAGACCATGTATAAAACTATTATGAAGTCTATATGATGATTTTCTGTTATGGAGCTTCACTATATATTTCTCTATTGTATTTTGTCCATGCGCTGTGAGTTATACGATAGATTCTGCGATGTTTATTTTACCCTTGACGGTCACTCATGGCTGCCTGGCACACTTTCAGCGCACCATTCCCTTGTTTCCGTGCGGGGGTCATGGGCGGTCGTCACATTTTCGAAAGTGCCGATATAGCGATAGTTGCTATATGGACACTACGAGAACTACTTTCATGTCATAATGATTTTCATCTAAGCTTCACATCACATAGCATAGACATGGCATCCAAACAAAGTAAATAATATTTATGAACATAAAGAAGGCATCACTTATACAAGTTTACTTCGAACTACCAAACTATTTTTGATTAATTACTAACTACTCAAGGTGTCGATTTTTTAACAAGCTACCAAGTAACAACCATTAAAATAAACAAGCATAATCTAGTGACTTAAATAGTTATGATAATGTAAAGGAAATAAAGCCAAACACTAATTAAAAAGCAAGCTTTACTCATTTAAAATCTAACCAAACAACCTAGAATTTGATCATCTTTTCAAAAAGTTTTGGCCATGCTGCTCTTGTAATCTGCAAAAGTAATCAAACAGAAAGTTTGTGAAAATTCTTTTCTCTTCGATTTAAAAAAGAATTACTCAATTTGGACTTGATTTTTGGAAGATATAGTAAGAAAAAGAAGAGGTATTTTTGGATCTGAAAATCTGTGTTCGAAAATACTCTGCAAAGAATTGTACTTTTAGCCTAATAGCACTTGGAAACTGATGCAATGATATAAAGAAATGTGGCACCCAACTCGATTCTCTTCAATTTGAAAAAAATAATTTCTTAATTTGGATTATTTTTAAGGCAGCTATGGCCATGAGAAGATGAGGTAAAAATCTGGGAAGAAAATGAAAATGAGAGCATGGAATTGCTATTTATATTGTCATGCAAAGTGGCTAATTCCACTTATACCCTCCTATCCATAGTTGCCACATCACAATGGCAGACTCCTTCCCTTGTCCTTGAGCCACCTTCTTATCCCCTTCTCTCTTTTCAAAGCCAACATGATTTTAAAACAATGTGTACTTATGTTTCTTTAAGTATCTTTCATTGTAAACATTTACATAAATTTAATTTTATTATTAACAAATGTCTCATCATTTGCATATACATATATCTCTCTGTGTGTGTGTGTGTGTGTGTGTTTAACTTAATATAAGCACACATCATGCATATCCTATTTTTATTTATAAAGGTGTGTTATAAATTTGTACTAGAGTTCACAAAGTTTTTGACAACTTTTAGTCGACAAAAATTCGAAAAATGAATTCCAGTCACATTTTTGATTTTTCTTGGAACTGCATTTTTTGTAAACTAATTTTGAAAACTATTTCACTATCATTATTTATTATTTAAAATAGTTTTATTTTGATTATAAAACCTATTGTTTGAATATCTAAAATTAATTAAATATTCTCAAACAAAAGTGGTGAAATTCCAGATCGTTACATTGAGGATATGAGATTTGAATGAATTCGATGTTGACTAAGCTTACCCTTTATCTTTCATTCTCTTTTCCTTGTTAATGGTGGCTGACCTTAGTTTATAAAAATTTGAGAATGAAATGAACGTGTACACATTACACGGCTAAAGGATAAAGATATAGGAATAGCATCTTTACCATTTTGCACCTCTTATATTTCAAGTTAAACTCTTCTTTTAATTCATTGTTTAAATGGAACGGCTACCCCTTAGTTTAGTCAAATCCCAATCCCCTAATTAACATATTATCTTATTTAATTTAGCTAATTAAATATCATAAACAATGTTATCAAAAACATGGGGTGTTACACCTTCTGTTGGCACTTGTGGCAAATGATGTTGTTGAAATCGATTTTTTTTATTCCTCGGTTTTGCTGCCTAAGTCTTCTTTCCATATGGCTGAAACTTTTGCTTATTATTGTTGACCTTTGGCTTACAACCTCTAACTAGTACAATTACTTGATCCTTTGTTGCTTGGGTTTCAAATATTAGACCCAAGCTAATGAGATTTGGGAATGTCCCTAGGATATTGTTAATCATTTCTTAATGAAATCTAGCCTCATCGCATTAATCAACATTTTATTTTTCTTCAATGGAGTGTCGATAAGCCCTAGTCCAAAACATAACTTAGAATTGAACTTATGTTCATATTGAGCTACCGTCATATCCCCTTGCTTAAGATCTAGGAATTCTCTGAATAGCATAGTCGTCCAGGTTTTTGGAGTGAGAAATGCCTCAAACCTTTCTTTTATTTTCACAAATGAAAGCTCCTCCTTTGGATTAATAGAGGTAACTTAGTCCCACCAATCCATATTGACTTTTTGCATTTTCTATGAGGGTGGTAGATGCTTTTGATTATCTTCTAACCAAGGATCCTCGAAGGTTTTTTTTTGCATGTATAGAGCCATGTTTGAACTCCGAGGATAGATTCAGTGCCATTGAATGATTTTCCACCCAAGCTAGAGAAAGCACGTCATAAAGAAGATAAATTCTTTAGCTGTAACAAACCAGATTTTCGACCCTCGAAAATTGACATTAATACATCCTCGGTATTCACGTGCTGCAAATCCAAGTATTGGAAGTCCAATTGTTAAGGGTAAGAAAGAAAATAAAGATAGAACATAATCTCACACGAATGAAATAACATATAATATTTCAACATATAATCTTTACAGCAGAAATTTTAAATACATTTATCAGAGTTAAACATGGACAATTATAAATATCTATCCATACAAATGCGGAATACAATAGTACATGAGTGTAGTGGAAATGGATAACAATCTTCAAAAGAATCTTCTAATTCCATGCTCGAGCTCTTCCAGATTTCTTCTACATAAACCAGACTACTCGAGAAAATTAGGGTACCCAGAGTTTAGGAGAAAAGGAAAATAAACTCCGGGTCAATCATGGGACTGGTGTGAGAAACTCAAAATACGCATTTTGAAAAGAAAAGGTATCTCATAAGACCACGCTGCAAATAAACATGGAATGAGATTTTACCTTATGATAACCAAACCATCTGCTACACAAAATATGGGGATTTTATTTTTAATGACATTCTTTTGAAAACATTTACAGGTAAATTTATGAATCTTAGCCTAAATTGTTACCATTATTAAATTCTGGATATGTTAGGCTATACTACCAAAATTCTTACAAGGCTCGTTCGGAGAATGGATTCCATACAAATGACCAGGTGAGGGACTACCTTCCGTACTGTATGCTCTAAAGGGGTGTACCTAGGGTCTAGATGAGGCCTGAGGTAACGTTTTACATTTCGCATAGAATATTCCACTTTGAATGCCACACTTAGATTCCATTATTAAAAAACTGATTTATACAAACGTATAGCACCTGAGCTTGTACATCTCAGGAAAAGGTGTTAAGCTAAGAGAAGTTGCTTTCTCCACCACCAAACAGATGATACATTCATAGAGATCAGTCAATGTAATTAGAAATGCAACGTCGGACATTCGTCTACACAAGTTGTCCAAGAACAGGGCAAAACAAAGGCACTCTCCTACCACATCATGTCGGGAATTACCCTCAGGATCAGTGGCGATAAGTCCTTGCATTGAAGATCTCAAATAAAGAACTACTATTACATAATAAGATATGGGAAATTTCCCCTGAGGGTCAGTGACAAGCAGCCCCACATTCCATCTTCGAAATCATTTCTAAGTCTTCAATTTGAATAAATTGGTTCGAAGTGGTCTTCGGATAGGAATTAACCAAATTAGACCCCGGTTCCTTCGAACCAATCATCGATAAAAAATGTTCTATGAATAGGAAATAAGTCTTTAATTGGTTAATCTCTTTTTATGAAATATCTTCTAGAGATATATATTTCTAAAACATTCTTTCCGGTATATACATAATCATTAAATCCCTCTTATCAAAACCTTTGATTACTTAAAACCCTTTTTATTTTGAATAATTCGAAATCATTTCTTTTACACTTAGCAAAAAAATTTCAAATTATTTCTTTTAAATCTTAACAAATATTTCCTAATTCAAAGCTCTTTATTTTGGTCGAGTTAAAACCATGTTATCTAGGATGTTGATCCCCAAACTAGTAAATTTCTAGTGAGCAGAATCTATAGAAATCATCGTATTCTACTCAATAACAATTCCCATATTCAACAAATACTGTGACGACCCGAAAATTTTAACAAGTTAAATTGGAATAATTAATCGATTTTAAAATATTTAAAAGTTAATTTTAACTTGAATTCCAGATATCATTATTTACTTGATAATTAAATCATTGAATTATATAGTTTAAATATTTAATTTAAGAATTGAAAATTGGATAAATGGTTGAATCTGAAAGTTCTAAGCCTGTTTAAATAATTTGAAGGCTTATAAAATTTATAATGATAATACTGGAGATAATAGTATGGTTGAAATTTAATTTAAAGATGATTTGTTCAGGTTTAATAATATACCGTTTAAATCGATATTTAAAAATAGCCTTCTGAGGTACGGTCTCGAAATTCGACGAAACCAGTTCCATTGGATCTGTAATAGTTAGTTATTATCAGATTTCAATTTTCGTAGCAATCGAAGTTGTCGTTTAACCTTGACAGCTCAAAACGCTTAGAATTATTTTAATCGTTTTAATTTAAAATTGATCGTTTTCTTCTATAACTCGCGCATATAATTGAATTAGCTTCCGAAACATGTTCCATGGTGTTCGAAACACGGGTAAAACCTTATAAACGTCGGTCAGCATGTTTGATTCGGGATTCGGGATTTCGCATTATGTAACACGAGATATTTCTCATATTAAATTATTTTATAACAAGCGTGCCCAAGAAACCATCTCACTTCGCTATATGCCTGTATCTCCCCACCCTTCCATTATCTTTTCCAGGAATTCAATTTCGAACGAGCGAAAAAATGGCTAAAAACAAATGAAATTCAAAGGAAAGAAAAATCAAAATAATGGCCGACTCTGCCTCAAGTACACTTCGATTCCTTCCCAAATGGCAAATCCTCGATTTCATTTCCCCTTCTCAAGCATTATCGAAGAGCTCGATTATAAAAAAGACGAAAGAGCACTCAGTCAAATTTGTATCGCGCGTTGGCTAGGGGTCGCGGTCGTGAGACGCACGCGCGAGGGGCTGAGGCAAAGGCTCGAACGTGGAGTGGCGACGATGTCGTGACCCAAGCTAGGGTTTCGCGATGGAAGGTGTCACTCGATTAGGGGGGGTCGCGATGTAAGGCGGCGGTTGTCGTGGAGGAGGTCGGTGAGGTTGTGTGGTACCCATGGGCAGAGTTGGTGGATCGCGACGTAATACGCGGCGATGAAGGCTACAGGTCGCAAACCTTCAACAGAGACTCGAGATGCGTCAGCAAGAAGGTGAAGTACTTCTGCTTTGGTTTAAATTCAATTTAAATATATCTAGTTTAAATAAATTATATATATATATATCATAGTACTTGATTTAGCAGCAAGGCAGATTTGTAGCAATATTATTCTTTATTTTCAACTTAATTTAGATAATGTATATACACATATAAATAACAGATGTTACTATAGATTTTGAAAATATAAGGACTTAGAAAATGATGGATGTGGGTTTGAACTGTTTCAATTTACTTATTAAATTTTTGAACCAAAAATAATTGGTATAAGGTAATTTTTAGTTTAAAAATTTAAATCGAATTATAAGTTAAACTAAATAAGAGATTGATGATAAATTGTTGGATTTAAAGTTCAAATGTTGACCAATTTATATAATATTTATGTAAGGTCCGAATCTTGATGGAAGCAAGCTAGGTTGTTATGGATTGCTTCAATAAAGTCAAAGGTGAGTAAATCTCACTCTGTTGGATTCTATTTAAATTTAAATGGTTAAATTTAAATATTTGGTTGAATGATTGAATTTATTTGATATGCACTGTGAATAGATGATCTGGTGATTTTGGTATTGGATGGTTCTTGAGTTAATGAATTGCTTAACTCGAAGTATTGTGAATTTTAAATTGTTTTAAATTTAAAGTAATAAATAAGAAAATATTTACATTTAAAAGTTACTAACGACTTAATGATGTGTGATACATTAAATTAGTAGGATAATTGAAATGGATAATTAATTAATTTAATTAATTAATGATTTGGGGTATTTAATTCAGTAATTAAGGGTTTGAATAAATAATAAATTAAGTTGTAGGTTAATTAACTAAGTATAAATAATTCAGAATAATCATTTGATGGTGTGATAAATAATTAAATGTAATCAATAAAATATGGATACTTTGTGAAATTTATCAAGAGATTAATTGAGATAATTAATTAAGGAGTAACTGATTTATTAATGAAGTAAATAAAAGAATAGTTAATTACATATTGAGATTAATCGAGAATGATAAATATTGGGGTTGAATTAAAGTAAAACATAACTGGAAATCATTAATTTATATAATTAATGGAGTAATTAAAGATTTGATTAATTTAGATTAATTAATTCATAATAAGTGACTTTTGAGAAGTCAGTTAATATAAGTAATTAAGAATTAACGTAACTGATTATAGTTAATTAATTTGTGAATAAATTAAAGATTACTTACTGATTTGGTAAGAGTAATTAATATCGTGAAATGAATTAAAGATAATTACTTGAATGAAATTGGAAGATAATTAATCCAGGGTGATTAATTGAAATGAATGAATGTGGAAGAGTTGATTAATTAATTGGTTTGGAAATTCATTAATGAAGAAATCTAAGTAATTGAGGTTTGAAATTCAATTGAAATAATCGAATTGGCTTGTATGCGATTAAGTTTTGTGTATGGGTGATTGATGGTATTGGATGTTTTGAATGAGTAGATAACTCTGATATGAAATGTTGTGTATTGCATTTGAATAACTTGGGATATGATGATATGAGATTCGAAGAGACCGGGGGTCGGGTATTGGGTAAATACCCGAAAACCACTTCGAATGTTTATAGATTGATATGTAAAATCTATATGCTGGAGTGAAGTGATTGGAGGAATTGGACTATTTTAAATCTAAATTTTTAGTATTTAGACACTTATATGTGAAATAAGTGATATCTATAATAAATGGTAGCTTTGTGAATTGATATGAGTTACCCGGGTTATAAAAATTATTTGTTTGGTATTCCATGTTGTTTGGGTTTACTCACGCTGGTTTCCAGCCTGACCCGGGTGTTACTTTGGTGTAATGCCCGGGTCAGACCGAGTATTACAGATTTTTCAGGTTAGGACGCTCGGGAGCTCAGAGGCGAGCTGGATGACAATATCGTATAGAGTATCTCCGTTGTATTTATATTATTGTTAATCTGAGACATGATAATTGTAAATATTCAGTGACTGTATATAATGTGAAACTTTGATGTATATTAAATGTAATCGACAAATATAGTATTCTTTTATAGACTGTTATTATTTATTATTATATCTTATCCGCTGCGAATGTGAGACGTTGTTTCTGTTCTTCTTCTTTTCTATCTCTTTCTTCTTTTTCATAATTATCTGGAATTTTCGGGCTCGAAAATCCCGGGTCGTTTATTTGGTATCAGAGCTGAAAGGTTAAGCGAGAACCTTGGCTCTGGTGGGGATTACTCATTAAATAGAGTCTGTAGTACTCTAAAATGGGAAAAGTGTAATATATATAATATGAGCGCGTACTTGTTATTTTCTTATATAAAGATTTTAAATGATTTTATATAAAATATATTTTGATATATAAAGCATTATTTCATTCTAACAAATATTAAGGTAATTGGTTGTTAAATTATTGAAATTAAAATTAAGAAGTAATATAATACAACCAAATTGAAGTCTAGAATTGGAATTAAATTAAGTAGAAACAAAAATACAACCAAATTAAAATTTAATTGATTGAAAATGAATTTCTAAATCTGATCCTGGAATTTGAAATTTTGGTTTCAAAGTAATGAAAAATAATAAAAAGTAGTATTTAAATAACTGGGACTTGTTGAAAACAATGGGTTGTTTGAAATTGATTTGAATTTAAAACCAAAGGTGGTATAAATTTTAAAATATGGCTGGAGAGTCAAGAAATAAATATGTATATATATATATATATATATATATATATATATATATGGATATATATGATATCAAAGATAATTTGAAACAAACTCTAAGAGGTTGAGTTTTGATTTTTCCTTGAAGTGTGGTGTATGAACCCAAAGCAATATAAGTTTTGAACTTATAAGAGGGAAAGAATTTTAAAGTTTTAAGCGGGAATTCAAATTGAGTAAGGTTGATTTGAATTGGGAATTTGTGTGATCTCAAAACGGGTTTGATATTTAAAAATTGAAAATGGATGGACGTTTTAAAATAATTTGGATGATATCATCCTATTGTTAATAAAAATCTTTAAATTGTGAATTGGTTGGGTTTAAATGAAATAGAAATGAAGTGTGGTGATATATCCATTATTGAGAAAAAGGGAAGTTAAACTTTCATTTGGAATTAAGGGTATGGAATTACTTTGAATTAAAAATTTGAATAATTGAATTTGTAAAATATACTTGTTTAAGAACTGGCTTCAAACTGGAAGATAAAACTGAATAATAAATTAAATTTTTGAAAACAAATAAAATTGTATTGAACCTTGAAATACATAAATAAAAATAATTTAAATTGGAATTTTGAGGATTGGACTCAGAAATTAAATAGATTTAAAACCTTAAAAAAAAGTTAATTTGGTTTAAAGAGTTAAACCAACCTTTGAGAATTTAACTCGAATTTCTATAATCCGAGATAGTTTAAATTCAAGATTGAATTGAATTAGTTCAAAATTTAATTTGGTTTGAAGTAATTGGATTTGGTGATTGAAGATGTATAAGTTAAAAAAAATTAATGGAAATTGGATTGGATTAAATTGAAGTGATTTGGATTCTGAAATTAAATTGATAATAATTCAAATTGATTGGAATAATATGAAATTATAATTAAAATTGAATAGGATTAAAATCAACTAGAATTTGATTTAAATTGGGGAAGGAATCAAGATTGATTCAACTTGAATTGGGGATTAATCAAGTCCAATGGAATTTGGAGTTATTTGAATTGGAATTGGGTCAATTTAAACGGAGATTTAAATTGAATTGTTGGGGAAGCGAACAGTTGGCTCTTGACTATTTTCAATATAAATTGTTTTGATATAAACTTATTTTTCTAAGCTATTAAATATATACAACCTTTCTTTCTTAAAGCCAAATTATTTTATATACTTGTTTTACGATTATTTTTGGAGCTATTTAACCATTTTTCAACTGTTTTCTAAACTAATTACTATTTTTCAACTATGTCACAAACAGATTTCTATTTTACAACTATTTGGCCATTATTTAAAAATTTATGAAACTATTTAACTATTATCAACTATTCTATAATTAGTTAACTATTTTATAGCTATTTTGCAAACTAATAATTATTTTTCAACTACTTATTTATTTTTAAAATTTTCAAGATATTTTCTAAACTGGTCGGAGTTCAAACTGTTATGGATTTAATACCCAACTGAGATAAGAATTGAAGAGATAATTCAATGGAATTAAGACAATGGTAACTAAGTGAATGAGAATAGAAATGGGATTGATTGGGCTAATAATCAATAAAGATAAATACGTAGGATGTACGTATATTTTTTCTATTCGCATAGTGATTTGATCCAGATCCGAGTTGGGATTTTTCACTCGATTTTCGACGGCGAACCTGGATATGGATTGTTGATTGGTTCTGGATGTTCTCTATCATAGTTATAGCTATGTAAGGAGAATGGCGGTTTCTAATCAAGCAACCAGATCTGAGTCCGCACTAGGAAGTCGGGTGGACGATACTAGTTCGAAAGAGAAATTGTGTGATCGAGTGGGCGATCAGATTGGTATAGCGTACAGATGTTATGTGTACATCGTACGGATTTGAATGAAATTGATATTGGAAAGAATAATCAAATTTGAATATTTGGTTTTAAATAAACAAAGTTGTATATCTTTGTTATATAAGATAAATCTTTTCTTGTTAAATCTATTACCGGAAGAAAAGGATTTTTGAAGGTGTTTGAAGTATAAAAGGAGTTTTATACAAGACTGCAAAGATCCAAAGTTTTAAAAATTTATATATATATGTATATATATATATAAAGGATCATATGAGGATTTTAGAAAAGTGTTTTGGGAACCTTTGGGTTTGGAAAGGCTTTTGATTTTTGGGTAAAATCAATATTGAATTGGGAAAGCCTAGTTTGTGAATTATCGATTTTGGGATAATCGATTTTGTGTAAATGAGCTTTGTATGAAATCATACTAGGTGTATGATTTGAATATACTATATGTGTACAGTATAAAATGCTTTGATGATGGCTCTGGGGAAAAAGGCGCTCCCTTGAAATGAACTTCTCAGGAGTGCCACCGGGTGGTGCTGCCATGAGCCCCAAGGGGGGGTTCTAAAGTTGATCCTGTGAGGAGTCCGGACAAAACTAGTTCCTGTGGATTATGAATAGTGTATACCATAACGGAAGTTGTGTGTGCCGCTGAGAGCCAACTGACAGCGTTTGATTTTATATCGGTAGACTGCGACCTATGGTATAACATAGCGGAAGTCGTGTGTGCCGCTGAGAGCCAACGGTCTGTGTTTGATTTTATATCAGCAGACTGCGACCTATGTAGGAGTGGAGAGGTTTCATTTTTACAGCGAAAATCAGAGGCCGCGGAGAGCCTGCAGTTACATGGACTTTTGCTGTGACGGCAACGTAACCCTGGATGTAACTGTGATCTATTGTGTGGGATCCATGGCGTATTCAAGAGGCCGCGGAGAGCCTCCAGTTGCATGGACTTTTGCTGCGACGACAACGTAACCCTCGAATGTAACTGTGACCATGGATGTGGGTGATGATTTCCAGAGCATTCTCACCAAAGTTATTTCCTCTATTTTCAAAAAACTGTTTTCAATATTTTCAATAAAATTATTTTCAAAAGTATTTTCATAGGATGTTGAAAATGGGTATGTCAAGTACTTATAGGTTTTCAGTCCTATGCCTGATCAACGTATGACTGAATTTCTGTGAGAACAAGGATGGACTGGTTGAGACATCGAGTCATAAAATGTATTTTTATAAAGAGCTATTTTATTAAGCATGATGTGAATTTGAAAACATTTCTAAATTTTTAAATAAAGTGTTGGAATTTTGGAAAAATCAAGGAAATCCAAGCTGGAATTTTAATGAAGTGAATTTGTAATTAAAATCGAATATTGATTTAGAAGTTGAAACTAAGCTAATTGACTAAATAATTATTTGATTGAGTATGTTAATAAAATTTAACTTTGGTAAATAAATGGATTGTAAATTAATAATGGAGTTTGGAAATGAATTCGAATTTAAAATAGAATCCAACAGAGATTTAATAATGGATTAAATAAGAAGAGATGTTGAAAAAAATAAAAATAAATAGAGTTTGATCGAAATAGTGATGGTATGAATTATAAAAAAATTCAAGTGTGTTATAAATAATATTAAACGTAAATTGCAAGTAAATTAGATATAATGGAAGTGTTGTCAAATGAGATGAAATTGAATTATAATAGAAATGGTTTGCGTTGCAAATAAAACCCAAGTGAATAGAAATAAATTGAGAATGACTTTGTATTGATAAAATAAATTTAAAATGAGTTAAGCTGGTGAATTTAAAATTTAAAATGGGGTGGATAAATTGGTTAATTGAATTAAAAAATAATGGATGAAGTTTGATTGAATGGAAACTAAATAAAGGTTTTAGTTGGAATTGGTTTGTCAGAATGGGCTTAAGTTATGAGACAACTAAACATGAAGTAAAAATTTCTTAAATCAATGAAAGCTTGGATTAAATTAAGTTTGAAATGGTCATTAATTTATAAGTTTGAATGAGCAAAGCCTAATAAATTGTTTTGGATAAATCCAAGGTTGAGATAAAATGAAATGCAATGAATGGTTCGTAAATAATTTAGAAAAGAAATGGAATTAAGTGCAGAATGGGTTGAAATTAATTTAAAATAGTTATAAACTAAATAAATACTCTATTAAACGAATATTGTCGAATTTGTATAGAATGAATCGTCGTATGACGTAAATAAAAGTAATTAAATTCCTGTGAATTGATAGGGACTAAATAAATTGGTTTTAGAATTAATCGAAGTGAATATGAGCTCGTTTGGGTTAAAAATCAATTGGATGTAAGAAATTGAGTTGCAAACCATTGAAACGGAATGAAGTGGCTTATGAATTGACTGAAAGCAGTTGAATTAACTTAAAAGTTATATAAATCGCTTATGGAAAGCGTTTTGGTGCTTGTTGCTTTTGATATATATGTGTTTAGCTATTGAATATAAGTGCAATGCTTGTGTTTAGCCATTAAAAGTATGTGAGATGCAAATAGATTTTCTTGTATGGCACTTACATATTTAAATTGAGTAAGTACAGGTACTGGGAAGCCATTTGGCTGGATTTGGATTGCGTTATTTGCTGAAATTAATAAGCCGCTTGCTTAAAATGCTAAATAAGGTACGCCTACGCAATAAAAATAGGAAATATAAAATATTTTTGCTTTTTCCGACCGGGTGGGTCGATGTATACATATTTATATCTCTTGTCAAATTGCAAAAGCTCCTCCGTACAAAGGAGACTCTGCCAAAAATTTTCAAAAGATTTTGGGAGTTAGAAAATTTTCGAATTTTTTTGGTTAAGTAATTAAACGATTTTAAATATGAAACTGAAATAAATTAGTAGATGGAACTATTAAGACTCAGTTATTAAAAATTTAATATTCAAAATTGAAATAAGTTGAATTCATATTAAAACAGGAAAAACGAATTTGAATAGACGTAAATATGAAAACCTATATAAGAGAATGTATAAAATGATTTGTAAAGTTTCGATTGAATATTGTTGCTAAACAAGATATGCAGGTATTAATGAGAAAAGAAAATTTGATGTGATTCCAAAAGATAAATTTGAATTGCCCGACAAAGGTATGTATTTAAATTTTTGTATGAAATTGGATTGGATTTTTGGATATAACCACTTGGCTTTCGTTTTCTTTTGGAATTTGGGAGCCCGTAGAGGCCTTTTGTAGTTGTACCGAGCTAGCCGCGCAAACGAGACGCCGGCAAAAATTTTCGAAAATTTAGGGTGTTAGAAAATTTTGATAATTCAAAATTTGGTTTGAAATACGATTGAGTAAAAAGGGATTGTTGGAAACCATGGAAGGTTTTGGAAGTTGGTTGAGATAATAATGAATCTTTAATAAAAGATATTGTGGCAAGTTAATAAAACTGTTGGTTTTTGAGAAAAGGTAAACGGGTATTAGTCCATTCTTCCTAACTAGTAATTTCGGGGACGAAATTCTTTTAAGGGGGGAGGAATGTGACGACCCGGAAATTTTAACAAGTTAAATTGGAATAATTAATCGATTTTAAAATATTTAAAAGTTAATTTTAACTTGAATTCCAGATATCAATATTTACTTGATAATTAAATCATTGAATTATATAGTTTAAATATTTAATTTAAGAATTGAAAATTGGGTAAATGGTTGAATCTGAAATTTCTAAGCTTGTTTAAATAATTTGAAGGCTTATAAAATTTATAATGATAATACTGGAGATAATAGTATGGTTGAAATTTAATTTAAAGATTATTTGTTCAGGTTTAATAATATACCGTTTAAATCGATATTTAAAAATAGCCTTCTGAGGCACGGTCTCGAAATTCGATGAAACTAGTTCCATTGGATCCGTAATAGTTAGTTATTATCATATTTCAATTTTCATAGCAATCATAGTTGTCGTTTAACCCTGGCAGCTCAAAACGCTTAGAATTATTTTCATCGTTTTAATTTAAAATTGATCGTTTTCTTCTGTAACTCGCGCATATGATTGAATCAGCTCCCGAAACATGTTCCATGGTGTTCGAAACGCGGGTAAAATCATATAAACGTCGCTCAGCATGTTTGATTCGGGATTCGGGATTTCGCGTTATGTAACATGAGATATTTCTAATATTAAATTATTTTATAACAAGCGTCCCCAAGAAACCATCTCACTTCGCCATATGCCTGTATCTCTCCACCCTTCCATTATCTTTTCCAGGAATTCAATTTCAAACGAGCGGAAAAAAAATGGCTGAAAACAAATGAAATTCAAAGGAAAGAAAAATCAAAATAATGGCCGACTCTACCTCAAGTACACTTCGATTCCTTCCCAAATGGCAAACCCTCGATTTCATTTCCCCTTCTCAAGCATTATCGAAGACAGCTCGATTATAAAAAAACAACGAAAGAGCACTCAGTCAAATTTGTATCGCGCGTTGGCTAGGGGTCGCGATCGCGAGAGGTGCGCACGAGGGGCTGAGGTAAAGGCTCAAACGTGGAGCGGCGACGATGTCGTGACCCAAGCTAGGGTTTCACGATGTAAGGGCTGCAGTTGTCGTGGAGGAGGTCGGTGAGGTTGTGTGGTACCCATGGGCAGAGTTGGTGGATCGCGACGTAATACGCGGCGATGAAGGCTACAGGTCTCAAACCTTCAACAGAGACTCGAGATGCGTCAGCAAGAAGGTGAAGTACTTCTGCTTTGGTTTAAATTCAATTTAAATATATCTAGTTTAAATAAATTATATATATATATATATATATATATATATATATTTATATATCACAGTACTTGATTTAGCAGGAAGGCAGATTTGTAGCAATATTATTCTTTATTTTCAACTTAATTTAGATAATGTATATACAAATATAAATAACAGATGTTACTATAGATTTTGAAAATATATGGATTTAGAAAATGATGGATGTGGGTTTGAACTGTTTCAATTTACTTATTAAATTTTTGAACCAAAAATAATTGGTATAAGGTAATTTTTAGTTTAAAAATTTAAATCGAATTATAAGTTAAACTAAATAAGAGATTGATGATAAATTGTTTGATTTAAAGTTCAAATGTTGACCAATTTATATAATATTTATATAAGGTCCGAATCTTGATGGAAGCAAGCTGGGTTGTTATGGATTGCTTCAATAAAGTCAAAGGTGAGTAAATCTCACTCTATTGGATTCTATTTAAATTTAAATGGTTAAATTTAAATATTTGGTTGAATGATTGAATTTATTTGATATGCACTGTGAATAGATGATTTGGTGATTATAGTATTGGATGGTTCTCGAGTTAATGGATTGCTTAACTCGAAGTATTGGGAATTTTAAGTTGTTTTAAATTTAAAGTATAAATAAGAAAATATTTACGTTTAAAAGTTACTAACGACTTAATGATGTGTGATACATTAATTTAGTAGGATAATTGAAATGGATAATTAATTTAATTTAATTAATTAATGATTTGGGGTATTTAATTCAATAATTAAGGGTTTAAATAAATAATAAATTAAGTTGTAGGTTAATTAACTAAGTATAAATAATTCAGAATAATCATTTGATGGTGTGATAAATAATTAAATGTAATTAATAAAATATAGATACTTTGTGAAATTTATCAAGAGATTAATTGAGATAATTAATTAAGGAGTAACTGATTTATTAATGAAGTAAATAAAAGAATAGTTAATTACATATTGAGATTAATCGAGAATGATAAATATTGGGGTTAAATTAAAGTAAAACATAATTGGAAATCATTAATTTATATAATTAATGGAGTAATTAAAGATCTGATTAATTGAGATTAATTAATTCATAATAAGTGACTTATGAGAAGTCAATTAATATAAGTAATTAAGAATTAACGTAATTGATTATAGTTAATTAATTTGTGAAGAAATTAAAGATTACTTACTGATTTGGTAAGAGTAATTAATATCGTGAAATGAATTAAATATAATTACTTGAATGAAATTGGAAGATAATTAATCTAGGGTGATTAATTGAAATGAATGAATATGGAAGAGTTGATTAATTAATTGGTTTAGAAATTCATTAATGAAGAGATCTAAGTAATTGAGGTTTGAAACTCAATTGAAATAATCGAATTGGCTTGTATACGAAGTTTTGTGTATGGGTGATTGAATGGTATTGGATGTTTTGAATGAGTAGATAACTCTGATATGAAATGTTGTGTATTTTGAATACTTGGGATAGGATGATATGAGATTCGAAGAGACCAAGGGTCGGGTATTGGGTAAATACCCGAAAACCACTTCGAATGTTTATAGATTGATATGTAAAATCTATATGCTGGAGTGAAGTGATTGGAGGAATTGGACTATTTTAAATCTAAATCTTTAGTATTTAGAAATTTATATGTGAAATAAGTGCTATCTATAATAAATGGTAGCTTTGTGAATTGATATGAGTTACACGGGTTATAAAAATTGTTTGTTTGGTATTCCATGTTGTTTGGGTTTACTCACGCTGGTTTCCAGCCTGACCCGGGTGTTACTTTGGTGTAATGCTCGGGTCAGACCGCGTATTACAGATTTTTCAGGTTAGGACGTTCGGGAGCTCAGGAGGCGAGCTGGGTGGCAATATCGTATAGAGTATCTCCGCTGTATTTATATTATTGTTAATCTGAGACATGATAATTGTATATATTCAGTGACTGTATATAATGTGAAAATTTGATGTATATTAAATGTAATCGGCAAATATAGTATTCTTTTGTAGACTGTTATTATTTATTATTATATTTTATCCGCTGCGAATGTGAGACGTTGTTTCTGTTCTTCTTCTTTTCTATCTCTTTCTTCTTTTTCATAACTATCTGGAATTTTCGGACTCGAAAATCCCGGGTCGTTTCAAATTCTATGGATGAAATCACAACGAAATCACCTTTTAAATTCCACGAATAGAACGAGTTCCCTCTTCGGGCTTTAACATCGAGTACAAGATGATCATCTCTATAAAATCCAAGTTGTTTAAATATGAAAAAGATTATTCTTTGGAAAACTTTGATCCGAGTAAATCAAATTTACTATCCCCTCCGTCAGGCTAGTTCAGGTAGCCAAGGAGACCAGGAAACTAGTTTTCGAAACCCAAGCCTAGATGCCATCTCTCTGACACCAATAAGACGATCAAGTAATTTGATCGACTCTAAATCATTAAAACTTTAAACGATCTCTTAAATCCTTCAAATTACCTTTAAAACACTTTATAAATCATTTAAAAACATTTATAAAATAACCTGAAAAGAATGGTTAAGTTTAAAACTATATTTCAAAAGTTATAGAAAAATGCTGTGGAAAAGTGCTGTGGAAAGTGCTTTTTAAGCTATACTGATCAAAACAACTTTTATTATTTGAAAATTCATTTTTATTACTCAAATCACTTTTAAAACATTTTAAAAGATTTATAAGATTTATTCCATATTTTTAAACAATTTAAAACACAATTTTCAAAGACAACCAGTTTTGAATTCCGAACTACAAAATCAGGATTTTTCCAAAACTTGTTTTACTCATATTTCAAAATATACTTATCGAAAAATCGATTTTCCTTCATACTTTGGAAAAATATGGATATAACAGTTTGGAGAATTTTCATCTCAATGAATTTCGAGCTATATTCCAACTTCTACACTTGTTTGACTTTTATAGCGCGAAATCGCTAACTACCATTATGCGACACACATATTTTTTTTTACTAAACTTTTCATTTCTTTTCAAACTTTGCCAAAACACTTTTAAATGTTTATAAAACATTTCAAATACATTTTAAACCATTTTTAAGAGGTTTAATAGTTCTATATACAACATTTCATTAATTCAAGGAAAGTGATTTCCTTTGTGTTTATTGACGTATATATTCATGACTTGCATATAATTTAACCATTCATATGAAAACAACCAAACTTGATGATCAAAGTATATTCAACATCCATTTGCAAAATCTTTATCATTATCCAACATATAGTATAATAGTTTAGGAGTTCTCAGCATCATTTCCCTTCGAGCTAATATAAAATCGACTATAGCTCTGCTATGGTTGAATTAAACTCTACGAAATCGAGCTTTGAAGCCTTGATGTGGCTAGGCATAGCCTTGGGAGTGCTCACTGCCTAGCTAGGGAAGAAAAAAGGGCTCGGCCTTGGTTTCGGAAGGGGTGGCTGTGAGTTTGAGTGGTGGAAAGGAGGAGATTTGTCTTCGTTTTGAAGTGGATCAATATCATATACATGTGTACATATTTTACTAATATATTTCCATAACTTTTGCTCATTATTTTCTAAGGCCTAGAAGCCATTAAAGAAGCTCTTAGGAAGCTTAAGAAGAAGGAACAAGAAGATGGAAAGTTGTGTGAAAATGTGAACGAAGGTATGCATGTATCTATAGCCTTAGAAGCCTTAACGGCTAAGAAACTTCAAATAAATATGTATATTTCATTATCCATCACATCTCCACTTTTCTACCCTTATTCCATATGTTAATGACTTCCCCTCCATATGCTCCATCACTTGATTCACTTCATGTATGCATATGTTGACTTATTTAAGCTTAAGGAGGAAACTTGCTTAAAATATCTTTGATTTATTATTATGTATATATTTTTTACGTGTATAAGTATTTATGTATGTATGCATATGTTCATGTGAATGTTAGTGGATGCATTTATATGTTATATATGTGTACATGACATATAAATAATGTTGCATTGATTCCGAACAAATTTTGCTCGATAAACAGTTGCCAATCGGAGAACTGATTCCCAGTCATATTTTCACTTATACTTTAATGTACATATATTCGTAAAAAAAATTTAAAAACATTTTATTATCATTTTACATAAATTAAAATGATCATACTCGAAATATAAATTCATATTAACAATTGTTTACAATAATTGCTATTATATCGATAAAGCAATATCGATTTTTCTTTCTTATATTTTCAAATCAAATATATGTCTTTATAAAACTATTATAAATGATTTATAATCACTTTATAACTATTCAATACGAATTATCATTATTTAAAATAATTATTTGAATAAATAAAATAATTATTAAACTATTAAATCTAAATTTAAATCAAATAAATCAATTATCATATTTAAGGGCATTATTAACAATGTCAAAAACACACTTTATTTTCAAAAACAAACCAACTGATTTTATTTCATATTCTTGTTTAATTATATACATAAGTGTATGTATCCAACTCCATGTGCGATGTTTTACGATTATAGAGCTGGTTACTGAAAAAATCGTTTTTGGCCATTTTATCGATTTAGATTTCAAGGAAAATATTTTTGTAAATATTTATTCAAAATAAGATTATTATTAATTATTATCACTCAAAACAATATTATTTGTATTATCAATCTTTTTTTGCATAAATTTGGATACAATTTATCAAAATGATAAATTAGCAGGTCGTTACAGACCTCCCCCTAAAAAGAATCATCCCCGAAATTACCCAAACCAAAAACCCAAAGGTTTTTCCAAAAATATTCATTTTTGAACTTACATTCCTAGATGTATATAAATCCTCCATACTTAATACCTAATTCGATCTATTATTCAAATTCACAACTTTACTTCCGACCTGGCATTGATCCCTTGATCCTTTAGTGCAGACTCTGACCAGGCTTTCCAATCATAATTTTAGTATGCCTCGCATAGTTCTCGACTATGATAGAAAACTCAAGTATCTAAGCACAAACCCCAATCAATGTTCGCCGTCAAGAATCGAGTGATAAATCCTCTTTTGGATAAGTATCAAATACGTTAAAGTTCTGCACTCGAATCTTACATTAAATCGTGCGACGAAATAATCCATATACTTCATATGTACTTATTAACCTTTCAATTTTTTTAAAACATTTCATAGAACTTCATTCTTTATTCAATTTTTTTTAAAGTTACTTCTTTATACATAACCATTTTACATTTTTATTTTCAAAGTATTTCTACATAAAAACACATTTCTTCTCAAAATATAAATATCTTTTTATTATAACACATTTCCAAACATATCATACTGGTTTCTTGAAAATTATTTTCAAAATAATTCATTAAATTGATAAATTACCATAAACTTCCTTTAACTAATATCAAATGTGAAAATTTTCTTTATTTAGTTAAAACTTTCTTTGTCAACTAACACTCCATTATCAAATAAAACTTCCTTTGTGTGTCTATATATATATATATTCTCTTTAATTATACTGGCTTTAATACTTAAAAAGTATTTATATACTTATTCAAATGTTATAAGTATATTTAACAAATTACTCAACAAGTGTTTTTCTTCTTCTTACCTTTAAAATATAGTCATAGAGATTAAAACAATTACTACCAAAACATTGTTATAATGACTTCTCTTTGTATAAAATATCACAATATTGTTATTGTCTTTAAAACCCTTTGTTAAAGATCTGAATATACCCATAAGTTTTTTTCCAAAGTGTCATTCAAGGGTTTAAAAATAAATATTGCTAAAACATTGTTTACTACCAAACAAAAACCATTCATTAATAACTTTAAATGTTAATTTTAAAGATCAAAGCATACCCATGCTTATCAATTAAGATAATACACTTTGATAAAATTGACAACTACTAATTAATTCACCAATTGATGATTCACATTATCCTTTTTAACTTTAGAAGATTTTATTGATCGAGTAACTCAAAAATGATACCAAGGAACTAGGTACTACCAATAGTATCACATATTTCCTTAACAAGAAGGGGAATACTTAAGAGAAGCATTTACCATCGAATCTCATCTCCTGCCCATTTTAGTTACTTTCAAACCACTTGAATCAATTAATCAGAAGATTGTTTTTTGTTTTCAAAATCCCATTTTTTTAAAATAATACTATTCTTATTCCTTTCCCAAAAATCTTTTGAAATTCCTTTCAAAAATACCAAAATATAAATTCTCAAAAATACCTTTATTAAGCATGTTTTATAAATCCTGTTTATAAAATCACTTACATAAAATAGATTCATAAGATTATTTATCTTAAATAAATTCCTTTAATCTTAAACCAACATTGTTATTTATCAAATACCCTATATGGTTTCTACAAGGCAAACAATTATTCTTTTAGGCACAAGTAGTAGGTAATTGCTCGCGTATTCTTAGGTAGAGAGGTTTGGTCAATGCGTAGAAATTGTTTCGAGATTTATGTCTAAAGATAGCTTTTAAAATTCTTTGTACAATGTTTATTTATTTCAAATATCCTTTGAAAATATTCTTTTCATTTCATTACATATATATATATATGTATATATATATATATATATATATTTATTTAAGTAAAATGATATCACATAAAATTGAATACTTGTATATTTTATTAATAAATACGCATTCATATATAATACTCTCAAACTCATTCTAGGGCGTTACTAACCCTATCTCTAATGAGTCACTCATTCTAGGGTATTGCTAACCCTATCTTTGATGAGTCCTTTACCCTTACTAGGATCAGGTGTTCGCTCAACCTAATCTCTGATACCAAATGTGACGAACTGAATTTTCGACCCTCGAAGATCGACACTAATACATCCTCGATATTCACATGTTGCAAATCAAAGTGCCAAAAACCCAATCGTTAAGGGTAAGAAAGAAAATAAAGACAAAACAGAATCTCACACAAATAAAATAACATATATTATGTCAACATATAATCTTTATAGTGGAAATTTTAAATACATTTATCATAGTTAAACATGGACAGTTATAAATATATGTCCTTACAAATGCAGAATACAATAGTACATGAGTGTGGTTGAAATTGATAACTATCTTTAGAAGAATCTTCTAACTCCATGCTCCGAGCTCTTCCCCATTTCTTCTAACTAAACCCGACTATTAGACTTCCCGAGAAAAATAACACAACTAGCGTTTAAGGGAAAAGGAAAATAAACTCCGGGTCAGTCATAGGACTGGTGTGAGATTCTCAAAATACATGTTTCGATAAGAAAAGGTGTCTCATAAGACCATGCAGCACATAAACACGAAATGATTTTTTCTCTAATGATAACCAAACCATTTTCTTAGCAAAATATGATGACATTATTTTTAATGATATTCTTCTGAAAACATTTGCAAGCAAACTTATGAATCTTTGATGAAGTTGTTACCGTTATTATATTATGGATATGTTATGCTCTGCAAACAAAATTCTTACAAGGCTCGTTCGGAGAATGCATTCCATACAAATGACAAGGTGAGGGACTACCTTCCATACAGTACACCTTTGGAGGGTTGTATCTAGGGTCTAGATACTGAACTCCTATACCAACACAGAACCGACTTACCCCTTCGTTGGATAGTATCGAATATGACATCACCCCCTTCGTTACCAACCTATCAGAGACGTCTCATAGCATACACAACATACCCGATATATAGAGGGTTATCTAAAAAGGTTATAACCATATCCTAATGGAAGCGATCCACCTAGCCCAACCGCATCAACCCTGTTTTTTCCATTTTCGATTGATGAAGCCTGAGCGAACGTTTTATCTTTCACATAGAACATTCCACTTTGAAAGCCACACCGCCATTCCATGATCACACAACTAATTTCTACAAACATATAACTTCTGAGCTCGTACGTTTCAGGAAGGGGTGTTAAGCTAAGAGATGTTGCCTTCTCTGCCACCAAACAGACAATATGTTCAAAGAGATTAGTCAATGTAATTAGAAATGCAACATCAGACATTCGTCCATACAAGTTGTCCAGGAATAAGACAAACTGAAGGCACTCTCCTACCATATCCTGCCAGGAATTACCCCTAGGATTAGTAGTGAGCAGTCCTTGCATCTAAGATCTCAAATGAAAAACTACTGTCACATAATGAGATATGGGAAATTCCCTCCAAGGGTCAGTAAAAAGCAGCCTACATTCCATGTTCCAAATCATTTCCATGTCTACACTTCAAATACGTAAATTGGTTCGAAATGGTCTTCGAATAGGGATTACTCAAATCCGATCCCGGTTCCTTTGAACCAATCATTGATAAAAAAATTGTTCTGTGAATAGGAAATCGGTCTTTAATAGATTAATTCATTTTTATCAAAATATCTTCTGGAGATAGATATATATATATACATATGTATTTCTAAAACATTCTTTTCGGTATATACAAAATCATTAAACCCTTCTTATCAAAACCTTTGATTACATAAAACCCTTTTTAATTTGAATAATTCGAAATCATTTCTTTTACACTTAGGAGAATATTTCTAAATCATTTCTTTTAAATCTTAACAAATATTTCCTAATTCAAAACTCTTTATTTTGATTGAGTTAAAACCATGCTATCTAGGATGTTGATCCCGAAACCAGAAATTTTTTAGTGAGAAGAATTTATAGAAACCATCTAATTCTACTCAATAACAATTCCCATAGTCAACAAATAATATGGGCAGAATAACGGTGAAATCAGCTTTTAAATTCCACGAATAGTATAGGTTCCCTCTTCAGGCTTTAACACCAAATACAACAAGATCATTTCTATCAAATATAAGTTGTTTAAATCTAGAAAACATTTTCTTAATACTTGGGAAAAGTTTGATCCAAGTAAATCAAATTTACTATTTCCTACGTCGGGCTAGTCCGGATAGCAAGGGAGAGCAGAAAACTGGTTTGCTAAACCCAAGCCTGTGTGTTATCTCTCTAACACCCAAAAGGCGGTCAATTAATTTGATTGACTCTAAATCATTAAACCTTTAAATCATTTCATAAATCCTTAGAACTACCTTTAAAACACTTTATAAATCATTTAAAAACATTTATAAAAAGATTGAAAAAGAGTGGTTAAGTTTAAAACTATATTTCAAAAGTTATAGAAAATGCGGTGGAAAAGTGTCGTGGAAAATGCTTTTTAAGCTATATTGATCAAAACAACTTTTATTATTTGAACATTCATTTTTTATTACTCAAGTCACTTTTAAAACATTTTGAAAGATTTATAAGACTTATTCCTTATTTTCAAATAATTATAAACATCATTTTCAAAGTAATCCAGTTTTGAATTCCGAACTACAAAATCGGAATTTTTCCAAAACTTGTTTTACCATATTTCAAAATATATTAACCAAAATCTCAATTTTCTTTTTTCATTGGAAAAATATAGGTATAATAGTTTGAAAAATTCATATAATGAAGAATTCCGAGCTATATTTCGACTTTTACACCTGTTAGACTTTTAAGCGCAAAATCACGAACTACCATTACACGACACGCTTATTTTTTACTAAATTTTCCATTTCTTTTCAAACTCCCCTCGTCCCTAAAATTACCCAAAACAAAAACCCAAAGGTTTTTCCTAAAATAATTATTTTAAAACTTACATTCGATCCATGCATATAGACCCTCTGTACACAAACCTGATTCGATCTATTATTTAAATTCACAAATTTACTCTTGAACTAGCATTGATCCCTCGATCCTTTAGTGCGTACTCAGACCGGGCTTTCTAATCAGAATTTTAGCATGCCTTGCATAGTTCTCAACTATGATAGAAAAATCAAGTATCTAAGCACAAACCCCCATCAATATTCGTCGTCAAGAATCGAGTGATAAATCCTCTTTCGGATAGTGTCAAATACGTCAAAGTTCTGCACTCGAATCTTAGATTAAATTGTGCGATGAAATAATCCATATACTTCATATGTACTTATTAACCTTTCAATTTTTTTTAAAACATGTCAAAAAACTTCATTCTTTATTCAAATTTTTTTAAAGATACTTGTTTATACGTAACCATTTTACAGTTTTGTTTCCAAAGTATTTCTACTTAAAAACTCATTTCTTCTCAAAAGATAAATATCTTCTTATTATAGCGCATTTCCAAACATATCATACCGGTTTCTTGAAACTTGTTTTCAAAATAATTCATTAAATTGATAAATTACCATAAACTTCCTTTAACTAATATCAAATATGTAAACTTTCTTTATTTAGTTAAACTTTCTTTATTAACTAACAATCCATTATTAATTAAAACTTCCTTTATATATATACACATATATACAGATATATATATATATATATGTGTGTGTGTGTGTGTATGTGTGTATTCTCTTTAATTATACTGGTTTTAATACTTAAAAAGTATCTATATACTTATTCAAATGTTATAAGTATATTTATGCTCAACAAATGTTTTTTTCTTCTTCTTACCTTTAAAATATAATCATAGAGATTAAAAAAATTACTATCAAAACATTATTATAATGAATTTCTCTTTTTATAACATGTTAATTATAATATTTTCTATCTTTTTATAAAAGATTCCAATACATGTTATTATCTTTAAAATCCCATTATTAAAGATCTGATTATACCCATAAGTTTTTTTCCAAAGTGTCATTCAAGGGTTTAAAAATAAATGTTGCTAAAAAATCGTTTACTACGAACCTAAAACCATTCATTAATAACTTTAAATATTAAATTTAAAGACATACCCATACTTATCAATTAAGATAATACACTTTGGTAAAAATCGACAACCACTAATTAATTCACCAGTTGATGACTCACATTATCCTTTTTCACTTTAGAAGATTATATTGATCGAGTGACTCAAAAATGATACCATGGAACTGGGTATTATCAGTAGTATCACATATTTCCTTATTAAGAAGGGGAATACTTAAGGGAAGCGTTTACCATCTGAACTCATTTTTTTCTTCCCATTTTTAGTTACTTTCAAGCCACTTGAATCAATTAATCATAAGATTTTTTTCGTTTTCAAAATCCCATTTTTTGAAATAATATTATTATTCTTCCTTTCCCAAAAATCTTTCGAAATTACCTTTAAAAATACCGAAATTTAAATTCTCAAAAATTCCTTTATAAAGCTTGTTTTATAAATCCAGTTTATAAAATCAGTTACATAGAATAGATTCATAAGATTATTTATCTTAAATAAATTCCTTTAATCTTAAACTAACATTATTATTTATCGAATACCCTGTATGGTTTCTATAAGTATTTTTGGCACAAATAGTAGGTAATTGCTAGCGTATTCTTAGATAGAGAGTTTGGTCAATACTCAAAAAGTGTTTCGAGGTTCTTGTCTAAAGATGTCTTTTAAAAATCTTTGTATAAAGTTTATTTATTTCAAAAATCCTTTGAACATTGTACCAAAATGTTCTTTTCTTTTCAACACGCACACACATATTTTTAGGTAGAATGATTTCATATAAAATCGAATTTCTACTGTATAGTTTATTAATAAATACACGCTCATATATAATATTCTCAACTCATTCTAGGGCGTTACTAACCCTATCTCTAATGTGTTACTCATCCTAGGGTATTACTAACCCTATCTTTGATGAGTCTTTTACCCTTATCAGGCTTAGGTGTTCGCTCAATCTTAGCACTGATACCAAATGCAATGAACTAGAAATGTTAGGCTCTACAAAAAAACTCTTACAAGGCTCGTTCGGAGAATGGATTCCATAAAAATGACAAGGTGAGGGACTACCTTCCATATAGTACACCTCAAGAGGGATGTACCTAGGGTCCAAATACTGAACTCCTATACCAACACAGAACCTGCCTAACCCTTCGCTGGATAGTACCGAATAGGACATCATCTCGGTCATTACTGACCTCTCCAAGACGTCTTATAGCACACATAACATACCCAATATATAGAGGGTTATCTAGAAAGGTGATGACCATATCCTAATGGGAGCTACCCACTTAGCCATGCCGCATCTACCCTGATTTTGCCATTTTCGGTTGATGAGGCCCTAGGTAACGTCTACTTTCACATAGCACATTCCACTTTGAATGCCACACTGCCATTCCGTGATCACACAACTGATTTCTACAAACATATAACTCATATGCTTGTACGTCTCAGGAAAGGATGTTAAGCTAAGAAAAGATGCCTTCCTCTCCATAAAATAAATGATATGTTCATAGAGATCAATCAATGTAATTAGAAATACAATGCCAGACATTCGTCTATACAAGTTGTCTAGGAACAGGACAAAATGAAGGCATTCTTCTACCGTATCCTAGCGAGAATTAACCCTAGGATTAGTAGCGAGAAGTCCTTCCATCAAAGATCTCAAACGAAGAACTGCTATCACAGAATAAGACATGGGAAATTTCCCTCGAGGGTCAGTGACAAGCAGCCCTGCATTCTATCTTCCAAATCATTTTCATGTTTTCGCTTCAAATACGTAAATTGGTTCGAAGTGGTCTTCGGATAGAAATTACCTAAACCCGAGCCCAGTTCCTTCGAACCAATCATCGATAAAAATAATGTTATACGAATAGGAAATCAGTCTTTAATTGATTAATTTCTTTTTACCAAAATATCTTCTGGAGATATATATATTTCTAAAACATTCTTTCAGATATATACAGAATCATTAAACCCCTCTTATAAAAACCATTGATTGCTAAAAACCCTTTTTAATTTGAATAATTCGAAACCATTTCTTTTACAGTTAGGAAAATATTTTCGAATCTTTTCTTTCAAATCCTAATAAAGAATTCTTGATTCAAAATTCGGTATTTTGATCGAGTTAAAACCATGTTATCAGGATGTCGATCCCAAAACCAGTAAATTTTTAGTGAGTAGAATCTATAGAAATCATCTAATTCTAATCAATAACAATTCCCATATTCAAAAAATACTATGGGCAGAATAACGGCAAAATCACCTTTTAAATTCCACAAACAGTACGAGTTCCCTCTTCGGGCTTTAACACTAGGTACAAGAAGACCATCTCTATAAAATCCAACTTGTTTAAATTTGGAAAATGTTATCCTTTGTTCTTTGGAAAATTTTGACCCGAGTAAATCAACTTTACTATCCACTCTATTTGGCCAGTCTTGATAGTCAGGAGAGCAGGAAATTGGTTTTCCAAACCCAAGCCTAAATACTATCTCTTTGACACCTATAAGGCAGACAAGTAATTTGATCGACTCTAAATCATTAAACCTGTATATCATTTCATAAATCCTTCAAATTACCTTTAAAACACTTTATAAATCATTTAAAAAACATATATAAAATAATTGGAAAAGAGTGATTAAGTTTAAAACTATATTTCAAAAGTTATAGAAAAGTGTCGTGGAAAGTGCTTTTCAAGCTCTATTGATCAAACGAAATTTTATTATTTGAAAATTCATTTTTTATTAATCAAATAAAATTTAAAACATTTTAAAAGATTTACAAGATTTGTCCCATGTTTTTAAACAAATTAAAATATCATTTTCAAAGAAATCTAGTTTTGATTCAAAAATGCAAAATCGAGATTTTTCTAAAACTTGTTTTACTTATATTTCAAAATCTACTTAACTAAATCTCTATTTTCCCTTCTTTGTTGGAAAACTATAGATATCGTTGTTTAGAAAATTCTTATCTCAAAGAATTTGGAGCTATGTTCCAACTTTTTCACCTATTTGACTTTTATACAACGAAATCACGAACTACCGTTACTAAATGTTCCATTTCTTTTCAAACTTTACCAAAACACTTTTAAATGTTTATAAAAAATTCAAATACATTTTATACCTTCTTTAAGAGGTTTAACAATTCCATATACACCATCTCATCACTTAAAGGAAAGTGATTTCCTTTGTGTTTATCGACGTGTAAATTCGTGACTAGCATACAATTTCAACATTCAAATGAAAAAACCAAAATTAATGATTCAAGAATATTAAACATCTATTTGCAAACATCATATCATCATCCAATATATAGTATACTAGTTTAGGAGTTCTCACCATCATTTTCCCTTCGAGCTAATATAAAATTGGCTACAGTTTCGCTACGATCGAACTAAACTCTACGAAATCGAGCTTTAAAGCCTTGAAGTGGCTAGGAATAGTCTTGTGAGTGCTCACAGCCTAGCTAGGGAAGAAGAAAGGGCTTTTCCTTGCTTTGGGAAGGGTGGCTGTGAGTTTGAGTGGTGGAAAGGAGGAGATTTGTCTTCGTTTTGAAGTGGATCGATATCGTCTACATGTGTATATATTTTACTAATATTTTCCCATAACTTTTGCTCATTATTTCCCAAGGCACGGAAGCCATTAAAGAAGCTCTTAGGAAGCATAAGAAGAAGGAAGAAGAAGATGGAAAGTTGTGTGTAAATGTGTTTGAAGGTATGCATGTATTTATAAGCTTAGAAGCCTTAAGGGCTAAGCAACTTCAAATAAATGTATATTTATTTCATTATTAATCACATCTCCACTTTCTGCTCTTATTCCACATGTCAATTCCTTCCTCTCCATGTGCTCCATCACTTCATTCACTTTATGTATGCATATGTTGACTTATTTAAGCTTAAGGAGGAAGCTTGCTTAAAATATCTTACATTTTGTATAATGTATGTATTTTTAAGTGTGTGTATATATATTTATACATGTGTTCATGTGAATGTTAGTGGATGCATTTATATGTTATATATGTGTACATTACACATATACAATATTGCATTGATTCCAAACAACTTTTTGTTCGATAAACGGTTGCCAATCGGAGAATCGATTCCCGGTCATAATTTCACTTATACTTTAACGTACATATATTTGTAAAAAAAAATTTGAAAACATTTTATTATCATTTCAAAAGAATTTAAATGATCATATTTGAATTATAATATCATATAAATTCATATTAACAATTATTTACAATAATTGCTATTATACCGATAAAGCAGTGTCGATTTTTTCTTATATTTTCAAATCAAATATACGTCTTTATAAAACTATTATAAATAATTTATTATCACTTTGTAACTTTTAAAAATGAATTACAATTATTTAATTAATTATATGAATAATTAAAATAATTATTAAATCATTAAATCTCAATTTAAATTGAATAAATCAATTATCATATTTAAGGGCATTATTAACAATGCAAAAACACACTTTATTTTCAAAAGCAAATCAGTTGATTTTATTTCATATTTTTATTTGATTATAAAAATAGGTGTATGTATCCAGTTCCATGCGTGACGTTTTACGATTATAGAGCTGGTTATTGATAAAATCGTTTTAGGCCACTTTATCGATTTAGATTTCAAGGAAAATATTTTTCGTAAATATTTGTTCAAAATAAGATTATTATTATCACTCAAAACAATATTATTTGTATTATCAATCTTTTTATTTGCATAAATTTAAAAATAAATACAATTTATCAAAGAGATAAATTGACGGGTCGTCACATTAGTTGTTGAAGTCATACAATGTCCTCCTCAATGTATCCATAATAACCCTGGCAACCCGGCAGCATTCCTTGTACCACCATTTGTGGTTGCACTTTCCAAGAGTTTTAGATCCTCTTTCCCTCTTCATCATTCTCTAGTACTCATTGTCTACTATTGAATATAATAAGATGTCTTTAAAATACTTGATAAGAATATCTTTAAGGGAAATAATTTAGTAATGGATCATTTAAAAGGGACTATTGAGAGGATATATTGTTATAAAAGATACAGATACATGCTCTCATAACACATTCAAGGGCATCGCTTACCCTGTCTTTAATGATTTTACCCCAATCAGTCTAATGTATTCCCTCAATCTGTGCTCTGATACCAATTATTATGTCCTACCTATATGGCTCCTAAAGATGATATAGGTACATCAATTGTATTCATGTGTCGATCATTTAAGCATAATAGATTGCCGCGATAGAAGGAAATAAAGAACAAGAAGAAAGAACAGGAAAATGGTAACTTATAATGAAAGGATCATATATATATTACAAACAATAAGTAGTATATTTTATTGCTATCAAAATGTAGGGTTATAAGAGTTACAAAAATGTGCTAACTTTTAGCTTGGCCTATTCCAACAGTCTATCCATACATACATATTAATAATACAGTGGAAAACTAATAGCTGATAATTTCAAAAGCCTCTTGCTCACAATTTATCAGCTCCAAAACATAAAAAAAAACCTATCTTTCTAAGCCTACTCAAATGAGAAGCCAAAAGTTTAAGGAAAAATAAACCTCATGTCAACAGGGTTTGGTATGAGAAACTCAAGATATATGCATAAACATAAAATGGTACATTTTGAGACTGCATCGTAGAATGAAACCAATTTTCCGCTCATAAGAACCAAAACCATTTTATTTTATATGTATATAAGGATAATGCATAAATAACATCTAATGTGGAAAAAAGAAATATATAAAATAGTTGCGATACTTACATCTCACATCATAATAGTACTTATGTATACATCTAAATTCATAACTACAATGTTCGATAAATGGATTTCTAAGAAGAGCCATAGTACTTTGTGAACTCATTTCAACATGACAAGGGTAAGAGCCTCTTTACCGAATGCATAGTACATCCCTAGAGTAGATATACCCAGGAGACCATGTAATTTAGATCACTCTTGGATGTCACCGATCCGTCCCACATCTATCATATTTAAGGTCGGATATATCATATCTGGGCACGTGGAAACATAATTCGCTCCTGAAAGATGTGACATACCCTAATGGAAGCACTCCACATAGTTCGGCCTCCGTTATGCCTCGGTGTTAGTCATTTCTCGAATCAAGGTCTATGTTTGAATCATCCTCCCAGCAAAACATGAATGCAAACCTTGCCCTTCAGGTTGGAATCACCCTTAGGATAGGCAGTTGAATAGGTGTAGAAAATCAAATAGACCATAAGGATGTGAACCATACCTTCTCCTTCGGAATCACCCTTCAAAATTACAGTACAATAGGTCCAACATCTAGAATAGAATCTTCTCCATAGCTCTATGAAAGTATCTTCATTCGATTTAACATGTTTTCAAATTTTGAAGTGGATACGGTTAAGTATACCTACGTATGCTTATCCGACTCCAGACTCTTCAAAGCCGTAGTTTGGTGAATTTCTGGTTAACTCGATTTCGGTTCTTTTGAAAATAAATAGACAACCTATAAGGTAGGGAATTACTAATGGGATATCCTTACACTTTTTACTTAAAGACAAAGATGAGTTTATACATCCAGTAGAGGTATAGAGCCTCGCCGAGAGGATGTTCATATATAATAAACTTCACATCTCCTTTATATATTTCTATTCAAAGGTCATGTTCGATTGTTGAAAAATCAACTATCTACTATGTCCTAAAAAGTAAACATCTATAACAATTTTCATTAACCATACAATGTTTTACTTACTTCCAAACACTTATACATAATTCTCAAATTTAAGACTTAGCCTTTTGACTTTCCAATCCAACTAGTAGGACCGACAGCTATGAAGGGGAGAATGTAAGTTGCAGAATTATGGATCTTATGGCCAATTAAACACTAAAGTGGGAGTGAATAGTGTTTCCTAACTTTTGTAAATCCTTTTAAAAATCTTTCAAGTTTAATATTAAATCTCAAATTAACAACACAAAATTATATTATTAAACATTCACATATGTATTCATAGACGAAAATAAAAGCAGTAAAGCAAAGTAAAGACTTAGAGAGATGACGCCATGAATTTCATGCTGTCAGATTTCTCCTACATCTAGTCTCGTACAATTGCTTGTACAGATTTTATTTCAAATGCCGATCATTAAATGCGCAAAAAGAAAACCTAATTACAATCTTGATTTTAAGGCTACAATGCACAACCTCTTAATTTTTCAGGCTCTGGGTACACCCACTTGATTTTGACAGGCTACAATAACACCCATTTAGATTTTCAGGCTACCAAGCACAACCACTTTATTTGAATGGGATACAAGCACATTTAAGCAAATACAAATAAAGTTGATAGTTTTTCCAAAGATAATTTCTTGAATTTGGATAAAATTGATCATATAATCTCTTGGGTAGCACTTTGATCTATGATTTGAGAGAGAGATGACTCTAAACAGTAGGAAAGTAGTAGTGAATCAATACAATGAAGTGTGAATTGATTCTATGTGATTTTGAAGAGAATAGAGTATTTTTTTAATAGAACTTTCAAGAGAATAAGAGGAGGGAAGAAAATAAGTTAATGACTATCAAATTTTAGTTTGAATTCCTCTTTATGTAGTGAATAAACAGATGTATCCATTTGTGAAGAGTTGCGATGAATTGACACTTCTTATAAAACTTAAAAAACCATTTAGCAGCATGTTTGTCGACATATCCATACCATGTATGTTGACATATACATGTATTTTTTGAAAACTAATTTCTTTTTAAATGTTTTGGAAATCCAATACTTTGTAAAAAATAATTTTATATTTTGTAAAATAGTTTAAATATAGTTTATAAACATTTTAAATTCTGGCAAACTTTTATAAAATATTTTGAAATATAATTTGAAAATATATTTTGTTTTAAAAATATAAAAGATAGAAAAATAAGAGATGGAGATCAAAGATTGCTACCAGGGGCTTTACCAATATACTATGACTCTATACACTATATTATAGTCTTGAGATCATTGCATCTTGGTCTTTGTACTCAAGAGTCTTCATGTCCATTTCTTGATTCTTTACACTGTACAGTCTTTGATCCAACATGTATGTAATATCCTGCAATATATATTATATAATTTGGAAAAACCTTTCTATATTTTGTATGAATGTATATTATTTTTTCGAATCAAAAATGGAACAAACATCCTAGAGTTTATGTCGAGAATAAAAAGTAAAGAAAATGAGTAGAAAAGAGCACACAACAATTTATAGTCGTTCGGCAAATCAAGGCCTGCGTCCACTTAATAATTTTATTGCTTATATTTTGAATTAGAAGTAGAGGTTCTTACTGCTCAGTATAACTGTAATAGAGATTATAAGAAATTAGAGTAAGAGGAGCAAGAGCTGAAAAAGATACTGAAAAATAAGGCCTACCCTCCTATTTTAGAGGTAGGAATCTAAAATCTCACCCATAAGATCTCCACATCATTTTCCACACCTTGGACTATTTCTCTACAAAAGTAGGATACCACCTCATCAATTCATATGGATCGATACCATGCAAGGGCTTGGGACGATACCGATCTAAAAAATTGCCAATCTGGTTATCTTGAACTTTTTGCTTTGGCTCTTCTTATGGTTAGCTTCGTGATTCCATAGTTTTCACTAATATTAGCTTGTTTCTAAGTCCAAATGATGGATCCGTGGAAGAATAGAGTTATTGATTCAAGAGTTTGGGGAGATCGATGGAGAATTGCATTGGATCAATAAAAAAACATCCGGTATAGGCTTCTAGTATCAATTAGAGTGTGTAGGCAGAAGTTGAGCATACATGGTGGGAAAAAGTTGGATCGGTACCTATCCATGAAGTTGGATCGATAGCGACCCATCACTTATGTGGGTTTTTGATTCTTTGGTCTTGGATTGGTTTGGCATTTTCTCTATGTCTTTTTTTGTGTTTGGTTTTTGTACTCTTCAGTTATCTCTCTCATTTTTCTACCTTGATAGTTTCCAAATTCGACTTGTCCAGTCTGTTCGAATACTACCTGGTTAAATGGCTAGATAAAACTTGTCTTCCAAAGCACGTCTCATTTCAAACATGATGTGCTTTGAAAAAGACAAGTACAAATTGCAGTAAAGGAATACACTCTTTATTTTGAGTGGTTGTTATCCTTCATGTTGATTGTTTAGGTGAGGACTTGGATACATAGCAATTCGTCGTGACGCCCTACCAACATCTAGTACTGTAAGCCTGGAATGTGGTTTCGTGATCTGTCATTCAAAACATGATAATTGCAAGCTTGTACCTTTCATGGATCTTCTAGGTTTGTACCCGATTTACTTTGACTTTAGTCGCTTTGGTTTTGGATACGTACACACATATGCGCGCATATATGCACGTTCTTCAATAATTTTTGGCACGCTATACATACATATATACATATATATACATACGTCTTTTTTCTAGTTGAGGCTCGATACCGACTTACGCTCCTGGGTCGGTACCGACCTAGAAATTAAAAAAGTCTTCATGTTTTAGGCTTGGGAATTTGCATACGAGCCCAAATAACTCATCTCCCTTAGTTTTCCTCTTCACTTCTATCATTTTTGAAATAATTCTTAAGTTCTCCATTAAAAAAATCCTCTACGATCCACTGCTTCCCCTTACCAGTGTTTATCACTCCCAGCCTCAACATTGCTTGCATCACCACCCAAAACCTTACCTTAGCATGACTCGACCGTGCCTTAACTTGACCGACGTAAGCCCTAGATCCAAAGCTCGACTCCTTCGATCGAGTTTGTTCCCTTCGATATCCATACTCCTAGGTAGGTGGCGGACTTGGATAAGGACATGGATAAGCTCGTCGTTGATGGCCATGTGTTGGAGTAGAAGATGAAAGGGAGGAGGAGGATGAAGTTCTTCCTTAGAGTTGGGTCGGTATGACTCCAACACTTGGGAGAATCCCACAAACTCCAAATCCACAAATGTACTTTACCTTAGTGGATTGGTGTTGAACTTCCCCTTCTTGATTTCATATCACTTCCAAAGCATGGTTGATAACATGAGGCTCATCGGGACAGTCAGCGATGACGATCACTTTAGGCTATACCCAAACTTAAAAATGAATTGTTAAATAATATCGAAATTTTGAACTGCACGACACTACTCGACATCACACTTGGATTCACTTTAGCATAGGGGCATAGCTTGTAACTATTCTAATGTTGATTATTTGTCAAGTTTTTATTATAGAAATGGATCAGATATGTTCAAACATCTAGCCACTCAAGCCATAAGTACATCCACCTCCAGATATGCTGAATCTGATGCTGAGTCAAATTCAACTACAACTCTGCTTGCACAAAAAACTCTTGTATAGCATGTACAACAATAAGAGAATCGTTAGGTTGAACAATGGGTTCCTGAAAACCCAGTAGAGCCCGCAGAAGAGCTAGTGGTAGATCATGCACCTGATAATCCCAAAGATGCCATTCTTTTAGATGATCCCGTCGATTCCATTACTTCTAAAATAGATGAACGATCACTTTGTAGAATCTGTAACAAGCATAGAATTCCATTTAGGGAGCTTCTAGTGCCTTCCCTCCATCAAAGAGCTCATAATCTTCTAGAAGGATATACCGCTTGCAATAGGTACATGTGTTCGGTGGGTTGTGTCTCACCATTTTATCAGTCCATCCACCAAGTCCTGAATTTCATTAGTTTGGCTCCAACACAACAACATCTGAATAGCTATTCCTTCATGCTCGGCACATATGTTGTCTTCACTAAAAACTTACACCAAGCGCCCAATGATGAGGAGATTCAATATACATACAGCTTCAATAGTCGAAGAGAAAGTCTGTCTTTAACCTATTTGGAATCGGCCAAGCATTGTAGAGTAGTCTTCGACACATGGAACAAGTTAAGGCATTTCAAAAATGAGTGGTTTTATATCCATTGTCCACCTGTATTCGCACGTAATTGGCTATCTAGATCTAAGTTCTATTCCATGTGCATTACATGAATTGGCCTTATAGTCCGCAGACTTAACTCATATCCTGTTTTACTGTCCAGATGTCCCGACGAGACCCAATAGCTGGTGCTTTCAGATGCCGTTAAGGCTCTTATGGTACATTCGATTGAAGATAAGATATTAGAATTCTCCTTTCAGATGAAAACTTTCTAACCCACAATCTGTTAGAAGAAGGCTGCAGCACTGGCCAAGTCTAAGTAGCTGCTAATGATGACAACGACGACGATGATAATGACAATAACTCGCCTGGAGGAGGTGAGGTTAATCCAAATGTATTAGAACCTCCAGTTTATGTTTCAATGATAACAACTACACAGTCATATATATATGTGTATGTGTATATATATATATGTATATGTATATGTATATATACTTTATCAAGATTATAGTTATATGCTACAAGAAGGAACCACACTCAAAGACATTGAAACTCAAAGAAAAACAAGGAGAAACAAAGATCTATCGACCATGCTTTAGTTAGTAAGGTTATTCTACTATAAAAGAGTCTTAGATAAAATATTATTAAGGTCTCCTTGAGTATATATGCATACACGATCACATACTATTTCATATGCATCAAAATTTAGTTGGAAAACTGATTTTACTACTCACAGACGTTTGTGATAAAACCACAAATGTCTATGACGATTCTAGTGTAAGAAATTACTATAGTCACAGATGTTGAGGTTTTACCATAGACGTCTGTCATATGTAAAAACTGTTAATTTTGAAAAAAAACATTTCTGTTTGAGACAAAAAGAAATCATCCTTCATCGAAAGGTTTCAGCCATTAAAATGAATAGATTATCGTAAATAGTTACAACTCTTCATCTGCACCCTTTTGAATCTATAAATACTACTTGGATTGAGATGTAGAAATCAACTAAACTTGAATTAATTGAATATTTTCTCTCTTGATTTCTTAACACCTTCTTGCATATACATTTCTCATATACTCTCAATTTATTATAACCAAAATATAATTTTGATTAAATCACTTCCTACAACTCAAAGCTTTCATGTTCATATACTAAAAGGAGATCATAGAAAGATTTGTACTATCAGTCAAAAACTGTGTTATTTGGAGCACAAGATTGTCAGAGATATAATTTTATATTAGCCTATTCCTCTATGCGAAGCGAGGGTTAGTTGGTTAGAGGAAATACCGAAGGGGAGCTCTGAAACTGGATGTAGGACGGGAGGTCTGAACCAGTATAAAAACTCTGGTTTGCACGCTTGTTATGCTTCACTATTTATTGTCTACTACAGCGCTGGCTCACACACTTACATATTATATACAAGTTAGATAATATACGATCCATAAGATTTTCATTTGGTATCAGAGAAAGGTTTATTTCAATCCATAATAACATTTAATTGAAATCATTAAAATGGAAAATACATTTCAAGAAGGTCAGTCAACTGCTCATCCTTCACTATTTACTGGCTCTAATTATGCTTATTTGTCAACACGCATACGAATATTTATGGAAGCAAATGGGTTCAAAATACTGCTAACAACTCAAAATAAATATGAAGCACCTGACACCGATATTGACACATGGACTGGTGCACAAAAAGAAGAGGCATCTAACAATTCCGAAGCTATGAACGTATTATTTTGCTCACTCGATTAAAATGAATTTTCATGAGTCATGGTTTTTACTACTGCTTATGATATGTGGCGTACATTACAAATTACCCATGAAGTCACAAACAAAGTTAAAAAAAATTCATATTCTACATAATCAATTTTCATCTTTTAAAATGAAATCAAACAAATCAATTATTGACATGTATGCTAGATTCCAACTATACAACATGATCTTATGCCATTAGGAGTTGAATTCACTGATTTTAATTTAGTCACATGAATTTTGAACTCACTAACAAATGAATGGGAAAGAAATTTTTTAGCCATTGAAGAAGCTAACGATCTTTCCCAACTCAGAGTCGAAGAGTTAATAGCAAAACTGATGTCGCATGAAGTGAATTTACAAGCAAGAAAAGAACAATATCAAGAAATGAAAAACATCGCATTTTAGAAAAATAATGACAACTCTGACTTGGAAGAAGATGAGATTGTTTTCATCGCTAAAAATTACAAGCTAAAGAAGTTCAAAAAGATGATGAAATTTCAAAACAACAACAACACAAATTCCTTAAATCAAACATCAATGAAATGCTTTAGATGCGATAAATTTGGCCATATGAAGAAGGACTGTCCACTACTCAACAATGATAAAAAGAAAATCTAATTCAAAAATTTCAAGAAAAAGAGAAGAGCATTTCAAGTAACTTGGGATGATTCTGACTTTTCCTCTTCATCTGACAGTGACAGCGACTCAGAATAAGCAAATGTTTGCTTCATGGCTAACATAGATGAGGTATGTTCTGAATCAACATATTATGAAATTCTTGAAATTAGTATAGAATTAGATGACAAGTATAAGGAATTAAAAAAATTCAATAAAGAAATGTGGGAAAATTAAATAGAGCTGGATTGGAAATTGGATTTTTAAAAGATGCTATTTTAGAAAAAGAACTAGAATTAGCACAAAAAGAATGTAAAATATTATTATCTCAAAATGCTACTCTAACACATGATATGGAGAATAACAGAATGGAGAATTATCAATTTGAAAAACAAAACTGCGAATTGAAACAAAATTTAGAATTAGCTAATATATAAATTTCTAACCTCAGAAATAAATAAGATAAAATTACTAATAATGTTTCAAAATTTGATAAAGGAAAGAAAAATCTGGAAAATTGGATAAAAATTTCAAAACCATCAGGAAATAGGAAGGGATTAGGATTCAACCAAAAAAAATCATAAACTTCAAAGAAATAATTTGGTTTCTAATAATAATCAAGGATCTAAGAAGTATAGTACATTATATACTAATTTTTGAAAATAAAATCTAAATATGAAAATAAGGGAACAAAAATGGTTATAATATGGATTCCTAAAACAAATAACAAATCGATTAGAATAAAACACATAGACATATATTTAAAAGATATAGTTCATAATGAAAATTACATCTCTAAAGGTCCCAAACCCTCATGGGTATGTCTATCTTCTACTACTAACACATATGACCCTAATGGAGGAAGTGGGTATCAATTAAGATTTTTTATTATTTTTCAGCTACCGAAAAACAAAATTAATAATAAGGAGAAATGGATACTCGATAGCGGATGCTCCAAACATATGACGGGAAATGCCCGCATGCTATCAAACATTACTTATATGGACAGTGGAATAGTCACATTTAGGGATAATTCCATAGGATATGTTATAGGGATTGGAAACATCATCAATGTCGGTATATCTGCTTCTCCTATTATTTCAAACGTATTATTTGTTAAAAACTTAAAATATAATTTACTAAGTATAAGTCAATTATGTGATGAAGGATGTAGAGTCTATTTTGAAAAGGAAAAATGCAATATCTTTGATCAAAATAAAACTGTATTTTTTTAAGGAACAAGAAATCAAAATTTTTATGTTCTAAACATGAATATTAATCATAATAATGATTTATTCTGAGCCACACGATAATCCATGGATATGGCATAAAAAAATTTGTCACATAAATTTCAAATATACAAACAAATTAGCTAAAAATAATTTGGTTAGAGGATTACCCAAAATAAATTTTACAGTTAAAAATCTATGCGATGCATGTCAACTTGGAAAATTAAAGAAAAGCTCGTTTAAGTCTAAAAATGAAATCTCTACTAAACAACCTCTTGAATAACTTCATTTGGACTTATTTGGTCCAACTCAAGTACGTTCAACAAATCACAATAATTATGTTTTTATAAATGTTGACGATTTTTCAAGATATTCTTAGAAACTATTTTTAAAACATAAATGTGATACATTCGAAATATTTAAATTTTTTGCTAAACGAATCAAGACTCTGACGGATTTAAAAAATTGAAAGTATGAGGAGTGATTATGGTGGAGAATTTGAAAATGAACTATTTACAAATTTTTGTAATAGTAAGCGAATTAGCCACAATTTTTCACTTCCACGAACACCATAACAAAATGGAGTGGTTGAAAGAAAAAATCGCACCTAGCAAGAATGTGCTTGAACTCTCCTAAATGGAAGCAGCTTACCAGAGAATTTTTGGACCAAAGCAGTTGCTACTGCATGTCATCTATTAAATCATGTAACTCTTAGACCTATGACAAAAAATACATGTTATGAAATTCTTTACAAAAAGAAACCAAAAGTATCATACTTTCGTATATTTGGATCAAAATGCTTAATTCTAGATACAAAAGATAATCTTGGTAAATTCGATCCAAAAGCCGATGAAGGTATTTTTGTTGGTTATTCTGATTGAAGTAAAGCTTACAGAATTTTTAACAAATAAATAGATGTTATAGAGGAAAGTCTTCATGTCTCGTTTGATGAAGACTTTAAAAATGTAAATAAAGACGACGAATTTTTTTTACACTAATCAAAATAAAGCTACTAAAATTATAGTTGAAAATAATAATGATAACCAAACTAACACTAATTTGAAATCACCACCCCGTATTTTAAAAGATCATCTTATTAATAACATAATTAGAATTCTAGATAACAAAGTTTCGACTAGAAGACATATAAATCAAATGAGTAATGTACCATTTGTATCTAATTTTGAACCAAAAAATTACAGGAAGCATCAAATGATGATTTCTGGACTTTAGCAATGCAATAAGAACTTGATCAATTTGAACGAAATAATCTCTGGGAGCTAGTACCAAGGCTAAATGATTAATCAGTAATTGGAACAAAATAGGTATTTAAAAACAAAGCATATGAAAATGGAAATATCAAACGTAATAAAGCATGACTAGTGGCATAGGGATACAATCAAGAAGAAGGAATTGATTATGAAGAAACTTTTGCACCTATGGCATGTCTTGAAACTACAAGAATATTACTTGCTTTTGTCTACTATTATAGTTTGAAGCTATTTCAAATGGATGCTAAAAGTGCTTTCTTGAACGGTTTTATAAGAGAAAATGTTTACGTTGAAAAACTACCACTATTTGCTCATGAAAAAATATTCAAATCATATTTTTAAGCTTCAAAAGGCATTATATGGTTTAAAACAAGCACCTCAAGCTTGGTATGATCGATTAAAATCACATCTAATAAATTCTGATTTTCAAACTGGTAAAATAGATACAACATTATTTATTAAAAGAGAACTGAAGGATATATAAATTGTTTAAATTTATGTTGATGATATTATATTTGGATCTACTAACGAAAATTTATGTAATGAATTTTCTATAATAATGACAAATGAATTTAAAATGTCTCATATGGGTGAATTAAATTTCTTTTTAGGATTACAGATAAAACAATTAAATAATGGAATCTTTATAAATCAAGAAAAATACTGTAAAGAATTACAAAAATGGTTTGGAATGGATAATACATTGAGTAAACCCACTCTAATGAGTACTACCAATCATTTAGACAAAGATGAATATGGAAAAGAGTTTGATCAAAAACTATATCGAAGTACGATAGGATCTTTACTATACCTAACAGCTAGTAGACCATATATTATGATGAGTGTTTGTTTATGTGCAAGATTTCAAGCACAACCTAAGGAATCACATCATTAGGCAATCAAACGAATTCTACGATATTTAACCAACACCAAAGATTATGGTCTATTTTATCCAAAAGGCAATTCGTTTGAACTCGTATCTTACAGTGATGCAGATTTTGGTGGATGCAAATCGGATAAAAAAAGTACACATGTCACTTTATTGGTCAATCGTTAGTTCCATGGTTTAGTAAAAAGAAAAATTGTATTTCTCTTTTGAAATGTGAAGCCGAATATATTTCTGCTGCCTTAGCTTCAACTCAAGTAATATATATGCAACAAACACTTAAAGCTATGGAAAAATAAATAAATCTTCAATATATTGAGATAATACTAGTGTTATGAATCTATCGAAAAATCTAATTAATCACTAATGAAAAAAAAAATCGATATTCGTCACCCTTTTCTGAGAGATAATGTTGAAAAAGAAATAATAACTCTTGAGTTAGTTAATACCGGAAACCAAATAGCCGATATTTTTACAAAGCCATTATGCAAAACAACGTTTATCAAGTTAAGACGAGATTTAGGAATTTGTTCATATAGTGAATTGATTAACTAAATTTAAAGAAATAATTTTTGTACACTTAAATTTGTAGAAATAGCTCATATAGACTTTCAATTGGTTATATACACTTAGGTTAAAAATAAACACATAAAAATTAAACTAATAACAACCATATAAACCTAATCTTACCCAAAAAATATATGTGGTTGAACTCCTTTCCCTCAACCAAATCTCTAAAAATAGTAAAAAGTTATATTATAAATCAGCTTATATTCCTCCTAAAAACTTTGTTGTGATTGTTCTAATTATTAAAACAAATATTACTTAAAATTTCTTCCGATCATGACTCCACCTATTTAACTATCGACTATAAATCTCCCTCATCAGATGGCACTTATGTTTCACCAACTAAATCCACTCCTACATCTATTCATTCAGCCTCTCTAAAAAATGTTGCATCACCTACATATGACACTGGCTTTTCTCCTAAAGAAAAGAAAGCCAAACATTTAATTGATCTACAATAAACATCTCTCACCGCAAGGTCAACGAAATATATCATTATCAACAAGAAATGATGGGAGTTCAACTTGAGATGCATTACGAATAACGACGTCAAGGATCTCATATAAATTTTCTTGAAAAATGTATTCTAGCAATTTGTTGTCATTCACCAACAAAAAATTGCATACATCAAAAATCTTCTCGAATATAAGGAACTCCTACAAAAGCATATAACATTACATCGGGAAATCTGTGAAAACCGGGATCATCAAACCAAAAATTGGATTGACAATCCAGCCCGTCCGAGTTGCTCTCCACTAAAGCCTTAATTTACGATACGAAAGTTGAACCAAATTCATGGGATATACAACAAATCGACAATTCTAAATTCTACTACAAAAACTAAACTTATGCTACGCATCATATAAATTAAGTTTATTTGTTAATTTTTGGTATTTAAATTGTTTTATTGAATTAAAATTTCAATAAGATTTCATTATTACTTAAAAAATTTCAATATTTTAGAAAGTACATACCATAGACGTTTGTGAATTTACTACAGATGTCTATCAAAAGTTGCAGGAAATTGTTTTTGTAGCCACAGACGTTTGTGGGAGTTCACAGATGTCTATAAAAACTCTCTATTTATTTTGCCCAAAACCATAGACATCTGTGCAAACCTCACAAACGTCTATCGAATATTTCAGTTTATTTTTACTGCAAATACGAACGTTCGTGACTCCCCCACAGGTGTCTGTCGCTGTTCAGACCATACATTTTCAGCAGCCTTATATGAATGAATTTGCCCAATTCTTCACTTTTTCCTCCATTTCAATTCCCCATTTCTAAAACCCTAGCCTCCATAACCTTCAAATCCATCAATCAATGGCTCCCAAGAAGATGACCGCTTCTTAAAAGCAAAAATAAGGCTAATCTTCCTCCTCTCAAGCCCTGGTTACACAAGCACAAATAAACCAATGGCTCCGCAACTATCCCACAACCATCAATCGGTTTGAGGTGCTTTCCGAGAAGAAAATCCATTCTGGTCCCTTCTATCGTGTTGGAAATGTCATAGAATACAATATTCTATGATCAATCATGGATTCCAGTTGCCTCAACCTAATTAGCTATGATGAAAACAAGGTAATTATCGATCCTCTAGCTATCTACCTTTTCTACTCCAATTTATGTAGTGCGGAAATTTGGAATCCAGAAAATGAGGATGGATGGTTGTAGTCAAGTATTTATGGAAAAAATATCAAAATTGATGTATATATGGTTGGCTGTATACTAGGATGTTCTTATGAGAGAATTGACTTAATAGATATACTAGATCATATTCTTTTACCCATAGGTGAAGTTACACATCAAATATAGGAAGATAGGATGCCTCAATCGAAATCCATTTACCTACGCCCGCGTGCAAGACTACTAAATAGAATGATAATCAACACAATCATTCCACATCTAGGTAGTCACGATCAAATTAAACCCAATGACCATCGAGCTTTATAAGCAATATTTGGTCGTCTCCCAGTAAATTGGGCAAAATTTATTCATGACCAAATTAAAGTTTTTTAGATTCAGCATCATCGATCAATTGTATGTGCTCCATACATAATGCATATATTGCAAGATCTTGGGGTTCGTTCGTACTTATCATAATACAAAGAAATTCAAATAAAATATAGTGGTCCAAGATATCCATCTTTGATGCAACTTCCCAAAATCCCACCTCCTATCATCCCCTTCGACCAATGGAGTATATAACAGCATCAATAGGAGCATCATGATCCTCCTCCCTCTAGTGCTCTTCAACATACTTACTCTCCTCATCCTTCACAACAACCAACTTAAACTACTCATGCTACCAAATATTATTTGGATTTTGAAATACAAGACACTCACAATGGACCAACGCAAAACAAATCTCTTCATGAATTGGCACTTTAAAACCAAAAGATAATCACTGCTAACTAGTGAGCCTTAAAAAATGACTAGATTGGAACGTTCTGTCTGCACAAGGATGACAAAAAATGGAGAAGACTTTGGACAAAGTGGTCTCCACTTTAGGGAAAGTTATGCGCAAAGTAGTTGGTTGATCGTCTTCTCGCCCATATCCTCACCTTCACCAACACTCCACCATGGGCTCAACACTAGTTTATCACTCTGAAGCTTCGCTTGAAGGAATGTCTCACGATAGAGGTGACAGAGGGAAGACTTCCATTCAGGCACAACCTATGGAAGAAGTAGAATATAGCGATGACATGTACATGTTTAATACTCCGCATTTCCAACAACAATCATACATGGCATTTCCAGGCCTCTTATTTTAAGAAGACTAGGAGTATATTACCAAACGCAATGGCTGGGAACATACAAGCAGGATCCGTCTCCTTATTGTAAATACTACGAGAACTATGGGGGATTATCTTACTCACATAATCATTACAATTAGCATTTTATTTTTTCACTTTCCTATTTTGCAATTATCTTTTCTTGTTTGTTTCGTTATTTAAGACAAACTATGTATAACAGACTATTTGATTTTCCATGATCTTAATGCATAACAAATTATGTCTATTAAATATTTCTATATCTTATATCATTTCCTTCCATTTTGATAATGACGAAGGGGGAGAAATTTATCCATGTACATAGGGGGAGATAAACAAAATAATACTTCCATTTTTGATTCAATAAAAATGGGGAGATTGTTGGAACCTTTAGTTTTTTGTTTCAATGATAACAACTACACAATCATATATATGTATTTTATCAAGATTATAGGTATATGCTACAAGAAGACGCCATACTCAAAGATATTAAGACTCAAATAAAAACAAAGAGGAACAAAGATCTGTAGACCATCTACAGTTAGTAAGGTTATTCTACTGTAAAGGAGTCTTAAATAAAATATTGTTAACGTCTCTTTGAGTATACAAGCATACATGATCACACACTATTTCATATGCATCAAGGTTTAGTTGGAAAACTGATCTAACAATTCACAGACGTCGGTTATAAAACCACAAACATCTGTGACAAGTCTTGTGTAAAAAAATTCTGAAGTCATGGACTTCTGAGGTTTTACTACAGACGTTTGTCAGATGTAAAAACTTTTAATTTTGAAAAGACACTTCTGCTTGAGACAAAAAGAAATCACCCTCAATCTGCACCCTTGTGAATCTATAAATTCTACTTTGATTGAGATGTAGAAATCAACTAAACCTGAATTAATTGAATAATTTCTCCTTGATTTCTTAACACCTTCTTGCATATACATTGCTCACATACCCTCAATCTATCGTAACCAAAATATAATTTTGGTTAAATCACTTTCTGCAACTCAAAGCATTCACATTCACATCCTGAAAGGAGATCATAGGAAGATTTGTACCATCAATAAAAATTTGTATTATTTGGAACACAAGATTGTTAGAGATATGCTTTTGTATTAGCTTTTCCTCCAGGGGAAGCGAGAGTCATTTAGTTAAAGGAAATACCGAAGGGGAGCTTCGGGACCGGACGTAGGACCAGAGGTCCGAACCAGCATAAAAAATCTTATTTGCATGCTTTTTATACTTCACTATTTATTCTCTACTATAGCATTAGCTCATACACTTGCATATTATATAGAAGTTAGATAATATATGATCCATAAGATTTTTAAAATATGCCTCCAGTCCTAAATCTAGGGGCTTGGATTGAAGTTAATGTCGAAGCAAGGGAAGCACATCCCGAGGAAGGTGAAATTATGGTGGAAATGATGAGGCTGGCCATCATAATATTGATGTGGGCCATGAGTCTTTTAGCAATCAACCCAAGGATGACCAATAGACTGTCCCGAAGAAGAGGCTGGTTGTGATGATTTCCATAGCATAGACTTATATGCTGCTTTAGCTAGTTACGATAGCAGAGAAAACTACCTCTCTTCCTCAACAAACACATTTGCTAGCTTAGAGCCAATTCCTATCGAGTTTGGCTCATTCAATGTTGGTAACATTAGTCTCGAGGGCATCAATTTCCCTACGCTTTGATAAGGACACAATCCCTACTAGTGTGGGAGAGATCACTCAAATGAGCAAAGCTCCTATACATGTTCTACCGAAGGGACAATAGGACATTCACGCATATGTGCACTTCACGTCACTGCACGACACTTGACTTGCATCCTTACTCCTTGAATCTATCTCGTTCACTTTTCTTTTTAAAGATCCATGAAGAAGAAGAAATCCATATACCAATCTCTCAAGGAATATGCATCTCGATCATATAGGCATTGCCGAAAATCATATCATCAGGGTAGTGGTCAAGATTTTGAGTCCAGCTATCGATCTAGCTAAGATAGAGGCAGCCAAGATAGGAGTATCTATGCCAAAGATTATCGATAACATTACTCCGCCTCCAAACATTGCTCTAGATCTATGTCTCCTCCTCTGAGAGGCCTGGATGGGCTTCCTGATCACTGAGTTGCTACTAGGCAACAGTTCTCATACTCTCCCTCCAGCTATTAATCCTATATACCATCTGCACCATCTCATTCTAGTCGATTATCAAATCGTAGGCACCATAAGTGCAATTCTGATACTTTCCATCATAGACCCGACAAGGAAACCGCTAAAGCTCCAGTCATCATTATGGAGCAAGAACTCATCGCCAGCGCCCGAATGGCTAAATTGAAAGAGCAATTTCCAAATATTTGCTTCAATAGGCTAATGTTCATGCCCAAATTGAACAGAATTCCACCTAATATCCAAGACATGACCATTATTTGTGTTATAAAGTTTATAACCAACACAATGTATAGTCACAAGTGGCTGAGAAGATACATATGGTATCAAGGGAAAGGCAGCTTGAAATCAAGAACCAAAAACCCATTGATGTTGATAACAAAAGAATCATAACTCATCTTGATGCCGAGTCGAGAACTTGAGAAAGTCACAAGCCAAAACTGAGAATAAAGTTGAGGATGCTATCATGGCACTCGAAGAAGGGAGAACTAGACATCGAAATGAGATAGAGAAAGCATTCGATCAGAATCATGATTTAGTGTTAGAGAGAGATGTTGCAAAGAGGAGTGTGGCCGAACTGAAAACCAAGCTCGAACGCAAAATGAAAGAAATGGACGAGGCCCTCCAACAAGCTCAGAGCTACTGCAAAGAGTTTCTCACTACTAAGGACGAAAGGAACTGGGCAGTTAAGTGCACTAAAGATGTAGTGGGCTTGCAGGAAGAGAGGTTGAGGCCATAGAGCGGCAGGTGATGGAGAAATTTGAACCACTGCTTAATAGCTATAATGCTAATGTACTCTAATTCTGCAAATTGGAGTGGTTCAACAATGATTAGTTCAAAATCTTGGCTTAGGCTAGAGTCAAGACACTGCTGATAAGAAAGAATACCTAAAGGGTAGTGAGGCGAACCTGGCCAAGATTGAGAAAATGGTTGCGGTAGGAGAGGAGCCTGAGGTGTTGAAAAGTGTGAACTTATTCTCCATCCGAAGCTAGCTGCGATAGTGCAAAAAGATTTAGGTGAAGCCTTCGGATCATTGCCTCAAGATGTTGCCATTAGGGACACCTCTGGGCCCAAAACTACTCCTGATCCATCCACCATTCTAGGCTATGATTCAAAGAATCTCCAAATGTGTAAGCCTATTATCCTTTCTCCCATCCCAAGGGGAAATTCTGGTGGCACTCCAGCCAATACAGAACCCCAAATAGGAGAAGGCATCTTGTTGACTTCCCTTGTATTTTAGAGATTTAACATGTCGTTGATCGACATTACGAACTTATCTTTTTATATCTCTCAAGTTTTAGGTCGGCCTCAAATTGTCCCACACCCGTTAAGGACTCTCAGAATATACAACATGTTTCCACAAAAGAATCAGTAACCTTTACAACTTCAACAATGGTCCAAACCATCCCCGTTGAAGTTACTCCTGGCCTTGATGGGCAAATGAATGATGCTATGCCGGATGGGGGGACATGTGAAACCTAGGATGCTCAGACCGATGATGATGTCGTGATTATTGGAGTTTCTAAGCCCTTGTTAGGTCTCACCATGAGTACACTCGAGCGGGAACGTTTTCGAGACATAGAAATCAAACAAGGCAAGATAGAGAATATCCTTCTTCCTTTATCTGTAGTGGTGCCTAGCAAAGCCACCTTCGCTCCAGTTTAGGGTTGTAATGATACATAAAAAATCTGAAATCCGTCCGCATCCATATCCGAAAAGTGGATAAATATCGGATATTTGGAAAAATGGATGTGGATGCAGATACAAAGATATCCACATCCGAAAATTATCCATTTGGTTTTTGGCAAGATTAGTTTAAATTAGGTGTACTTTAGTACTGTGAAAGATGTATATTATTATATATTAAGTTATAGTTTATATTATATGCATTTAATGCATATTAACTGCTCAAAACTATTTATTATCATTATATTTGTTTGTTTTTAACACTTTTATAATCAATGGGCTTGAAAATAATCTACGTTAAACTAAAATTTTCTATTTATATTTCTTGATTTATCAGTCATTAGCAGATAGGATAATTATCAGGTATTCGTTTGTATCCATGGATGTAGATATTCGATATTTGAAAATGGTTTAGGATGTGGATGCAGATATGGCACTATGTTAATCCAAAAGTATCAGTTGACTGGCCTACTCGGGTCTATATTCCTCCGCCTAGGAGCACGCCTATGAGATCCTTGCAAAACACTCCAGCCTCCCTTTTTCTGCCTGAAAGCACTCATATTGAATCAACCATCCCAGTACTTAGCTCGCCTTCTAAAGAAAAAGGAAGCAGAGGAAAAGGAAAAGTGAAAGCTCAAGTGACTTGTCTCTAGGCATCAAGAAGAGGAGGCATAAGTCGAAGAAGTATTTGTTAGTTTGCAGACCCACTTTTAGTCTACAATAATGATAGTAGTCAATTTTGGTTTTTTCTGGTCGGCTTTGTGTGGATTCGGCCCCCGCTTTTGCTTTTTGTTTCAGGCGTGAGTAAAAATTATACTTATCTTTCCAAGTTCCACTTTGAATGTTAATAACAAAGACTTTTTGTTTCGTCAAATCTTTGTGTGAATTTGCCTAAGTTGTTTTAGAAATGCACTTTCCATTCAATGTACTTGTGATTCATTCCTTTTAGTGATTATTATCTAACTAAATCCTTAGCCCATTCTATAGTTTATCGGCTTTTCATCATTCTCATGAATGTAAAGTAATGGTTGAAGTTCCAAACTCTAGGCACTAGTTGAGATTTACCACTTAGAGCAGCGGTTCGGATACCCTTTTCATGGATAATGGTATCCAATTGCACCGAACCCCGGACCCTCGTTTAAGTTAACTACTTAAGATTATTGTTCGTACATCCTCATCTTGGATGTTTATTTTCAATCGTACTTAACTCTGAACATTGATTTAAAGTTCATAGGTACGATACCACCTTATGCTCGGTATGGACTTTCCTTTTGCCTACTCTGGGAAAAATGTTAAGGAGTGGACAGTCTTATCACTTCTATTTTAGTTTATACTCCTGCTCTCACAATAAGGACAAGAGTTAGTGAATGAACGGTCATGTCATGTTCAATTTAGATTTATACTCCTACCCCCATATCAAGGGCCAGAGTTAGCATGCGGGCGGTCCTGCCAAATCCATTTTGGGTTTATACTCCTGCTCGCAAATCAAGGGCAAGAGTTAGACGATGGACGGTCGACTCACATCCGTTTGATTTATATTCCTACCCCTAACCCGAGGACAACGGTTGGTTGATTCAATGTATAGACATCGAGAAGAACTTCAAGGGTCCGATCATGAACCATAGAAGTTTGGTTGGCACCTATCTCTGGGTACTTGCAAACCTGCAATATTCACATGCAAATTCATTCGAGTTGGTCAAGTCACAACTCTTAGGCAATGTAAGGACATAGTCTCAGATTTGGAAAGCCATTTTATTTAATAAAAGACAAAAAATGACATGTTCCGTCTTATTACACGACTTTAGCCAATTATTTGACAAAAAATGACATGTTCCGTCTTATTACACGACTCTAGCCAATTATTTACAAATTTATTTCCAAGTGAAATTGCATCGTAGGTGCTTGCTATTCCACGCCTTTGGGAGTGAAATCACATCAGTCATCCTAAACCTACAATTTCCATCTCCAAGCTTTTACTCTATTGCGTACGAGCCTTCCCATGTCAGGCCTAAGTTTCTAGGGTCGGGGAAGATTCATTTGATAAAAAAGTTGCTGATTTTAAAGGTCCAATTTATGATCTTAACGTTGTAATATCGGTTACTTGGTGTTGATGTATAGCAGCACTCAACTCAGCTTCGTCACAATTCTCATTGATCATATCAAGAGACTCCAGCAGGAGTTGTTCATTAGTCCACAGATTGTAGTGAGTCACTCGATGAGAAGGTACTTCCAATTCAATCGAAATTATAGCCTCTAATTCGTAAGCTAAACGAATGGTGAGTGGCCAGTCACTAACTTGTGGGTTGTTTGATAAGCCCATAGTACCAGCGGAAGCTCATCGACCCACTTCCCCTTGGAATTTTCCAATCGCTTCTTAAGAATGGACTTGATAATCTTGTTTATAGTTTCAACCTGCCCATTTGTCTGAGTGTATGCTACACAGCAAATCTTTTCTCTATGTGATGTCGACGTTAGAAATCCTTGAATTTGGTACCGTCGAATTGGGCCCGTTAAATGCGATGATTGCCTGTGGAACTCCAAAATTATAGATGATATTTTGGAAAATAAAGTTGATTACTTTCTTCATGGTAATCATGGCTAATGGCCCTACCGTAGCCCATTTGGTGAAGTAATCAACTACAATGATAGCGTACTGTCACCTTTAGATATCTACAACGCAACGATGATATCAATTTCTCAAACAGCAAATGATCAAGGACTAACCATTTGAGTAATTTCCATTGCTGGGGCTCTTAGAATTTCATCAAATCATTGGCACCTGTCACACTTTCATGTGTAATTAGTTGCATGTTGGTTGATAGTTGGCTGGAAATATCCATAATGAAAGATCTCCTTCGCTAGGGTTCGCCCTACAGTGTGGTCACCATCATGAACTTCATTTAGAACTTGCTTGACCCCGTCATGAGTGACACACCGAAGCATAGAGACAAGAAACCCTTCCTGTAATGTGCTCCTTCTTGTACGATATATCTCGAACCCTGTCGAAGGATCTTTCGTCGTTCATTCCTTCTTTTAGGGAGGATTCCTCATTGCAAATAATCCATTATTGGAGTCATCTAAGGCTCCCTTTCAGTTATAGCCTCCAAGATATAATGTCGTCTATCTGGTTGATGCTCAGAGCCGAGAGTGCTTCCACTGGAGCCAAGCACATGATCTACGCATCTATGGAACTAGGAAACAAAGCCAGTGAGTCAAGCTTCTCATTTTCCTCTTTGGGAGTATGATCGATCGTGTAATATTCAATGTCGTTGAGAAGTTCAATGACTATAACATCCCCCTACTTGGAGGTCCAAAACTAATGGCTATGGACATAGCAGTCACCCATAGTTATTAATCCTCGACGACCAAATATGGCGATAATAGATACATTGATACACAAAAACACAAGAATATGAAAAAAAATAAAACAACAAACAAATTCCACATTCCATTTCAAAATATTCCAAATCGGTTACATAATCCCAGTTCGCAGGCCATGCTCAGATAACATATAATTATTACTTAATATGATAAGAGCATATAATAAGGCACTTAAACAGTTTGCTTTTATAATCAAACAAACAGTGAAAATAAAAGAACTCTAATAACAAGCTTGCCTCCTGCATGTCCTCGGAAGCTTTATTCGTCTAAAAGAACACCTTGAAACCTTAACTCTCAACCTACTCAAAATCAATTGAGTACCCGAGAGTTTAAGGGGAAAACAAAAACTTCAACTCAGAAATAAAGCCTGGTACGAATAGTAATTTACATCTTAAACCATTTAGATATCTAGTGAGATCATGCTGCTTAGCAGAACAGGTTTTCCCCTCACTAATATCCTAAAACATTTATAAAACCATAACAGTGCTCCTACATTCACAATGGTTAAAACATAGTATTTAAAAACATTATGATGATATGCAAAATAAGTAAATCAAATCTGGATTATCCATCCCCATTCATTCCGATTATCTATCTCAATTATAGTTTTAAGGGTCACTATTAACCTCTTAATTATTTATGGACCATCTGTTTGATTTTATAGTTTTCATGGGATCACTAAGAAGCTATTAGTGACTCCAATATCTTTTCCCTTCTCCTAGTTTTCATACGCTACCTAGGAACCTATTGACTAAATGTTATTATCTTAAACCGGATATAATTTTCATGGGCTAACTATAAAACCTATTGGCCCTGCCAATATCAATCATAGTTTTCATGGGCTGACTATGAACCTATTGGCCCCTACCAATATGTTTAATCAAGATTTCAACATTTCTTAAGCTACATTCTCTACTGGGTTAACCTTATTGGTTATTCTGTCCTTCCCCAAAATATAATTATGGGTTAATAACAATGTGAATAAGTATGTGAAGAAGTAAACATAACAAAAAAATAATACCAACACCCATGGTTTATTATCCTTGAAGTCATCTTTATATATATATATATATATATATATATATATATATATATATATATCCTTGTTAAACCCTTTAACCTTTTAAAACCATTAGTTTATTTATTTCATGGTTATTCTTTTAAATCTTGATTGGTTTTATGTTTTGAAACCTTAAACATCTCTTTCGAAACCTCTGGATAACCTCCTTCGAAAGCAACGAAAATCTTTTTTCAAAACACAACAAAAATGCCTTTCGAAGCCCTTAATAAATAATTACCTTCGAAACCAAATATATCTTTCGATGGTATCAAAATGTCCTTTAAAACACAGCTTCGAAACAAATGAAAGTACCCCTTTTGAAAGCATTGGGTTTGCTCTTTAAAAACATCATTGGGTCAAAATGGTTATATACAAAAGTGTCTCTTTCGAAACCCTTATAAAATTGTTTTTAGGGAAAAATTCAAAACCATCTGGTCAGGAGCAATATCCTTTTAAATTAAAACATTTAAGGATAGAGTCGAAACCCTCTTTCGACTCCATTGCCTTTGAAACCTCCAAACCCTTCGAAAGCATACAGGAAAAGGCGTTAGTTTAATTTAAAACAGACGTAGCCCTTGGACATCATGGATGGCTTTAATGTAGTCGAAAGGAGAAATTAGCAGCTGGGTTTTGACTTGGTTGAAACCAATTCCTTTCGAAAGCTCTTAATTAAAGAAAAAGGTCCCCTTCGAAAGCTACAACCTTTTCTTGGTATGGCAACCTTCTTCAAACCCATTTATAAAACCCCTTTCGAAAGTATATGTTTCGACTATGTTAAAAGCTTTAAGTAAAACAAAGCAAATACTTAAGTTTTGAAAACTAAACAAGGTTTTGACCCCTTAGAAAGCATTCCTTTCGACACCATAGCTTTCACCTTCCTTCCAATCCACTACGTACCATGCAAGTGATAGCTTGTATATTAGTTTCGATTGTATGGGTTACGACTGTGTAGGTTTCGACTTAGATGGAACCGAATCAATGGAGCCGAAAGGTGCTGCTATTAGAGGCGGAACTAACTTTTCTGGGGTAAAGGCTGAAATTTAGCTTCTTTTAGTAATTGCTTTACAACAACTTGCCTATTTGTAAACCTTTGATGGTTGCCTCAAAACTTTTCAAATACTTTACAAAGATAACTACTGCACTTAATCAGATCCAAATCAAAGGAATTATAACGTTTAAACCCTTCAATTAATAAAACCAGTATTTGCAAATAAGTCCTTCTCTTGATATAATTTATTTTCCATAGTAATCAATTGGAAAAAATCCCCAAAAATCACAGTAAGTTCTTATCGTGTAATCAAATATATTAAAATTTCAGGCCCAATTCCTTCCTCAAATACCTGAAATAAACTTTAAACCCAATTATATCATATTTTCCTTTAGAAATTCATAACAAAATTTTTGTGGCTCGAAAAATTTTGAAAATTAAAAATCATTTTCAAACCATGTTTTAATTAAGAAATTTTTTTCCATGCCATTCTAAAATCTTAAAATTTCGGTTTTACATCAAAACCGTGCAAATTCATATGTGAATGAGTTAAAATAAATCAAACATAATATTATTCAAGCATATCATCATCCATATCATCATAAAATGAATATAATCATATATCGAAAACATATATAACCATAGAATAAAATAGAGATGGAATGAAATCATTATTTACCTTAGATACGATAAGGAATTTGACATTTTTTATTGGTCAATCCTTCCTAGCTTTGATCCTTAGCTTTTAGATTGAATTTTTCTCTTTTCCTCCTTGTTAATGGATGGCTCTAATTTAGTTTTATGGTTTTGTTTGTGAAAGTGAGAAAATGTGAATGGACAACTACAAAGGAATATAGCCGTGTAAGATAAAATGGCTATTTACAAATATGCCCATGCGTAAACTAATTAACCTTTAAACCAATTTGAAGTCCATTTATTTTATTATTAAGCATGACCCTTTATATAATTTATTAAAATCACAATCCCCTTATCATCGTTATTTTATTTATCTAATTAAATTTCTTGAATAATGTTATCAAAATTAGAGATGTTAGAGGCTCCTCCTTAAAGAATTTCATCCTCGAAATTTAGTAAGGACCAAATACTAAACGTATCAATCATCTGTAGCAATGCCTAACAACCATAGTAGTCTAAGTGACTAGCAACTATCTATATAAATCTAATATAGACATACCCTCAAAGAAAATCAGGATATGTCTCTAATCCTATCTTTTGTCTTCCAAGTATAGTCCTTCTCGTTGTTACTCCACTGAATTTTCATCAACATGACTGTCTTATTCCTTAATCTTATCTCATCTCTAGCTACAATCTGAACTGGTTGTCTAACAAAAGTCAAATTAGGCTCTACCATTAAGTCTTCCAACCCTGTCGGAGGAATAGTAGTCTCCGGATCATGCGCATACTTGCGCAGACGTGACACGTGAAATACATTATGGACACCTGCCATACTGCTCAGCAACTCTACTCTATATACGAGCTTTTCAATCCTCTATATAATCTAGAACGGATTTACATATCTTGGGGCTAACTTCCTCAACTTTCTAAAGCGTACCACACCTTTCATAGGTGATACCTTAATGAAAACCTTCTCTCCAACTGAAAATTTTAGGTCCTTACGCCTCTTAGCCGCGTAACTTTTATTTGGACTGAGCTTCCTTCATCCTTTCTCGGATGAACTCAATCTTCTCGGATGCCTCTCTAACCAAATATGGACCTAAGACTAATCTGTTTCCAGTTTCCAACCAACATATGAGTGATTTGCATGGCCTTCCATACAAGGCTTCAAACGATGCCATTCCTATACTAGTCTGATAACTTAGGAAAACTCGGCTAAATGTAGATGATCCTCTCAAGATCCACCAAAGTCTAATAAACAAGCTCTCAATAAATCTTCGAGAACCTTATTGATTCTCTTTGTCTGCCCGTCTGTCTAAGGGTGATATGCAATACTCATATTAAGCTTGGTACCCATCACTTCTTGTAGACTCTTCCAGATTCCACTAGTGAACAAAGCATCTCTATCACTGACTATCCTGCTAGGAACTCCATGCAGTCTAACTATGTTCTTCAGGAACAACTTAGCTAAAACAAGTACCGTCCTGGTTGACCCAACTGGAATGAAATGGGCACTCTTGGTCAATCTGTCCACCATAACCTATATACTTTCATTACCCCTATTTGTTCTTGGAAACTTGCCTATAAAATCCATGGATATCGAATCCCATTTCCAAATTGGAATCTCTAAAGGCTGAAGCAACCAACTCGACTTCTGATGTTCGGCTTTCACTTGTTGATAGTTTGCACACTGCCTAACCTACAAGCCAACATCCCTCTTCATACCTTTCCAACGGAAGCTCCTATTCATATCTTGATACATCTTGATCCCTCCAGATTAAATTTTAAACTTGGGTCGATGGCATTCTCCAAGAACTTCTTTCCTCAAGTCCTTAATATTCGGAACACACAACCATCCCTTCATTCTCAACCTTCCTCTCCGGTCAAGGCTGAAATCCTTTAGATCATCGATCTCGATTCCAACTTCAAGTCTTCTAATTCTCTCGACCAACACTGGATCCTCCTTCTGCTTAGAAGCAATTTTCTCAATTAATACTAGTCGAACTTCTAAACAAGACAACCTAGAAGAACTCTGACTAGAACCAACAGTCGGTCTTAACTACACATCATAACTGACTAAATCTTCTAAATCTTTCCACTCTGCCAACTCGCTAACACCACATTCTGATGTTTTCTGCTAAGAACATCTGCTACCTTATCACCTTTTCCTAGTGTATATTCTATACAGAAAACAAGGCACCTAAAAACTCCAACCACCTCTGCTGTCTCATATTCGACTCCTTATGAGAGAATAAGTATTTCAAAGACTTACGATCGGTATAAAGGTCAAACCTCTCCCCTAAGATATGATGTCTCTAAATCTTTAATGCGAAGATCACAGCAGCCAACTCCAAATCATGAGTAGGATATCTAACTTCATGCGGTCTAAGCTGCCTAGATGCATATGCAATCATTTTACTATTCTACATCAATACTGCTCCCGAAATAGTTCTGCATGCATCGGTATAAACCATCAACCCTCGATTTCCGTCTGGAACTACAAACATGAGTGCATTGGTCAACAAATGCTTTAACTTAAAGAATGCTTCCTCACATTTGTTAGACCAAACAAATTTAACCTTTTTCCTGGTTAGCTTAGTTAAGGGTGTTGTTATCTGCGAGAATCCTTAATGAATCTCCGGTAGTAGCCAGTAAGTCCAAGAAAACTCCTGATCTCAGTCACCGTCTCTGGTCTCTTCCAATTATTTACGGCTTCGATCTTATTTGGATCGACTGGCAGTCCTTTCTCTAAAACCACGTGACCAAGAAATTTAACTTCTTTCATCCAGAAATGACACTTGGTAAACTTTGCCTTTATCTGATTTTGCCTCGGCATCTCAAGTACCACTCTATGATGAACTTCATGCTCTCTCTTATCCTTAGAGTAGACTAGAATGTCATCTATAAAAACTAGTACAAACCTATCCAAATGCTGTCGGAAGACTCGGTTCATCAAATCCATGAAGAAAGCAGGTGCATTCGTTAATCCAAAGGGCATAACCAACCACTCATATGAACCATATCTATTTTGAAATGCTGTCAAAGGATTATTGTCCTCCGCTACTCTTAACTGATGGAAACCTATCGCCAAGTCCAATTGGGAAAACACTCTGACTCGACTCAACCGATCGAAAAAATCATCTATTATTGGCATAGGATACTTATTCCTAATCGTCCTTTCTTCAACTTACGATAGCCGCTACATAGCCTCAACAACCCATTTTCTTCACGAACAACACAACCGCTCCCCAAGGAAAACTGCTTAGTCTAATAAAACTCCTTCCTTCTAGATTCACTAGTTGGACCTTTAATTCCTTCATCTCAATCGGTGTCATCTTACTGGCTGGTATACTTATAGGTTCTGCTCCTGGCGCAAGATCTATTCTAAACTCAACAGCTCTTTTCAGAGGCAGTCCAGTGACTAGCTCAAAGACATCTGCAAGTTCTCTTGCTACTCGAACTTGACTTAACTCATTTCCTACCTCCATAACATCAAGTAAAGCAATAAACTCTGGTCAGTATTCTCTATTGAGAATAGTACTCGGTTATGACTATTAGGGTGTCTCAGTGATATTTTCCTATCCCGGAAAAATATTCTATCCTCATACCTACCCAACCAATCCATACCCAAAATTATTCTGATATCTACAAAATCAATAACATACAAACTTCATGCAAATTTATGACCTAACAATTCAAGCTCTAACTAGTCACATCTCAACCCTAGAGTTGCATACCCTCCTATTGGATTCGCAACCGAAGTAACCAGGTAGGTGGATTCAAAACATAATCTATCAACCAAACACTGAGATACAAATGAAAGTGATGCACCGGTATCAAAAACTATTCTAACTGGAATACTCTAAATCAAAAGCATACCTTCCATTACTGTATTTCATTTATTAGCTGCAGTAGGCCAAGCTGGTCCTATTGCAATCCTCCCTAAGTGTTCTGGGCACTGATTCTTGTAATGCTCAACTTGATCATAGTTGAAGCACTTCACATTCTTCATACTTGCAGCTTTCTTCCCATTTCCTGACCGGCACTCATTCGCAAAGTGACCCTTCTTGTCACACTTATAGCAAACTATCTCAGCCTTTGACTTTATAGCAGAACCTCCCTTCTGGGCTCCCTTCTTTTTAAAGAACTTCCTCTTTTTACCTTGAGAACCTTGAGTTTCCACTAGCCATCCTTTAGCGAAATCAGCAAGCACCTCCTTATGGCGAATGGCCATCTCCATCATTATGTTACAAGGATCACGAACATGTGTCATGGTCATTCTAGCAAGCTTAGGCCTCAATCCTCGAATGAACCTCTCATTCCTTTTGATGTTAGTATATACAATAACATATCCATATCGAGACAGCTCTTATACTTAGTAGCATACTTGACTACCGATATCTCCCCCTAAACTAGATCCATAAACTTCCTCATCAGTTCTGACTTAGCAAACTCAGATACAAACTGCTGCTCAAATCCCATTTTAAAATTAGTCCAAGTTAACTACTCTTTCGAAACTCCGGTAGTGACACTATTCCATCAATGTAGTGCTGACCCCTGCAACTGTCTAGAAGCCAACCTTCTCTTTTGCACATCGTTCAGACCTAAATCAGTAAATATACAGTCACAATGCAACAACCAATTCTGAACTTCTATGGCACTCTCTGTTCCCAAGAATGGCTTCCTACCCAGACTGGTGTAATCTCTACTAAACAAAGCATAATTATTCCTAACTAGAGCCATAGGATTAGCTCCTCCTACATTTCCAGAAACACTAGCAGCAGCTTCTGCTTGCATTAAACCAACAAAAAACTGATACATCACCCCCGTATCTACTGGTGGATTTCCAGCACTCACATTGGTATCAGCGTTTTGATTACTAGCATTAGTCTGTCAACCAGGGTTCCTCCTGGTAGTGGGTCAATCATTTCCATTAGTTTCGGTGCTTCCTCCATCGAGATTTCCACTTCTTTTTCCTGCTTCCATATCTCATTTTTCATAAATTTGGATATGAGCCTTAGTAAGATATAGAAGATCGGTTTAAGAGAGCGGGGTATACGTACTTATGTATATATATAAAAATATATAAAATACGAGTACGCTATTATAACATTAGCCCAAACACCAATCTTATTATATGATTTATTGGATTATGTTTGGAAAATCCTTTTAGGTTTAAGATTCTTTTAAAGTTTCATAAACCTATGCTCTGATACCAACTTGTAACATCCACCTACTTAGAGGTTAGGGTTACAAGTAAATCAATTATAGTTTTACCTTTGAAATTGTTTTGCCTTTGAAATGAGATAGTTAACCTACTTGTTTTGCCTTTGAAATGAGATAGTTAACCTACTTAGAGGTTAAAGTTTCATATACCTATGCTCTGAAACTTGTTAAGGGTATACGTACAAATGGTCAGAATGAATCAGGATGTGTAATCCAGATTCTGAAACCCTAGCCTTTGAAATGGATACCAATTTGTTTATTTGGTCACCGATGGTTAAAAAATAGTATTTAAAAAAATTATTGATATGCAAAACAAGTAAATCAAATCTGGATTACACATCCTGATTCATTCTGACCATTTGTCTCAATTATAGTTTTAAGGGTCGCTATTAACCTTTTAATAATTTATGGACTATTTGTCTGATTTCATAGTTTTCATGGGATCACTAAGAACCTATTGGTAACTTAATTATATTTTCTTCTCCTGGTATTCATGGGCTAAATATGAACCTATTGACTAACTGTTAATATCTTAAACCGGGTATAGTTTTCATGGGCTAACTACAAACTTATTGGCCCGACCAATATCAATCATTGTTTTCATAGGCTGATTATGAACCTATTGGCCCCTGCCAATATCTTTAATTAAGATTTTAACATTTCTTAAGCTATATTCGCAACTGGGTCAACCATATTGGTTATTCTCCCCTTCCCAAAAATACAGTTATAGGTTAGTAACAATGTGAATAAGTATATGAAGAAGTAAACATAACAACAATAAAGTTTCAACAATTGTGGTTTATTATCCTTGAAATCATATTTATATATATATATATATATATATATATATATATATATATACACATACATACATACATATATATCCTGGTTAAACCCTTTAACCTTTTTAATCGGGAACACTTCTTCATTTCAAATCCATTAGTTTAGTTATTTCATGGTTATTAAATTGAGATTGGGTTTATATTTTGAAACTTAAAACATCTCTTTCAAAACCTCTGGATAACCTCCTTTGAAAACAAGGAAAATCTCTTTTCAAAATACAACAAAAATGCCTTTCAAAGTCCTTAATAAATAATTTCCTTCAAATCCAAATATACCTTTTGACGATATCAAAACATCCTTTAAAACATAGCTTTGAAAGAAATGAAAGTACCCCTTTTGAATGCATTGGGTTTGCTCTTTAAAAAACATCATTTGGGTCAAAATGGTTATATATGGAAGTATCTCTTTCGAAACCCTTATAAAATTGTTTTTAGCGAAAAATTGATTATGTCGGAACCATCTGGTTGGGAACAATAACCTTTTAAATTAAAACATTGAAGAATAGAGTCGAAACCCCCTTTTGACACCATTGCCTTTGAAACCTCCAACCATTTCGAAAGCATTCAGGAAAAAGGCATAGTTTAAGTTAAAGCAGAGGTAACCCTTCGACAACATAAATGGCTCCAATGCAGTCGAAAGGAGAAATTAGTGGTCGACATTCGACTTGGTCAAAGCCAATTCCTTTTGAAATCTCTTATTTAAAGAAAAGGTTCCCCTTCAAAAGATAACATCTTTTTTTGGTATGGCAACCTTCTTCAAAACCATTTAGAAGTATCCTTTCGAAAGCATATGCTTCGACTATGTCGAAAGCTTTAAGTAAAACAAAGAAAATACTTAACTTTGAAAAACTAAACAAGGTTTCGACCCCTTCGGAAGCATTCCTTTCAACACCATAGCTTTCGCTCCTTCAAATCCACTACGGACCATCCAAGTTATACCTTGTGTATTGGTTTCAACTATATAGGTTTCGGCTGTATATGTTTCGACTGAGATGGAGCGGAATCAATGGAGTCAAAAGGTGCTGCTATTAGAGACGGAACTAACTTTTCTGAGTTAAAGCTGAAATTTAGCTTCTTTTAGTAATTGCTTCATAACAACTTTCCTATTTTTAAACCTTTGATGGTTAACTCAAAAAATTTCAAAAACTTTACAAAGATAATTGACGCATTTAACCAGGTCCAAATCAAAAGGAATTATAACGTTTAAGCCCTTCCATTAATAAAATCAATATTTGCAAATAAATCCTACACTTGAAATAATTTATTTCCCTAGTAATCAACTGGGAAAACACCCAAAAATCACAGAAATTCAATTTTATCATGTAATCTAACATATTAATATTTCAAAAAAAAATTCTTCTTGAAATACTTGAAATAAATTTTAACCCACTTATATCATATTTTCCCTTAGAAATTCATAATATATTTTCTTTAGCTCGGAAAATTTTGGAAATTAAAACCAATCTCCAAAATCATGTTTTACTTAACATAAAAAATTTCCATGGCATTCTAGAATCTTAAACTTGGTTTTACATCAAAACCGTGAAAATTCATATGTGAATGAATTAAAATAAATAAAACATAATATTGTTCAAGCATATCATCATCCATATCATCATAAAAAAGAATTTAATCATATACCTGAAAACTTATTTAACCATAGAATAAAATAGAGATGGTATAAATCATTATTCACCTTAGATATGATAAGAAATTTGAGATTTTTTGTTGGTTAATCCTTTCTAGCTTTGATCCTTATCTTTTAGATTGAATTTTCCTCTTTTCCTCCTTGTTAATGGCCAGCTCTAATTTTGGTTTACGGCTTTCGTTTGTGAAAGTGAGAAAATGAAACATGAATGGACAATTACAACGGAGTATAACCGTGTAAGATAAAATAGCTGTTTACTAATATGCCCATGCGTAAAGTAATTAACCTTTAAACCAATTTAAAGCCCATTTATTTTATTATTAAGCACGACCCTTTATATAATTTATTCAAATCTCAATCCCCTTATCATTATTGTTCTATTTAGTTTATTAAATTAAATTTCCTGAATAATATTATCAAAATTAGGGATGTTAGAATGATGTGGTTTAAATAAGGAGCTAGTTTGCTCCTTTTTCCTAAAACTCTTTCCAGACTAGACATAGTACCAGTTGAGAATCACATAAGATATGCAAAGTTTTATCCTCGATTCTTGGGTGATCTTTAATTCTACAGTCAAGGCTTTATATTCTACTTCATTGTTTGTCGCGTGGAAGTTGAGTTTCAAGGCATAGCAAGTCGGGTGTTCTTCGGAAGTGATGAGTATAACCCCAGCATTGGAACGTTGTTCATTGGATGCACCATATATGTACATCTTCCATCCAATTTCCTTCTTACCATTTCTCTTCGGAGTATAGTCTCTTGCGGTGTACTTAGAAATGAAATCCGCCAAAGCACAACCGTGGATCGCCATTCCAGAGTGATAAGTTATGTCATATTTTCCCAATTTAATGTCCCATTTCCACAGCCTTGCAGAAGTCTCGGGCCATTGCAAGACTTATCGCAAAGGCTGATCAGTTAGAACCTTGATTGGATGAGTTTGAAAGTAGGGGTGGAGCTTCCATGAAGTAATCAACAGCTTAGAAATCAGTAGTAAGCAAACTTTTCTAGATTTGGATAATTTCACTTTATTCTTGTCAATCGCTTACTGATGTAGTAGATTGGTCGCTGGATGCGGGATGCCTCATATACGAGTGTGGCGCTTAGAGCATCCGCCAACACTGCCAGATATATAAACAAGTCTTCACCATCTAATAGCTAAGAAAGGATGGGGGTCTCTCTAAGTGATTCTCCAAAGCCTAGAATGCATTTTTACACTCCATGTTCCATTTGAAATTCCTTTTTCCTTTCTAAATTACATCAAAGAAAGGGACACATTTATTAGTGGCTCTAGAGATGAATCAACTCTGGGCGACAACCTCCCTATTTAAACTTTGAAAATCACTTAGAAGCTTTGATGTTCTTCAATGACTAAATCTTTTCTGGATTGTCTTCGATTCCATGAGAGTTGGAAATAAAGCACAGGAATTTGCCGAATGCAATGCCAAAAGAGCATTTCAAAGGGTTAAGCTCCACTCCATATTTTTGGAGAACACTATACATCTCAGCCAAATCATCCACATGTCTCCCTAATCGACATGAGTTCACGAGCATATCTTCCACGTAGACCTCGATCTAATGTCCAATTAGGTTTTTAAACATCTAGTTCATTAGCTTCTGGTAAGTTGTTCTTGCATTCTTTAGTCCAAAAGGCATGATAAGTTAATAGTACAATCTCAGGTTGGTTATAAATCTGGTATGCTCCTGGTTTGGGATGTGCATTGGTATCCGGTTATATCTAGAGTACGCATCCGTGAATGGAAGTAGCTCATGTTCGGCTATTAAGTCCACCAACTAATCTATCCTTGGAAGTGGGAAACTGCCCTTTGGCATGCTTTATTCAAATCCGAATAGTTGATGCAGGTCCTCCACTTCTCGTTCGCTTTCCTTACCAAAACCAAATTTGGAACTCACTCTGGGTATTAGGCATCGCGGTGAAGTCATTGTCGTTCAGCTTTTCCATGTCTTCCTTAAATTCAACGGATCACCGGACCCAAGCTCGGGTGTTTTTGTTTCACAGGAATGCATTTTGGATTTATATTTAATGCATGGCTTGCTATCTTCAGCGAGATCCCACACATATCTGAGTGTGTCCATGTACACACATTTAGGTTTATCCGAAGAAAACCAACCAACTACTTCATCACTCTTGAGCCGAGCTACGATCCAACCTTCAGGACCCGATTCGGATCATCCTGGTTGATCGAAACAGCTATCATCAACTCAATGGGAGTTTCTCTTCCACCTTCTAGCTCTTGGATTGTTCGATCTAGGGTTCAAGTAGTGGATGCTGCACGTCTATAGTCTTAATGTAGAGGGTCCCCTCTACATTCTTCCCTTTCTCCTTTTGCCTTACTTCATTTACCTCGAGGACTTAACATTCGCGGCCAGTCACCTGATCTCCCTAGACAGTCCCTACGCCATTCTCTACAGGAAACTTCATTGTCAAGCACCAATGAGCTATAGCAGCTCTGAATTCAGCCAGGGCTAGTCGGCCTAAAAATGCATTGTAAGCTGAGTGAATATCCAACACTAAAAAAGGCACAACCAGCACTCACTTGCGATCTGCCTCACCTAGTACGATCGGTAATTCTACATATCCAATTGGCTCCGTAGTGGTCCCGTTGAACACCTATGTTCAAGATTTACAAGGTTTCAAATCCTTCACCTCCGAGAACGTTTAATCATAAGCTTTTTTGAATAGAATGTTGACTGAACTCCCACGGTCAACAACCACATTCCGTACTATTGCAGGACCAATTGTGGTTGTAATCAAGAATGGGTCAGTTGTTGGAGCTTCCACTCCATCACAATTCTGCATTGTTATGCTGGAGTTCTCATCTACGGCATGCTTTATAGAACCAACATATCTTTCCATTTCAGCTAGACTTTTATGGGCTGGGTGTAGCTCACCGATGATCGTATTTATCGCTGAATCCCTCACAGGCCGCCTAGGCTCATCAACACCAGGACTAGCCTGCCTCCATTGGGAAGATGACCCTAGGGGGTTAAAGTTTCCATGCCTTCCATCTTGCAGGTCTATCACATAATTTTGCAATTTCTTTTTGCATATCAGCTTCTAAGTCATATCGCGCTAGTTTCTGCACTAGTTGGTATTGTAATCGCGAGTCTCATGGAATCTGCCAAACTTTTCCGACTTTCTCTCCTTCTCAGTTGATTCTCTTAGATCTGGTTTTGTATACTGCTTAGTACCTTAAGTTGCTAGATAGGTTTTATCTATTGAGTTGTTCAATTTGGTATAGCTGTCGTACTTAGGAGTCCTAGTATGATTCTCGGCTTTCGTTTCTTCGCCCCATCAACATTTTGCTTCCAACCGTCATTCGTTTCCAACATTCACATCTACGTTTCTAGAACTTCCTCCACATTGCTTTATATCAACATTTCTTTGTACTACTCCAACTGAACTCCCAGCTTCGGTTCTCCATGGACGTTTGCATGCTTCATCCAAGCGTAAGTACTCGTTGGCCTTTGTGTAGAAACATCCATCGTTGGGGGGGTTTCCTTTCCAACCATTCCTCGAAATCCATATCAGGATGAATCCCCCTAATGATTGCAAACAACATTATGTCATCATTAGAATTCGTAACTTCTGTCACGGCCGTATGTAATCGATTCAAGAAATCATTTATTGACTCTCCAATACCTTAGAAGAGGTTTGACAAAGACATGACATGTTTCAAACGTGAAGTATGTAAGCAGAATCACTCTACAAACTTCCACGACAACTCAACGAGGGATGATATGGAGCTCGAAAAAAATGGAGTGAACCACATCATAGCTACTCCTTGTAGGAAAATCGAAAAACAATGGCGTTTCTGGCATCAGAAGCTTTGGCAGAATTCATATGCCACTCATATCTCATCAAGTGCTGCATAGGATCCATTGTTCCTCCGTACAATGGCATCATCGGCATTATAAATTTTCGAGGATATCTCTTGCACATAATGTTTTTAGTAAATGATTCCACCTAGGAGAGGTACCCTACTCATCATTGCTCTAAATATGATTTTCACTTACAAATCTCTTGACCTTGTCCGCTGGGTACTCCAAGTCCACAGGTTTGATTAAATGATGATAATCGGGATCTATCCCAAGTGTTTGGCATGGAGAACGCTCTTAGTTTAACTCTCGATACCTAGGTTCCCCAGCCACTGGGGGATCCTTTAGTCCAGCAATCCCTGCTATTTGATTCATGTGAGTTGTATCATCTACATCGACATAATTTTCTAGATTTTGATCATCCACGGTGCGATCAAAAGCTAGATCCATGCTGCCTTCCAAATGATGAGTTCTAGGCCCACCATTAGTTGGGTCGATATCGACCCGTACTCTTGGGTCGGTATCAATCCACAAACTTATGCCCTGAGTTTGTTTTCCTCCTTATTAAGATGTTCCAACAGCATTCTGAGTCTTCTTATGCTTCCTATCTCTCCGTCTCTGCTTGGATGATGAGGAACTTTCTGACTCTGAATTGGAATCTCTCCTACTCCTCCTATGACTGTTCTGGGCTGGTTCATTCAATAGTCTCAAGCTCTTCTGCCTCGTCTAATTCATCTCATTGTGACTCTCCTGGAATCTATCCTCCATCCTCTTATCATCCGATCCATTTCCACTCTGGTTAAGACATCAACTGGATTCTGGATCTTCGGTTGAATTGGCTGGACGGCTTCATTTACATGTTGAGCATTTTTGTTCTAAGCTATAGTAGTAGCTCAGGAATTGGTAGAACAGTCTATTTTTGATGGAACCATTGTAAATAGCTTCTCTTATATTATTGCAAATCGAAATAGTTGAATAATAAGATAGGAAAATTAGATATATCCTTTGGATATTAGAAATATAATAGTGGATGAGGATCCAAACAACCTGAGTTTAACTCTCAATGAAAGCATCAAAATGTTTGAACAAAAAATAGCACAAACACCAAAGAGTTTATGTTGAGAATAAAAAGTGAAGAAAAGTAAATGAAAATGGGTATAAAAAACATACAGCAAATTATAATGGTCCAACAAATCAAGGCCTGCATCCACTTAATGATTTTATTGCTTATATTCTGACTTAGAGGTGGAAGTTCTTACGGGTTGGTACAACTTTGACAGAGATTACGGGGAATTAAAGTAAGAAGAGCAAGAGCCGAAAAATATCCTGAAAAATGAGCCCCACCCTCCTATAGAGGTAGTAAGCTAAAATCTTGCCCAGAAGATCTCCACCTCGTTTTCGCCTTGGACTACATCTCCATAAAAGTATTACGCCGCCTCATAAACTTGTACGGTTCGATACAGATCCAAGGGTTTGGGTCGGTACTAATTCAAAAAATTGCCAATTTGGTCATCCTGAACACTTTGCTTTGGCTCCTCTTGTGGTTAGCTTCGTGATTCCATAGTTGTTTGCACCAATATTAGTTTGTTTCTGAGTCCAAATGGTGAATGCATGGAATAACGGAGTTACTAATTCAAGAGTACAGGGAAATTGATGGTGATTGGCATTGGATCAATAAAACAACACTTAATATGGGATTCCATCATCAAGAGTACATAGGCAGACGGTGGGCTAACATGGAGGAGAAAAGTCAGACCGATACCGATCCAAGGGGCTGGATCGGTATAGACCCACCACTTAGGTGGGCTTTTGGACCTTCGGTCTTAGGTTAGTTTGGCTTTTTCCCCACGGATCTATTTGTGTTTGGTTTCTGGACTATTAAGCTATCTCTTAGGGCTTCCTGCCTTGATAATTTCCATGTTCGACTCGTCCAGTCTTTATGGATATTGCTTGGTCAAAAGGCTGGACAACATTTGTGTTATCAATGTTGTTATCATCAAAATCAATAACCGAGTTATTAGAAATCTCCCCCTTTTTGATGATGACAACCATTAAATATTCATGTATATAAAATATGAGATAACACCCCATGAGTTAAATAACTCCCCTAAATATATGCATATGTATATTTTATATTTTTCTCCACCTTTGTCGTCAACAAAAATGGGTGAAACATAAAAAATCCCCCTAAATAAAATACTTAGAAACTATAGAGTCAAAATCAATAAAAAATGCTTCAAGCATACTAGTTGATGTAATATGGTATGATACAGAGGTTGATAAATAAACAAAATAAGATTTTTTTTTTATTCCATTCAAACCGTACATAACAACTATCAATCTAGACATAAATAAACAATCCAAATCAAATCATAATAAACTAAATGAATAAGTACTAAACTTTAATCTATAATTTCGTTTTCATTATGGGATACTTATGGATGAGGCAAAAGGGACAGTGAAGACAAAAGCTTCCTTTTTGTTCCATGATAAATCTCAATCAAAGCACACTTCGCCAACATATTTGAATTCATTGTCATCTTGGGCATCATCATGTTCTTCATGTTCTTCCTCTTCCTCATTATCCAAAGGATTTTCAATGATAAGATTTGGTGTATCCTCTTTGATTATAATTGGAATGGCTTTATTATCTAATAGGCGCTTTTAGAGATTGTGAATGATGCACCTTTACCTCTCTTGTTCTCTCAAGATACGTAGTTAAATGATCTCTATTTCTAAAAGCTTATTGAGGACATGCTCTAGATCATCTTCAATCTTAATGAATTTAGCCGTGGTGGTGGTTTGGAAGGGGTTTACAATGTGGGTTTTGAAGGAAAAGGTGTAGTCTCTTCTTTTGGACATTTGGAACTTGAAGAATCCATGTCTTTAATTTTATTTGAAATTTCTAGAAAGAAAAGGACAGAGAAATGAGAGAGAAATCAAAATTTGTGGTTGTATATGTAACGTCCCGCCTTTTTCGCACGCTTTAAACCGACACACGTGCCAATTCAAACCATACGGCAGGGCGGATTGCTATTGGGTAAATAAGAAAAACTAGAAAGAAATAAAACAAAACAGAATCTCATAGCGGAAGGATAAAATATAATAATCAAATATACAGTTCATGAAGCTGTTTTATAAACATTTGATTATATTTATACAATACATATCAGAGTATACATACCATAGAATAAAAATTTATGCAGCGGAATTAAGTGGTGTAGTGGAATACTATAATAAATGATAACAAATCTTCATCTTTGGCCTCCAGAATAAAATCTACAAATCCTGAAACGCTATGACTTACCCGAGCGAATTGAAAAGACAAAACACTCGAGTTAGAACTAAAATATCTTATGTGAGTTAAATCAACCAAAATAAATATGAGTGCAGTAACTTAAGAGATGCTCGGAAATCATATCTCCTAAGGATCCATTAAACTATTTACTATGTAGTAATATTTTTCTATTATAATAGTGTCTATGAGTAAAATAAACTTACTTTAAAATAGCGTTAAGGAGTGACCCAATATTCCCCTTAACATGTAATAGTCCTGGTAGTTCATCTAATATCATAGTCCCTCCTGATCAGGAAGCCACCAGAGGATACCACACGGGCTACGGGAGAAAACCAAACTCGTACATGGCGCGATAGGGTAGGTGACATGGCACAACTAGGCAATGCCAGGGTAGATATACCAATTACGTATCCGGGCTGGTGGTAACGCGTAGCGTGCAGCTACCGCCCATCTCGAGCCACACCCCTAAATAAAAAAAATCAAAAGTGGCCACTGAATCAATCCAAAAGTCAGTATAATATCGAAGGGACGTGTCCGATCAAAGGTGCCACCTCATTGGCCCGAGAATCGCTCCTGTTTTAGCCACCTTATGCCAACTCAGGGGAGTCGAGTCCACGTATTTACCTCAAAGGAAACGCCGCCACCATCTTACTTCATTCTGGAACCTCCACTGCGTACACGGTTGTTAAAGTGGTTTTCGGAGTTGGCAGAGAGTATGACAACTGCCGATCTCGGTCTCTTCAACAACCAAACATTATTATAACACCGCGGTCTCATTAAAATAGTTTATACTTTTAAAACCAGAATATAATATCCATTTCAAATCCACATAAATAAAATATCATTTCCTCTTTTAAAACCCAAATCAATTTTTGATATCATTTTCAAATATATCCTTTTCTAAACTATAATATTTCAAAGTTATAATATTTCGGAATCAACTAGAAATATCGCCTTTCAAAATGTAAAACTTTAAATTTCATAAATTTGAAACATAATACACCACTTAAATGGTTTAACTATTAAATTACTTTATAAAATAAAATACTTCTTTAATTTCACAAACAAATTCCAAATATCGATTTGAACCTCCAAATAAACCATTTCTAATTTAATATTTTCAAAGCTTAAAATTCAATATTTCCAAACTAAATTTTATAATTCATATATATATACCAATTTCACTTTTTCTATTATTTAGTTTGGAATTTGTACTTAAAAATCTAGTATCCCATTAATAAAACTCCAAATTTCAAAAAAATGAATATTCCTCAATTCATTTTGACTTGATATTTTTACTTAAACCACCTTAACCTCGAATTTAGTTTCAAAACTGTAACATCCCGCCTTTTCGCACGCTTCAAATCTACACACGTGCCAAATCAAACCATATGGAAGGGCGGATTGTTATGCGGTAAATAAGAAAAATAGAGAAGAGAAAAAAACCAAAATCTCACAGCGGAAGGATAAAATATAATAATCAATATATAGTTCATAAAACTGTTTACAAAACATTTGCTTCTTCTTTATATAATAAATATCAGAGTTCACATACCAAAATATCAATGCAGCGGAATTAAATGTTGTAGTGGAATAATATACTAGATAATAGTAATACAAATCTTCGTCTTCGTCCTCCAGAGCTAAATCTTCAAATCCTGAAATGCTCGGACTGACCCGAGCGAATTTAAAAGACAAAAACACTCGAGTCAGAACTAAAAGATCTTATGTATGTTAAATTAACAGAAATAAATATGAGTGCAGTAACTCAAGAGATGCTCGGAATTTACATCTCCTAAGGATCCGTTAAACTATTTACTATGTAGTATATTGCGCTATTATAATAGTGTCTAATTGTAAAATAAACTTACTTTTAAATAGCGTTAAGGCTTTACATTTTCCACCTTAACACATAATATATTCCCATAGTCTATACAGTACCGTAATCTCCCACGTACTGGGCGTCGTCAGAGGGCACTCCACAGGTATGGTACAAAATCAAAATCGTATAAGGCGCGATAGGGTAGGTGACATGGCACAACTAGGCAATGCCAGGGTAGATATACCGATTACGCTTCCGGGTCGGTGGTAACGCATAGCCGTAGCTACCGCCCACCTCGAGCCACACCCCCAAATCAAAGAAATCAAAAGTGGCCACCGAATCAATCCAAAAGTCAAAGTATAATATCGAAGGGATGTGTCCGATCAAAGGTGCTACCTTATTAACCCGTCAATCGCTCCTGTTTTAGCCACCTTATGCCAACTCACGGGAGTTGGGTCCACGTATTTACCATACAGGAAACGCCGCCACCAACCTACTTCATTCTGGAATCTCCACCGCGCACACGGTTGTTAAAGTGGTTTTCGGAGTTGGCAGAGAGTATGACAACTTCCGATCCCGGTCTCTTCAACAACCAAAGGTTATTATAACACAACGGTCATTAAAATAATTATACTTTCAAAACCAGAATAAAATCATCCATTTCAAAACCCATAAATACGATATCATTTCCTTTTTAAAACCCAAATAAATATGATATCATTTTATTTCAAATATATTTCTTTTCCAAAATCATGCCACTTTTAAAATTTATAATACCTCGAAACCAAATATTTAAATTTTAACTTTCAACATAATACTTCGAAATCCATAGTTTTAAAACCAGAACTTTCAAAACTTAAATGGTTTGGATATTCAACAGTATATAAAATAAAACAGTTTTTAAAGTTTCTTTAAAAGTAAATAATTTCCACGCCTTCACAATTTTTATTCACTTTAAATTCAGTCTAAACCCATAACTTTTAGATTCACTTTCAGTTTGAATAAAACACTTCGATTTCAATATTTTCAAACTTTGAGTATTTAATAAATTTCAAAACTAAGGTTGGAAATTTCAAATCAACAATTCATTTTCCTATTATTTAGTTTTGAAAGGTTTACATGATAAATCCATAATCATTTAAAATAAAACATAATTTATTAACACTAATTATCTCCTTCCATTTATTTATACTAGAATTATCCATTAAATCCAGTTATGAATATCATACCTTTAAACTTCCAATTTCAATAAGTTAACATCAACTTATGGAGTTAAATTTTAAATAAGCTCAATTCCAATTAATTTCCCATTTATCTTTCAAACTTAATTGATTTGAATCATTTAAAACTCTATATATATACAAGATCTTAACCTGTACTTAAAACATATAATATAGATTATCAATTTCCAGTTTCAACTTATTCATTTTTATTTAACAAATTTATTCATAGCTTAAATTCAAAATTTAGCTATATATGTATATATAAAATATATTTATATCTTATCCAAATTTACTATTTATTAAACCTTATCATACCCAAACCATAAAATCATTTCAAAAATAATTTTTTTTATATATACCGCGGTGCCTGTATATAATTTTCTATCCTACGGTCAAGTGATACGGATATTTATCATTTCAATCCGCAATTTAAAAATAAAAATGTGGTTGTATATCATTTCAAACCGCAATCCCGAATGAAATGAACATGCATGATAACTTGCAGTTTATATAAGATAGAACACATCATCCATTCACCCAATATCAATCATCAACCAATTTATTTCAATCATCATCAATTAAACAAACATCAATAAATAGCATATAAAATATACAGGTAATAAATAACAGTTATTAACTAACAGTTTATATTCAATAATAAATTTATCAACTGTTTAACTATCAGTTTATATGCAAATAAATAAATCTTAACTGTCAATTTATATGCAATAAATAAATTAATTAACCGTTAAATTAAATAAATACGATTTAACAGAGATGATGAATAAAACATGCCAAGCAGTCATAAATAAATTTCTACTCATATCTTAAGTCAAATTAATAGACATAGGAAATTTTAGAAGTTGTGAGTGGGTTAAAACACTCACCTTTTGAATTTAAATTAGATTTAAACCTAAAAATTCGACGGTCTCCAAATCTGTCCAAACCAGTGTCAAAGCGTCCGGAATTTTATTACGATCCTAAAAAAAATTTGCGTGAATTCGAGTCCGTATGTCGAAAAATATAGCGAAAATTGCGCTTGAATTTCAAAAATAAAATAACAAAAAAAAAAACATAATTCACCTTGCAACATGCCACGTCAACCTCACTCCCCTCTTTCATAAACACGCGCATAGCAAGTGGAACCCAACACACCTCCATTTGACCGATCTTTGACCACGCCTAGCCACCAATTCGACCGTCAATTCACCGCAAAATTTTGACGATGAACAACGTGCTAGCCCCTCTACATAACCCAGAAGGGATTTTCCGATCAGACGCACCGGTCAAAAATGCCCAAATCAATTTTGACCGCGATTTCTGGTCAAACGATGCATCGAATTGAAAAATGAATTACACCATTGAATTACGCTCATCGAGAGCTTCAACATATATTATTTTGAGATTTTTCTGACGACTTTTACTTTTTGACTGTGATTTTGAAATGGATCTGGATCTGAAATTTTGTTTTCCGTTGAGGAGGAGAAGGAGCTGAAGAAATTTTACGCGTAGACAAATGAGAGTAGGTGGAGGCTAGGGTTTAGCGGGGTATTTATGGATGAAGTTAGAATAGACAGATGGATCGGAATTTAAATGAATTCACAATTTGTCAATTTAAATTCCAAAAATCCATTTATTTGATTTTTAGATCTTATTATGAATAAATGGTCAACTTACCATTTCTATCATTTCTGATTGCAATTAGCTTCAAATTTATTAACCAAACCTCCATATCAAATAAGGATTTATTGCAAAAATTTTAATGTTTACATTTAATTAAAGTAAATTCAATAAATTATAAAATCTTATTTCAATGAAATTTTATACCATTCGTATTCAATTCTCTTTATTAAATCACAATCATCATCTTATGTATATATTTACCATCAAATTCATAAATTATCGATTACCTTCCAATTAAATAAAATTTTATTACAAATTGATTTACAGCCTAATATAACATTTACATTAAACCCATTTCATTCCACCCATTAATTACTAACCTTAAATTAGCCTATCTTCGTATTATAAATAATCCTTTCTTTTTAATGATCTGATTAGATCTAAACATAAGTTTAAATTTAGGTAAAACCATATATGCAATAAACTAGCATTAAATTTTGAAACGTGAACTGATTTAATTGGAAATAAATCACCCAATCCAAATTTATTTTAATTGGTTTCCAATTAAACTGATTAGATTCAATTCCAACCCTTTAATTGAGCCTATCATTATTTTGTAACGCAGTTAACACTTGTCTCACATTTCATTCCATATATATTGAAATTTCCAGCTTCCCTTTGTATAAATTATTATTTCCAAATATATTGAAGTTGTTATTCCAAATTATTATTCCAACCCAACTATATACATGTGCTAAAATTAGAAACTCAATTAATTCATTAAATAGGTTTCATACTTTTATATTAACTTATGAAATAAATATGCATTTTCGTTGCTCATTACCTTTATACTTTCAATTACAGTTCTCACCCACATAAATGAGACAATTAATTTCATCTAAATGTAATCGTTTTCCAATACGTTAATAACTTTATTTTCATGTCTTATTTTACAACAAACTATCCAATACGAAAAGTCTTAACATTTACAAATACTACTTTAATTAACATTAACGCAATACTCAATTAAAATTATTGTAACCGATTTCAAAATGGTAAATTAACAAGTTACCAAAATAGGTAACATACAATAATCGTTACTCTATCCTATATTCCTTCCATTCATAAATTTCAAATAAAAGGGTTTACCATTTATTTTAATATATATATATATCCAGATACTATTACATTTTCCAATTGTTTATCTCAATTTGCATAACATTAAATTTATATTTATTGCAACGATTTCCAATTTAATTGAATGAACTAAGTATATAACTCATAAAAATTGTTGTAAAAATCTCAAACCCACATTTATAAGTTTATTATTTCCACTCAAATATTATAGATATTTACAGGTATAGGTTTTTATTCAATCATTACTTATTATTATGTATAAATTAAATAAATGCACTATTTAAGTCCGTTTAAGTTTATTACCAAATATCCATTTACCTTTCCCATCAAAGTTGAATTCCATTCAATTAATATAACCAATCAAATTTCCATCCACACTTTATTTTAAACCTAAAATTTGCACTTCATTATCTTGTATTAATGTCATCCAATTTCTACTTATTATTATAACTTACTTTACATTCTATAACTTACTTTGCATACTTTTTCTTATTAATTTCTTAATTATCAAAATTTCAACTTTATTTCCCAAAACCATAAATTATTACTTAATATAAATCTGCTCTTTTATTACTTTACGTTCACACTTCCGTTACTATCAAATTAATCACCATTTACGTTATCATCAAACCAACATTAATTAATATTTTAAATGCGTACATTTATTTCTCTTATATGGTTATTATTTATCCACTTGTGCTAACTTTTATTACCTAAATTTTCCGTTATTATAAGCCTTTAATATTTACATTCAAAATTAAATATAAATTTCAATTCAATCCATCCTCTTCAACATGCAACTTATAGTAACAGTTTACCAGTACGAATGGAATTATCATAGTTTCTAAATTTACATTAACATATAAATAAAATTCCTTTAAATGAATTTTATATCCAGGTATAATACTTACTCTATTTCATTTATTGAAATTTATTCATATTGTTAGTAAATAGGTTTTAAGTCGCCATTTATATAATTTAATTTAGCGTTCATTTCAATATTTGCTTATAAAGTTTTTTATTTCTACTAAATTTTATTACAAAACTCATTAATTTAACCAAATTAAATCCACGAAATTTACGGGTCGTTACACTCTCCCCCACTCAAAACTTTTCGTCCCCGAAAAGGGAAAAGAAAGGAAAAGGAACACTAAGAAATCAATATACCTTATTTAAACATTAACTTTATAAACAGTTAAATTTATAAAATTAATTAATTTAGATAAAATCTCTCAATTTATAACCATTCAATCTTTTTATACTTAAATTACTAAAGTTTGGAAAACATTTTCAAAATATTTTCTAAGCCCAAAATTTACGGAAAATTTTGGCAGAGTCTCCTTTGTGCGGAGAGGCTCGAGAGAAAATATAATATTAAATATAACAATATACAACATATATTTTTCAAATTAATATATCCCTACACGGGAAAATATATAAAATAGCGCTATAAACTGAAATCCGAAACGTACCTATTATTCGGGCATTTTACGCTTAATTTATGGAACCAAAAGCAGTAGCAATTGCTTCCATAACCTGCATTTCACTTACAAAATCCAAAGGGTTAACAATTTATATAAAGTGAAATATTTAAGTGGTTTCAATCACTAACAACAAATGAATACAACAACCAACAATTTCAACAAACAACATACATAACAAATGCAAAACAACCATACAATCAAACAAACAAATAGTTGTTCGGATTCAAAACTTTTAAATTGTACGGAATGAAGAATAAACCATCAAGTGCATCATTTACTCAACAGTCTTAGATTAAACACAATGGATTATTCATCCATCCCAACAAATTTAACGTTTCCTTACCCAATCAACCACAAACCACGACAAACAACAATTTCAGCTATATATTTAGTCTATTCTTATTTATTCCATTCATACATTTATTGTTTGATTCTTTTCATTCGTATTACGGTTTATTCTTTTTATTTCCATTTATTTATTTCAATTTTATTTTCATTTTATTTAGAAATAACTTCAACCCTTTTTCTTAAGTTTACAATTTCTCTTTATTATGTTACATTCATTTATAATTGCATGACCTTATCTTTTTACACTTTAATTACTTAAGTTTATAATCACCTATTGTCATACTTACCTTTCATTATATTTACTTGCTAAATTTCAATTATAACTTAAGTTTACAACATTAAATTCTCATTTAACAGCCAATTCATTGGATACTTCATTACCTACTTTTACTTGTACAATTTCCATTACATTCTTTATTAAACATTTCAACTTTTCATATTTGGCAAGTTATATATGTTAAAGAAAATGCAAATGAACTTATACAAGTTCTATCTCATCCTTTAATTAAATTTAATGTTCAACAATATTACTCTTTGTTTCATATGTTACAAGTTTCAAATTTCCTTTAATTTCCATTTATAACTTAGCATTTAAATCTCTTATTTTATTTAGGGTTTCAATTATTAGTTAAATTCTGTTTCACTACAATAATTGAAACAATTAATTAATGGAAATTTGAGAATTTAATACCGGGTTAAATTTTCAATTTATTTTAAAACAATAGATAAATATATTCTTACAACTTATATATCTCTAATTATATTTAGAACAATTCAAAATTTATATATTTTCAAAAATGAATCTGCAGTAGAACTACTACAGTGGCCTTTCCCCTTCGAAACTCGAAAATGAAAGTCGATGATGCGGCCTCCATCACCGAAATTATTTTCCAGCGACAGAGAGGAAAGTACAAAACTTATTTTCTCCAAAATCATCTTTATTAGAAAATACTTCTGAACAATATTATTATATTCCAAAATTTATTCAGAAGAAATTTCAAAACCCCGGAACTTAAGTTCTAAATTTTCGAATTTCATTTATTTTATTTTTCAATCTTATTTCTATTATTATTTATACACTTTATTGCCTAGCAACCAATCTATTGCAGCAAAATATAGACATCATTTGAAAAAAAAGTTATATATAGAAAATATAATAGGCAAAATTATTTCATTCACCTATATTAAAACAAATATTATGTCGGTCTGTCCTATTAAGTGTTTAGAAATCCCTATTGATGTCATAGCGTCCCATGCATCAACCAGAATTTATAAATACAAAACGGAACAGATTAACATAATATTAAAACCTTTTTATAACACTAACAAATACGCTCTCTCAAATATATACACTCAGCGACTCCCATAGGGTATTACTACCCTATTAGTAAAGAGTCAAACCCCACAAAGCTAAGGTTTATCGCTAAACCAAAGCTCTGATACCAGATGTAACATCCCGCCTTTTTGCACGCTTCAAATCGACACACGTGCCAACTCAAACCATACGGAAGGGCGGATTGTTATGGGGTAAATAAGAAAAATAGAGAAGAGAAAAAAAACCAAAATCTCACAGCGGAAGGATAAAATATAATAATCAATATATAGTTCATAAAACTGTTTACAAAACATTTGCTTCTTCTTTATATAATAAATATCAGAGTTCACATACCAAAATATCAATGCAGCGGAATTAAATGTTGTAGTGGAATAATATACTAGATAATAGTAATACAAATCTTCGTCTTCGTCCTCCAGAGCTAAATCTTCAAATCCTGAAACGCTCAGACTGACCCGAGCGAATTTAAAAGACAAAAACACTCGAGTCAGAACTAAAAGATCTTATGTATGTTAAATTAACAGAAATAAATATGAGTGCAGTAACTCAAGAGATGCTCGGAATTTACATCTCCTAAGGATCCGTTAAACTATTTACTATGTAGTATATTGCGCTATTATAAAGTGTCTAATTGTAAAATAAACTTACTTTTAAATAGCGTTAAGGCTTTACATTTTCCACCTTAACAGATAATATATTCCCATAGTCTATACAGTACCGTAATCTCCCCCGTACTGGGCGTCGTCAGAGGGCACTCCATAGGTATGGTACAAAACCAAAATCGTATAAGGCGCGATAGGGTAGGTGACACGGCACAACTAGGCAATGCCAGGGTAGATATACCAATTATGCTTCCGGGTCGGTGATAACGTATAGCCGCAGCTACCGCCCCCCTCGAGCCACACCCCTAAATCAAAGAAATCAAAATTGGCAACCGAATCAATCCAAAAGCCAAAGTATAATATCGAAGGGATGTGTCCGATCAAAGGTGCTACCTTATTAACCCGTCAATCGCTCCTGTTTTAGCCACCTTATGCCAACTCACGGGAGTTGGGTCCACGTATTTACCTTACAGGAAACGCCGCCACCAACCTAATTCATTCTGGAATCTCCACCGCGTACACGGTTGTTAAAGTGGTTTTCGAAGTTGGCAGAGAGTATGACAACTTCCGATCCCGGTCTCTTCAACAACCAAAGGTTGTTATAACACCGCGGTCATTAAAATCATTATACTTTCAAAACCAGAATAGAGTTATCCATTTCAAAACCCATAAATACGATATCATTTCCTTTTTGAAACCCAAATAAATATGATATCATTTTATTTCAAATATATTTCTTTTCCAAAATCATGCCACTTTTAAAATTTATAATACCTCGAAACCAAATATTTAAATTTTAACTTTCAACATAATACTTCGAAATCTATAGCTTTAAAACCATAACTTTCAAAACTTAAATGGTTTGGATATTCAATAGTATATAAATAAAACAGTTTTTAAAGTTTCTTTAAAAGTAAATAATTTCCACGCCTTCACAATTTTTATTCACTTTAAATTCAGTCTAAACCCATAACTTTTAGATTCACTTTCAGTTTGAAAAAAACACTTCGATTTCAATATTTTCGAACTTTAGGTATTTAATAAATTTCAAAACTAAGGTTGGAAATTCCAAATCAACAACTCATTTTCCTGTTATTTAGTTTTGAAAGGTTTACATGATAAATCCATAACCATTTAAAATAAAACTTAATTTATTAACACTAATTATCTCCTTCCATTTATTTATACTAGAATTATCCATTAAATCCAGTTATGAATATCATACCTTTAAACTTCCAATTTCAATAAGTTAACATCAACTTATGGAGTTAAATTTTAAATAAGCTCAATTCCAATTAATTTCCCATTTATCTTTCAATCTTTATTGATTTGAATCATTTAAAACTCTATATATATACAAGATCTTAACCTGTACTTAAAACATATAATATAGATTATCAATTTCCTGTTTCAACTTATTCATTTTTATTTAACAGATTTATTCATAGCTTAAATTCAAAATTTAACTATATATGTATATATAAATATATTTATATCATATCCAAATTTACTATTTATTAAACCGTATCATACCCAAACCATAAAATCATTTCAAAAATATTTTTTTATTATATATACCGCGGTGCCTGTATATAATTTTCTATCCTATGGTCAAGTGATACGGATATTTATCATTTCAATCTGCAATTTAAAAATAAAAATGCGGTTGTATATCATTTCAAACCGCAATCCCGAAGGAAATGAACATGCATGATAACTTGCAGTTTATATAAGATAGAACACATCATCCATTCACCCAATATCAATCATTAACCAATTTATTTCAGTCATCATCAATTTAAACAAACATTAATAAATAGCATATAAAATATACAGGTAATAAATAACAGTTATTAACTAACAGTTTATATTCAATAATAAATTTATTAACTGTTTAACTATCAGTTTATATGCAAATAAATAAATCTTAACTGTCAATTTATATGCAATAAATTAATTAATTATACGTTAAATTAAATAAATGTGATTTAACAGAGATGATGAATAAAACATGCCTAACAGTCATAAATAAATTTCTATTCATATCTTAAGTCAAATTAACAAACATAGGAAATTTTAGAAGTTGTGAGTGGGTTAAAACACTCACCTTTTCAATTTAAATTGGATTTAAATCCGATTTAAACCCAAATATTCAACGGTCTCCAAATCTATCCAAACCAGCGTCAAAGCGTCCGGAATTTTATTACGATCCTAAAAAAATTTTCGTGTGAATTCGAGTCCGTATTTGGAAATATATAGCGAAAATTACGCTTGAATTTCAAAAAAAAAACACAATTCACCTTGCAACATGCTACGTCAACCTTACTCCCCTTTTTCATAAACGCGCGCACAGCAAGTGGAACCCAACACACCTCCGTTTGACCAATCATTGACCATGCCCAGCGACCAATTCGACTGTCAATTCACTGCAAAACTTCACTGATGAACAACGTGCTAGCCCCTCTACATATCCCAGAAGGGATTTTCCGAACAGACGCACCAGTCAAAAACGCCCAAATCAATTTTGACCGCTATTTCTGGTCAAACGATGCATCGAATTGAAAAATGAATTACACCATTGAATTACGTTCGTCGAGAGCTTCAACATATATTATTTTGAGATTTTTCTGACAACTTTTACTTTTTGACTCTGATTTTGAAATGGATCTGGATCTGAAATTTTGTCTACCATTGAGGAGGAGGAGCTGAAGAAATTTTACGCGCAGACAAATGAGAGTAGGTGGAGGCTAGGGTTTAGCCGGGTATTTATAGATGAAGTTGGAAAGACAGATGGATCCGAATTTAAATGAATTCACAATTTGTCAATTTAAATTCCAAAAATCCATTTATTTGATTTTTAGATCTTATTATGAATAAATGGTCAACTCACCATTTCTATCATTTCTGATTGCAATTAGCTACAAATTTATTGACCAAACCTCCATATCAAATAAGGATTTATTGCAAAAATTTTAGTGTTTACATTTAATTAAAGTAAATTCAATAAATTATAAAATCTTATTTCAATGAAATTTTATACCATTCGTATTCAATTCTCTTTATTAAATCAACAATCATCATCTTATGTATATATTTACCATCAAAATCATAAATTATCGATTACCTTCCAATTAAATAAAATTTTATTACAAATTGATTTACAGCCTAATATAACATTTACATTAAACCCATTTCATTCCACCCATTAATTACTAACCTTAAATTAGCCTATCTTCATATTATAAATAATCCTTTCTTTTTAATGATCTGATTGGATCTAAACATAAGTTTAAATTTAGGTATAAACATATATGCAATAAATTAGCATTAAATTTTGAAACGTGAACTGATTTAATTGGAAATAAATCACCCAATCCAAATTTATTTTAATAGGTTTCCAATTAAACTGATTAGATTCAATTCCAACCCTTTAATTGAGCCTATCATTACTTTGTAACACAGTTAACACTTGTGTTACATTTCATTCCATATATATTCAAATTTCCAGCTTCCCTTTGTATAAATTATTATTTCTAAATATATTGAAGTTGTTATTCCAAATTATTATTCCAACCCAACTATATACATGTGATAAAATTAGAAACTCAATTAATTCATTGAATAGGTTTCATTCTTTTATATTAACTTATGAAATAAATATGCATTTCCGTTGCTCATTACCTTTATACTTTTCAATTACAGTTCTCATCCACATAAATGAGACAATTAATTTCATCTAAATGTAATCATTTTCCAATACGTTAATAACTTTATTTCCAAGTCTTATATTACAACAAACTATCCACTACGAAAAGTCTTAACATTTACAAATACTACTTTAATTAACATTAACGCAATACTCAATTAAAATTATTGTAACCGATTTCAAAATTGTAAATTAACAAGTTACTAAAATAGGCAACATACAATAATCGTTACTCTAACATATATTCATTCCATTCATAAATTTCAAATAAAAGGGTTTACCATTAATTTTAATATATATATCCAGATACTTTAACATTTTCCAATTGTTTATCTCAATTTGCATAACATTAAATTTATATTTATTGCAACGATTTCCAATTTAATTGAATGAACTAAGTATATAACTCATAAAAATTGTTGTAAAAATCTCAAACCCACATTTATAATTTTATTATTTCCACTCAAATATTATAGATATTTACAGGTATAGGTTTTTATTCAATCATTACTTATTATTATGTATAAATTAAATAAATGCACTATTTAAGTCCGTTTAAGTTTATTACCAAATATCCATTTACCTTTCCCATCAAAGTTGAATTCCATTCAATTAATATAACCAATCAAATTTCCATCCACACTTTATTTTAAACCTAAAATTTGCACTTCATTATCTTGTATTAATGTCATCCAATTTCTACTTATTATTATAACTTACTTTACATTCTATAATTACTTTGCATATTTTTTCTTATTAATTTTTTAATTGTCAAAACTTCAACTTTATTTCCCAAAACCATAAATTATTACTTAATATAAATCTGCTCTTTTATAACTTTACGTTCACACTTCCGTTACTATCAAATTAATCACCAGTTACGTTATCATCAAACCAACATTAATTAATATTTTAAATGCTTACATTTATTTCTCTTATATGGTTATTATTTATCCACTTGTGCTAACTTTTATTACCTAAATTTTCCATTATTATGAGCCTTTAATATTTCCATTTAAATTAAATATAAATTTCAATTCAATCCATCCTCTTCAACACGCAACTTATAGTAACAGCTTACAAGTACGAATGGAATTATCATATTTTCTAAATTTACATTAACATATAAATAAATTTCCTTTAAATGAATTTTATATCCAGGTATAATACTTACTCTATTTCATTAATTGAAATTTATTCATATTGCTAGTAAATAGGTTTTAAGTCGCCATTTATATAATTTAATTTAGCGTTCATTTCAATATTTTCTTATAAATTTTTTTATTTCTACTAAATTTTACTACAAAACTCATTAATTTAACCAAATTAAATCCACGAAATTTACGGGTCATTACAAAAACCATATTCTTTAAAAAGCTAAATCTCAATAAGTTCCAATGGATTTTTATTAAATAAAATTTTTAATTAAATAAAATCTCAAGTCAATTTCAAAACTATTTTCTCATACTTGACTTACAAATCAATATAAACTCTATATAAAAATAATATTTAAGTAAATACTTCCCATAATATAATTTAATACAATCAACTTTATTATTAAAATTATTCATACTTTAAACAATTTTATACCTAGTTTAAGCCAAGAATTTTACTATATATCAAATAACCTTTATCAAATATCTGAATCGATATCTCATAAAACCATATATATTTCTTTACGAAACCATAGAAAACATTTCAAAATATTTTTATATATAGACCGCGGTGTCTGTATATAATTTTCTACCCTATGGTCAAGTGATACGGATATTTATCATTTCAATCTGTAATTTAAAAATGAAAATTTGTGGTTATATATCATTTCAAACCGCAATCCCGAATGAAATGAAAATGCATAATAACTTGCAGTTTATAACCATATAAAATACAGCATCCATTCATCCAATATCAACCATCAACCATTTATCACAATCATCATCAGATTCAAACAATAGCATCAACACAGAACGGATAATAAACAACATGTATTAGATAGCAGTTTATATTCAATAATAATTTAAATAACTGTTTAACTGGCAATTTATATGCAATGAATAATTAATTAACAATTTAACTGGCAGTTTAAATGCAATGAATAAATTAAATAGCAATTTAATTTAAATAAATGAAATTAACTGAGATGATGATCAAATATATGCCAAATAACCATAAATAAATTTTAAATCACATCATATATCAATTTAGCAAACATAAGAAATTTTAGAAGTTGTGAGTGGGTTAAAACACTCACCTTTTGAATTTAAATTGAATTTGAATCCAATTTAAACTCAAAAATTGGCCAGTTTTAGAATTCGTCCAAACCAGCGTCAAATTGTCCGGAATTTCAATACGAATATAGCGGAGAAAACCGCGCGTCAATCAGATATCGTTTGAGAAAGTTATATCAGTTTGAGCAATTGAAAATTTAATTTAAATTAAAACAAAAATAAACAAAAGAAACTATACCACGTTACTGCATCTACTCTTCTCTCTCTCACGTGTTTGAATGAAGCTTCCAGTAAACATCACGTACGAACCCTAGAGGCCACCTCAAACTCGCGCATGATTCAAGCGATCGCGAGCACCTATCGCCGCCGCCACATAGGCCGACCCCTGCCGCAACCTCGCCTAAGCCTCTCCACCTCCCACCGACCACTCGCGCACGTGTATAAAACAGCAGCCGCCGTGAATATGCAAACCCTAGCCCAATTATTGACGATGATCCAACCGTTAACTCCATGAACGAACGGCACAGATCAACTCCCCTCGGTCCCCTCTACAAAACCCAGAAACGGTTCGTCGATCCGTCGAGTTTGATTTTGACGTGATGGACGGCTGAGACTTCTTCGATTTTTACCTGTCAAACGACAATCCAAAACGAAAAATGAATTTCACCAGAAGATTACGCACTTCGAGAGCTTCAACATATTTTTTTTGAATTTTTCTGAGGAGTTTGGATTTTTGAAGTTGATTTTTGAATTGGATAAATTAGGGTTTACAGCCATTGAGGAAGAGGAGCACATAAGTTCTGTATATATAGAAATGAGGAATGGAGGCTGCTAGGGTTTATAATAGGGTATTTATAGAGAAAGTTGAAAAAAGAATGGATCGAATCCATTAGATATACGCACAAATTGGCCCAAAAAGCCCGTTCTTACTCCGGAACGAAATTGGGTCAACCCATATATTCAAATAAATGTTTTAAAATATTTTAAACGCGATGGACTAGGTTTCACGTCCAAATTCCATCGTATGAAGAAGTTATTCTAAAATCAATATTTTCAAATTGATTTCAATTGATTGATTTTAAGGCGTTTCGAGTCCGTACGATCAAACGACAAGTCTGATCGATACGAAACTTAAAATCCTACAATAATTCAGCGTTACGGATCTGATGAAACTTGTTTCATCGAAATCCGAGTCAATGGCCAAAAAGGCTATTATTACACTAATTAAATGAATTTTAATTAATTGATTAAATCCAATTTAAAATTTAAAATTCTAAAATTGACAATTTTATCACATTTATATTTCTCAAACATTTACAATGATTTAAAGAAATCTAAATGTCAATTTAGAGAAGATTAATTTATAAATTTTAATATAAATTCTCAATTTCATTAAATTCAAAATTATTAATAAAATTTCCAATAATTCTATTAAATTCACTTTTCATTCTACTATTTAATTCATCGTTATCAAAAGAATGAAATTTACATTGGTTCACGATTGTTTACATTTATTTTCTTAGATTTCATCTACATTTCCATTTATGCAATATTTTAAATATTAAAATTTCATTTTAATTGCAATAAATCATATTATCGTAATTTAAATTCAAATAAATAAATAAATGTTGATTCCCGTTCTTATTATTCAAATAATCATTATCCTATAAACATATTTAATGTTTGTTTATGTTTCATTACATTGATACTTTTATATACATCTTAGATTTGTACAAATGGTTATATTTCAAAATGTGAAATCTTGTCTATTACACATATTAATTTAGGTTTTAAAATCAATTAATAAAATTTCCTTAGTCCAATCCTTTTTACCCAATTAATTATTATCCAATAAACAAAGATAACATTTGTTTACCCTTTATTACAATAGTACGCTCAAATTCATCTTTCCTTTTTATTGACTACTCTATTTCCATTTTATTATTTCTACCAAAATACACGCTAATTGCGATGACTTCCTAAATCAACTCATTTACTTGGTTTCATACTTCCCACTATATTGATTACTACATTAGGAATAAATTCACAATTTCGTTTATTTCATTATTACATTAACACCTTCCGTTACAATTCTTAAATAATTTTTGCTTTTACTTAATTACCGTTACTATATTGTTATTATTCCATTAGCTAATTAAGTAATTACATTAATACATCTTTATTTCCTTCATATCTGGTGACTATTGCCTTAAATTCTCATTAATATACATTAAGGTTCATTAAATTCTAATTGACTCCCATTTTAATTATTACAATAATTATTATCCTTACTTCCAATTTCAATAATTCAGAAACTACTAATTTTATTTTCAATAATCCCATTTAATAGACTTTCCATTCTTATTATTCAATCAAATTGCCCTATTGTGGATATTATTACATTATTGAATCAATTATTAATTTATGGGAAGAATTATTATTGGCTTACTCTTATTACATTAACAATTACCATCTTATTCCAATATCCAATAAATATAGAAATAAATTTCATTCACTTACAAATAAATTCATTTATTATATATTTCCTTCCAATTAATTTAAAATTGATTTCTATAAATTGATTTGATTTAATTGCCAAATATATATACCTTAATTACTATTAAATGTCCTCAATAATTTATTTACTTTATTTTCTGTTTTCTTATATTCAATTTATTACCAAATATTTCTATTTACACTCCATTATAACCTAAACAGTCGTTTCAATCAATTTGAATTGCATTAAATTGGTTATCCATCAACTGCCATTTACATCATTACCTTAATTCACATACAGTTATGATTTATCAATATATTATTACATAGGTAAATTAAATTCTTGTCTTTAATTACTTATTTTAAATTTTATATCCAATTGCAACAATTAACACTATTTCTTTATTGGGATTTCACTTAAATTTTCAACAATTAGGTTTAATAACCATTTCTACAATTCATTATTAACATTTATTTCATTATACATTAAAAAAAATTATTCCTTTCAAATTTAATTTCTAAAATCTAATTAAATTAACCAATTTTATTTATCAAAATTTACGGGTCGTTACATTCTCCCCCACTCATAACTTTTCGTCCCCGAAAAGGAAAATAAGAGAAAAGAAACATTATAATATATATTATTCAAAACATTATATTCATAGCAATAAGTTTACAGAATAGGATAATTTAAATAAAATATATATATTTATAAACAATTAAATCTTTATATATTCAAATTAATAAGGTTTGGAAAAAAAATTCAAAATATTTCTATGTCCAAAATTTACGAAAAATTTCGGCAGAGATACGGGAAGGCTCGGGAGAAAATATAATATCAATTAATAATGTACAACATATATTTTCCAAAATAATATAAATCCCAACACGGGAAAAATATAATAACGCTATAAATCGTAATCCGAAAATGTACCTATTTGTCGGGCAATTTTCGCTTAATTATGAAACCAAAAGCAGTAGCAATTGCTTCCATAACCTGTATTTCACTTATATAATCCAAAGGTTAACAATTATATAAAATGAAGTATTGAAGTTGTTTCAACCATAACACCAAATAAATGCAAACATCAATCACTTGCAACAAGTCATACAACCATCACATCGAATCAACATAATCAATCATTTATTCATATCAAACAAAACAAATAGTTGTTCGGGTTTAAAACTTCAAACTGTACATAATGAAAAATAAACTACAAAGCGCACCATTTACTCAACAGTCTCTGATGAAGCTAAATAGATTATTCATACATCCAACAATTTTTAAAGTATCCTTACCCAAACAACCATAATCCAAAACAAACAACAATTTCAACAATAAATCAAGTTTATTATTTTTTTTTTTTAATCAATTCCACTTCATCCATTTGTTGTTTGATTTCGTTTTCATTCATTATTTATTTTTATCTATTTCTATTCATTACCTAACAATTCATTTTTATTTATTTCTTACCACTTTATTTGGAAATAACTTCAACTTATTTACTTAAGTTAAAATTTCTTGCTTACAATACCTGCCTTCCATTATATTTAATTTGTAGTATTTAAATTATACTTAATTTTATAACAACTACAATACCAAATTCTTACTTATTAAAGAATTTCATTGAACCTTCCTGTTACAAAAGCTTTACTTGTATAATATCCATTATGTTTTCTTATTAGCATTTCAACCTCTAACATCTTCTGGTAAGTTATATATATGCCTTTAAGAATGTAATAAAAATCATACAAGTTTATCTTATTTCTTTTAATTAATTAATGGTTCAATAATTATATCTTCGTTTTATAAGATTACCATTTCACTTTCTTTTAATTTCATTCATAACCTAGCAATAAATCTCCTATTTTAATTAAAGGCTCCATTTATTAATTAGTTATATTCCATCTTACTCCAATAACTGAGACTATTAATTAATGGAAACTTAAGAACTAAATACCGGGTTTAATTTCAAAACATTTTAAAATAATAGATAAATATATACTTACAACTTATATATCCGTTTATATTTAAAACAACTCAAAATTTATATTTTTTTTATCAAAATCATTCTGTAGTCGAATGGCTGTAGTGGCCTTCCCACTTCAAAACTCGAAAATGAATGTCAATGATGCATGCACTCATCACCGAAATTATTTTCCAGGGACAAAGAGGGGAGTACCGACTTATTTCTTTTCAAAATTTCTTTAAAAAACTTTTTTTCAAATTATATTGAAATATTTATATCAGAAAATATTTCTAAAATATATTATTATATTTCAAAACCATTCGAAAGGAAGTTTCAAAAGCCTGGAACTTAAGTTCTAAAATTTTCAATTTTCATTTATTTCATTTCCAATCTTATTTCAACTATTATTTATAAATTTCATTACCTAACAACCAATATATTGCAACCAAATATATATATATATATATATATATATCATTTATAAAAAAATTATTTTATATATATAGAAAATATAATGGGTAAATTATTTCATTCACCTATATTCGAAACAAATATTGTGTCGGTCTGTCCTATTAAGTGTTTAGAAATCCCTATTGATGTTATAGCGTCCCACGCATCAACCAGAATTTATAAATACAAAACGGAACAAATTAACACAATATTAAAACCTTTTTACAACACAAACAAATATGCTCTCTCCTATATATACCCTCAACGACTCCCATAGGGTAATCCTACCCTAATAAAGAGTCAGACCCCACAAAGCTAAGATTTATCGCTAAACCAAAGCACTGATACCAGATGTAACGTCCCGCCTTATTGCACGCTTTAAATCGACACACGTGCCAATTCAAACCATACGGAAGGGCGGATTGTTATGGGGTAAATAAGAAAAACTAGAAAGAAATCAAAAAACAGAATCTCACAGCGGAAGGATAAAATACAATAATCAAATATACAGTTCATGAAGCTGTTTTATAAACATTTGATTATATTTATACAATACATATCAGAGTACAAATACTAGAGAATAAAAACTTATGCAGCGAAATTAAATGGTGTAGTGTAATACTATAATAAATAACAATAAATCTTCATCTTCGGCCTCCAGAATAAAATCAACAAATCCTGAAACACTCAGACTGACCCGAGCGAATTGAAAAGACAAAACATTCGAGTCAGAACTAAAATATCTTATGTGAGTTAAATCAACAGAAATAAATATGAGTGCAGTAACTTAAGAGATGCTCGGGAATCCCATCTCCTAAGGATGCATTAAACTATTTACTATGTAGTAATATTTCGCTATTATAATAGTGTCTATTAGTAAAATAAACTTACTTTAAAATAGCGTTAAGGAGTGATCCAATATTCCCCTTAACACGTAACAGTCCCAGTAGTCCATCCAACATCATAGTCCCTCCTGATCGGGAAGCCACCAGAGGATACCACACGAGCTACGGGAGAAAACCAAACTCGTACAAGGCGCGATAGGGTAGGTGACACGGCACAACTAGGCAATGCCAGGGTAGATATACTAATTACGTATCCGAGCTGGTGGTAACGCGTAGCGCGCAACTCCCGCCCACTTGAGCCACACCCCCAAATAAAAAAAATCAAAAGTGGCCACCGAATCAATTCAAAAGTCAAAGTATAATATCGAAGGGATGTGTCCGATTAAAGGTGCTACCTCATTGGCCCGAGAATCGCTCCTGTTTTAGCCACCTTATGCCAACTCACGGGAGTCGGGTCCACGTATTTACCTCAAAGGAAACACTGCCACGATCCTACTTCATTCTGGAATCTCCACCGCATACACGGTTGTTAAAGTGGTTTTCGGAGTTGGCAGAGAGTATGACAACTTCCGATCCCGATCTCTTCAACAACCAAACGTTATTATAACACTACGGTCTTATCAAAATAGTTTAGCGGTCTTATCAAAATAGTTTATACTTTTAAAACCAGAATATAATATCCATTTCAAATCCATATAAATACGATATCATTTCCTCTTTTAAAACCCAAATCAATTTTTGATATCATTTTCAAATATATCCTTTTCTAAACTATAATATTTCAAAGTTATAATATTTTGGAATCAACTTGAAATATCGCCTTTCAAAACGTAAAACTTTAAATTTCATAACTTTGAAACATACTACACCACTTAAATGGTTTAACTATTAAATTACTTTATAAAATAAAATACTTCTTTAATTTCACAAATAAATTCCAAATATCAATTTGAACCTTCAAATAAACCATTTCTAATTTAATATTTTCAAAGCTTAAAATTCAATATTTCAAAACTAAATTTTATAATTCATATATATATATATACCAATTTCACTTTTTCTATTATTTAATTTGAAATATGTACTTAAAAATCTAGCATCTCTTTAATAAAACTCCGATTTCAAAAAATTGAATATTCCTCAATTCATTTAGACTTAATATTTTTACTTAAACCATCTTAACCCCGAATTTAGTTTCAAAACCATATTCTGTAAAAATCTAAATTTCAATAAGTTCCAAAGGATTTTTATTAAATAAAATTCTTAATCAAATAAAATCTCAAGTCAATTTCAAAACTATTTTCTCATACTTAATTTATAACATCAATATAAACTCTATATAAAAATAATATTTAAGTAAATAGTTCCCATAATATAATTTAATAAAATCAACTTTATTATTAAAATTATTCATACTTTAAACAATTTTATACCTAGCTTAAACCAAGAATTTTACTATATATCAAATAACCTTTATCAAATATACGAATTGATATCTCATAAAACCATATATATTGTTTTACGAAACCATAGAAAACATTGCAAAATATTTTTATGTATAGACCGCGGTGTCTGTATATAATTTTCTACCCTATGGTCAAGTGATATGGATATTTAACATTTCAATCCGTAATTTAAAAATGAAAATTTGCGGTTACATATCATTTCAAACCGCAATCCCGAATGAAATGAAAATGCTTATGCAGTTTTTAACCATATAAAATACAGCATCCATTCATCCAATATCAACCATCAACCATTTATCACAATCATCATCAAATTCAAACAATAGCATCAATATAGAACGGATAATAAACAACAGGTATTAAATAGCAGTTTATATTCAATAATAATTTAAATAACTGTTTAACTGGCAGTTTATATGCATTGAATAATTAATTAACAATTTAACAGGTAGTTTAAATGCAATGAATAAATTAAATAGCAATTTAATTTAAATAAATGAAATTAACTGAGATGATGGTTACAAATATGCTAAACAACCATAAATAAATTTTAAATCACATCATATATCAATTTAACAAACATAAGAAATTTTAGAAGTTGTGAGTGGGTTAAAACACTCACCTTTTGAATTTAAATTGAATTTGAATCCAATTTAAACTCAAAAATTGACCAGTCTCGGTATTTCTCCAAACTAGCGTTAAATTGTCCAGAATTTCAATACGAACCTAGCGGAGAAAACCGCGCGTCAATCAGATATCGTGTGAGAAAGTTATATCAGTTTGAGCAATTTAAAATTTAATTTAAATTAAAACAAAAATAAAAAAAGAAATTATACCACGTTACTGCATCTACTCTTCTCTCTCTCACATGTTCAAACGAAGCTTCCAGTAAACATCACGTACGAACCCTAGAGGCTACCTCAAACTTGCGCACGATTCAAGCGACCGCGAGCACCTATCGCCGCCGCCACATAGGCCGACCCCTGCCGCAACCTCGCCTAAGCCTCTCCACCTCCCACCGACCACTCGCGCACGTGTATAAAACAGCAGCCGCCGCGAATACCCAAACCCTAGCCCAATTATTGACGACGATCTAACCATTAACTCCATGAAAGAACGGCACAGATCAACTCCCCTCAGTCCCCTCTACAAAACCCAGAAACGGTTTGTCGATCCGTCGAGTTTGATTTCGACGTGATGAACGGCTGAGACTTCTTCGATTTTTACCGGTCAAACGACAATCCAAAACGAAAAACGAATTTCACCAGAAGATTACGCACTTCGAGAGCTTCAACGTTATTTTTTTTTTATTTTTCTGAGGAGTTTGGATTTTTGAAGTTGATTTTTGAATTGGAATTTGAATTGGATAAATTAGGGTTTACAGCCATTGAGAAAGAGGAGCACATAAGTTCTATACGTATACAAATGAGGAATAGAGGCTGCTAGGGTTTATAATATGGTATTTATAGAGAAAGTTGAAAAAAGAATGGATCGGATCTATTAGATATACGCTCTAACGACAAAGTGGCCCAAAAAGCCCGTTCTGACTCCCGAACGAAATTGGGTCAACCCATATATCCAAATAGATGTTTTAAAATATTTTAAACGCGATGGAACAGTTTTCAAGTCCAAATTCCGTCGTATGAAGAAGTTATGCTAAAATCAATATTTTCAAATTGATTTCAATTGATTTCAATTAATCGATTTCAAGGCGTTTCGAGTCTGTACGATCAAACGACAAGTCCGATCGATACGAAACTTGAAATCCTACAATAATTCACCATTACGAATCCAATGAAACTTGTTTCGTCGAAATCCGAGTCAGTGGCCAAAATGGCTATTATCACACTAATTAAATAAATTTATAATTAATTGATTAAATCCAATTTAAAATTCTAAAATTGACAATTTTATCACATTTATATTTATCAAACATTTACAATGATTTAAACAAATCTAAATTTCAATTTAGAGAAGAATAATTTATAAATTTTGATATAAATTCTCAATTTCATTAAATTCAAAATTATAAATAAAATTTTCAATAATTCTATTAAATTCACTTTTCATTCTATTATTTTATTCATCATTATCAAAAGGATGTAATTTATATTGGTTCACGATTGTTTACATTTATTTTCTTAGATTTCATCTACATTTCCATTTATGCAATATTTTCATTTTAACTGCAATAAATCATATTACCGTAATTTAAATTCAAGTAAAAAAATAAATGTTGATTCTCATTCTTATTATTCAAACAATCATTATCCTATAAACATATTTAACATTTGTTTACGTTTCATTACACTGATACTTGTATATACATCTTAGATTTGTATAAATGGTTATATTTCAAAATGTGAAATCTTGTCTGTTACACGTATTAATTAAGGTTTTAAAACCAATTAATAAAATTTTCTTAGTCCAATCCTTTTTACCCAATCAATTATTATCCAATAAACAAAGATAACATTTGTTTACCCTTTATTACAATAGTACGCTCAAATTCGTCTTTCCTTTTTATTGACAACTCTATTTCCATTTTATTATTTCTACCAAAATACACGCTAATTGCGATGACATCCTAAATCAACTCATTTACTTGGTTTCATACTTCCCACTATATCGATTACTACATTAGGAATAAATTCACAATTTCGTTTATTTCATTATTACATTAACACCATCCGTTTCAATTCTTAAATACTTCTGCTTTTATTTAATTACCGTTACTATATTGTTATTATTCCATTAGCTAATTAAGTAACTACATTAATACATCTTTATTTCCTTCACATCTGGTGACTATTGCCTTAAATTATCATTAATATACATTAAGGTTCATTAAATTCTAATTGACTCCCATTTTAATTATTACAATAATTACTATCCGTACTTCCAATTTTAATAATGCATAAACTACCAATTTTATTTTAAATAATCCCATTTAATAGACTTTCCATTCTTATTATTCAATCAAATTGCCCTGTTGTGGATAGTATTACATTATTGAATCAATTATCAATTCATGAGAGGAATTATTATTGGCTTACTCTTATTACATTAACAATTACCATCTTATTCCAATATCCAATTAATATAGAAATAAATTTCATTTACTTACAAATAAATTCATTTATTGTATATTTCCTTCCAATTAATTTAAAATCTATTTCTATAAATTGATTTGATTTAATTTCCAAATATATATACCTTAATTACTATTAAATGTCCTCAATAATTTATTTACTTCGTTTTCTATTTTCTATTTTTTTATATTCAATTTATTACGAAATATTTCTATTTACACTCCATTATAACCTAAACAGTCGTTTCAATCAATTTGAATTGCATTAAATTGGTTATCCATCAACTGCCATTTACACTACTACCTTAATTAACATACAGTTACAATTTATCAATATATCATTACATAGGTAAATTAAATTCTTGTCTTTAATTACTTATTTTAAATTTTATATCCAAGTGCAACAATGTACATTATTTCTTTATTGGGATTTCACTTAAATTTTCAACAATTAATTTTAATAACCATTTCTACAATTCAATACTAACATTTATTTCAATATACATTAACAAATTATTCCTTTCAAATTTAATTTCGAAAATTTAATTAAATTAATCAATTTTATTTATCAAAATTTATGGGTCGTTGTAGTGTAATCATATTTCAAATTTTGAATTTTAAAGGGAAAATTAGTTTTGGTTTTCTATAGTATATGTCGATATATACATTGATTTTATGTCAACGTACATGAGTTAATTTTGATATATTTTTTAATATACAATTTATATGTTATTGTTTTAAAATTTTAGAGAAAGAACATATTCCTAGCTCTCTTCTAAGTTTAACAAAAGATGTTTGAGTTAATGGTTTTGTCAAAATATTAGCTACTTGATTTTCGGTATTTATAAATTCAAGTGAAATTGCTTATTTATTTACGTTATCTCTCAAAAAATGATGTCTTATTTCTATATGTTCGATTCTAGCATAATGTGTTGGGTTTTTAGACAAATTTATTGCACTAGGGTTGTCATAGTAAATTGGCGATTTAGTAAAATTTAAACCAAAATCTTTTAGAGTTTTTTTGCATTTAGATAACTTATGAGCATACTAATGCATAGAAATACATTCTTCTTCTGTTGTAGACAGAGACACAGAATTTTGCACTTTGCTAAACCAGAAAACAAGGGACTGTTCGAAAAAGTGACAATTCCACTGGTACTTTTTTAGTCTAATTTGCATTTAGCATAGTCAGCATCACTATATGAAGTTAGATCAAAAGAATCTTCTTTTGAAAAAAAGAATCCATAGTCTAGTGTGTTGTTTACATATCTCAGTATCCTGTTTACTAATTTTAGATGAGTTTCCTTAGGTTAGGATTATATGGTACACATGGATAGACACTATGCATTATATCTGGTCTACTAGGAGTTATATAAAGCAATGATCCTATCATGACTTTATATAATTTTTGATCTACATCTTTGAGTTTTCTAATTTTCTTCACTAATAAAAGTATCGTTAGTTAATTGTCTTATTTGTAACCCTAAAAAAATGTTAGTTCTCTCATATGACTCGTTTCAAATTCCTTAGTCATTATATCTAAAAATTCTTTGTTTAATTGTTCATTTTTTAATCCAAAAATTAATATCATCTATGTATATTTTTATTAGTTAAATATCATTGTTATTTCTTTTAATGATTAGAGTACTGCATACTTTTCCTATTTCAAAATTAGATTCTAATAAATAAGATTTAAGTCTATCATATCATGCTCTAGGAATTTGTTTTAAACCGTACAAAGCTTTCTTTAATATTCATTAGAAAATTTTTCTTCTTCAAAATATGGAGGTTGTTCAACATAAACCTCTTCTTTAATAAATCCATTTAAAAATGCGCTTTTCATATCCATTTGAAATAATTTAAAATTAGTTTGATTTGAAAAAGCGAGTAGAATTCTAATAGCGTCTAATCTAGTAACAGGAGTAAAGGTTTCATCAAAATCTATGCCTTCTGACTATATCCTTGAGCAACTAACCGTGCCTTAATTCTAATAACTTCTCCATGTTTATTAATTTTATTTCTATAGACCTGTTTAGTTCCTATTGTAGACTTATTTTCAGGTCTTGCGACTAATTCTCAAACATCATTTCTAGTAAACTGATTCAGTTTCTCCTGCATAGCAAAAATTATCTATTGATGCTTCTTTTGGATTTTTAGGTTCAACGGTTGAAATAAAAATAACAATACTTATTTTATTTAGTTGATTTTTTGTTTTTAAAATAGATTCTATATTTCCTAGAATATTTCTTATAGAATGACCTTTCAAATATATTTTTCATTTATTTGGATGTATATTTTTAGAGTTATTATTTTTACTCATTAGTGATTTCATCATTTGTAATTTCATTAGTTTTATTAATATTTTCTTCTTCATCAAAACTGGAATTATTGGTTTTAAAATTCTCAATAAATGAAACTGTATCTTCAATGGTGTTAGTTCTATTGTTAAACACTCTATAAACCTTATTTCTATTAGAATAACCAATAAAAATTCATTAATTTGATTTAGCATCAAATTTATCTAAATTATCTTTTATATTTAATATAAAACATTTACTACCAAAAATTATAAAATAAAATATTTTAGGCTTTTTATTATAAAATAATTCATAAAGAGTTTTCTTAGTCAAAGGTCTTATTAAAATTCTATTTAAAATATAACATGTTGTAGCAAATGCTTCAGCTCAAAAACTTTTAGGTAATTCACTATCATTTAACGTTGTTCTAGCACATTCTTGTACAGTTCTATTTTTGCATTCTACTACCCTATTTTGTTGTGGTGTTCTTGGAAAATGAAAGTTACGTATAATTCCTTTTTTTAAATAAATTTCCAAAATTCTCATTTTCGAACTCCCCTTTCTAATTGTTTTAATTTTAAATGACAATTGATTTTAAATTCTTTTAGTATAAATTTTAAATATTTCAAAGGCCACACTTTTAAGTTTTAAGAAAATTGTCCATATAAATCTAGAAAAATCATCAACAACTACAAAGACATATATATTATGATTTATCGATTGTATTTCTGATGGATAGAAAAGGTCTAGGTGAAGAAATATAACAGGATGAGAAGTGCACATTATATCTTTTGATTTAAAAGAATTTTACATAGTTTTCCTAATCAATAGGCATAACATAAATTGTTGACATTAAAACTCATTTTTGGAAAACCCATAACAAGTTCACATCTAGCAACTTTAGATAGATGTTTAAAATTTAAATGACCAAATATTTTGTGCCAAATCCAAGGGTCATTAGATTCAACCAAAAGACAGATTGTCCTTAGACACTTTCATTGTCTTTGATATGGCAATTATCTTTTTCAAAATTAATTTTAAAACCCTTATCATATAATTAACTATTGCTAAGAAGGTTATGCTTCAAATTCCTAGCTAGCAAAACATTAGAAATGGTAGGAGTTTTAGAGTTACTGAGATTGCTGATGCCAATCACATATCCTTTTGAGTTGTCTTCGAAATAAATTGATCCACCATCTTTATAGACAATATACTTCAAGGTCTTTGAATTTCTGGTCATATGTCTTGAGCATCCATTATCCAGAATCCATTTTCCTTCTTGATTTGTGATGCTTCAACATCAAGTGTCGGTTCATTATTAGCCACACAACAAACTTGTTCCTACAATTCAAAATTATACCTTTCCATCAAATTAAGTGACTTTTCAAAATAATCAATTCTATAATATGTTGGTTTCATAGAATTGTTTTCTATAAAACTGTTAAAGATGATACTAGCCATTTAAACTTTTCAAAAATCAAATTATGAGTTTCTGAAAATCTAGTGCTTTGATACCAAATGTGAATTCTGGAATTGTTGATCTTAAGGCTAATTAAACACTTGAAGGGGTAAATAGTTTTTTCTAACTTTTGAAAATCCTTTTGAAATTCTTTCAAGTTAAATATTAAATCTCAAATTAACAACACAGAATTATACTATTGAACAGTCACAGATGCAATCACAGAAAAAAATAAAAGTAGTTAAGCAAAGTAAAGAGTTAAAAAGATGACACCATGGATTTTATACTGGTTTGGATTTCCCCTGCAACCAGTACAATTTCTTGTATAGATTTCTTTTCAAATGCCAATCTTCTAATAGGAAAAAGCCAAACCCAATTACAATCTTGATTCTACCCTCGTTATTTGCAGACTCATGGTGCACCCACTTGATTTGGATAGGCTACAAGCATACCCACGTAGACTTCCGGACTTTCAAGCACAACCACTTGATTTGAATGGGCTACAAGTATACCCAAGCAAATACAAATATAGTTTGATTGTTTTTCCAAGGAAAATTTCTTGAACTTTGGATATAATGGATCCTATGGCCTCTCGGACAACACATTGATCTTTGATTTGAGAGAGAGAAGATTCCAAAACAGTAAGAAAAAAATAGCGAATCAATACAATGTAGTTTGAATTGATTTTATATGATTTTGAAGAGAATAGCATATATTTTTAACGGAGTTTTTAAGAGAGTAAGATGAGGGAAGAAAATAAGTTAATAACTATCAAAAAATTTGTTTGAACTCCCCGTTATATAGTGAATAAACAGATGGCTGCGTTCACGAAGAGTTGCAACGAATAGACACTACTTTTCAGAGTTTGAAAAATTTGGCGGCATGTATGTCGACATATCCATACCATGTATGTCAACATATACATGTATTTTTTAAAAACTTTTACAATTTTTTGAAAATCCTATACTTTGTAAAATGATTTGATTCTTTGTAAAATAGTTTGAACATAGGTTATAAACATTTCGAACTTTGAAAACTTTTGTAAAGTATTTTGAAATATATTTTGAAAATTTATTTTGTTTCAAATAAATAAAAGATAGAAAATTAAAAGATAGAGATCAAAGATTTCTAATAGAGATTTTGACAATATAATACGATTATATAAACTATATTATAGTCTTGAGATCTTTATATCTTGCTCTTTATACTCAGGAGTCTTCATACCCATTTCTTGAGTCTTTATATTGCACAGTCTTCCATTCAATACCCTTGATCTTTGTATTAATGGGTCTTCACATCCATTTCTTAAGTTTTTATAGCGTACAGTCTTCGATTCAACACCTATGTAATATCCTGCACTATATATGGAAAAACATTAGTATCAATATATTATATGAATGTATATTGTTGTTATCAGGGTTGTTATCATCAAAGTCAATAACTGAGGTATTAACAGAGAATACTGGTTATCCAAACCCATGCCTAGACAATACAATTTTTTAAAACCCATCAGATAAAGAATTTTATTATTTGGTCCCAATGTGAATATATATTACCTCAATCTATAAACCATTTGTTTTATAAGAAAAAATGCTATTAAGACCTTTGTTGCCAAAACATGCATTTCGTTTATTCAAACTAACAATATTTTAAACTCATTTCCTACATTAAATCATTTTAAAGTACTTATTAATGATAGAAAATGTGTACAAATTTATTTGCAAAGATAACGCGCATATAATTATATATAAGGAGATCAAAATAAATTTCTATTAAAAAATATGTTGTGATAAACCCCTTAATTCTTAGAATAAAATAATCATTTCTTTTCCAAACCTTTTCATATTAAAATTTATTGTTAAAATTTATTTAAATATGGTATAACCATTCCCTCCAAATATCATGCAAGGAAATTAATCATGAAGAGTGTAAGTAAGGTAGACATAAAATGCTATTACAAAGTGATGTAAACGTTGCTTAACTAAGCTTTATATTTTCTATGTTTTACTAGTTTTTCTTTCTAATTTTAAATATTTTATAAATACATTATTTTAAGCAAAATAAACTAATTTGGGTCAAGAATACATTCATGTAATTATTTCTTAAAATATACTAATATATCATCACTTTAAAATAATTAAAAATACAAGTATTTCAAAATGCATCTATAACGACTCTTTCGCTTTCTAATTTTAAACTCTTAGCTGTAGTTTTACGTACAATTCCAACAAACATGCAAACATAATGTATGGGCTATAACACAGGTTTTATAAGGTGATAGAATTGAAGTTATAGCATATAAGGTTTTCATATACGTGTAGAAGTAAGGTGATCTAAAGTTAGCACCTTCATTAGTTAAGATTTGTACTACCATAATAATTTGCTTATAAATCACATTTTATAGCTATAAAATGGTGATAATCTCACCTATCCTTTGGTCAAGCCCTAAATCAAGTCTCCAAAGCCCCTGGAATCTTATTACCAAGTCCAATAGTAAAGCAATGACCCTCTCCTTCCTAGTTGCTCTCGTCCTTCCCTTCCAGCAAACTTTGCCTCCTTTTCTCTGAACCTTTACAATGGGTCATGCTTCTTTTGATGAATATAAAGTGGTTTAAAGGGAGGAGAAATTATTTCGAAAATAAATTAACTTGTAATTTTGTCACCTTCGCTATGGCTTGGCTATTTATAGGTGATCCAGATGATGGTATTTTGGTCATTTCCTAACTCATATGGCATAATTTGATTCGACCACTCTTTTGAAGTAACAATCCCTATCGACTACACATTAATTTGATTCGACCATCCTTCAGCCCAATAGCAACCACCCTTATTAACTAAGCATTTATTCGATTCAACCACCCTTTAGTCCAATGGCAACCACCATTTGGTCCGACTACAACCCTTCTAAGAACTTACTTGTAAATATAGGGTCTCTATCACTTACAATGCTTCTTGGAATTCCTTGGAGTCGAAATATCTCCTTCACAAATAAATTTGCCAAAATCTAAGAAATTCTAGTCGATTTCATTGGGACAAAACACGCACTCTTGGCTAGTCGATCGATAAGAACCCAAATGCCTTCATTTCCCTACCTTGACCTAGGTAGCCCGTCAATGAAGTCCATTGATATCTATTCTTACTTCCACCTTGAAACCTAAAATGGTTGAAGTAGTCCATCCATCTTTTGATTATCGCTTTTGATATGTTGGTAGTTCGCACATCTACTCAAATAAATAGAAATATACCTCTACATGCCTTCCCTAAGAATACCGCCTTCATGTTTTGATACATCTTTGTAACCCTCAAATGAATGGAGAGTTTCGAACAATGACACTCTACAAGTTCATCCTACCTGATCCCATTAATATTTGGAGCACGTAATCGTCCATCAACCCATAATATCGCATGGTGGTCAATCTTGAAACCTAACTAGCTTTCTAGTGCAACTCTTTCTTTTATGGCTGTTATATTCTCTACCAATCAAACAACTTTTTGTTGTTTCCTCACAACTCGATCTAGAAGAGTTGGTCTAACCTCAAGTTTACCAAATTACATGCCTTCTACTTAGTGCATCTGCTACAAAATTTGCTTTTTCCAGTTTATATATAGGAAATAAAGATTGTAAGAGGCAAGAAATTCTAGCCAATAACGTTGTCTTAAGTTTAGATCTTTTTGGGTAAAGGTACTTCAAGGCCTTGTGGTGCATGAATAAATCAAACTTTTCACCTAGTAATTAATGCCTCCACATCTTAAGTGCAAATACAATAGCCAATAGCTCTAAATCATGCATTGCATAATCCCGCTCATATGGTTTAAGCTATCAGCTAATATAGGCTATAGCATTCTCATGCTATATAAGAATTGCACCAAGGCCCCATGTCACAAGCATCTATATAGATGGTTAAACTCTTACCTTCATTGGGAGCCAAAACAAATGCGTTGGTAAACCTCTTCTTTAACTCAAGACAAATATAACATCTTTCTTCCAAATTTTCCAAGGGAGTAGTAATCTTCAAGAAATCCTGAATAAACATCAGAAAATACCCTACCAGTCCTAAGAAGCTTCGAAATTTAGTTTCTCTTCTAATCTTAAATCGCTAAAACTTTTGCTGGATCGATAGATAAATTGTTTCATGGTACAACATGTCTTATAAATCTAACATCTGACCAAAAGAAATGACATTTTGAGAAGTTGGCCTTCAACACTGCTCTCTTAATTATTATTTTTAGATGTTTGTGCTCTTCCTTTGTATTATAATAGATTGGGATGTCATCGATAAAAACCAACATAAACTTGTTTAATACATATCTGAACGCTCGATTCATTAGGTCGACCAAATAGGCGGGTGAGATAGTTAGGCCAAACGGCATAAGTTACCACTCATAAAAATAATCAAGAGTTCTAATGGTAATTGAGGTACACTTTCCTCCACTATCCTCAGTTGATGTAATCCCATGGCGAGATCCAACTGGGAAAATATACGAGCACCATGAAGCTGGTGGAATAAGTCGTCTATCATGGCTAGAGGATACTCATTCTTAATAGTCCACTTATTTAGATCTCAATAATTCATACACGGTCTTAAGGAATTATCCTTCTATATAATAAAGACAACGGGTAATCCCCAAGTCGAGGAACTATGTTGGATCAAGCCATTTTGCAATAAGTCGAATGCCTGCATTTATAATTCCTTCTTCTCCTACGAAGCCATTATTCTAACAAATTTAACATAAGCTTGTATCATGAACCAAATCAATTCAAAATTCCAATTCAAGGTGATAAGGTAAACCCTTCACCTCATCTTATGTCTGGGTAATCATAAATGACTAGTATTAATCTCAATTCTTCCTCGGTCACATCAAGTAAATAGATAAGACTATACATCAACTAAAAGGGATCCTCGCATAATACTTATTTCCTCCATCATCTTTCAATACAACTGATTTCTTAACACAACCCAAAATAGCTTTATTTTCCCTCAACCAATCCATCCCCAGTAATATTTTGAATCCCATAAAACCAGTAATGTACATGTTGCATTCAATGAGGCAATTATAACAAGTAAGGGACACTCTTAAACACGTCGTACTAATATTTAATGAGCCCCTTACAGGGTTCGACATGCAAAGAGATTCTTTTACATAAATAGGTTTAAGGTTTAGACTAATTACAAGGTCACTAGAAACAAAGTTATGGGATGCATCGTTATCAAATAATACTCTTGCTGGAACATAAAAAATAGATAGAATACCTTGCAATACTTGCTTTCCTTTGTCTATGTTAGAAATAGAAGGTGCAACTTCTATGGCAGAAGCCAAACCTTACAAAATTTTCTTTGGCAACGAACACTCTTTAATCATGTGACCTGGTTGATTGTAGTTCAAAAGTGGCCCTTCAGTCGGCACTCATGGAAAATGATGTTTCTAAAATAGATCTTCTTCTTTGGTGCCTCAACTTCGGGTTTTCCTGTGGTCTTTTTTCCTTATGTTTGAAAATTTCGTTTGTTGTTGTTGACCTTTGGCATGTAGCTCCAACTGGTATAATTGCCTATTCCTTTGCCGCTAGGATTTCAAATATTAGGCACATACTAAAGAAAATTGTGAATGTCCCTTAGATATGGTTCATCATTTCTCAATGAAATTCTGACCATAAGCCATTAATAAACATTTCATTTTTCTTTAACGAGGTATTGATAATCCCCTAAGTCAAAAACATGATATGGCATTGAACTTATGCTTATACTGAAATACTATCATGTCACCTTGCTTATGATTGAGGAATTCTCTAAATAATTGAGTCTTCCCAGCTTCTGGAATGAGTTGCGCCTCAAACCTTTCTTTGCTTTCAGGCAATGAAAACCTCTTTTGGAGTAACAGTGGTAACTGAGTCCCACCAATACATCATAGCTTTTTGCATTTGTTATGAGGCTAGCAGGAGCTTCTGATTAACTTTTAATCGGAGATCCCTTAAGATACTTTCACATGTATGGATCCATATTTGAGCTCAAAGGATAGATTCGATGCCATTAAATGGTTTTTCACCCAAGTTGGAAAAAATTTGGCACAAAGAAGCAAAGTACATTGGTGGTTTCACTCGTACAATTTCCTCCTCAACATTATCCCTAATAACCATGGCTATCCCAACGGCATTCCTAGTACCACCATTTATAGATGTGCTTCCAGGAATTTAGATCCTCTTCCCCTACCTCATCCTCCTTTAGTACTCATTGCCTACAACCTGAATACAGTAAGATGTCTTCAGAATACTTGAAAGGGTTATCTTTAAGGTAAAAACTTTAATAATTGATCGTTCAAAAGAACTATTTAGTGGATATATTATTATAAAAATTACATATATGCACTCTCATTAGTCATTCCAAAGCATCCTTACCCTATCTCTAATGTGTAATGAACCAATTTTTTAACCCTCGAAAATCGACACTAATACATCCTCGGTGTTCACGTGTCGTAAATTCGAGTACCGAAAACCCGATCGTTAAGGGTAAGAAAGAAAATAAAAATAGAAAAAAATCTCGCACGAATGAAATAACATACATTATTTTTATATATAATCTTTACAACGGAAAATTTAAATACATTTATCAAAGTTAAACTTGTACAGTTATAAATATCAGTCCTTACAAATATGGAATACAATAATGCATGAGTGTGGTGGAAATGGATATCAATCTTTAAAAGAATCTTTTGACTTCATGTTCCGAGCTCTTTCAGATTTCTTCTAACTAAACCTGACTGCTAGACTGTCCGGGAAAATCAGGGCTCCAGAGTTTAAGGGAAAAGGAAAATAAACCCCAGGTCAGTCATGGGACTGGTGTGAGAACTCAAAAATATGCATTTTGAAAAGAAAAGGTATCTCATAAGACCACATTGCACATAAACATGGAATGGGTTTTTACCATATGACACCCAAAACATTTGCTATGTAAAATCATTTGATATTATTTTTAATGACATTCTTTTAAAACACTTTCAAAGTAAATATATTCAAATAGCCAAAATTGTTACATTGGTTAAATTTGATGGCATAAAAGGTCTACAATCAAGTCGAAAGGAACTATAGGAGAATAGATTTCCATACATTGGCGATGTGAGGGACTACCTTCCGTACAGTATACCCTCTAGAGGGGTGTACATAGGTTCCAGATTATGAACGCCTATACTAACACAAAACTGGCCTACCCCTTTGCTGGATAGTACCGAATATGACATCACCCTGGTCGTTACCGACCTATCCGTGACGTCTCATAGCATACACAACATACCCGATATATAGAGGGTTATCTAGAAAGGTGATGACCATTTCTTAATAGGAGCGACCCACTTAGAACCTACCTCATCTACCTCGTTTTTGTCACTTCCGATTGATGAGGCCTGATGTAATGTTTTATCTTTCACATAGCGCATTCCACTTTGAATGTCACACTGTCATTCCATGATCACACAACTGATTTCTATAAATGTATAACTCCTAAGCTCGTACGTCTCAGGAAAGGGTGTTAAGCTAAGAGAAGTTGCCTTCTCCACCACCATACAGATGGTACATTCATAGAGATCAATCAATGTAACTAGAAATGCAACGTCATACATTCATCTATACAAGTTGTCCAGAAACAGAACAAATCGAAGGTATTCTCCTACCACATCTTATCGGGAGCTGCCCCTAGGATTAGTAGTGAGAAGTCCTTGCATCGAAGATCTTAAATGAAGAACTACTACCACATAATATGATATTGAAATTTTCCTCGAGAGTCAATAACAAGCAGCCCTACACTATGTCTTCCAAATCATATACATATCTTCACTTCGATTACATAAATTGGTTTGAAATGGTCTTCGGATAGAAATCTAACCCCAGTTCCTTCAAACCAATTATCAATACAAGATGTTCTAGGAATAGGGAATCATTCTTTAATTGATTAAGTTCTTTTTATCAAAATCTCCTTCAGAGATATATATTTCTAAAACATTCCTTCTGGTATATACGAAATTATTAAACTTCTCTTATTAAATCCTTTGATTTCTTAAACCCTTTTTTTAAACTCGTAATAATTCGAAATCGTTTCTTTTTTTGCTTAGGAAAATATTTCCAAATCATTTCATTTAATCTTAACAAAGATTTCATATTTCAAAACTCAAAATTTTATCTAGTTAAAATAGTGTTATCAAGGCTGTTAATCCAAAACCTGTAAATATTAAGTTAGCAAAATCTGTAGGAATCATCTAATTCTATTCAATGTCAATTCCCATATTCAACAAATACTGTGGGCAAAATAACAGTGAAATCACCTTAAATTCCACAAATAGTATGATTTCCCTCTTCGATTTTTAACATCGAGTATAAGAAGATCGTCTTTATATAATCAAAGTTGTATTCAATTTAAATTTGGAAAATTTAAGTTTTTTATACTTAACTCATTTTCGATATTTTAACTTTATCTATCCCACACTCACGGAAGAGGACAGGTGAGCCAGGGCACTAGTTGCTCCCAAACATTTATTTAGTTTAAGCACCTCACAGTCGGATCTCACGAATAGAAAAATCCAGTCTACTCGTCGACTTTTAGAGCCAAGATTAAACCACTAAATTTATAATAGCTTTTCTTTAAATCAAATATTTAAACTCTTTTAAATTATTTATAAAAACCTCAAATCATTATTAAAACACTTAGTTATCCATTTTAAAATATTTATAAAAGATTTAAAAAAACTGTTAAGTTTAAAAACTTCATTTCTAAAGTTGTTGAAACGGCAGTAGGAAAGTGCCGCGGAAAGTACTTAAAAACTGATTTGATATAAACAGCTTTTCCAATATTTGAAAATCCATATTTTTCGATTCAAATCTCTTTTAAACTGTTTTAAAATATTTTTAGAATTTATTTTATATTTTTAAATAATTTTAAAATATCATTTTCAAAGAAATCCTTTTCTGAATTCCGAACTGCAAAACAACGATTTTTCCAAAAACTTATTTCACTCATATTTCAAAATCAACTTATCGAAATCTCGATTTTTTTTTGTTTCAAAACTATGGATATAGTAGTTTGAAAAATTCTTATATCGAATAATTCTGAGCTATATTCCATCCTATATACTCGTTTGACTTTTATGGCGTGAGATCGTGAACGACCATTACGTGACGCGTCTAATTTGACTAATTTTCAATTACTTTTCAAACTTCAACAGAACACTTTCGAATGTTTATAAAACATTTCAAACTCATTTTTAAACCTTTTTAAAAAAGGTTTAACATTTTATATACACCAATTCATTAAAATAGAGGATAGTGATTTCTTTTATGCTTATCGATGTGTATTTCCATGACTTGCATATATATTCAACATTCATATTTAACAACCATCATCAATAATCATAAGCAAAAATATATAACATCCAATAGCATATAATACTATAGTGTTGGGAGTTCTCACATTCATTTTTCCCATAGGCTAGTCTAAAATCGGCTATAGCTTCGCTATACTGGCTTTAAATTCTACATAACTGAACTCTTTGACCTTGAATGGGCTTGACACACCTTATAATGCTCACGGCCTTAAGGAGAAGAGGGAGAAGGGCTCGGCCATGATGGGAAATGGTGGTGGCCGTGGGTTTGCAAAGGAAAAGGGGTGGATTTAGATTGGTTTTGATATGTATTTCATATGATTATAATATTTGCACTGTTTTGGCGTAACTTCTTACTATTTTTTATGAAGAGAAGCCATTAGAGTTGGAAAAGAAGTGGAAGAAGAAGAAGAAAATATCATAGGAATTTATGAAAGAGGGTAGTATATTTATAGGCAAATTTTGGAACTAAATATCCTAACACTATCATTATCTATCACCATCACCAAAACGAACACTTACCATCCCTTAAAACATGGTACCTTAAAACCTTCTAAAAACAAGGTTACTTTAAACTAAGTGTATATATCCAGCTCCGTGCGTGATGTTATACTATTATAAAGCCAATTATCGACAAAACGGTTTTCGATCATTTTATTGATTTTTATCACGAGGAAGAATAATTTTGTAAATATCTATTCAAAATAAAATTTATTGTCATTCAAAAAAATATTGCTTGCACTATCAACCTTTTATTTGAAAATTTTAAAATATATAATTTATCAAAGTGATAAATTTACGGGTAGTTATAGACTTCCTCCTTAAAAGAATTTTATCCCCGAAATTACCAAAAAGAAAAACCCAATGGTTTTTGCCCAAAATATATATTTTTAAATTTACATTCGTATGATGTATATAGATACCCCATACACAATATCTGATTCGATCTATTAATTGAATTCACAAATTTACTTTCGAACTAGTATTAATCCTTGATCCTTTAGTGTAGAATCTGACCAGGCTTTCCGATCAGAATTTTAGTTTTCCTTGCATAGTTCTCAACTATGATAGAAAACTCAAGTATCCAACCACAAACCCTCATCAATGTTCATCGTCAAGAATCGAATGATAAATCCTTTTTCAGATAAGTGGCAAACACTTCAAAGTTCTATGCTCGAACCTTAGATTAAATCGCACGACGAAATAATCTACATACTTCATATGTATTTATTAATCTTTCCAAATTCTTATGAAAATACTTCATAAAACTTTCATCTTTTGTTCAAACTTTTATAAAGATACTTCTTTATACATAACCATTTTACATTTTTATTTCCAAATATTTCTACTTAAAAACACATTTCTTTTCAAAAGAAAATTATCTTTTAATTATAATACATTTCTAAACACATCTTAATGGTTTCTGGAAAATTCATTTCAAAATAATTCATTAAATTAATAAATCACCATAAACTTCCTTTATATATAAATACATATACATACATACATACATACATACATACATACATACATACATACATACATACATATATATTCTCTTTACTATACCAGTTTGATACTTAAAATGTATTTATATACATATTTAAAAGTTATAAGTATATTTAACAGTTTTTTTCTCTTACCTTTAAAATATAATTAAAGAGATTAAAACAGTTACTATCAAAACATTGTTATAATGAACTTCTCTTTTATGACATGTTAATTATAATATTTTCTATCTTTTTATAAAAGACTCTGATACATGTTATTGTCTTTAAAATCCAATTATTAAAGATCTAAATATACCCATAAGATTTCTTCCAAAGTGTCATTCAAGGGTATAAAAACAAATGTTGCTAAAACATCAGTTAATACAAACCCAAAACCATTCATTAATAACTTTATCCATTTCTTTTAAAGATCAAAGCATACAGATGCTTATCAATTAAGGTAATACACTTTGATAAAAATTGACAATCATCAATTAATTTAGCAACCAATGATTTACATTATGATTTTTAACTTTAAAAAATTATATTAATCGAGTAACACAAAAATGATACCAAGGAATTGGGTACTACCAATAGTATCACATATTTCCTTAATAAGAAGGGGAATACTAAAGAGAAGCGTTTACCATCCGAACACATCTCTTGCCTATTTTTAGTTTTCAAGCCACTCGGATCAATTAGTCATAGGATTATTTTCGTTTTCATAATCCCATTTTAGAAATAATACTATCATTATTCCTTTTTCAAAAATCATTTGAAATTCCATTCAAAAATACAGGAATTTAAATTCTCAAAAATTCCTTTATAAAGCACGTTATATAAATCTAGTTTATAAAATTATTCATATAAAACATATTAATAAGATTTATTTATCTTAAATAAGTTCCTTTAATCTTAAACTAACATTATTATTTATCGAATACCCCATACTCAAATTGTAAAACTAAATCCACGAGGTGTTTGTATTTAAACTTTTAAATGAATAATCAATCAATCAATGATAATAACTGAGCATATCATTTCCTTAATCAATTAACTATACTATTTGAGAAATATCCTTTATATTCAAAATGTAATCCTAGGTAAATTTATTTTGTTTACAAATTTTCAAAACTAAAATCATTAGTATATATCATTAACAAATACAAGCTCATATATACTCAAACTCATTCTAGGATGTTACTAACCCTATCACTAATGAGTTACTCATCCTAGGGTATTACTAAACCTATCTCTGATGAGACTTTACTCCACTAAAGCCAAAGTTCTCGTTTAACCTTGCGCTCTGATCATAATGTGACAAACTGGGTTTTCGATCCTCGAAAATTGGTACTAATACATACATTATTTTTATATATAATCTTTATAGCAAAAAATATAAATAAATTTATCATATTAGACATGGATATTTATAAATATCTGTCCCTATAAATGTCGAATACAATAATACATAAGTGTGGTGGAAATGGATAACAATCTTCAGAAGAATCTGATGACTCTATGTTCTAACCTCTTCCAAATTTCTTCTAACTAAACCTAACTACTAGACTATTCGGAAAAATTAAGGCACCAAGAGTTTAAGGGAAAAGAAAAATAAACTCCGGGTCAGTCATAGGACTGATGTGAGAACTCAAAAATATGCATTTTGAAAAGAAAAGTTATCTCATAAGACCACGCTGCACATAAACAAGAAATGGGGTTTTACCTTATGGTAACTAAAACATTTTCTAAGTCAAAATCATTTGATATTATTTTTAACAACATTCTTTGAAACACTTTTAAAGTAAATATGATCAAATAGCCAAAATTGTTACATTGGTTAAATTTGATGGCATAATATGTCTACAATCAAGTCCGTAGACACTTATTGGATAACGGATTTCCATACAATGGCAAGGTGAGGGATTACGTTACATATAGTACACCTTTAAAGGGATGTACCTAGGGTCCATATAATGAATGCTATACTAACACAGAACTGGTGTACCCTTTTGCTGGATAGTACGGATTATGACCTCACCCTGATTGTTGCTGACTTATCTGAGACATCTCATAGCATACACAACATCCTTAATATGTAGAGGGTTATCTCGAAAGGTGATGACCACCTCCTGATGGAAGCGACCCACTTAGCCCTACCGCATCTACCTTGTTTTTGCCATTTTCGGTTGATGAGGCCAGAGGTAACGTTTTACCTTTCACATAGCGCATTCCACTTTGAATGTCACGCTGCCATTCCATGATCACACAACTAATTTCTACAAACATATAACTCCTGATCCCGTACGTCTCAGGAAAGTGTGTTAAGCTAAGAGAAATTTCTTTCTCCACCACCAAACATATGATACGTTCATAGAGATCAATCAATATAACTAGAAATGCAATGTCATACATTCATCCATACACGTTGTCCAGAAACAGGACAAACCGAAGGTACTCTCCTACCACATTCTGTCGGGAGTTACCCCTAGGATTAGTAGTTAGAAGTCCTTACATAGAAGATCTTAAATGAATAACTATTGCCACATAATATGATATGGGAATTTTCTTCCGAGGGTCAGTGACAAGCAGCCGTACACTCCATCTTCCAAATCATGTCCATGTCTTCACTTTGAATATGTAAATTGGTTCGAATGGTCTTCGGATAGAAATTCGACCTCGGTTCCTTCGAACCAATCATCGATAAAAAGATGTCATGTGAATAGGGAATCATTCTTTAATTGATTAAGTTACTTTTATCAAAATCTCCTTTGGAGATATACATTTATAAAGCATTCCTTTCAGTATATATGAAATCATTAAACCTCTAACCGAATCCCTTGATTATTTAAACCCTTTTTTAAACTTGGAATAACTCGAAATCATTTCATTTTTCTCTTAGGAAAATATTTCCAAATCAATTTCATTTAAATCTTAAAAAATATATTTCATAATTCAAAACTCAAAATTTTATTAAGTTAAATCGTGTTTTCTAGGATGTTAATCCAAAATCAGTAAATATTAAGTGAGAAGTGTAATGACCCGCCCTTCATCCCAAAGAATGACACATCACTAATAAGAAAGAAAGGGATAGAGAAGAAAGAAGAAATAACATCAAAATCTCAACAGCGGAATGAATAAATTATATTAATAACATAAGTATTACATAGTATACAACCCTTATCAGAGTTACACAGATTACACATCACATACTGGATAGTTATAAACACCTGTTTAGTTATTACATCTCAATATACAACTCAAACATCGACTCAGAGAACACACAGCGGAACACTATAAATATCTACAATGCTGAAGCCTCCTGCTCCATTGCTCCTCCAAAATTCTTCAAAGCTAACCTTAATCCCTTGGCTACTCGTAAAAAATTGAGTACCCAAGAGTTTAAGAAAACAGAAATAAACTCCGGGTCAAACTTGGGTCTGGTGTGAGTAACAGGTTAAAGTTGCTTAACTTCCAAAAACCTTTGAAAACAAAAGGTATCACGCAAGACTTCCCACACATAAACATGGGTAAGTTTTTACCTTACGCTAACCAAAATATTTGATAGGATATCCAATGATATTATAATAGGGTCTAGGGTTTTCAAATAAATATGAAATAGCCGAAATTGTTACATTTATTAAATTTCAGCTACTGGCCACAAAAGTGGGTAATACAATCTAAACCGTAAGGGCATGTAGGAAGAATGGGTTCCATCAATTGCAGGGCTATTGGGTACCGCCTGTCACGGTACGGGGCCTAGATCACCGTACCGAGGATTACTCTTAATCCCCTGCAACATAAAGCCGAAACCGTACCTTACTGGATAGTCCCGAACAAGACAACCCTGCAGTCGGCCGCGACCTAACTGCCCACACAGCCGAATAAAAAGGGACTTCTAGACAGGGGAAAATCTTGTCCTACTTGGGCATGACCCACTTAGCCTTGCTACACCTCCCAGGTTTTAGCCATTCCCCGTTGATGTGGCTTGAGGCTACGATTACCTTTATAGAACACATCTCTCATAATGCTCATCGTCCACCTGACAATGTTCTGAAAGCATTCAATCCATACAAGTTCGTTCCGGGTTCGAACGAAACCGAAGGCATTATCTCGTTACACTCATTTTGGAATCACCCTCAGAGTTAACGACGATAACCCTTGCACTCTGAATCTTCATCTTCACTTGAGATTCACGACCTATCGTTAATTTGGATCGATGTCATTTTCGGATATTCAAATTTGGAGACCTGATCCCGGTCTCATTGAAATCCAAAATGTCATCTTTTAGGTCCAAGTATTTTTAAAGTTTAAAACAATTCAATTCATTATCTATATACACATATGTAGATAATTCACATATCACTATAGATAATCTACATTATCATCACAAATAGATAATTCACATTATCATCATACTTCAACCAAAGCAGCCATATCACACAGCATTACTTATCTCATATCTGAAATCTCAAACCATTCAAGACAATCAATATCATCCATTCATACATTAGCAAGGATTAATTTATCACATTATAATTAATTTAAAATGAATTAAATTAATTACTTCATCTCTAATTAATTTAAAGTAAATTAAATTAATTACTTTCATCATTATAAAAATTGCTTACATACCATTAATTAATTAAAAATCAATTAATTAATTATACTCTAATTATCCACCTTAATTAATCATCCCTGATTAATTATCCTTTAATTACATTCAAGTAATTATCCTTTAATTAATTCACAAATTAATTATTCTTAACCACATAGTAATTAACCTTTAATTACTTCATTAGTTAATTAACTATAATCAGTTGCATTAATCCTTAATTAATTACATTAATTAATTACTTCATTTTTGATTAATTAATCAACCCTTAATTACATTATTAATTATACTAATTAATGATCCCTAATTACTTTTTAACTAATTAAATTAATTACATTAAGTAATTAATCTTTAATTAAACCATATTTATTAATCACTCTCGACTAATCTCATCTATTAATTAACTTCCCTTAATTACTTCATTAAATAAATTAATTACTCCTTAATTAATTACATTTAATTAATCCTTGATTAATTACACATAATTAAATCCAAAATTAATACCATTAATAAATCACCCTTCAAATAATTACATCCAGTAATTATCCATTAATTACTTTCCTAAGTAATCATACTTATCAAATCCTCAAGTGATTACACTAAATTAATTAAACTTAATTAATTAACTTCACTAATCGAATTTATTTAATTAATTACCTTGAGTAATTAATTTCTTTAATTACTTTCCTTAAGTAATTATATTTAAAACAATCTCACAAATGACTATCCTCAATTAATTAATCTAATTAATTATTAAAATTAATCACATCAATTAATTATTAAATAATCTCAAGTTAATGAACTACATTAACTATTAACAACTTTTTAATTACTTCTCTTAAGTAATTAAACTTAAATTAATTATTATTAATTACAAATTAATTAATCTTTAATAACCATTTAATTAATCCCTAATTATTTAATTAATTAAGTGTTTAACTATAACTTAATTAATCTTTAATTACTAGATTAATTAATTCCTAACCGTTGATTAAAAACCAAATCTTATCTAATTAATGATTCCTAATTGCAAATTAATTATTCCTTAATTAATTAACTTAAACCTTAATTAATTAACTAATTTAAACCCTTAATTACTAAATTAATCAATCCACATCATTAATTTATTAAATTAATAAATTATCTTTAATTACTTTAATAATTTAATGAATCACCAATCATTAAATCTTAATTAACTTTAAGGTAAAATATTTTCTTATTAATGATTTAATTACCATTCACAAACACATTTGGAAACATTTTCCTTTCAAATTTACTTTCAAATTTCATTTCAAATATCAGATTTGAAATGAATACAATTTAATTTTAAGAAAGTTTAAAAACCATTTACAAACTTTAAAAATCATATGTTAAAGACACACTTATCTTATAAAAAGAAATTTACAAGAGTTTTAAAACCAAATTCATTTAAATTCAAATACATTTAAAATACACTTTAAATATTCAAAGTTGTTTAAAACATTTAAATTTAAAAACTTTCATTTATTCCAAAACTAGAATACAAATCTGGATTTGAATCCAGATTAAACTTAGATTTAAAACTTATTTAAATCTTCGCTTTACATTTTAAAAATTCAGTTTTACATTTTTCTAAAATAGAAATAGTTTCCTTTTAAAACCTGTAACACCACATTAACCCAAGCCATATCCTTATCTACTTCGAGTCCATCCTAAAATTCTTCGAGCAAAACACCTAAATTCTCGAGAAAAACTCAAGACTATTACTCTGCCTAAACTAATATCATCAGAAATCAAACAGTGCACCGTGCACATGCACGGTGGTGCCGTTCATCTCCTGTCATCACCGAAGGCTTCTACAAGTCGTCGATCACCCTCACACCTAACCGCGATCATCAGAATTTCCAGAACCACTCGAAATTAAAATTGAGCTTTAACCCAAACCTGGAACACTCAAAGAAAAACCTGGAATCCACCTCGTCTTCACATCTCCGACCACTAGGGGGTCTGAAACTCTGGCCAAATCTTCGACAACCCACAAACTTCCATCTCCCTAAATCTTGTTGCACTCGATCATCTAGAGATGTCGAGATGATCAAAATACAAAGCCTAGTTAAAACTAGGGTTACAAACTAAAAACATCCACCGTCGCCACCACGGTGATTAATTCACCATGCTGACAATTTTCCCCAATCCTCCGATCATTCCTCCATCATCACTGAGAATTTCAACCCTGCAGATCACAGAGATCGCCAGAAACACCCAAATAACCATTTTCTGTTCAACCCAGAACAATATTCTTATCCTATTTCTAAAAATTAGGATTTTAGTTTTAAAAATCATGTTTTTGAATGATGTTTTAGATCCTAAGCCTGAAACATTGCATTATGATATTTAAATTTTCACTTATTCAAAGTTTTCACTGTTGTTTATGATTTCCAGAGACAATGCAATGTTATTTTAACTTAAATAAGCTTTTAAACTTTAATTATTGATCAAATAAAAAACTTTTGTTTGAAGCATATATCCTAACTCATATTAGATAATGAGATAAAGATTTTTGACTAAGAACTAAGCCTGGAAACTAGAATCAGGGAAATCCAGATACACAACATGCACACACCAATATATTCATATATACATACACAGAAATTCACTTATAAATATGCACACAAACATACTCATTTTTAGAGATAAGCATGCAACAGAATCATATACTTAAACATTTAAATAGTGATGTTACTCGCCAGGTTTGGAAATAAAGAACAGAGCTTCCATTCTATTTGAAAAGCTTTTAACCGAGAAAACTTGAATTGCCTTAAAACTGGAATGCTTCTTTGATTTAAAAATGCAGTTGCATGCAGGCTGGAGTTTTGATTTGAAAAATGGTTTGCATGCAAGCTTGTTCCAGATTTTACTTGCTTTAGATCTTAAGTTGAAAAAGAATGCACAGGCTTGAACAGTCGAAGAAAATGAACTACAGGTTTGCTTTGCATTATTTTGAGTTGTTCTCAGGTTTAAAAATGCAAATGCTCAGGTTTGAAAAAAAATGCAAGCCTTTGAATTGATTTCTAGATTGAAGGGATGCAGGCTTGTTTATATAAGTGTTTTGAGGATTTACAGGTTTTGTTTTGAACAAAATTTCTAGTTTTGTGGAGGATTGATCACAGATTTTAGATTTCTGGTTTGCATTTGAAGATGAAGATGAATTACAGGCTTTATGGTTTTAAGGATTTACACGTTTTATTGTTTTGAAGAGGATGATTACTAATTTTGAATTTGAACATGATTTCTTGTTTGAGGAGTTTTGGTTACTGATTTGTGAATGTTTTTACCATATTTCATTTTTGAGAAGCTTGAATTTTTCTTATCTTTTGAAAATGAAGATTAGAAAAGAAATGAGAAGGAAGAAAACATGTTTCTATAAGTATAATGATTTATTTAAAAATAAAAGAAAAATTAAAAACAAAAATGACACTTTTCTAATCTATTACATTTGTCATGAGCGTAAATTAACACTTGTAGCATTAGGCTTTATATATTTACACTTGTCCTATAAGTAATTTTACTTATTTTTATTTAATTTAAAAGTAAATAAAAGCTTTTTCTTTATTTATCAAGTACTTATCTATATATAAATTATTTTAAAGAAACAAAACTGATTATATTTATAAATAAAAGCTTATTCAAATATCCTTTAAAACCCAAATATTTTTAAAATGTCGATCTTTTGAATCTCAACTAATTCAAATTCAAATCCAACTTAAATTCAAAAATCCAATTTAAAGCCAATCTATAACAACATATTCAATTTAAAAATAGCGATTCTATTGTCTTTAAAACCTATCTATATTTATACGTTTATTATTATTGTTTGAAAATAACACATTTATCAAATTTAAATAATTTATAAAAGAGATTATAAATTACTTATCACTTATCTTACTTAAATGAATTAATGTTTTATATGTAAATTGTATTTTAAACTTCTACATATTTCCAAATCATATTTATTAAGCAATATTTAAAAGAAAATACAACAAACCTTTTTGTTAGTTTGATATTTAAACTTAAGCTAAGATATAATTTTAAACAATTAACACTTACCTTAAGTATTTAAAACTATATAGTTATTTATTAAATAGCTTTGAAAAGTTTTATATTAAATTTAATCATAATTTCCAAGTTACAAAAATGTATTAGAATTTGAAAACCTGATTTTATTTATTTATTAAATACAACCAGAATTTTCTATTTACAATATATACAAATATATACATTATAAATAGAAAATATTTTATCAACTTTTAAAAGATAAAATTCACCAATTAAATTTATTAAAAGAAGATTATTAAATTGATTCAAAGATTATCAAATTAATTAAATTATTAACATAGATTATTAAATTTATATTGCCCAAAATTTGGGGTCATCACATTCCTCCCTCCTTAAAAGAATTTCGTACCCGAAATTTAAAAGCAGAGGCAATTTAATAATCTATCTAAGATTTTAATTTTAAACCACAAGCATATATTATCAACCAAATGCTAAAAACCATAGCAACCAAATCACACAATCAAACCATCTAACTATCCAGACAAAATTCTGGATAGAACTTCCTAGAGTTTCCCAGGTATAAATACCGGAATACTCGCTCTACATAATCCAAACTAGCTATACTACTAAGCTACAGAGATCCTACTCATCTAGATCTCCAAAACTAAGCAGGAAATCAGACCACGGTCAACAACCAAATCTTCCTGAACTGTTGGTTCCACAACCAAAGATAGATCAAACTCGTACTCCCTTAGAGATATGTGAAACACATTGAATCCCAATCTTCCAAACTGGCAATTCAACATTGAAAACCAAGGCACTTATCCTCACAAGAATACAGAAAAGATCCAAAACACCTCGGAGCTAGCTTCCCAGTCTTACCAAATCTTATAGCTCCCATGATCGGAGAAAACTTATCCAAAATCAAATCTCCAACTTTGAAATACAAATTCCTCTGTCTCTTATCCTTAAAACTCTTCGGACGATCCTGGGCTTCCTATATCCTTCCTGATCAGCTTAACCTTCGTTGATGCCTCTAAAAACAAACTAGACCAAAAACAACCCAACAAAATGATCCTCTCATGTTCAACCAAGATCAAGAGCACAAACTCTACTCCACAAACATCAGAAGACTGATCTTACTTCTCCTTGTCTAGAAAAGACAAACAGATGCATTCCCAAACTGTTGCACAACTCTGATTTGGAGTAGATGAAAAAAAATGTTGATGATGAACACAAGCACAAGCTGGACAACACATCCCGGAAATATGGTTCAACAGATCCATAAAGAGAAAACTCAGAAATTCCTCCAAATCCTGAGCTGCTTCACCAAACTCTATCTCTAGAAACCATCCTTCTACTAAGCTGAACCATCAAAATCTCTCCTAGAATCCTAGTCGATAATAAAACTCAATCTCTAGATGTGGACAAACCTCTAACTTCCCTGAAGACATCCATAAGAATCTTTAATAACTCGAAAGAACACTCAATCTATCGCAAGTCACTTTTGCGATGAACCCAGCCTAATTCCAAAGAAAACTGTTCTCTCTTAACCAATAAGAACAGCTTATGTTATCTAGCCAATCCATTGAAGAAATGGATCCATTCTGCTGCTTCTGAACTCCAACTTTAGAAAACTGCTAAGCTAAAAGACCTTTCTGTTGGCACACAGAACACTCCGAGCTGCACTGGTGGCACCGATGCCAAAGACTTCCTAATCCAAAGCTCTTGAGAAACTTGGACCTTAAACCAAACAGAAACACCTTGCTGAACTCAGCCACAACACCAAAGCAGACGTACTTCCTTAAAATTATTTCAAAGAAACATCTTTGAAAACAATCCATAGTCACTGCGTCTCATCACACAGCTACTACTTCCTGAGATTGCTAAGATACCATTACTCGCTTCTGCTGTAACAGCCCGCAAATCCGTACCCCTTGAGTCAACACTATTCTACAACAATCAGCTCAAGTTGTACAGAAATACGAACCATTTGGGTTAAAGAAGAAGAGGTAGAAGAAGATAATAGAAATCAACAACGGAATCTAACCATCGCAGCGGAATAAAATATAATAGATAATAAATACTCTTTACTCAACATCAAATATCTTTGTTTATATATTACATCATCATAGTACATCAATCACAGCTCAACATCAATGTCATACAAATGGATAACCAACAACTCAACAAAGCGGAATATGCATATATATACAAGTACGGGAGTACGTATCGCCATCCAGCTCGTCTCCTGAGCTCCACAGCATTATATCCTGTATCCTATAATACTCGGTCTGACCCGAGCATTACAGTTAAATAACACCCGAGTCAGTCTGGAATACCAGCGTGAGAAAATCACACCCAATTGATTATTAAAGTTTTAAAAATCCTTTGAAAACAAAAGCATCTCTTAAGACCACGCCACAAATAAACATGTTGGGTTTTTACCTTACGATAGCTAAAACAATTTTTATAGAAATCCTCTGATATTATAATAGGGTCTATATACAAATACTTATAAAATAGCCGAAATTGTTACATGATTAAATTCCAGCTACTAGCCACAAAAGTGGGTAATACAAACAAAACTCGTACAAGGCTCGTAGGGAGAATGGATTTCCAACTAATGACTAGGCACTGGGGTACCACCTGTCACAGTACGGGGCCTAGATCACCGTGCCGAGGAGTACGCCCGCTCCCTTGCAACACAAGGCCGAGACTACCCCTTACTGGATAATCCCAAGTGAGATCACCCCGCGGTTGGGATCAGCAACCGCCCACTAAGCCGAAATAAAAAGGGACATCTAGACTGGAATGACCTCACCCTGCTTGGGTGCTACCCACCTAGCCTTGCTGCATAACCCCTGATTTTCAGTCATTCCCATTTGATGAGGCTTGAGGCTAAGCGTTACCTTTTAGAACATATCCCTTAGAATGCCCATCGTCCACCTGACGATGTTTCGCAAGCATTCATCCATACAAGTCCGTTCCGGGTTCGAACGAAACCGAACGCACTATTCCTACTACATCCATATTGGAAATATCCTTAGGATTAGTAGCGACTAGCCCTTGCACTTTACTGCTCCATCTTCAAATCCAAAATCGTTTACACGAAACGTACAAACCGGATCGAAGTGGTTTTCGAGAAATAAATCTCGATCCCGGTCTCTTCGAAACGACCAACGCATTTGGCCAATATTGATAGTCGGTGATTTAACTATCAATTTATATCTACAACATCCATCAAACAATAAATAATTTTCCAAATTATTTATTACCTTCAAAATATCTTCACAAGATATATTTCTATTTTCAACCTTTTGGAAACAGTTTTCAAACCATTCTTTCTTTCCAGAATAAACTTTCCCGAGTATTTTCTATCTCCACTGAAATTGCCAAGCCCAAACTAGATTTTTAAAATAAGTTAAAACACTTTACTTTAAAATATACTTTGAAAACATTTAAGTTAAAATACTTCAATAATTTGTAAAAAAATACATACTTTTAAATATTTGAAAATAAGGTTACTTTATAAAAGATAACTAAATTTTTAATCCTATACAAACTACTAAGTCATTCTTTAAAATAATTATTCCAAAATAGGTTAAAAGAGTAAGGCTTTCTTTAGAATTCAAATATTTAAAAAAAATAGATTTTCCAAACTTGCTTCTAAAATCAACTTAAAAACTCTTAACTTATATTTAAAAACTTACTTTGAAAAACGTACTTGGTTATCCAGGGAGAAGATCCAACTTCAATCACTTAAATCAATTTTTCCCCAAATTGATTTCAAACTTAACCCATTTGAAATAAATTTCTTTAATTACTTAATTCATTTCAAAAATTCATTGAGTATGGGCTTAATTATTATTGCTGTTATTATTTTTCATTTGATTCTAAGCTTTTAACTGAATATAAAAAATTCCAGATTTTTTTTCCAATAATTAAAATCTTAACTTTTAAATAAATGGTTTGTTCTTTTCAAAAAATAACACTGAAGATTAAAATTCATTAACTCTCAGTTAATTCAAATTTTCCCTTTCCATATCTAAGATTTGTTTATTAGAATTTTTCAAGTCACTTTATTTCCTTTTAAATTCATTCCTTAAAGTTATTCTATAATTATTTAACTTACAATTCACTTCTTTTATTTTCTTTCCAAAATTCAATTTATATATTTTTATGGTGATTCATTATACCCAATTATATCCAATCAAACCATAACATTCAATATTCCACTATAATTCATCATAGAGTATCAATATAATCACAACTGAGGGTATTAACTAATTTAAATAAATGTTGAGGGATCCAGTTGGATCCCTCCAACCTGTTTTCCCTGCATCCACATATATTAGCACAATAATACACCAATTTCAAAATATACCATACTACAACATATCAATCAACTCGACCATTCAACAATTATTTAAATTTAATCATTTAAATTTAAATTTATTCTGAGTGAGATTAACTCGCCTTTGCTTTTTTTGTTTGCAGTCCATTACCGTCTCGACCCGTTTTCATGACCTTTTACCTTGAATATAAAATTTATATGACTCTTATTAATATTCGAAATAATCGAACAATCGCTTATTATTAAATTATTTAGTTGACTAACAACCTTATTCAAACTGATAAATTCCCTTTTTATAAAATTGAATTAGTTAATAGTTTAATTTTAACTAAATAATTTAAGTCCGAGTTTATAAAGTTAAGTAACATTGAATTTAGGTGATAGAAACAGTTAACTACTCGAACAGAACATAATTCTACTTCCTAACAGTCGATAAACTAATTATAAGTTTATATATATATATATATTTCAAAACTCTTAATCTATTTCTATTTCTGTTTACATATGTAAAATATTTAAAAAAAAACAAGGAAAACATGAATTTCATCTCCTTCTTAAATTAAACAAAGGATGAAATGCTAAATCTACGAACTAAAATAGATCTGTTCAATAGTATAAATCTTATACCTGTTGCCGACCCTCTACGAACACAAACCCTCACTATCCAGACACTATCATTCTCTCTCGTCCTCACCCTGACCACGCGAGCCCAAACTTTGCCACTGCAACCTCGCTTCCACCCTAAACCCATTAGCAACTGAATCCCTAACCTCGATCGAATGCCCCCCATTCGTGCCCTAACTCATGGCCACACTCGTACTACGCGAGCATCCCCAAGCGCCGCTGTCCTCCATCCATCGACTGCCTGCTTCGTCGATCCCCAGTAGCCCACCAGAACGCAAACCCCTCGTTCGACAATCAATGCCCAAATCTTGATGCCGAGATCTCGATTCGACGAGAGAAAGTCGCGCGCCATGTTCTGAAGTGTCGCCGTACACCATCGATACTGCGGCCATGCTCGAACTCGGGATTGGAGAGGAGGAGAAGAGCGAAGTGAAATCAAGGCTTTGATTCGGCCATGTTTATTTGATAAAATGAATGGTCTTCATTTTTATTTTTATTGTTAAACGAGATTAATATGAACGGCAAGGGCTCGACCCTAGAAATTTTTTGAGTTAAACGAGAGGGTTAGACTTAGCTTACGAACGAAGCCTTACTATTATATATACCAATTTTATTTATTTTTATTTATTTTTATTTTTTTTCACTGAAGAAAAACAAAGGCTCGATTTATGAAAGAGGGAAAAAGTTTGCGTGAGAAGCTAACAGAGTGAAGCTTCCATGAAAAGATTTGACTAAGAAAAATTAAACTTAATTAATTCTTCTATGCATCTACGGATTGTATGATCGAACGGTAAACCCAAACACTCGAAAATTGAAATCCGATAATAATATAATATTACGGATCCAATGGAACTGCTTTTGTCGAATTTCAAGACTGTGCCTCGGAAGGCTATTCTTAAATTCAATTTAAACGATATAAATTTCAAAACTTAACAAACCACTTTTAAATTTGATTTCATCACTTCTATACTCTTCAGTATTATCAATATAAATTTTATAAGCCTTCAAATTATTTTTAATAGGCTTAAAACTCCAGATTCAACAATTTACTCAACTTCTAATAATTAAATTCGATTATTTAATTATCAAACAAATAGCGATATTTGTAGTTCAAGTTAAAATTATTATATTGAATATTTAAAATCAATTAAATATCCCGATTTTAATGCTCGAAAATTCCGGGTCGTCACATTTCTTGCCCCTTAAAAGAATTTCGTCCCCGAAATTACTAGTTAGGAAGAATGATCTATATCCCGTTAACTATTCCCTCAGCCCAAATAGTTTTTAACAACTTATCAAACAAATCTTTTTATCAAAAGACTCGGTAACCCTCTTCCTAACCTTTCAAACTTACCCATAAGCCTCAAACAAAATTACTTACTTATCATGTAACATACGATATTTTTCGTTGCCCAAAAAAACGAATAGTTAGGGTTTTAAGAAAAAGAAAGAGAGAGAAGAAGAGAGAAAAAGATAGAAAATAGAGAAAAAAGAAAATAGAAAATAGAACGGAATAGAAAACAACAGAACAATAACAGAATCTCAGAATTCGCAGCGGAACAACATATAATACATAAATGAATAATCTTTAAACAAAGAACTATATCAGTTATTACATTTTATACATTAAATTACATCATCATCAGAGTGTACAACAACAAACAACATCAAACAGCGGAAAAGAAATACTATATACTAGTAATACGCCATGCCATCCAGCTTGCCTCCAGCAACTCCAGAAATATCCTGATAAACCTTAACTCTTGACTGCCCGTGTGGAAATTGGTGGGCACCCAGAGTTTTGGAAGGAAAACAATAAACTTCGAGTCAATCATGTGACTGGTGTGGGAACTCAAAACAGTTTATTTATCTTTAAAATCAAAATAGAGGAATATTTTTAAAGTCAATTCGCAATGCTTTTAAAAATGAGACTACCATAAGGCCTCCCGCACACACACACAATGCAAACGCAGAATCGGACGAGATTTCTCCTTATGACAGTCAAAAATGCTTGATACGCATTTAAAAGAAACATCTGATATTATTACTAGCGCATAGTGTATAAAGCGATTTCGAAAGTAGAATATAAATCTTAGCCAACATAGACATTTCGAACAATGCCTACTATAGCTACCATCTAAACAGTGGTGGCCACCATAAGTAAATGGCAGGTTCTACAACTAAAACCGTACAGGGTTTCGTATTGGGAGTTGGATTTCCAACGAATGGTCAGGCCAAGGAACTTCCCATTGCCACATGAGAACGCCTCTGGAAGGACGTCCCCGAGAACCAAACCGGATCTCTGCCAACACAAGGCCGGGTTACCCCTAACTGGGTAACAACTGACACGAGTATGCCATCCCCCGGTCCCATTGGACCTTTATCCAAGCGCTCGTCATCAACATCACACAATCATAAATAAAGTGTTTCAACATGAGTAAGTATCTGGGCTCCATACCATGATACCACCCTTTCCAGAAGGAAATGCACATACCCTAAAGGGAGCTACCCCTCATAACCTTGCCGCATCTTTCCTGTTTTGACCATTCCGAGGTGTGAGGCTCGACGAAGTCACGTCCACAAAAACATACTTTATACAAAAGCCATGCTTTGGGTCAACAAATGATCATAGAAATGATCACCAAGATAGACGATCAAATAAATGATCCTATCACAAATAATCAACACAATGATCATTTCACAGCAACACTCAACATGTCACATTACCAAATTGGGAATATATCGCTGATAACCTTCAACTACATAACCTCTGAGCTCGTACGTCTCAGAGAAGGGTGTTAAGCTAAAAGAATAAATTCTCCGCCACCAACAGAAATATATTTGAAAGAAATCTGCTTTATATCTCAATTTGTAATGTCAGACATACAATCCATACAAGTCTGTTCCGGGATCGAACAGAACCGAAGGCACTTACAAAGAAGTCCTTGAAATCTGGATATCCACAATCCTGATCGGATTTCCCATCACATATGGAGAACTCTATACCAGAGCAACTCGATGCAGAGTCAATCGACAGGTCATCCTATCGCTCTCGCAAATACCGGGTCTTCAACACCGATATTCAATGTTATCCATTACGTCGTATCACTATTCGGAATGGGTAATCCGAATAACGAGCACAATAATTTAAAAATAAGTGTAGCGTTCAAATTCAGCAAATCCCAACAAATACCTTTCAAAGGTAAATATTGATAGTCGGTTATTGAACTATCAATGGATATGCACACATCACCAGATTCCAAATAATTTTCCAAATTATTTATTTCCCAAAAATATCTTTACAAGATATATAATTTTCACACTCCAAAAATAAATCAATATTTATTTTTAACAAATTCCACTTTCTTTTATAAATTCCATAGTGAATTTATATTTCACAATATCTATGAATATACGATTTCATTTATTCATTTTCAATTTATCTTCAAAAAGATAAATCCTCTAAACGTTTCATTTCATATTGGAAAAACATTTCCATACTTATTTATTCATAAGTAATTCACAAATTTATTTATTTTCAACACTTGGAAAATATTCATTATACTTCAATCGAAATTAAGTATATATTTCATTCTTTAAGGAAATCATTCTCTTAATCACATTTATTTGGGCCAAAACGAATGTTGCGTAAAACATCGTTACGACAACCCAAAATCACTAGTATAGGGATTCAAAATTAAAATAGATATATAAATCCCAATACTATACAAAACATTTCCTTTCGGAAATCATTTACTATAACAACAGTGTTATAGTCCACCATTTCCTTCTATTTCTCGAAAACGTCTATTTCAACAATAAATGTTGAAATCTATGGTTTCGAATCTTAACACGTTTTGAAAACATCGTTAGATCTTTTTAATTCTATTTAAAACATCACATTCAAAACATTTTCTTTAACACATTATTCACTATTCAAAAACGTGAATACACTTCGTTAACCAATTTCATCCTTTCTATACATTTTATTTCAAAGGATTATTCACTGTCTAAAAAGTGAATATAACTCCATAAATAAGTTATAACAATTTACTTATCAAAATAAGTCGTTTGCGGATTTATAAAACAACGTTTATAAATTCCATTTCTATTTATTTTATAACAACTTCCTTTTTATACATCTCCTTTATTAACCTATCTCAATTCATATCTAAATGATATACTAAAAATTCATATTATAAGTTAAACACTTATAATTTATTTGTTTACAAAATCGTTCCTTTAACTTCCCAAATTTATAAATCTTATAACTCATAAGATTCATTTATTTACCCAAGTCTATCTTTTTAATAACTTTACAAATTTTATAAACCTACTGCTTATAAAATTCCATTTATAACTTCACCGTTTATAATTCTATAAATTTCATTCATTTATGAAATTCATTCACAATTCATTCTAACACTTATAAAAACTTGTTTTATAATTCAAAATATTTTAATTTATAAATATCAATTTTATAAATCTTTTAATATAAATTAATATATATTATTCTTTTTAAAAATGTCTTTAAACTCCTTTATAATTTCACCATTTTCTTTGGTAGAGAATTGAGAATTTTCATTTGTTTTAATTCTCAGAATTGGATTATGGGTAGAAATCCAATATTATGTAATCAAAACAACATAAACAACTGTGGACAATTTTTGAACAATGTGTAATGCACTTTTTTACATTTTCGTTCTAGGATGAAATTAAATAATTCAAATCTGAAATTTGACTAGCGAGTTAACCAATTAGCTTAATACTTAGGGGCAGATTTTGATTCATTCCAGCACTACAGTTTTTATACAATACATAACATAGGAGTACAATAAATAGGAAGCTTACACACTAATAAAAAGGGCCTTCAACCACACAACATTACTACAAAGTTGGTATACTGGATCGGTCCCCGCTCACTTCGCTCACACTCCATGTTCTGAGAAATATTTACCATCCGGAAAGACCGGGCGAGGCTCTCCACTTTGACTTTCTCTACCAGAGACCGGGCGAGGCTCTCCACTTTGACTTTAGTGCAAAATGCTCCACCCTTTCATTATTGAGAAATGTTGGATTCCTTGATTCATTCCCATCCAATCAAAAAAGGATTTTTTTTTTCATTTTTGATAATTTAGATTTTTAGTACTTTTATGAATCTTGGCATTTTCTCGACCCCAAAATGCCATTCTTTCTCCAAATTTAATATTTTTCTATTGGAGCTTCCCTCATTCCGTTTATTGAGCATAATGATGCGAATCGGGCTTAGGCGCCTGGTTCAACCTGTTCGACTAATAACCGTTATGGACTAGATATGAGTCGGGAGCAGCTGCCAAACTGTTTTTCATTATTAAGAAAAGGTAACAAAGATAAAATACGAGCTTGGAGGAACTACTGAACTCAATCACTTGCTGCCGTTACTCAACAGTTTTCTGTTGAGATCTATCCCATAGAGGTACTCAAATTGGATCAGTCGAAATAGGGTGACAGAAAAAAAATTTGTTAATCAATTTTATAAATCCTATATTTAAGCTTTTATAATAAATTCAAAAATCCCGATTAAACTATTTTATAAAATCATTAGCCTTATATTTTCAAAAATCAACTTTTAACTATATTTCTCAAAAATCATAATTTTATAACATTGAAAATTATATCGTTTATTTATTTAAAATGAATCAATTCCAAACATATAGTATATTTTCAAAAATCACTTTAAAAACCATTTTTAAAATTCCAAAGTTTGGTCCAATGATGCTACACACCAAATAGTCAATCACGACAACAACGATATCATATATCGATATGATAATCCATCAAATATCAAAATATCTGAAATCAAATAAATACTGTTGAGGAATCCAGTTGGATCCCTCCAACCTGTTTCCCTGCATCCACAAACATTAGCACAATACCAATTCCGTTCCAGTACGAAATTATCGCGGTATATGGGATTTAAAATATTATCCGCTTAATAGACGGCGCAATAGGGTCTCATCCGCTATACAATGCGGGAAAATCAAAAACTGCAATATATACATATGTCAATATATATATATATTACTATTATATATAATACCAATTTCACTGTTTATGAAATATTCACGGTATATGTTTTTAATAAATAACATCCGCTTACTAACAGCGCATAATATCTATTTTAACAATCAATAGATAACAATCATCATTCAAACATGCATTCAATAATTTTAAATCTAACTATTTAAAATTAAAATCGAAACCGATTCGATTGAGTGAGAAGTTCTCACCTTGATTTCAATTTCGTTTTAGCGATTTATTTCGAATAAAATTAAACGCGCGTTTAATTTTACACGAAATTTTCACTAACTCCAAACGACTCCAATCCAATTCCATAGCGTAGTGCTCGTCCATACGATTTCAACGCAACTAGTTTCGCGCGTTTTTGACCTCGTATGAAAAAGTTATGATTTTTAGAAGTTTACACGATTTTATATATATAAATTACAACAAACTTTATAATTTTAAACCTAAATTCATCTAAGCCGTCCATCCATCATCCTTCTAATCTCGGCCGTAGCTTGCATCTCCTTCTCTTCCCAGTATACACGCACGAACGAGAAACCCATGCCGCCTCTAACCCATTCAATTTCACGACCACCCTCGGTCCTTTGCACACCGATCAACGAACCTCGACGCGAGCCCCCATGCGAGACACGCCACCACCTATGACATCACGAAGCTCGGTCGCCAATTATGCTCGAAAAACGCACACAAAGTCGGCCCCTTTCGGCCATGATTTCTCCCCCCACGTCGTGAATTATCCAATCACCACCGTACACATCGTATATCTCACTGCCCTCTACCACTTTCGCGTAGAAAGTTTCTTGAATTAAACGATGGATTTGAAGATTTTAAGGGAGGATGATGGACAATTTTCGGCCATCAAATAGTTTACTGGTGGCTGATGATAGAAACCCTAGTTTCTTTTTTTTATTTTTATTTTTGTGAATTAAGTGGTCTATTTATAGAAAATAAAACGAACACTATTCATTCCGGTTTTCCGGACTCCGATTTACATGCTGTAACTGGCGTTTCTGGGGTTTATCCCGCATTCCGGACACAATGAAACAGGTTTCGGAAGCTAATTCGGTCATCTGTGCGAGTTATGGCAATAAACGTTCGATTTAAATTAAACCGATTTAAACGATTTTCTAGGCGTTTTAGTTTGTACCGGACAAACGGTAAATCCGATTGACATGAAATTTGAAACCTTACAATAATATCCCATTACGGATCCGATGAAACTTGTTTCGTCGAAATCCGAGACAGTTTGAAAAATGACTATTTTAACTCGCCAAATTAATATTAAAACAATTTAGATGCGTTTCGAGCTGGCACGATCCAACGATAACTCCGATTGATACGAAAATTGAAATCCGATAATAACTAACTATTACGGATCCAACGGAACTGGTTTCGTCCAATTCTGAGACTGTTCAAAAATTGACTATTTTCAATAGTCGATTAAATATTAAAATATTCAATTTTCACAAATAAACTCTTAATTCGATTTTAAAAGTTCTAAAATATCACTTTAACTTCAATATGATAAAATAAAATTTTACAAATCATTTTCAATCATATTTAACCCATATTTTCAATTATTTCCATAATTTCACATATTAAATTATCGATTTAATTATTCAATTAAATCCAATTATTCGAATTAAAATTTATTCGACTTATAAATTTTATTTTTAATATTTAAAATAAATTAAATATTCAAATTTTAATCAATTAAAATTCTGGGTCGTTACATATCAATTCAAATTTTTAACTTAAAACCAAATTTGAATTATCGAAATTTTCTCAAAATTTCTCTAACACCCTAAATTCCCGGAAAATTTCGCCAGCGTCTCCTTTGCGCGGCTAGCTCGGTACAACTACAAAATGGCTCTACGGCCTCCCAAATCCAAAAAGAAAACAAAAGGCCAAGTGGCTCGATCAAAATCCCAATCAAATTTCACACCAAATTTAAATACATACCTGTTTGTTGAGCATTTCAAATTTATCTTCTGAAATCAAAGTCAATTCTCTTTACCTTTATATTACCTGCACGCCTTACACAGCAATATGCCACATCACAATATTCAAAGACATTTTATCGACTTTCTTACAAATGTCAATATCTATCAATTTAAATACTAACTTAAATTATATTTGAAATATCAATTTCCAATTGAGAATGCATCATTCCTTACTCAAGTTAATATAAGCATTTATGTGTTTCTTATATTGATTCTCATCTTACCACTTCAGTTTATATCTATTTCCATTAAATTTAGTTTTCACATTCCATATGAATTTTATTTATTTTCAACTTTGAACATTTAATTTTATCTTCCATTTATAACTAATTTATGTCATTGTTTTAATTAGCTTCATTTACTAATTTATTTCAATTTCTAGTTTGAATACGTTTGTCGTTAACAAAATTTTCCAAAAATTTCAAAAATTTTCTAACTGCCAAAAATTCTGAAATTTTTTGGCAGAGTCTCCTTTGTACGGAGGAGCTTTTGCAATTTGACAAAAGAGCAAAATATATATACATCGACCCACACGGTCGGAAAAACCAAAAACAGTTCATATTTCCTATTTTTATTGCGTAGGCGTACCTTATTTAGCATTTTAAGCATGCGGCTTATTATTTTTAGTAAATAGCCCAACCAAATCCAGCCACACGGCTTCCATGTACCTGTACTTACTCAATTTAAACATGTAAGTGCCATATAAATGAAGTTTAACAACATATCACTTATTTGCAATAGTTAAAACATATGAATTCTAAAAGAAACTCATACCAAACATTTTCCGTAAGCAATTTATATAGTTTCCAAGCTAATTCAACTGTTTCAACTTATTTACAAACCATTTTCATTCAATTCGAATGGTTTTTAATCCATTCGTATACAATCTTCATCAATTTGAATGGTTTAAAACTCAATCACTTACATTTAATTTATTTTTAAGTGAACTGGACTCATTTTTAATTCAATTGCTTTCAAAATCAATTTATTTTACTTCTATCGATTCATAAAATTTTAATTACTTCCATTTACATCAAATGACAATTAATTCTATGCAATTTGACGAGATCTATGTGAATAAACAAGTATTTATGTTTTATAACCAATTTAAATGGATTTCAACTCAATTTATACTTAATTCTATTTCATTTTCAATTTATTCACAATCCATATATTCTCATTTTCATTGTATTTTAAATTTGAATACACTTACTTACATTTCATTTTATTAATCAAACAAATTCATTCAAAACCATTAACAATTTAGGTTCATCTTCATTACCCTTAAATTTCCTTTTTATTTTAATTCATTCACAATTATTTATTTAGCTCGACACATTCCATTTAAATTTCATTCACAATCCATTCATATACGTTTTATTCCATATTTGTTTATTCCAAACTATTTTATTTAGCTCAAAACAAACCAAGCTATATCATTCAATATCCATTTCTCAACTTATTTAAACCATACTTCATTTGGTTCTTATTTATCTCATCCATTCATTTATTCAATATAATTAGTTTATCCACTCAACCCATTTTGAATTTTCATTTTTTTTTAAAAATTTTATTTACAACCCACCAAGTTTTATTCCGATCCAACTTTATTTTTTTTATTTGGTTTAAATTCCATCTCAATATCATTAAACTCGGTTTTAAGTTGAATTCAATTCAACTCTCAATTAAATCTCGTTTTTAATCTACAACTTCGTTTGATTAGTTATTATGAAATTTTAAATTTCCCGATTTAACTCATTCAATTTATTACATGGCCATTTTCCAATTTATCTTCACTTATTTGGATTTTATTTGCAAACCATACCATTTTCAATTTACCATTCACTATTATGAACTCACACTTCAATCTAATTTATTATCTATTTAGTTTTTCCTTAATTTACAATTCAATACTTGAATTTTAATTCCAAATATCACTTCATTTAATTTCCTTAAGTTCAAATTTGTTTCAAAATTAAAGTTTGGATTTTCATCTTATTTTATTCTCCAATTCATCAATAATATTTATTTTGGAGTTTTGTATCTCACTTTTCAAAGTTAATAAGTCACAACCTATTATTTACACAATTCCATTCCTCATAGGCTTGAATATCTTATTCTTTTATTTTTAACTCAAGCCTTATGCTTATTTATAACCCAAGCATATTTATATTTCTATGGGTTTTTAATTTCTCTTATAAGTTATTCTGATTTATTTATTTCAATGCAATCCTTATCCAACTCATTTTACATTAATTCAAGTAAGTATCTAATTCCATCCAATTTTATTAACTCAAGTGAAATTTTATTCCAATTTCATTTTTATTTTAACTCAGATTTATTTAACTCAATTCGACTTCAACTTAATTCGAATACAACTGGATATTATTTTCGGCTTATTTAATTAATTTCAATCCAGTCAAATTTTTATTCCCAGTCTAAGTTAATTTCATTTTTAACTTTTCTCTTTAAATTTAAATTCCAACCTTCAAAGCTTATATTTCCTTCTTGATTTTATTCTCGACAAATTTCCTTTGAAATTTTCAAAAACAACTTGTTTTTCTAAACAAATAAATTTGGTAGCAATTCTTCACTTAGAAATTCGAAAATGAATACTGATGATGCGGCCGTCATCATCAGAATTATTTTTCAATAATCCGAGTGATTTCAATGCTATTTCACTTCCAAAATCCATTTTAAAACAAATTTCCTTTCAGAAATACTTCAAAAACAACAATGCTATTATTTATCTTCAAAATACTTCCAAAATCTCCGGGTTTAAAGTTTCAAATTCTGTTTTAATTCAAATTTTAAGTATAATGCATTTGTATAGTTTATGCTTATACAAATTTCCATTTGATTGTATTTAAATTCATAAGTTACATTTATAATTCATATTTATAATTTCATTTTATAATGAATTTATTCCCTTAAATTTTAGTTATATTTAAATTTCTAGTTAAATTTTCACTTAACAATGATAATACTTTAATATTATCCTTCCTAACATCCAAGCAACCATGTGTTAGCTAAAATAATTTACAAAAAACTTTTCTTTATATCAAAATATATTTTTGGGTAAAATTATTTCATTTACCCACGTTTAAAACAATACCGTGTCGATTGCTCTATTCAAATGATTAGAAACCTTTTCGATACAGTTGCGTAGACTGTATCGACGAAGGTTCATATGCCACTCAATAAAACAATCAACACAATATTAAAACAATTTATATTCACTAACAAATACGCGCTCATATCTATTAATACGCTCAAACTCATTTTAGAGTACTATAGACTCTGATTTAAATGAGCAATTCCCACCAGAGCCAAGGTTATCTCCAACCTATGCTCTGATACAAACTATAACAGCCCGCAAATCCGTACCCTTGAGTCAACACTATTCTACAACAATCAGCTCAAGTTGTACATAAATACGAACCATTTGGGTTAAAGAAGAAGAGGTAGAAGAAGATAATAGAAATCAACAACATAATCTAACCATCGCAGCGGAATAAAATATAATAGATAATAAATACTCTTTACTCAACATCAAATATCTTTGTTTATATATTACATCACCAGAGTACATCAATCACAGCTCAACATCAATGTCATACAAATGGATACCCAACAACTCAACACAGCGGAATATGCATATATATACAAGTATGGGAGTACGTATCGCCATCCAGCTCGTCTCATGAGCTCCACGGCATTATATCCTGTATCCTATAATACTCGGTCTGACCCGAGCATTACAGTTAAATAACACCCGAGTAAGTCTGGAATACCAGCGTGAGAAAATCACACCCAATTGATTGTTAAAGTTTAAAAAATCCTTTGAAAACAAAAGCATCTCGTTAGACCACGCCACAAATAAACATGTCGGGTTTTTACCTTACGATAGCTAAAACAATTTTTATAGAAATCCTCTGATATTATAATAGGGTCTATATACAAATACTTATAAAATAGCCGAAATTGTTACATGATTAAATTCCAGCTACTAGCCACAAAAGTGGGTAATACAAACAAAACTCGTACAAGGCTCGTAGGGAGAATGGATTTCCAACTAATGACTAGGCACTGGGGTACCACCTGTCACAGTACGGGGCCTAGATCACCGTACCGAGGAGTACGCCCGCTTCCCTGCAACACAAGGCCGGGACTACCCCTTATTGGATAATCCCGAGTGAGATCACCCCGCGGTTGGGATCAGCAACCGCCCACTAAGCCGAAATAAAAAGGGACATCTAGACTGGAATGACCTCACCCTGCTTGGGTGCTACCCACCTAGCCTTGCTGCATAACCCCTGATTTTCAGTCATTCCCATTTGATGAGGCTTGAGGCTAAGCGTTACCTTTTAGAACATATCCCTTAGAATGCCCATCGTCCACCTGACGATGTTTTGCAAGCATTCATCCATACAAGTCCGTTCCGGGTTCGAACGGGACCGAAGGCACTATTCCTACTACATCCATATTGGAAATATCCTCAGGATTAGTAGCGACTAGCCCTTGCACCTTACTGCTCCATCTTCGAATCCAAAATCGTTTACATGAAACGTACAAACCGGATCGAAGTGATTTTCGAGAAATAAATCTCGATCCCGGTCTCTTCGAAACGACCAACGCATTTGGCCAATATTGATAGTCGGTGATTTAACTATCAATTTATATCTACAACATCCATCAAACGATAAATAATTTTCCAAATTATTTATTACCTTCAAAATATCTTCACTAGATATATTTCTATTTTCAACCTTTTGGAAACAGTTTTCAAAACAATTCTTTCTTTCCAGAATAAAATTTCCTGAGTATTTTCTATCTCCACTGAAATTGCCAAGCCTAAACTAGATTTTTAAAATAATTTAAAACGCTTTACTTTAAAATACACTTTGAAAACATTTAAGTTAAACTACTTCAATAATTTGTAAAAAAATACATAGTTTAAAATATTTGAAAATAAGGTTACTTTATAAAAGATAACTAAATTTTTAATCCTATACAAACTACTAAGTCATTCTTTAAAATAATTATTCCAAAATAGGTTAAAAGGGTAAGACTTTCTTTAGAATTCAAATATTTAAAAAAAAATAGATTTTCCAAACTTGCTTTTAAAATCAACTTAAAAACTCTTAACTTATATTTAAAAACTTACTTTGAAAAACGTACTTGGTTATCCAGGGAGAAGATCTAACTTCAATCACTTAAATCAATTTTTCCCCAAATTGATTTCAAACTTATCCCATTTGAAATAAATTTCTTTAATTACTTAATTCATTTCAAAAATTCATTAAGTATGGGCTTAATTATTGTTGTTGTTATTATTTTTCATTTGATTCTAAGCTTTTAACTGAATATACAAATTCCAGATTTTTTTTCCAATAATTTAAATCTTAACTTTTAAATAAATGGTTTGTTCTTTTCAAAAAATAACACTGAAGACTAAAATTCATTAACTCTCATTTAATTCAAATTTTCCCTTTCCATATCTAAGATTTGTTTATTAGAATTTTTCAAGTCACTTTATTTCCTTTTAAATTCATTCCTTAAAGTTATTCTATAATTATTTAACTTACAATTCACTTCTTTAATTTTCTTTCCAAAATTCAATTTATATATTTTTATGGTGATTCATTATACCCAATTATATCCAATCATACCATAGCATTCAATATTCCACTATAATTCATCATAGAATATCAATATAATCACAATTGAGGGTATTAGCTAATTTAAATAAATGTTGAGGGATCCAGATGGATCCCTCCAACCTGTTTTCCCTGCATCCACAGATATTAGCACAATAATACACCAATTTCAAAATATACCATACTACAGCATATCAATCAACTCAACCATTCAACAATTATTTAAATTTAATCATTTAAATTTAAATTTATTCTGAGTGAGATTAACTCACCTTTGCTTTTTTTGTTTGCAGTCCATTACCGTCTCGACCCGTTTTCATGACCTTTTACCTTGAATATACAATTTATACGACTCTTATTAATATTCGAAATAACAATCGCTTATTATTAAATTATTTAGTTGACTAACAACCTTAATCAAACTGATAAATTCCCTTTTTATAAAATTGAATTAGTTAATAGTTTAATTTTAACTAAATAATTTAAGTCCGAGTTTATAAAGTTAAGTAACATTGAATTTAGGTGATAGAAATAGTTAACTACTCGAACAGAACATAATTCTACTTCCTAACAGTTGATAAACTAATTATAAGTTTATATATATATATTTCAAAACTATTAATCTATTTCTATTTCTGTTTACATATGTAAAATATTTAAAAAAAACAAGGCAAACATGAATTTCATCTCCTTCTTAAATTAAACAAAGGATGAAATGCTAAATCTATGAACTAAAATAGATCTGTTCAATAGTATAAATCTTATACCTGCTGCCGACCCTCTACGAACACAAACCCTCACAGTCCAGACACCATCATACTCTCTCGTCCTCACCCTGACCACGCGACCCCAAACTTTGACACTGCAACCTCGCTTCCACCCTAAACCCTTTCGCAACTGAATCCCTAACCTCGATCGAATGCCCCCCATTTGTGCCCTAACTCACGGCCACACTCGTACTACACGAGCATCCGCAGGCGCCGCTGTCTTCCATCCATCGACTGCCTGCTTCGTCGATTCCCAATAGCCCACCAGAACGCAAACCCCTCGTTCGACAATCAATGCCCAAATCTTGATGCCGAGATCTCGATTCGATGAGAGAAAGTCGCGCGCCATGTTCTGAAGCGTCGCCGTACACCATCGATACTGCGGCCATGCTCGAACTCGGGATTGGAGAGGAGGAGAAGAACGAAGTGAAATCGAGGCTTTGATTCTGCCATGTTTATTTGATAAAATGAATGGTCTTCATTTTTATTTTTATTGTTAAACGAGATTAATATGAACGGCAAGGGCTCGACCCTAGAAAATTTTTGAGTTCAACGAGAGGGTTAGACTTAGCTTACGAACGAAGCCTTATTATTATATATATCAATTTATTTATTTATTTATTTTTTCACTGAAGAAAAACAAAGGCTCGAGTTATGAAAGAGGGAAAAAGTTTGCGTGAGAAGCTAACAGAGTGAGCTTCCATGAAAAGATTTGACTAAGAAAAATTAAACTTAATTAATTCTTCTATGCATCTACAGATTGTACGATCGAACGGTAAACCCAAACACTCGAAAATTGAAATCCGATAATAATATAATATTACGGATCCAATGGAACTGCTTTCGTCGAATTTCAAGACTGTGCCTCGGAAGGCTATTCTTAAATTCAATTTAAACGATATAAATTTCAAAACTTAACAAACCACTTTTAAATTTGATTTCATCACTTCTATACTCTTCAGTATTATCAATATAAATTTTATAAGCCTTCAAATTATTTTTAATAGGCTTAAAACTCCAGATTCAACAATTTACTCAACTTCTAATAATTAAATTCTATTATTTAATTATCAAAAAAATAGCAATATTTGTAATTCAAGTTAAAATTATTATATTGAATATTTAAAATCAATTAAATATCCCGATTTTAAATGCTCGAAAATTCCAGGTCGTCACATTCCTTCTCCCTTAAAAGAATTTCGTCCCCGAAATTACTAGTTAGGAAGAATGATCTATATCCCCTTAACTATTCCCTCAACCCAAATAGTTTTTAACAACTTACCAAACAAATCTTTTTATCAAAAGACTCAGTAACCCTCTTCCTAACCTTTAAAATTACCCATAAGCCTCAAACAAAATTACTTACTTATCAATTCAAATTTTTAACTTAAAACCAAATTTGAATTATCAAATTTTTTTCAAAATTTCTCTAACACCCTAAATTCCCGGAAAATTTCGCCAGCGTCTCCTTTGCGCGGCTAGCTCGGTACAACTACAAAATGGTTTTACGGCCTCCCAAATCCAAAATTAAAACAAAAAGCCTAGTGGCTCGATCAAAATCCCAATCAAATTTCACACCAAATTTAAATACATACCTTTTTGTTGAGCATTTCAAATTTATATTCTGAAATCAAAGTCAATTCTCTTTACCTTTATATTACCTGCACACCTTACATAGCAATATGCCACATCACAATAGTCAAAGACATTTTATCGACTTTCTTACAAATGTCAATATCTATCAATTTAAATACTAACTTAAATTATATTTGAAATATCAATTTCCAACTGAGAATGCATCATTCCTTACTCAAGTTAATATAAGAATTTATGTGTTTCTTATATTGATTCTCATCTAACCACTTCAGTTTATATCTATTTCCATTCAGTTTAGTTTTCACATTCCATATGAATTTTATTTATTTTCAACTTTGAACATTTAATTTTATCTTCCATTTATAACTAATTTATGTCATTGTTTTAATTAGCTTCATTTACTACTTTATTTCAATTTCCAGTTTGAGTACGTTTGTCGTTAACAAAATTTTCCAAAAATTTCAAAAAAAATTTAACTCCCAAAATTTCTGAAAATTTTTGGCAGAGTCTCCTTTGTACGGAGGAGCTTTTGCAATTTGACAAAAGAGCTAAATATATATACATCGACCCACACGGTCGGAAAAACCAAAAACAGTTCATATTTCCTATTTTTATTGCGTAGGCGTACCTTATTTAGCATTTTAAGCATGCGGCTTATTATTTTTAGTAAATAGCCCAACCAAATCCAGCCACACGGCTTCCAGGTACCTGTACTTACTTAATTTAAACATGTAACTGCCATATAAATGAAGTTGAACAACATATCACTTATTTGCAATAGTTAAAACATATGAATTCTAAAAGAAACTCATACCAAACATTTTTCGTAAGCAATTTATATAGTTTCCAAGCTAATTCAACTGTTTCAACTTATTTACAAACCATTTTCATTCAATTCGAATGGTTTTTAATCCATTCGTATACAATCTTCATCAATTTGAATGGTTTAAAACTCAATCACTTACATTTAATTTATTTTTAAGTGAACTGGACTCATTTTTAATTCAATTGCTTTCAAAATCAATTTATTTTACTTCTATCTATTCATAAAATTTTAATTACTTCCATTTACATCAAATGACAATTAATTCTATGCAATTTGACGAGATCTATGTGAATAAACAAGTATTTATGTTTTATAACCAATTTAAATGGATTTCAACTCAATTTATACTTAATTCTATTTCATTTTCAATTTATTCACAATCCATATATTCTCATTTTCATTGCATTTTAAATCTGAATACACTCACTTACATTTCATTTTATTAATCAAACTAATTCATTCAAAACCATTAACAATTTAGGTTCATCTTCATTACCCATTAAATTTCCTTTTTATTTTAATTCATTCACAATTATTTATTTAGCTCGACACATTCCGTTTAAATTTCATTCACAATCCATTCATTTACGTTTTATTCCTTATTTGTTTATTCCAAACTATTTTATTTAGCTCAAAACAAACCAAGCTATATCATTCAATATCCATTTCTCAACTTATTTAAACCATTCTTTATTTGGTTCTTATTTATCTCATCCATTCATTTATTCAATATAATTAGTTTATCCACTCAACCCATTTTGAATTTTCATTTTTTTTAAATTTTATTTACAACCCACCAAATTTTATTCCGATCCAACTTTATTTTTTTTATTTGGTTTAAATTCCATCCAATATCATTAAACTCGGTTTTAATTTGAATTCAATTCAACTCTCAATTAAATCTCATTTTTAATCTACAATTTCGTTTGATTAGTTATTACGAAAATTTAAATTTCCCGATTTAACTCATTCAATTTATTACATGGCCATTTTCCAATTTATCTTCACTTATTTGGATTTTATTTGCAAACCATACCATTTTCAATTTACCATTCACTATTATGAACTCACACTTCAATCTAATTTATTATCTATTTAGTTTTTCCTTAATTTACAATTCAATACTTGAATTTTAATTTCAAATATCACTTCATTTAATTTCCTTAAGTTCAAATTTGTTTCAAATTTAAAGTTTGGATTTTCATCTTATTTTATTCTCCAATTCATCAATAATATTTATTTTAGAGTTTTGTATCTCACTTTTAATGATGCATTATTAATAAGAAAGAAAGGGATAGAGAAGAGAAAAGAAACAACATCAGAATCTCAATAGCGGAATTAATAATTTATATTAATAACATAAGTATTACACAGTACACAACCATTATCAGAGTTATACAAATTATGCATCACATACTAGACAGTTATAAACACCAGTCTAGTTATTACATCTCAATATACAACTCAAACAATGACTCAGAGAACACACAGCGGAACACTATAAATATCTACAACGCTGAAGCCTCCTACTCCATTGCTCCTCCACAATTCGTCAAAGCTAACCTGAATCCCTTGGCTACTCATAAAAAATTGAGTACCCAAGAGTTTTAGAAAACAGAAATAAACTCCGGGTCAGACATGGGTCTGGTGTGAGTAACAGGTTAAAGTTGCTTAACTTCCAAAAACCTTTGAAAACAAAAGGTATCACGTAAGACTTCCCATACATAAACATGGGTAAGTTTTGACCTTACGCTAATCAAAACATTTGATAGGAAATCCAATGATATTATAATAGGGTCTAGGGTTTTCAAGTAAATATGAAATAGCCGAAATTGTTACATTTATTAAATTCCAGCTACTAGCCACAAAAGTGGGTAATACAATCAAAACCGTAAGGGCACGTAGGAAGAATGGTTTCCATCAATAGCAGGACTACTGGGGTACCGCTCGTCACAGTACGGGGCCTAGATCACTATACCGAGGATTACTTGTTGAATATGCGATTATATGTTTTTTGTTTGATGATAATAAACATATATATACATTCATTTAAATGTATTTGTTAATATACTATTTTATTTTCACAGATTAAATAAATATTGATGAATAAAATAAATAACATAGAATTTGAATTCAAACGGATATTTTATTCAAACAAATATTTATTAAATTTTTTGAATAGTATAAATTTTAAGCTCTCACAATATATATACAATTTCAATTACAATACAAATTTGATTACATCACAATTCACATTTACATTTGCACCTCACTACATATCACTCACACTCGTATTTATCTTCAACTCCATTCCAATGTGAATCCAGCATCTGAGCAATCTGTAAAAATAAATACTAACGTAGTAAAATTGAAAAAGAAATATTTTTTCAGTGTAAAATAAAATGTAATTTTGAAAATATTATTTGCCTCTGTTATTTGGGTTGTTCGTCATCATTTAAATTTGAATTCATCATACACGAACAGCTTGTGACATGCACAGTGTATCACTATACATGCCACAAGGCCGTGCACACCGATATATACACTTGAAAAAATTTAGGGACAGGTGAGCACTGGTCAAACCCAAAACGTCGGGTTCAACTCAAGTGCAATAAAAATAATGTCACAATATCGGCACAAGGTCAAACCCAAGCTTTAAAGTTGGATTCAACACAGGTGAAAAATTAAAAATGAAATGAAACAAGAACTGCCAAAAATGATGACCCAACAAATGAACCAGATCAACAAAGACTAGAACTAGACAGTCCATGCATACATACATGTCAACCAGGCAGTGAGCAAAGTCGACAAGTACTTCAAGTACGAATGCACAACTGGATACATGAATAATACTCAGACTTGGAGTGACAAATATACAAAGTCAACATAATACAACAATGGACAAAGTCAAGGCTATAACCCAATTCAACATGCTTAGTTCAAATGGTCATGACAGTCAAACAGAACCAAGGCAGTAGTACAAACTACAAATGTGTCAACCAAACAACTCAGTGCAATGAAAATTATAAGGAAATACAACACATATATACATACATAGATGTATGTATACACATGGTAGCTGAAACAAATATCCCAAACTCAACTCCAAAGAGCAAATATACAGCATACATATGGTTGCAGTTACAACTTAAGCGTGCAAATATAACACAAACCAAACAAAGGCAAAACTGCAAACAAAGTGAAACTACACACAGGCAGTGCATACATGAAGCAAAGACCAGAGATGTGTAGATACAAGAAGGTGACTTCAACAAGTTGATATGCAAACAATGTATGCAACCACATGGTGATAGTAGAATACAAACATATAAAACAAAGGATAGTGCAGTGCAGACATGATGAAGTCAGTCCAACAGTACAATGTGGATGTCGAATGGCCAAACAAGTACACACACTAAACCAACAAGAGGCCAGAGGGATTAATATGGCAACACAGAAAGCAAATGCATGCACAGTGAAAACTACAACACCAAGTGACACAACAGCTCTGTGACAATATCAAGTGAAGGTCACAGCAGCTCAAATGAGCAATCTAACACATGACAGTGAAACAGGCCAGAGAAAAGAATATCACATTTGAACAAAGCATCAAGCAACAACAAGTATACATGTCCATGAAGATTCAGTAAAGCCAGAAGCTACAGATAGTATCAAGTTCGAACAAATTCAACAGAGTTGAGTTTCAAACACCAATGAACAACATGAATGATCAAACACAAATGAACACAGAGAATTACAACATCAAATAATAAAGTATAACTCTAACATATCTAACAATGAACTGATACAAGTGACTCATGGAAATGCAAATACACATGTACACAATGCTACAACAGAGATGAACACAAACTTCAGACTCAAGTACATACACAGAAATGCACAATGAAAATTTAGAAACAAGTCAAGTATGCTACAGGACACAAATGATCAGAGGCAATAAACACAAATGGCCAGAGTCGAGAAATAAACATTGTCAAACAAAGTCAAAGTCGATGTCAACAGAGCAAAGTCAAGAAGGTTCAAAAATGACCGAAGCCAATCTACAAGCATCAGAAGAATCCGTGGGTCAAAAATAAAAATACCAAAATCAACACCGTGGTAGCAAGAAATCAAAATCAACACTGTGTCAATCAACAAATCATAAATATACGAAATCGATAAAGTTAGAATCAATCTCAAGCATCCAAGCAACATCGACCGGCCAAGCAAGATAAATTGACGAATTCAAACAAATATTTATGGACGACAAAATAGGGATTCGAAACCTATATAAGTGTGGCGCCCCACCTCTATGCTCACAATAACAAATGTTATTAAAAGGAAAAACGTCTGCTATTGCGAATAATAAGGCTTGTTAGAAGCGACCATCCGTAAGTTATGCCTTAGTCGAGTATTGATTACATCGATAGGAGTTGTGTAAATCACTCCCAAAGATATATATTCAATCCAAATCTAAAACAAAACTACGATGGATAATGAAAAATTCATAACAACTCATAATAACAACAAACACATAGTATAATCACATCAGAACAAAAATATCAGATATATAGCAGAAGATAAGTCTGGAATACATGCTACAACAATTGATAGTTCACATGAACCAAATGTACATATACAAAGATATCAACATACATGAGGTGAGAGACAATACACCAAAAGTACACCTCGAAGTCTAGACAAAAGATGATGTGAAATCCCAAAGTTGAAGCGACAACTAAATCAGAGATAGCGATTATCCTGAAATAACTCGGTCTGACCCGAGTATTATTTAAAAGAAAATAATAAACGGATCAGTCTAATTTAAACTTAGAAGTGAATGCATCATAAACAACATCTTAGCAAAATAATCATAGTCTCAAATGAGGCTGTTCAACATAAATAATCAACATAGTTTAAATGAAGAAATCCCAATTTAAACTCCATCAAAATCAACTTTCAAATACGCAAAATTTTAATCTCGAATGAGACTATACACAAAACTATAGTCTCTGATGAGACTATATTCAAAACTATAGTCTCGGATGAGACTATACAACATAGTAATCAACATTGTTTAAATGAAGAAATCTCATTAAAATCCATCAAAATAAATTTCCAAATTCACAATTAAATTCGAACAGCAATACACAACAATCTAGAAATCAATTAAGATAACTAGAAAATCAGCATCCACAAAATCTAAAAATAAAAATAAGATAACTAAAAAATCAACATAAAAGTGGATGGATCCCGTCATATGGCTAGTCTAAGCTACGCCGCACGTGCATCAACATATGGCCGAAGCCTACCAAGTACTGTCATCATAATTTTTGGCGCCCAAAAAATGACCCGAAGGTCCATCATATGACCTGAAGGTCCAACATAGTGGCTCGGAAGCCCAACAAAATCATCAAAATCATCAAACAAATCCACAGCAAATATTTTAATTAACGAGTCCGAAATTAACCGAATTAGTAAAAGCGTGGATCCATATTCCGCACTTTTGCTAACTCGTTTAAATCTCTTCATCGTTTCCTTAAAGGTGAAAAAATTATGTATTTTGTATAAATAAAATTTACGTTCTCAAACGGTCAAGTCCGGAAATAAGCGAATCAGTAAAAGTGAGGGCTCATAGTCCTTAATTTTGCGGAAGCGTTTGAATCGCTTCTTCGTTCTTTTGAAAGCGCAAACTGTAAAAATTTTGGAAATAATTTTTATTTTAAAAAGATTTTAAAACACGTGATCAAAACAGCAACAACTATAGCAATTTCGACGAGGAAATTGCGCTTCACAAAACACCGTAAAAACGGATACCAAATCAGCGTTGCGGGATAACCGTTTAAAAATTCACATTAAATTAACGGTTACTGAAGTCAAAACAACAGTAATTTTTATTCGTCAAAAAATATCATCAAAACAACACGCTTTAAAATATAATACCGGCGTAAAAATTCCGTTAAAAAATAACGGCAACAAAATGTGTTTTAAAACGAAACAATGGTTCAACGTAAATTTAACAGTAGACTACACTACTATATATTCAACGAAAAATATTGCACTGCCTACTTGCACAAAATAAAATAGGCAAACAATTAAAGTAACTTGGACATACTATATGCATACGCAAAAATGACATGCAAAAATGACTTGGACATTGCATTTTCACGCAAGTACAAATGTAAACAAAAATATACATTGAAAAATATTCTTGCACAAATGATATGCACGCACACTATTTTATAACATGCACGCGTGTTTAAAAAGATGGTTTGAACCTGAATACTTGCACTCGAAAATGAGATGCAAACTCTCCCCTCCCCCAACTGATACGTCAAAAAAAAACTAAATAATATGTATCCTGGCCATAAAAATGCAACTAACTTGGCAACACACTTCTTTGCAATAATGAAGTCATGCATGCCCTAAGACCAAAATGAGAATGCACTGAAACTTGTAAACACGTAACTATTTTTAGGTATTTTCTGCATGCACTACCCACGAACGTTACTATATTACACGCACATGACCAACTATAGGGCCTGGACTACCAATTGTGCAAAATCTTCTGGCATACCAAAATAATGACCCGGGTAAAAGTATTACACACAAGCACTCAACATTTTACAAACACATAAATATGCAGCACACATGCTTAGATTTGTGCGCATGTAAATGATGAAGATAATAGCATAATGACCTGGCAACATTACTACAAAATACACTTGAACACTAAAATCTTTTTCATGCAAATGACTTAAACCAAAACTAGGCCTGAACTCTCTATATTGCACGCACAGATTGAAAATACTCACGCATAAATGAAGGAGCACGTACAATTATATATATACACGTGTATTCTGTGCACCCTATGCTTGCATGTACAAACACACGTTTCATGAACGAACAAAAAAAACACCTGGACTTAGATAAATGCACGCCTATTTGTACGCACATATAAAATGATCATACACATTTTAGTGAATATACAACTTACACACTTAACACTACTTAAAATAAAAAGGGACATGGATGCACAAAATTGTCACGCTCGTGAAGAAACAACAATCTAGACGCCTATACTTTATATGCAAATATGAAGTAAAAAAAATAGAACAACCTGGACACGAATTTATGTACTACATATTGGCACGCAAAATACCTTGGACCAAATTTGTTTGCAACAGTGCTTTGTGCAAACCAAATAAACGGAAAAAAGCATCAAAATAAAAATAGGCAACATAGTTTTTAAATTAGAAATGTGAGTGTAGCACTCACCTCAAATTTTCTTCAAAAATCAGCTAGCAACTAAATCCAAAGGAGAGCAAAAATTTTGAGCGGCCATTAAAGCTTCTACCAAGCTACCGAAGAAAATGGAACCAAATGATGCAGTTCGAAAAAAATAAACAACAGAAAGGGTGCAACTACTTTTTCATTTCTTTTACCAAAAATGTGTACAAGTCAAAATGAAAAGTGTGCTGGCAATTTTTGTACAAACGCATTAAATTATAGACGTGCACAATTGGAGAAACAAGGACAAGCTAGCAATAAAATAATGGTGGCTGCACTTTCAATTTTTCTTTACAAAACTATGAGACAGCAAGGAGTTCACATTTGTTTTATAAAATGTGTGGTGGCAGCAAAGAAAAATAATGTTTGAATATTGGCTTCACACTTTGGTCACAGAAAAGTAATAACATTCCCACTTGCTTTATAATATGAATGTGACAGCACATGGTAAAAATGTTGCACTTTGTTTTGAAATGGACCAATTTGTTTACACGTGAAGGCAAAATGAAACACAACTTTGTTATTTGTTTCAAAATGGTTTTGCAACTGACTACCGCTTATATGCTCAACTGATTTGTAAATAATATTGTATTTACATTTTTCTTCAAATTTCAAATTAAAATATCTATTTTAAATTTTTATTTTGATGGTAATAAAATCACGGTTGTTACAAACTCCCCCTTTTAAAATTACGTCCCTGCAATTTTCATACTAGAAGTTGTTTATAACACAAATAATTCATCACAACATAGATTAAAATAGAAAAGATAGATAAGAATGCTCACCCTCATCCGAAGAGGAGAGAAAACCAGGATAAGAACGCTCGATGAATTCTTTAGTTTCCCAAGTGCAATCTTTGGGGTTTGCGGACCATTGAATTTTCACAAGCAGGACTTCTTTATTCCGAAGGCGTTTGACCTCCAAAGCTAGCATACAAATAGGATTTTCCACCATAGACAAGTCGGGTGAGATCTTAAGATCTTGCAACATACGAGGATCAATAATAGAATCCGAATCTCGAAGGCATCGACGAAGTTGGGATACATGAAATGCATCATGAATTCCCGAAAACTGAATAGGTAGCGATACACGATAAGCAACAGGGCCAATGCGTTCCGTAATAGGAAACGGTCCAATATGTCGAGGTGCCAATTTCCCGGAGCTACTAAAACGCACCACACCCTTCATCAGAGAAACACGAATGAATACGTGATCGCCAATAGAAAATTCCAAAGGCTTCCTACGATGATCGGCATAAGATTTCTGCCTATCCCAAGCCTCTTTCATTCTTTGTCTAATAATATCAATATTCTTAGAAGATTCATGAATATAATCGGGGCCGAGAACTAACTTTTCCCCGGATTCCAACCAACAAGATGGTGATCGACACGGCCTTCCATAAAGGGCTTCGAAAGGAGCCATACCAATACTGGATCAAAAATTGTTGTTATAAGCAAATTCAACAAGAGATAAGTGGTCTTCCCAACTACCACCAAAGTTAAGAAGCAGTCCGATTGGACTTGATAGGAATAAAATGGGCTGATTTGGTCAATCGGTCAATAATCACTCAAACACTAGTATGGCCCGACCTCGAACGAGGTAGACCATCAATGAAGTCCATAGAAATCTGATCCCATTTCCATAATGGAATCTCTAGAGGCAGCAAAAGAACACTAGGACGCTGGTGTTCCACTTTAATAAGTTGACAAGTCATGCAACGACTCACAGAACTTGCAACATCATGCTTCATACCTTCCCAAAAGTATAAGCGTTTCATAACAGCCTACATCTTACTACTACCCGGATGAAAAGTATACTTAGAACGATGACAGTCTTCAAGAATGTCATTTCTAAGATTAGAAACATTAGGCACGATCAACATTCCCTTTTTTCGAAAACAACCATGAATATCGAAATCCTTTATGTCATCACTTCGGGATTCTGATTTACAACTCTGAATAAGATAAGATAGATCTGGATCTTGTTTCTAGGCCTTGGAACACGATCCAACAAACTAGGACGAGCTTCCATGCTAATTAAAAGCATGGGAGAATAAGAAACTGAAGGACGGTCTCTAATATCACAATGAGATAAAGCTTCCAACATATTCCACTCTGCTAGTGTCATGGAAACAACAACTTGCTGCTTGCGACTAAGCACATCAGCAACTCGATTACCCTTACCAGGGGTATACTGAATATCGAAATCATATGAAGCAAGAAATTTGAGCCAACGCTTTTGCCTCATATTAAGTTCTTTCTGAGTAAATAGATACTTCAGAGATTTGTGATCAGTGAAGAGAATAAAACGCTCGCCCAACAAATAATGTCGCCAAATCTTTAGAGCAAAGACTATAGCGGCCAACTCCAAATCATGGGTAACATAACGAATCTCGTTAGGATTTAGTTGTCTAGAAGCGTAGGAAACTACTCTATCTATTTGCATGAGAACAGCACCGAAACCAATACGGCTAGTATTGGTACAGATAATGAAGTCTTGGTTCCCTTAGGGTATCACAAGGATAAGAGTTCTTTCAAATAATCTTCTTTCCTAAAAAGCTAAAACTTCCAAAATTACAATTATCTTTATAAAATCATTTTCTAGAAAAATCTATTTTTTATAGGTCAATTTATTGTGTCAAATTGTCTCATCAAAGCGTTTAGGAGATTCCAATCGATAAAGCGCATCGACCAGATTCTTAAGCACTCAATGGGCAATACAATCACAAAATCATCTTCTATATGATAAACACAAATTCAATTATACTTGTAAATAAATCTTATGAAAAAGATTTGCAAAATTTTAAATTGCTTTTTTCACCCAAAATCAATAAATACACAAATGGAGTCATCGAGATATTCTTAGAATACTCGATTCATAAAATGGATGAAATAAGCTAGAAAAACTGAATGACATAATAAGTCATTCATAAGAATCATAACGAATACGGAATGCGGTAAGAGGAATGCTATCTTTCGCAACTCGTAACTGATGAAAACCGGTAGCAAGATCGAGTTGGAAGAAGAGCTTAGCGCCATTTAATTGATCGAACATGTCGTCGATCCTAGGTAATGGATACCTATTTTTTGATAGTGAGCTCATTAAGCTTGCGATAATCAATGCAAAGCCTAAGAGTACCATCTGGCTTCTTAATAAAGACAACGGCGGCGCCCCAAGGAGAAGAGCTAGAACAAATAAATCGCTTGGCTTCCAATTCGGATAATTGTTGCTTGAGTTCCTCATTTTCCTTAGTAGACATCCTCGTGGAAGGACGACTGACAGGATGAGCACCAGAGTCAAGATAAATATGGAACTCAATTGCCCTCTTCAGCGGCAAACACGAAATAGGCTCTAAGACATCAGAAAAATTACAAACAATCGTAATATTAGCTATGACATCCTCCGATTTGAAGGAAGAAATGAGAGCACTCGAAGTGTGATCCATGCTTCGAAATATAATAGATAACTGATCGATAGCATCGGGATGCTTGAGATATAAAGTTCTTTCAGGACATAGGATTTGAACTTCATAACGAACGAGCCAATCCATACCCAAAATCATATCAAAACCAAGATGATTCATAACATGCAGATTCGCATGAAAGGAAAAACCACATAGAATAATCTCAACACCAACACACAACAAACCAAGAGTAGCAGATCCACCAATAGGATTCACAATCCTCACAGGGTCGCAAAGACTAACAACATCTAAAGGAATAACATCAACAAGCTCCTTTGATACGAATGAATGTGATGCACCCGTATCGAAAAGAACTCTAATAGAACAGCCATGAACTAAGATAAATCCTTCCAAAACGGAAGGAGTGAAACCTTTGGGTTGAGAAGAATCACCAGAAGCTTAAGCAACATTAAACTTCCCAGATTTGAAACCCTTAGGAGTAGTAGGACAATCAGAAATAGAGGACTTTCCTTATTTTAACTCAAGGAAACAATGAGCAAGATTGATAAGCAATTTAACAAATGGAATACTACTGATATATAAGATATATTCCTAGACATATTCCAACTTGTTAAAGAGGATAAAAGTTTGAGAACAACGAAGGGATGGATTAGAAAGGCACGAATAAAACCCTCAAATAGTTGTCACACATGTTCCATTTTACTTCTGTTTTGTGTTTATTATAATTTATTCTGACTTTCAGCTTTGATGCCAAGCTGTGATGCCCCACCTCTATGCTCACAATAACAAAGGTTATTAAAAGAAATGACGTCTGCTATTGCGAAGAATAAGGCTTGTTAGAAGCGACGATCCGTAAGTTATGCCTTAGACGAGTATTGATTACATCGATAGGAGTTGTATAAATTACTCCCAAAGATATATATTCAATCCAAATATAAAACGAAACTGCGGCGGCTAATGAAGAATTCAGAACAACTCATAACAACAACAACACAGATAGTACAATCACATCAGAACGGAAATATCAAATATATGGCGGAAGATAAGTCTGGAATACATGCTACAACAGTCGATAGTTCACATAAACCAAATGTACATATACAAAGACATCAACATACATGACGTTAGAGACAATACACCAAAAGTACACCTCGAAGTCTAGACAAAAGATGATGTGAAATCCCAAAAGCTGAAGCGGCAACTGAATCAGAGATAGCGATTATCCTGAAATAACTCGGTCTGAACCGAGTATTATTAAAAAGAAAATAATAAATGGATCAGTCTAATTTAAACTTAGAAGTGAATGCATCATAAACAACATCTTAGCAAAATAATCATAGTCTCAAATGAGGCTATTCAATATAAATAATCAACATAGTTTAAATGAACAAATATCAATTTAAACTCCATCAAAATCAACTTTCAAATTCACAATCAAATTCAAAACAGCAATATGCAAAATTATAATCTCGAATGAGACTATACACAAAACTATAGTCTCTGATGAGACTATACACAAAACTATAGTCTCGGATGAGACTATACAACATAGTAATGAACATTGTTTAAATGAAGAAATCTCATTAAACTCCATCAAAATAAATTTCCAAATTCACAATTGAATTCGAACAGCAATACACAACAATCAAGAAATCAATTAAGATAACTAGAAAATCAGCATCCACAGAATCTAGAAATCAAAATAAGATAACTAGAAAATCAACATAAAAGTGGATGGATCCCATCATATGGTGAGTCTAAGATACGCCGCACGTGCATCAACATATGGCCGAAGCCTACCAAGTACTGTCATCATAATTTTTGACGCCCAACAAATGACCCAAAGGTCCAACATATGACCCGAAGTTCTAGTACCGGTAATTGACCCGAAGGTCCATCATATGACCCGAAGGTCCAACATAGTGGCTCGAAAGCCCAACAAAATTATCAAAATCATCGAACAACAAATCCACAGCAAATATTTCAATTAACAAGTCCGAAATTAACCGAATTAGTAAAAGCGTGGTTCCATATTCCACACTTTTGCTAACTCGTTTAAATCTCTTCATCATTTCCTTGAAAGTGCAAAATTGTGTATTTTATATAAACAAAATTTACGTTCTCAAACGGACAAGTCCGGAATTAAGCGAATCAGTAAATGTAAGGGTTTATAGTCCTCAATTTTGCTGAAGCGTTTAAATCGATTCTTCATTCTTTTGAAAGCGCAAACTGTAAAATTTATTGAAACAATTTTTATTTTAAAACGATTTTAAAACACGTGATTAAAACGGCAACAACTATAGCAATTTCGACGAGAAAATTGCGCTTCACAAAACACCGTAAAAACGGATACCAAATCAGCGTTGCGGGATAACTGTTTAAAAATTCACTTTAAATTAACGGTTACTGAAGTCAAAACAACAGCAATTTTTATTCGTCAAAAAATATCATCAAAACAACACGCTTCAAAAATATAATACCGACGTAAAAATTCCGTTAAAAAATAACGGCAACAAAATGTGTTTTAAAACGAAACAACGGTTCAACGTAAATTTAACAGTAGACTGCACTACTATATATTCAACGAAAAATATTGCACTGCCTACTTGCACAAAATAAAATAGGCAAACAATTAAAGTAACTTGGACATACTATATGCATACGCAAAAATGGCATGCAAAAATGACTTGGACATTGCATTTTCATGCGAGTACAAATGTAAACAAAAATATACATTGAAAAATATTCTTGCACAAATGATATGCACGCACACTATTTTATAACATGCACGCGTGTTTAAAAAGATGGTTTGAACCTGAATACTTGCACTCGAAAATGAGATGCAAACTCTCCCCTCCCCCAACTGATACGTCAAAAAAAAAACTAAATAATATGTATCCTGGCCATAAAAATGCAACTAACTTGGCAACACACTTCTTTGCAATAATGAAGTCATGCATGCTCTAATAAGACCAAAATGAAAATGCACTGAAACTTGTAAACAGTAACTATTTTTAGGCATTTTCTGCATGCACCACCCACGAACGTTACTATATTACACGCATATGACCAACTATAGGGCCTGGACTACCAATCATACAAAATCTTCTTGCATACCAAAATAATGGCCTGGGTAAAAGTATTACACGCAAGCACTCAACATTTTACAGACACACAAATATGCAGTACACACGCTTAGATTTGTGCGCGTGTAAATGACAAAGATAACATCATAATGACCTGGCAACATTACTACAAAATACACTTGAACACTATAATCTTTTCACGCAAATGACTTAAACCAAAACTAGGCTTGAACTCTCTATATTGCACGCACAGACTGAAAACACTCATGCACAAATGAAGGAGCACGTATAATTATATATATACACATGTATTCTGTGCACCCTATGCTTGCATGTACACACACACGTTTCATGCACGAACCCAAAAAAAACACCTGGACTTAGATAAATGCACACCTATTTGTACGCACATATAAAATGATCAGACACATTTTAGTGAATATACAACTTATACACTTAATACCACTTAAAATAAAAATGTGACCTGGATGCACAAAATTGTCATGCTCGTGAAGAAACAACAATCTAGACGGTTGTTACAATAAGCAATCAACATCATCGGCTAATTTCATCATCGAGTTCAAGTAAGCAAAAAAAAAAAAGCAAAACAGCAAATTACATACCAGAGCAAGATCAAACTCGATCATCGAAGGGGCCGTGAGCCAAGTGGAGAGACGATCGATCGACAGAGCAAGAGAGCAAAATCCCAATTCGATCAATCAATTTAAAGTCGGCATTTCAAAGCCCTAATTACAGATCAAAGAAGAACGAACAAGGAACGACCACCATTTTCACAAAAGAAAGGAACGGAGCAAATAAAAGAGGAACCAAGCCGATAAAGAAATAAAAGAAAAGGGGCCGGCCTTTCTTGTTTTACAATTATATTTGGGCTTAATTTTTCATTAAGGGTTTTGATTGTTTAAATTTGTCTTTAAATTTAAATTCTTCTTTTAAACGTTGTAATTTCTAGTCGTGTGACTAGGGGACAAATTACGTGGCGTAGTTTGAGAATTCGCAACTCAGTGGCTGAGTTGTGGCAGGGTTTTGAGCGTAGAGTTAAGGCTAATCGATAGCGGGTGTCGCGATTTTACGTGTGTAAGCGTTTGACTGCTTAATTTCTAGTAGAAACCTTGGGGGCAGCATATAGGAAGGGTTTTGCCAAAGCTGGGTAAATTCTGTGTCATTCTATTTCTGCATTTATTATTCTGTTATTATCTGTGCTGCTATTTTGATATATTTGTGTTGAAAATATTTTATAAACTTCGGCAATAATTTTTATAATTAATAGCATCACCCTATTCACCCCCCTCTAGGGTGAAATAGATCCTACAAGTGGTATCAGAGCTAGGAATAGAAGTCAACTTTTGTTTTTTAAAAATTCGATTTTTTTTCAAAAACCAATTTTTGTTTAAAAAGATTTGAATTTTTTATTTTTTATAATAATGGCTTCTTTTAATAATGCTTTTGCGGATGGTCCTTCCATAGTTAGACCACCAATGTTCAATGGTGAATATGCTTACTGGAAAAATAGGTTGGAAATTTTTCTGAAAACCATTGACGCTTGGGATATTGTTGAGATAGGGTATAGAGCACCAAATATGATTGTAAATAATCAGGAAATAAATAAACCGAACGATTAATGGACAGATCTAGAAAATAAGTTACAGAATACTAATGCCAAAGCTATGAATTCGATTATTTGTTCATTAGATCAGTTTGAATTTAAACGTGTCTCACATTGTCTAACTGCGTTGGAAATATGGCACACACTAGAAGTGACTCACGAAGGAACATCTCAAGTCAAGGAATCTCGCCTTGCCATGTGAGTAGCGAATACGAGAATTTTAAAATGGCCAAGGAAGAAAATGTTAAAGAGATGTACGGACGGCTTTCCAACATCGTATGCAAATCAAAAGCTCTCGGAAAATCATACATAGAGTTGGAGATAGTCCGAAAAATCCTCAGAGTCCTTCCACGAAGTTTTGAAGCAAAAGTGACTGCCATTCAAGAGCCAAAAAATTTAAAACAAATCAAAGTTAAAGAACTCATCGGAAATCTCACCACTTATGAATTAGAAATGAAATTCAAGGAAGAGCGTGAAGGAGGAGATACTCGAAAGAAATCAATAGCTCTCAAAGGAACAACTGAAAGTGATGATGACGATGACGATGATGGAGCAGCTGAGCTGGCGTTAATAATGAAGAAGTTCAAAAGGTGGAACCGCAAATATAGAAATCCAGCTCTAAATCAGAAATTGAAAAGAAAAATAGAAAAAGTACTAGACAATCCAGAAGAACGGGGGATCGTTTGTCATAAGTGCAACCAACCGGACACATCAAGCCCAATTGTCCTCAAAATCAACGCGACTTTGAAAAGAAATCAAAAAGGAGAAATTTTGCAGCCACGTGGAATACAAGTGATGAAGATAATCAAAGTACTAGCAGTGAGAGTGAGAAAGCAGATATGTGCCTTCAAGGTAATATAACTGATAGCGACGATGACGAGCCAAGCGAGGTATCAAAACTCACTCACTCAGAATTACTTATATATTTCCACGAAGTAAATGGCTGTTTTAAACGACTTAGGGAGAAATATGCTAAAATTGAATCATAAATAGATGGTTTGATAGAAGTAAATGAACAGCTTGAACAATTAGTTAAAATCTATCAAAGTAGGATCCCTAAGTGTGATAAGTGTCCAACATTCGAAGAAGAGATTAAAAAAATTAGAAATCAAAATTAAATCGCTTGAAAATGAAATTCTGATTTTGAAAGAAAGTGAAAATACAAGAAGAGAAAATTCTATTAAAAAGTACATACAATTATTAAACGAAAATGAATCTCTCAAAACACAAGTCCAACAACTGTCAACAACTTTAGATAAATTTTTCAAAAGTGAAAAATTATTGAATATGCTCTTAGGGAAACAAACTGTTAATACAGTTAGACAAGGACTTGGATATAATCAATCTGAAAATGTTAGGAGTGCATTTAATCAAGTCAATTCAATGTGCACAATTTGTAGAAAATTTGGACACAATCAAAACAATTGTTGGTATAGACACAAACACGTGAAAACTATATCAATTTGGGTTCCAAAAGGTACAAATATAAAATCTCTCACGGTTAAACAAATCTGGGTGCCAAAAGGAACATATATAAATAGTTATGGGTCTCCACGAAATTATTTTTCAAAATATTCTGCCAGTAACAATCATGGACCTATAAAAACAAATAGGTCATAAAAATCTTTTATCATGTAGGAGTGGTGGCAGGCTAAGGAACAACAACAGTGTTATCTGGATTGGCTGTTCCAGAAACACAATGGGCAACAAAGCTGTAACGACCCAGAATTTTATTAAATTAAAATTTGAATATTTAATTAATTTTAAATATTTATAAGTGAATTTTTAAGTCAAATAAATTTTTATTTGAATTTTTGGATTTAATTGGATAATTAAATTAATAATTTAATATGTTAAATTATGGTAATAATTGAAAATCGAGTTAAATATGATAGAAAATGATTTGTAAAATTTTATTTAATCATACTGGAGTTATAGAGATATTTTAGAACTTTTAAAATCGAATTAAAAGTTAATTTGTGAAAATTGAATATTTTAATATTTAATAATCGACTGTAAAATAGCCAATCTTTGAACAGTCTCAGAATTGAACGAAACCAGTTCCATTGGATCCGTAATAGTTAGTTATTACCGGATTTCAATTTTCGTGTCAATCGGAGCTATCGTTTGATCGTGGCAGCTCGAAACGCATCGAATTATTTTTAATTTAAATTTGGCGAGTCAAAATAGCCATTTTTCAAAAAGTCTCGGATTTCGACGAAACCAGTTTCATCGGATCCGTAATGTGATATTATTGTAAGGTTTCAAATTTCAAGTCAATTGGATTTACGGTTTGTCCGGTACAAATTAAAACGCCTAGAAATCGATTTAAATCGGTTTAATTTAAATTGAACGTTTTCAGCCATAACTCGCACATACTTCCGAATTAGCTTCCGAAACCTGTTCCATTGTGTCCGGAACGCGGGATAAACCCTAGGTACGCTGGTTACGGCGTCTAAATCGGAGTTCGGAATTTTCGGGATGAATAGTGTCGCTCGTTCCTTATAAATAGACATGAGCCTTCATAATTTGCTAAAATATTCACAAAACCCTAATTTCCTATTGATAGCCGCCACCTACAACTGAATGGCCAGAAATGCTCCCATCTTTTCCCCTTTGATCTCTCAATCCATCAAGTTTTGGCTAAAACATTCAACTACAAAGATGAAGATCACAACGAGAGCTTCGATGTGAACGGTGGAGATCGCGAATGGCTTCACGGATTGATGGGAAATGGTGTATGAAGTGGCCGGCCTGCGCACGTTTTTCCATGAGAGAGGGATGGCCGAGCTCCTAGGGGTTAAGGCCGAATATAGCCAGGGTTTGGAGCTTCGACGTGGTGGAGTTGTGATCGAGTTTAGGCGAGTATTGGTGTGGCAAAGCTAAACCCTAGTTTTGAGTGTGATGGGTTCATAGCCGTGCTTGTGCCTGTAGCTTGTAAACGTGAAGAAGAAGGTTAGGAGAAGGTTGCGTTCTAGGGTGGAGATCTGCAGGTGTGGGATCTGATGGCTAACATGAGATTAGGTTTAAAATTAATTAAGTTAGTTGTATTTAAGCTATTAAAATCGTGTACGAACTTCATAAAATCATAACTTTTTCATACGAGGTCGAAAAAATGCAAACTCAGTTGCGTTGGAATCGTATGGACGAGCACTACGCGATGGAGTTGGTTTGGAGTCGTTTGGAGTTAGTGAGAATTTCGGGTAAAATCAAACGCGCGTTTAATTTTATTCGAAATAAAAGCTGAAACGGAAATTGAAACCAAGGTGAGAACTTCTCACTCAATCGAATAGATTTCGATTTTATTTTAAATAGTTAGATTTAAAATATTTGAATGCATGTTTGAATGATGACTGTAAATTATTGATTGTTAAAATAGACATTATGCGCCGTTAGTAAGCGGATGTTATTTAGTAAAAACATATACCGCGAATATTTCATAAACAGTGAAATTGGTATTATATATAATATCAATATATATATATTGGCATATGTATATATTGCAGTTGATTGATTTCCCGTATTTTTGCGGATGAGACCCTATTACGCCGTTATTAAGCGGATAATATTTATTAAAAACATGTACCGCGATAATTTCGTACTGGAGCGAAATTGGTATTGTGCTAATGTTTTTGGATGCAGGAAACAGGTTGGAGGGATCCAACTGGATTCCTCAACAGTATTTATTTTATTTCAGATATTTTGATATTTGATAGATTATCATATCGATATATGATATCGTTGTTAGTCGTGATTGACTATTTGGTGTGTAGCATCATTGGACCCAGATTTTGGGATTTTAAAATGATTTTTAAAAGTGATTTTGAAAATATACTATATTTTTGGAATTGATCCATTATAAATAAATAAACGTTATAATTTTTAAAGTTATAAAAATTATGGTTTTTGTGAAATATAGTTAAAAAGCTGATTTTTAGAAATACGATTAAAAGTCGATTTTTGAGAAATATGAACTAATGATTTTATAAAATAATTTAGATTGGATTTTTGAATACATGATAAAAGTTTAAATATAGGATTTATAAAATTTGATTATTTTATAAATCGAAATGATGAAATTATAAAGGAATTTAAAGACGTTTTAGAATAATAATATAAACTGATTTATATTAAGAGATTTATAAATAGATATTTATAAATCGAAATATTGACATTATAAAACGAGTTTTTATAAGTGTTTTAAATGAAGTGAAAAATGAATTTCATAATAGAATGAAATTTATAGAATTATAAACTGTGAAGTTATAAATGAAATTTATAAATAGTAAGATTTATAAATTTGGTGAAATTATTTGAAGAATAGATTTATTAAATAAATAAATCTTATAAGCTATAAGGTTTATAAATTGAAAAGTCTTTAAAAAGAACGATTTTGTAAAATAATCGTTTTATAAGCAATTGACTTATAATATGAACGTTTAGTTTATAATTTAGTTATAAACTGGAATAGGTTAATAAAGGAATTTATAAAAATGAAGTTTTTATAAATAAGAAGAAACGGAATTTATAAACGTTGTTTTATAAATCCGCAAACGACTTATTTTGATAAGTTAATTGTTATAACTTATAAATGGAGTTATATTCACGTTTTAGACAGTGAATAATCCTTTAAGTTAAAGTGAATAGAAATGATGAAGTTTGTTAACGTAGTTTATTCACGTTTTTGAATAGTGAATAATACGTTAAAGAAATTGTTTTAGATATGATGTTTTAAATAGAATTAAAACGATCTAACGATGTTTTAAAAGGTGTTGAGATTCGAAACCATAGATTTCAACATTTATTGTTGAAATAGACGTTTTCGAGAAATAAAAGGAAATGTGGACTATAACACTGTTGTTATAGTAAATGATTTCCGAAAGGAAATGTTTTGAATAGTATCGGGATTTATATATCTATTTTAATTTCGAATCCCTATACTAGTGATTTTGGGTTGTCGTAACGATGTTTTACGTAACATTCGTTTTGGCCCAAATAAATATGTTTAAGATAATGATTTCCTTAAAGAATGAAATATATACTTAATTCGATTTAAGTATATTGAATATTTTCTAAGTGTTGAAAATAAAAGGAATTTGTGAATTACTTATGAATAAATAAGTATGGAAATGTTTTCCAATATGAAGTGAATAATTAGAATTTATCTTTTTCTGAAGATAAATTGAAATGAATTATTGAAATCGTATATGCATAGATATTTTGGAAATATAAATTCATTATGGAATTTATATGTGAAAAGTGGAATTTGTATAAAAATAAATATTGATTTATTTTTGAAGTGTTGAAATTAAATATCTTGTAAAGATATTTTGGAAAATAAATAATTTGGAAAATTATTTGGAATCTGGTGATGTGTGCATATCCAGTGATAGTTCAATAGCCGACTATCAGTATTTCCCTTTGAATGGGTATTTGATGAGAATTGTTTGAAATTGAATGCACACTTATTTTTGAATAAGCGCTCACTATTCGGGTTAACCGGGAAAGGACCATGGGGTCGTATAACCCACTCCGAATATGTGATACGTCGTTGTGAATCGCATTTGAAGATCGGTGTTGAAGACCGGTATTTGCGAGAGTGATAGGATGAACTATCGATTGACTCTGCACCGAGTAGCTACGGTATTGAGTTCTCCATATGTGATGGTGAATCCGATCAGGATTGTGAATATCCGGATTGCAAGGACTTCTTTGTAAGTGCCTTCGGTTCTGTTCGATCCCGGAACAGACTTGTATGGATTGTATGTCTGACATTACAATTTGAGATATAAAGCCGATTTCTTTCAAATATATTTCTGTTGGTGGCGGAGAATTTATTCTTTTTGCTTAACACCCTTCTCTGAGACGTATGTGCTCAGAGGTTATATAGTTGAAGTTATCAGCGATATATTCCCAATTTGGTAATGTGATATGCTGAGTGATGCTGAAATGATCATTGTGTTGATTATTTGTGATAGGATCGTTTATTTGATCGTCTATCCTTGTGATCATTATGTTGATCATTTGTTGACCCAAAGCATGGCTTTTGTATAAAGTATGTTTTTGTGGACGTGACTTCGTCGAGCCTCACACCCCGTGAATGGTCAAAACAGGAAAGAAGCAGCAAGGTTATGAGGGGTAGCACCCTTTAGGATGTGTCCATTTCCTTCTGGAAAAGGGTAGTGTCATGGTATGGAGCCCAGATACTTACTCATGTTGAAAACACTTTATGATTGTGTGAATTGATTACGAGCGCTCGGTGAAAAGGTCCCAAAGGACCGGGGGATGGCATATTCGGTCAGTTGTTACTCAGTTAGGAGTAACCCGGCCTTGTGTTGGTAGAGATCCGGTTTGGTTCTCGGGGATGTCCATCCAGAGGCATTCTCAGTGGCAATGGGAAGTTCCTTGGCCTGACCATTTGTTGGAAATCCAATTCCCAATACGAAACTTGTACGGTATTAGTTGTAGAACCTGCTATTCACTTATGGTGGTCACCACTGTTTGGATAGTAGCTATAGTAGGCATAGTTCGAAATGTCTATGTCGGCTAAGATTTATATCTTTATTTTCGAAATGATTTGTTATACATTATGCACTAATAATAATATCAAATGTTATTTTAAATGCGTATCAAGCATCTTTGGCTATCATAAGGAGAAATCTCCTCCGATTCTGCGTTTGCATGTGTGTGTGTGCGGGAGGCCTTATGGTAGTCTCATTTTTAAAAGCATTGCGAATTGATTAAAAATATTCCTCTATTTTGATTTTAAAGATAAATAAACTGTTTTGAGTTCTCACACCAGTCACATGACTGACTTGGAGTTTATTGTTTTCCTTCCTAAACTCTGGGTGCCCACCAATTTCCACACGGGCAGTTAAGAGTTAGGTTTATCAGGATATTCTGGATATTCTGGAGTTGCTGGAGGCAAACTGGATTGGCATGGCGTATTACTAGTTTATATAGTACTTCTTTTTCCGCTGTTATGTTGTTGTATGTTGTTGTACACTCTGATGATTTGATGTAATAAAATGTGATGTAATGTAATAACTGATATAGTTCTTTGTTTAAAGATTATTCATTTATTATTATATGTTGTTCCGCTGCGAATTGTGAGATTCTGTTGTTGTTCTGTTGTTTCCTTTCTGTCCGTTCTATTTTTAAAATTCTTCTATCTTCTGTTTTTCTAATTCTCTGTTTTCTAAAAATTGTCTATCTTCTTTCCTCTCTATTTCCTATCTCTTCTCTCTTCTTTCTTTTTCTTTTCTAAATTCTTTTTAAAACCCATAACATTCCGTGTTTTCGGCCTTCGATTTCTCGGCAGTCGATAAAGTGAGTGTCGATGTCGGATTATCGAAGAACGAAAATCCCCGTTTGTTACATTTGGTATCAGAGCTCTTATGGTTAAGCGACAACCATGGTTCTGTTGGGTATTACTCATTAGAGATAGAGTCAGCAGTACTCTAGATTGAGTTTGAGTGTAATAATAGCTATGAGAGCGTATTTGTTAGTGAATATAAAATTGTTTTGTATTGTGTTGACTTATCGGTTGATTGTTTATAGATTTCGGTCGATGTAGTCTAGCTAACTATCGTAGAAAGGGGTTTCTAAACTCTTAAACAAGATAAACCGACACGATATTGTTTTAAAATTGGGTAAATGAAATAATTTTACTTGAGTATATTTTATATATAAAGGAATAATTTTTCAGAATTATTAAAGTGTATATAAGTTGATTGTTGAATAAGTTGTTTGAATAATCTAAATAAAAGAATAATTGTATAAGCAAAAGAATTATAAGAATTGAATTATAATTAAAGTGATTTACAATTGTGAAATAAACTTATATATATATAAGAAGTGAAACTATATAAAATATGAGTTGTGAATAAAAGTGAATTTAAAGTTAAATGGAATATAACTTAAGAGATATTGAATGAAGTTGATATTGGTATCAAACTAAATTAATTAAGTTAAGTGATGGATATGAACTTAAGTTATGTAATAGAATTCAACTTTGTAATTGAATGGATGAATTGAATGTTAATCAATTAAATGTAAATCAAGTTGATATGAAATAATGAATGTTAATTCATTTAAAATCTAATGTTATTAGAAGTTGAATAAAAAAATGAATGAATATAAGCAAAGGAATTTGGTTGTATTATATATAAATTGGTTGTTATATGATTGTTATATGATTGTATAAAATTCATTAAGTATTAAGGAAATTGAAAGCTATGTAATTGAATTCAAATTAGAAGTGAATAAATTTGAATAGAATTGAATGTGAATTGGATTTAATTAGTGAATGCAAACTAATTAAAATTGAGAATGAATGTGATAAAATCCAATGTAAATAAATCAAATATGATTTAAAGTGAAAACCCAAATTCATTAAATATTAATGAGAATATAAATGAATATTTATTGGTTATGGATTATAGTTGGTTGATGGTTGATGTTTGCATTTGTTGTTTAGTTGCATTTGCTATGTGACATATATAGTTATTATGTTGCTATATGTTGTATATTGATACTATTTACATATGTGCATGTTCTCATGTTGTTTGTTAAGTTTAGTAGGTGCGGATCGCGTTTGCTTCGCATTTGGAGTTCGCTTTAGCGCTATATTAGCCGTATATGCTTGCTAATGAAATATAAGGTACATATCTCGGATTAAATATCGTACTTTTACACTTTTTTCCCTTCGGGATGCCTCATTACTTGATGAGATGTATATTTGTGATATATATACTGTCATTTTTTTTTTCGGATCGAGCCGCGCAAAGGAGACTATGGCGAATTTTTCCGAAAATTTAAGGCGTTAGAAAAATTTGAGAAAATTTTGGGAAATTTTTGAAAACTTTAACTTTGATTTGGAATTGAAAGTTAAACAATAGTAGTTGTTTTTGAAAAGATAACTAAGTATGATTTGAAAACTTAGTAAAGATTATAAGAAGTTTAAATATAAATTTTGGAAAATTAATAGATTCTCTAACTTTTCTTACTTATAATTTCGAGGACGAAATTCTTTTAAGGGGGAAAGATTGTAACGACCCAGAATTTTATTAAATTAAAATTTGAATATTTAATTAATTTTAAATATTTATAAGTGAATTTTTAAGTCAAATAAATTTTTATTTGAATTTTTGGATTTAATTGGATAATTAAATTAATAATTTAATATGTTAAATTATGGTAATAATTGAAAATCGAGTTAAATATGATAGAAAATGATTTGTAAAATTTTATTTAATCATACTGGAGTTATAGAGATATTTTAGAACTTTTAAAATCGAATTAAAAGTTAATTTGTGAAAATTGAATATTTTAATATTTAATAATCGACTGTAAAATAGCCAATCTTTGAACAGTCTCAGAATTGAACGAAACCAGTTCCATTGGATCCGTAATAGTTAGTTATTACCGGATTTCAATTTTCGTGTCAATCGGAGCTATCGTTTGATCGTGGCAGCTCGAAACGCATCGAATTATTTTTAATTTAAATTTGGCGAGTCAAAATAGCCATTTTTCAAAAAGTCTCGGATTTCGACGAAACCAGTTTCATCGGATCCGTAATGTGATATTATTGTAAGGTTTCAAATTTCAAGTCAATTGGATTTACGGTTTGTCCGGTACAAATTAAAACGCCTAGAAATCGATTTAAATCGGTTTAATTTAAATTGAACGTTTTCAGCCATAACTCGCACATACTTCCGAATTAGCTTCCGAAACCTGTTCCATTGTGTCCGGAACGCGGGATAAACCCTAGGTACGCTGGTTACGGCGTCTAAATCGGAGTTCGGAATTTTCGGGATGAATAGTGTCGCTCGTTCCTTATAAATAGACATGAGCCTTCATAATTTGCTAAAATATTCACAAAACCCTAATTTCCTATTGATAGCCGCCACCTACAACTGAATGGCCAGAAATGCTCCCATCTTTTCCCCTTTGATCTCTCAATCCATCAAGTTTTGGCTAAAACATTCAACTACAAAGATGAAGATCACAACGAGAGCTTCGATGTGAACGGTGGAGATCGCGAATGGCTTCACGGATTGATGGGAAATGGTGTATGAAGTGGCCGGCCTGCGCACGTTTTTCCATGAGAGAGGGATGGCCGAGCTCCTAGGGGTTAAGGCCGAATATAGCCAGGGTTTGGAGCTTCGACGTGGTGGAGTTGTGATCGAGTTTAGGCGAGTATTGGTGTGGCAAAGCTAAACCCTAGTTTTGAGTGTGATGGGTTCATAGCCGTGCTTGTGCCTGTAGCTTGTAAACGTGAAGAAGAAGGTTAGGAGAAGGTTGCGTTCTAGGGTGGAGATCTGCAGGTGTGGGATCTGATGGCTAACATGAGATTAGGTTTAAAATTAATTAAGTTAGTTGTATTTAAGCTATTAAAATCGTGTACGAACTTCATAAAATCATAACTTTTTCATACGAGGTCGAAAAAATGCAAACTCAGTTGCGTTGGAATCGTATGGACGAGCACTACGCGATGGAGTTGGTTTGGAGTCGTTTGGAGTTAGTGACAATTTCGGGTAAAATCAAACGCGCGTTTAATTTTATTCGAAATAAAAGCTGAAACGGAAATTGAAACCAAGGTGAGAACTTCTCACTCAATCGAATAGATTTCGATTTTATTTTAAATAGTTAGATTTAAAATATTTGAATGCATGTTTGAATGATGACTGTAAATTATTGATTGTTAAAATAGACATTATGCGCCGTTAGTAAGCGGATGTTATTTAGTAAAAACATATACCGCGAATATTTCATAAACAGTGAAATTGGTATTATATATAATATCAATATATATATATTGGCATATGTATATATTGCAGTTGATTGATTTCCCGTATTTTTGCGGATGAGACCCTATTACGCCGTTATTAAGCGGATAATATTTATTAAAAACATGTACCGCGATAATTTCGTACTGGAGCGAAATTGGTATTGTGCTAATGTTTTTGGATGCAGGAAACAGGTTGGAGGGATCCAACTGGATTCCTCAACAGTATTTATTTTATTTCAGATATTTTGATATTTGATAGATTATCATATCGATATATGATATCGTTGTTAGTCGTGATTGACTATTTGGTGTGTAGCATCATTGGACCCAGATTTTGGGATTTTAAAATGATTTTTAAAAGTGATTTTGAAAATATACTATATTTTTGGAATTGATCCATTATAAATAAATAAACGTTATAATTTTTAAAGTTATAAAAATTATGGTTTTTGTGAAATATAGTTAAAAAGCTGATTTTTAGAAATACGATTAAAAGTCGATTTTTGAGAAATATGAACTAATGATTTTATAAAATAATTTAGATTGGATTTTTGAATACATGATAAAAGTTTAAATATAGGATTTATAAAATTTGATTATTTTATAAATCGAAATGATGAAATTATAAAGGAATTTAAAGACGTTTTAGAATAATAATATAAACTGATTTATATTAAGAGATTTATAAATAGATATTTATAAATCGAAATATTGACATTATAAAACGAGTTTTTATAAGTGTTTTAAATGAAGTGAAAAATGAATTTCATAATAGAATGAAATTTATAGAATTATAAACTGTGAAGTTATAAATGAAATTTATAAATAGTAAGATTTATAAATTTGGTGAAATTATTTGAAGAATAGATTTATTAAATAAATAAATCTTATAAGCTATAAGGTTTATAAATTGAAAAGTCTTTAAAAAGAACGATTTTGTAAAATAATCGTTTTATAAGCAATTGACTTATAATATGAACGTTTAGTTTATAATTTAGTTATAAACTGGAATAGGTTAATAAAGGAATTTATAAAAATGAAGTTTTTATAAATAAGAAGAAACGGAATTTATAAACGTTGTTTTATAAATCCGCAAACGACTTATTTTGATAAGTTAATTGTTATAACTTATAAATGGAGTTATATTCACGTTTTAGACAGTGAATAATCCTTTAAGTTAAAGTGAATAGAAATGATGAAGTTTGTTAACGTAGTTTATTCACGTTTTTGAATAGTGAATAATACGTTAAAGAAATTGTTTTAGATATGATGTTTTAAATAGAATTAAAACGATCTAACGATGTTTTAAAAGGTGTTGAGATTCGAAACCATAGATTTCAACATTTATTGTTGAAATAGACGTTTTCGAGAAATAAAAGGAAATGTGGACTATAACACTGTTGTTATAGTAAATGATTTCCGAAAGGAAATGTTTTGAATAGTATCGGGATTTATATATCTATTTTAATTTCGAATCCCTATACTAGTGATTTTGGGTTGTCGTAACGATGTTTTACGTAACATTCGTTTTGGCCCAAATAAATATGTTTAAGATAATGATTTCCTTAAAGAATGAATTATATACTTAATTCGATTTAAGTATATTGAATATTTTCTAAGTGTTGAAAATAAAAGGAATTTGTGAATTACTTATGAATAAATAAGTATGGAAATGTTTTCCAATATGAAGTGAATAATTAGAATTTATCTTTTTCTGAAGATAAATTGAAATGAATTATTGAAATCGTATATGCATAGATATTTTGGAAATATAAATTCATTATGGAATTTATATGTGAAAAGTGGAATTTGTATAAAAATAAATATTGATTTATTTTTGAAGTGTTGAAATTAAATATCTTGTAAAGATATTTTGGAAAATAAATAATTTGGAAAATTATTTGGAATCTGGTGATGTGTGCATATCCAGTGATAGTTCAATAGCCGACTATCAGTATTTCCCTTTGAATGGGTATTTGATGAGAATTGTTTGAAATTGAATGCACACTTATTTTTGAATAAGCGCTCACTATTCGGGTTAACCGGGAAAGGACCATGGGGTCGTATAACCCACTCCGAATATGTGATACGTCGTTGTGAATCGCATTTGAAGATCGGTGTTGAAGACCGGTATTTGCGAGAGTGATAGGATGAACTATCGATTGACTCTGCACCGAGTAGCTACGGTATTGAGTTCTCCATATGTGATGGTGAATCCGATTAGGATTGTGAATATCCGGATTGCAAGGACTTCTTTGTAAGTGCCTTCGGTTCTGTTCGATCCCGGAACAGACTTGTATGGATTGTATGTCTGACATTACAATTTGAGATATAAAGCCGATTTCTTTCAAATATATTTCTGTTGGTGGCGGAGAATTTATTCTTTTTGCTTAACACCCTTCTCTGAGACGTATGTGCTCAGAGGTTATATAGTTGAAGTTATCAGCGATATATTCCCAATTTGGTAATGTGATATGCTGAGTGATGCTGAAATGATCATTGTGTTGATTATTTGTGATAGGATCGTTTATTTGATCGTCTATCCTTGTGATCATTGTGTTGATCATTTGTTGACCCAAAGCATGGCTTTTGTATAAAGTATGTTTTTGTGGACGTGACTTCGTCGAGCCTCACACCCCGTGAATGGTCAAAACAGGAAAGAAGCAGCAAGGTTATGAGGGGTAGCACCCTTTAGGATGTGTCCATTTCCTTCTGGAAAAGGGTAGTGTCATGGTATGGAGCCCAGATACTTACTCATGTTGAAAACACTTTATGATTGTGTGAATTGATTACGAGCGCTCGGTGAAAAGGTCCCAAAGGACCGGGGGATGGCATATTCGGTCAGTTGTTACTCAGTTAGGAGTAACCCGGCCTTGTGTTGGTAGAGATCCGGTTTGGTTCTCGGGGATGTCCATCCAGAGGCATTCTCAGTGGCAATGGGAAGTTCCTTGGCCTGACCATTTGTTGGAAATCCAATTCCCAATACGAAACTTGTACGGTATTAGTTGTAGAACCTGCTATTCACTTATGGTGGTCACCACTGTTTGGATAGTAGCTATAGTAGGCATAGTTCGAAATGTCTATGTCGGCTAAGATTTATATCTTTATTTTCGAAATGATTTGTTATACATTATGCACTAATAATAATATCAAATGTTATTTTAAATGCGTATCAAGCATCTTTGGCTATCATAAGGAGAAATCTCCTCCGATTCTGCGTTTGCATGTGTGTGTGTGCGGGAGGCCTTATGGTAGTCTCATTTTTAAAAGCATTGCGAATTGATTAAAAATATTCCTCTATTTTGATTTTAAAGATAAATAAACTGTTTTGAGTTCTCACACCAGTCACATGACTGACTTGGAGTTTATTGTTTTCCTTCCTAAACTCTGGGTGCCCACCAATTTCCACACGGGCAGTTAAGAGTTAGGTTTATCAGGATATTCTGGATATTCTGGAGTTGCTGGAGGCAAACTGGATTGGCATGGCGTATTACTAGTTTATATAGTACTTCTTTTTCCGCTGTTATGTTGTTGTATGTTGTTGTACACTCTGATGATTTGATGTAATAAAATGTGATGTAATGTAATAACTGATATAGTTCTTTGTTTAAAGATTATTCATTTATTATTATATGTTGTTCCGCTGCGAATTGTGAGATTCTGTTGTTGTTCTGTTGTTTCCTTTCTGTCCGTTCTATTTTTAAAATTCTTCTATCTTCTGTTTTTCTAATTCTCTGTTTTCTAAAAATTGTCTATCTTCTTTCCTCTCTATTTCCTATCTCTTCTCTCTTCTTTCTTTTTCTTTTCTAAATTCTTTTTAAAACCCATAACATTCCGTGTTTTCGGCCTTCGATTTCTCGGCAGTCGATAAAGTGAGTGTCGATGTCGGATTATCGAAGAACGAAAATCCCCGTTTGTTACAAAAGCAAAGTTCCTTAGCCTAGTACAAAGGTGACAGAATCACAATGGGTAACAACGAAAAATTATCATAAAGGTAAAACGGGTATGATATAATTTGAACGATATATTTAATGTGATAATCGGCCCCGTATTCTGAATTAAATCAGCCAATAATATGATGATGAAATAAATGATGATTTTGATTCTGACTTATTCAAAATTGTTGGGCAATTATATTCTTATGCCAAGAACACTATAAAAATCTCTAGAATATTTGAACTACTTCATATGTAATAGTTTGGATTAATGATAGTGTTTTATTGGTAAATGATAATAGATTTGGTTATTTTACGACTGACTCTATATTCACGGTTTTTGATTATTTACACGGTTTCAATTCAAATTCAAGAGAATGTCATTTAAAAAGCTAATAAAATTGATTTTAAGATATTTTGATGCACACTTCATGGTCTGGTCTATCAAATTCAATTAATGATAATTTTGAGTGAAAGAAAAATTCAGATGCATATTGCACTGGTAATCTAGTTGATAGAAAAAATTACTAGTGGAACGTGATTTATATTGAGACATTTAGTAATTGCATCATTTTTTTCAAAGAAAATATCTACATATTTTTCACTTCAAATAATTTTCAAGTAACAGAAATTTTCCTCATAAAACCCCTTCTAGAAGATTATTTTTGACCTTGTTTTCAGATTGGTCATTTTTAGAAAAACTGATTTTATAATTATTTTTGAATTTAATTTTTAAATTATAACATTGACTAATCTGACTCCCTATTAATTATCAAAAAGATAAATAGTGATTCAAAAAGTGATGAGTGTTGATATTTATCATATATTATGTCTCGAGATGATATAATTAGTAAATTTCTTTAGAAATTTAAACAAGAGTTATAAAACTTTTTATTGGTAAAAATTCCATGACCATCTCTATTTTTATCATATTTCTAACGACCATCACTCATCAAAATTCAATATAGTTTGTTGATATGTGGTACTTTAAATAGGAATCATTCATTTTTCATTTTATATTTTTAATAAAAAATAATAATAATAAGAAAATAAAATAAAATCCGAAGTATTCGCTTTCATTTAAAAGCCCTCACGGTTATGCATGGGTGAATTACTTGAATTTGTTATGTGCTTCCATGCTCATTTAAAAGTCCTCACGGTTATGCATGTATGGAACGCATATCAAAATTAATTTATTAGATAAACAAGTTGATTCTAATCCCATTTAAAAGTCCTCACGGTTATGCATGGTTAGAAGATACTTGAACTCATTTTTATTAAATAAAATTGGAATACTACTAATCTCATTTAAAAATCCCAACGGTTATGTATGGTTGGTAGATATTCAAATTCCTGATATAAATATACCACAAATAGACACAACTATATGGTTTTATACGATGACATCCTTCCCATCATTCTAAAAGTGGAATATGCGCCTACCAGAGTATTTATGATTTTTGTTTGATTTTTTATTGAAATTTAGTATTTATATTCCATTAAGTTTTAATATTGTATTAATATCTATCACTTTATCTCCATTTTTCTAACACTATTACTCTTTTGCTGATAACAAAAGGGGGAGAGAAAAGTTGAGATTTTGACAAATAAAGGTCAAATATTTTCTATTTGCATCTAGGCTCATTTGCATATTTTTAATTCTATGCATATATGAAGGAGGGCTTTATGTAGAGAGGAAGCAATCAAATAGGGGGAGCAAATTGAATGATCAAATACATTTAATAAATTCAAAATCTTAAATATATGTTTGTTATCATCAAAAGGGAGAGATTATTGAATATGCGGTTATATGTTTTTTGTTTGATGATAATAAACATATATATATATATTCATTTAAATGTATTTGTTAATATACTATTTTATTTTCACAGATTAAATAAATATTTGATGAATAAAATAAATAACACAGAATTTAAATTCAAACGGATATTTTATTCAAACAAATATTTATTACAATTTTTGAATAGTACAAATTTCAAGCTCTCACTATATATATACAATTCAATTACAATACAAATTTGATTACATCACAATTCATATTTACATTTGCACCTCAGTATATATCACTCACACTCGTATTTATCTTCAACTTCATTCTAATGTGAATCTAGCATCTGATCAATCTGCAAAAATAAATACTAATGCGGTAAAATTGAAAAGGAAAATTTTTTGCAGTGTAAAATAAAATGTAATTTTGAAAATATTATTTGCCTCAGTTATTTGGGTTGTTTGTCATCATTTAAATTTGAATTCATCATACACGAACAGCTTGTGACATGCACAGTGTATCACTGTACATGCCACAAGGCCATGCACACCGATATATGCACTTAATAAAATTACCGGGACAGGTGAGCACAGGTGAAACCCAAAATGCCGGGTTCAACTCAAGTGCAATAAAAATAATGTCACAATATCAGCACAAGGTCAAAACCACGCTTTAAAGCTGGATTCAACACAAGTGCAAATTAAAAATGAAATGAAACAAGAACTGCCAAAAATGATGACCCAACAAATGAACCAAATCAACAAAGACTAGAACTAGACAGTCCATGCATACATACATGTCAACCAGGCAGCGAGCAAAGTCGACAAGTACTTCAAGTACGAATGCACAACAGGATTCATGAATAACACTCAGACTTGGAGTGACAAATATACGAAGTCAACATAATACAACAGTGGACAAAGTCAAGGCTATAACCCAATTCAACATGCTTAGTTCAAATGGTCATGACAGTCAAACAAAACCAAGGCAGTAGTACAAATTACAAGTGTGTCAACCAAACAACCCAGTGCAATGAAAATTACAAGGAAATACAACACATATATACATACATAGATGTATGTATACACATGGTAGCTGAAACAAATAGCTCAAACTCAACTGCAAAGAGCAAATATACAACATACATATGGTTGCAGTTACAACCTAAGCATGCAAATATAACATAAACCAAACAAGGGAAAAACTTAAAACAAAGTGAAACTACACACAGGCAGTGTATACATGAAGCAAAGACCAGAGATGTGTGGATACAAGAAAAAGTGACTTCAACAATGATATGCAAACAATGTATGCAACCACATGGTGACAGTAGAATACAAACATATAGAACAAAGGATAATGCAGTGCAGACATGATGAAGTCAGTGCCAACAATACAATGTGGATGTCGAACGGCCAAGCAAGTACACACACTAAACCAACAAGAGGCCAGAGGGATTAATATGGCAACAGAGCAAGCACATGAATGCACAGTGCAAACTACAACACCAAGTGAAACAACTGCTCTGTGACAATATCAAGTGAAGGCCACAGTAGCTCAAATGAGCAATCTCACACATGACAGGGAAATAGGCCAAAGAAAAGAATATCACATTTGAACAAAGCATCAAGCAACAACAAGCATACATGTCCATGAAGATTCAATGAAGCCAGAAGCTCCAGACAGTATCAAGTTCGAACAAATTCAACAGAGTTCGAGTTTCAAACACCAATGAACAACATGAATGATCAAACAAAAATGAACATAGAGAATTACAACATCAAATAACAAACTATAACTCGGACACATCTAACAATGAACTGATACAAGTGACTCATGGAAATGCAAATACACATGTACACAATGCTACAACATCATATGAACACAAACTTCAGACTCAAGTACATATACAGAAATGCACAATGAAAATTCACAAACAAGTCAAGTATGCTGCAGGACGCAAATGACCAGAGGCAATAAACAAAAATGGCCAGAGTCGAAAAAATAAACACTATCAAACAAAGTCAAAGCCGATGTCAACAAAGCAAAGTCATGAAGGTTCAAAAATGATAGAAGTCAATCTACAAGCATCAAAAGAAGCCGTGGGTCAAAAATCTAAATGCCAAAATCAACATCGTGTTAGCTAAGAAATTGAAACCAACACCGTGTCAATCAAGAAATCATAAATATACGAAATTGATAAAGTCAGAATCAATCTCAAGCTTCCAAGCAACATCGACCGGCCGAGCAAGATAAATTGACGAATTCAAACAAATATATACGAACAAGAAAATAGGGATTAGAACCCTATGTAAGCAATCAACATCATCGGCAAATTTCATCATCAAGTTCAAGTAAGAAAAACAATAAATTACATACCGGAGCAAGATCGAACTCGATCATCGAAGGATCCGTGAGCAAAGTGGAGAGACGATCGATCGATAGAGCAAGAGAGAAAAATCCCAATTCGATCGATCAATTTAAAGTCGGCATTTCAAAGCCCTAATTACAGATCGAAGAAGAACAAACAAGGAATAGCCGCCATTTTCACAAAATAAAGGAAAGGAGCAAATAAAAGAGGAACCAGGCCGATAAAGAAATAAAAGAAAAGGGGTCGGCCTTTATTGTTTTACAATTATATTTGGGCTTAATTTTTCAATAAGGGTTTTGATTGTTTAAATATGTTTTTAAATTTAAGTTCTTCTTTTAAATGTTGTAATTTCAAGTCGTGTGACAAGGGGACAAACTACGTGGCGTAGTTTGAGAATTTGCAACTCAGTGGCTGAGTTATGGAAGGGTTTTGAGCGTAGAGTTAAGGATAGTCGATAGCGGTTGTCGCGAGTTTACGTGTGTAAGCGTCTGATTGCTTAATTTCTAGTAGAAACCTTGGAGGCGGCACGTAGGCAGGGTTTTGCCGAAGCTGGGTAAATTCTGTGTCGTTCTATTTCTGCATTTATTATTCTGCTATTATTTGTGCTGCTATTTTGATATATCTGTGTTGAAAATATTTTATAAACTTCTGCAATAATTTTGATGATTAATAGCATCACCTATTCACGCCCCCCCCCCCTTTAGGGTGAAATCTATCCTACATTACTGTGACGAACTGGATTTTTCGCGCTCGAAAATCGACATCCATACCTCATATCGTATTCGAATGTCATAGATTCGACCGTTCAAATCCGATTCGCCGGAGCTTATAACAACATTAAGTAAATAACACAACGGAATAAAAGAATAATACACTGATATACAGCTTTGATACAATATCTGATACAACAGATGATCCAATAGATATCAATATACATCAGAGACATGATACAATAAAATAGCAGCGGAAAAGAAAAATAGATAACATCGAGCAGCGGAACAATATAACTCTAAGATAGTCTTCAAAAGATAACTCCTAAACCGCAACTCCCAACTCCAAGAACCAATCCAGCAATAGCTCGAACTCCCAATAACGATGCACCAAACTAAGCAAGACTGGTGTGATCCAAAGACTGAACCAACTCCAAATAATCCACTACATCTGACTATCTGAAAATCCCAACTCTAAACTGCTCGTGTAGAAAAATTTTGAGCACCCAGAGTTTAGGAAAGAAACAATAAACTTCGGATCGGTCATGGGACTGGTGTGAGCAACAAAAACAGTTTGTCTTTTAAAACAATCAACAAAAGATTTTAAAATTAATTCGCAATGCTTTTAGAAATAAGACTACCATAAGGCCTCTCGCACACACACACAATGCAAACGCAGAATCGGAGGAGATTTCTCCTTATGATAGTCAAAGATGCTTGATACGCATTAAAAGAAACATTTGATATTATTACTAGTGCATAGTGTAGTAAAAATCATTTCGAAAGTAAAGATATAAATCTTAGCCAACATACGACCATTATCGTATGCCTACTATAGCTACCATCTAAACAGTGGGGCGCCACCATAAGTAAATGACAGGTTCTACAACTAACACTGTACAAGGCTCGTATTGTTTCTTTGGATTTCCAACAAAGGGTCAGGCCAAGGAACTTCCCATTGCCACATGAGAACGCCTCTGGAAGGACGTCCCCGAGAACCAAACCGGATCTCTGCCAACACAAGGCCAGGTTACCCCTAACTGGGAAACTACTGACACGAGTATGCCATCCCCCGGTCCTTTGGGACCTTTAACCGAGTGCTCGTAATCAACATCACACCAAATAATAAGTGTTTCAACATGAGTAAGTATCTGGGCTCCATACCATGATACCACCCTTTTCTAGAAGGAAATGCACATACCCTAAAGGGAGCTAACCCTCATAACCTTGCTGCATTTTTTCTGTTTTGACCATTCTGGGGTGTGAGGCTCGACGAAGTCTCGTCCACAAAGCCACGCTTTATACAAAAGCTGTGCTTTGGGTCAACAAATGATCATAGAAATGATCACAAAGATAAACGATCAAAAAAATGATCATATCACAAATGATCAAATAATGATCATTTCACAGCAACACTCAGCATGTCACATTACCAAATTGGGAATATATCGCTGATAACCTTCAACTACATAACCTCTGAGCTCATACGTCTCAGAGAAGGGTGTTAAGCTAAAAGAATAAATTCTCCGCCACCAACAGAAATATATTTGATAGAAACCAGCTTTACATCTCAAATTGTAACGTCAGACATACAATCCATACAAGTCTATTCCGGGTTCGAACAGAACCAAAGGCACTTCCAAAGAAGCCCTTGCAATCCGGATATCCACAATCCTGATCGGATTCCCCATCACATATGGAGAACTCTATACCGGAGCAACTCGGTGCAGAGTCAATCGACAGGTCATCCTATCGCTCTTGCAAATACCTGGTCTTCAACACCGGTCTTCAAATGCTATCCATAATGTCGAATCACATATTCGAAATGGGTTATACGACACAAAGGTCCTTTCCCGGCTAAACCGAATAGTGAGCGCAACATTTAAAACATATGGATATGGGATTTCAATTAAGTCACAACTTAATAATTCAAAACTTTCTTCCAAATGGTTTAATCCAATTACCATTTCAAATCTTTTAAACAAAAGATTTATTTCATAAAGTTCACCTATTTTCTCAAAGATTCATTCCTGGATTTCAAAATAATTCCAATTCAATTGGATTTAATTCATTAAATCTTTAAATTAAGATTTAAGTTATATCTTTCAAAGTTCGTTCCCAAATATTTTCTTTCAAAATTCGTTTCCAGATATTCATCTATAACTTGGAAGATTATTTCAGTTTAAACTTGAAATCCTTTTAATACAATTTGAAATTCATTTTTCCTATGAAAGCTTTTTATCATTTAGAAACAACAGTGTTATTTCGGAAAAACCTTATTTCATTTATACAAGTTATACTCTTTGGGTTAATTCAAATTCCCAAAAGAATAATACTTTAAAAATGGTTTGACTCATATATAACTGGTATAATATCGTTAATCCCTAGCTTCAAATCATAGAATTCAATTTCAAGTATTGAATTCAAATTTAAATCAAAATATTTAAATTCCAAATCTTAATCAAGTTATTCAAAATAATTTCATCTTTGAAATTCCATTTCAATTGCTTTTCACTTTAAACCCAATCCATTTCCAAAGCATTTGAATTTAAATATTCAACTTTTAAAGTCATTTCAAAATCTGTGACTTAATCGATTTCCTCGTGAAATCCATATTGGTGTGTGTATAAGTGTGGTCCAGGGGTTTAACACAAAAGTGCAACATTTTTCAATCATCACATATTAAACACAGAATTATAATTGATAAGCGATATAAACTATAACGCTTATTGTACAGATCACAGATATATATATATTAATGTAAATAAATGGATAAATTATACACATTTCAATCCACCGAACAAAATATCACAGATCAGATAGGACAATCAATTCAAGGCATCTCATACAATACAATCATTCATAAGTAAGGTCAAGCATTCAATGGTCATTTATAAGCAGGATAAATTAATCGTTTAATCCTAATCAATTCAATCCATTCCCAAGTAAATTTATTACTTATGAATTAATTATCCAATCCTGATAAGTTAAATACAAATCATTTGATATAAATTTATTTATCAAACATTTTAATTAAATTATTCTTAATTAATAAATTAATTAGATTATCTTTAAGTTAATTACACAATCATTTAACCTTAGTTAATTTCATTAAATAATTATCTTTAAGTAATTAATTACCTTTATAAATAAATCAACATTTAATTATATTAAATGTAATTACATCTTAATCACTTGATTAATTAACTTTAATCATTATTTATAAAAATTGATTAACCATTAATAATCCATTAATAATTCTTAATTATTTAATTAGGTGTTAATTGCAACTTAATTAGTTCTTAATTACAACTAATTAATTTTTAATCATAAATTATCTACTCGAATCTATGATTCTTAGTTACACATTAGCTATCTCTTAATTAATTAACTTAAACCTTAATTTATAAATTTAAACTTCTGTTTACTAATTCAATTAATACAAAACATTAATTATTCCATTCTAATTAACTCAATAATTAATAAACTTTAAATCTTTAAGTTTTTCATTAACTTTAAAGCAAAACTCATTCTTATTGATGGTTAAATTTTCCACTTACAAATATGTTTAATACTATATATTTCAAATTTACTTTTGAATTTCATTTTTAATTTTCAAGTTTTAAAATGAATACCAATCGATCTTTAAATAAATCTTAAACTATCCTTTAAAACTTTTAAATTCACAAGTTAAAGTGATACTTTTGTTATAAAGGAATTCAAAATATACTTTAATGTTTGAATTGATTTGAACGTTTAAATTTATAATCTTCATTTATTTTCAAAATCTTGATTTTCAGGATTAGATTTAAACCCAAGTTTCACATTTTGGTTCAACTTATAAAGTTCTTACTACCCTTTCCAAATTCCATTTGAAACTCAAATCCTTTTTAAAATACACTTAAATATTTAACACTTTTAAGTTAAACAAATTTGAATTCTTAAACTTGTTTGATCATTCAAAATTCATTTTTGAAATTTCAAAATAAACAGAACAAGTTTCTGTTTAAACCTGGAAGACAGCTCAAAGGCTTCTTCACGTTTCACTTTAACTCCTCCTTCCCAAAACAAAAACCACACTGATACACAGTGATACACGTTCACGTGCACGAGTGTCGCCGACCACCGGCGATCATCGCGACAATGCTCCACGACCCCACGATCTCCCTCGAACACGAAATCGTACCCAGTTTTCACGAAAACAAACTGAGTCGAAATTGAGATAAAATCTCGACCAAACAGCATAGCCATGGCCAGAACTTTGCCCCTCCCCATCGCCTTCGTTCTCGAAACCACCGGCCACCTTCACCGAAGCAGCGACACGCCTTCCAGAACCCCTTCCCCCACTCGCGATCCCCTCCGATGATCCCCTGACGACACACAAACCCCAAACCTCGAATCGAACCGATACACCCCTTAAACCCTACCGATCCCTCGTGACGCCACCACGCCCTGTTATAAATGTTTCGAATATTTTTCTAGTGATCATTAACATGAATGGTTCCCTCACCATTGATCTCGGCGCTCAATTCGATTCAAATCGCTGGAATTTGGCCAATAGGTGTTTTCCATTCAAACCCATATTCCCACTTAAATTTGAAACTAAAAATCAAAATTTTATTTTTAAAATTCAATACTCCCGAACACTAATCAGTTTGTATAATCACAAACATAAATTAAATCACTTGATTTTTATCATTTAAGAAGGCATTACTGTGTATTCCTTAATTCCTAATGAACTATCTGTCCATTTGGCTTAATTACAACTTTATAAACAATGTTATACCCAAACAAATATCATTCATTTAGCAATCCAAACCCCATATGCTTTGTATTGTGATGATTTTAAATTTTCAAGTAGGGTTTGAAACCTGGAACAGAGGCATGTTGTTTTGCCTGCACACTAATATACACAGTCATTCATTTTATTTTATTTTTTATAAGGGCATGCAAACGCAACTTACCACCATCCAAACATGATTCACAGCATATATCAAATATAGATCCAACATCAATGGATCATAGTAAAGTTAGGGAAATGTTTGCTCACTGGGGATGAAGACAGAGGACAAGCTTTCAAACTGGAGCTTGTATTTTGCTTACTGTTTTTCTGTTTTGTTGAGCTGCTTTGGAGCTAGCATTTCATTTACTAAATCTTTTGATTTTCCTGAAACAATCTCCAGGCTTGACTACCCAGATTTGTTCTGTTTTGATCTTCATCTAATTTAAATTGTTGCCTTTGATTCAATTATTTTATCTTTGTTTCCAAGTTTGCTCTGGAACTTCACTTGATTGTTTGATCTGGTTTTGTTCCTTGTTGAATTGAATTTGAGCTTGTATAAGTTGATTATATTATTTATACAAGGTGATGTTACCTTCTCTTTGTACTATAAGCATGGTTGAAGATGCTTTCATTTCTTTCTTTTTTGCTCGGCTGAAAAAATAATATGTCAAGGCTTGTTTTACTTCAGCCGTACCTACTTGTCTTGGCTGAGATGATTTCTTGTTTTTGGTGCTTTATTTTATAAGTTCATACTATTTCAATTGTATATGCATTTATTTATGTTGTTATTTTTTTCTGTTCTTACTTTACGTATGTATACTTTATTTGTTTTGTTTGTTTTGAATAGAAATGAAGTTCCATTTTAATTTACTGTTTGGTTTCATATTTTATATTCTTTCTTTTGCAAGGTATTGAATATATTTACATTTTCCTTGTTTACTTGTTTCATATTACAAGTGTGCATACTTATATATTTATAAAGTTTATTTTATTAAACATTTTTAAAAGACTTCCTTTTCGAATTTTATAAATCATAGTTTCTTTCAAAACACACATATCTATTACTTATAAATAAATTTAAAACGATAATTTCTATTTAAAATAAGAATTCGTTTGTAAAGACATTTTATTATTAATATCGTTTTTTTTAAAATAACTCAATATTAATTTAAAACAATTTTATAAAAGAAACTATCTCTTTCTTAATAAATAACATAGTTAAATTTGGATTTGGATAAACTCAAATCAATTTATCATTTAATTTCACAATTTTAAATCAAAAATAAATTAAATTATCAATTTAAAATAAATTAAAATTCGGGATCGTTACAGACTTCCCCCCTTAAAAAGAATTTCGTCCTCAAATTCGCCAGAGAGAGATAACGAAGATAGATGAAAGATAGAGAAATATCTTTTCAGATCAAACTGGATATCAATTCTGCATTTGGCTTACCTAATCAGAATATCAACAATAGATACAAGAAATTATAATAGAATTTCAAATTTGGTTTTACATGAAATTTATTTATCGCTTAAATTCAAATTTAGCTTCATATTCCATTGATCAATTTAACTCAATTTTTTAAAATTTCCAATTTATTTAAATTTTCAACTTCAAATTTCCAATTTTCAAATTTCAAATTTATATAAAATTTTAATTCCAAATATCCAGTTCATTTTCATTAAAGTTTAAAATCAAAAACCGATAAGAAATCGATGATATACGAAGTTAAAATTTTCTACAACGATTCGTAGGGCCACCATCACACCGAAACTTCTTTCTGGAGCTGTCACGAAGCAATCAAAAGAATTTGGAAAGACGAATCAAAGAAATTGATAAGAAAGTTATTTCCACTGGTGCAGGGTATTGACCATTTATACCGGTACTTCCCTGTCCCCTATCTGTTCTCTTCTTGCACTCATACTTACTATCAGTGAATAGTAAGAGAATTTACTGAGGCATTCAAACGAATATCTTAGGGATTACTCATTCTAGGGTACACTTCACCCTATCTCTAATGAGCTACTTAACGTGTTATACTCCTGAGCTAAAGTTTTAACCCTTAGCTCTGATACCAAATGTGACGAACTGGATTTTTCGCGCTCGAAAATCGACATCCATACCTCATATCGTATTCGAATGCCATAGATTCGACCGTTCAAATCCGATTCGCCGGAGCTTATAACAACATTAAGTAAATAACACAGCGGAATAAAAGAATAATACATTGATATACAGCTTTGATACAATATCTGATACAACAGATGATCCAATAGATATCAATATACATCAGAGACATGATACAATAAAATAGCAGCGGAAAAGAAAAATAGATAACATCTAGCAGCGGAACAATATAAATCTAAGACAATCTTCAAAAGAGAACTCCAAAACCGCAACTCCCAACTCCAAGAACCAATCCAGCAATAGCTCGAACTCCCAATAACGATGCACCAAGCTAAGCAAGACTGGTGTGATCCAAAGACTGAACCAACTCCAAATAATCCACTACATCTGACTATCTGAAAAACCCAACTCTAAACTACTCGTGTAGAAAAATTTTGAGCACCCAGAGTTTAGGAAAGAAACAATAAACTCCGGATTAGTCATGGGACTGGTGTGAGCAACAAAACCAGTTTGTCTTTTAAAACAATCAACAAAAGATTTTAAAATTAATTCGCAATGCTTTTAGAAATGAGACTACCATAAGGCCTCCCGCACACACACACAATGCAAACGCAGAATCGGAGGAGATTTCTCCTTATGATAGTCAAAGATGCTTGATACGCATTAAAAGAAACATTTGATATTATTACTAGTGCATAGTGTAGTAAAAATCATTTCGAAAGTAAAGATATAAATCTTAGCCAACATACGACCATTATCGTATGCCTACTATAACTACCATCTAAACAGTGGGGCGCCACCATAAGTAAATGACAGGATCTACAACTAACACTGTACAAGGCTCGTATTGTTTCTTTGGGTTTCCAACAAATGGTCAGGCCAAGGAACTTCCCATTGCCACATGAGAACGCCTCTGGAAGGACGTCCCCGAGAACCAAACCGGATCTCTGCCAACACAAGGCTGGGTTACCCCTAACTGGGTAACTACTGACACGAGTATGCCATCCCCCGGTCCTTTGGGACCTTTAACCGAGCGCTCGTAATCAACATCACACCAAATAATAAGTGTTTCAACATGAGTAAGTATCTGGGCTCCATACCATGATACCACCCTTTTCCAAAAGGAAATGCACATACCCTAAAGGGAGCTACCCCTCATAACCTTGTTGCATCTTTCCTGTTTTGACCATTCCGGGGTGTGAGGCTCAACGAAGTCTCGTCCACAAAGCCACGCTTTATACAAAAGTTGTGCTTTGGGTCAACAAATGATCATAGAAATGATCACAAAGATAAACGATCAAACAAATGATCATATCACAAATGATCAAACAATGATCATTTCACAGCAACACTCAACATGTCACATTACCAAATTGGGAATATATAGCTGATAACCTTCAACTACATAACCTCTGAGCTTATACGTCTCAGAGAAGGGTGTTAAGCTAAAAGAATAAATTCTCCGCCACCAACAGAAATATATTTGATAGAAACCAGCTTTACATCTCAAATTGTAACGTCAGACATACAATCCATACAAGTCTGTTCCGGGTTCGAACAGAACCGAAGGCATTTCCAAAGAAGCCCTTACAATCCGGATATCCACAATCCTGATCGGATTCCCCATCACATATGGAGAACACTATACCGGAGCAACTCGGTGCAGAGTCAATCGACAGGTCATCCTATCGCTCTTGTAAATACCTGGTCTTCAACGCCGGTCTTCAAATGCTATCCATAACGTCGAATCACATATTCGAAATGGGTTATACGACACAAAGGTCCTTTCCCGGCTAAACCGAATAGTGAGCGCAACATTTAAAACATATGGATATGGGATTTCAATTAAGTCACAACTTAATAATTCAAAACTTTCTTCCAAATGGTTTAATCCAATTACCATTTCAAATCTTTTAAACAAAAGATTTATTTCATAAAGTTCACCTATTTTCTCAAAGATTCATTCCTGGATTTCAAAACAATTCCAATTCAATTGGATTTAATTCATTAAATCTTTAAATTAAGATTTAACTTATATCTTTCAAAGTTCGTTCCCAAATATTTTCTTTCAAAATTCGTTCCAGATATTCATCTATAACTTGGAAGATTATTTCAGTTTAAACTTGAAATCCTTTTAATACAATTTGAAATTCATTTTTCCTATGAAAGTTTTTGATCATTTAGAAACAACAGTGTTATTTCGGAAAAACCTTATTTCATTTATACAAGTTATACTCTTTGGGTTAATTCAAATTCCCAAAAGAATAATACTTTAAAAATGGTTTGACTCATATATAACTGGTATAATATCGTTAATCCCTAGCTTCAAATCATAGAATTCAATTTCAAGTATTGAATTCAAATTTAAATCAAAATATTTAAATTCCAAATCTTAATCAAGTTATTTAAAATAATTTCATTTTTGAAATTCCATTTCAATTGCTTTTCACTTTAAACCCAATCCATTTCCAAAACATTAGAATTTAAATATTCAACTTTTAAAGTCATTTCAAAATCTATGACTTAATCGATTTCCTTGTGAAATCCATATTGGTGTGTGTATAAGTGTGGTCCAGGGGTTTAACACAAAAGTGCAACATTTTTCAATCATCACAGATTAAACACAGAATTATAATTGATAAGCGATATAAACTATAACGCTTATCGTACAGATCACAGATATATATATATATCAATGTAAGTAAATGGATAAATTATACACATCTCAATCCACCGAACAAAATATCACAGATCAGATAGGACAATCAATTCAAGGCATCTCATATAATACAATCATTCATAAGTAAGGTCAAGCATTCAATGGTCATTTATAAGCAGGATAAATTAATCGTTTAATCCTAATCAATTCAATCTATTCCAAGTAAATTTATTACTTATGAATTAATTATCCAATCCTGATAAGTTAATTACAAATCATTTGATATAAATTAATTAATCAAACATTTTAATTAAATTATTCTTAATTAATAAATTAATTAGATTATCTTTAAGTTAATTACACAATCATTTAACCTTAGTTAATTTCATTAAATAATTATCTTTAAGTGATCATTTACCTTTATAAATAAATCAACATTTAATTATATTAAATGTAATTACATCTTAATCACTTGATTAATTAACTTTAATCATTATTTATAAAAATTGATTAACCATTAATAATCCATTAATAATTCTTAATTATTTAATTAGGTGTTAATTGCAACTTAATTAGTTCTTAATTACAACTAATTAATTTTTAATCATAAATTATCTACTCGAATCTATGATTCTTAGTTACACATTAGCTATCTCTTAATTAATTAACTTAAACCTTAATTTATAAATTTAAACTTCTGTTTACTAATTCAATTAATACAAAACATTAATTATTCCATTCTAATTAACTCAATAATTAATAAACTTTAAATCTTTAAGTTTTTCATTAACTTTAAAGCAAAACTCATTCTTATTGATGGTTAAAATTTTCACTTACAAATATGTTTAATACTATATATTTCAAATTTACTTTTGATAAATTTCAAGTTTTAAAATGAATACCAATCGATCTTTAAATAAATCTTAAACTATCCTTTAAAAATTTTAAATTCACAAGTTAATGTGATACTTTTGTTATAAAGGAATTCAAAATATACTTTAATGTTTGAATTGATTTGAACGTTTAAATTTATAAGCTTCATTTATTTTCAAAATCTTGATTTTCAGGATAGATTTAAACCCAAGTTTCACATTTTGGTTCAACTTATAAAGTTCTTACTTCCTTTTCCAAAATCCATTTGAAACTCAAATCCTTTTTAAAATACACTTAAATATTTAACACTTTTAAGTTATTAAACAAATTTGAATTCTTAAACTTGGTTGATCATTCAAAATTCAGTTTTGAAATTTCAAAATAAACAGAACAAGTTTCTGTTTAAACCTGGAAGACAGCTCAAAGGCTTCTTCACGTTTCACTTCAACTCCTCCTTCCCAAAACAAAAACCATACTGATACACAGTGATACACGTTCACGTGCACGAGCGCCGCCGACCACTGATGATCATCGCGACGATGCTCCACGACCCCATGATCTCCCTCGAACACGAAATCGTACCCAGTTTCACGAAAACAAACTGAGTCAAAATTAAGATAAAATCTCGACCAAACAGCATAGCCATGGCCAGAACTTCGCCCCTCCCCATCGCCTTTGTTCTCGAAACCATCGGCCACCTTCACCGAAGCAGCGACACACCTTCCAAAACCCCTTCCCCCACTCGCGATCCCCTCCGATGATCCCCTGACGACACACAAACCCCAAACCTTGAATCGAACCGATACACCCCTTAAACCCTACCGATCCCTCGTGACGCCACCACGCCCTGTTATAAATGTTTCGAATATTTTTCTAGTGATCATTAACATGAAAGCTTCCCTCACCATTGATCTCGGCGCTCAATTCGATTCAAATCGCTGGAATTTGGCCAATAGATGTTTTCCATTCAAACCCATATTCCCACTTAAATTTGAAACTAAAAATCAAAATTTTATTTTTAAAATTCAATACTCCCGAACACTAATCAGATTGTATAATCACAAACATAAATTAAATCACTTGATATTTATCATGTAAGAAGGCATTACTGTGTATTCCTTAATTCCCAATGAACTATCTGTCCATTTGGCTTAATTACAACTTTATAAACAATGATATACCCAAACAAATATCATTCATTTAGCAATCCAAACCCCATATGTTTTGTATTGTGATGATTTTAAATTTTCAAGTAGGGTTTGAAACCTGGAACAGAGGCATGTTGTTTTGCCTGCACACTAATATACACAGTCATTCATTTTATTTTATTTTTTATAAGGGCATGCAAACGCAACTTACCACCATCCAAACATGATTCACAGCATATATCAAATATAGATCCAACATCAATGGATCATAGTAAAGTTAGGGAAATGTTTGCTCACCGGGGATGAAGACAGAGGACAAGCTTTCAAACTGGAGCTTGTATTTTGCTTACTGTTTTTCTGTTTTGTTGAGCTGCTTTGGAGCTTGCATTTCATTTACTAAATCTTTTGATTTTCCTGAAACAATCTCCAGGCTTGACTACCCAGATTTGTTCTGTTTTGATCTTCATCTAATTTAAATTGTTGCCTTTGATTCAATTATTTTATCTTTGTTTCCAGGTTTGCTCTGGAACTTCACTTGATTGTTTGATCTGGTTTTGTTCCTTTTTGAATTGAATTTGAGCTTGTATAAGTTGATTATATTATTTATACAAGGTGATGTTACCTTCTCTTTGTACTATAAGCATGGTTGAAGATGCTTTCATTTCTTTTTTTTTTCTCGGCTGAAAAAAATATATGTCAAGGCTTGTTTTACTTCATCCATACCTACTTGTCTTGGCTGAGATGATTTCTTGTTTTTGGTGCTTTATTTTATAAGTTCATACTATTTCAATTGTATATGCATTTATTTATGTTGTTATTTTTTTCTGTTCTTACTTTATGTATGTATACTTTATTTGTTTTGTTTGCTTTTGAATAGAAATGAAGTTCCATTTTAATTTACTGTTTGGTTTCATATTTTATATTCTTTCTTTTGCAAGGTATTGAATATATTTACATTTTCCTTGTTTACTTGTTTCATATTACAAGTGTGCATACTTATATATTTATAAAGTTTATTTTATTAAACATTTTTGAAAGAATTCCTTTTCGAATTTTATAAATCATAGTTTCTTTCAAAACACACATATCTATTACTTATAAATAAATTTAAAACGATAATTTTTATTTAAAATAAGAATTCATTTGTAAAGACATTTTATTATTAATATCGTTTTTTTAAAATAACTCAATATTAATTTAAAACAATTTGATAAAAGAAACTATCTCTTCCTTAATAAATAACATAGTTAAATTTGGATTTGGATAAACTCAAATCAACTTATCATTTAATTTCACAATTTTAAATCAAAAATAAATTAAATTGTCAACTTAAAATAAATTAAAATTCGGGATCGTTACAATTACTCCCAATACCCTGCAACACAAAGTCGGAACCATCCCTTGCTGGATAGTCCCGAACGAAACAACTCCGCAGTTGGTCGCAACCCAACTTCCCACACAGCCGAATAAAAAGGGACTTCTAGACAGGGAAAATCTTGTCCTACTTGGGCATGACCCACTTAGCATTGCTGCAACTCCCCTGTTTTATCCATTCCCGGTTGATGAGGCTTAAGGTTACGATTGCCTTTAGAGAGCACATCTCTTAGAATGCTCATCGTCCACCTGATGATGTTCTGAAAGCATTCAATCCATACAAGTTCATTCTGGGTTCGAACGAAACCGAAGGCATTATCTCGTTACACTCATTTTGGAATCACTGTCAGAGTAAACGACGATAACCCTTGCACTCTGAATCTTCATCTTCATTTGAGATTCATGACTTATCGTTAATTTGGATCGATGTGGTTTTCGGATATCCAAATTTGGAAACCCGATCCCGTTCTCATCGAAATCCAAAACGCCATCTTTTAGGTCCAAGTTGTTTTAAAGTTTAAAACAATTCATTATCTATATACGCACAGATAGATAATTCACATATTACTATAGATAATCTACATTATCATCACAAATAGATAATTCACATTATCATCATACTTCAACCAAAGCAGCCATATCACACAGCATTACTTATCTCATATCTGAGATCTCAAACCATTCAAGGCAATCAATATCATCCATCCATACATAAGCAAGGATTAATTTATCGCACTATAATTAATTTAAAATGAATTAAATTAATTACTTCATCTCTAATTAATTTAAAGTAAATTAAATTAATTACTTTCATCATTATAAAACTTGCTTACATACCATTAATTAATTACAAATCAATTAATTAATTATTCTCTAATTATCCACCTTAATTAATCATCCCTGATTAATTATCCTTTAATTACATTCAAGTAATTATCCTTTAATTAATTCACAAATTAATTATTCTTAACCACTTATAGTAATTGACCTTTAGTTACTTCATTAATTAATTAATTATAATCAATTACATTAATCCTTAATTAGTTACATTAATTAATTACTTCATTTTTGATTAATTAATCTTAATTAATCAACCCCGAATTACATCATTAATTTTATTAATTAATGATCCCTAATTACTTTTTAATTAATTAAATTAATTACATTAAGTAATTAATCTTTAATTAGACCACATTTATTAATCACTCTTGATTAATCTCATCCAGTAATTAACTTCCCTTAATTACTTCATTAAATAAATTAATAACTCCTTAATTAATTACTTTTAATTAATCCCTTGACTAATTACACAAAGTAATTAAATCCAAAATTACTAGCATTAATAAATCACCCTTCAAATAATTACATCCAGTAATTATCCATTAATTACTTTCCTAGTAACTATATTTATCAAATCCTCAAGTGATTATACTAAATTAAATAAACTTAATTAATTAACTTAAACTAATCAAATTTATTTAAATAATTACATTGAGCAATTAATTCCTTTAATTACTTTCCTTAAGTAATTATATTTAAAACAATCTCACAAATGATTATCCTTAATTAATTAATCTAATTAATTATTAAAATTAATCACATTAATTAATTATTAAATAATCTCAAGTTAATGACCTTCATTAACTATTAACAACTTTTTAGTTACTTCTATTAAGTAATTAAAATTAAATTAATTATTATTAATTACAAATTAATTAATCCTTAATAACCATTTAATTAATCCCTAGTTATTTAATTAATTAAGTGTTTAACTATAACTTAATTAATCTTTAATTGCTAGATTGATTAATTCCTAATCATTAATTAAAAACCAAATCTTATCAAATTAATGATTCTTAATTGCAAATTAATTATTCCTTAATTAATTAACTTAAACCTTAATTAATTAATTTCAACCCTTAATTACTAAATTAATCAATCCACATCATTAATTTATTAAATTAATAGATTATCTTTAATTACTTTAATAATTTAATGAATCACCGATCATTAAATCTTAATTAACTTTAAGGTAAAATATTTTCTTATTAATGATTTAATTACCACTCACAAACACATTTGAAAACATTTTACTTTCAAATTTCATTTCAAATATAAGATTTGAAATGAATACAATTTTAATTTTAACAAAGTTTAAAAACCATTTACAAACTTTAAAAATCATATGCTAAAGACACACTTATCTTATAAAAAGAAATTTACAAGAGTTTTAAAACCAAATTCATTTAAATTCAAACAAGTTTAAAATACATTTTAAACATTCAAAGTTGTTTAAAACATTTAAATTTAAAAACTTTCATTTACTCCAAAACTAGAATACAAATTTGGATTTGAATCCAGATTAAACTTAGATTTAAAATTTATCTAAATCTTTACTTTACATTTTAAAAATTCAGTTTTACATTTTTTTAAACAGAACATGTTTCCTTTTAAAACCTGTAACACCACATTAACTCAAGCCATATCCTTATCTGCTTTGAGTCCATCCTAAAAATCTTCGAGAAAAACACCTAAATTCTCAAAAAAAACTCGAGACTACTACCCTGCCCAAACCAATATCATCAGAAATCAAACAGTGCACTGTGCACATGCACGGTGGTGCTGTTCGTCTCCTATCATCGCCGAAGGCTTCTACAAGTCGCCGATCACCCTCACACCAAACCACAATCATCCGAATTTCCAGAACCACTCGAAATTGACATCGAGCTTTAACCCAAACCTGGAACACCCAAAGCAAAACCTAGAAACCACCTCGTCTTCGCATCTCCAACCACCAGGGGGTCTGAAACTTCGGCCAAGTCTTTGACAACCCACAAACTTCCATCTCCCTAAATCTTGTTGCATTCAATCATCCAGAGATGTCGAGATGATCAAAATACCAGGCCTAGTTAAAACTAGGGTTACAAACTGAAAACATCCACCGTCGCCACCATGGTGATCAATTCACCTTGTTGGCAATTTTCCCCAATCCTCCAATCATTCCTCCATCATCATTGAGAATTACAACCCTCCAAATCACAGAGATCGCCAGAAACACCCAAGTAACCATTTTCTATTCAACCCAGAACAGTACTCTTATCCTATTTCTAAAAATTAGGGTTTTAGTTTTAAAAATCATGTTTTTGAATGATGTTTTAGATCCTAAGCCTAAAACATTGAATTATGATATTTAAATTTTCACTTATTCAAAGTATTCACTGTTGTTTATTATTTCCAGAGACAATGCAATGTTATTTTAACTTAAATAAGTTTTTAAACTTTAATTATTGATAAAATAAACAACTTTTGTTTGAAGCTTACATCCTAACTCATATTAGATAATGAGATAAAGACTTTTGACTAAAAACTAAGCCTGAGAACTAGAATCAGGGAAATCCAGATACACAACATGCACACACCAATATATTCCTATATACATACACGGAAATTCACTTATAAATATGCACACAAACATACTCATTTTCAGAGATAAGCATGCAACAGAATCATATACTTAAACCTTTAAATAGTGATGTTACTCACCGGTTTTGGAAATGAAGAACAGAGCTTCCATTTTATTTAAAAAGCTTTTAACTGGGAAAACTTGAGTTGCCTTAAAACTGGAATGCTTCTTTGATTTAAAATGCAGTTGCATGCAGGCTGGAGTTTTGATTTGAAAAATGGTTTGCATGTAGGCTTGTTCCAGATTTTACTTGCTTTAGATCTTAAGTTGAAAAAGAATGCACAGGCTTGAACAGATTGAAGAAAATGAACTACAGGTTTGCTTTGCATTCTTTTGAGTTGTTCTTAGGTTTAAAAATGCAGATGCTCAGGTTTGAACAAAAATGCAAGCCTTTGAATTGATTCTAGATTGAAGGGATGCAGGCTTGTTTATATAAGTGTTTTGAGGATTTACAGGTTTTATTTTGAACAAAATTTCTGGTTTTGTGGAGGACTGATCACAGATTTTAGATTTTTGGTTTGCATTTGAAAATGAAGATGAATTACAGGCTTTATGGTTTGATATGGAGAAAGAAATACAGGTTTTATTGTTTTGAAGAGGATGGTTACTAATTTTGAATTTGAACATGATTTCTTGTTTGAGGAGTTTTGGTTACTGATTTGTGAATGTTGTTACCAGATTTCATTTTTGAGAAGCTTGAGTTTTTCTTGGCTTTTGAAAATGAAGATTAGAAAAGAAATGAGAAGGAAAAAAACATGTTTTTATAAGTATAAATGATTTATTTAAAATTAAAAGAAAGATTAAAAAAATGACACTTGTCTAATCTATTTACATTTATCATGAGCATAAATTAACACTTGTAGTATTAGGCTTAATATACTTACACTTGTCCTATAAATAATTTTACTTATTTTTATTTAATTTAAAAGTAAATAAAAGCTTTTTCTTTATTTATTAAGTACTTATCTCTATATAAATTATTTTAATGAAACAAAACTAATTATATTTATAAATAAAACCTTATTTAAATATCCTTTAAAACCCAAATATTTTTAAAATGTCTATCTTTTGAATTTCAGCTAATTCAAATTCAAATCCAACTTAAAATCAAAAGTCCAATTTAAATCCAATCTATAACAACATATTCAATTTAAAAATAGCAATTCTATTGTGTTTAAAACCTATCTATATCTATACATTTATTTATATTGTTTGAAAATAACACATTTATCAAATTTAAATAATTTGTAAAAGAGATTATAAATTATTGATCACTTATCTTACTTAAATGAATCAATATTTTATATGTAAATTGTATTTTAAACTTTTATATATTTCCAAATCATATTTATTAAGCAATATTTAAAATGAAAATAAAACAAACCTTTTCGTTAATTTGATATTTAAACTAAAGCCAAGATATAATTTTAAACAATTAACACTTACCTTAAGTATTTAAAACTATATAGTTATGTATTAAATAGCTTTGAAAAGCTTTGTATTAAATTTAATCATAATTTCCAAGTTATCAAAATGTATTAGAATTTGAAAACCTGATTTTATTTATTTATTAAATATAACCAAAGCTTTCTATTTGCAATATATACAAATATATACATTATAAATAGAAAATATTTTATCAACTTTTTAAAAGATAAAATTCACCAATTAAATTTATTAAAAGAAGATTATTAAATTAATTCAAAGATTATCAAATCAATTAAATTATTAACATAGATTATTAAATTTATATTTCCCAAAATTCTGGGTCATCACAAGAAGAATCTATAGGAATCATCTAATTCTATTCAATATTAATTCTTGTGTTCAACAAATACTATGGGGAGGAATAAAGGTGAAATCACCTTTTAACTTCCATGAATATGGTATGGGAATTTTCCCCCGGGGATCAGTGACAAGCAGCCCTACACTCTGTCTTCCAAATCACATACATATCTTCACTTCGATTACGTAAATTGGTTCGAAGTGGTCTCTGGATAGAAATCCGACCCCAGTTCCTTCAAACCAATTGTTGATAAAAGATGTTCTACGAATAGGGAATCATTCTTTAATTGATTAAGTTCTTTTTATCAAAACTCCTATGGAGATATATATTTCTAAAACATTCCTCCCGGTATATATGGAATCTTAAACCTCTCTTATTAAATCCTTTGATTACTTAAACCCGTTTTTTAAACTTGGAATAATTCGAAATCATTTCTTTTTTCGCTTAGGAAAATATTTCCAAATCATTTCATTTACATCTTAACAAAGATTTCATAGTTCAAAACTCAAAATTTTATTTAGTTAAAACTGTGTTATCTAGGATGTTAATCCAAAACCAGTAAATATTAAGTGAGCAGAATCAACAGGAATCATCTAATTCTACTCAATATCAATTTCTGTATTCAACAAATATTATGGACGAAATAATGGCGAAATCACCTTTTAAATTCCGTATGATGCACAAGTTCCCACTTTGGGTTTTAACACCAAGTAAAAGAAGATCGTCTCTATATGATTAAAGTCGTATTTACTTTAAATTTGGTAAATTTAAATTTTTTATACTTAACTCGTTTTTGATATTTCAACCTTATCTATCCCTCGGCCAGGGAAGAGGCCACGTGAGACAGGGCACTGGTTTCTCCTGAATATCTCTTTAGTTAATCACCTCACATCCAAATCTCACGAACAGAAAAATACAGTTTACTCGTTGGCTTTTAGAGCCAAGATTAGACCACTAAATTTGAAATAGCTTTTGTTTAAATCATTTATTTAAAATCTTTTAAATAAGTTATATAAACCTCAGATCATTATTAAAACACTTAGTTATCCATTTGAATATATTTATAAAAGATTTGAAAAAGAATCGTTAAGTTAAAAAACTTCATTTCTAAAGCTGTTGAAATCGCAGTAGAAAAGTGCTGCGGAAAGTGCTTAAAAGTTGATTCGACTTAAAACAACTTTTCCAATATTTGAAAATCCTTATTTTGCAATTAAAATATTTTTTTAAACTATTTTAAAAGTTTTTTAGAATTTTTTTATATTTTTAAACAATTTTAAATTATCATTTTCAAAAAAATCATTTTCTAAATTTCGAACTACAAAACCGCTATTTTTCCAAAAACTTGTTTTGCTCCTATTTGAAAATATACTTACCAAAATATCGGTTTTCCTTCTTTGTTCGAAAACTATAGATATATTACTTCAGAAAATTCTTGTCTTGAAAATTCCTAGCTATATTACATTTTATATACTCGTTTGACTTTTGTGGCGCGAAATCGTGAACTATCGTTACACGACGCGCCTAATTTTGACTAAATTTTAAATTACTTTTCAAACTTCACCAAAATGTTTATGAAATATTTCAAACTCATTTTTAAACCTCTTTGAAGAGGTTTAACATTCCATATACACTAATTCATTAAAATAAAGGAAAGTGATTTCCTTTGTGCTTATCGACGTGTATTTCCGCGACTTGCATATATATTCAACATTCATATTTAACAGCCATCATCAATAATCATAAACAAATATATATAAAGTCCAATAGCATATGATAATATAGTTTTAGGAGTTATCACCTTTATTTTTTCCCCGGGCTAGTAAGCGAACGTGGGGAAAAAAAATGAAATGCTCATCTAAAACCGGCTATAGCTTTGCTATAATGGTTTTAAATTCTACGGAACTGAACTCTTTGACCTTGAATAGGCTTGACCCACCATATAATTCTTACGGCCTTAAGGAGAAGAGGGAGAAGGGCTCGACCATGATGGCAAATGGTGGTGGCCGTGGGTTTGCAAGAGGAAGAGGAGTGGATTTAGCTTGCTTTTATGATGTATGAATATGTATTTCATATGTTTATAATATTTGCACTATTTTGACATAACTTCCTCACTATTTTTTATACAAAGAGAAGCCATTAGATACGCCATTAAAGCTTTAAAATAAGAGGAAGAAGAAGTAAAAAATGGCTTAGGAATTTAAGAAAGTAGGTAGTGTATTTATAGGCTGGAACAAAATATCCTAACGCCATCATTATCCATCACTATCACCAAAAAGAATACTTCTTAATTAAATCACATATATATATATATATGTAAATAAAATTTGAAAATAAATTTATAAAAATTTTTGATTAACTAAAATGACCACATTTCATTTATATAAACATATAAGTTAATATTAACAATTATTTACAGTAATTGCCATTATACCGATAAGGCGATATCAATTTTTCTTATATTTTCAAATCAAATTGTAACTTTATAAAATTATTAAAAATGATTTATTATCACTTTATAACTTATTGAAAATGAATTATTATCATTTAAAACAATTATTTGAGTTAATAATTACCAAATCATTACATCTCAATTTAATTTAGATCGATCAATTATTAAATATAAGGGCATCGCTGATGATGTCTTAAATACATTTTATTTCCAAAAATAAAATAATTAACTTTAATTCATATCCTTATTTAATGACAAAAATAAGTGTATGTACCCAGCTCCATGCGCGATGTTTTAGTATCATAGAGCTGGTTATCGGTAAAATGATTTTTGGTCATTTTATCAATTTAAATCCTAGGGAAAAATATATTTGTAAATATCTATTCAAAATAAAATTTATTATCAGTCAAAACCATATTATTTTTATTATCAACATTTAATTTGAATAATTTTAAAAATAAATATACTTATTAAAGCGACAAATTTATGGGTCTTTACAAAATGAGTTTACCCCAATTAGGCTAAGTTATTCACTCAATCTATGCTTTGATACAACTGGAATGACCCGCCTTTCTGGCTCACAAAGACGACACTGAATACATCCATGATATTCATGTGTCAATCATTTAAACGTTTGATATTTTAGGGCACAAGGAAATAAAAAACACAAACAAAAAAATGTAACAATGGTATCTCGAAATGAAAGGATCATATATAATATAAACATCAAGTGCTACATTTGGTTATTCTCAAAATACAGGGTTAATAAAAGTTACAAACATATAGTAACTTTTATTCTAAACAGTTACAACAGCCTATCCTTAAGTAACAACCTGATTTGTGGACCCTCGAATGTTGACACTAATACATCCACGGTATTCATGTGTCGAACATCTAAGTGCCAGAAAGATGAATTGTTAGGGTAAAATAAAAAGAAAATGAAATAGAACAAGAAAAAAGAGAACACGATATCAAAATCTCACAAGTGGAGCTATAATGTATAATATCAGAAGAACAATGCAAAAGGTTACTCCGATACATAAATTTTAAAGTTGCAAAACCTAAGTACCATCATCAACCCAGACAGTTATAGCAACTTGTCCTCATAAATGTTGATATATACAATAGTAATGTAGCAGAAATAATAATACTACAATATGTGAAACATTCAACTCATCTCCATAAGCTCTAAAGCATCCAAAGCTAAATATAGAAATATATACAGAACTGACCTGAGCATGATAAGAAATAACACATAGATTATTCTGGTAAACCGGCGTGAGAAACTCAAAAAATATGTGATCAACAAATAACAGTACTTTTGAGACCACATGAAATGCCATTACTGTATCCCCTCAAAAAACCACCGTCCAATTAGTACAAAAGGTGATATGATAAATAATGTCTAGGGTGTATAATATAAATCATATCAAATAGCGGGAATAGTTACATTGATTACATTGAACAGCATATTTAGGGTACAATCGAAACCTAAAAGGGATGTTTGCATATTAATTCTTCCATGGAGATCTCTTCGAAGAAGCCGAATACAAAATCAATGCAAAAGGTCAGAAAGTACCTTCACGCATCGTATATCATTTCACTTCACAACCACTCACCAAATATAGAACTCGTATACTAGTTTTGAAGTGGTGCTCGATAAATAAAACACTTACCGATCCTGGTCTTTTCAAAACCAATTCAATGAAATTTGTCATTCAGTATTAATGAGAACGATCACATATGGAAACCAAGTCTCATATACTTATCGCTTTTCCAATATTTTCATCTCACACTATCCCTCGATGAGGATTGAAACCGGTAGGTTAGAGCTCTATTGCTCATATATCTACATAAACACCGATCTTAATTTCCATAGATTGAAAAGCCTACTTTATCGGCTTTTAGTGCTAAGAATATGACTAAATGTTTTCCATAAATGAGTAAACATACAATGCATGATCAAGTCATACAAAGCACGATTAAGTCACATAAGAGACTTATAATCCTTTTTTTAATTAATCTTTTATTAATTAAAACTTTTTTATTAGTACTCTTTCAATACTTCAAAACGTACTCATATACTTATCTTAAATAGTATAAGTATATTCATAAGTTATTAACAATATTTCTTGCTTAAAACCTATGCTTTTCCTATCTTTTTCCAAAAGATTCCTTACTTATAATTTCCTTCAAAATATTTATTCTAAGGATCTATGTACTTTCATAAATCCAATCAAAAACGTTTAAGACTAATGTTACTAAAAGGTTGTCACTACAAACCCAAAACCATTTCACTTATATCTTCTTTAAAACATTCTTTTAAAGATCTATTTACATTCATAAGTATAATAAAAAAAGGGTTAAAAACAATTGTTATTAACACATTGTCATGATAAACCCAAAACCATTTCAATACTTATATCATCTTTAAAACATTCTTTTAAAGATCTAAGATGATAATTTTTGGTTAAGTTCGATGGTCGACTAATCAACTACCTAGTTAAAACAATTGCTTAAACAAATCAATATTCGTATACTTAACTCGTTTCTGAAATTTCAACTTATACTATTCCTTGCCTGAGAGTGAAGCCAGGTATGTTGAAGAACTGGTTGCATCAAAGCCATGCCAAGACACTTCGTTCTTAAATCTCAAAAATAGATTAATCTACTCATCGGCATTTAATGTTAAGCATAATATCAATGACTTCCATAAACAAGTAACAAACAACATGATTAACCCGTTTATTCCTGACTTAACTATTCCTTATTCAAGAGGGAAGCCAATAGGTTAGAGCTTCATTGGTCTGTCCTTACTCGACATCAATCTTAGCTCTCACAAATTGATAAGCCTATTTCATTAACTTTTAGTGTTAAGAAAAGTTAATTACCTTTTAAACAAGTAAGTAAACAACAAGATTAACATGTTTTCGACATTCCAACTTATTTATTCCTTGTTCAGGAGGGAAACTGGCAAGTTAGAGCTCTATTGCTTTGTCCCTACTCGACGTTAATCTTAACTCTCACAAATAGATAAGTCTACCATGTCGGCTTTTATTGTTAAGCCTAGTCAATTACCATTTTCAAAACTTATATGTACTTTAAAAATACTTCTAAATATGTTTTAGATATCTATATAAGATATTACTTGAAAATAACTAATTTATAATTTGATCAAAAACATGTTTTATATTATAAAACCTCTTTACTTTAAAAATACATATATAATTATTAAAATATTTAAACTTCAAACCAACTTTAGTATACTTCAAAATATTTTTGAAAACATCTGTAAAAATATTAGAGAAAAATACCAAATTTAAATATCATCTTCAACCAATTAAAACCATTCGCGACTTGCAGCATTTGTAAATGCTGTTAAAAGTCCTTGTTAAAAATAACATTGAAAAGTGTGATCTTTCTGACTAGTTTTAACTACTTTAACAAATGATTTAAGACTTGAAATTTTTATTATAAGTACCACCCTTAGGGTAATTAAAATCCATGTAAAAAACCCTTAAGAATATCTACCAATTTATTCATAAAATTTTCCAAAAACAGGCTATATCTACAAATTGTATTTATAACCACATTTTTGCTCCAACTTTCAAAACTTTGGTTCACAGTTTCTATAACTTTCCAAACCATTTTTCACTATCAAATATACCAAGATATGTGTATAGAACAACCAAATCAAATTATCCTAAGTTAAAATCATAAATATTCAATTTACATAAGTTAAGGGATATCGGAATGCACTTATAAAGACTATTCTTGATTCAAACACTTTCAAACATACTTCAATTCAACACGCAAGTCAAACAACCATTTACACATCAAGTCAGGTCACGCCACATATTTAAGAGAGTAATAGAAGTGATATTACACAACATAGAGTTGTTATTGACTTTCAAAAGCAAGAGGGGTTCAAAGTTTATAGCTTTAATTAGTTAATATCACCTTAAACTTTATATTTCAAACACAACATACAGACATAATATACACAACAAGATAGTGAGACAACTCACTTAGATCCAAGTCCAACACAAGCTAAAGCCACAGGAATCAAAGAACCACCTTCTAGCATCTCCAAAAGCCTAAAAATCCAACCTTTACCACTTTCAAACCAAGGCAACACCTCCTCTCCTCTCCCATTGCTCACGGCCCCTCTTGGAACCCCTTATTTATCTCCCCTTTCTTCCCCTTTGACTTGATATTCATGCTTCCCATGATGTTTTAGGCCTATAGCCAAAGTTTATAAGAGATTGAAGATAGATTTGGTTTAGACTTAAAAAGGCTAGAGAAAAATTAGTGGACTAGTGCTTAAACAACTTACCCCCTTTTTTATTCCATTACTACATTCCAAACTTTGTGAATTTTTGATTTATTGTCAAGGGTGTGACAGTCCTTTTATAAGCTTCAAATGGTGTTGCATAAGTTTTTTCTCACCCCCTCTCATGTCATATAAGCCTCATCTCCCATCACGTCTCCTTTACATAACACTTTAAATCAGTTAAGTCTTTCCTTAAAAGCTTATTTTCATAATATCTATAATGGCATCACGCATGAAATCATCCAAAAAGTTTATTTTCGTAAATGGTAAAAAGTTTTTATTTCATTTTATGGATTTCCTAAGAAAATAAGTGTATATAAAAAAGTCTGAACAACTTTTCACAATTAAAAAATTATGTATCGATAAAACGATTTTCGGTCACACTATTGATATTTCTTCAAATTATTTATTTTTATAAACATTTTTCAAAAAAAAGTCTACCATCATTAGTTATGATTTAAAATTAGGTTAACAAGCTTATTAAATCATTTTAATAACATTAAATCCAAGATTTAAATATTTAAATAATTCAGATATTTAAATAAGAAGTGTCCGTAATTTTAGGTCATTACATTCTTCCCCAATTAGAATATCTGTCCTCGAAATTCCGACATAAGCAACAAAAGAAACAACCACAAAGAAAAACTCAAAAGTATTCGTTACTAGCATACATAGCTCTCAGATTATCTAGGTTCACAAGCCCTCTCATCCCACTAGGATGATAAATAGTCTACTAATGCACCTTCTGTTCAACAGCCTCGGGTTACTACTTAGATGATTATTCATGCTACATCATAGAAAATCAAGGAGTTGTCACGTAACCTCTGCATAAGCAAACAAAACATAGTATGCAATTGTATTAAAGCCCGTACGATGTACATGGACCATCCATATGCACTATTTGATTTGATCACTTACTCGATCACATAAATTTCGTTTTCCAACTAGTATAGATCACTTGACCTCTCTTTGTCTAGACTCTGTTCTGGTTCCTCTATTCTTCTTACATAGTCATATACTATAATAGAAAACTTTGGGATCTTATCAAGAATCTGTATCAAGTATTCACCATCAAGAATCTGATGAAAAATCCTTGTTCGGACCGGTGTAAACCACCTCGAAATCATGTACTCGAATATTGGATCAAAACAATATTGCGAATAAAACAATCTACTTACAACTTACATACTTATCCTTCTTAACTATACTAATATCTTTTATCATATTATTTTATACAAATAACATGTCTTATTGATATTAAAATCATTTATGAATCATTCCAGAAAACGTAACATCAAGTTTATCAACATTTACAACTTAATTTCATATTCGTATACTACTTCACTACATTCTATGAGTATATACAAAACATCGAATTTAGTTTTACTTAACAAGCATGTTTAATCAATTCAAAACTTATTTTAACTTACTACCTTATCAATTCAAGTGTTATATAAACTCAACATTTATATCTTCACAAAACACTTTTGTTTAAAGTTCTATAACGATTCAAAAGTTTTCGACTGTCCAAAATCGTCGAAAAATTCTGTTTCGTTTTAACAAATGAAAACCGCCAAACAACACATCATAACAAGATTCACATACCATAAAATTCTAATACATGAACTACATGTATCCATAAATTAACTTAACATTCAAAAATTTATTAAACACTCTTTACCCAAAAAAGGAAAACGTGAAAATGTTTCATCACTTATTCCGGGCTATGCCACTACAACTCGAAAATCCTATATTCTATACGTATAAAAAATTTCTATATTAAAAAGTTCATATCAAATTTCTTTCCAAAGAAAAACTTTAGAACTAAACAATAGGTATTTTTAAATTGCTTTAAAATAATAGTACACACATACATCTTTTGTGTATCAAATCATACTTTTTGGACTCAAATTAGAATCTGTTCTGCTAAAAGAACCGTATAGCACTCCCCACTTAAAAACCCTAAAATGAACGTTGATGATGCTGAAGCCATCAACAAAATAATTTTCAAACGATGGAAGTGAGTTCGGTACATCCAATTAATCCCTTTCGGACTTCACCAAAACCATTTCAAAACGGTATAAAATACTTCGTAAATATTACTAAGTATCATAATCCAAATTTTATAAACCAATTTCCCAAATACTTACATTCAAATAACACTACTATTATTTTTCTAAAATCTTGACAAACATTTTCAAAGACACCGGGATTTAAGTTCTCAAAATATCAGTTAAATCCATCTTGTTTATAATTCATGTTTTATAAACCATAATTATATAAAATCACATTCTTATATAAAATCTTTTCACAAAATTTTATTTCACAAAATATCTTATCTTCCTCATATTAAAATAAACATCTTTTACTAATAAAACTTTTAACCGATCATTGCCAAAGAACGTTTTATAGTCAAAATGTGAAATTAAATTCATAAGATGTTCGTTACAATGCACCTACAAACATTATTTACCCAACGCATGCAGCGAAAATGAAAAATTTCTCATAAACTGGTCGAGAACAAATCAACAATCAACAAATGAAAGTCAATGCCCATAAACTGGCCAAGCATGACTAAACAAGTTAATGAGGGGTTAACATACGAATCATCAATCTCTACATTAATTAAACTATATTATAACAATTTACACTAATATAAGTTATCTTATATAAGATCTTTAATTTTCACGGTTATAGTTACCATTAAGGTATACGTTTATAACAAATACAAATTCACCCTTGTACGTATAATACACTCAACTCATTCAAGAGTGTCGCTTACCTTATCTCTAATGAGCCATGTACCACCAAAACCAAGGTTCTCGCTTAACCTTAAGCTCTGATAACGAGTATAACAACCCAAATTTTCTACACCCGAATGTCGACAGTAATACATCCATGGTATTCATGTGTCGAGTACCCAAGTGGTAGAAAGATGAATTGTTAGGGTAAAATATAAAAAAATGAAATAGGACAAGAAAGAAGAGAACATAACATCAGAATCTCACTAGTAGAACGGTAATATATAACATCAAAAGAACGCTACAAAGGGTTACTCCGATACAGAAATTTCAAACTTACAAAACCTAAGTACTATCATCAATCTGGACAATTATAACAACCTATCCTCACAAATGCTAATATATACAATAGTAATGCAGTGGAAATAACAATATTATGATAAGTGAAACATCTAGCTCATCTCCATAAGCTTCAAAGCATCCAATGCTAAATCTTGAAATATACACGGAGTTGCCGAGTAATATAAGAAAATAACATCCAGATCGGTCTGGTAAACCAGCGTGAGAAACTCAAGAAATATGTGATAAGCATATAACAGTACTTTGAAGACCACATAGAATGCCATAACGGTATCCCCTCAAAAGAACAGCCATCTAGTAAGTACATGAGGTGATATGATAGATAATGTCTAAGGTGTAGAATATAAATCATATCAAATAGCTGATATGGTTACATTGGTTATATTCAATAGCATATTTGTAACGACCCGTATTTTACGTGTCGATAAATCGTAGAATTTACAGGTCATTAGTGTTGTTTATGTTCTCCTTAGCCTAAGTCATATGGGAAGTTAACTCGGTTGCACAAGTTAAGTGATAGGTTGTGTGTGAGATAGGTTAGTTTAGGTCGTTGGAGCGACCTAAGGAGATAGGTCGGTTTAAGTGGATTAGCGACCTAGGGGAGGAAGGTCGTTCAAGCGACCTAAGGGTTGTATGAAACCTAGTAGTAACGACCTAAGGAAGAGTGGGAGCGACCTATAGGATGAGCGACCTATAGGGTGTAGCGACCTAAGGAAGTTGCCGAGCTAAGGTAGTTAGCGACCTAGGGTTAACGACCTAACAATTACGAGTTATGGTTCCTGACCGACCTAAGTATGGACCGACCTAAGGAAGTTAGGTCGTAGACGAGTTATGGCCTAATAGTTAAGTCGTCATGTTTTAGGTCGTATAGAGGTATGTGTTAGGTCGTAAGCTTTTAAGTCGGCAGCTAGGTAGGTCGTGTAAGTGCATGTGTGTGCTAAGTCGGCCTTGTTTGTTAGGTCGCATAGGAGTTAGGTCGTGAGATCTTGTGTGTTTGGATAAGTCGTAGGTCGTATGCCGTGTACCCAGTTAAGCCGTTGTGTCATGAGTCGGCAGGGTCTTAGGTCATAGGTCGTTGACTTGGGATTTGTTAGGTCGACTGTTGTGTTGAGTCGGCAAGGAGTTGAGTCGCATGTAGGCCGAGTCGTGTGGAGTTGATAAGTCGTTGAGTCGGCCATCATGTTAAGTCGTAGAGTGATGAGTCGTTTTCCCTGATGAGTCGTACGACCTTGTGTCTTAGTGTGTTGAGTCGTAAGTCGAGAGCTAGGTCCAGGCGACTTAGTGTTGAGCTGTGATAAGTTAGGTCGGGGAGATTCTTAGGTCGGCAACGACCTAAGACTGAGCGAGTTAACTCCGAGCGAGTTAGGCCTGACCGAGTTAAGGGTGATTTCAGCCTATAAATACGCGACCATTTCTTCACTTTTTGGCACCGGTTTTTGAAGCGACGAAGTGCTGCCATTTTGAGAGCTCGACTACAACATTTCTTCATCTCCTTTTCTCCATTCCAATCTAGTTCTAATATCCATCCAAGATCGAAGATTCAAGGGCCAAAGTTGAAGATCTTCATCCGTTCGAGTGAGATTTCATCGATTAAAGCGAGATTTTGCGGGATCAAGTTTGGGTATTTGCTGTCCAGATCTGAAGTGGGTTTCTTTTGAAGTGTTTGGGTGATTCGGTGAGTGGTAGTTATCTCTCACGTGGACCCAAAGGAGTATATTGGATTGGTGGCTTGTTTGAGTGTTAAAGTTAGAGATTTCATGCATTTTTCTTAGTTCCAAGACTAGATTCGTTACTTTTGAAGATGTTTACCTATGCAAGTTCAATTAACAAGTTATAGAGACAAAACCCATGTTTTATATTTGATAGATCTATGCTAAAATCCATGATTTCATATATGATAGACTTATGCTCATTTATTTATGAAATTGCCATTATAGTTGATATTGCTTGATTAGATCTTGTTTGAATGCTTGATTGTTTGGATGTATGATTGATTTGATTGTATCGAGTTAGCTTGTAGTTGATTTGGGACAAGATGGTCGAAGATGATTCAAAAGCTAAGTGGAAAGGCTCTTGAATGGTGAAAGCTGCTTATGGCATATGAAGCGGATGAGGAAGCTCATATGGATGGATTCGAGGACTTTGCGATGATATGAGGAAGCAAAGTATGATGATGAAATGGACTTTGCCATGATATGTTGAAGCGAAGTATGATGATGAGATGGACTTTGCTAAGATGCGTTGGAGCAAAGTATGATGTGGAAGTCTTGGTCTAATCCAGGCGGGATTATTCCAAGCATGATGTTAACTCGGTGATATGGTTTGAGTTTTGATGGATAATGGATGGCTCGAGAGGCGCTTGAGCTAGTATGGGAATAGTCGTCGAGGAGGATGACTAGGAGGCTAAGACTTCATCGTTGTTGAAGGTTCTAGCATGCTCAAAGCAAGAGTACGTTGGGCGGCATTGATATCCCAGGCACGGGTCACGATGACGTGCTAGTACTCTGGGCAGCATTGATATCCTAGGCACGGGTCACGATGACGTGCGGAGTTATGTCTAGAACCGAGGTTACCATTAGCCCTTGACTGACGGATGAAAGAATGTGCCGTTCATTCAACTAACGATAAAATCAAGGCAATGATAACAGTGATAGCCAGAGTCATGGATGTTGGTTATATCATCATTCGGTCTCAAGAGCAGTGTTTTCTGGGTGCTTATCTGATCTTGGTTTAGGCCTTGGGGGTTTGTATTTGGAAAACATCGACCTTGACTCGAGTAATTATCGCTTTACTTTAGTTACCTGTTGCTATGCTTGCTTCTTATTAGTGTGTGTCTGGGGGCTATCACTGTAGAAAGAGGTGGAGTGGGATGATTTGGGTTCCTATTCCTTTTATCCTTTATGTTCCTTTGGTATGTTTGATTGTTGATTTACTGCTCACTAAGACTTTGTCTGACTCAAGGTTTTATGTCTCCTCTTATTACCTTGGGCTGTTCATCCATGTTTGGGATGGGCAGACTAAGTGACAGGTGGCAGGTGCTGATCTTAGTGTTTGGTGGTGCTGATGGCGAAGACGAGCAGGAGGCTTGCGTATTATTTTCTTAATAATATGTACTGGATATTTCCGCTGTTTGTTGATTACTCTGAGTGTTTGTAGTGAGGCTTGATTGTACTGATTTTCAGATGCTTGTATAAAACTACTATGATGTCTATATGATGATATTCTGTTTTGGAGCTTCACTATATATATTTCTATTGTATTTGATCCATGCGCTGTGAGTTATACGATAGATTCTGCGATGCTTATTCTACCCTGACCATCGTCCATGGCTGCCTGGCACACTTTCAGCGCACCATTCCCTTGTTTCCGTGCGGGAGTCATGGGCGGTCGTCACAATATTTAGGGTAAAATCAAAACCGATCCATATGCTGCCGGTGATACGGAAGTGTCTATTCGTCGCAACTCTTCACGAACGGACACAACTGTTGATTTACTATACAAAGGTGAATTTAAACGAATTTTTTAATAATTAATTCCTTATTTTCTACCCACCTCCTACTCTCTTGAAAACTCCATAGAAAAAATACTCTATTCTCTTCAAAATCACTTAGAATCAGTTCATACTTCATTGTATTGATTCAATATTACTTTCTTACTATTTTGGAATCATCTCTCTCTTATTTCAAAGATCAAAGTGTTGCCCAAGAGGTTATAGGATCCAGTGTATCTAAAGTTCAAGAAATTATTTTGGAAGAGCTATCAACTCTATTTGTATTTGCTTTGGGTGTGGTTGTAGCTCGTTCAAATCGTGTGGGTGTGCTTAGTGGCCTAGAAATCTAATGGGTGTGCTTTTAGCCCATTCAAATCAAGTGAGTCTACCTTGAGCTCGAAAATTCAAGAGGGTGTGTCTCGTAACCTCGAAATCGAGATTGTATTTGGGTATGCTTTCTGCCCGATTAAAGATTGGCATTTGAAAAGAAACATGTAGAAGCAATTGAACGAGAATGAATGTAGGAGAAATTTGAACCAGTATAAAATTATGGTGTTATCTCTCTAACTTTTACTTTGCTTTACTCCTTTTATTTTTATCCATGGTTCCATCTGTGACTGTTTGATAGTATAATTTTGTGTTGTTAATCTATAATTTAATATTTAACTTAAAATAAATTTAAAAAGATTTACATAAGTTAGACGACATTATTCACACCACCTCCCTCTCTCCAGCATTAGTGTTTAATTAGTCTTAGATCCATAATTCTGCAACCCACACTATCATGGTCGAACTCGCTACCGAAATGTGGAGTGTGACCTTCCTGATCCTTTCTATTAAGATTTATCTTGTCCAACAATGTGGTGACCGGAAGTTTGTTGCTACTCCAAGCATGTCATACGCTGGTCTACAGTTGCATGCTGTTATGCAACAAATTGTTCGTTCAGCTCGGCCACGACTTTGTCCAAGTCTCATATGGTACATCAATCAAAGTGCTTTGTAACAACCCATAATTTTGGAAATATTTTTAATTAAACTTTTATTTGAGAACTTTGATTTTTAAATCATTTAAATTTTAGAATTTTCCAATATAAAGTTGGAATTTGTTTGTAATTTATTTTCCAAATATAACAAAATACCTATTTTCTGAAAATCTTATATTTTGGTCAACTGAAAGTCAAAGTTTGACCACAGTTGAAAAACTTAAATTTTAAATTTTAAATTCTAATCTTTTTCTTTGAAGCAGAAAATAATTCAGATATTCGTTCTATTTTTCGTTTCGTTAAATTCTGTTTTATACTTTTAAACCGAATAAATTACAGTGTTTTACACACAATAATTTTCTACATTTTATTTTCTATTTCCTATGTTCATTTCTATATTTTTATTTTATTTTTATTTATTTTTATTTTATTGTTTGCACTTTGAATTATTTTTGGTTACTGACTTGTTTTATTTTGGATAAATGGCTTAAAAATTTGAAGGGACTTTAGTTACTTTTTTTATTTCAATGTCTTTTCCTTTTCCCTAGCATTCATTTGCCTAGCTCTTCACTCCTTTGCTTGCCATCCAAACCACTCCTCTAGCCATATAAATCATTCCACTAATCACATACAAGAATATTTCATTCCCATTTCAATATCTTCTTTTCCATTTGCATTTAAGAATAAAATATATACAAGATCTTTCTCCTTTAAATGTTGCCTTTTCTTTTCTTGCCTTCTCATCTTTCCTTAGCCGTGAATTCCTCTTATCAATCACGTGCATATTGTTCCTCAAACTCCTCTTTTCATTGCTTTGCATACAAAGGTAAAAAAATTAATTAAATCCATCAAGTTTTGTGTTTTATAGTATTGCCTTTTTATTTTCCAAACCATTTAAACTCTTGCCTTTTATTGCCTAGCCTCTTTATTACTTCCCACATCCTTAGCCGTTCATTTTTCTTTTGTATACCCTAGCCGCCACTTTTATCATTATTTCAGGTGAAAAGTTCACACTTCTCATATTTCATTTGCATGGGAAAAAGCTAGATCAAATTTCCATGGTTTCTCCTTCCTCCTCTTCTTTTTTTCTATTTTCTTTTTTCTCCTTTGTTGTTCTTCAAGATAGCTCGGCCTCCACCCCATGCCCCTCTAGCTGACCACCATAACCACCTACATCAATCAACACCGCCATTCCAAACAAAGGCCGTGAGTCCTAGATCAAAACCCACCACCAAAAACTGTTCAAACCTAGCCAAACTCCTATTGTCCTTCAACTCCTCTTCATGTACCTCGGCCACAACACATATGCCTCCACCAAATTGATTTTCCATGACCTTACCATCCCCTAGCTGTGAGTTTGTGATGCCTAGACCCTACCCAAAACCAAAGGCCGATCCCACTTGGTGGTTAAAGCAAAGGTTATGTCATGATTATCTCATATTTTTCCATTGTTCTAATTTCTATTCTTTTGTATTGAAATATATCCTTATATATATTGTATTTGTTTGCATACAAGATTAGGATTTGACTCTTCATACACTCAAAAAAATAGTCATGCTTTGTCGTCCCTTTTCGTGCTTTGCGGGGTTTTGATTTGGGTTTGAATTTCAATTCTAGCTTTAAAAAGGTGAGTTTATCACTTTAGACATATGTACTTTTATAACTGTGAAATGATGACAAGTGAATTGTATAAATTAATACGCTATGTTCATACATGCCTATGATATATTTATAAGATGTTAAATGCTGTTTGTATAACTGTTACATCATCTGATATTAAATGTTATATTGTAATGTTCATTTTATTTACTGTATCATTCTTCAAGTTCGCTATCACTATGGATTGAAATGGTACATGCCCGAACGGACATTAGAATAAGGAAAAATCATTATGAGCTAAAATGATAGGCTCGAATGATTTTTATTGTATTTATTTTTCTTGGGATTGCTGGTTTGAATTGATAGAACCCGGATTTTTCTTTTTAAATTACGGATTGAAATGATATATATCTGTATCACTTGATCTAGGTTAGAAAATATTATATAGGCCCATGGTTACATTTTTAAAAAATATTTTCCTAAAAATTTATTAAGTATTTTTAAATAATATTTTCCTAAAAGATTATTAAGAAAATTTGAGTTTATAAATGTATGAAAGTTTAACTTAAAATTTGATTTAATGCTTTAAATTATAAAGGTATATTGGTTTTTCTGTAAGTTAAAATTTATAAGTTAATAATTGGTTTTAAATTGAATTAAAGATCTTTATTGACGATAAATAATTTAATAATTGAGTTTGACCTAATATGGAAGTTGTAAATCTAACCTAGAAATTGTTATGTATTTTACTTTACGAAATGGACATGTTTTGTATAAAAAATAATGTATTTTGAACAGGTAAAATGGAATACAGTTCTAATTGGACAATTTGTAATAAAAAAAATTTAACTAGAAAATTATAGTTAATTGATGTCTATATGAATAGTTCTATGAAGAAATTTTGATTGTTATATTAACCATGATAAAATATTCTTTTATGAAATGTTATGTTTTGTAAGATAAATAGCTATGACTTTAAAATGGAAAAATATAAGTTAAACATACATATGAGATGTAAGTTTAACTAATATTTTAATTGATAATATAATAAATGTTCTTGCTGTAATAGCAAAATCGAAAGAAACATGTAAACTTTTAATTAATGCAAGAAACATGTAAAGTTTTAATTAATGAAAGAAACATGTAAAGTTCTAATTAATGAAAGAAACATGTGAAGTTTTAACTAATGTAATATTGATTAAAATGATAAATGTTGTTTACTATAATCAAAACATGTATTTGATAATGTAAGTTTTAATTAGTGTAATATTGATTAAAATGATAAATGCACTTTATTTTAATAAGAATGTAAGTTAAAACATACATGTGACATGTAAGTTTAACTAATATAATATTGGTTAAAATAATAAATGCTCTTTACTGCAATAAAAATGTAAATTAAAACGTACATTTGACAATGTAAGTTTTAATTAGTGTAATATTGATTAAAATGATAAATGCTTTTTATTGTAATAAATGTAAGTTAAAACGTACATTTGACATGTAAGTTTTAATTAATATAATGGTGTATTTTAAATTGATTAAAATGATAAATGTTCCTTATTGTAATAATAAAATGTAAGTTGATAATGTACATTTGATATGTAAGTTTTAATTAATGTAAATGGCATATTTTAAATGATAAAAATAATAAAGTTTCTTTATTATAATAATAAATGTAAGTTAATAATGTACTTTTAACTTAACATAAGAATTTCAGCTTTAAATTGGATATTATAGTAACAAAGTTTATTTAACTATAAGGCTATGATAAAATGACCATGTTAAAATTTGTAAGTATATAAATACTTGGATTATATAAAATGTTAAAGTGGAAAATATTACATTCCAAATATGCTATGATTCCTTAAGGTTACATTTCCAAAATGCTATGATTTTCTTAAGTATTACTTTTCCAAAATGCTATGATGTCTTAAGGTTATGTTTTCGAAATGCTATTATTTATGCAATGTAATGTTTTCGAAATGTTATGATTATAGAGGTTACACTTTTAAAGTGCTATGGTTTCTAAATTATTATGATTTTAATGTGTTATGATTGAATGTATAAATTTTGGGAGTGTTACAACTTTGAAAATGAATATTACTTTTAAAAAGAATAATGATACTGGGTTTATATAGTTTTGAAATGAATATGTTTGATATGAAATACGAACCATTTGAAAATGAAATAACCACGGGTTATAATAACGTTTGGTTGTTAAAGAGACCGGGATCGGAAGTTGTCATACTCTCTGCCAACTCCGAAAACCACTTTAATAACCGTGTATGAGGTGGAGATTACAGAATGAAGTAGGATGGTGGCGACGTCCTTTAAGGTATATGCGTGGACCCAACTCTCATGAGTTGGCATAAGGTGGCTAAAACAGGAGCAATTGATGGGCTAATGAGGTCGCTCCTCTGATCGGACACACTCCTTCGCTATTCGGACTTTGAGATTGATTTGTTGGTCACTTTTGAATCTTGATTTGGGGGTGTGGCTCGAGGTGGGCGGTAGTAGCTGCTATGTGTTACCACCGGCCCGGAAGTGTAATTGGTATATCTACCCTGGCTTTGCCTAGTTGTGTCGTGTTACCTACCCTATCGCGCCTTATAAGAGTTTGGTTTTCTCCCTTTGCCCGTGGAGTATTCTCTGGAGGCTTCCCAATCAAGAGGGACTATGATACTGGATGGACTACTGGGACTGTTACGTATTAAGGTGGAAAATGTAAAGCCTTAACACTATTTAAAAGTAAGTTTATTTTACTCATAGACATTATTATATTAGCGACATATTACTACATAGCAAATAGTTTAACGGATCCTTAGAGGATGGGCGGTCTCAAGCATCCTTTAAGTTACTTGTACATTATATTACAGTTCATTTGATTTGGTTTACATTGTATAAGTATATATGTCCTGACTCGAGTGTTTTTTGTTTTGCTTTACGCTCGGGTCAGACTGAGTGATAAAGTATTAGAGACTCGCCTTCGGAGTTCGAGCTTTGCTTAATGATCCAGCTATCTATTTTAACTTCAGTATTCAGTGGATTCTAGTTATTCAGTTGATTCCAGTGATGTATTCAGCTTTGTACTTGATCATTGTTTTGAACTTCTGTTGCAGCTTGTTAACTCTGATGTGTGTGTGTGTATATAGTAGCTTCATAAACTACTATCTCTTTACTTCCGCTGCATTTTATTACTCTGTGTCTGTGATCTGTGATTTATTTATTTACTATATGTTCTGAGTTTTGTCAAATTTAAATTAACAATTCGGTATTTTAACTATTTAAGTCCGACATGTGTGTCTGCCAATGCACTTGGCGGGTGCAGCATGATAGGGGGGTTCTCGCATTTGGTTTGGGTAGCGAGCGGATGACTCTTACTCCTACATGTCCCTCTGGGGTTGGTCCAGTTGAGAGGCTAGTCGTAAAGGCAGAACACAAGTATAGCTGTATGCTACGGTGGGCATTACTCCACTGGCGTGGCTCGTTACAGTTGGTATCAGAGCTTTGGCTCTAGGCAAAACTTAGCATATATGGTAAATTATTTACATAATCACTTTCATTCGAGCTTGAATCTCTTCCTTTTTGACTCTGTCTCCTTTGAATTTCGGAACATTCTCTCGGTTCCGAAATCCATTCTTGTCCCTCACTATTCGTATTCTTCTAAATTCTGGAGCATCTCATAGCTCCACTGAATGATTTGTAAAGGGGTGGAGCTCCTTCACAATAGGCATTTATCCACCAGAGATTTATATATCTTCAGTTTAGATGCTGATATCTTTTGTCAAACCGAATTCTATCTTTTGAGATCGAAAATAGACTTGCCCAGAATTCTATATCGATCTTATTATTTAAATCAAGGTTGACCTAGTTAAGCTTGCCCGTGATTTATATAAGCTTATCCATCTTCCTGGTATGCTGTTTAATCATCTTATCTTTTGTTCCAACTTACTCTCAAATTAGAATTTGCTTTGTTTTGAGTTAATCAAATTTGAATCCATATTCTTGCTTTGTAAATCTATATTTAAAATGTTTTAGATACTGTGTTGTTTGAGTCGTTGATGTTGATTTGGGTTTTCGATTGATTCGTCTGATCAACGCTATCGATAGTGTGATATCCCGGAAATTTTGACAATAACAATTTAATAATTTATGTCAAAATTTAATTGATTTGATCATATTGTTAATAATAAAGTTGAATTAAATTTAATAATCTTCTTTAAATTAAATATTTAAACTAATAATCCATTTTAAAGGCTAATAAATTATTTTATATTTGTAGTGTATACATATCTGTATATATTATAACTAGATAAATCTTTGTTTTAAATTTAATATATATAGGCCTGTTTTCTTATTCTAACATTTTTGATAAATTAAAAATTGGATTTAATTTGATATTAAGCTACTAAATAAATAACCATATGATTTTAATACTCAAGCTAAAAACTTGACTATTTAAAATTGATTTTAGTTTAAGTTTAAATTTAAATAGAAAGGTTTGTTTTGTTTTTGTGTAGCTAATAAAATAAGTAATTTACTAGATAAGAAGACAAATTCTTTTGTGAATTATTTTAATTTAATAATGAGTTATATTTAACTATATTGATGATATAATATTTTTACAAATGGATTTTTAATACAAATATAAATTGTTATCTTAAATCTATGTATGTGTATTTGATAGAAAAGATGTGATTGTAAATTTGAAATAGCATCTTTCAAATATGTTTAAAATAAAACAAGTCTTTAATATATTGAACTTAAGTATAAAATCCAATGTATGATATTAGCATAAATATGAAAATAACTTAATAATCATCAAATTAAGTGTTGATAGTTAAGTTTAAAAATAAAAGAGAAATAAAAATAAGCATAGAAATAATACTTAGGCTAAAATTCATAGCAAAGACAAAAATAACTTTATATATTGTACATAAGTAAAATACAAACCAGGCTTGAAATGTTTGTAATCTGTAGGCAAGACAAAGAAAAAGAAAAATTTATCAACATCAAAATTAATAAGTTAGACAAAGGAAAACATTTTGTACTTAAGTATAAAAGCATATACAAGTAAGAATAAAAGAAAGAGGAAGTATGTATAGGCCTGTGGAGTTTTGTATGTTAGAATAAGCTAAGGAATAAGACAAGAGAAAATTTTATACAAGTAATATATACAAGACAAAGAAAATAAGACAAAAGAGAAATATCTTAATACATACAAAACCAGATATGTTTGAAACATAAAGTACTTTGTGGCATTTAATATTAGCACACCATTTGGTCTACTAGAGATGTATACATATCATTTCAGCCGGAATGCATAATATCATTTCACCCTACGTTGAAGAAAATATCTCTGACTTAAAAAAAAAATATAACCTGAACAAACTACATCTTCATGTACAAGCTTGTCTGGCTTATATTTATATGCAATGCCCTTTGTTCATTTTCTTTCAAAACTTAGCAAACCAGAAAACATAAGTAAATTTTCATTTTTACAAACTCAAACAATATCATAAAACTTCAACAATCAAAAGCAAGATGATTAGTAGGGAGATCAAAGCAAAGTATTTTTCCAGTTTTAAAGAACAGTGCTCTGTTCATCCTCTCTAAAGCAGGTGAGTAACATCACATTTTTAAAGCTTTGGATTTATCTTAATTGTATGATTTGTTCTGGAATATATGTGTATTAGTATGAAATATAAATGTTTGATGAATTTTCTGCATATATATATAGATATGTGAAAGGTGTATGTGTTTATCTTCTGTAACCTCTCTGATATCACTCTTTTTTTTTTTAGCTCGAGATTCATTCACAAATCAATATCTCATCACCTAATCTAAGTTAGGATACAAGATTTAAACAAAATCTGTTTGATTCGTTAGTAGTCAAGGTTTAGAATTTTTTTAAGTTAAAACAAATGGTATTGTCTCTGAAAATGAAGAAAATACAAAGCAATGTCAACATAAGTCAATAATTTATTATCATAATTCGCGAATTCAGGTATGAAATCTGAATTAGTGAGGTATGACATGATTTTTAAAGCAAAAATTTTAATTTTTCGATTTAAGGTTCGAAAGCAGTTCGGGTTTGTGGGAATTTCTTTGTTTGAGTGATCTCTGGTGATCCTTGGGTTGGTAGAGTTTGGGATCGTGTCTGGTGATGGAGGGGTGAGTGTAGATGCTCGGAAAAATATGGCGGTGGTGGGAAGTTCATCAGGGAAATCGCGGCAGGTGATTTTCGTTTGGAACGCTAAGTTTTGCTGTGTTTAAAGAATCGAACACCACGGTTGATTGGATGGATCGAGTGCAACGGGGTTTCGACGGATGAAAGTTTGGTCGTGGATAAGGTCATAGCCGGAGTTGCAGAGTTTACAGTGGCCGGAGGATCGAAGTTGAGGCGATGACAGGTTCCAGTGGGTGATGTTTTTGAGTTTTCAGGTTTGGTCGAGGTCTTGTTTTTTTGATTTTTGAGAATGGAAGTTCGATTGAGGGTTGAGGTGGTTGCTGAGTTGTTCTCTGTCAGGGTGCGATCACCGTAGGCGATCAATGGTGGTGGGAACCACCGTGCATATGCACGGTGTTCATGAATGGGTGCTGTGTTTTCAGGAGGAGGGGGTACTCGAGTCTTTAAGAAATTGACTCGGGAAAAGTAACACGCGAACTCGAAGCACGTTCGAGCTTGACTCGGAGTAGTGTGGGGGGGGAACATGGGTAGGTTGGTAACAGGTTTTAAAAACCTGTCAAATTTAAATTTCTTTAAACCTGGGTTAAAAATGAGATATAGATATTGAAAATAGGTATTTAATCAAAGATAAGTTTGGGTTAACATGAAGTTTGAATTTCAGTTTAAGGTAAAAGAAAGTTTTAAAATTTTAAATTATTTGTAACCACTTTAAAAGGGGGATTGTTGCTCGAATTTCACTCGAGTGATTCGAGTGTTGACCCGAAGAATTTTGGGGTTTTGCTCGAAGTAGTTTTTTTGTTTATCTCAGGTATTTTAGCTACAGGTTTTAAAACCGGTAAGTTTATTTCATTTTTAAAACCGGGCTTTTAAATGAAAAAAATAGGTATTTAAACAAAGTTTAAACCAAGATAAGTTTGGATTCAAAACGTAGTTTGAATCTCGGTTTTTAAATAAATAAAGATTTTAAATTTTAAATTTGTTTTAAACAAATTTGAATGATAAAGAGAATTTTTAAATTTGATTTGAATTCAAAATCAAACCGTGTTCAAATTCTTTTAATCTTCTATTTTAAGATAAATATTCTTTAAGTTGTAAAATAAAAGGAGTTTGGAATTGTTAAGATTAATTTGATTTCATTTTAATCTTAAATTTAAAATGAATTTAAAAGTAAATTTAAATTAAATTGATTAAATACCTTATTAATGATAAATTGAGAATTAAATAGGAAAGGTTTTAAAGACTTAAGGATTTGAAATTATTAAGTTAACTAAATGGATAAAAAGTGACTTGGATTAATTAACTTAGAAATTAAGAGTTTAAATTTATTTAAAAGAGATATAAGTTAATTAATTTAAGGTAAATCAATTGGTAGTTAAGAATCATTGATTAAATATGGTTTAATTTTTAATTAATGATTAGCAATCAATTTATGAATTAATTAAGGATTAATTAATGAGTGATTGATATTAATATAAATGTATTAGATAATAAATCTTAGTTAATTACTTTAGGAAAGTAATTAAAGGATTATAATCAGTTAATGAAGGACATTAACTAAAAATTATGAAATAATCAATTAATGGGATTATTTTTAATAATTAATTAAATTATTTATTTAAGATAAGCAATTGTGAATTGTTAAGTATAATTACTTAACGGAAGTAATTAAGGAATTAATTACTCATTGTAATTAATTCTATGAATTGTTTAAGTTAATTAATTAAGTTTAATTAATTTAATATATCATATGATGATGAGATAAGTATTATTATTTAGGGAAGTAATTGATGATAATTACTGGGTGTAATTAACTGAGGGTGATTTAATAATGAAAGTAATTGGAATATAATTACTTTATATAATTAATCAGGGGATTAATTAGAGAAAATTAATTAAGGAGTAATTAATTTATTTTATGAGTAATTAAAAAATAGTTAATTACTGAATGGTATTAATCAGAGGTGATTAATAAAGGTGGTTTAATTGAAGATTAATTACTTAAGGTAGTTAATTTAAAACAGGGAATTAATTAAAATGTAATTAGAAATCATTAATTGATATAATTAATGATGGGATGATGAATTTAGATTAATTAATCAATAATTAAAGAGTAATAAATTAGTGCAATTAAGAAGTAATGTAATGTTTGCAATTTAAGGTTAATTTCTATATTTTGATAAGATAATTAATTTGTGAAAATAATTAAAGGATGATTACTTGAATATAATTAAATGTTAATTAATCAAGTGTGATTAATTGAAACGAATAATTAGTGGATGATTTATTAACTGATTGATAACTGATTCATAATTATATAAGCAAGATTTAAAATGGTGAAGTAATTAATTTAATTTACTTTAAATAAATTAGAGATGTAAGTAATTAATTTAATTCATTTTAAATTAATTATAGCTGATGTGATTGCTTATATATGGATGATGATATCATTTACCTTAAATGATTTAAGATCTCAGATATGAGAAATTGATGCTATGTGATATGGATGCTTTGATTTAAGTATGATGATAATATGAATTATCTGTTATGATAATAATATGCATTATCTGTTTGTAGTGATAATATTGATTATCTATTTATGTTAATGTTGATCATCTATTATGATATTGTGAATTAACTATCTGTGTGTATATGGATAATTGAACTAAATTATTGTAAACTTTAAAACAACTTGGCCTTAAAAGACACATTTTGGATTTCGATGAGACCGGGATCGGGTTTTCCATATTTGGAAGTCCGAAAACCACATCGATTCCAAATTAACGATAGGTCGTGAATCTGAAGTGAAGATGAAGATTCTGAATGCAAGGGTTATCGTCGTTAACTCTGAGGGTGATTCCAAAATGAGTGTAACGAGATAATGCCTTCGGTTTCGTTCGAACCCGGAACGAACTTGTATGGATTGAATGCTTACAAACCATCGTCAAGTGGGGGATGAGCATTCTAAAAAATGTGTTCTCTAAAGGTAATTGTAGCCTCAAGCCTCATCAACCGGGAATGGCTAAAACAGGGGAGGTGCAGCAAGGTTAGGTGGGTCATGCCCAAGCAGGACAAGATTTTCCCCTGTCTAGATGTCCCTTTTTATTCGGCGTGTGGACAGTTGTGAGCTCCAACTGTCGGGGTTGTCTTGTTCGGGACTGTTCAGTAAGGAATGGTTCCGGCCTTGTGTTGCAGGGGGTCGGGAGTGATCCTCGGTACGTTGATCTAGGCCACGTACTGTGACGGGCGGTACCCCAGTATCCCTGCCATTGTATGGAATCCACAATCCAATAAGTGCCAACGGTTTTGATTGTATTACCCACTTTTGTGGCTAGTAGCTGGAATTTAATGAATGTAACAATTTCGGCTATTTTCTATTTACTTGAAAACCCTAGATCTATTATAATATCACTGAATTTCCTGTCAAATGTTTTGGTTAGCGTAAGGTAAAAACTTACCCGTGTTTATTTGTGGGGAGTCTTACGTGATACCTTTTGTTTTCAAATGTTTTTCAAAGTTAAGCAACTTTAACCTGTTACTCATACCAGATCCATGTCTGACCCGGAGTTTATTTTTGTTTTTTATAAACTCTCGGGTACCCAAATTTTTACGGGTAGCCAAGGGATTCAGGTTAGCTTTGACGAATTCTAGAGGAACAATGGAGCAGGAGGCTTCTACGTTGTAGACTACATATAGTGTTCCGCTGTGTTGGTGTCTTTGGGATTATTTGTTTGAGTTGAGTTGTATTAACTAGACAGGTGTTTATAACTGTCTAGTATGTGTTGTATGATCTGTATAGCTCTGATATGTGTAAAATTATGTAACAGTTATGTGATATATTATATTTTGTTCCATTCCGCTGTAAGATTCTGATGTTGTTGTTCTTTCTTCTCTATCTTTTCTATTTTCTCATCCCTTTCTTTCTTCAAGATGAACCGGATTTCTGGGGTCTGAAACCCGGGTCGTCACAGTTGGTATCAGAGTGCTAGGTTGAGTGAATACCTAGGCTCTTGAGTGATTTCTATCTTGGGAGAGCGTATTTGTAATTTTGTAATATATATTTATATTTATTTCTACCTATTTGTTGGGTTACCTGTCCGGGTCATCCAATATAAGTTATAAGGATAGATAGGGTAGTGGTGTGTGTAACACGACTACCAATGGCTGGAGTATGAATATTTGAGGTTGGAAGTGTATATGTCGAGACTGTAGACCTATTACCGTTTCAAGTGAGCATTGAATGGTGTAAGGATTTCATTGATCTCTGAAAGGAAATCTGTTAAGGTTCGGAGTTCATTTTTGAAGCGTAAGTTTGGATGAGCTAGAGTTTGGACCTATCTGTTTGGCATGAGAAGGTCATGATATCTGCTTACCTCAGGATGAAGTAGCTGTGTGATGAGACACAATGACTATGGAAGTCTCCGAAGATGTTACTTTGGAATCAGTTAAGGAAGTGTATCAGTTTCGGTGTTGGGGCTGAGTTCAGTAGAATGTTTCTGTTTGGTTTGAGGTCCGAGTTTCTCGAAGAGCTTTGGATAGGAAATCTTGGCATCTGAGTCAGCAGTGCAGCTTGGAATGTTTCCGGTGTTGGCAAGAGATCTTCTGGCTTAGCAGTTTTTCTGGGATAGAATTTAGAAGTAATTAAGTAAACCCGTTTCTTCGATGGATTGGCTAATTAAGCGTAGGCTGTTCTGTTTGGTAAAGAGAGAACAGTTTTTCTTTGGTATTGGGCTAGATTGATCGCAAAGGTGACTTGCGATTGTTGAGTTTCTCTTGGATTATCTGATTTTTCTGGATGTCTTCAGGGAGTCAGAGTTTTGTCCGTGTCTGAAGATTGAGTTTGGTATCGACTGGATTCCAGGAGTGGTGCCAATGGTTCAGCTCGGTTGTAAGATGATTTTATGAGAATGAGTTGGGTAAAGCAGCTCGAATTTTGGAGGAACTTCTGAGTTTCTTTTAAAGATCTGTTGCACCATAGTTCAATGATGTGTTGTCCAGTTTGTCCTCGAGATCATCATCAGCATTTTCACCGGCTCTGATTAGAGTTGCGCAGTGGAAGCATGGTGGCATCTGGTTTAAAGTGGAAACAACAAGAATTTGCAGTATTTTGGATTAGAGAATTTCTACTGGAAATTTTTCAGGATCTTAAAACCAGATTGGAATGCATCTGTACTATATTTCCATGTGAGAAGAAGTAAGATCAGTCTGCTGATTTTGGAATAGAGTTTGTGTTCTGAGTTTTAGTCAATCTTAGAAAGATCATTTTGGATTGTTTTTGGATCAATTTGTTTCTAAGGAGAATCAGCAAGTGTTGAGCTGATCAGGAAGGATGTAGGCAGCGCAGGATCATCCGAAGAGTTTTGTGGATAGGAGATGGAGGAATTTGGATCCCGAAGTCGGAAATTCGATTTTTGATAAGTGTTTAGTTTCGGGATTAAATTGTCAGTTTGGATAACTGAAATTCGATGTGTTTTGTGTATCTCTGAGGGAGTACGTGTATGAGCTATCTTTGATTGTAAAATCAGCAGTTCAGAGAGTTTTGGTTGTTGAGTCAGACTAATCTGTAGTCCGATATCCTATTTTGTTTTGTAGATCCAGATGAGTAGAAACTCAGTAGCTTAGTAATATTGGTTGTTTGAATTCTGTAGAGAGAGTATCCCAATATTTATACTTAGGGAAACTCGAGAAAATTCTATTTAGAATTTTATCTGGACAATTAGATTTGTAGATTGGATGAATTGGTTGTTATGATTGTTAGCATATGATTGATATATGCTTGTGTTTTAAAATTAAATCTTTAATTAAATTATTAAATAACCTTTGTTTTAAATTTCGGGGACGAAATTCTTTTAAGGGGGGGAATGTGATATCCCGAAAATTTTGACAATAACAATTTAATAATTTATGTCAAAATTTAATTGATTTGATCGTACTGTTAATAATAAAGTTGAATTAAATTTAATAATCTTCTTTAAAATAAATATTTAAACTGATAATCTATTTTAAAGGCTAATAAATTATTTTATATCAGTAATGCATACATATCTGTATATATTATAACTAGATAAATCTTTGTTTTAAATTTAATATATATAGGCCTGTTTTCTTATTCTAACATTTTTGATAAATTAAAAATTGGATTTAATTTGATATTAAGCTACTAAATAAATAAACATATGATTTTAATACTCAAGCTAAAAACTTGACTATTTAAAATTGATTTTAGTTTAAGTTTAAATTTGAATAGAAAGGTTTGTTTTGTTTTTGTGTAGCTAATAAAATAAGTAATTTACTAGATAAGAAGACAAATTCTTTTGTGAATTATTTTAATTTAATAATGAGTTATATTTAACTATATTGATGATATAATATTTTTACAAATGGATTTTTAATACAAATAAAAATTGTTAACTTAAATCTATGTATGTGTATTTGATAGAAAAGATGTGATTGTAAATTTGAAATAGCATCTTTCAAATATGTTTAAAATAAAACAAGTCTTTAATATATTGAACTTAAGTATAAAATCCAATGTATGATATTAGCATAAGTATGAAAATAACTTAATAATCATCAAATTAAGTGTTGATAGTTAAGTTTAAAAATAAAAGAGAAATAAAAATAAGCATAGAAATAATACTTAGGCTAAAATTCATAGCAAAGACTAAAATAGTTTATATATTGGACATAAGTAAAATACAAACCAGGCTTGAAATGTTTGTAATCTGTAGGCAAGACAAAGCAAAAGAAAAATTTATCAACATCAAAATTAATAAGTTAGACAAAGGAAAACATTTTGTACTTAAGTATAAAAGCATATACAGGTAAGAATAAAAGAAAGAGGAAGTATGTATAGGCCTGTGGAGTTTTGTATGTTAGAATAAGCTAAGGAATAAGACAAGAGAAAATTTTATACAAGTAATATATACAAGAGAAAGAAAATAAGACAAAAGAGAAATATCTTAATACATACAAAACCAGATATGTTTGAAACATAAAGTACTTTGTGGCATTTAATATTAGCACACCATTTGGTCTACTAGAGATGTATACATATCATTTCAGCCGGAATGCATAATATCATTTCACCCTACGTTGAAGAAAATATCTCTGACTTAAAAAAAAAAATATAACCTGAACAAACTACATCTTCATGTACAAGCTTGTCTGGCTTATATTTATATGCAATGCCCTTTGTTCATTTTCTTTCAAAACTTAGCAAACCAGAAAACATAAGTAAATTTTCATTTTTACAAACTCAAACAATATCATAAAACTTCAACAATCAAAAGCAAGATGATTAGTAGGGAGATCAAAGCAAAGTATTTTTCCAGTTTTAAAGAACAGTGCTCTGTTCATCCTCTCTAAAGCAGGTGAGTAACATCACATTTTTAAAGCTTTGGATTTATCTTAATTGTATGATTTGTTCTGGAATATATGTGTATTAGTATGAAATATAAATGTTTGATGAATTTTCTGCATATATATATAGATATGTGAAAGGTGTATGTGTTTATCTTCTGTAACCTCTCTGATATCACTCTTTTTTTTTTAGCTCGAGATTCATTCACAAATCAATATCTCATCACCTAATCTAAGTTAGGATACAAGATTTAAACAAAATCTGTTTGATTCGTTAGTAGTCAAGGTTTAGAATTTTTTTAAGTTAAAACAAATGGTATTGTCTCTGAAAATGAAGAAAATACAAAGCAATGTCAACATAAGTCAATAATTTATTATCATAATTCACGAATTCAGGTATGAAATCTGAATTAGTGAGGTATGACATGATTTTTAAAGCAAAAATTTTAATTTTTCGATTTAAGGTTCGAAAGCAGTTCGGGTTTGTGGGAATTTCTTTGTTTGAGTGATCTCTGGTGATCCTTGGGTTGGTAGAGTTTGGGATCGTGTCTGGTGATGGAGGGGTGAGTGTAGATGCTCGGAAAAATATGGCGGTGGTGGGAAGTTCATCAGGGAAATCGCGGCAGGTGATTTTCGTTTGGAACCCTAAGTTTTGCTGTGTTTAAAGAATCGAACACCACGGTTGATTGGATGGATCGAGTGCAACGGGGTTTCGATGGATGAAAGTTTGGTCGTGGATAAGTCCGTAGCCGGAGTTGCAGAGTTTACAGTGGCCGGAGGATCGAAGGTGAGGCGATGACAGGTTCCAGTGGGTGATGTTTTTGAGTTTTCAGGTTTGGTCGAGGTCTCGTTTTTTTTTTGATTTTTGAGAATGGAAGTTCGATTGAGGGTTGAGGTGGTTGCTGAGTTGTTCTCTGTCAGGGTGCGATCACCGTAGGCGATCAATGGTGGTGGGAACCACCGTGCATATGCACGGTGTTCATGAATGGGTGCTGTGTTTTCAGGAGGAGGGGGTACTCGAGTCTTTGAGAAATTGACTCGGGAAAAGTAACACGCGAACTCGAAGCACGTTCGAGCTTGACTCGGAGTAGTGTGGGGGGGGGAAGCTGGGTAGGTTGGTAACAGGTTTTAAAAACCTGTCAAGTTTAAATTTCTTTAAACCTGGGTTAAAAATGAGATATAGATATTGAAAATAGGTATTTAATCAAAGATAAGCTTGGGTTAACATGAAGTTTGAATTTCAGTTTAAGGTAAAAGAAAGTTTTAAAATTTTAAATTATTTGTAACCACTTTAAAAACGGGATTGTTGCTCGAGTTTCACTCGAGTGATTCGAGTGTTGACCCGAAGAATTTTGGGGTTTTGCTCGACGTAGTTTTTTTGTTTATCTCAGGTATTTTAGCTACAGGTTTTAAAACCAGTAAGTTTATTTCATTTTTAAAACCGGGCTTTTAAATGAAAAAAATAGGTATTTAAACAAAGTTTAAATAAAGATAAGTTTGGATTCAAAACGTAGTTTGAATCTCGGTTTTTAAATAAATAAAGATTTTTAATTTAAATTTGTTTTAAACAAATTTGAATGATAAAGAGAATTTTTAAATTTGATTTGAATTCAAAGTGAAACCGTGTTTAAATTATTTTAATCTTCTATTTTAAGATAAATATTCTTTAAGTTGTAAAATAAAAGGAGTTTGGAATTGTTAAGATTAACTTGATTTCATTTTAATCTTAAATTTAAAATGAATTTAAAAGTAAATTTAAATTAAATTGATTAAATACCTTATTAATGATAAATTGAGCATTAAATAGGAAAGGTTTTTAAAGACTTAAGGATTTGAAATTATTAAGTTAACTAAATTGATAAAAAGTGACTTAGATTAATTAACTTAGAAATTAAGAGTTTAGATTTATTTAAAAGAGATATAAGTTAATTAATTTAAGGTAAATCAATTGGTAGTTAAGAATCATTGATTAAATATGGTTTAATTTTTAATTAATGATTAGTAATCAATTTATGAATTAATTAAGGATTAATTAATGAGTGATTAATATTAATATAAATGTATTAGATAATAAATCTTAGTTAATTACTTTAGGAAAGTAATTAAAGGATTATAATTAGTTAATGAAGGACATTAACTAAAAATTATGAAATAATCAATTAATGGGATTATTTTTAATAATTAATTACATTATTTATTTAAGATAAGCAATTGTGAATTGTTAAGTATAATTACTTAACGGAAGTAATTAAGGAATTAATTACTCATTGTAATTAATTCTATGAATTGTTTAAGTTAATTAATTAAGTTTAATTAATTTAATATATCATATGATGATGAGATAAGTATTATTATTTAGGGAAGTAATTGATGATAATTACTGGGTGTAATTAACTGAGGGTGATTTAATAATGAAAGTAATTGGAATATAATTACTTTATAAAATTAATCAGGGGATTAATTAGAGAAAATTAATTAAGGAGTAATTTATTTATTTTATGAGTAATTAAAAAATAGTTAATTACTGAATGGTATTAATCAGAGGTGATTGATAAAGGTGGTTTAATTGACGATTAATTACTTAAGGTAGTTAATTTAAAACAGGGAATTAATTAAAATGTAATTAGAAATCATTAATTGATATAATTAATGATGGGATGATAAATTTAGATTAATTAATCAATAATTAAAGAGTAATAAATTAGTGTAATTAAGAAGTAATGTAATGTTTGCAATTTAAGGTTAATTTCTATATTTAGATAAGATAATTAATTTGTGAAAATAATTAAAGGATGATTACTTGAATATAATTAAATGTTAATTAATCAAGTGTGATTAATTGAAACGCATAATTAGTGGATGATTTATTAACTGATTGATAACTGATTAATAATTATATAAGCAAGATTTAAAATGGTGAAGTAATTAATTTAATTTATTTTAAATTAACTAGAGATGTAAGTAATTAATTTAATTCATTTTAAATTAATTATAGCTGATGTGATTGCTTATATATGGATGATGATATCATTTACCTTAAATGATTTAAGATCTTAGATATGAGAAATTGATACTATGTGATATGGATGCTTTGGTTTAAGTATGATGATAATATGAATTATCTGTTATGATAATAATATGCATTATCTGTTTGTAGTGATAATATTGATTATCTATTTATGTTAATGTTGATCATCTATTATGATATTGTGAATTAACTTTCTGTGTGTATATGGATAGTTGAACTAAATTATTGTAAACTTTAAAACAACTTGGCCTTAAAAGACACGTTTTGGATTTCGATGAGACCGGGATCGGGTTTTCCATATTTGGAAGTCCGAAAACCACATCGATTCCAAATTAACGATAGGTCGTGAATCTGAAGTGAAGATGAAGATTCTGAATGCAAGGGTTATCGTCGTTAACTCTGAGGGTGATTCCAAAATGAGCGTAACGAGATAATGCCTTCGGTTTCGTTCGAACCCGGAACGAACTTGTATGGATTGAATGCTTACAAACCATCGTCAGGTGGGCGATGAGCATTCTAAGAAATGTGTTCTCTAAAGGTAATCGTAGCCTCAAGCCTCATCAACCGGGAATGGCTAAAACAGGGGAGGTGCAGCAAGGTTAGGTGGGTCATGCCCAAGCAGGACAAGATTTTCCCCTGTCTAGATGTCCCTTTTTATTCGGCTGTGTGGATAGTTGTGAGCTCCAACTGTCGGGGTTGTCTTGTTCGGGACTGTTCAGTAAGGAATGATTCCGGCCTTGTGTTGCAGGGGGTCGGGAGTGATCCTCGGTACGTTGATCTAGGCCACGTACTGTGACGGGCGGTGCCCCAGTAGCCCTGCCATTGTATGGAATCCACAATCTAATAAGTGCCAACGGTTTTGATTGTATTACCCATTTTTGTGGCTAGTAGCTGGAATTTAATGAATGTAACAATTTCGGCTATTTTCTATTTACTTGAAAACCCTAGACCTATTATAATATCACTGAATTTCCTATCAAATGTTTTGGTTAGCGTAAGGTAAAAACTTACCCGTGTTTATTTGTGGGGAGTCTTACGTGATACCTTTTGTTTTCAAATGTTTTTCAAAGTTAAGCAACTTTAACCTGTTACTCATACCAGACCCATGTCTGACTCGGAGTTTATTTTTGTCTTTCATAAACTCTCGGCTACCCCAATTTTTACGGGTAGCCAAGGGATTCAGGTTAGCTTTGACAAGTTCTGGAGGAGCAATGGAGCAGGAGGCTTCTACGTTGTAGACTACATATAGTGTTCCGCTGTGTTGGTGTCTTTGGGATTATTTGTTTGAGTTGAGTTGTATTAACTAGACAGGTGTTTATAACTGTCTAGTATGTGTTGTATGATCAGTATAGCTCTGATATATGTAAAATTATGTAATAGTTATGTGATATATTATATTTTGTTCCATTCCGCTGTGAGATTCTGATGTTGTTGTTCTTTCTTCTCTATCTTTTCTATTTTCTCATCACTTTCTTTCTTCAAGATGAACCGGATTTCTGGGGTCTGAAACCCGGGTCGTCACAGATAGAATCTCCAAAACACTTGAATAGAGAAAACCGACACAATATGGTTTTCATATTTATGTATATAAGTATAATTTTCTGAATTTTGATAGTTAATTTAATTGGATGTTGAGAAATAACATTTGACTCTGTATGTATGTAGCTTGTAAAACATTGGTTTTTGTCTCACATGTAAATAATTGGACTAGAAAACATGGTTATAAATTAATTTGTAAATTTAAATGAATTTAAAACAAGAAAATAAGAATTTAATTTCCGATGGTTTCAAACTTTGTGTTTAAAGTTTTAAAGGATATATTATTTAAGGTATTTCAAGTAGAATTTGTTTCAAAGAAATTCTAATTTGTACATCAGTGCTCTCCTCTTTGTCGCTGGAAAATAATTTTGGTGATAACTGCAGCATCATCGACATTCATTTTCGAGTTTCAAAATGAAGAGACCATTCTGTAGTGTAGCTACAGTCTTGCTTTGAAGAATTAATTGATTTGGATTTCTAAAATATAACTTGATGTATAATATATGTGATATATGATTTAAAAATTTGATTTGATATATATTGTGTATATTTATTTATCTCTAATTGTTTGAAGTTAATCAGGAATTTATTCTAAAATTTTATCTTAAAGGAAAATTTCAACTATAAAAGGAAATCAAATTATGAATTATGTAAGCTTGGATAATTGAATTAAGAAAAATTTATTTGTATAATACTCAATTGAATTCCAATATAACTTACCTAAATTATTAAAAGTTAACAATGTAATTGGATAATATACAATACAAAAAGGTTTTTTATAAATAAAATTTGAGTGTTCATAATAAATGTTATACACTTAAATTTTAGTTATAAAAGATTAATAGAGGAAAATAGAATGAAAAGTTAATTGAATAAAATACAATATAAAATGATGTTAAAGGAATTTATAAACAAATTGAAATAGTTGTAGTAAGTGTAAATATACTTAATATATGGGATAGAATATATTAAGTGGAATAAATTTAATAATACTTTGAAGAAAAAAAGAATTAGATTTATTGAATAAATTATAAGTATAATAAATGATTATCAAATTCATGATTTTGAAATTGTTAATTTAAAATAATTGGACAATAAGATAATGAAATTAGAAGCGGTTAAGACTGATTTAACTTTAGGTAAAATCAATTGTTGAATATAAATTAATTTAAATTTGAAATTATATGGTTTTAAAATAAATTGTTTATTTTGATTTCAATCTATTTTCCTTCCTGGTTGTTTCTACTCTCCTATCTCCTTCTATCTCGTTTTTCTCTGTTTTCCTGCTTCGTTCCTTTTCAGGGACGAAAAGTTTTGAGAGGGGAGAGTATAACAACACATAATTTTGAAAATATTTTTCATTAAACTTTTATTTGAGAAGTTTGATTTTTAAATCATTTAAATTTTAAATTTTAGGATTTTCGAATGTAAATTTGGAATTTGTTTGTAATTTATTTTCCAAATACAATAAAATAACTATTTTCAGAAAATTTTATATTTTGGTCAACTGAAAGTCAAAGTTTGACCACGGTTGAAAATTTTAAATTTTACATTTTAAATTCTAATTTTTTTCTTTGAAGCAGAATTAATTCTAATATTCGTTCTATTTTTCGTTTCATTAAATTCTGTTTTATACTTTTTAAACTTGATAATTACAGTGCTTTACATGCAATAATTTTCTGTATTTTATTTTCTATTTCCTATGTTCATTTCTATATTTTTATTTTCTATTTATTTATTTTTATTTTATGGTTTGCACTTTGAATTATTTTTGGTTGTTGACTTGTTTTATTTTGGATAAATGGCTTAGAAATTTGATGGGACTTTAGTTACTTGTTTTTATTTCAATGTCTTTTCCTTTTCCCTAGCATTCATTTGCCTAGCTCTATACTCCTTTGCTTGCCATCCAAACCACTCCTCTAGCCGTACAATCCATTCCACTAATCACGTACAAGAATATTTCATTTCCATCTCAATATCCTCTTTTTCATTTGCATTTAAGAATAAAATATATACAAGATCTTTCTTCTTTAATTGTCACCTTTTCTTTTCTTCCCTTCTCATCTTTCCTTAGCCGTGAATTCCTCTTATCAATCACGTGCATATTGTTCTTCAAACTCTTCTTTTCATTGCATGCATACAAAGGAAAAAAATTAATTAAATCAATCAAGTTTTTTGTTTAATAGTATTGTCTTTTTATTTTCCAAACCATTCAAACTCTTGCCTTTTATTGCCAAGCCTCTTTATTAATTCCCACATCCTTAACCGTTCATTTTTCTTTTGTAAACCCCAGCCGCCACTTTTATCATTATTTCACGTGAAAAGTTCTCACTTCTCATATTTCATTTACATGAGAAAAAAGCTAGATCTAATTTCCGTGGTTTCTTCTTCCTCTTCTTCTTTTTTTCTATTTTCTTTTTTCTCTCCTTGTTGTTCTTCAAGCTAGCTCGGCCTCCACCCCATGCCTCTCTAGCTGACCACCATGACCACCTCCATCAATCATCACCACCATTCCAAACAAAGGCCGTGACTCCTAGATCAATACCCACCACCAAAAATTGTTCAAACCTAGCCAAACTCCTATTTTCCTTCACCTCCTCTTCATGTACCTCGGCCACAACACATATTCCTCCACCAAATTGCTTTGCCATGACCTTACCATCCCCTAGCCGTGAGTCTGTGATGCCTAGACCCTACCCAAACCCAAAGGCCGAGCCCACTTGGTGGTTGAAGGAAAGGTTATGCCATGATTATCTCATATTTTTCCATTGTTCTAATTTCTATTCTTTCGTATTGAAATATATCCTCATATATGTTGTATTTGTTTGCATATAAGATTTGGATCTGACTCTTCATTCACTCAGAAAAATAGTCGTACCTTTTCATGCTTTGTGGAGTTTAGATTTGGGTTTGAATTTCAATTCTAGCTTTAAAAGGTGAGTTTATCACTCTAGACATACGTACTTTTATAATTGTAAATGATGATAAGTGAATTGTATAAATTAATACGCTATGTTCATACATGCCTGTGATATATTTATATGATGTTAAATGATGTTTGTATAACAGTTACATCATCTGATATTATATGTTATATTGTACTGTTCATTTTATTTGCTATATCATACTACAAGTTCTCTATCACCATGAGTTGAAATGATACATACCCGAACGGACATTAGAATAAGGAAAAATCATTATAAGCTGAAATGATAGGTTCGAATGATTTTTATTGTATTTATTTTTCTTAGGATTGCGGGTTTGAAATGATAGAAACCGGATTTTTCTTTTTAAATTACGGATTGAAATGATATATATCTGTATCTCTTGATCTAGGTTAGAAAATATTATATAGACCCATGGTTATATTTTTAAATAATATTTTCCTAAAAATTTATTAAGTATTTTTAAATAATATTTTCCTAAAAGATTATTAAGAAAATTTGAGTTTATAAATATATGAAAGTTTAACTTAAAATTTGATTTAATGCTTTAAATTATAAAGGTATATTGGTTTTCCTATAAGTTAAAATTTATAAGTTAATAATTGGTTTTAAGTTGAATTAAAGATTTTTATTGATGATAAATAACTTAATAATTGAGTTTGACCTATTGTAAATCTAACCTATAAATTGTTATGAATTTTACTTTATGAAATGGACATGTTTTGTATAACAAATAATGTATTTTGAACAGGTAAAATGGAATATAGTTTTAATTGGACAATTTTTAACTAGAAAATCATAGTTAATTGATGTCTAAATGAATAGATCTATGAAGAAAATTTGATTGTTATATTAACTATGATAAAATATTCTTTTGTGAAATGTTATGTTTTGTAAGATAAACAGCTATAACTTTAAAATGGAAAAACGTAAGTTATGACATACATGTGAGATGTAAGTTTAATTAATATTTTAATTGATTGATATAATAAATGTTCATTGCTACAATAACAAAAACAAAAGAAACGTGTAAAGTTTTAATTAATGCAAGAAACATGTAAAGTTTTAATTAATGAAAGAAACGTGTAAAGTTCCAATTAATGAAAGAAACATGTAAAGTTTTAATTAATGTAATATTGATTAAAATGATAAATGCTCTTTACTGTAATCAAAACGTAAATTAAAATGTACATTTGATAATGTAAGTTTTAATTAGTGTAATATTGATTAAAATGATAAATTCTCTTTATTGTAATAAAAATGTAAGTTAAAACATACATGTGACATGTAAGTTTAATTAATGTAATATTGGTTAAAATGATAAATGCGCTTTACTGTAATAAAAATGTAAATTAGCACGTATATTTGATAATGTAAGTTTTAATTAATATATTATTGATTAAAATGATAAATGCTCTTTATTGTAATAAATGTAAATTAAAACGTACATTTGACATCTAAGTTTTAATTAATGTAATGGTGTATTTTAAATTAATTAAAATGATAAATGTTCCTTACTGTAATAATAAAATGTAAGTTGATAATGTACATTTGATATGTAAGTTTTAATAATGTAAATGACATATTCTAAATGATTAAAATAATAAAGTTTCTTTATTGTAATAATAAATGTAAGTTAATAATGTACTTTTAACTTAACATAAGAATTTCGGCTTTAAATTGGATATTACAGTAACAAAGTTTATTTAACTATAAGGCTATGGTAAAATGACCATGTTAAAATTTGTAAGTATATAAATACTATGATTATATAAAATGTTAAAGTGGAAAGTATTACATTGCAAAAATGCTATGATTCCTTAAGGTTACATTTCCAAAATGCTATGATTTTCTTAAGTATTACTTTTTCAAAATGCTATGTGTCTTAAGGTTATGTTTTCGAAATGCTATTATTTCTACAATGTAATGTTTTCAAAATGCTATGATTATAGAGGTTACATTTTTAAAGTGCTATGGTTTCTAAATTATTATGATTTTAATGTGTTATAATTGAATGTATAAATTTTGAGAGTGTTACAACTTTGAAAATGAATATTACTTTTCTAAAGAATAATGATACTGGGTTTATATGGTTTTGAAATGAATATGTTTGATATGAAATACAAACCGTTTGAAAATGAAATAACCACGGGTTATAATAACGTTTGGCTGTTAAAGAGACCGGGATCGGAAGTTATCATACTCTCGGCTAACTCCGAAAACCATTTTAATAACCGTATACGCGGTGGAGATTACAGAATGAAATAGGATGGTGGCGACGTCCTTTAAGGTATATACGTGGACCCAACTCTCATGAGTTGGCATAAGGTGGATAAAACATGAGCAATTGACGAGCTAATGAGATTGCTCCTCTGATCGGACACACTCCTTCGCTATTATATTCGGACTTTGAGATTAATTCGGTGGCCGCTTTTGATTCTTGATTTGGCGGTGTGGCTTGAGGTAGGCGGTAGGAGCTGCTATGCGTTACCACCGGCCCGGAAGTGTAATTGGTATATCTACCCTGGCATTGCCTAGTTGTGTCGTGTCACCTATCCTATCGCGCCTTGTATGAGTTTGGTTTTCTCCCGTAGCCCGTGGAGCATCCTCTGGTGGCTTCCCAATCAGGAGGGACTATGATACTGGATGGAGTAATGGGACTATTACGTGTTAAGGTGGAAAATGTAAAGTCTTAACGCTATTTAAAAGTAAGTTTATTTACTCATAAACATTATTATAATAGAGAAATATTACTACATAGTAAAAAAATTAACGGATCCTTAGAGGATGGACGGTCCCAAGCATCATTTAAGTTACTTGTACCTTATATTACAGTTCACTTGAGTTTGTTACATTGTATAAGTATGTATGTTCTGACTCGAGTGTTTTGTATTTTGCTTTACGCTTGGGTCAGACTGAGTGATACAGCATTAGAGACTCACCTTCGGAGTTGGAGCTTTGCTTGAAGATCCAGCTATCTATTTCAACTTCAGTATTCAGTTGATTCCAGTGATGTATTCAGCTTTGTACTTGATCATTGTATTGAACTTCTGTTGCAGCTTGTTAACTCTGATGTGTGTGTGTGTGTCTATAGTAGCTTTATGAACTACTATCTCTTTACTTCCGCTACATTTATTACTCTGTGTCTGTGATCTGTGATTTATTTATGTACTGTATGTTCTGAGTTTTGCCAAATTTAAATTAACAATTCGGTATTTTTAACTATTCAAGTCCGACATGTGCGGATGCGAAGGGTTGAAAATAACGGGTCGTTACATGCTTGTTCATTGATCACTTCTATCAGTTGCATGTAGGTTGGCTGCGCTGAGGTTTCCAACATTCCTTATATTAGCACCAGACTTGATCTTCAATTTCAAAGGCATGCTGAGGCATCCTCTCAGTAAAAGTACCTAAAATGTTTGCTCAAAAAAGGGGCAAACACCTCCAGATAAAATTGTAGAACTACAGATACTGAGGGTACTCTAGAACTATTTTATGTACACAGTTTATACGTTTTCCAACGAGCATATCAAATATAGTTGGTGTAGAAAAATAAAGCACTGAAAGTAATAAAATAATATAAATTTATAGTGGTTAGGCTGAAGATTGCCTACATCAACCATGCATCATTATTACTTTTCTTATAGATCTCAAATACAATGTGAAAAATACAACAACCTTTTGCTCAAGAAAATATTAAATAGGGCTCCAAATATTTAGTTCGATTCTTTTGGCTTGGTAGTTTTTGCTTTCAAAGTTATCCCCCATTACTGGTCATCCATGGTTGGTAGGTATGTACGTACGTATGTGGTGGTTGGCTCAGCAGTTCCTCAAAAATATGTACTTCCCTTATTTGACTCGTTTAATTCAATATTGTTCGGTTCAAAAAAAGTTTAATACCTATTAGGTTGCTTCAACTATCGAACAAAATTTCATGTTCAGCGGTTGAAATCTATCGAACCATTCCCCCTTTTCAACTACCGAGCCGAACCACTTATATCAACGCCAGACCGTTTATTTAGCTCATTAAAACTTAGATTTCTCTACTTATTCTCTTGCCTCTTTGTCCTATTCTTGTAATCAAGTGAGGGTACTCCTATCACGGATTTCTAGCTATTTATGTGCTTCTTGACATATTTTCGTTTCTGTCGTGTTGCAGGCGAAAATGCCCACAACATACTATGCTCTAGTTGTTGGACTAATGTTTTCTTGTTTTTCAAGTAAAGTTTAACTTGTTTTGAGATGGTTGCATATGCATGGTTACATTTTAATAATGGACAATAGCTAACAATACTAACAAACAAGAAATAATTGCACAAATTTATTTTTCCACCAAGCTTATTCTAATTTACCCTTTTTATATTTTTACTTCCTTTATGATTTTTTTAATTTTTCCTTCTTCCACATTATTTATCCTTTTAGCAAAAAATAAATCCAAAAACTTTTAAAAAATAATATTTTGTTAACTCAATCATCATGTTGAGAGATAGAATCTACTATTAAAACAAGCAGTTTTTGCTTAATCACGATTTAATCATATTTAGGATTTAGGTTTTTCCTTCAAAATTTATATGGTGAAGAAAGGGGGTTGTTGTAGTAGATCTAGTGAAATTACCATATGTGTATTTCCAGAATATGTTTAGAAGAATCGGTTTTCCAAAAATTTGGCACGTCAACTATAAAACAAGATAGTTATTGTTTCCTAATATACACCACTATGGTTTTCCATCAATACCAAGCTTAGCTTGCTACGAACTAGGTTTATATAAATTTCAAATTTGCTAGGAACTAGGTTTCTATCATTTCCATGGCTTAGCTATGAACATAAGATAGTTCCAACTTTCATAGTTTTCTACTAGAAAAAACTATACTAAGAACATTTAAATCTTACAAATATCTATAATTAGAATGATCGTCATCATCTATGAAAGTATTTTGATCCTTTCCCTTCTGCTTTTGCTAAAAAAAATTCTAAAAATAAAAATAGAAGTAAATCAACTAATATAATTTGTAAAGGTAAAATAGTAAACTAAAATTTATTACTTTTAATTAGGTGTGCGAGGGAAATATTGCAGGTTTGATAGTATTAGCTACACACATATACATATGTACATATATATGATATATACGAGGCTACAAATTGTGCTAAATAGAATGGGTTAGTGATCCAAAAATAATTGAGTCAAAACTAATCTTCGAATCAGATTCAACTTATAAAAATCTAGTTATGCAATTAACAAATCCTTATGGCCAAAACTAGTCGAATAACTAATCCAATTATTTTATATTATAAAAAACTATATATGCACTTTCGATTTTAAATTTAACAATTGATTGTTCATGATGAAATCTCTTTTGATACAGAGGTTTTTACTTCTCAATTAATGCTAGCAATCAGAACTGTGGTCTGAGGCCCGCAACCCCTAAATGTTGACAAGATTAAAATTAAAAATGTGCTTACTTTCACGATCTAACCGTGCCCTAATTAGAATCAAGGCCCACAACACCAATTCTTGGCCTAGTATTACTACTCACGTACTTACCAATGGGTTCGATCGAATAGTGACACTAAGTACCTTTCTAATTGTCTAAATGGTATTTTTCTCAATCAGGGCTGGAAATTAAATATTGATATAATAAAAAAAATATGACATTTTCCTATCTAAATTAATTCAGTTACAAACTAAAAATGGATGGCTTTATACTATATTATATTTTATTTTAAATTTTAATTTCGTCTAATTTACTATAAGAAAAATAATTTATCATTTCAACTAACAACCATCATCTCATCTACAATATCGAACTTTTAATAATTCATAATAATACTATAAATCCCCATTACAACAATATAATTAGACAATGAAAATTAAAAAGCATAGACTGTACAGTAAAAATAAATATTTCTAAAATATATCTTTATTAATAGTTGGAATAGAAACGCAATCTTTTGGTCCAATCGTGAACTTTTCAAAAAACACTTTACTCATATATAATTTAATTATTATCTACGAGTGTAATGGCACGCGCTGCGTCCGTGAATTATTTTTGTTATAAATTGTATATATTTAAATCTGTCAAAAAATAATTTTTTATTTCAAGTGATACTAAGATTTGTATATTTGTAGAGAAGTATTTTGGATTTTAAAGAAAGTTAAATTTTATATCCTAAAGCATTTTGAATTTGTAAAGTATGTTTAATTATTAGATCCTACTTTTAGGGGCGTTTGAATTTTTATTTCTATTATTAATTACTAAAGAATGGATTTAATTTTATATTGGTTTAAATTTTTATTTCTGTTATTAATTGGTAAAAAATGACTTTGAAAAAAGTTTATTCATAAGATCCTATTTCTAAGTAATAATAAGATAAGTACGTTTTGAATTGTTAAAAAAAAATTAACTATTAGATCCTATCTTTAAGCAATAGTAATATTTAATAATATTTATAGAGGGGTGTTTTTGGTATTTCACGTTGATACCAAAAAAGTGTGACACCAACGGTATTACAACTATTATTAAAGATTATTCCACTTACAAATATCTAAAAAGAATCGGTAAAATCCTAATCAAACGCAAATGTTATTCATCTTATTTTTAGCCTATTATTTCTAGGCTGGACTTGAAATATTCAAACTAAGTTAAAACATTTAAATTTATTTATAAATTCGAACAATTCCTCTACGCTTAAAAATAGGATCTAGAAAATAAATATCATTTAAACAAATAAACATCATTTACAAATTCTTTGTTTATTAATTAATAATATAAATAAAATTCAAACTACCAAAAAATCAAATGTTGCAACATAGAAATAAAAATTTAAATTAACTACACATGATTTCAACGTAAAAACATGGCTACATATTTTTACAGATCATTTTCTCTTAAATGTGTTAATCATATATATGGCTGTCAATTGATACCCAAAAAATCTGAAATCTGTCTGCATTCGTATTTGAAAAGCGAATAATATCTGATATCCGGAAAAACGGATGCAGATACGGATACGAAGACTCCGCATCCAAAAACTATCCGTCCGATCTTTGTCAAGATTATGGTACAAATTATGTGCATTTTAGTATAATGAAAGATATTTATTGTTTTATTTAGTTAATGTTTATATTATATGCACTTAATACTTATTAACTGCTCAAAACTATTTATTATCGCCATATTTGTTTATATTTAACACTTTTATGATCAACTGGATTGAAAAAAATGTATATTAAACTTAAATTTTATTTTTATATTTCTTGATTTATCGGTCGTTAGCGGATATGATAATTATTTGATATTCGTTCGTATCTGTGGATGTGGATATCCGATATTCGAAAATCATTTCGAATGCGGATATGGCACTATCTGCATCTGAAAATATCCGTTGACAGGCTTAATCATATATAAATTGTAGAAGAACAAATCATGTGCGAAACACATGCCATCATCACGCGCGAAACGCGTGCCGTAATGCCCGTTATATATATATATATATATATATATATATATATATATATATATATATATATATATATATATATATATATATATATATATATAATAGTTGTACTACCTTTGGTGTTACATTTTTTTGGTATAGGTGTGACCTACCAAAAAGGCTCTAATATCAAATGTTAATATCACTTAAAAATAAGATCTAACAATTAAACTTCTTTTACAAATTCAAAACCTCCGTCTACAAATACCATCAAATCCTAATATCATTTAAAGATATGATATAACAAATAAATTTCCTTTATAAATTCAAAACATCCATCTCAAATACTATCAAATCTTAATATGACTTAAAAATATGATCTAACAACTAATAATATAAATAAAACTTCAAACTAAAAAAATAGATGTTGCTGAGAAATAAAATTTAAACTAACAAATCATTTCAACACAAAAACATGGTTAAATATTTCTATAAATCGTTTTTTTCTTGAATGTGCTAAACATATGCAATTTATAGAAAACAGTTCACGCGCGAAGCAGGTCGGTACCATTTTTGCACGTGCCGTAACGCTCGTGTTAAATAATGTATTTGAAAAAATACGACCTAATATATAATTAACGATTTTCATAAAAACAGTCCAAAGTATATCGATCTAGCAATCTTATCACAAGCAATAGCCAATATAACGGTGTCTAGTCCAATTTAATGGAGAAAATTCAAGATCGGATAAGATATAGGACAACCGAACTGAGAGCAGATCAAAAATTCAAGATCCAACTATAAACTGGATCGGATCGACTATTGCCTAAATCCATTGGATCTGATGCGTCATGCAGCCCTACTGTATATTCTAAAACCTAGATCCGACGACTCAAGGTTTAGTTTGGATCAGATCGATTTGAATCTAAAAGGTATATATATCTTTAATAATAATTGTAATAGCTTTGGAGTCACACATTTTTGGTATCAACGTGAACTACCAAAAACGTCCCTCTATATATTATCAAATCTTAATCACTTAAAAATAGGATCTAACATTAAACTTCTTTTACAGATTCAAACGTCCTTAAAAGCAAGATTTAACAATCAAACATACCTTAACAATTCAAAATGCTTCTAAAAATAGATACTAAAATTAAACTTCCTTTACAACTTCAAAATACCTATTTACAAATATACAAATCATAATATCACTTGAAAATAAAAATAAAAAATCATTTTTTAACTAATTTAAACATATACAATTTATAAGGAAAAATAGGGCTGTCAATTTCGAGCACGACCCGAAGATTACACGAAAATTAGCAGGTTAACTCGACACGTTTAATTGGACGGGTCATTTTCGGGTCAACCCGAATTTGACCCGTTTATAAACGGGTGGGTTTCGAGTTAACCAGTGAACCCGAAGTTGACCCGTTTATACTTATATAGGTGGACCCGACACGATTATAACCCGACCCGACCCGTGAACCCGAATTTGACCCGTTTATAACCCGTTTACGACCGGTGTATAAACAATTTATACCTTATACGGGTTGACCCGACCTATTTACGACCTGACCCAATTATAATCGGGTTACATGAGTCGAGTCAACCCGTTTATAATCGGTAGGGTTCATGTTGAGCTATTTCTGACCTATTTAATAAACGGTTTGACCCAACCCATTTAAAATCAACTCGAATCCGACTTGACCCGACCCATTGACAACCCTAAGGAAAACCATTCACGCGCGAAGCGCGTGCCGTAATACTCGTGTGTGTGTGTAATCTTTAGTAATAGTTGTAATAGCTTTGGCGTCACACTTTTTTGGTATCAACGTGAACTACCAAAAATGCCCCTCTATATATTATCCAATCTTAATTACTTAAAAATATGATCTAATACTAAATTTTTTTTACAAATTCAGATGCACATAAAAAGTAGGATCAATAACTAAACATGTTTTAAAATTCAAAACGCTTCTGAAAATATGATCTAAAATTAAACCTTCTTTACAGATTCAAAATACTTTACAAAATGTCACTTGAAAATAATTTTTTTTTAATGATTTTAACATATACAATTTATCAGAAAAACAATTCACACGCGAAGCGCGTGCCATTACACTCGTAATAATAGTTGTACTACTTTTGGTGTTACATTTTTTTGGTACCAGCGCGAACTACCAAAAACGCCCTAATACCAAATATTAGTATCCCTTGAAAATAGGATCCAACAATTAAATTTTTTAACAATTATCTTTATTGATAGTTGTAATAGCTTTGGTGTCACACTTTTTTGGTATAAACGTGAACTACCAAAAACACCCTTCTATATATTATCAAATCTTAATCATTAAAAATAGGATCTAATATTATTATTTTTTTACAAATTCAAATGTCCATAAAAGTAGGGTCTAATAATTAAACATGTTTTGCAAGTTCAAAACGCTTCTAAAAATAGGATCTAAAATTAAAATTGCTTTACAAATTCAAAATACTTCTTTACAAATATACAAATCTTAATATCATTTGAAATAAAAAATTATTTTTTTGATTGATTTAAACATGTATAATTTATAAAAAAAACAATTCACACGCGAAGCGTGTGCTGTAACGCTTGTAATAATAGTTGTACTACCTTTGGTGTTACATTTTTTTGTAATCAGCGTGAAGTACCAAAAACGCCATAATACCAAATCTTAGTATCCTTGAAAATAGGATCTAACAAATAATTTTTTTTACAAATTCAAAATATCAGTCTACAAATATTATAAAATCCTAATATCACTTAAAGATAGGACAGAACAAGTAAAGTTCTTTTATAAATTCAAAACATCCATCTCAAATACCATCGATCTTAATATCACTTAAAAAGAAGATTTAACAACTAAATTATTAATTAATAATATAAATAAAAATTCAAACTAAAAAAATAGACGTTGCAACTTAGAAACAAAATTTAAACTAACAAATGATTTCAACACAAAAACATTGTTAAATATTTCTATAAATCATTTTCTCTTGAATGCGCTAAACATATACAATTTGAAGAAAAACAATTCACGCGCGGAGCACGTCGGTGCCATCATCACGAGCGAAGCGCATGCCGTAACGCTCGTGTTAAATAATGTATTTGAAAAAGCACGACATAATATATAATTAATGATTTTCATAAAAACAGTCCAAAGTATATCAATCTAGCAAATCTAATTACAAGCAATAACCAATATAACAACGTTTAGTCCAATTTAATGCAGAAAATTCCGGATCGGATAAGATACATGGATCAAGCGAACTGATAGCAAATCAAAAACTCAGATCCAACTGTAAATTGGATCGGTTTGACTATTGCCTAAATCCATTGGATTCGATCCGTCATGCGGCCCTACTGTACATTCTAAAACCTAGATCCGACGACCCAAGGTTTAGTTTGGATCAGATCGATTCGAATCTAATAGGTTATACACACACACACACATATATATATTCGGGTCCAATCAGTTTGGGTCTAGTTCGATCAGTTCTTTATAGTATTTTTCACCAATCGAACCCGACCCAAGATCCATCAAGTTAGGAATTTCACTGATTGGTTCGGTTTGGATTTACGGTTTCCATTCTAATTGTCAATCTTACAATGAACCTTTAAAAAGGCAACTGGCCACTACTATCTTAAAATAATGGTCCTGCAAATTTCATAAATTAAATGCAACAGCCAGCAGGAATATCGAAGTTATAATATCGAATTTCCAATGTATTTTTTCTCACACCTAAGAAGTAAAAGACGAGGAAACAACAATTCACATTGTGCTAATTTAGTTGGTCATTTAATTTCTTCCATTAGAACACAACAATTCTATAATCAATCATCAGTTCATGATGCTGAACTGGACAACACAAAGATTTCTACAGGCCAAACTTAAGATCGACATTCCAAGATATGGCAAGAAAAAATAGAGTTCAAGACTGAAATATTAAACAACATTTTCCAAAAATTATTTGAATAAGTTTAAAATTAGGATCACCTTTCTAGCTTGATTTCCCATCTTTTTTATTCGCAATTGCATCTGAAACAAGCTCAACTGGCCTGCTGTCAATGACCTCATCCACAATCCCAAAATCTTTTGCCTCTTCTGGGGACATAAATAGATCTCTCTCCATACATTTTTCAATTTTCTCAATATCCTGCCCTGTATGCTTATGGTAAATTGCATTCAACCTCTCCCTAACTTTTAATATCTCCTTTGCATGAATTGCTATATCTGTTGCTTGCCCACTTGCTCCTCCTGAAGGTTGATGGATCATGACTCTTGCATTTGGTAGTGATCTCCTTTCCCCTGGTGCACCTGCTGCTAACAGTAATGAACCCATGGAGGCTGCCTGGTATAAAAAAAATAAAAGCTGTGTGTGAATATTTAGTCATTTGATGCATGCTCTCCTCTTTCATCTTTTATTTTCCAATACTAAAGTAAACTGATGTTCTTAAACATCTTGAGAAAATATGCACTGACTCAACAGTACATGCTTCATGCATTTTTAAATACACTAATGTCGTCACTGAAAATCAACTCCTACACCACTCATCTATCATATGAGTGCTTTGGTCTTTAAAACAACTCTTTAAGGATACCTTTTTACAATGTTATTAGCTAAAGAATATTTGTTGGTTTAATATTTTGTTTTTGCACAGATTCAATTTTTTTGGTATCATGGCAGCTGAATGAGTAAGTGCAATAAATAATATCTCTAACCTTGATGATTTGAAAAGGTCTATGTATGGTGAAGTAGAGGCAGTGGCATGCTATGAAGTTGGCACAAATTGGAAGAAAAAATAGTAAAGACCATATGAATTTTTTGTGTGTGAATATGATACTGTAATTGTTGTTAAACTTGGGCACAGACTAAGATAAAAATATAGCAAATGTAGCCGTGATGGATTACTCAAAACAGTCATTTCACATCAGCTACGCATGTAGACGTATAATCTATTTGCTTGAGTTGTATGACTGGATTGAGATGAACAACAGTTGGTACATTATGAATCAGGATATGAAATTGTAGCCTGCAATCTAGTTGACTGCTTTCTAGCATAAGAACTTGCAATGTATACTGAGATTGGAACTGAATGTAATCAAAGAGCTAATCATAGCAGCAATATGTTCACATAATTAGTCATAAGCCAAGAGGAGGATAAAGTGGCAACTCGTACTGAACTAGCATATGACCATATTTACCAATCAACAAAAACATGTAAGCCTATTCGTCGGTAAATGTAAATCCAATGTTAAAGTTCGTAACTTTTCCAAAAATATAACAAAAAACAGGAACAAAACATCACCTGGCCAACACAAAGAGTGGAGACGGGACATCGAATATACTGCATAGTATCATAAATTGCCAACCCTGCCGTCACGGAACCACCAGGTGAATTGATATAAAGAGAAAGCGGCTTAGACGGATTCTCAGATTCGAGGAACAGCAGCTGAGCCACAACTATCGCCGACGTATCGTCCTCGATGGGTCCGTTGAGGCAGATGACGCGCTCTTTGAGAAGGCGGGAAAAGATATCGTAGGCACGTTCGCCACGGGATGTGTGCTCGATGACCATCGGAATCAGACCGTAAAAACGGCGGTAGGGTAGTGGAGTTTTGTTGGGGGCTGCGGTTGGTAGGATTTGGGAGAGGTTGCGTATTAGACGAAACATCGTCTATGTTAGGTTCGGAATTGGGTTTTTGGGGGATTGGATATTGTGGAGAACGAGGAAGAATGAAGCCTGAATTTAGGGGTCTGCTTTTCTCAGATCCAATTTTAGCTTTGGAACGGAACCAGCAGCACTGTGCCGTGAGCCAACACAAAAATACCCTAATAAGTTGCCGCTGACCAGCAAGTTCTTTTAAAACTCCCTAGATGATTTTAAGGGTTTTTAAGCAAGGACAAGTTTTATTTTTGAGGTATTGCAGGACAAAGTCAGCAGAATAATTACTTTTAAAAACAAAGTCAGCGGTCCAATTACTTTCATGAACATAATTTCATAGGTTTTTAGGCTTTTAGAAACTAATTATTTTGCATTTTGTCCTTAAAAGTAATTATTTCAGTTGTATGTCCTAGAAACTAATTTCAATTGCTAAAGAGGCCTTTGTGGCTAATTTCCGCTTTTTTTTCCTTATAAACAATCTTAACACGGTATTAAGACATGTGTAACGAAACTTCTTCCTCTTTCACTATCGACGCGTTACAGAAAACGGCTCTTTCATTTTCAACTCCACTCCATTCTACTCAGAAAATTAAATTTTAATTGATTCTTACTAATTTCCACTCTTTCGATTTCAACTTCATCCTCTAAAAAATATATTCTTCTCTTCAAAATCTCGACCGAATATCTGACTCTCCTTTCCCTCTCTTAGACGACTTCGTTACCGCCGCTGAAAGCTGAAAAATGGCTAAAACTCATTCAGACACAATATCGTTGAACAAGAAGGTATAATAATGCTCGATTTCAACATTTAAGTGATATATAAACAACTCGGTGTTCATATATTTCTGAATGATAAAATTATTAGTTTATTAACTAATGTTAATTTACAACTAAATTCACATATACTTTTTAAGTATTGTTTATTACATGATATGTTAGTAGTTATAGCAATTAACAGTGCAGTAGTTTTTTTATCCTATAGATCTGCTTTTTCTATAGTTACTTATTATCTAGATTAAAGCTAAACTTAGTTGTTATTCTATGAAATTATTTAGACGTTATTTGACAGTAAATGTTGATTTAAGAATGATGTGAAAAACTACATGTATATTAACTCAATGTTAAAGGTGCATGTCATATCAAATACAAATATTACATGTTATGATGTTATTTCATAAACATGGATTTTTTTAATATTTTTAAAGTATTCTGTTTCTGATCCAAAGCTAAATTGATGTCTAATTTTTAAAGTTTAGTAGTTGTTGGTTCTAGATTAAAATATCGTTATAAACCATGACTAATTACTTTATTTGCTACCGATAAGCCTTCAAATGTTACGAACATGCATGTTAATTTATAGCTAAATGTGCATATCATTTTAAATGCAAATATTACATGATTTGGTGTTATTTCCATAAATACAAATTTCTTAGTATTCTTAAAGTAATTTATTTCTGATTTAAAGCTAAATTAATGTCTAATTTTCAAAGTTTAGTAGCTGTTGGTTCAAAGCTATATTAAAATACCATTGTAACCAATGACTAATTACTTTGTTTGCTATTGATAAACATTCAAATGTTATGAGCATGTATGTTAATTTATAGCTAAATGTGCATATATTTTTAATGAAAATATTACATATTATGATGTTATTTGCATAAATATGAATTTCTTGATATTTTTAGAATAATTTATTTTTAATTTAAAGCTAAATTAATGTCTAATTTTTAAAGTTTAGTAGTTGTTGGTTTAAAGCTGGATTAAAATACCATTGTAACCAACGACTAATTACTTTGTTTGCTACTAATAAGCATTCAAATGTTATGAACATGTATGTTAATTTACAGTTATATGTGGATATCGTTTTAGATGAAAATATTACATGTTATGATGCTATTTGCGTAAACATGAATTTCGTAACATTTTTAAAGTAATTTATTTCTGATTTAAAGCCAAATTAATGTCTAATTTTTAAAGTTTAGTAGCTTTTGGTTCAATGCTAGATTAAAATACCATTGTAACCAATGACTAATTACTTTGTTTGTTATCGATAAGCATTCGAATGTTATGAGCATGCATGTTATTTTACAGCTAAATATGCACATCATATTAAATGCAATTATTACACGTTATGATGTTATTTACATTGCCACAAATTTCTTAATATTTTTAAAGTAATTTATTTATGAGCTATAGCTAAACTAATGTCTAAGTTTTACGTCGGTTCAAAGCTAGATTAAAATACCATTGTATCCCATGTCTAATGATAAGCATTTAAATGCTATGAGCATGCATGTTAATTTACAACTGAATATGCATATAATTTTAAATACAAATATTACATGTTCTGATCATATTAGCATAAACACGAATTTCTTAATATTTTGAAATAATTTATTTTTGAGTAAATAATTATATACTTAAAGCTGTACTAATACATTATTGTAGTTGTCTTACCTTATATGTATTAAAACTTCTCACAACGCAATGGAACAATATATATTAACTAACATAAAAATTTACATAGTTATTTCAAAAATGATACATCATAGTCATAATAATACGAATTCTACTCTGAGACGGTTATATATAGAATTGTTTGTCCTAACTTAACTGATACAAAACATATGAGACATGGCCGAAAAAAGATAAATAAGTAGCTATCGATGAAGTCACATACTCCAAGCTCCTTTAAAAATGCATCCATGGGAAACCTAAACTACTTTGTTTCTCATATAAATTTGAGTACTGTAATTTGATCCACTTTTCCGTATAGTTTAAGCTGATAATAAACCACACATGTCCAATCCAAAACAGAAAGGCAGATAGTTAGGAAAAAAGAAGAAGAAAGAAAACGAGAAGAAACTAAACAACACAGAATCTTATAACGGAAAGAATAATCTATAGTATATAACAAATCATTATACGAAAACAAAACTGTAATATATTGATGTACAAACATCAATCAAAATATTCTAACATATTTCAGCTCGGACAGTTATAACAACTTGTCCTAGCAATTGCTGAATAATATACATCAATGAATGCAACGAAAAAATAAACATGCATGTGAATACGTCTCTGGGCTTCTAGCTCATCTCCTTAAGCTCCAAATATCCAAGAAAACATGGAAATATGCTCGGTCTGACCCGAGCATTATACGAAAGCAACGCTTGGGTCAGTCTAGTAAAACCAGCATGAGAACTTAAATCACATGAAATTTTATTTATTATAACTTTTAAAATCCTATAAAACCAAAAGTATCTCGTAAGAACACGCCACATGTAAACAGGGAAGGGTTTTGCCCTTACGATAACCAAAACCTTTATATGAGAAAATCCAGTGATATTATAATAATGTCTAGTGGTCAAAGCAAAATATGAAAATAGCTGAAATATTTGCATCTCATGTTTCAACATAGTTGGACAGAATCAAAACCATGTGGCGCTTGTTGGAGAATGGATTCCATACTATGACAAATGCACTGGGTACCACCTATCACGGTACACGTCTAGAAAATTTACCGAGGACCTCGCCAAGATCCCCTGCCAACACAAGACCGGCCTACCCCTGTTGGATAGTACTGAATATGTCATCGCCGCGGTTGCTTTCTTTGTAACCCATTTTATGGAGATCCCATGCACAACCAATCCATAAATATGTAGATGTATCTAGAAAGGCGATGACACACCCTAATGGGAGCGACCCACTTAGCCTTGCTGCATCTCCCTTGATTTTAATCATTCCGGTTAATGAGGCTTAAGGCTACGCTTACCTTTTGAATAGCAATTCCACTTGGAATGCTAACACTACCTTTCAAGCAGTAATGCAGTGTCAACAGTTAACCATAGAAGTTGCCCAGGATAAGGACAAACCGAAGGCACTACTACTACATCCATTTTGAAACCACCCTCAAGACTATTAGCAAGCAGCCTTTGCACTTCAATGCCCCATCTTCGATTCCACATTATTCAAAGTGTCTTCAGTTCGAAATGCTTGAGTTGGATCGAAGTGGTTTTCAAATAACATATCTGATCTCGGTCTCTTCGACACAACTTTCAATAATTTTTGGTAAACTCAACCCTAGTTCTTTAGGAAATAAACAGACAAGTATAAGAGTGGAGTTCACCTCCTAACCGTTAGTGCACGGATTTCCTTAACATTGTCATAGGAGACGAGATTTATATGCACAGTACATTGTGACTATGCCATATAACTCACGTATTTCTCCTAGATATTTCTGAAGTTAGGTTGGGTCTAAATTTGATAGTCGGTTATTTAACTATCAAATAAACAAACATTCCAAACAAAGATTATATTTCCCATGGAAAGTCACTAAGCCTCTCTAAATAAATCTTTTAAATAACTAGTTTCACATTTCAGATACTTGGAAATCACTTTCATATACTGATCTCAACGGAATAAGTATATTCACAAACCACTATATTTTATATACTTAGAATGTGATTACATACTTATCTCACCGGTATTGCTATATTTAACCATTTCACTTTCAAAAGTTGGAAAGTATATTCACCAAACACTTAGATATATTTTCTATTTTGAAATCATATTTAAATGATCAAACCTAAATGTCACTCAAAACGAAGAAACCCAAAACACCAACCCCTTTATGAAACATTCTTAATAAATCCCAAACCCTGTTTTATAAAACTTGTCCTTCTCAAATCCTTAAAACTCATTTATAACTTCTTTTATAAATATCCAAAGCCATTTATAAAACTCTTCCCATATTTTAACAAACTTATTTACTAACTTTCAAATCGATAAGTTTCCCTTGATATACCGTAAGTTATTCAAATAGCTTAAATAATAAGTTATTATTTAAACATCCTTCTATTTCCTTTAAATTAGACCTCATTTAAAATACTATCTTTGAAATCTCATTAATAATGTACTAAATAAATTTTTAAACACTATTACAGAATAATAAGTTAACTTCAAAACAATATTAATATTATAACTAATTAACTTTAAATGTTATTAAAATAATAATTAATTAACCTTAAACTAATATTGATATAAAAATTAATTATCCTTTAAATATAATTAAATAATGTAATCAATATAATTAATCAACTTTAATTAAAAATTAAAGTATAGATAATATTTTAAATAATTAATTGAAATATAATTAAAACTTTTCTAAATCCTAACTAATAACTTCTAAATAATATTAAAATTCTTATATAACATTAAGAAAAACTTTTAAGAATCATATTAATAAAATAATTAACTTTAATCATTATTAAGACAATTATAAATTATCATTAAAATATTATTATCATTAATAAGTTATTGCCTTTTTTAAATCTATTTCTAAATAATAATTATCTTTAAACCTTATAAGAAAAACAATTAATCTTAAAATAAATTTCAAACCAATATTTAACTTTCCAAATTTTTGAAGGAGGCTGAACGATCACTATGGTACTTAAATAAATAACCGTATTATTCAATTTAACTTTTCAAATTAATAACATATTTTACATAATCCACGACTATGTAAATAAATCCAACACTTAACCATCATTAGTTAATATATCACTAATTCAAAGTGGCATATCATCTACGATATATTATCAAACGTCACAACTATAAAATAGCAGAACAGAGATTTATTGTACTAGTAAATTGCTAGATTAATTAAACTAGAGGAACGATGTTTTATTCTGCTAAACCCATGTCCAATTACCATATTCGAACTGATTTAAATCATCAATATTTATTTGGCTAAATAAACATCAATATTTTAGGTATATAAATTTTAATCGACGTTATTATTTAAAATAACATGATTTTAATCAAGTGCATTTAAATATCTCATAAATTTATACCTGTCCAAAGCTATCAATAAGTTATACTACAATGTTGAACTCGTTCATGTGAACCCAGTGCAAAAATCCGTTGGTTAAACAGGTTTCATATAAATGAGATATGAAGTTTCAGAGTTAACATGTTTATATAAATAATTAAAACAAACTCCATATATATTTACTCACATTCAAGTTCCCCTGGGCCAAAGTCCAAACTAAACTCACTTGAACCCTCAAGCTTCAAACTCAAACAGTGCTTTTTTCACCTTTTCATTATTGGCCATGCCTAAGACGAACAACCGTGCACACTTGTGCACATGCACAAGTACTCGAGCCACCAAATCAATGAACTAGCACCACCCATAAGCTCACCATCCTGCCCTTGTCATGATGGACACTACCACCATAGCTTCGGCCTTCAAAAGCGAATTCTATCACTTCGTCCCCCATTTTTTCTGTGCGCCTAGGTTTGACCAAAACATGACCACTTTTGTCATTAAATTCCACCAAAATTTGCTACGACGAAGCACTCTCCTTCACAACCACAACGCGAAGCTCCAAATCTTCAATCAATGCTCGAATCGTCCCCAAATCCGAACCTTAGTCTACAACAATTGTCAATGACCATCGCTAAATGCAGCCGAACTTCCACTAAAAATCCCTTATTCTTATACGAACATAGCGACACTAGCGGTGATGATCAATTTTTAACAGATTGAGGGAATTTGATTTTTCAACTTAATGAACAAAACTCTCCTATTACTGAAATTTGGTGAGAACTCAATCGATACTCGACAAAATCAAGTACCGTCAATTTTTAAAAATACTAAGAATCGAGGAAAACACTTTTTGTGTTGGAAGATTTCGCTAAAACTTGACTGTTTGAGATGTTTTGATTTTTGAATGATAAAGGAAAAAATTGCTGATAGTAACCCATCGGAGAAGAAGTTGACGTTTTATTGTGATGTGCAGGTGTATATATATGCGTAGAAGCATGACAACCCATATTACCCAAGACAGATCATTTTTTTTCTTTTTTAAGCAAGAATCACGAGGGTAAGGAGATAAAGGCAGCATGTAGGATAAAGGAAAAAAATGGATATGTGAAGCAAAACGGTGGTTGTGGGAAAGATATGTACCGAGGGTCGTATAATTTTAGTTTTATGATATTTTAAATAAATTTTGCTACCCTATTACATAACATCATATCCATATACGAATTGCACCGATTGAAAATGAACTATGGTTACTTACAGAATGAGGTGGTGATCATAAAAAAAAAATAAACAACTTATTAAATTCTCTGAAGTTTTAAAAATGCCAATGTTTGCCGTAAAATACGTTAAACAAGAACTTTTATTATTTTCCGAATTAAAAATTATGAATAAAATTCTATAAATTAAATTAAAAAAATTTCATTGGAAATCAAGGCTGGGTTCAAAACCAGTAATTTACCATAATTTAATTTCAAATCGAATATTTAAATAAATTAAACATTCAAATTTGAAGTCCCCAAAATATGGGGTGTTACACTCTCCCCACTAAAAAGAATTTCATCTCCGAAATTCAGATCATGAACACTCAATACTATTCATAAGGTCGCATGATGTTCATAGGTTATGCATATACATAATCTGATTTGATCACTGCTCGAATACATAACTTCACTTCCAAACTAGTATTGCTCATCCAATTTGCTAGTGCGGACTCTGATTAGGCTCCTTGATTAGAAACATCTATTCTCCTTACATAATCATCAATTATGATAGAAAACCTTAGTCCCATATCAAGAACCCTCATCAAATGCTCGCCGTCAAAAATCAAGTAATAGACACTTACTTGGATGGTGCGAAATACTTCAAGTCGTATATTTGAATCTTTGATTAAAACTATATGGAAAAGAAATTATCTACATTTATTCTACAAATTTATTTAAATTGGTTACTCCTACTTCCATTTATATTATTATTAAATTAATTATGAGAAATTCCATAAAACATAGCTTAAGTTTTAAAAACTAGTATAATGCCCTATTACATCCTGAAAGTACACACCATTATCAGATTCAAAATTTATTTTTTATTCACGTAAGAATTTTAAACACTCGGGTTTTTAATCAAAAACTCTTTTTGAAAAGATACTAAAATTTTAATCCATAGATATATGTATTTAACCCGAGTAACCTCAAAAATTATACCAAGGAACTAGGCACTACCAAACAGTATCATACATTCCTTGCAAGAAGGATAATACTCAAGAGGAATGTTTACCATTGGAACGTATCTCTTACCCATTTTTAGTTATTTTCAAGCACTCGAACTAGTTAACTTGAAAGAAAAAAATTAATTTTCAAAATCCCCGTTTTGAAATCATACCAAATATATTTGCAAATAAATAGTTTTTAACAAACTATCCATTTTCCCACTTACTTTGGATTCATCTGGATTCGAACCCGTACAAACCGTACAATGACAAAAAGAATAATTTACTAAGTACACAATACCATTTGCCTAAGAAAAATCCAATTGTCACTTAGAAGATTATTCTAATCATCACAAAACAAATCGGGACTCATTCCCCAAACCAAATCCAAAGGAATGCACATTTCTTTTAAATTCACTTTTTCCAAAGAATTTATATTTAAATATATTTCTAAGAAACTATTTTCAAAATATTTATGCACCAAAACCCCTTTAAGGAAAACTATTATTATCATTTCCAAAATCATTTTCACTATGGAACTATCTCAAATAAAATATTTTTCAGTTTTTTTCCAAAATCGTTTGAGATAGTGATATTCCCATTTACTTTATAGTAAATTAAACCATACTTTTGGAATCAAATCAAAATTTATGTTATCAAAAAAATTGTCTAATGAGATCCTAACAGTAGCAATCCACTACTTAGAAATGTTTTAATTCCAAGAACATTTTCAATTATTATTATTAACCTGTAAACCATGAACACCATTTTTCCAAAATCACTAGGATTTAAACTCTCGAATTCTTTTATTTACAAGATACATTTTTATAAATCAAATATATAAAATATTCTTGTAACCACCCACCATTTCGAACCATTCAAATCGACAATAATTCACATATGTCAAACTTGAATTGCTCAAAATAACAGATTGTTAATTTATAATTGGAAAAACTTAGCATATATAGTAAATAAATCAATCATAGAATCACAGACACGGAGTTTTACAACAATAAGCAGCGGAAAAATAAATAGTAGTTCATGAAGCTGTTACAGAATATCAAAGTCCACAACAAAATACAAAAGAATTCCCAATACATAGAAGTCTCTAACACAAAAGCAATTGACAAGTCTGAAACACACAACTGTAAATAAAAGAAATAAATTGGAAGCTGAAATAAATAATAGATATATTTCTTAGCGAATCCAAGCTTTAAAAGATGAGTCTCAAAAGCTGTGACACTCAGGCTGACCCGATCGTAAAAAACACAAAACACTCGAGTCAGGATTGACATTCTTATGCAGATAAATCAAACTCAAGTGAAATGTCAAGTACAACACAACATAACTTAAAGGACGTTGGGATTCCATCCTTTAAGGATCCGATAAACTATCTACTTACATAGTGCAATACGCTACATATAAATGTTTACAGTAAAGTAAAATATCAAAATAGCATTAAGGCGTTACCCATATCCCCTTAACACATTTTATATAATGTCGTAGTCTATATAGTACTGTAAAATCCACCAAGCAGGTGGGCTATCAGGGAGTACTTCATAGGTATAACACAAAACAAACTCGTAATGGGCGCGATAAGGCATGTGAAGAGGCATGCATGGCAATGCCTAGGGTAGGATTCTACCGTTTTACAGAACCGGGCTGTGGTGGTAATGCATAGGAGCTACTACTGCCCACCTCGAGACACACTCCCAAATCAAAGGTGAACACCAATCAAATCACAAAGTAATAGAATGGTTTCAAAGAAATGTGCCCGATGGAAGGTGCGACCTCACTTGGCCCAGGTATAGCTCCTGTTTTAGCTACACCAAGCTAACTCGTGGGAGTCAGGCCTGGGTTAATACCTCATACAGAATCATCACCAAACCATCCTACTTCATTCTGGAATCTCCACCACGTACACAGTTGTTAAAGTGGTTTTCGCTATTAGCAGAGATTATGACAATATCCGTTCCCGGTCTCTTTAACAGCCAAACGCTTATTTCACACCATAGTCATTTTATAAAATCACTTTATAAATATTCACATAAAATATCAAATTATAAATTTAAATCAAAATTATATATTCAATTTTAATTTTATTTAAAATTTGAAAATATTTTTAAATCGCCTTTAATTAAATCAAGTAGTGAAATCATTCCTTTGAATTTCCAAAATCAATAAGTTCCAAATAAGTCCTTTTTTTATATTCAATTATTAACTAAATTTAAATTGCAAATCAATTTCAATTTACCTTTCCAACTTTTTAATTTATTAAAGTTATTAAAATCTATTTTAAATATAAAATATAAATAAACCATTTTAAAATATTTTATATATTAATTAAAAATAGATTTATAAAATTAAATTAAACCTTTTATTTATATCTATTTTAAATCTTATTATATTGTTTAAAAATAATAAAATTATAAATAATTTTTTTATTTTCATTTAAACTAAACTTATCATTTTAAAATTCCAAAACATATAATTTTAAAATTCTAAATTTTACAATATTAAAATAAAATATTTATTAAATAAAAATCAAAACTCATATATTTTCTTTCAAAACCTTGGAAATCATTTTCAAAAATAGACCAACGGTGTCCGTATATAATTTTCTATCCTATGGTCAAGTAATACGGATATTTATCATTTCAATCCGCAATAATTTAAATTTACGGGTTTAAACCATTTAAACTTGCAATCCCATTATTTTAATAATCAAATGAAAACCGCTTGGGTCTATCATTTCAATCCATAACAATTTTCCCCTAATCTACAGTCCGTTCGGGTATGTATCATTTCAACCCATAGTGATTCCTAAAACAAAAGAAACTTGCAGAGTGAGAACAATAAAATAAAACAGCATATCATATAAATTTCTAGCATATATGATCAATAACAATTTAAATAAATAGTTAGTTAACATGTAATTGTGTCAATTTACACAAGTGATCAATTTATAATGTCAACATATCATATTTAACAGTTAATAGCTAACAATTCAATTTAACAGCACATTTAAATTGTCATTTCAGTATGAAATCAATTTACTAGGCATAAGAACATTAAACGTGAGTAATTGCTCACCTTTCGTGGCTAGAGAACGATGGAAAACAAGTAAGACAAAGAACAATGCAACAGACATTGGCACGACAAGTCAAATAGCTGCGACAAGCAAAAATGGATTTTAGCACGATAATTCAATAAAATAAATATATACATATGAGTGATGTACGTATACATTTGTTTTATAATATTGGGAAGATAATTATGTGTATACAACACATATAATTTTCAACGACAAATACAAAATTGTATAATACAATAGCCTATGATTTTTTGTTTAATGATAATAAACACACACACACACACACACACATATATATTCGTTTAAATGTATCTGTTATTGTACTATTTTATTTTTCACATAATTAAATAAATATTTTTTGAATAAAATAAATAACTCAAAAATCATATTCAAACAAATATTTTATTACAAATTCAAATAGTACAAATCTGAGCTCTCACTACGTTTACACACTTTCAATTACAACACATTTTTCACTCTACAATTTTCACCTTACTACATATATTCACTCATCACTCGTAATTAATCTTTAACTCTACTCCAGCATGTATCCAGCATTTGAACTATCTGCAAAATAAACACTGGCGCAGTAAAATTGAAAAGAAACATTTTGCAATGTAAAATGAAGTATGTATTTGAAAATATTATTGGCCTCAGTTATTTGGATTGTTTGTCATCGATGACGAACAACCTGTGACATGCACAGTGTATCATTGTACATGCCACAAGGTCATGCACACAGATAAAACTTGCTTGTTAAAACTGCAAGGATAGGTGATCAAAAGGTCAAACCCAAGCCTAGGCTAGATTAATCTCAGGTGCAATACAAAAACGAAAGTAGAATGGTCAACTAAAAGTTTCAATGGTTAGCCAACATACATGAAGATACACATGTATGCATATATTGCATATAAACATACACATGTCAGTTTAGGGATGAAGGCTATATAAGGTTTCAAAGATAATAAAAAAAATGTACAAAAGCAGTTCAACATGAATAAAAGTTCAATGCAATGGCTAGACTCACAACAACAAGTGCACCGGACTTGCAAGGAAACCAACATGTACACAAACAAGGTCAATGGCAACCAGACATGTTCATATGAATACCACACTCCAACATGCTCTCAAGTTCAATGTAATGGTCAGGTGCAACATAGACAGGACTATCAACTCAAAGCAAAGAGATCAGATTAGTTCAACATGATCTTGACCGGCATACATGTGTATACATGTACAAATATGCAGTAACATTCACTACACACATATATATACATGCATATGCATGCATGTATATACATGAATATGTGCATGTTTTTCAAAATCAATGAGCTATAGTTCAAGTCCACAACAACAACATGCAACCACACTAGACAAACTCAAATAGAACAATGCACATGAGCGTAGTGGAGCATGCAAACAAATGTACACATGACTTCAAATTGCAACAACACATTTGAAAGCACTTGAATACGAATGAACTCAACATGATAACAAATCAGGTTAAATAGATGCAAAGCAATCACAGTGCAGACCTATGAAAGTGAACCGGTACAATATGAACTAAACATGCTCAAATCTGCAAAACTTCAACAGACCATATGCATACAACCTCTCAACATAACCAAACTCGAAGAAACCAGACTTCCAGACTCAATGCAACATGATAATATGGAATGTAAAACATGAACCAAAGGAAACAACAATTCAGACTGCAAATGTACAAAGAGCAACAAGCATGAAGACATTTAAAATTCGTATGTATACCAGTTTGATGAAAGTCAAAGCCGTTAACGTGAATTGAACAAGTCGTGGGTCATAAACAAGTAAGAATCATCAAATCTATTTCAAAGTCAAGTTTAATCTCAAAAATTCAAATGCCATAATCGATTGCCAGCAAATCATGGTGAACCCATCAATTATCACAAAATCAGAAAATATTATCTCTAATTCAAAATTCTGAAATCATAGGAGCACAAGAGAAAAAGAATGGAATTGACTCAAGCAATGGAATTCAAATACATGGAATAAGAAGTATGAAATGAACTAGTCAGAGATCTCAAGATCAATGTAGATGATAAAATAATGATAAATTCAAAAAGAAATATACGAAAGCAAATATAGAGCTTTCAATTCCTATAAATTCCACATCATCATCGGCATAAAATCATGAGTTTGAAAACAATAAAAATCGAGCATAAAAATATATCGAAAAGCGGTAAATTACTTACAAATTCTGTAGCATTCTAACTCGTCACTCAAGTAGCCACAACATTATCAAAGCCAAGGTATTGATTGACATAGCCAACAAAGTGGAAGCATACTCTCAACCAATAAAATTTCTAAACGTTGACTTCAATTTTTGAAAAACCCTAATTTTCAAAGAGGAATGAAGGAACCGTCCGAAGCCATTTCACAAAATAAAAGAGGCGGCTGAAGTTACTACAGAAAGAATAAAGGGAAGTCTCCTATTAATTTGTTATTGGGCCGGTCTGGTTTATTTTATTTTAGGCTTAATTGATATATAGGGTTTTGTTTAATTGTTTTATTTTATTTTGTAATTTTCTTTTAGAATTGTGTAGCTCTCTAGTCGTGTGACTAGGTTACGAACTACGGTGGTGTAGTTCGAGAATTCGCAACTTAGAGGCTGAGTTGTGTTAGGGTTTTGAGCGTAGAGTTAGGTTAGTCATTAGCGAGTGTCACAATTTTACGTGTGTAAGTATCTGACTACTTAATTTCTGGTGGAAACCTTGAAGGGCATCACATAGGCAGGGTTTTGCCGAAGCTGGATAAATTTATGTGTGATCTCTACTACATTATTATCTGTGATTGTTTTTATTTCCGCACTTATTTTCATTCTTATTAGTACCACCCTATTTACCGTCCCAGGGTGAAAACGATCCTACAAGTGGTATTGGAGCTAGGAACAAAAATCATTTTTTATTATAAATTTGATTTTTTTAAAATGACTTCTTTTAATAATGCTTTTATTGAGAGTCGGTCCATAGTTAGACCATCCATGTTCAATAGTGAATATGATTATTGGAAAAATAGAATGAAATTTTTTCTGAAAACCATAGATGCATGGAATATTGTTAAGACGGGATATAGGACACCAACTGTAGTGGTAGATAATCAAGAAGTTGAAAAACCAATGGATCGATGGACAAATCTTGAAAATAAACTACAATTTGCTAGCACTAAGGCTATGAATTCTATTATTTGTTCATTGGATCAAATTGAATTTAATCATGTCTCACATTGTCAAACTGGGTAGAAATTTGGCACACACTCGAAGTGACTCATAAAGTAACCATCCAAGTCAAAGAATCTCGCCTTGCCATGCTCAGTAGTGAAACAAAAACTTCACAATGGCAAAAGATGAAAGTGTCAAAGAAATGTATGGACGACTGTCTAATCTCCTATGCAAATCAAAATCCCTTGGAAAACCATACAGAGAGCTAGAAATTGTTCAAAAAATCATCAGAATTCTTCCACGAAAATTTGAAGCAAAAGTGACTGCCATTCAAGAATCAAAGGATCTAAAACAAATTAAAGTTAAGAACTCATCGAAAATCTCACCACTTATGAGCTAGAAATCAAATTCAAGGAAGAACGTGAAGGAGGTGATACGCGAAAGAAATCATTAGCTCTCGAAGGAACAACTGAAAGTGAAGATGAAGAAGATGATGATGGAGCAGTAGAACTGGCACTGATAATAAAGAGATTCAAAAGGTGGAACCGCAAGTATGGAAATCCAACTCTAAAATCAAAAATTGAAGAATAGAATTGTCAAAATTCTAGACAACTTAGAAGGGCAGGAGATCATTTGTCACAATTGCAATAGACCTAGTCACATCAAGCTCAATTGTCCTCAAAATCCACTCAGCAAAGGAAAGAAACCGAAGAGGAGAAGTTTTGCATCCACTTAGGATGAAAGCGATGAAGATAAAGATGAAAGCATTGGCAGTGAGAGTGAAAAAGCAAAACCGTGTTTTCAAGGAGAAATAAGTGACAGCGATGATGGTGAGCCAAGCGAGGTATTAAAACTTACTCATTCAGAATTACTTATATATTTTCATGAGGTAAATGGTTGTTTTGAAATACTTAGGGAGAAGTGCGCTAAAATTGAATCACAAATAGATAGTTTGATGGAACTAAATAAACAGCTTGATCGGTTGGTTAAAAACTATCGAAATAAGAGCCTAAGTGTGATAAATGTCCATCAATTGAAGAAGAAATTAAAAAATCAAAAATTAAAATTAAATCGCTTGAAAATGAAATTTTGATTTTTAAAGAAAGAGAAAATACTAGGAGAGAAAATTATATTAAAAAGTGCATGTTGTTATTGGATGAAAATGAATCTATCAAAAAACAAGTCCAACAATTGTCTACAACTTTAAGGAAATTCTCCGAAGAGAAAAATCACTAAATATGCTATTAGCGAACCAAACTGTTAATACTATTAGACGCGGACTTGGGTATAATCAATTTGAAAAAGGTAGAAGAGAAATTAATCAAGTCAACTCCAAGTGCATGATTTGTGAAAAATTTAGACACAATCACAATATTTGCTGGTTTAGATCCAACCACATGAAAATCATACTGATTTGGGTTACTAAAGGCACAAATGTAAAATTTCTTAAAGTCAAACAAATCTGGGTGCCGAAAGGAACAAATATTGATTGTCGTGGGTCTACACAAACATATTTTTCAAAATCATTTGTGACTAACAATCATGGACCTATAAAAACAATTAGGTCATAAAAATCTTTCCTTGTGTAGGTGTGGTGGCAGGCTAAGGAACAACAAGAGTGGTACCTAGAATCTGGCTGTTCCAGGCGGGCAACAATTCAAAGTTTTCTTAGCCTAGACTATTACAAAAGTGGCAGAGTCACAATGGGTAACAACGAACAATTATCGGTAAAGGTAAATAGGTAACAGTGCATTTATCTTGAACGATACATTATATGTTGAAAATTTGCACCTTAATCTGATTTAAATAAGCCAGTTATGTGATAAAGAAATGAATGTTAATTTTGATTCTGATTTGTGCAAAAATGTTGACTAAACGTCTTTTCATCCTTGAACTATTTCATATAGATTTTTTTGGACTAACGATATTGCAAGTTTAGATGGTAAGAGATGTTGTTTTGTATTGGTTGACGATTACTCTAGATACATATGTATATATTTATTTATCTTACTACTTCTAGATCTGACACTATGTTCACTAGTTGTTAATATGCACATTTTTAATCAAATCTTAAGGAATCACATTTTAAAAGTTGTAAAAGGATTAGAAGGTATTTGTTACACACATCACGGTTTGGTTTATGATATCTGCCTAATGATAACTTTGAGTCAAAGGGGAATTCAAATGCAGATTACGCTGGTAGCCTAGTTGATAGAAAAAGTACTAGTGAACGTGTTTTATGTTGAGACATTTGTTAGTTGCATCACATTTTTCAAAGAAAATATGTGCATAATTTTCATTTCAATCGATTATCAGTTGGCAGACATTTTTACAAAACCCCTTCCAGAATTTGTTGACTTCATCTCATTTTAAGCATTTCAGAAATTTGATTTTATATTTGATCTTAAATGCCAATATAAACTAATTTGACTCCCTTCTGATTATCGAAAAGGTAAATAGTGATTGAAAAAAAGATGAGTGTTGATATTAATCATATATTATTACTTGAGATAGTATAGTTAGTAAATTTCTTTGAAAATTTAAACAAAATTTGTAATAACTTTGATTGGTGAAAATTCCATGACCATATCTATTTCTATCATATTTCTAACGACCATCACTCATCAAAATCCAATATAGTATGTCAAAATATGGTATTTAAACTGGAAATTATTCGTTTTTAAATTTAATTTGCAATAAAAATATCCAAACCACTCACTCTCATTTAAAAGTCCTCAAGGTTATGCATGGGTGAACTAATTAGAATCTTTGATTATGTGCTTTCATGCTCATTTAAAAGTCCTCATGGTTATGCATGTATGGAACACATATCAAAATTGATTGTTAAATAGACAAGTTGATTGTAATCCCATTTAAAAGTCCTTACGGTTATGCATGGTTAGAAGATACTTGAAATTCATTTTTAAAAAAATTGGAAATACTACTAATCTCATTTAAAAGTCCTAACAGTTATGCATGGTTAGTAAGTACTCAAATTCATTTCATAAATATACCACAAATAGATACAACTATATGGTTTTATATACCGACATCACCCTTATCACTCTAAAGTGGAGTATGCACCTAACAGAGTATTTATGATTTTTGTTTGATTTTTTATTCAAATTTAATATTTATACTCGATTAGGTATTGATGTTGTATTAATGTCTATCACTTTTATCCTTTTTCTAACACCATAACTTTTTTGCTGATAATAAAAAGGGGAGAGAGAAGTTAAGATTTTAGCAAATAAGTAAAGTCATATTTTTTTATATGCATATTCCCATCTAGGTTCATTTGCATATTTTTTATATATTTTCATGCATATGTGAAGGGGAAGCTTTGTCGTATGGGAGCATTCAAATAGGGGGAGCTAATAGAATGCATCAAAACTAAATACATTTAATAGAGTCAAAATAGAACAATGCACATAAGCGCAGTGGAGCATGCAGACAAGTGTACACAAGACTTCAGACTACAACAACACAGTTGAAAACACTTGAATGCGAATGAACTTAACATGGCAGCAAATCAGGTTAAATAGATGCAAAGCAATCATAGTGCAGACCCATGAAAGTGAACCAGTACAATATGAAACCAAACATTCTCAAATCTGCAAAACTTCAGCAGACCACATGCATACAACCTGTCAACATAACCAAACTCGAAGCAACCAGACTTCCAGACTCAATGCAACATGATAATATGGTATGTAAAACTTGAATTAGAGGAAAAAAAACAGTCAGACTGCAAATGTATAAAGAGCAACAAGCATGAAGATATTTCAAGTTCGTATGTATACCAGTTCGATGAAAGTCAAAGCCGTTAACATGAATTGAACAAGTCGTGGGTCATGAACAAGTCAAAATCATCAAGTCTATTTCAAAGTCCAGTTTAATCTAAAAATTCAAATACCACAATCGATTGCCAGCAAATCATGGTGACCCGGTCAATTATCACGAAATTAGAAAATATTATCTCTAATTCAAAATACCGAAATCATATGAGCATGGGAGAAAAAGAACGAAATTGACTCAAGTAACGGAATTCAAATTCATGGAATAAGAAATACAAAATGAACCAATCTGAGATCTAAAGACCATACGATCAAAATTCAATATAGATGATAAAATCATGACAAATTCAAAAATAAATATACGAACGCAAATATAGGGCTTTCAATCCCTATAAATTCCTACATCACCTTCAGCATAAAATCATGAGTTCGAGAACAATAAAATCGAGCATAAACAAATATCGACAAGGGGCAAATTACTTACAAATTCTGTAGCATTCAAACTCGTTAATAAATTAGCCACAACACTATTAAAGCGAAGGGATCGATCGACATAGCCAATAGTGTGGAAGCATACTCTCAGTCAATCAAATTTCCAAACGGCGACTTCAATTTTGGAAAAACCCCTAATTTTCAAAAAGGAATGAAGGAACCGGCTGAAGCCATTTCACAGAATAAAAGAGGCGGCCGAAGTTACTACATAAAAAATAAAGGGAAGTCTCCTATTAATTTGTTATTAGGCCGGTCTAGTTTATTTTATTTTGGGCTTAATTGATATATAGGGTTTTGTTTAGTTTTTTTATTTTATTTTTACTTTTATTTTAAAATTGTATAACTCTCTAGTCATGTGACTAGGTTACGCACTATGATGGTTTAATTCGAGAATTTGCAACTCAGTGGTTGAGTTGTGGTAGGGTTTTGAGCATAGAGTTAGGTTAGTTATTAGCGAGTGTCGTAAATTTATGTGTGTAAGCGTCTGACTACTTACTTTCTAATAGAAACCTTAAGCGCAACGCGTAGGCAGGGTTGTGCCTAAGCTGGGTAAATTTGTTTGTGATCTCTATTGCATTATTATCTGTGATTGTTTTTATTTCCGCATTTATTTTCATTCTTATAAGTATCACCCTATTCACCCCCCCTTTAAGGTAAAATCGATCCTACAAAAATGACATATATAACATGTAAAAGTTGGATGTAGAAGCACCTATAACTTCTGCAATTAATATGTGTACATGATATATACAACTTTTCATACATATATATATCATAAGAATAAGAAGAGGAAAAGAAATTCAGGTAAACAAAGAAATTTGAATAGGAGGGAGATTCCAAAAGCAAAAAAAGGACGAGTTATAACTAACTTCTGGCACAACACATCATATAACATGCATATGTAATATATGTCCCACATAAAATATGAACTTTGTATCTCTGCACCTACTCTATGCAAATAGCTAGGCTATACATATACATATATACACACATGACCGAGATTTAAAACAAAGCATAGAGAAGAAAGCTAAACAATAATATATAAGTTTTATATATATTTCAAAGAAGAGCAAAGAGGAAATTCATGCCACAACAATATAAAGGGAATAGGAAAAAATAGGCATACACAAGTAGAGATTGACATAAGGCTATGCATAACATAGCATATATATATGTAGACGAAGAAGAGAAGGCAGCTTCTGGATAGATGGGTTTTGCTTGCGGTCATGCTCCGAGTTGGGGTGGGATTTTCTCATGTTTGGCTTCGGATAAAGGTAGTGGACGCTTGAGTCAGAAGGGTGACATGCAAATCTGGGTCAGGTGGTAGGTTTTCTCGAGTTTGACATAGGTTTTCCTCGAGTCAAGCATGGGTTTCTAGAGAGGGGACACGGGTCGAGGGGAGAGGCTTGGGGTCAGATGGGATTTGGGCAGCACTTATGGGTTTGCTTTGGGGAAGAGGGAGTTTTACTCGGGTCTGGCTTCGAGAAAAGGAGGGAGGAACATCAAGTATTGGTGACGAGGATGGTGGTATTGGATTTGGATCTGGGAAAAAGAAAAGAGCTCAGCTAAATGTGAGAGAGAAGAAGAAGGACAAGCTTACCTTTTTCTTCTTATTTTGGAATGAACAGTACAGCCAAATGAAAAGTCACTAGCAATATATATGAAAACAATGAAATGGCAACGGTCAAATGCTTTGATTCAGGTAAAAGAATTAGAGCAACTGTTGCTTTGATTCCACAGCTGAAATTTGAAAAGGCAAGGGGAACCAAAAGCATGAATATGGTACCGATACGACAAACTGTTTTGTCGTCTTTGTCGTGTATCGAACATCAAAATACAAGAATGAATATACTATGGAGATCAGCATGATGAGATGAATAGAGTGGTACACAGATATCGACGATACGATCAAGTTATAAAACTCAATTTTTTCGCTATCGAAAATGCTGCTAAAAAACTGAAAATAAGATAATAGAGCTATAGCAGTCCAAATTTGACGAAATGAACTACGACGTCTCACTCAGAAAATGATTTACATTTTTATCATATAAAAATATTCAGTTTTCGAAGATATTAAATTTTCAACAAATAAACCGATTAAATTCAAAACTTGAAATTTCACACGTAAACTAACTTTCTAATTTTTTTCAATGAAATTTTACCATTTACTATATTTAAATAGACGCATTTCAACTATCAAATTTTTATCTCAAAATTTTATTATTTAAATTTCAAGAAAATTAGTTTATTACGTTGTAAAACGGTTGAAATTCTCAGGTCGTTACAATTTCCATTTAAAGGAAATCATTCTTAAATATTTATTGTGAAAGCTAACTTCCTTATATAAGTCATTTCCTAAATATTTGTAACGACCCATGATTTTCGATAACTAAATTTGTTAATTTAATAAGATTTTTGTAATTAAATTTGGAAAGAAATAAAAACTTTGTAATTTAATAATGAAGTGAATGCTAAAATGAAATGTAACAATGATAATTAAAGCTAATAATTAACTATTTGTATGAAATTACAATTAACTGAAAAAATGTAAATTTTTATACTTGGTTATAAATTAATGTAAGAAAACAAATGCAATCATTAAATTAATAAATGAAATAGTATGAAATAAACGACTATTGAATAAAAAATTGGGTTATATAGGAATTGTAACATTTTGTTTGTGAATAATGAATTCATAAGTGTGATTAAAAGTTATAGTAACGATTGTAAGTTACTATTTAATTGGTCTATTAATTTAGTTGTAAATGTTATATTTGGGTATGAAATTGAATATCGGTAAATAAATGTAAGTGTTGTATAAATAAATGAATTTGTATATAATTAATGGTAATTGAATGAATTCGGTATTATGTATGTAATTATAATAATTAGTAGAAAATAATAAACTTATGTGTAACGCAAAGTTAACGATAACGATTGTTATAAGTTACCTATTTAATTGGTTTACTAAATTAAAATATGAAATCAATTAGAATTAAAAGAACTTTAATGTTATATTAATGAGAATTAATGCAATAAATAAGGTGTGAATGCAATAAAATAAATAGAAACGTAAATTTATTCATAAATTAATAATTGATAAAAGAATGGAACTAAGAGAAAATAATTAAATGGATTTAAAATCTTAATTAATGCATGTAATTGACGAAATTACAGATTTTGAAATATGGTCATTTATACAAATTCAAGATGCAAAAAGGTATAATAATGTAATGGAATGAAAAAATAATGTGACTTTGTTTATAGAATAATAATTGATTTAAATAAAAAAGGTTAAAACTGAATCTAATCAATGTATCGGAATTTATTATAAATAATTGAAGTTAATTACAATTGAAGTTAAAACACTGAAATTGGTAAATTTATCAACTTTAAATTGATATCTAAGTTGTTTAAATTATTATAATTGTTTAAGAAGTTAAAAATGATAAAATTGTTCCATTGTAGATTTGGAATTTGAAAAGTGATTTAATTAATTAATCATTAATTCTTTTAATTAACCTGAAAATTAGACATTTTGGCCACTGACTCGGATTTTGACGAAACAAGTTTTATCGGATCCGTGACGGTGAATTATTTTAAGATTTCAAGTTTCGTAACGATCGGACTTGTCATCTGATCATACGGCTCGAAACGCCTAGAAATCAATTTAATTGAAATCAAATTGAAATAAGCTGATTTTGGCATAACTTCTTCATACGATGGAATTAGGACTGGAAACCTATTCCATTGATTTTAAAATATTTAAAAACATCTATTTTGATATATGGGTTGATCCATTTTCGTTCCAGAGTCAAAACGGGCTTTTCGGGCCATTTATCGTTTAACGTGTAAATTCAATCTTGTCCGTTCTATTCTATTTTCAGCTTTGTCTATGAATACCTTGTTATAAACCCTAATTCTTCCTTATTTTCATTTGTCTATACGTAAATTTCTTCTCAACTCCTCATTTCAACGGCAGACAATTCAAAGCCAAATTTCCAATTCGATTTCAAATCAAATCTCAACTCCCAAAATTAAAACTCCTCAAACCATATCGAATTATATATCGATTTGAAGCCCTCGACGAACATAAGTTGAATATGCTGTCTGTTTTTCGATTTGGGTCTCTGTTTTTCCAGAAATCATGAATTAATTCTCGACCGTTCTTTTCATCACGGTCGATTGCAACCAATCGCCGAATTGATTTATGGGTTTTGTCGAGATCGTCGAGTGGAGCTCATTGGCATAGTTCGTTTGTCGAATTAATGGTTGGATTTGGCTCAACAATTTAATTAGGATTTAATGTTTAAGTCGGCTGCTGGGTACTGGCTCACGATTGGCGACCGTTGGTAGGGTTGCGTAGCCGATGGTAGGCCGCGGCGCCGTAGGGGTGGTCGGAGGCGCGCCTTGGTGGGGCCGCAAGCTCGATTGGAGGCGACGGTTCCCAAGGGGGTTCGTGCGTGCGGGGTTTACCTGGGAGGAGTTCGCGTTTAAAGATGAAGTGACGTGTATTATTTTATTTATTTTCAAATTTAAATTCGTATAAATTCTAATTGTAATAACTTCTACGTACAAGGTCCAATTCACGCATGGTTTCTTGCATTGGGATCATATTGAAATTTCAGATATTTTGACTCTGGTTTGGATGAATTCTGAGGCTGTTTGAATTTTGGATTTAAATTGGACTTTAAGTCAATTTAAATTCAAAGGTAGTGTTTTAACTCACTCACAACTTCTAAAATTTCTTATGTTTGTTAAATTTAATTTATGATGTGATTAGGAATTTATTTATGACTGTTTGGTATATTTTAAATCATCATCTCAGTTAATTTGATTTATTTGAATTAAATCGTTATTTAATTTATTATTGAATATAAAATGCTAGTAAATACCTGTTATCGATTATTAGTTCTATGTTGATATTTATTGGTTGTTTTGGATGATGATCGTGATGGATGTTGATTGTTGATGTTGGTTGAATGGATGTTGTATTTTATACCGTTATAAACTGCAAGTTCGTTATGGAGATTTATTTATTTCGGGATTGCGGTTTGAATGATATACAATCGTAAAATGTTTAAATTACGGATGAAATGATAAATATCCATATCACTTGACCCTAGGGTAGAGAATCATATACGGACACCGGATTGGTTAGATTAAATAATTTTAAAATCCTTAAATTTTTGAATTTAATCAATTGATGTTTTGAAATAAAATCTGATTTATATAAATTGAAGTATTATAGAATAATCAAGTTTTGTGTTGAAATGCGAACTGGTTTGAAAAAGGAATTTCTTTAAGAAATTAAATCGGAAGTTTAAAGTTAAACTTTTATGTATAAATGAAATTCTATCGAAATTGAGTTATTGAATTTGTTTGAAAATAACTTTGAAATATCTTGAAATTGGAGTAATCCGTATTGATATTTTGAACATGGATTTAAACAATATGAAATTAGATAGTTTATTGAAATTTGGTTTGTCAACTTGGAAATTTGTAGTGGTCCAAATATGTTGAAATGAAATGAATAGTTTAATTTGGTATTAATTTCAAACTCATATTTTAAAGTAAACTGTTTTAAAAATATATTATTTTAAAATTTCTAATTATTAAGATTTTCAAATTTGTTAAAATATTTAACAAATATTATCTATATGAATTATTTTAATCTATTTTAAACCAATTTAATTTATTTTAAACTAATTATACTATTTTAATTTATTTTAAATATAATTGATCTAATTAATCTAAGTTAAAGCTATTTAATCTATTTTAATTATACTAAATCTAATTTTAAATCCATTTAACTATCTTAAATCAGTTTAGAAGTATTTTTAACCTATAATTAAACTATTTATAACTATTTATAACTATTTCAACTATTTATAATTATTTACATAATTTCTAGATTTCCAGACTAAGTGACATGGAAGAGTGTATATTCAATTTAATTGGTTTAAAAAGAAAATAAGGTTAAATGATGTTATAACATAAGTTGGGATTTAAATGTTATAATAAATCGAAATGATGATTTTGAAGTAAGAATTTAACCATTGTTGGAAATAAGATTTTGGAAGAATTATGATTTTGGGAAACGACATGATTTGAATGGTAAATATGATTTCAAACTGAATATGACTTCGAAAGTACTATGGTTTTGAGAATATGATATTTTGATAAATTGTGAATTTACTTTTGAAATGCAAAAGAACAATCTGGTGTGAAACAAGCGTTTGAAGTAGGATGGTTTGGTTAATGATTTTTGTAAGGTATGACGTGACCCTGACTCCCATGAATCAGTTTAGATGTGACTAAAATTAGGAGCTATACCAGGCCAAGTGAGGTCATTCCTCCTAGCGGGCAAATTTTTTCGATATTATATTTGACTTTGTGATTGCTTTGGTGGCCATCCCTCGATTTTTTATTATGGGAGTGTGTCCGAGGTGGGCAGTAGTGGCTGCTATGCGTTACCATCAGTCCGGGAGTGCAATTGGTATATCTACTCTGGTGTCTCCTCAGATGTCGTGTTCACATGCCCTAACGCGCCTTCTACGAGTTTGTTTTGTACCATACATATGGAGTGCCCTCTGTGTAAGCCTCTCGGAGGAGCGTACGGTAATGTATAGACTATGGGAATATATAAAATGTGTTAAGAGGGATATGGGTAACGCCATGCTATTTTAATACTTTTACTTTACTGTAGACATGATTATAATAGCATATATTACTATATTGTAGATAGTTTAACGGATCCTTAGGAGGTGTGAATCTTGAGCATCTCTTAAGTTATTGCACTCATGTTAGACACTGGATAGGAGATGTTAAACCCCGTAAACATCTCCGACACCGTTTACACTCATATTTTTTTACCATTGATTTAACTTACATAAGATCTTTTAGTTTTGACTCGAGTGTTTTATCTTTTCAATTCGCTCGGGTCAGCCTCAGCATTTCAGGATTTGAAGACCTTATTTCTGGAGAACGAAGACGAAGGTTGTATTATTATCATTTATTATATTTCACTACATCATGTATTCTACTGCATTATTTATTATTCTTTGGTATGTGTAACTCTAAACTATGTTGTACAAGTATAATCAAATGTTTTGTAAAATAGCTTCATGAACTGTTTATTTGATTATTATATTCTGTCATTCCGCTGCAAGATTCTATTTTGTTTTTCTTTCTCCCTTTTTTCTTATTTACTCTATAACAATCTCCCCTTTTGTATGGTTTGAGTCGGCACGTGTGTCTGCTTAAAACGTACAAAAAGGCGGTGCGTTACAATATTTATTTCAAAAATATTTGATTTTTCTTTTGATAAACTTCTTTTATAAAACCCCAATTAATTACAACCAACTTTTACATTCAAGCATTTCCAAAAGATTTATTCCATAATATTCCAAATCCCTTTTAATAAAACAACATTTAGTAGATCTTAATTTTATCAAATCAATCCTTTATGTAAAATAGTTTATAAATATTCATTTCAAAATATTCATATCTTCTTTTTAATATAAACAACCCATCTAGAAATTAAATTTTAACCCAATCTTATCGACAAATGCCTTATATTCAAATTATGAAACTTAATTCACAAGGTATTCGTTTAATGTTCCAAAATTTCCTATCTATCCAAACCAGGTTTCAAAAGGAAGATTCGAGATAGATTAACAGATAATTGTCAATGCTTAGAAATGGGCGAGCATGACCAATCAAATCCTAGATGATAATGATGGAATGCTATCAATCCTAACAACCAAGCACAATAAAGAATAACTATATTAAATTTTTGGAAAATTTCTTTTCTATATATAAAATATAATCTTAGGTACAATTATTTTATTTATCAATTTTTAAAACAATATTGTGTCGATTTGGTCTCGTTTAAGTGTTTAGTAAATCCCTATCGATAACGTCGGCTAAACGCATCGACCAGAATTCTTAAGCTACTTAACAGATCAAACAACACAATACGAAACATTTTTATGCCACTAACAAATACGTGCCCTAAAGTATATACTCTCAAACTCATCCTAGGGTCTCACTTACCCGATCTCAAATGAGTCAAACCTACCAAAGCCTAGGTATTTGGTCAAGCTAAGCTCTGATACCAACTGTGACGACCCAATTTTCCATATAGTTTAAGCTAAAAATAAACCACACATCTCCAACCCAAATTGAACGAAAAGGCGGATAGTTGAAAAAAAGAAAGAAGATGAGAAGAAACTAAACAACACAGAATCTCACAGCAAAATGAATAATCTATAATATATAACAACTCTTTACTCACAAAAAACTAAAATATACGTATGTACAAACATCAGTCAAAATATACTAACTTATTTCAGCTTGGACAGTTATAACAACCTATCCCCACAATTGCTAGATAATATACATCAATGAATGCAACAAAAAAAATAACCATGTACGTGAATATGTATTTGGGCCTCCATCTCATCTCCTGAAGCTCCAAATATCCAAGAAAACCTGGAAATATGCTCGGTCTGACCCCGAGCATTAGAGGAAAACAACGCCCAAGTCAATCTGGTAAAACCAGCATGAGAACTTAAATCACAAGGAATTTTATTTATTATAACTTTTAAAATCCTTTAAAATCAAAGGTATCTCATAAGACCACGCCATATATAAACACGGACAGGATTTACCTTACGATAACCAAAACCTTTATATCAGAAAATCCATTGATATTATAATAATGTCTACATGTCAAAGTAAACTATGAAAATAGCTAAAATGCTTGCATCTCACAATTAAACATAGTTGGGCACAATCAAAACCGTACAGTGCTTATTGAAGAACGGATTCCATACAACGACAAAGCACTGGGTACCACTTATCACGGCACACGTCTAAAAAATTTACCGAGGACCTCGCCGGGATCCCCTGCCAACATAAGACTGGCCTACCCCTGACTGAATAGTACCGAATATGTCATCACCCCGGTTATCTTGCAACTGTTTTTATTGAGATCTCATGCACAACCAATCCATAAATATGTAGATGTATCTAGAAAGGTGATGACACACCCTAATGGGAGCGACCCATTTATCCTTGCTGCATCTCCCCTGATTTTAGTCATTTCCAGTTGATGAGGCTTGAGGCTATGCTTATCTTTTGAATAGCAATTCTACTTGGAATGCTAACACACCTTCCAAGCAATAATGTAGTGCCATTATTCATACAAACAAGTTGCTCTGGATTAAGAAAAACTGAAGGCACTACTTCTACTACATCCATTTTGGAATCACCCTCAGGACTAGTAGCAAGCAACCCTTGCACTTCAATGCACCATCTTCGATTCCATACTCTTCAAGATGTCTTCAATTCGAAACATTTGAGTTGGATCGAAGTTTTTTTCGGGCAACATATCTTATCCCTGCCTCCTCGACACAACTTTTGATAATTTTCAGTAAACTCAACTCTGGTTCTTTAGGAAATAAACAGAAAAGGATAACAGCGGAGTTCACCTCCTAACTGTTAGTGGACGGATTTCCTTATCATTATTCTAAGAGAACGAAATGAGATTTACACGCACAGTACATCATGACTATGTCATATAACTCACATGTTTCTCCTAGATATTTCGAAGTTAGGTTGGTTCTGAATTTGATAGTCGGTTATTCTATCAAATAAAAAAACATTCTAAGAAAAGATTATATTTCCCATACAAAGTCACTAAGCCTCTCCTAATAAATTTTTAAATAACTAATTTCACATTTCAGATACTTGGAAATCACTTTCATATACTGATCTCAACGGAATAAGTATATTCACAAACCACTATATTTTTGATACTTAAAAATGTAACCATATACTTTTCTCACCGGTATAAGTATATTTAACCATTTCAATTCCAAAATTTGGAAAGTATATTCACCAAACACTTAGATATATTTTCTATTATGAAATCATATTTAAACGATCAAACCCAAAACATAAATCCCTTTATAAAACATTCTTAATAAATCCCAAACCCCGTTTATAAAACTTCTCCTTCTCAGATCCTTAAGATCATTTATAAATTCTTTTATAAATATCCAAAGCCATTTATAAAACTCTTCCTGTATTTTAACAAACTTATTCACTAGCTTTCAAATCGATAAGTTTCCTTTGGTAAACCTAAGTTATTCAAATTGCGTAAACAATAAGTTATTATTTAAACATCCTTCTATTTCCTTCAAATTTGGCCACATTTAAAATACTATCTTTGAAATCTCATTAATAATATATTAAACAAATTTTAAAACACTATTATAGAATAATAAGTTAACTTCAAAAAAATATTAATATAATAATTAGTTAACTTTAAACATTATTAAAACTAGTAACTAATTAACCTTAAACTAATATAATATAAAAATTAATTATCCTTTAAATAAAATTGAATAAATTAAATCAATATATAATTAATTAACTTTAATTAAAACATAAAGTATAGATATTATTTGAAATAATTAATTAAAATATAATTAAAACATTTCTAAACCATAACTAATAACTTAAAAATAGTAATTAAACATTCTTAAATAAAATTAAGAAAAACTTTTAAGAATTATATTAATAAAAATAACTTTAATCCAATTAAAACAATCATAAATTATCTTTAAAATATTATTATTAAGTTATATCCCATTTTAATCTTATTTCTAAATAATAATTATCTCTAAACCTTATAAAAAAATTCTTAAAATAACTTTCAAACCAATAATTAGCTTTCCAAATTTTAGGAGGCTTAACGATCACATGGTACTTAAATAAGCTACCATATTATTCAATTTAACTTTTCAAGTTAATAACTGATATTTACATAATCCATGACTATGTAAATAAATCCAACACTTAGCTATCATTAATTAATATATCATGAATTCAAAGTGGCATATCATTTACGATATATAGTCAAACATCCCAAACTATAAAATAGCAGAACGGGGATTTATTCTGCTAGTTAATTGCTAGATTAATTTAATTAGTAGAACGAGGTTTTATTCCACTAAGCATACGTCCAATTACCATATTCGATCCAATTTAACTCATTAATAATTTATTTGGCCAAATAAATATCAATATTTAAAGTATATAATTTTAATCGATGTTATTATTTAAAATAACGTGATTTAAATCCAGTGCATTTAAATATGTCATAAATTTATACTTATCCAAAGCTATTAGTAAGTTGCACTATGAAGTTGTACTCATTCACACAATCCCAATGCAAAAATCGCGGGTTAAATGGGTTTAATATGAACGAGATTTGAAATTTCAAAGTTAACATGTTTATATAAATAATTAAAACAAACTCTATATGTTTACTCACATTCAAGTTCCCATGGACAAAAGCCCAAACTAAACTCACCCGAACCCGCAAGCTCCAAACCCAAACAGTACCTTCTTCCCCTTTTCATTATTAGCCATGCACAGGATGAATAACAGTGCATGCTTGTGCACGTGCACAAGTACTCGAGCCATCAAATCAACAAACTAGCACCACCCACAAGCTCGCCATCATACCCTCATCATGATGGACTCTGCCACCATAGCTCCGACCATCATATATGAATTCCAGCACTTCGTCCCCCTTTCTTTCCATATACCCAGGTTGACCAAAACGTGACCACTTTTTTCACTTAAATCCACCAAAATTTACCGTGATGAAGCACTCTCCTTCACGACCACAACGCGAGGCTCCAAATCTTCAATCAATGCCGAATCATCCCTAATTCCAAACACTAGTTTGCAACGATTGTCAATGACCATTGCCAAATGCGGCCGAACTTCCACCAAAAATCCTCCATTCCCACCAAAAATGGACCGATGAAGCAAAACGGTGGCTGTGTGGAAAGTTATGTACTGAGGGTTGTATATTTTTAGTTTTATGATATTTTAAATAAATTCCACTGCCCTATTACACAACATCGTATCCATACACGAGCTGCAGCCGACTGAAAATGAACCATGATTGCTTGCAGAATGAGGATGTGGTCATAAAACAAAAATAAAATAGACAAGTTATTGAATTATGTGAATACTCGAATATGCCTGCGTTTGCCATAAAATAACACCAAACGAAAATTTGTTTATTTTCTAAATTAAAAATTATGAAAAAATTCTATAAATTAAATTAAAAATACATCATTGGAAATCAAGTCTTAGTTCGAAACAAGTAATTTATCATAATTTAAATTCAAATCTGAATATTCAAATAAATCAAATATTCAAATTTGAAGTCCCTAAAATACGGAGTGTTACACGTGCCGAGGAGTTTTAAGAAAAGAAAATAAATTTCTAGGTCAGACATGGGTCTACTGTAAGTAAAGCATAAGTTTAACTTTATATTAAAAAATCTTCAAACCAAAGGTATCTCGTAAGACCATACTTCACATAAACATAGATGGATTTTTACCTTACGATAACTAAAACATTTCTGTTATCCCACCTTTTAGCAAGGCCGTGATACCAAAAGATTGAACAGAAACCAAGGGACAGTCCATCCCAAAGATCGGTTAAACGCAGGTTTGCTATGGGTGTCGATAAATTTTGTCCAATTTCGGATCAAGCTATAACTGACAAGACACGACAATCAAAGTGGCGGAAGCCAACGTTCCAAATTTCAAGTCAATTGGAGTTGGTGTGCTTAAGGTATGATCGATGCAATTTCAGCAATCACCATGTTCGCATCCATCAGAGCGCTTCGTTTAGTATCCATCAGTCGAAAGCCTTGTTCGAATCCATCAAGAACATTCGACTTCGTATTGATCAAGGGAACCGCACTCTTCATATCCATCGACCTAACGGCTTTGTTCGCATCAATCAAGCTCCGACAGTTCAAATCCATCGAATTGTCCTCATTTCGTATCCATCAGATGCCCACCGTCCTTCATCCCTGAGAAAGCATCATACTTCGCATCCATTGTCTGTAGCATTCGTGTCCATTTCGTATCGATTAAGTTTTACACTCACCTGGTATCGATTGACCACAATCGATACGAAACCAACACCCCTCTTCGATATGAAGTGGCAGGCAAGAAGTCAACGTGAAGTAAGATACACTCGACTGATACGAATAGCATAACATTATCGATACGAAATGGACTGCGGTGCATCGAGTCGAACAAGACCACACACTCGATATGAACAAAGCAGTGCGACTGGTCGATACGAGCAGCACAGTCATGATCAATATAAACAAGGTGGGAACCTTGGGGTGACTCGGTCGACTCGGCGCTAAAAGTGGATCGATCCGAAGAGTTAGCACCACATCGGCTTATAAGCATATGCACTGATCGATTCGAACATAAGGATGCGAAGGGGATAGATACGAACCAAACAGCCTACCGAAAACATGAACTTGCATCGATCATAACTCACAATCTATAAGTCCAAATGCTATAAAATTTTCACAGAAGCTTACGTACAACCTAAGGAATATTCACGCTAAAATTCGACTCGATTGGATCAAATCTCGATTGATACGAAATTCATTTGTATCGATCACGGATCGAGTCAAAACCACCAGGGATCGAACGCGTAGGCCCATTCATGTGCCAGAAGAGGTCTTCCAAGATCTAAGTGAGATATTTGCATCCTACACCTATAAAGAGCGACCTAGAGTCAACAGAAAAGGGACTTTTTGTCTCTTCTACATCCATACTCTGCCAGATTCATCATTGTACTCCGATTTTGCTGTTGTAATCAGTTGTAAATCGTTGTAATCAATAAGAAAACTTCAATAAAATTATCAACTTCAAAGTGGACGTAGGCCGGATTGCCGAACCACTATAAACTCTATGTTCTTTACTGCTTTCATCTAAATTTTCTGAGTGTTCTTTATTTTTAGTTATCTACATACTTGTTATCTGTGATCTATGATTGTGAACTGGTGCTTTCATTGGCAATTGGGTGTTTGTGACCAATTTTGGCACAAACAATTTCATATTATAAAAATGTAGTGATATTATAATAATGTCTAGGGTTTAAAGTATTTAATAACTGAGTAGCTGTGATGTGCGTACATGATAGCAATAATAGGTACACAATCAAAAATCGAAGTCACTTATTGGAGAATTGATCTCCATTAGATGGAAAGGTAAGGGACAACCTTTCGAAAATTTATACACCTCTAGATAAAATGTATAATGTGATCGAAAACCTTTCAACCTCTGCCACCGCAGGACCGACCTACTCCTGAGCTGGTTTGTATCGAATATGATCACCCCTTAGCTATGCTCAAAAACCAAACATGGTCCCTGAAGGATATATAGAGATATCAACACTAGATCTTGGGGTGATCGTACCCTAATGGGTGTGATCCACATAGCCTCGCCACTTCTACCCTATTTTAACCATTACCGGGATGCGAGGTTTGAGAGGCAATGCTCTTAACATTTAGCAATCTATTTTGGAATGATAACACTACCCTCTAGGAAGAAATGCAATGCTATCATTCATCCATACAAATTCATTTTGGGTCTGAAAAAAACCAAAGGCTCTTCAAGGAGCATCATTTTCAATCAACTTCAAGATGTCTTCCCTGCAAACTTATATGTTGATTCGGAGTGGTTTTCGGATAATATATCTGATTTTAATCTATCCAAACCAACAATGATAATTCGGTTGACTCATTCTCGGTTCTTTTGGAAGTATACAACTAGAATTCGAGTCCTCACCGAGAAACTCACGTATAAAATCATACTTCCTAAGTCAAAACTGGCCAAGATTTGATAAGCGCTTATTTAACTATTAAATACACAAACAAGAAAAAATCTAGAGAGTTAATTACCCGTAGCAACCACTAAGCCTCAAAAACAAATCTTCATTTATTAAATCTCTTTTCAAAGCGTTTATCAAAACTTTCATATACTTATCTCAATGATATAAGTATATTCGCAAAAAATTTATGAAATATTTCTTATTTCATAATCATATTAAAAGGACCAAACAAATATTTTTTAAATTAGAGATAAGAACAGTCCAAAACACTACTCCTCCGGTGTTAAGTATGGAATGAAAGTTTCACACCACTATAATTAAGTAGGTCAATTAAGGGAAATCTAAATCTCAAATTCTTTTTATAAATTTCTTCAATAAATCCTTTTAATGAATCTCTTTCATTTATCAAATCTCCTTTACTTAATTTCTAATCCATTATAAAACACTTTATAAATCTTCAAGTTTGTTTATAAACCTCTTTTATAAATATCAAAACCATTTATATAACACCATATTAAATATCCAAATCATTTATAAAATTCTTCCTAAATTTCAAAATATCTTTCCAATTTAAAATAAAACTTCTTAAACACATATATTTATTATGTTCTGTACTAAACATTGTTAACAACATATTACATATCTCGACTACAGCGGTGTAGAAATATTTGTAACTGTTATGTATCTAATCCATATTTACCATATCCAAATTATATTATTTTAATTTAAAGTACTTGAATTTTAAACGAAAATATTTCTATTTCATATTTGTTATATAGAATTGATTTCTACTGAAATATGTAAGTATAATTCACAATAATAACAACAACCAAAACAATGAGGTGTAAATGACTAATATTAAAAAACAAAAAAAAAATTAATATACATACTCTATATAATTGATTTTTATATTCTAGAACATATTATAATGCAATGTATTTTTTAACACAACGGTATAATATTCAATTTTTCACACAATAATAAACTGAATTTTTATAGGCAGACTGCCAAAGAGTTGCAATGCATCATGGGTATGAGCTAAAATTGCTTGAAGAAGTTAAAGAATGTAATGGTCCACCTTTTTGATCCTTAAAATTCGATACTAATACATCCAGAGCATTCACGTGCTGAAAATCTTCGTGTTGGAAAGAAAAATCGTCCAAGGGGGTAAAAAGAAAAGAGAATCGAATCTCATAACGCAACGAGTAATTTATAATATATCAATGAATCTTCACGAAAGAAAACTTATATATATATACATCAGCCAAAGTAACTAAGGTATCATCAGCTAGGACAGTTATAACAACCTGTCCTTATAATTGCTGCTAAACACAGATAAAAAACAATCATTGGAAGATAAAGAAAAATGGAAGTATGTCTTGGAGGCATTCTCTTGCCACTCCAAATGTCCAACTAAATCTGGAAAATATGCTCGGACTGACCAGAGCATTATGAGAAAAATAATGCCCGGATCAGTCTGGTAAAAACAGCATGAGAAACACAATCAAATTGATTCTTAATGTTTTAAAAAAACCTTTCAAAATAAACGTATCTCTCGAGATCACACCGTACATCAACACGAATAGGTTTTTACCTTACGATAAAAAAACTAGTTCATAGGAAATATTGTGATATTATAATAATATCTAAGGTTTAAAACAAAAATGGAATCATAGCTGAAATTGTTACATTAATCAAATTCCAGCATATCAAGTATACAACTAAGTCCAAAAGCACCTATTGGTTATTGGATTTTCGAAAGGACAAGGTAAGGGACTACCTTCTGAATAGTACATTCCTAGATAAAATGCATTGGGGTCAAGCTTATTGACCCCAGCGAATCAGGGCTGGACTACAACGTACTTGATAGTAACCAAATATTTCATCACCTCGGTTGCTTTGCAACCATTTTCCAAGAGCTCTCATGCACAACCAAAGCTATAAATAATAATCTAAAAGTGTGATGGTAATACCCCAATAGGCGCGAACCACATAGCCCTACGACAATACTATATTTTTTCCACTTACAATTGTGAGGCTTGAGGTTACGTTTATCTTTTATAGCTAATCCCATTTGGAATGTTAACACTGCCCTCCAAGCAATAATGCAATGTCAGCTCGTCCATACAAGTTTGTTCTAGGAATGAACAAAACTAAAGGGACCACTTCTACTACATCCATCTTGGAATCACCCTCAGAATTAGTAGCAAGGTACCCTTGTACTTCATAGATCTCCATCTTTGATCATCTTCAAGATATCTCCAATTCGAATGCTAATGCCGATTCGAAGTGGTTTTTAGATAATATAACTAATCTCAGTGTCTCCGAACTAACAACCATAGTTCAAATAAACTCAACCCCGGTTCTTTGGTAAATAATCAGATAGTACATAAGAGTGAAGATCGCCTCTTAACCGTTTAAGTGGAAGAATTTTCTTATCATTTGTCCTAGGAGAACAAAATGAGATTTATACACATAGTTTAACATCATCGAAGATGATTATGCCGTATAATCCCCGTGTTTCTCCTAGATAATTCTAAAGTTATATTTTGGCTAAGATTTGATAGTCAGTTATTTAACTATCAAATAACAAGCAACTAATCATAGATTTAGTTCCACATGGGATCTACTAAGCCTATATAAATAAATATTTTAATTATTAAAATCTCTTCCAATTATTTGATTCAAAATACCTACACAAAAGATTTATTTAAAAACCCTTTATACTGTTTTCAATACATGGAAAAACATTCATATAATGTTACCCCATCTTATCGTTAAGGTCGAGATATCAACAAATTAGCTAAAAAGGATGGGTACCAGGATTGAAGATCAACTGGAAAAAGGATTATGATCGATACCGTCAAAATTGAACTAAACTCCAATAAAGGTAGGATCGATCGAAAATGATAAACTAGGCTCGGCGAGGCTACACTTCGAATTCCAAGGAAAAAAGAGTTTTATGCTAAAGTTATGGATGAACAAAGAATTGTATGGATCAATTAGAATCGGCACTCGAATCGATGAAGATCGATGGATAACTCAAAATATACAAGTTTAATTCACTTGGAACTTTTAGGATATCATCATTTTGGAATGTGGAGCCCATAGGAAGAATCTTAGGTCAAAACTTGGAAGTCGAATTTTCAGCTTGGATCGATGGATTTCGTATCGATACTTTCGTATCGATGTAGTTCGTATCGATCGAACGACGGTGCACAACACAACTCACTACTCCAGGATAGATATGGGTATGGATAACGTGCTTTGCACCTTATGTCAGATCGATCATGGCTCATATCGATGCAATTCATATCAACCAAAGGTTGCACCAGATCAATACGAAGAATATAGACTTCACCAGAGCACATCAGTTTGATATGAAGAATAGCAGAATCGGATGGATTCGGAGGCATATTTTATATCGATCATTCATATCAATTGATACAAAAGAAGCGGCAAATGAATGGAGTGCAAAACAAGGATGACAATACAAGACTCGGATCAATACGAAAATTATGGAGCGAAGACTTAGACGTATGGTAATCTGATGGATACGAAATGATGGATACGAGGTGATGGATATCAGATGATGGATACCAGATGATGATGGATACTAGATGATAGATACCAGATTATGAATAAAGAAGGATCAACGCTTGATGGATCGCTTAGCATTCCAAGTATGGTTGGATCGCCATAAAAGGGCTTGGCCCATGATGGATCGGCATACCTTCATACGAAGGAATAGGTCGACATTTTCACAAAGGAAGAGGGATCGACGTGCTTGTAATTAAGATTCGTAAGGAAGAGAAGGGATCGGAATTTGTGATTGGCATGATACGTTAAGATGGGATGGAGCGGCATAGCAGTGTGGGATGGAAGGATAGGTATGAAGGTTCTTTAGTGACGCTAGACTTTAATTGGGATGAAGGAAGAACGATCGATGATGAGTATACTGATTTTTATTTTGGACGATTTGAGCTTACCAATAATTGTGGTGGGCCCATGTGGGTAAGAAGGCTCTGTAGCCTAAGTTTCACCCATAATACAGTAGGTTTGGCTCCGAAAAAAGGATCTACATTCTGCTTCTCTTCATCTTCTACTTAGACTATACTCCACTACTTTGGTTATCAAAAATCACATCTTTGTATCTATAACGGTAGTATAAACTCAATAAAAGGATATTTTAGAGTGGACGTAGGTGGGAGATAGCCAAACCACTATAAATCTTATCTTCTCTTACTTTCTTTCATTTTAATTTTGTTATTTCTTAATTTTTACTCTCTATATCATCTGGATCTGAGAACTGTGACTAGATACTAACGATTTGAGTGTAAACACTGGTGCTTTCACTACTTTTAGTGTTTGTGACCGTTTTTGGCGCAAACACTTTGTTGCTTTCACTGAGAGTACTAGCACCCGCTATATCGGATTTGGAGTTCAGATTTGGAAAGCTAAAAAATCAGATATAAGAGGAACCATGGTTAGGCAATTAGTTAGAAGGACATTACCATAATGGAGCCATCAAGAGGGAAGTCAAGAGGCTTCCTCTGGAGCTGGCGCAGATCAGGAATCCATCTACATCACAAGGTATGAAATGCAAACAATGTTAGATTTCACGTAAGAGAGATTATTGAAGAGCCAACAGGAGATGATGCAGAATCCATTCAGGAAAATGGGCACAGCTGGAACCCAGAACCCAAGGAATGGAGAAACCGTAGCTACCGACAATGTAGAACAAGGAGTCGGAGTTGTAGAAATCTCTTGAGGTTAGATCCAAAACCAAAATAGAGAACGTGAAGGGAATCAGCAAAGGCCTAGGGACAGACCCTCGAGATCGGATATTGGAAGGCCCGTAAATGAAGCTCAGCAGGCTGGGGCCGACGCAAACGTTAATGAGCAACATGAAGAGTACTATCCAGAATACCCTCCATGACATAGGGGGCAGGATGGAAACACATATAGTAAGCCACCCCCGGATGGGGACGAGCGGATGGCTGGATTGATAAGAAGGATTATGAGAGGAGGGCTACCAAGTGGAGGCTTGGAGGAAGTTAGTCGAAGTCTGTTCACTCTGAATATCAAAAACACAAGGAACCCTCCAGAATTCAAACTACCAACGCTGGAGGCTTATGGTGGGAAGTCAACCCCAACTATGCATGTAACCAGCAATTAGGCATATGGAAGTGTCGTGGTCATCCGAAGAAATTACACCAAGATGCTTCCCACTGTGTTTGACGGATTTAGCTGCACTCTGGTTTAGGCACCTGGAGAGTGGATTGATCAGGACATGGGGCGAACTAGTGGAACACTTCATGAGACAATTTAGGGTTCACGTTACACGACCCAAGAACGTAACGACATTGGCATCGATGAACCAGAGGACATGATTAATTTTCTAATGCGGTTCAATGCAGTCGTGGCTTCGGTGGATTGCCCAGATCCATCAATGATTTTGATGGCGGCGGTAGCAGGAATTGCAGAGGGCACTGAGTTCAAAGATTCATTGGCATGGGATCCCCCATAAGATCTCAGACAGTTCTACCATGAGGCAGAGAAGTTTATACGATTAGAGGATGCATGCATCAAAAGGCAAGAGGTGAACGCCGCATAAGGCAAAGGAACGTCTGAGAAGGATGTGGGATGGATAAAGGAAAGCAAAAGCAGGATAATGGATATGATGGTTCTAACAAACGGAGGAGAGACCGGGAACCTGAATTCACCACATAAATAGACTTGACAGAGAATCTCGAACAAAATTACTTAGAAATATGGGGGAAACTCCCCTATCGAAAACCACCCAGAAGGAATCCTATAGAGTGGGAGCATAGGAGCGGAAGGTACCACCTATTCCATGAGCTTGAGGGGCATACCACAGATGAATGCCGCCACTTGAAGGACATGGTGGAAGAAAATGTCAGGAGTGGCAGATTGCGGTAGTATGTGAGGAATTGGACAATGGCGGTAGAACACGGGTAGCTACGGCCTACATCTAACAGGAATGACCTATATTGAGGTCATGACTCATCATCAGCTGATCGTGATGGTAAGGGCCGATTTCAGGATTTGAACTTTGGTCATCAAATAATCTTTCTAGTTTCGTTCCTAAAATAAAGAAGCAATGCCATTTACGGAGAGTGTAAACAGGGCTATGTTCCTGAAATAATGCTCGCTCGACGTTATTTACCCTTTACCAGAGAGTGATAGGATGGGATCCAACAAGATCTCGTTGAGGCTATAATTGGTCTAGGAGGACCAGGACATCGCTATATGCCCCCACACTAGAACCGGAGGACAAGGGATAGGTTGCTTCGTCGGAGCGTGATAAGATCTGCCTATTCAATCGTCAAGTTTGGATCGAGCTTAGCAAGGGCCAGAGAGGCCATCGATCATTAGAGAGATCATAGGACTCGGTAATTAGCTTACATGATGTGAAATGGATATTGACCCAGCTCTAAATAGCTGAGGATTTGACATGGACCGAAAGCAGTCTTGGATTCGGTTAGCGACCTAGAGAGGTCATGGATTTGGATATGGATTCTGTTATGGTTATGGATTCGGATAGTGACTTTGAACAGATAAGGATTTGGTTATGGACCCGATGTGGTCTCGGATTTCAGTATCGACACTGAACAGTCATGGATTTGGCTATCGAACTTGGATGGAATTGCTACGCAATGGGTTGAATTATGGGTTGGATGCCATGCCTATGGATGGAATATGGACTTCGGATGTTGGATTTACATCAATTCAAAACACGCCTTCCTATCCCAAGGCATGTTTTGGGGGGGCAAATGTTACCCCACCTTTTGGTCAAGGCTGGGATATCAGTAAATTGGCTAAAAATGAAGGATACCAAGATTGGAGATCGATAAGAAACAGGGCTATGGTCGATTCGGTTAAAATTGGACCAAACTCCAATCAAGGTGGGATTGATTAGAAATGATAAATAAGGCTCGGTGAGGCTACACTTAGAATTCCTGGACAAACAGAATTCGTATGCTAAATTTATGGATGAACAAAAAATTGTATGGATCGATTAGAATCGGTACTCGAATCGATGAAGATCGATGGATAACTCAAAATGTACAAGTCCAATTCACTTGGAACTTTTAGGATATCATCACTTTGGAATATGAAGCCCATAGGAAGAATCTTAGGTCAAAACTTGGAAGTTGGATTTTTAGCTTGGATCGATGAATTTCATGAAATACTTTCATATCGATATAGTTCGTATCGATCAAATGACAGTGCACAATACAACTCACTACTCCAGGATGGATATAAGTATGGAAACATGCTTTACACCTTATGTCGGATCGATCATGGTTCATATCAATGCAATTCATATTGATCGAAGGCGGTACTAGATCAATACAAAGAACACATACTTCACCAGAGCACATCAGACAGATATGAAGAATAGCAGCATTGGATGGATTCAGAGGCATATTTCATATCGATCATTCGTATCGATCGATACAAAAGAAGCGGGCAAGGATTGGATCGAAAAATAGAGATCACATCACAAAATTGGGTCGATACAAAAATTAAGGAGCGTAAGACTCAGACGGCTGGTAATCTGATGGATACGAAATGATGGATACGAATTGATGGATACCAGATAATGGATACGAGATAATGAATACTAGATGATGGATACAAGATGATGAATAAAGAAGGCTCAGTGCTTGATGGATCAACTTAGCATTCTAAGTATGGTTGGATTGGCACAAAAGGGCTCGACACATGATGGATCAGCGTACCTTCATACGAAGGAATGGGTCGGCATTTTCACAAAGGAAAAGGGATCGACATGCTTGGATTGGGATGCCTCAGGAAGAGAAAGGATCGACATTTGTGATTGGATCGGCATGATATGTTAAGATGGGATGGAGCGGCATAGCAGCGTGGGATGGAAAGATTGGTATGAAGGCTCTTCAATGAGGCTAGACTTTGGATAGGATAAAGGAAGAATGATCGGTGATGAGTATGCCGATCGTTATGGTGGGCCCATGTGGGTAAGAAGACCCTATAGCCGAAGTTTCACCTACAAATACAGCGGGCTTGGCTCCAAAAAAGGATCTACATTCTGCTTCTCTTCATCTTCTACTTAGGCTATACCCCGTTACTTTGGTTATCAAAAATCACATCTTTGTATCTGTAACAGCAGTATAAACTCAATAAAAAGATATTTTGGAATGGTCGTAGGCGGGAGATAGCCGAACCACTATAAATCTTGCCTTCGCCTACTTTCTTTCATTTTAATGTTTTTATTTCTTCATTTTTACTCTCTACATCATCTGGATCTGAGAACTGTGACTGGATACTAAGGATTTGTGTGTAAACATTGGCACTTTTACTACTTTTGGGGTTTGTGACCGTTTTTGGCATAAACACTTATCTCAGCGATATAATTATATTTCAAACCATTATATGTTCAATACTTAAAAATCACCATATGCTTATCTCAACGGTATAAGAATATTAAGAAAACTTGAGGGATATTTTCTCTTTTCTAAAATCATATTTAAATAGGCCAACAAATATTATTTAAAATATTTCACACTGTAAACCAAACCACTAATTCTTTTGTGTTAAGTACGAAAAGAATGTTTTCATACCACCATAATTAAGAACATTAATTACCAAAATCAAAAACACTTTCCTTTTTATAAAATTCTCTTTTAACAATCCCATTTAATACATTAAATCCTTTTTTCTAATCTCCAAATTAATTTATGACCTTTCTTATACAAATCTCTTGAAATGGTTAATAAATTTTTATAAAACATATTTACCAAAATCATTTATAATCTCCTTTACAAAATATCATTTGTAAATCTCCTTAAATCCTTTTACAAAGCACAATCCTTTTTATAAAAAAATTACCCATCATTAACTCTCTCATTCAATTAATTAATTACTTTGAAATATAAAAAATAGACAATTAATTTACTTTAAACAACACGAATAAGATAAGTAATAAACTTTAAATACATCATCAATTAAATAATTAATTAACTTTAACACAAAACTAAATAATTTAACTAACAACATTAATAATAAAACTAAATAACTTAAAATATCATTAATAATATAATTAAATAACTTTAAACATCTTCATTAAATTAATTAAATAACTTACTTTAAAAGATCATTTATAAACACTTAAGCTCAAACTGTTATACAATTGAAGTTATTTATATCCATAACTTTACAAATTCGAAAAAAGGCTAAGCGACCAAAAAAGGTACTAAATCAAGTTACCATTTAATTTAATTTGCCTTTTCAAGTCACGTAATTGGTATTTATATAGGTAATATGTATGTAAATCAAATCCATAATTAACTGCCCATAGTTAATGTGTCATTTATCTCATATAAATCAACTTGCATAACACTAAATGTCCAAATTAATTTAATAGAAGAATAGGGATTTATTCTGCTAAACAGATGCCATCAATAATATATTCCATTTAGTTATAGCAGAGCATGGATTTATTCTATTAAACAAATGTCATCAATTATCTATTCCATATTTGTTTGGCTATTTAAAGGCATAAGAGAATACCTAGTATTTAAACCATTCTTTGAAAAGAAGACTGTTTTTTGAATAAATCGATTCTTGGAAATAAGATAATTAAAAGTAAAAAACTTTATTTAACAATAATTAAATCTTAATTAAATCTTAACTTATTTAATAATTAATTAATACTTTGCCCGGCCTAATTATAATTAGTTAATAGTTTATTAATGATTAAACCTTACTTAAATAATAGTTAATTAATTAATTAACCTTTAATTAGTAAAAAGAAAAAAAATTAAACCTATTCTTGCTTAACCAATTATAATTATCTTATTTAATTATTAAGTACTAATTATCTTCACTTAGTAATTAATTAATGTAAACAATCATTAATTCCTTAATAAAATAATTGCTTTAATAATAATTAAAGCCTTAATTAATAAATAATAATTACCTTTTTAATACTTAAATGTTTGAAAATACTTTTCAAAAGTATTTAAGATGAAGACACTTTTGGGTTAGAAAAAGTGTTTAATTCCAATGAACTGCATCCGTGGTGACTATCACTTTGGATACCATTCCTTTAAACTAGTATTACATGTCCAATACCCTTCAAGTCATTACATTTTTATGCTTAACTTACTTAAAACTTTGTATAAAGTTTTTGGAAACAAAAAGTAAAGTTTTGGAAGACTTGTAAAGTTTTTTCAAGAAATATAAAATAACTAAAACAAGTTAAATCCAAGAGATCTCAATGTCACACAAAATAAGTGCTAACTTTCCTTTATCTTACAAAATGCAAACATAAGCTCATACATCCAACAAATGCCATAACCAACATGCACAAGGTAAAGATCATAATTTTAAACAATAACTTCACTTTTGACTTCATTTCGAAGTCTATAACCAACACTACATATGAGCACATACAAGTAAAATACAACATCACTATTTTTCAACGAACAATCAACACAACTATTAGCCAAAAATAAAGTATAAAAATGTGAGATTTACTTACTATACCGAAGGAAAACTGAATCAAAAATCACAACCCTTTGCTCAAACACTCGAACTTTGACTTTTCTTTAAAAAACTGCTCATTTTGCCTTGGGAAGTAAAATATGATTCGGCCATAAGCTTACTGTGCTCCGACTTGATAATTATGAGGAAGGCTTGGCTTTCTTTGGAAAGATGAAGGTACATAAAAGAAGAGTAAGGTTTTCAAATTAGTTCTTAATAATTAAAAGTGGAAAAGGAAAGCATTTTTAAGCTTTGAAAAATAATTGGGAGCCATTAATTTTTTCATTGGGAGCCATTAAAGTGTTTAAGAACTTAGAAAATAAGGGTGGAGTTTTAGAAAATAAGAAATGAATTAAAAATGAGTGAGAGAAAAAAGAATTTTTTTTTTATAAAAAATTGATTAAGAAAAGTACTAAAATGCCCTTTAAGTACATATCCTCCATTTAAAATGTGCCACATCGTTACACAACTTCTCCCATCTTATTCCATATGCATGGAATCTCTAGCTGCCGTCTTACCCGACATACAAACTCCTTCCTTGTACCATGAAGTTATGAGAAAGGTGACATACATCTTATTTTATTTTTATTTGAATTTTGGATAAAAGGTCACATCTCCTTTATGTTTACTTAAGTAAATATATTTTATGATATCATATCTTAACCATGCATTTATTATTTTTGTATGTGTGTATATCTATATTAAAGTGTTCATCACATTTTCGACAATCTTTTGACGATGAAAAATCAAAAATTCAAAAAACGATTTCAGGTCACATTTTCTATTTTTCTTCAAACTAAATATTTTTGTAAACTAAATTCAAAAATGAATTTTCTATCAGTAGTTGTAAATTAAAGGAGGGTTATTTTAATTATTAAGACCAATTGAATATTTGAAATAAATTAAATCATCTAAAATCAGAGCGATAAAATTCCAGGTCATTACATTCTTCCCGCTTAAAAGAATTTTGACCCCGAAATTTCACCATATGAATATCCAATATTATTCATAAATCTAAATTATTTTCATATACCATCCTTATGAAAAATCTGATTCAATCTCTACTCAAATCCATGACTTCACTTTCTAAGTAGTATTGCTTACTCGATTCTCTATTGCCGACTCTGGTTAATTATCTTGATTAGAAACATCCGTTTTTCTTACATAGATATACACTTATGATAGAAAACTTTGGTTCCATAACAAGAAACCTCACAAAGTGTTTTTCACAAAAATCGAGTAATAAATCCTTATTTTGATCAGTGTAATCACCTCAAAGTCGTGTACTCAAATCTTGGATCAAGAATCATGCAAAGAAGTGATCTACGTATAACTCACGTACGTATATTATTTGTTCACACTAATACCAATTCTTTTTCTATTAAAAATTATTTATGAAAACATTTCATAAAATCTAAAATTAAGTTTAACTTGTATAATACTCTACTACATCCTAAGAGTATATGACACTATCTAGTTCAAACTTTTCCCATTTTTAATTTATTTAGGAAACGCAAAGCCCAAATACTTGGTTTTTTCCAAAAACCATTTTGAAATGAAATAATGCATTCAACCGTAGAAAATGCATACATATAGCTCGAGTAAACCCAAAATGATACTGAGAAACTGAATATTGTCAAATATTATCTTATATCCCTTCTCAAGAGAAGTGCTTACCATCCAAACACATCTCTTTAACATTTTTGTTTATTTTCGAGCTATTCGAACTAGTTAACATAAAAAATTACTTTTCTATTTCAAAATTTCCCATTTGAAATAATTCTTTACATATTTCCCAAAAATTAGCTTTAACCAAATCAATTGCCAACCTACATTGGGTTCGTTTGGATTTTAACTTATTTCGATCATATATTGAAAAGAGAATAATTTACTAAATGCACTACAACACTCGCTTAATCAAACATCTGATCATTACTTAGAAGATTATTCAGATCATCACAAAACAAATCTAGAATCATTCCCCGAACCAACCCAAAGGAAATACTACTTACTTGAAATTTTCGAAATATTTATACTTAAAAATATTTTCAACTTAAAATATTACTACCTTTTTCCCATAAAACATTAAAATCTTGCCCAAGACTTCGAGATTCAAATCCTCAAATTCTCAACTTAAATTCTTTTTATTCACAAACCACATCTTTATAAATCAATTTTATTAAATCATTTCTTCTATAAAATCATTCCTGAATATTTATTCCAAAATATTCTAGCTTTTAGTAAACAACTTTTATTAAAATCAAATTTGAGCCCAACATTAATATCGAACGTCTAATAGTCAAATTGTGAAACTTAATTCATAACGTGTTCATTTCAGTGTTCCCATAATTTTATCTACCCAACACATGTTACTGAAAGATACATTACTTATAAATCAACAAACAATAGTCAATGCCCCAAAATTGGACGAGGATGACTAATCAAACCCTAAATGATAATAATTGAATATTATCACAACCACATTAAAAATAACTATATTAATTTTTTTTGATATTTGTTCCTTTATATAAAATATTATTATAGGTAAAATTATTTCATCTACCGATTTAAAATAATATTGTGTTATTGGCCATGTTAAAGTGTTTAGGAATCCCTATAGATAATGCAGGCCAGACGCATTAACTAGAATTCATAAACCACTCAACTGATCAAAATATACAATATAAAACATTTTATATCACTAAAAAATAGTGCTCTTATACACACACACACACATACATACATACACTCAGACTGTAACGACCCGCAAATCCGTACCCGTTGATCAACACTACTCTACAACAATCAACTCAAGTTGTACAGAAATACGAACCATTTGGGTTTAAGAAGAAGAGGTAGAAGAAGAGAAAACAAAATCAACATCAGAATCTAACCATCGCAGCGGAATAAAATATAATAAATAATAAATAATCTTTACTCAATCAATATATATCTGTTTATACATTACATCAATCAGAGTACATCAATCATAGCTCAACATCAATATCATACAAATGGCTATACAACAACTCAACACAGCGGAATAGGTATATATATATATATATACAAGTACGGGAGTACGTATCGCCATCCTGCTCATCACCTGAGCTCCACAGCACCTTCTGTACCCTATAATACTCGGTCTGACCCGAGCATTACAGTTAAATAACACCCGAGTCAGTCTGGAATACCAGCGTGGGAAAATCACACCCAATTGATTATTAAAGTTTCGAAAATCCTTTGAAAAAAAAAGCATCTCGTAAGACCATGCCACAAATAAACATGTCGGGTTTTTACCTTACGATAGCTAAAATATTTTTATTAAAGTCCTCTGATATTATAATAGTGTCTATAGAAAGTAAAATAAAATCTAGCTGAAATGCTTGCATCTCACGTTTCAGCAATAGTTGGGCACAATCAAAACCGTACGAGCGCGTAGGGAAAATGGATTCAAACTAATGGCTAGGCACCGGGGTACCACCTGTCACAGTACCTGGTCTAGATCAGCGTACCGAGGAGCCACCCTAACTCCCCTGCAACACAAGACCGGAACCATCCCTTACTGGACAGTCCCGAGCAAGATCACCCCGCGGTTGGGATCAGCAACCGCCCACTAAGCCGAAATAAAAGGGACATCTAGACAGGGATGACCTCACCCTCCAGTGGGGGCTACCCACGAAGCCTTGCTGCATATCCCCTGATTTTCAGCCATTCCCATTTGATGAGGCTTGAGGCTAAGCGTTACCTTTATAGGATATATCCCTTAGAATGCCCATCGTCCACCTGACGATGTTTCGCAAGCATTCATCCATACAAGTCCATCCCGGGTTCGAACGGAACCGAAGGCTATTCCTACTACATCCATATTGGAAATATCCTCAGGATTAGTAGCGATTAGCCCTTGCACTTTACTGCTCCATCTTCGAATCCAAAATCGTTTACACGAAACGTACAAACCGGATCGAAGTGGTTTTCGAGAAATAAATCTCGATCCCGGTCTCTTCGAAACGATCAACGCATTTGGCCAATATTGATAGCCGGTTATTAAACTATCAATTATATTCACAAACATCCATCAAACAATAAACAATTTCCCAAATTATTTATTAATCCCAAAAATATCTTCACAAGATATACTTCACTTTCAAACCCCGTTTGAAAATAGTTTCAAACATATTCCTTTCCCGGAATAATTTCCCAATATTTATTTCCACTGAAACGCCAAGTATAAAATACTTTTAGCTTTAAAATAATTTAAAAGCACTAAGTTATAAAATATACTTCATAGCAAATTCCAAAACTACTTTAATACTTTATTAAAATATATACTTTAGAAATATTTAATAAATAAGGCTACTTTTATAAAATATAAAACTAGATTTTTCTTTAAAAAAAATATTAAGTCATTTAATAATTACTACGATAATATTTTGAAAAATATTTATTTTAGATTTTAAACATTTAAAACAATAAATTTTCTAAGATATGCTTTTTTAAAACATCAAAAAACCTTTAACTTATTTTTAAAATTGCTTGAAAATCGTACTTGGCTATCCAGGGAAACACTTCTCTTCTCATCCTTTTTTTTTTAAAAATTACCATTTATTTTTAAATGAGTTTCCATTCCTTTATAAATTTCCACTTTGAATTCATATATATAAATATCCACTGATATTTTATTTTACTTGAAAATCTAGTTCAAAATTTTCAAAAATCTCACTTCCCTTTTTTGATTTCAAACCCCAAAACACTTTAGTCAATTTACAATTTATTCCCAATTTACTTTTCTTAAAATAAATTTTCTTTCTTGCTTTACTTATTTCAAATTTCATTAACATTTAGATTTTGTTTTCTCATTTTGTGTAAAAAAAAAACTCTTTAAATTGAAGATACCAATTTCAGATTCCCAAAATTTCTTCTTTTTCTCTTACTTAATTTAAATCCTAAATTTAAAATAAATGTTTTGTTCTTTTAAACAATAACATTGCAGTTTAAGTTTCATTAACTCTATGTTTATTTAAATTTCCCTTCCCATACTCAAAATTTATTTATTAAAATTTTAAAGTCACTTTATTTCCTTTCCAGTTCATTCATAAATTTATTCAACTTTTCTATAATTATTTTATTTACAATTTCTCTTCCTTTTATTTTCATTCCCAAACTCAAATTATATATTTGGTAATTCATTATTGCCTGATTATAACAATCAAGCCATGGCATTCAATATTTCCACATAATTCATTATAGGATATCAAATATTCAGGGCAGAGAATATTAAATAATTAAATAAAGTTGAGGGGTCCAGTTGGATCCCTCCAACCTGTTTTCCCTGCATCCACAGATGTTAGCACACTATAAAATGCCAATTCCAAGTATATACCACATTACAGCACATAAATCAATTCAACCATTTCAAACAATTATTTAAATTGAATCATTTAAATTTTAAATTTAACCGAGTGAGATTAACTCACATTTGCCCCTTTTTAATTTGCAATTCATCCAAACCAGCTTGTTCTTCATTATTTTTGACCTTGAGTCGACATTATAAGGTTCGTTAATATTTGAATTGATGGAACAATTAATTTCTATTTATTTACTTTAAGTTAAGAATTTGGTTTTAGCCGAATAAATTCTAAATTTCAACCAATTTCCTCTAATAAATTTTTAGTTACCAAAATAAATTTCATAGGTTAATTAAACAGTTAAATTCTCAAATCTAATATATATATATATTTTTCTTTACTGTAAATTTTTTCTATAACATATGTTTATTGTTTTCTTACTTAAAACATACTTTTATATTTAAAAGCTTGTATATATATAAATTTTAAACCAAGGGAAAATATTCTTACAGTAAAATATACATACATACTGTATACTTGTTTTGATTTTATTGATTGTTATCCAAACAAATATAGAAGTTAAATTAATTTTTAACAGAGAAATAAATTAGCAAAACGAATACCTTACTGTATATTGACGAAACCCTAGCCTCGAGCATCGTCAACGAACATCGCGAGCCGCCGAAGTCTCGATCGACTCCGCGTCACCACGAATCCCAGCACACCGCTACTTCGTCCATACGACTTGACTTCGAGACCCAGAAAAATCAAGCCGCCGCCTCAACTCTCGAGTATCATGCCTAACTGGACATCGACTCCCATGCCTCGTCGTCGACGTTCGCCTAAATCTGGAGCATGACCTCTGCCATCTTCGATCGTGCAGGCAAGCTCCCTCGCCTCAAAATCACTCGCGCCCCCAAATCAACGCCACGACCCGAAACCATAACTCCCCCATTTTGAAATCGATTCGGAGTTCAATCGCAATTTTAGTGGAAAGAATAGACAAATTGAAGAAGGAGAAGGCTCGCGTCTAATTACATCGAGCTCGGCCAATTTTTTTTAAAGCTTCGAACAAATTCGGTTTTGAACAATGAAAGGGTTCCGACCCTTATTCCCTTTTTAATTATAAAGCGATAGGGCTTGTGAGAGAAGAGAGAGGAACATGTTTAAAATCTTTTGTTCATTAGCTTACGAACAAAGCTACCCTTTATTTTATTTTATTTGTTTGTTTTTTATTATTTTTGTTTTTATTATTATATTTTTTTTATTCAAACACTTCGGCTGAAAAGAAAAGAAGGCGACGTGATTTGAAATAAAGAAAGGAAACGTATACAAGAAGGCTCGACTATTTAAATTAAATTTCACCAGATTATTTATCAATTAAATTTCCAGCACGTTTATATTTCGAGATTCAACAATTTACTCAACTTCTAATAATTAAATTCTATTATTTAATTATCAAACAAATAGCGATATTTGTAATTCCAGTTAAAATTATTACATTGAATATTTAAAATCAATTAAATGTTCCGATTTTAAATGTCTTCCCCCCTTAAAAGAATTTCGTCCCCGAAATTACAAGTTAGGAAGAATGGTCCAATACCCGTTTACTTTTCCCAAAACCAATCAGTTCTTAACAATTCAACATCTTACCGACTATCTTTTATAAAAGTCCCATTATTATTTTTATTAACTTACCAAACTTTCCAAAACCTTCTATAGTTTCCCAATAACTTACTTGTTCAACTATTCAAATTATAATTCAAAACTAAATTTTGAATTATCAAAATTTTCTCAAAAATTTTCTAACTCCCTAAATTTCCGAAAAATTTCGCCAGCGTCTCCTTTGCGCGGTTGACTCGGTCCAACTACAAAATGGCTCTACGACCTCCCAAATTCAAAAAGAAAACAAAAAGCCAAGTGGCTCAATCCAAATCCCAATCAAATTCCACACCAAATTTAAATACATACCTTTTGTCGAGCATTTCATATTTATCTTTCTAAAATCAGAATCAATTCTCTTTTTCCTTTACATTACCTGCATATCCTGCTTAGCACTAATTATCCAATCACAATATTTCTAAAACATCATATCACTTTCTTACAAAATGTTAATTATTTACTCATTCAAATAACAACTTGGAATATCTTTGTAATATCAATCTTCAATTAAGAATTCACCATTCCCTACTTAAGTTTAGTATAAGCATTCTATATGCTTCTTGTTTGTTTTCACTTTACCACTTTAGTTAATATCTATTTCTATTCAAATTGATTCTTTCATTTTCATCCGAATTCAATTTATCTTTAACTTTAAATATTGAATTTTATTTTCCATTAATAACTAATTCATGTCATTATTTTAGTTAGTTTCATTTACTAATTAATTTTAGTTGCCAATTTAAATTCGTTTTGTTATTAACAAAAATTCTCCAAAAATTTTCGAACTCCAAAAATTTTCAAATTTTTTTGGCAGAGTCCCCTTTGTACGGAGGAGCTTTTGCAATTTGACAAAAGAGATAAATATATATACATCGACCCACCCGGTTGGAAAAACCAAAAACAATTCATATTTCCTATTTTTATTGCGTAGGCGTACCTTATTTAGCATTTTAAGCAAGCAGCTTATTTATTTAGCAGTTAATGCAACCCAAATCCAGCCATACGGCTTCCAGGTACCTGTACTTACTCAATTTAAACATGTAAGTGCCAAATATATGAAGTTTAACAACATATCACTTATTTGCAATAGTTAAAACATATGAATTCTAAAAGAAATGCACACCAAACATTTTTCCATAAGCAATTTATATAGTTTCCATGCTAATTCAACTGTTTTCAACTTACTCATATCCATTCTCATTCAATTTGAATGGTTTAAAACTCAATCGTTTGCATTTAATTTATTTTTAAGCAAACTGATCTCATATTTAATTCAATTGCTTTCAAAATCAATTTATTTTACTTCTATCAACTCGTAGAATTATAATTACTTCCATTTACATCCAATGACAATTTATTCTATACAATTTGACGAGATTTATGTGAATAAATAAGTATTTATGTTTATAACCAATTTAAATTGATTTCAACTCAATTTATACTTAATTCTATTTATTTTTAAATGTATTCTCAATCCATATATTTTCATTTTCATTGCATTTCAGATTTGAATCCATTTACTTGCATTTCATTCCATATTTGTTTATTCCAAACTATTTTATTTCTCAAAACAGACCAAGCTATATCATTCAATAACCATTTCTCAACTTATTTAAACCATACTTCATTTGGTTCTTATTTATCCCATCTATTCATTTATTCAATATAATTAGTTTATCCACTCAATCAATTTTGAATTTTCATTTTCTTAAATATTATTTTCAACCCACCAAGTTCTATTTCAATCCAAACTTATTTTTACTTGATTCAAATTCAATCCAATATCATTAGACTTGGTTTTAAGTTGAATTCAATTCAACTCTTCCCTTGTATTCAACTTAAGTCAATTTATTTTGATTTATTCAGATTTTATACCTAAGCTCAGTTTCATTCCACGAATAAATATTTTTCTCTTCCATTCAACTTAATTCTATCCCAGTTAAATCTCATTTTAAAATTTACAATTTCATTTGATGAGTTATTATAAAATTTAGCTTTCAGATTCAACTCATCCAATGATTACAAGGCCATTTCCAAATTATTTCTACTTATTTGGATTTTATTTGCAATTCATACCATTACCATTTTAATCCATTTACATTTTTATTCGATACATTTCAATTATACTTAATTTGTTAACACTTCACATTAAATTTTAATTAATAACTCAAGTTCTGAATCCACTATCCATTTTCAATTTGCCACCAAATTTCATGAACCCACAGTTCAATTATATTTACTTCATCGACAATCTAAGTCGAATTTAATTTATAACTTGAGTTTTATTTCTAAACTTTAATATTAACTCACCAATTCAGACTTTATTTAACTGCATCGAGTTCTCATTACATATTTCATTAACTAATTGATTAACAAATTAGTTCTTCCCTTATTTATAATCCAACACTTGATTTTAAATCTCAAAATATCTTCATTTAAATTTTCTTAAGTTCAAATGTATTTTATAATTCAAGTTTTATTTTTATTTTATTTTTCAATTCATCAAAAATATTTATTTTGGGTTTTCTATCCCACCTTTCAAATTTTATAAGTCAGAACTTATTATTTACACTATTTCATTCATTATTGGCTTAAATATATTCTTCTTTTATTTTTAACTCGAGTTTTACACTTATTTATAACTCAAGCATATTTTGATTCCATGCATTTTTAATTCTTTTACACGTTATTCTTAGTTACTTATTTCAATCTAATTCTTATCCAATTTATTTCTTATACAACTTATTTCTAGTTATCCAGGTAAGAATCAATTCCAATTCAATTTATTCAATTGAATTTTTATTCAAGTTCAATTCTATTTTAAACTCAGATTTATTTAATCTAAATTCGATTTCAACTTGATTCGAATACAACTGGATATTATTTTCAGCCTATTCAATTTATTTCCAATCCAATTAAATTTTTATTTCCCAATCCAAGTTAATTTCATTTTAACTTTTCACTTTAAATTTACATTCCATTATTCAAAGCTTATATTTCTTCCCGATTTAAAAATCATCTCAATTTATAAGCTTACAACATATCTCATCAGGATTTTTAACTCCCTGCTTTGGTTTCAAATCATTTTGAAATCTTCAACATCTCAAATTACACCTCTCAAAATTTAATCCAATCCTGGATTTTTTATTTCCAACAAATTTCCTTTGAGATTTTCAAAAACAACTAGCTTTTCTGAACAAATCAGTTTTTGGCAGCAATCCGTCACTTAGAAATTCGAAAATGAATACTGATGATGCGGCCGTCATCATCAAAATTATTTTCCAATAATCCAAGTGATTTCGATGCTATATCACTTTCAAAATTCATTTAAAACAGATTTACATTCAGAAATATCTCCAAAACAATAATGCTATCATTTATCTTTAAAACACTTCCAAATCTCCAGAATTTAAATTTCCAAATCCTGCTTAATTAAATTTTACTACAATTCGTTTGCATAGCTTATGCTCATACAAATTATTATTTGATTATATTTCAATTTATAATTCACATTTACAATTCGTATTTATAAATTTCATTTTATAATGAATTTATTCCCATAAATTTTAGTTATATTTAAATTTCTAGTTAAACTTTCACTTTACAATGATAACATTTTAATACTATCATTTCTAACATCCAAGCAACCATATATTAATTAAATAGTTTACAAAAACTTTCTTTATATCAAAATATATTAAAACAATACCGTGTCAATGGTTCTATTTAAGTGTTTAGAAACCCCTTCGATACAGTTGCGCAGACTGTGTCGACGAAGGTTCATATGCCACTCAATAAACCAATCAACGCAATATTAGAACAATTTATATTCACTAACAAATACGCGCTCATATTTACTAATACGCTCAAACTCATTATAGAGTACTACGGACTCTATTTTATGAGTAATTCCCACCAGAGCCAAGGTTATCTCCAACCTATGCTCTGATACCAACTGTAACGACCCGCAAATCCGTACCCTTGAGTCAACACTATTCTACAACAATCAACTCAAGTTGTACAAAAATACGAACCATTTGGGTTTAAGAAGAAGAGGTAGAAGAAGAGAAAACAAAATCAACATCAGAATCTAACCATCGCAGCGGAATAAAATATAATAGATAATAAATAATCTTTACTCAATCAATATATCTCTGTTTATATATTACATCAATCAGAGTACATCAATCATAGCTCAACATCAATATCATACAAATGGGTATACAACAACTCAACACAGCGGAATATGTATATATATATACAAGTACGGGAGTACGTATCGCTATCTTGCTCGTCACCTAAGCTCCACAGCACCTCCTGTACCCTATAATACTCGGTCTGACCTGAGCATTACAGTTAAATAACACCCGAGTCAGTCTGGAATACCAGCGTGAGAAAATCACACCCAATTGATTATTAAAGTTTCAAAAATCCTTTGAAAACAAAAGCATCTCGTAAGACCACGCCATAAATAAACATGTCGGGTTTTCACCTTACGATAGCTAAAACATTTTTATTAAAGTCCTCTGATATTATAATAGTGTCTATAGAAAGTAAAATAGAATCTAGCTGAAATGCTTGCATCTCATGTTTCAGCAATAGTTGGGCACAATCAAAACCGTACGGGCGCGTTGGGAAAATGGATTCCAACTAATGGCTAGGCACTGGGGTACCACCTGTCACAGTACCTGGTCTAGATCAACGTACCGAGGAGCCACCTTAACTCCCCTGCAATACAAGACCGGAACCACCCCTTGCTGGACAGTCCCGAGCAAGATCATCCCGCGGTTGGGATCAGCAACCGCCCGCTAAGCCGAAATAAAAGGGACATCTAGACAGGGATGACCTCACCCTCCAATGGGGGCTACCCACGAAGCCTTGCTGCATATCCCTTGATTTTCAGCCATTCTCATTTGATGAGGCTTGAGGCTAAGCGTTACCTTTATAGGATATATCCCTTAGAATGCCCATCGTCCACCTGACGATGTTTCGCAAGCATTCATCCATACAAGTCCGTCCCGGGTTCGAACGGAATCGAAGGCACTATTCCTACAACATCCATATTGGAAATATCCTCAGGATTAGTAGCGATTAGCCCTTGCACTTTACTGCTCCATCTTCGAATCCAAAATAGTTTACACGAAACGTACAAACCGGATCGAAGTGGTTTTCGAGAAATAAATCTCGATCCCGGTCTCTTCGAAACGATCAACGCGTTTGGCCAATATTGATAGCCGGTTATTTAACTATCAATTATATTCACAAACATCCATCAAACAATAAATAATTTCCCAAATTATTTATTAATCCCAAAAATATCTTCACAAGATATACTTCACTTTCAAACCCCGTTTGAAAATAGTTTCAAACATATTCCTTTCACGGAATAATTTCCCAATATCTATTCCATTGAAACGCCAAGTATAAAATATTTTTAGCTTTAAAATAATTTAAAAGCACTTAGTTATAAAATATACTTCATAGCAAATTCCAAAACTACTTTAATACTTTATTAAAATATATACTTTAGAAATATTTAATAAATAAGGCTACTTTTATAAAATATAAAACTAGATTTTTCTTTAAAACAAATATCAAGTCATTTAATAATTACTATGATAATATTTTGAAAAATATTAATTTTAGATTTTAAACATTTATACAATAAATTTTCTAAGATATGCTTTTTTAAAACATCATCAAACCTTTAACTTATTTTTAAAATTGCTTGAAAATCGTACTTGGCTATCCAGGGAAACACTTCTCTTCTCATCCTTTTTTAAAAAATAAATAAATTACCATTTATTTTTAAACGAGTTTCCATTCCTTTATTAATTTCCATTTTGAATTCATATATATAAATATCCACCGATATTTTATTTTACTTGAAAATCCAGTTTAAAAATTTCAAAAATCTCACTTCCCTTTTTTGATTTCAAACCCCAAAACACTTTAGTCAATTTACAATTTATTCCCAATTTACTTTGCTTAAAATAAATTTTCTTCCTTGCTTTACTTATTTCAAATTTCATTAACATTTAGATTTTGTTTTCTCATTTTGTGTAAAAAAAACTCTTTAAACTGAAGATACCAATTTCAGATTCCCAAAATTTCTTCTTTTTCTCTTACTTAATTTAAATCCTAAATTTAAAATAAATGTTTTGTTCTTTTAAACAATAACACTGCAGTTTAAGTTTCATTAACTCTATGTTTATTTAAATTTCCCTTCCCATACTCAAGATTTATTTATTAAAATTTTAAAGTCACTTTATTTCCTTTCCAGTTCATTCATAAATTTATTCAACTTTTCTATAATTATTTTATTTACAATTTCTCTTCTTTTTATTTTCATTCCCAAACTCAAATTATATACTTGGTAATTCATTATTGCCTGATTATAACAATCAAGCCATGACATTCAATATTTCCACATAATTCATTACAGGATATCAAATATTCAGGGCAGAGAATATTAAATAATTAAATAAAGTTGAGGGGTCCAGTTGGATCCCTCCAACCTGTTTTCCCTGCATCCACAGATGTTAGCACACTGTAAAATGCCAATTCCAAGTATATACCACATTACAGCACATAAATCAATTCAACCATTTCAAACAATTATTTAAATTGAATCATTTAAATTTTAAATTTAACCGAGTGAGATTAACTCATCTTTGCCCCTTTTTAATTTGCAATTCATCCAAACCAGCTTGTTCTTCATTATTTTTGACCTTGAGTCGACATTATAAGGTTCGTTAATATTTGAATTGATTGAACAATTAATTTCTATTTATTTACTTTAAGTTAAGAATTTGGTTTTAACCGAATAAATTCTAAATTTCAACCAATTTCCTCTAATAAATTTTTAGTTACCAAAATAAATTTCATAGGTTAATTAAACAGTTAAATTCTCAAATCTAATATATATATATTTTTCTTTACTGTAAAATTTTTCTATAACATATGTTTATTGTTTTCTTACTTAAAACATACTTTTATATTTAAAAGCTTGTATATATATAAATTTTAAACCAAGAGAAAATATTCTTACAGTAAAATATACATACATACTGTATACTTGTTTTGATTTTATTAATTGTTATCCAAACAAGTATAGAAGTTAAATTAATTTTTAACAGAGAAATAAATTAGCAAAACGAATACCTTACTGTATATTAACGAAACCCTAGCCTCGAGCATCGTCAACGAACATCGCGAGCCGCCGAAGTCTCGATCGCCTCCGCGTCACCACGAATCCCAGCACACCGCTACTTCGTCCATACGACTTGACTTCGAGACCCAGAAAAATCAAGCCGCCGCCTCAACTCTCGAGTATCACGCCTAACTGGACATCGACTTCCATGCCTCGTCGTCGACGTTCGCCCAAATCTGGAGCATGACCTCTGCCATCTTCGATCATGCAGGCGAGCTCCCTCGCCCCAAAATCACTCGCGCCCCCAAATCAACGCCACGACCCGAAACCATAACTCCCCCATTTTGAAATCGATTCCGAGTTCAATCGCAATTTTAGTGGAAAGAATAGACAAATTGAAGAAGGAGAAGGCTCGCGTCTAATTACATCGAGCTCGGCCATTTTTTTTTAAAGCTTCGAACAAATTCGGTTTTGAACAATGAAAGGGTTCCGACCCTTATTCCCTTTTTAATTATAAAGCGATAGGGCTTGTGAGAGAAGAGAGAGGAACATGTTTAAAATCTTTTGTTCATTAGCTTACGAACAAAGCTACCCTTTATTTTATTTTATTTGTTCGTTTTTTATTATTTTTGTTTTTATTATTATATTTTTTTTATTCAAACACTTCGGCTGAAAAGAAAAGAAGGCGACGTGATTTGAAATAAAGAAAGGAAACGTATACAAGAAGGCTCGACTATTTAAATTAAATTTCACCAGATTTTTTATCAATTAAATTTCCAGCACGTTTATATTTCGAGATTCAACAATTTACTCAACTTCTAATAATTAAATTCTATTATTTAATTATCAAACAAATAGCGATATTTGTAATTCCAGTTAAAATTATTACATTGAATATTTAAAATCAATTAAATGTTCCGATTTTAAATGCTTGAAAATTCCGGGTCGTCACACAGACTCATTCTAGAGTGTTACTAACCCTATCTCCAATTACTTTATTCTACCAAGGCAAGGTTCTTAATTAACTTTTAGCTCTGATACCATGTGTAACACTCTGCCTTTTAGATCCTCATAAGTCGACCCTAATACATCATGGTATTTATGTATCGAACATCTAAGTACCAAAATGACAGATTGTCGAGGAAGAAGAAAAGGGAAAAAGATATAACATCTCACAATGTGATGAGTAATCTTTATTATATCAATCAATCTTTACAATAGAAAACTTTTATATATAAAAATCGATTAAAATAACTAACCTATCATCACCCTAGACATTTATAACAACATGTCCTTACAATTGCAGATAAATATAGATAAGAAAAAACAACGAAAGATAATAAAATATGGGAGTACGTCTTGGAGGCATTTGGCTCATCTCTTGTAGCTCTAAGCATCCTGCTAAATTTGAAAAATACGCTCGAGCTGACCCGAGCATTATAAGAAAAATAATGCCCATATCAGTCTCGTAAAACTGACATGAGAAACACAATAAAATGAATTCCTAATGTTTTGAAAAAACCTTTCAAAATAAAGGTATCTAATAAGACCACGTGACATATAAACACGGATGGGATTTTAGAATACGATATCCAAACCATTTCATAGGAAATCTTGTGGTATTATAATAATGTCTAATTTGTTTAAAACAAGTATGAAATAATCATCAAATTTTTTACATTAATTAAATTCTAGCATAATAAATATACAACTAAGTCCAGAGGCATTTATTAGAGATCGAATTTCCAACATGATAAGGTAAGGGACTACCTTCCATACAGTACATTCCTAGATAAAATGCACTGGGGTCAAACTTACCAATCCCTGCGAATCAGGGCTGGACCACCCCTTATTGGACAGTAATCGAATATCATCACCCTGGTTGCTTTGAAACCTTTTCCAAGAGCTCTCATCTACAAACAAATCCATATCTAATAATCTAGAAGGGTGATGACAATACCCTAATGGGTGCATCCAACATAACCCAACACACTAACTTGTTTTTGTCATTTTTAGTTGTGAGGTTCATGCTATGTCTACCTTCTATAGCAAATCCCACTAGAAATACTACCACTGCCCTCAAGGCAACAATGCAATGCCAGTATTCGTGCATATAAGTTTGTTCTAGGATTGAACAAAACCGAAGGCACTACTTCTACAACATCTATTCTGGAATCACCTTTAGGATTAGTAACAAGTAGCTCTTAAACTTCAGAGATCCCCATCTTCGATCATCTTCAAGATATCTCTAATTCAAATGCTAATGCTGATTCGTAGTAGTTTTTAGATAATATAACCGATCTTGGTCTCTTCGAACTGACAAGAATAGTTCTGGTAAACTCAATCTGGTTCTTTTGGAAATAATCAAATAGTACATAAGAGTAGGGATCACCTTCTAACCATTTAAGTGGACAAATTTTATTATCATTTGTCTTAGGAGAACAAAACAATATTTATACGCATAATACAACATCATCGAAGATGATTGTGCCATATAACCCTCGTATTTCTTCAAGATATTTCCAAAGTTAGAATTTAGCCAAGATTTGATATTCGGTTATTTAACTATGTAATAACAAGCAATCAATCATAGACTTAATTTCATATGGGATCCATTAAGCCTCTATAAATAAATCTTTCAATTACTGAAATCTCTTCAGTTATTAATATCTCTTTCAATTATTTGATTCAAAATACCTTCACAAAAGATATATTCACAAACCCCTTATATTATTTTCAATACTTGGGATAACATTTGTATACTTATCTCAGTGGTATAAGTATATTTCAACCATTATATTTTTAATACTGAGAAAATATCCATATACTTATCTCAATAGTATAAGTACATTACCAAACTTGAAGGTGTTTTTCTCTTTTCCAACATCATATGTAAATGGGACAAAGCAAATATTATTTAAAATATTTTTTTGCTATAAACCAAACCGCTATCCTTTGGTGTTAAGTATGAAAAGAATGTTTTCATACCACCTTAATTAAAAATGATTAATTACCAAAATCAAATCTCATTCCTTTTTATAAAATTCTCTTTTTATAGACCCATTTCATACTTCAAATCCTTTTTTAAATATCTAAATTGATTTCTAAAACTTCTTTTATAAATCTCTTAAAATGATTTGTAAACTCCTTATAAAACTCTTTTACCAAATATCATTTACAATCTCCTTTATAAAATATCATTTGTAAATCTTCTTAAATAAATTGCAACGATCCGTATTTTTAACTATTTTAAATTATTAAATTCAACATAATTATTGAACGAAAAATGGTTAGAAATAAAATTTTAATGATTTAGTAATGTAGTTTATTGAATATGAACTTGAATAAATTTTGAAATAACAATTTCGATAAGAATTAAGGAATTATTTATATTAAAATGAAGTTCGATATATTTAATATGTTGTAATCAATATCATGAATTGAATAATAAATGTTGAGCGGTTTAGATGAAAATATAGTAATTGTTTGATAACTAAAATTCATTTGAAATTCTAATATTAGAATTCATCAAAATTGAACTATTAGAAATTGTTTAAATAATTGAATCCTGAATCGAATGTGAATGAAAATGATTTCGAAAGTTGATTTAAATTTTAGTTAAATAAGAATGAAAATTTTTAACTTTTAAATTGAATTTAAAAGTGAGTAATTTGATTTTGGAAATTACTTGTTTTAATTAACGAGTAAAAATAGTTTTTTAGGCACTGTCTCGGATTTCGAAAAAACCAGTTACATTGGATCTATAATAGTGAATTATTATAGGATTCAAGTTTTGTAGCGATCGGACTTATCGTTTGGCCATGCGAGCTTGAAATGCGTAGAAATTAATTAAAGTAATTTAATTAAAATAATTTGATTTTAAAAAGTTATCTTTTGAATATGATGGAATTGGCTCTCGTTACATATTCCTGTGTTCAGTATAGGGGTACAACGTATAGGATGCTAGGTGGCATGCTTCGTTTGGAGTTTGGAATTTTCGCGGACAGATCGGGTTGGAAGTTTATATTTACGGCGTATGTTTTCATTTTCCTCAAAACCTAACAAATGCGGCCGTTCCTCTCTCTTATTATTTAATAGCCAATAATGGCTGACCTTCCCTCCTTGTTTTCTCACAATCCACTCATCGAAATCAAACAAAAAAAAAGCAAAGTTGAAGATCTCGACCAGCTCTACACATACAAATGTTGGATCAAGTTGGAAGGTTTCGAAATCGCAAAATGTTAGCACGAAGGGCCGGCGGTTTCTTGGGTTCATACGGGAGTATGCGCACATAAATGGTCAGGAAGGCCCGGAGTGGTTGTGGCGGTAGTGGCGCTCGACATGGTGAGGTCAAATCAGCGAACGGTGGTCCCTAAGGAGGCATGATCTGGAATTATTGTTGCGTGTTCTAGGTAGTTCTTGCATGGATTATTATTGAACGAGATGAAGGTTTTGTTTTTTATTTGTCAATTTAATTTGTTAATCAAATTTAATTATAATCGAATACTAATTAACTAGTAACTTTCTCGTACGAGGTCCGATTCAAGAAAAATGAGTTGTATTTTATTCGTATTGATGTCGTCTATGATATGGAATTGAAATGGAATTTATTTGAAGCTATAAAATTTCCAGTTTCAAATAAAGATGAGTGTTTTTGTGACGACCCATCTTTTTGAACGATTTAAATCGACAATAAACCAGACTTGTCTAACTTAAACCATACAAAATGGAGGATTGTCAATGGGATTTAATAAGAAAATAAGAGGAAAGAAGGAAAACAAAACACAGAATCTTTCAGCGGAATGATAAAATATAATAATCAAATAAAATTTTCATGAAGCTGTTTTATGATATACATTTGATTACACAATTTTACAACATAATCAGAGTACAATCAACAACATACCAATAATGATGCGGTAGAAAATTACTAATAATATAATATACCAAGCTCCGTCTTCATCCTCTAGAAATAATGTCTTCAAATACTGAAATGCTCAGGTTGACCCGAGCATAATGAAAAAGCAAAAATACTCGATTCAAAACTAAAAGATCTTATGTAAGTTAAATCAACATGAAATAAATATGAGTGTAATAGCTTCAGAGATGTTTACGGAATTTCACATCTCATATCCAGCGTATAACGTGCATGCGATAACATAAGAGATGTTACAGGATTTCCTTCTTTTGAGGATCCATTAAACTATCTATATATAGTAGAATACACTACATATGTAATGTCTATCTATAAAGTAAAGAATTAAAATTGCGTTAAAGCTTTACATTGACCCCTTTAACATAATTTTAAGCAGGTAGTCTATGCAGGTCATGTAACAGAACCAGTAACGTCGATAGCCAGTGGGTCCCCCATAGGTACCATATTAAAAAAAAATCATAGTTGTCGCGAATAAGGATAAAGAGTATGACAAGACACGTAAGGCAATGCCTAAGGTAGGATACTACCAGTTCGGGTCACATGGCTGGTGGTAACGCATCGTAGCTATGACCGCCCACCGCGTCCAATACCTCCTAAATCAAATCAAATCAAGGTTCACCGATCAAGCCAACATCAATATAGTAATATGAAGAGGTGTGTCCACTAGGGGTAGCTAGCCAACTTGGCCCTGACAAGCCATCTTGTTTTAGTCATTTCAAATTAGCACAAGTGCTGGGGTCATCCATCACCGTTCTCTTTCTTCAAATCGAGCAAATGCCTCCAGTTCAACCACTTCGTTCTAGATCATTCACCACATACCCAGTTGTCAAAGTGGTTCCAATATTGACAGAGAGTAATGCAATAAGAGGCCCCAGTCCCTTTAACAACCAAACATCATATTTCACACCGGTTGGTTCGTTTACATGTCGAAACTAATTCATATGTGATATCAAAGTATCATATTCAATTCAAAATATCCCTCATTTCAAAATCATCATATTTACTAAAAATATATCATTTTCACTTGAAAATATCATTTCAAATTCCAACTTAGGTTATAACCACATTCGCATTTAAATCAACGATTTTAATATAAAAATCTCAACTTTGCACAATTTGAAATTTTAGAAAATCATTTGAATAGTTTAAAATAATTTAAAAGTTTAAATAGTTTGATATAAAAATGGTCTGGGTATTTAAAAATGATTATATAGTAAAATAGTTTGGAAAATCTAAATAATTTAAATATTAAAAAGATAAACTTTTAAGTAGTTTATATTAAATTAATTTATTTTGAAAACAATATCAAATCAAACCGTTTCTTCCCATTTCAACAAATCTGGACCTATGCCTAAATTTCAAATCAACAAAGCACAATTACCAATCTTTAGTTCATTGACTCAATTTCAATTTAGCTTCAAATCAACTTGATTTCAATTTAAATTCGAAATTACTTCAATTTTTTAACATTCATTTTATAACTTCAAATTCGATTCACCAATTTAATTCAATGATTGAAAATTCTAACTTAATTTTTATTTTAAACCATTTCAATTTATATCAGTTTCAACCCAATTTCAATTTAATGATTTAAACCACTTAAACCAAATTAAACTTCATTGTTCAACTTTAAGATCCAATCTTCAAAATAATTCAATTTTTTCGAATTAAAGTAATGTGTCGATTTTAACTTACATTTCCAATTTAATTCTTTTAAACAATTTCTTTTACCCAATTTTAAATTCAATTTTTCAAAGCTTGAATTAGTAATAATTCAATTCATAAAAATCCGTAATTTATTTCCTTTAAAACTATATCACTTAATCAAAATCCAAATTCAAGATTTTAAAACCATTTAATTTAACCAATCCGATGTCCATATATAATTTTCTACCATATGGCCAAGTGCATAGTTATTTTAATTTTTAATTTCAAGGATGGATATATATCATTTCAATCCAAATCAAAGAGTTATACGTATATATCATTTCAACATATTTCTTAATTTATTTGAAATAATTTAAACAATAGTTTATATGCTTTCAATTAATATATAGGGTGACAACAAGAATATATAAATAAATAAACATCCAATAATCCAAACTATCAACAAATAGACATCCATCATAGTCAACATTCAATCAGCCAATCAATCACAATAATTAATTGGTTATCAATATCGTGTATTTAACTAGCAATTCAATTTTAATATTAATTTAAATGGAAATTTAATTCAATAAAATTCAAATGTCAAATTAAATTACCAAACAGAAACCAACAAATTTCTTATCGCATCATAAATTTAATTCAACTAACATAAGAAGGTTTAGTATTGCGTGAGTGGGTTAAATCACTCACCTTTGATTTATAGTCGATTAATAATCCAATAAAAGCCTAAAATTTGAATAGTCTCTAAATTCAACAAAACTAATTTCATGTTGTTTGAAATTTTGATACGATCCCAATGGAAGAAACCATGTGCAAATCCGAGTTCGTATGCAAAAAATATTTAGGTTGGAAAATATAATATTAAAAGATTAATTGGTCCATGTTTTAATATTAATTTAATCAATGTAATCAATACGTACTAAAGCCTCCAAGACCACATGCATCAACTGCATTAGCGATTTTGACCACCGATTTCTCCTAGCTCCGTCCACCTAAAGCCACGCCACCACTTGCAATTGGAAGATCATAATCTCCTTGTAACAACCCTGTATTTTGTGATTATTTTTAATTGTATATTTTAATTATTTTAATTGAATATTAATTTAAAAACTTATTTTATTTATTTTTAATGATTAATTTTGTTATTTTAAATATAAACTTTAGTTTTAATATGAATTATCATTCCAAAGCATGACTAAAAAGAATATTTTTCAAAAAGTGAATTTTTGGTGAAAATAGTCAAACTTTGACTTTTAATTCAAAATTTTAAAAGTTTGAAAATTTTGAATTTTATCTTTTATTAAGAAAGTACATAAAATTTTAAGAACACTGCTTTTTGTTTCGTTGGAAACAGATTTAAATTGTGAAAGTTATGTATATTTCAATATTGAGCGCAATTTGTTCATTCAGCAAATTTTGGTTATTTTAAATTATAAAAATTATATTTTCCTTGTCATATTTTATTTTAATATGTGTTAATATGTTATTATATGTATATCTTTATCTTATAATATTTTTAAAATGAAGTAAATAATTTTCCAAAGCCATTGGTAAATTTCTTGTAATTTTTATGTCCTGTTTGCTATTTTTAAACAATTTCTTTTTTCCTTTTTAAATTTTTCCCCAATTTAATTATTTATTTTATTTTTAAAATGATAAATAAATTATTTTATTTCAAATTTTCAATTCATAATATTTTTAAAACGAGGTGGAAATTTTTCCAAGACTAGTAGTGATTTATATGTAATTTCTCGACCCTGTTTTGAATTTTTAAGCAATTCTTTTTATTCCTTTTCTATTTTCTTTAAATTTTATTATTTATTTTCATATTATTTCACTTGGTTTCGGTTTTTACAAGTATTTTCTGATTTAATTTTTTTTTTTATTTGATCTTTAGAAAACGGAAATGCGTTTCATTTCTAGACGTTTCATTTCTAGTCGTTTCTTTTACCGTTTCCTCATTTACTCTTTGTCCGTTTTTTTTATTAGCCGTGAGTTCCTTAACTCATTTTCACGTGTATAACATCTCATTTCATCATATTTTCAGCCATTCATCTTGGAAACACATATGGTAATGTCTTCTTCCTCTTTTTTCTGCTTTCTCTCTTCATTTTATTGATTTTTCCATTGAATTTTTGCCTTGTTCTCTCCACTCTTTTTCTTGGCCTCCACTCCATAGCCAAAGCCACCACCTCCACCTTCCTCCTCCCCTTCCATGGCTTCAAATCCCTCTCTCCTCCTCTGAACAGATCAGGCCACGGCCTTTAAATGAAGACAAACACCTCTAAAGTTGCACAAAACTTCTTAAAAGCATGTCTAGCCAGCTAGTCTTCATCACCATCACCTTAGATGACCTTGGCCACCTCCTATTGCTCCACCACCACCTTGACACAACCCTAACCATCACATTCATCCTCTGTCCAGATCTGAGACATGCCATAGTCGAGCCATAGATCCATGTAGCCTAGCCCAAAATGAACCAAAAACCCACCATTTGCATAAGTCTCTTCATATTCATACATAGTAACTCCTACACCACTTCAATACCTTGTAGCCATGCCTTATAGGACCCAAACCTGAGCCAAAACATTCCTTAAGCTGTGCTAGCAAGTGTAGAAGGCAAGGCAAAAGACTGTGTATTCGTATCTCTTTTTATTTCAAAGTTATTCCTATTCAATGTTGTATTGAATTGTAATTTTATTTTGTTTTGTTTTGGGTTGTAACACAAGTTCTAAGCTTGGATCTCTTCCCACTTGAGCCCATTGTTGTATCATCGTGCCTTCTGGAATCCGTTGTGTCATTTGTATTGCAATCTCCAGCACAAAAATGTGAGTAAAGCTCGCACGACATTTATACTTATGCAGTTGTGAAACAACAATAATTGAATGTGTAGAAATAAATATGATGTTATAACTACCATGTGATTTTTTTATATGTGATGTTAAACCTATTAAATTTCTTGTCATATCATCTGTTATATATATATTTTGTTAACTGTTCATTTATATCTGTTTATCACACTGCAAGTTCCCTGTAGATTAGAAATCACTATGGGTTGAAATGATACATACCCGAACGGACTTTAGAATAGGGAAAAATCGTTATGGGCTGAAATGATAGGCTTGAACGGTTTTTATTTAATTTATTTTAACTTGGGATTGCCGGTTTGAAATGATAAAACCCGGATTTTCTTTGTAAATTACGGGTTGAAATGATATATTACCCGTATCACTTTACCTAGCGTAGAAAATTATATAGAGGCCCGTAGTTAAAATATGTTTTTCTAAAAATTTTAAAATATTTTAGAAATTTAATTATTATAATATTTGATTTGAAATTTAATAAAAATATAACTTTTGTAAAGTATTATTTATTTTCTGGGAATCTATAAGTTAAATAAATTATGGAAAAGTTAGAAAATATGAATGTAAGTTATTTTGGAAATTTTGATTTAATTTTTAATGGAATTTAAATTAACTTTGAAAATATTATAAATTTATGATATTTCGAATTTAAATTAATTTAAAGTGATTTTATATCATATTAATGATTTTTGATAAAGTTGAATGTGAAATGAATGAATATTTAAGTTGAAATTTTGAAATATAACTAAAATTGGAAATTTATGAAATTGACTTAAAAGTGAACTTTTAGTTAAGCAAATAAAAATAAAACTAAGTTATATTTGAGAATTTGAACTTAAGTGTTAAGTTGAAATTTAATGCAAGGAATTTGAAATTGAACATTGCAATTTAATAAGTGAATTATTATTAAATCTTGATTTTTGAATGGAAATTTAACTTTATAAAATCATAAACTTGAGGAAAATTAAATGATGTTTATAAATGTGAAAATGTATGATTTTATGAGTTAAAAATGTTTTAAATAAAAATATAATTGGTTGAGAAATTATATTGAATATTTGGAGTTAATTGACTGCATTTTTAAAATGCTATTAATTACAATGTAAATGATATTACAGTATTTGTAAATGCTGTAGTTGATGATAATGAACTAAAAAGCTAAATTGAATTAAAAACTATTATAGCAATTTTGTAAGTGCTATAATTTTTGAATTTAACTAAGTTTATTTGGAATTTAAGTAAACCCTATTACAACATTTTAAAATGTTGTCTTTTGTTAAATTGAACTGTTTTGAATGTAACTTTCCGTAGCGTTTTCTAAATGCTTCGAAAAGTGGAACTTCACTGTTTTGATAAACGTAAGTGAATAAATGAACTTTGGAAGTTGAAAATTTTGGAAATTTAATAATTTAATTTTTAACACAATAACTTCATTTTTATGATTAAAAATGATTTTTTTTGGAATATAAACTGTTTTGAAATATGAATTGAAATGGTATTTTAAATTGAATAAAATGAATAATGATTTGAAATGTGGTTTCGAAAAGATATGATATTTTGATATATTAAAATGATTTGAAACGAATTTCTGAAAGATGTGATATTGCGATATTAAATGATTCGAAAAATGGAGTTTTGAAAGATATGATATTTTGATATTGAATGATTTGAAAAATGGAGTTTTGAAAAGATATGGTATCTTGATATATTAAAATGATTTCAAACGGAGTTCTGAAAGATATGATATTTTGATATTAAATGATTTGAAAAGAAGTTTTGAAAGATATGATATTTTGGAAATGAAGCTTTGAAAGGTTATGATATTTTGATATATTAAAATGATTTGAAAGGAAGTTTTTAAAGGATATGATAATTTAAAATATTGAAATGGTTAGAAATGACTTGATATTTATTTTGATAAATATTTGAATTGAAAGATATGGTATGATGATATATTGAAATGATTTGGAAATGATTTAATCTTTATTTTGATAAAGGTTTGGGTTGAAATGACATTTTATTTTTAAAGTATAAAATATTGTTTTAAAGTTATAACTACGGGTTATAATAACGATTGGTTGTTAAAGAGACCGGAATCGGATATTGTCTTATAGCCGGCCAATACCGAAAACCACTTTAACAACTGTGTAGGCGGTGGAGATTCCAGAATGAAGTAGGATGGTGGCGACGTTCTTGAGGTATATTACGTGGACCCAACTCCCGTGAGTTGGCATATATGACTAAAATAGGAGCTATACCGGGCTACACAAAGGGTCGCATCCTTTCATCGAGCATGCTCCATCGGAAACCATTCTATTACTTTTGTTATTCGATATGTGGCACCACTTTGATTCGGGGGTATTGTTCGAGGTGGGCGGAAGCTGCTGGCTTGCCGTCACCACCGGTTCGGGAGTGAAAACGGTGTATCCACCCTGGCATTGCCACGCGTGCCGTGTCATATCCTTATATCGAGCCCACTACGATTGTGACGACCGCCCATGACTCCCGCACCAAAACAAGGAAAAATAATGCGCTGAAAGGCGTGCCAGGTAGCCATGGACGATAGTCAGGGTAAAATAAAACAGAAACTCTATCGCATAACTCACAGCGCATGGATAAAATACAATAGAGAAATATAACATAGGGAAGCTCCATAGAACAGAACATCATCATATAAGCATCATAGTAGTTTTATACAACATATGAATCATCCATACATCAGAGTCTCACTACAAATCACTCAATCAAATACAGCAGCGGATACCCAGTACATATAATAAGAGATAATATGCAAAAGCCTCCTGCTCGTCTTCGTCATCATCAGCGTAGATCTCCAAGGACAGCACCTGTCACCTGCTACCTAGTCTGCCCATCCCAACATGGATGAACAGCCCAAGGTAATAAGAGGAGACATAAAACCTTGAGTCAGACAAAGTCTTAGTGAGCAGTAAATTAACTATCAAACATACCAAAAGAGCATAAGGGATAAAGGAATAGGAACCAAACCATCCCACTCCACCTCTTTCTACAGTGATAGCCCCCAGACACACATTAAGGAGAAGCAAGCATAACATAGCAGGTAATTAAAGTAAAGCAACAACCACTCGAGTCAAGGACGATGTTTTCCAAATACAAACCCCCAAGGCCTAAACCAAGATCAGATAAGCACCCAGAAAACACCGCTCTTGAGACCGAATGATGATACAACCAACATCCATGACTCTGGCTATCACTGTTATCATTGCCTTGATATCGCCGTTAGTTGAATGACCACCTGTCAAGGGCTAATGGTAACCCCGGTTCTAGACATAACTCCGCACGTCGTCGCAGCCCGTGCCTAGGAATTTTCGCAACTACCCAGAGTCCTAGCACGTCGTCGCAGCCCGTGCCTAGGAATTTTCGCAACTACCCAGAGTACTAGCACGTCGTCGCAGCCCGTGCCTGTAACGTCGTCGCAGCCCGTTCCAACGTACTCTTGCTTTGAGCCTGCTAGAACCTTCAACAACGATAAGATCTCAGCCTCCTAGTCATCCTCCTCAACGACTATTCCCATACTAGCTCAAGCGCCTCTCAAGCTAACCATTATCACCAACCCGGATCGCATCACCGAGTTATCAACATAACTTTGCACGTCGTCGTAGCCCGTGCTTGGAACGTCATCATAACCCGTCCCAACTCAACATCATACTTTGCCTCATCACATCATAGCAAAGTCTCATCTCAACATTATGGTTTGCCTCCTCGTATCATGGCAAAGTCCCACATCCTCGAATCCGTCTATATGAGCTTCCACATCCGCTTCATATGCTACAGGCAGCTTTCACCATTCAAGAGCCTTTCACCTAGCTTTTGAATCATCTTCAACCATCTTGTTCCAAATCAACCTCTAGCTAACTTGAAACAATCAAATCAATCATACATCCAAACATTCAAGCATTCAAACAAGATCTAATAAGAAATATCAACTATAATGGCAATTTCGTAAATAAATGAGCATAAGTCCAAAATGCATGATTCATAGGTTTTTAGCATAGATCTATCAAATATAAAACATGGGTTTTGTTTCTATAACTTAATAAATGAACTTGCATAGGTAAACATCTTCACAAACAATGGATCTATACTTGGATCTAAGAAAAATGCACAAAATCACTATCTACAACATTCCAACAAACCACCAATCCAATATACTCCTTTGGGTCCGCGTGAGAGATAACTACCACTCACCAAATCACCTAAACACCTCAAAAGCTAAACACTTCAGATCTGGACAGCGAAGAACAAGGCTTGATCCGGCAAAGTCTCGCTTAAATCGATGAAATCTAGCCTGAATGGATGAAGATCTTCAACTTTGGCTCTTGGATCTTTGATCTCGATCTTCGATCTTGGATGGATGTTAGAACTAGATTGGGATGGAGAAAAGAAGATGAAGAAATGCTGTAGTCGAGTCTTCAAAATGGCAGCACTTCGTCGCTTCAAAAACCGGTGCCAAAAAGTGAGCCAAACCCCTCTATTTATAGGCTGAACACCCCTTAGGTCGTAACTCATAGGCTCAGTTTTAGGTCGTCGCCGACCTAAGAAATCTCCGACCTAACATAGGTCGCTGCCGACCCATGCCATCCTGCGACCTAGTACGCGCATGTCCAACCCAACGCGCGACTCAACTACCCCGACCTACGACCTAAAACACAAGCGCATGCAAGACCCAACGACTCATGACTCATCACAACAGTGCAGCCTAACGACCTAACAATCTAACGACTTAAGCCCAAGGCCGACCTAACGACTTATAACATCAACGACCTACGACTCATCACTAAGTCGCTACCAACTTAGTATGTTCAGTCCTAACTCACGCGACCTAAAAACCCTGCCGACCTATCTTCCCTAGCGACCTAATAACCTACCCTAGGTCGTCTAACCTTTAGGTCGTCTACGACTTAAGATTCTAGTAACTCTCTAACTCGTAAACTCCTAGGTCGCAAACTACCATAAGTCGTTTATCTTATGAGTCGCTTACTACCTTAGCTTGGCAACTTCCTTAGGTCGTTACTACTAGGTCGGCAACACCACTGACTCGCCTACCACCTTAAGTCGGTCAAAACCTTAGGTCGGTCACTTTCTTAGGTCGCTCCAGCGACCTAACCTACTTCACGACCTATGCCTTATGTCGTCCAAATCACTAAGTCGCTAGTTTACCTAGGTCGGTCATATCTATAGGTCGCTCTCATCCTATAGGTCACCTACGACCTAACACTATGCGACCTAAGCCATCACTCACCAATAACTCGTGCACGACTTAAACAACTGTGAGTCGTTCACAAGACCTAAGCATTAAGTCGTACAACCGACTTATCTCTTAAACGACTCAAGCTATACTAACGACTTAATGCAACTATTTTACGATTTAATCGACACGAAAAAAAATACGGGTCGTTACATTCTCTCCCCCTTAGGAATTTCGCCCCTGAAATTCCAAACAAACAACAGCAACCAAAACTATTCCGCATGCCTACCATCCATAGCAATCAACAAACCATGCATCCAATTCTAGCCTAGCATGCAGAATTCTAAGACTTAGAACAAGCTACAAATTCATGAGATGCCACGACACTTTAGGGCCATACCTCGAAGAGTCCGGGATGAGCTGCCTTCATCCTCTCTTCCTCCTCCCATGTACAGTCGTTAACATCATCACTCCATTGTACCTTGAGCAACGTAATCGTCTTCCTCCTAAGCTGTTTCGTATCGGTTTCAATAATACGAAGCGGCTTACGAGGTCTCGTAACCACTGGATCAACCTCTAAGTCTTCACAGCTATCAGCAGAAACCACCGTAGTTGGGTCATGCACATATTTCCGTAGATAAGATACATGAAAAACATTGTGCACACCCACCATCTTTTCCGGTAACTCCACTCTATAAGCGAGTTTTCCAATTCGCTCGATAATCGGGAATGGTCCAACAAATCTCGGAGTCAATTTTCCTTTCTTCCCGAATCTAATAACACTCTTCAAAGGAGAAATCTTCACAAAAACCATATCACCTACGTCGAACTCCAAATCCTTTCGACGATTATCTGCATAACTTTTCTGACGATCTTGGGCTGCCTTCATTCGTTGTCGAATGATCTCTACACAATCCGAAGTCTGTCGAATCATCTCTGGCCCAAGTATCAACTTTTCTCCGGTTTCCAACCAACATGTCGGAGAGTTACACGGTCTTCCATATAATGCCTCATATGGTGCCATACCAATGCTCGACTGATAACTGTTGTTATATGCAAACTCCACCAAATAAAGGTGATCTTCCCATGATCCTCCGAAGTCCAAAACACAAGCTCTAAGAAGATCTTCCAAAACTCGGTTGACTCTCTCAGTCTGACCATCTGTTTGAGGGTGATAAGCTGTACTCAAACACAACTCGGTTCCCAACACTTCCTGGAAGCTCTTCCAAAATCCGCTAGTGAACAATGGGTCTCGATCACTCACTATAGTCTTCGGAATACCATGGAATCGAACAATCCACTTAACATACAACTCAGCCAACTTCGATGCAGTCCTAGTTGATCGAACAGGAATGAACCTTGCACTCTTGGTCAAACGATCTACTATGACCCAAATCCCTTCATTTCCCGCCCTTGTCCTAGGTAGACCATCGATAAAATCCATCGACACTTGCTCCCACTTCCATGTAGGAACCTCCAATGGCTGAAGTAATCCACTAGGCTTCTTCTGCTCAGCTTTCACCAACTGGCAGTTCATACACTTGGAAATAAAATTTCCAATATCCTTTTTCATACCTTCCCAGTAGTAAGCTCTCCTCATATCCCGATACATCTTATTACCACCTGGATGAATCGTCAACTTTGAGTGATGACTTTCCCTCAGAACTTCATCTCTCAATCCATCTATATCGGGAACAACTAGTCGTCCTTTCTTTCGAAGCCAACCCTCTCGATCGACCTCGAATCCCTTATCCTTCTCCGGGTCCAATCCGGATTCCAAATCACAGATAATCTTGACAAGCTTATCATCTCTCTTTTGGCTCCCGCCAATCCTTTCCACAAGAGTAGGTCTTATCGATAAGTTTGCCAACATTTCAGATTCCAACTCACATCTAGGCCTGAAATCAAATCCAGCCAAATACTCGAGACTCTTCCATTCCGAAAACATGGCTCCCAGTCCTGCATGTCTTCGACTTAACGCATCAGCCACTGCGTTACCTTTTCCTGGAGTATAGGCTATACCAAAATCATAAGATGCTAGAAACTCTAGCCACCGTTGCTGTCGAAGATTCAAATCCTTTTGGGAGAACAGATACTTCAGCGACTTATGATCTGTAAACAACTCGAATCTAACTCCCAATAGGTAATGTCTCCACATCTTCAAAGCAAACACAATCGCCGCTAACTCCAAATCATGAGTCAGATAATTCCTTTCATGCGGCTTCAGTTGTCGACTAGCATACGCAACAACCTTATCCTTCTGCATTAGCACTGCTCCAAGTCCAGTACCACATGCATCGGTGTAAACCACCATCTCATCATTCCCACCTGGAATGGTCAAAACAGGAGCACTTGTTAGTCGCTCTTTCAGGATTACGAAAGCTTGTTCACACTTATCATCCCATCTGAACACTTGGTTCTTTTTCGTCAATCCTGTTAACGGTGCAGCTATCTTGGAAAAGTCTTTGATAAACCGACGATAATATCCAGCTAATCCAAGAAAAATTCTCACATCAGATGCATTCTTAGGTCTAACCCAATCCTGGATCGCTGCCACCTTAGCGGGATCAACCGCTATTCCATCTCCAGAAATAACATGGCCTAAGAACCTCACTTCATTCTTCCAGAAGTGACACTTCGAAAACTTAGCCTTCAGCTGATGTTTCCGCAAGATTTCCAAAACAATTCTCAAGTGCGTCTTGTGCTCTTCCTCAGTTCTCGAATAAACCAAAATATCATCCACGAACACAAGCACGAACATATTCAACTGATCTCTGAATACCCTATTCATAAGATCCACAAAATATGCTGGTGCATTGGTCAATCCAAACGGCATTACCAGCCACTCATAAAAACCGGATGGTGTCCTAAAAGCAGTCTTCGGCACACTATCCTTCGCCACTCTCAACTGGTGAAATCCCGTTGCCAAATCCATCTGAGAAAACACCTTAGCCTCGTGAAGCTGATCAAACAAGTCATCTATTCTCGGCAATGGATACTTGTTCTTTTTAGTCACCTTATTCAGCTCACGATAATCGACACACAACCTCAACGATCCATCCGCTTTGGTTGCGAACACAACTGGTGCACCCCATTCGGACACACTACGCCGAATAAATCCTTTCCGCAAAAGGTCATCAACTTGCACCCTCAACTCTAGCTGCTCCCTAGGCGCCATCCGCCTAAGAGGCATCACAACAGGTCTGGCTCCCTCAACTAGATCGATACGAAACTCGATCTCCCTATGCGGTGGCAACCCTTTGACTTCGTCAAAGACATCCTCAAATCCATTCACAATAGGCACCGATGATAGTCCATCCCGTGGAACAACCAGCGAATACATGAAGCTCATGAAGACGCCTTCTTCATGCTTACATCGTATCACAATCTTTCGCCCTTCCACATTCCCGACTGTCACCTCAAGCCTCTCACAATCAATCCTTCCCGCATACTTTCTAAGCCAGTCCATACCCAAAATAATTCCGAACCCCGCAAAGTTCAGAACAAAGCAATCACAAACAAACGAGCAATCATGACTCGACACAACTAGACCACGGCATATCATACACAAACATGACGAACCCCCAACTGGATTAGTCACAACCAATGGCCTATCAACAATATCCGGTCTCAAACCTAACCGGTCTACCAAATCATTACAAACAAAAGAATGCGACGCTCCAGTATCAAACAACACTCTAACCGGAACACCACAGATAGAAAGAGTACCTTGAACCACCACACTCTTCCCCTTCTCTTCAGCAGTAGGAGTCTTTGAAGACGACGGCACAGCTCCCAAAGCATAAGCTTGCACAATCTGCCTTTCCTTCCTCGGCTCTGGACAATCCCTCCTGAAATGCCCTGGCTTATCACAGTTGTGGCATTTCGCCGGCGCCTTTGGATTCTTACAATCCTTGGAGAGATGGCCCTTCTGCTGGCAATTATAGCAAGTTACCTCTCCTTTCGGTTTCTTCTGGCCATCCCTACTCTTCTGCTGCTGCTGCTTCCTCTTCCTATTGCCACTCTGCTGTGGTTTAGATCCTTCCCTGGTTACAGCAACAACAGAACCTTCCCTAGGAAACAAACTCTCATGCCTAAGAGCTTTCTCCACAAGCTTCTCAAACGGATCGTCCAAATGATCCACTAACTGCCTCCCAAGATAAGCATCCAGACCAGTCACAAACTTTTCGTTCTTCTGGTAGGGAGAATCAATATATGATCTGGCATACTTAGACAAAGCTTCAAACTCAGAAATATACTCAAGAACAGGCCTCCCACCCTGCTTGAGCTCTACAAACCTCTTGAACAAAACAGACTTCTGAGCCGTAGAGATGAACTTGGCTTCAAATCTAACTTGGAATTGCTCCCAAGTAATCTCTTCTTCTGGAGTATCTATGGTGATAGAATTCCACCAATCAACAGCTCTTCCCTGAAGCTGTCTCGATGCAAGCTTCCTCTTGGTTGCATCCTCAATCCCCATGTCACCAAAGATTCTTCGGCAAGCATCGATCCATCTCTGCACCTCAATGGTCGACTCTGTCCCCAAGAAAGCTTTTCCTCCAAGAGAAGTATAATCCTTGCAAAGCTTGGCAAAATCCACCGGTCTTGGAGCTTGGACTTGAACTCCCACATCCACTGACGATCCTGAAGCTGGTACCCTCCTCATGATCGAAGTCATCATCGCTTCGAACATAGTTCCATAATCAACAGCTCCTTCAGTAGCACGGCCTTCCCTTGCAGCTGGTCTCCCTCTTCGACTCATCCTTAATATCTGTAAAAAGAATGATTAGAACACCTTAAGAAATAACTGCATAAGGAGTTCAAATCCATCTAAGCTACTATATTATATACAGTAATCATCCATCAAAATACAATTACGTCTCTCTTACGTAGTTACGTCAGCGAGCGTTGGCTAAAATCGGTTAACCTGGCTCTGATACCAAATGTGACGACCGCCCATGACTCCCGCACCAAAACAAGGAAAAATAATGCGCTGAAAGGCATGCCAGGTAGCCATGGACGATAGTCAGGGTAAAATAAAACAGAAACTCTATCGCATAACTCACAGCGCATGGATAAAATACAATAGAGAAATATAACATAGGGAAGCTCCATAGAACAGAACATCATCATATAAGCATCATAGTAGTTTTATACAACATATGAATCATCCATACATCAGAGTCTCACTACAAATCACTCAATCAAATACAGCAGCGGATACCCAGTACATATAATAAGAGATAATATGCAAAAGCCTCCTGCTCGTCTTCGTCATCATCAGCGTAGATCTCCAAGGACAGCACCTGTCACCTGCTACCTAGTCTGCCCATCCCAACATGGATGAACAGCCCAAGGTAATAAGAGGAGACATAAAACCTTGAGTCAGACAAAGTCTTAGTGAGCAGTAAATTAACTATCAAACATACCAAAAGAGCATAAGGGATAAAGGAATAGGAACCAAACCATCCCACTCCACCTCTTTCTACAGTGATAGCCCCCAGACACACATTAAGGAGAAGCAAGCATAACATAGCAGGTAATTAAAGTAAAGCAATAACCACTCGAGTCAAGGACGATGTTTTCCAAATACAAACCCCCAAGGCCTAAACCAAGATCAGATAAGCACCCAGAAAACACCGCTCTTGAGACCGAATGATGATACAACCAACATCCATGACTCTGGCTATCACTGTTATCATTGCCTTGATATCCCCGTTAGTTGAATGACCACCTGTCAAGGGCTAATGGTAACCCTGGTTCTAGACATAACTCCGCACGTCGTCGCAGCCCGTGCCTAGGAATTTTCGCAACTACCCAGAGTACTAGCACGTCGTCGCAGCCCGTGCCTGTAACGTCGTCGCAGCCCGTTCCAACGTACTCTTGCTTTGAGCCTGCTAGAACCTTCAACAACGATAAGATCTCAGCCTCCTAGTCATCCTCCTCAACGACTATTCCCATACTAGCTCAAGCGCCTCTCAAGCTAACCATTATCACCAACCCGGATCGCATCACCGAGTTATCAACATAACTTTGCACGTCGTCGTAGCCCGTGCTTGGAACGTCATCATAACCCGTCCCAACTCAACATCATACTTTGCCTCATCACATCATAGCAAAGTCTCATCTCAACATTATGGTTTGCCTCCTCGTATCATGGCAAAGTCCCACATCCTCGAATCCGTCTATATGAGCTTCCACATCCGCTTCATATGCTACAGGCAGCTTTCACCATTCAAGAGCCTTTCACCTAGCTTTTGAATCATCTTCAACCATCTTGTTCCAAATCAACCTCTAGCTAACTTGAAACAATCAAATCAATCATACATCCAAACATTCAAGCATTCAAACAAGATCTAATAAGAAATATCAACTATAATGGCAATTTCGTAAATAAATGAGCATAAGTCCAAAATGCATGATTCATAGGTTTTTAGCATAGATCTATCAAATATAAAACATGGGTTTTGTTTCTATAACTTAATAAATGAACTTGCATAGGTAAACATCTTCACAAACAATGGATCTATACTTGGATCTAAGAAAAATGCACAAAATCACTATCTACAACATTCCAACAAACCACCAATCCAATATACTCCTTTGGGTCCGCGTGAGAGATAACTACCACTCACCAAATCACCTAAACACCTCAAAAACTAAACACTTCAGATCGGACAGCGAAGAACAAGGCTTGATCCGGCAAAGTCTCGCTTAAATCGATGAAATCTAGCCTGAACGGATGAAGATCTTCAACTTTGGCTCTTGGATCTTTGATCTCGATCTTCGATCTTGGATGGATGTTAGAACTAGATTGGGATGGAGAAAAGAAGATGAAGAAATGCTGTAGTCGAGTCTTCAAAATGGCAGCACTTCGTCGCTTCAAAAACCGGTGCCAAAAAGTGAGCCAAACCCCTCTATTTATAGGCTGAACACCCCTTAGGTCGTAACTCGTAGGCTCGGTTTTAGGTCGTCGCCGACCTAAGAAATCTCCGACCTAACATAGGTCGCTGCCGACCCATGCCATCCTGCGACCTAGTACGCGCATGTCCAACCCAATGCGCGACTCAACTACCCCGACCTACGACCTAAAACACAAGCGCATGCAAGACCCAACGACTCATGACTCATCACAACAGTGCAGCCTAACGACCTAACAATCTAACGACTTAAGCCCAAGGCCGACCTAACGACTTATAACATCAACGACCTACGACTCATCACTAAGTCGCTACCAACTTAGTATGTTCAGTCCTAACTCACGCGACCTAAAAACCCTGCCGACCTATCTTCCCTAGCGACCTAATAACCTACCCTAGGTCGTCTAACCTTTAGGTCGTCTACGACTTAAGATTCTAGTAACTCTCTAACTCGTAAACTCCTAGGTCGCAAACTACCATAAGTCGTTTATCTTATGAGTCGCTTACTACCTTAGCTTGGCAACTTCCTTAGGTCGTTACTACTAGGTCGGCAACACCACTGACTCGCCTACCACCTTAAGTCGGTCAAAACCTTAGGTCGGTCACTTTCTTAGGTCGCTCCAGCGACCTAACCTACTTCACGACCTATGCCTTATGTCGTCCAAATCACTAAGTCGCTAGTTTACCTAGGTCGGTCATATCTATAGGTCGCTCTCATCCTATAGGTCGCCTACGACCTAACACTATGCGACCTAAGCCATCACTCACCAATAACTCGTGCACGACTTAAACAACTGTGAGTCGTTCACAAGACCTAAGCATTAAGTCGTACAACCGACTTATCTCTTAAACGACTCAAGCTATACTAACGACTTAATGCAACTATTTTACGATTTAATCGACACGAAAAAAAATACGGGTCGTTACAACGATTTTAGTTTTAAAGATCCGACCGCGTTAAGGTTCACCATCCCCTTAACGCTATTTTCTATATGATTATACTTTACTGATTAGACACTACTGTATATAGCGCAATATACTACACAGTAAACAACTTAACGGATCCTTAGAGGATGGGCGGTCCCATGTATCTTCTAAGTTACTTGTACCTTTACTACAGTCCACTTGAGTTGGTTTACATTGTATAAGTATGTATGTCCTGACTCGAGTGTTTGTATTTTATTTACGCTCGGGTCAGCCTGAGTATTCACAGATTTGGATTTCCACTTTCTGGAGATTGGAATCGCTAGAGATTATCTACTTGTCAAGTTTTATCTTTTGCAGTCTGTTGGTCCTTTCCAGCTATTGTATTAGTAGATTTATATACATTGAGACTTCTTTTGTACTTTATTTCTTCTGTTGTATCTTATGTAACTCTGATATATTTATATAGTAGCTTCATGAACTAATATCTCTTTTACTTCCGCTGCATTATATTACTCTGTGATCTGTGATTTTTATTTACTGTTTATTCTGAGATTTGCCAAATTTTTATTTACAACGCGGTATTTTGAGCAATTCAATTCCGGCATGAGTGTCTACCTATACACTTATAATGGATGTGAATGGTTGAAAATATCTGGTTGTTACAGTTGGTATCAGAGCTTTGGTAGCTCTAGGCAAAACTCAGCATATGGAGTGAATGTATTTACAGAATCACTTTCATTCGAGTTTGAATCTCTTCCTTTTTGACTTGATTCCTTTGAATTTTGGGACGTTCCCTACGGTTCCAAAATCCATTTGTATCCCTCACTATTCATCTTCTTTTGACTATGGAGTATTCCATAACCCCACTTCAAAATGATCTTTATAATGAGTTGGTAGTCCCGCCAATCTCAAAAAAAAAATTTGAATTGTAAAAGGGTGAAAACTCCTGTACAATTAGCATCGATTCACCAGAGATTTATATCTATCCTTGGTTTAGATGCTAATATCTTCTGTTATCCCAAACTCTAACTCTTGAGATCGAATGTAGATTTACCCTAGAAAATCCACATCGATCTTATTCTTTAAGTCACGATTGACCCGGGTAAGGTTGCCCGCGATATATATAGCTTATCCATCTTCCTATTCTATTATTTAATCATGTCATCCTTGTTTCTAACTTATTTTCAAATCAGAATTTCCTTTGAATTGAGTTAATCATATTTGAATCTCTATCCTTCTTTGAAATCTATTCGTGTATAGTGTATTTGCAAACTAATATTTAAAATTAAAATGTTTTATATATTGTGTTGTTTGAGTTGTTGATATTGATTTGGGTTTCCGATCGATTCGTCTGATCAACGCTATCGATAGGATTTCCAAAACGCTTTGACAGAACAAACCGACACAATATTATTTTAAAATTTGGTTAATGAAATAAAATTTTGATATATAAGTAAATTTATGGAACTTAATAAATTGATTTAAAATTGATTATTTAAAATGATAATACTTAATTTATCATTTGTTGTTCTATAAATGAATTTATAGATAGTTGTTTATAAATTGATTTGGGAACTGAAATGAATTTTGAACAAGAAATCTGAGAATTTAATTTCCGATGGTTTCAAACCTTGTGTTTAATGTTTTAAAAGGTTATATTATTTAAAGTATTTTCAAATAGAAATTTGTTTCCAAAGAATTTTAAGTTTAAAATTAGCGCTCTTCTCATTGTCGCTGGGAAATAACTTCGGTGATGAATGCAGCATCATCGACGTTCATTTTCAAGTTTCGAAGTGAAGAAACCGCTCTGTAGACTTACTACAGCTTTGTTTTGGTAAATCAAATTGATTTGATTTGACTTTCTAAAATATGACTTGATCTATAATATATATAGACATATGATTTAAATTTGATTTGATAAACTATGTACATACCTTTAGTTATCTCTAAATAGTTTGAAGAAATCAAAAATTTAATTCTTAAATTTTATTTTAAAGAATAATTTCAATTATAAAAAGAAAATCAAAAATTATGGATAAATAATCCAAACTTGAGATAATTGAATTGAAAAGTTTTATTTGTATAATACTCAATTGCATTCCAATATAACTTACCTTAATTTTAGAAGTTAACAATGTAATTGGATAATATACAATATAAAAAGATTTTATAAATAAAATTTGAGTGGTTATAATAAATGTTATACACTTAAATTTTAATTATAAAATGATTAACGGAGGTAAATATAAAAAAGGATAATTGAATAACTTACAATAAAATAATGTTAAGAGAACTAAAAATAAAGCAAAGCAGTTATAATAAGTGTAAGCATATTTAACATAAGTGATACATATATTGAGAGGAATAAATTTAATTTTAATAAAGAAGAATAAAATTTATTAAGTACATTGTGAGTGTAATAAATGACTATTTTTCAAACCCATGGTTTTAAAAAATTGTTAATTTAAGATGATTGGATAATAAGATAATGAAATTTGGGATAGTTAAGATTTATTTAACTTGTGTAGAAATTTATTTCCTGTTTAAGTTGAAATTTCCATGGTTTCAAACTTATTTCCTTATTTTTTTTTCAAACTATCTTTTGGTTGTCCTTGTCATCCTTATCTTGCTACAGACTGGTATAGGCATCTTTCGATAATCTTTCTGTTTAGAAATCTTTCTATAATCTTTGATAATCTTTGGTACTCATTTTGAATCTATTTTTGCATGCTTGTGTTCTTGATTTTGAAGAATCTTGGGAAGATCATCTTCACCTTGTCAAACTCACCTATAACAACAGTTATCAGGTATAATTTCAATCTTCTTGTCATCTTATCTTAATCCTATTTCACTCTATCTTTTTCTGTGCTTTCCCGTACCTCATTCCTTTTCGGGGATGAAAAGTTTTGAGTGGGGGAGAGTGTAACAACCCTGTATTTTGTGATTATTTTTAATTGTATATTTTAATTATTTTAATTGAATTTTAATTTAAAAACTTATTTTATTTATTTTGAATGATTAATTTTGTTATTTTAAATATAAACTTTAGTTTTGATATGAATTATCATTCCAAAGCATGACTAAAAAGAATATTTTTCAAAAAGTGAATTTTTGGTCAAAATAGTCAAACTTTGACTTTTAATTCAAAATTTTAAAAGTTTGAAAATTTTGAATTTTATCTTTTATTATGAAAGTATATAAAATTTTAAGAATACTGCTTTTTGTTTCGTTGGAAATAGATTTAAATTGTGAAAGTTATGTATATTTCAATATCGAGCGCAATTTGTTCATTCAGCAAATTTTGGTTATTTTAAATTATAAAAATTATATTTTCCTTGTCATATTTTATTTTAACATGTGTTAATATGTTATTGTATGTATATCTTTATCTTATAATATTTTTAAAATGAAGTAAATAATTTTCCAAAGCCATTGGTAAATTTCTTGTAATTTTTATGTCCTGTTTGCTATTTTTAAACAATTTCTTTTTTCCTTTTTCTATTTTTCCCCAATTTAATTATTTATTTTATTTTGAAAATGATAAATAAATTATTTTATTTCAAATTTTCACTTCATAATATTTTTAAAACGAGGTGGACATTTTTCCAAGACTAGTAGTGATTTATATGTAATTTCTGGACCCTGTTTTGAATTTTTAAGAAATTCCTTTTATTCTTTTTCTATTTTCTTTAAATTTTATTATTTATTTTCATATTATTTCACTTGGTTTCGGTTTTAACAAGTATTTTCTGATTTAATTTTGTTTTTATTTGATCTTTAGAAAACGGAAAGGCGTTTCATTTCTAGACGTTTCATTTCTAGTCGTTTCTTTTACCGTTTCTTCATTTACTCTTTGTCCTTTTTTTTATTAGCCATGAGTTCCTTAACTCATTTTCACGTGTATAACATCTCATTTCATCATACTTTCAGCCATTCATCTTGGAAACACATATGGTAATGTCTTCTTCCTCTTTTTTCTGCTTTCTCTCTTCATTTTATTGATTTTTCCATCGAATTTTTGCCTTGTTCTCTCCACTCTTTTGCTTGGCCTCCACTCCATAGTCAAAGATACCACCTCCACCTTCCTCCTCCCCTTCCATGGCGTCAAATCCCTCTCTCCTCCTCTGAATAGATCAGGCCATGGCCTTTAAATGAAGACAAACACCTCTAAAGTTGCACAAAACTCCTTAAAAGCATGTCTAGCCAGCTAGTCTTCATCACCATCACCTTAGATGACCTTAGCCACCTCCTATTGCTCCTTCACCACCTTGACACACCCCTAACCATCACCTTCATCCTCTGTCCAGATCTGAAACATGCCATAGTCGAGCCATAGATCCATGTAGCCTAGCCCAAAATGAACCAAAAACCCACTATTTGCATAAGCCTCTTCATATTCATACATAGTAACTCCTCCACCACTTCAATACCTTGTAGCCATGCCTTATAGGACCCAAATCTGAACCAAAGTATGTCCAAACCTGAGCCAAAACATTCCTTAAGCCGTGCTAGCAAGTGTAGAAGGCAAGGCAAAAGACTGTGTATTCGTATCTCTTTTTATTTCAAAGTTATTCCTATTCAATGTTGTATTGAATTGCAATTTTATTTTGTTTTGTTTTGCGTTGTAACACAAGTTCTAAGCTTGGATCTCTTCCCACTTGAGCCTATTATTGTATCATCGTGCCTTTTGGAATCCGTAGTGTCATTTGTATTGCAATCTCCAGCACAAAAATGTGAGTAAAGCTCACACGACATTTATACTTATGCAGTTGTGAAACAACAACAACTGAATGTGTAGAAATAAATATGATGTTATAAATACCATGTGATTTTTTTTATATGCGATGTTAAACCTGTTAAATTTCATGTCATATCATCTGTTATATATATATATTGTTAACTGTTCATTTATATCTATTTATCACACTGCAAGTTCCCTGTAGATTAGAAATCACTATGGGTTGAAATGATACATACCCGAATGGACTTTAGAATAGGGAAAAATCGTTAAGCTGAAATGATAGGCTTGAACGGTTTTTATTTAATTTATTTTAACTTGGGATTGCAGGTTTGAAATGATAAAACCCGGATTTTCTTTGTAAATTACGGGTTGAAATGATATATTACCCGTATCACTTTACCTAGCGTAGAAAATTATATACAGGCCCGTAGTTAAAATATGTTTTTCTAAAAATTTTAAAATATTTTAGAAATTTAATTATTATAATATTTGATTTGAAATTTAATAAAAATATAACTTTTGTAAAGTATTATTTATTTTCTGGAAATCTATAAGTTAAATAAATTATGGAAAAGTTAGAAAATATGAATGTAAGTTATTTTGGAAATTTTGATTTAATTTTTAATGGAATTTAAATTAACTTTGAAAAAATGATAAATTTATGATATTTTGAATTTAAATTAATTTAAAGTGATTTTATATCATATTAATGATTTTTGATAAAGTTGAATGTGAAACGAATGAATATTTAAGTTGAAATTTTGAAATATAACTAAAATTGGAAATTTATGAAATTGACTTAAAAGTGAACTTTTAGTTAAGCAAATAAAAATAAAACTAAGTTATATTTGATAATTTGAACTTAAGTGTTAAGTTGAAATTTAATGCAGGGAATTTGAAATTGAACATTGCAATTTAATAAGTGAATTATTATTAAATCTTGATTTTTGAATGGAAATTTAACTTTATAAAATCATGAACTTGAGGAAAATTAAATGATGTTTATAAATGTGAAAATGTATGATTTTATGAGTTAAAAATGTTTTAAATAAAAATATAATTGGTTGAGAAATTATATTGAATATTTGGAGTTAATTGACTGCATTTTTGAAATTCTATTAATTACAATGTAAATGATATTACAGTATTTGTAAATGCTGTAGTTGATGATATTGAACTAAAAAGCTAAATTGAATTAAAAACTATTATAGCAATTTTGTAAGTGCTATAATATTTGAATTTAACTAAGTTTATTTGGAATTTAAGTAAACCCTATTACAACATTTTAAAATGTTGTCTTTTGTTAAATTGAACTGTTTTGAATGTAACTTTCCATAGCGTTTTCTAAATGCTTCGAAAAGTGGAACTTCACTGTTTTGATAAACGTAAGTGAATAAATGAACTTTGGAAGTTGAAAATTTTGGAAATTTAATAATTTAATTTTTAACATAATAACTTCATTTTTATGATTAAAAATGATTTTTTTTGGAATATAAACTGTTTTGAAATATTAATTGAAATGGTATTTTAAATTGAATAAAATGAATAATGATTTGAAATGTGGTTTCGAAAAGATATGATATTTTGATATATTAAAATGATTTGAAACGAAGTTCTGAAAGATGTGATATTTTGATATTAAATGATTTGAAAAATGGAGTTTTGAAAGATATGATATTTTGATATTGAACGATTTGAAAAATGGAGTTTTGAAAAGATATGGTATCTTGATATATTAAAATGATTTGAAACGGAGTTTTGAAAGATATGATATTTTGATATTAAATGATTTGAAAAGAAGTTTTGAAAGATATGATATTTTGGAAATGAAGCTTTGAAAGGTTATGATATTTTGATATATTAAAATGATTTGAAAGGAAATTTTTTAAAGGATATGATAATTTAAAATATTGAAATGGTTAGAAATGACTTGATATTTATTTTGATGAATATTTGAATTGAAAGATATGGTATGATGATATATTGAAATGGTTTGGAAATGATTTAATCTTTATTTTGATAAAGGTTTGGGTTGAAATGACATTTTATTTTTGAAGTATAAAATATTGTTTTAAAGTTATAACTACGGGTTATAATAACAATTGGTTGTTAAAGAGACGGGATCAGATATTGTCTTATAGCCGGCCAATACCGAAAACCACTTTAACAACTGTGTACGCGGTGGAGATTCCAGAATGAAGTATGATGGTGGCGACGTTCTTGAGGTATATTACGTGGACACAACTCCCGTGAGTTGGCATATATGACTAAAACAGGAGCTATACCGGGCTACACATAGGGTCGCATCCTTTCATCGAGCATGCTCCATCGGAAACCATTCTATTACTTTTGTGATTCGATATGTGGCGCCACTTTGATTCGGAGGTATTGTTCGAGGTGGGCGGAAGCTGCTGGCTTGCCGTCACCACCGGTCCGGGAGTGCAAACGGTGTATCCACCCTGGCATTGCCTCGCGTGCCGTGTCATATCCTTATATCGAGCCCACTTTTTGGTTTTAAAGATCCGACCGCGTTAAGGTTCACCATCCCCTTAACACTATTTTCTATATGATTATACTTTACTGATTAGACACTACTGTATATATAACGCAATATACTACATAGTAAATAGCTTAACGGATCCTTAGAGGATGGGCGGTCCCAAGTATCTTCTAAGTTACTTGTACCTTTACTACAGTCCACTTGAGTTGGTTTGCATTGTATAAGTATGTATGTCCTGACTCGAGTGTTTGTATTTTTATGTACGCTCGGGTCAGCCTGAGTATTCACAGATTTGGATTTCCACTTTCTGGAGATTGGAATCGCTGGAAATTATCTACTTGTCAAGCTTTATCTTTTGCAGTCTGTTGGTCCTTTCCAGCTATTGTATTAGTAGATTTCTATACATTGAGACTTCTTTTGTACTTTATTTCTTCTGTTGTATCTTATGTAACTCTGATATATTTATATAGTAGCTTCATGAACTGATATCTCTTTTACTTCCGCTGCATTATATTACTCTGTGATCTGTGATTTTTATTTACTGTATATTCTGAGATTTGCCAAATTTTTATTTACAACGCGGTATTTTGAGCAATTCAATTCCAGCATGAGTGTCTACCTATACACTTATAATGGATGTGAATGGTTGAAAATACCTGGTTGTTACACTACTTCACTAACATCTACCAATGCCGCTGCCTAATTCGATGTCAATCACTTGAATTTGTGCCCTAAAAATGACGCAGCCGTGACCTTTTGGGGCCAATTCCTACTGCACTGCTGCTTCGGTCGTCAAATTGAAACCAGATCTAGACTACCCTCGTCGAGCTCTATCGTTTTGCCTCCTCAATTGCGCTAAATGGTCCCCAAATCAAAAAGCCCTAATTTGGACCTAGGGTTCCACCGATTCCACAACTTTGACCGTTTTCTGGTTGACTTAAGCCTCTATTCCAAAAAAAAATGCTAGATGCTTACTTGATTCGTCAAGAACTTTACGATGATATATAATTTGATAGGGTTTGAGTAGCTTAAATTTTTTGGGTTCTATTTGAAATAAGTAATTTGGGTTTAAGATGTCTGCCATTAAGAAGGAACAGATAAGAAAATAAATTTGTATGTACAGAAATTAGAATAGAAGCATCTAGGGTTTATAATAACATATATATAGGTAGAGATGGATGATAGTGGACGGAACAGATCGAATAAGGTCGAAGCAATAACAAAGACCCGAAATGAAAATAGGTCATCCAATATATCGAAATATAGGTTTTCAATATTTTTAAACTCAATGAAACCAAATTCAAACCCTAATACTGTTGTATATATAAGTTAGCTTTTAAAATCAAATTAAATTCATTTAAATTCCATTGATTGATTTCCACGCGTTTCGAGCTCGCACGATCAAAGGATAAGTCTGATCGCTATAAAACTCGAAATTCTATAATAATTCACTATTACGGATCCGATGAAACTGATTTCGTTGAAATCCAAATGCCGGAAAGGACTAATTTTACACATTAATCACATAATATATTATTTTAAAACCAATTTAATCACTTTTGAATTTCGAATTTAAAAGTTAACAATTTTCATCATTCTTCATTAAACAAAAATTAATAATCTTTTGAAATTCAATCTTCCAAGTTAATTTCAAGATTTAAATATTAAATTTTTGACAATGTAAATTACAACAGTAATAACATCCCAGTTTATTATATTTTAATTTCAGTCAAGTTCTTTTATTTTGATTTAAATTCTTATTGTTAAATCACCAAATACTTATGAAATTTATTAATATAAGTTTCCATCTTATTATTCTCACACTCTATAGTTAACATCTTTTCTTATGTTAACTGCAATATTTAATTACATTCAATTCTGTTGATTCCCAAATTAATTTCAAACGGATTAATAATAACGTGATAAATAAAACAATTGTTATACATTAGTAACTCAACACATTTCTAAATTTAATATTTTCAAACAAAAGTTAAAAAATTTACGTATTGAATAACTGATTTCATATTATATATTAAAATGAATTTCAATTAATTACATATAATTTCTCTTTTTAATATAACATTTATTTTGATCCTTGTTTACATTTATTATTGCAATTGATTGAAATTACATTAAAACGGTTATCAATTACATTTAATCAATATTATTAAATTATATTATAATCAATTTTTTCCATTATAAATCTTAAATTTTTGACAATATTATTTTTCTAAATCTCATTTAATTTAATATTTTCAACTATCAATAATACGGTCATTACAGTTTTAAATGCTCACGAAGTACAAAAATATTTCTGATGTTTGTTAAATTGATATCATGAAGTAATTTTATGTTATTGACTATTGGTTGATAATTTAATCAACATTTAAATCGACATAGAAATTTATATGTTAGAAAGTTTGAATAGACAATTAAATTGAAATTGGAATTAAATTTCTAGTTAAATTCTCGATTATTATAAACTAGTTAACTGTTGTGATTTATTGGTTGTTTTGGATGTTGATTGAGATTGGATGCTATTGATTGATATTTTAGATGATTTGGGTGTTTATTATATATATATATATATATATATATATATATCTTGTTATCACCTTGTAAATTATTTGACAGCAAATGAACCATTATTTGAATTATGTTCGAATAAATCAAGAAATATGTTGAAATGATATATACCTATGACACTTTACTTTGAATTGAAATGATATATATCAATCCCTGAAATTAAATTGAAATAACCGATCACTTGACCATAAGATAGAAAATTATATATGGACACCATATTGGTTACATTAAATGATTTTAAATCCTTCGATTGAACTTATTGAAATGATTTTTTTTTATAAAAATAAAATTGAATCGAAATATGGAATTGGATTATTTTCGAATTCAAGCTTGAAATGTTGGAAGTAAAATTGTTAAAAGAAATTGTGTTAAAGAATTTGATTTGGAATTTGAAGTTATGATTGAAATATGACTTGAATTATTGAAATTGAATTGTTTAAAAAGATTTGAAATTTTACTTAAACTTCGAAGTTATTTAAGTAAAGGTAATTTAAATGGATATTTCTAATTTGGGCTCGAAATTGAAATATTCGAAATGGAATTAATTTAAAGATTTGAATTTAAACTTGAACATTGAAGTTTAGTTTGAATTAAGTGATTTAAATCGATATTTAGAAATTGAACTCGAAATTTATATAAACTGAAATAGTTTAAAATTTGGAATTGAATTGGAATTTAAACTATTTGAATCGAATCAATGAAAATCAAAATCGAGATTAATTCGAATTGAAATCGAAATCGAGTTGATTTGAATTTAAATCAAAATTGAGTCGATTTGAATTAATTTGAGATTTAAGATGATTTGAATATAAAGATTTGAAATTGAATCAGTTTGATTTAAATTTGGATCTGAATCCATATTTATGAGAAATGGAAGGAAATGGTTTTGAACTTAAAAATTATTTCCACTATAAATTATTTTCCAATAAACTATTTAAAAATTCATCTTTTTAAAATTTCAAATTATTTAAATTTCAAATTATTTAATATATAATCTATTTTATTATCTAAACTATTTTAACTATTTTAACTTTTTAAACTATTCAAACTATTATTTAAAAAATTCAAACCGGTCAAGGTTGGTATGTTTATATTTAAATCATTGATTTAAATGCGAAAATGAAGTTCTAACCTAAATGGAAATTTGAAACGATCTTGGAAGTGAAATTGATATATTGAGGTAAAAATGGTTTTCAAGTGAAATTGACATATTTTGAGTAAATATGATATTTTGAAATGAAATGATAATTTGAAGTGAATATGATATTTTGATATCAAGTATGAATCGTTTTCGAAATTTAAAAGTACCAACCGGTGTGTAAAACGACGTTTAGTTGTTAAAGAGATCGAGGCCTCTTATTGTCATACTCTCTGTCAATATTGGAACCACTTTAACAACTGTGTACACGAACGAGATTCTAGAATGAAGTGGTTGGATTTAGCGTACATTTGCTAGATTTGAAGAGAGAGAACGATGATGGGTAGGTCCCAACACTTGTGCCAATTTGAAATGACTAAAACATGATGGCTTGACACGGCCAAGTAGGCTAGCTACCCCTAACAGACATCCATTCTTTGATTTTCTTCATGGACCTAGTCCATACTAGTACTTTTGATGTTGATTTCGATTGGTGCACCTTGATTTGGGATGACCTCCCTTTGACTCGATATGGAATGGATGGACACGACGGGCAATCGTGGTTACAATGTGTTACCACTAACACCATAACCCAAGCTGGTAGTATCCTACCTTGGGTATTGCCTCACGTACCTTGTCATATTTTTATCCCTATATGAGACCATTACGATTTTGGTATAGTGTTGTTGTATCACGATGCATCCCTATCCCACGACAAGCTACTGGGACGCTATACAAAAGGAATTCAAATCAAAATTGCAGGACGTATTGACGGAAAAGAAATTGCATGTGTCGAATGGATCAGAGAAGGCTCTACAAACAATTCGCGCTAAAATTGATCATTGTTCCTATACAATTCGAACTATCTATGGAGTACTAGGCCTCAAAATTTGGGATTGAACGAGATTCAAGATGGGGAAATGGTTGCATTCGTCAGCGGTGTGAAAGGAAGATCCATCTTGAGAATGAGAATGTAGACTCGTCTCTCCTTTTGTGTTCGCAACTCATTCATGATTCATGAGCAGGTTTGAACAACTGGCGAACCAGGTCGTTGCTTTCGAAGTTAACTGTTTTCTCTTGCGTACCCTTGGTGAAGTTCTGTCCGAGCGAAGTTAACAGTATACGATCTGGTTCCGAGCTAAGAGTCAGTCCTATGAGGTAGATCTTTTAATCACTGTGTTAGGTAGTCCAGAGCCATATGCATACAGCAGACAGAGACCTTATTGGCAACATTCCTCCCTTTGTTCAGCCATGATTACTTCCTCAACTCCCGTAGGTGTCCAGAACTCCTGAAAGACTCGTTGCCTGATTAGGATTAGCTTAGCAACCTTCGCAATTAATATACTGGCGGTCCCCTTTCTCTGGTCATACCCGGGACTCTTCCCTGACTGATTGGGCGCACCAACCTCTCTATGAACTACTGAAGGAGGTTGCGAACCAGCTTTGGGCAGGTAGTGATATTTGAAGCAGCCTAAGGAAACTAAACTACATTACATACAAAACTAGGTGCGCAGCGAAACTTATTCTACAACAGTAACAAGGCCCGAACAAGGCAAGGAAGCTAACAAGAAAGTGCGCTAAGACACTAAGAGCAATGCCCATCACTAGAGGTAGCGCAGCTGAATGACTTACCACTAACTGTTCTCGAGAGCGAGTAGCTCGACCAAATGAACAAATGGGACCTTCAAGTAATCCACCGAGCTCTGAAGTCATTATTTACTTAAGAATTTTGGGAATATCAAAAACTTATTACGCGTAATCCTATTTTTTTGGAACGCGTTGAAGGAGCGGGCATTATTGGTGGAGAGGAGGCAATAAATTGGGGTTTATCAGGACCAATGTTACGGGCTTCTGGAATCCAATAGGATCTTCGTAAAGTTGATAGTTATGAGTATTACAATAAATTTGATTGGGAAGTCCAATGGCAAAAAGAAGGAGATTCACTAGTTCGTTATTTAGTACGAATCGGTGAAATGAAGGAATCTATAAAAATGATTCAACAGGCTCTAGAAGGAATTCCTGGAGGACCTTATGAGAATTTAGAAGCCCGACGTTTTGATAAAGCAAAAAATTCCGAATGGAATAATTTTGAATATAGATTTCTTACTAAAAAACTTTCGCCCAATTGTCGAAGCAAGAACTCTATGTGAGAGTAGAATCCCCAAAAGGAGAATTAGGAATTTATTTGATAGGAGATAGTAGTGTTTTCCCTTGGAGATGGAAAATTCGTCCACCCGGTTTTATCAATTTGCAAATTCTCCCTCAACTAGTTAAAAGAATGAAATTGGCTTCGCACCTTTCTTTTCAGTAGGGAGTTACGTAGTTAATCTCAGCCTTAGACTACATCGCTCACTCAGCTGCGCTACCTTCCTTACGCTATCTCAATCCCAAGCCGAAGGTTAGTCCTTACCTTTCTTCCCAAACCGATCCATTCTAGTGGGAACGACCAAAGAAAGGGAGTTGAGGTGCGTAGCGTAGCAAAGATATTACTATGTTAGTCTGAAGTTCAAATTCCGAGTCACTCCTAATACTAGGCTCGCACCATGCAATCTTTGAGTCTTAGTTCCCCCCTATAAGTATACCGGCTACGCTCCTCGCGCGTTCCTTTTAGTTGCTTCTCCCCAGAATAACTAGTTATTAGATTAGGGTTCTTCGTCTGGGATCTCGCTTCTGTCAGGTAATGCCGCATCCTTCTCGTGCCGCTATTCTCTCAAATACACCTTGAATGGCGATTCTGCCAGGGATTTCTATTAGGAAGCAGAAGGTAAGTAGAGAAAATTTCTTGTTAAGGCTAGTGAAACCGCCCATTTTCCCATTGAGGCCGAACCTAAACCTGTGCTCGAGAGATAGCTGTCCATACACTGATAAGGGATGTATGGATTCTCGAGAAGAGAGGAGCCGCGCTCCCTTAGGTATCATCATCATCCGAAGAAGGAGTCTTAGCAAGCACCTTGTTTGATACTTCTCTGCCGTCGCAAGCACCTTCGGTGCCGACATTAGGTAACGCATCATGACGGCTAAGAGAAAGAAGCATTAGGCTTCGCATGAAGCTGGACTGGATGAAACTTTGAGCTTTTTTCATCTCAAATCCGAGCTCATTTTCATTAATTACGTAATATACGTCAGTTTTAAATCTCCCTCAAAACCAATGAAATCATGCCAAAAATCCCGTGGTAGTCATTCTATTCTTTTTTATGGAACAACATCTTCAATTCAATAGTGGGGCCCAGTATATTAATTGCGCCTCTGGAACTCTGTATTTCGTGCCTTGAACGAAGTGAACAAGCGAACTGTAGAGTTGGCCTCTCTCTCAGTAACTAGAAAAGTGGGAAAAACCAGATTCACGAATCAGATGGAGAGCCACCCATCCTAGGTATGAGTCACGTCGACGCTGCGGAGCATCTGCTTAGGACAGAGTGGGGATTTTGTAATGTCCAAAGATCCCCTTTCTTGAGATACTACTCCTACTTATAAGGTAAGGATATATAGTTAGCTCTTGCGTTTAGAGAAAGATTAGAATACATGGTGATCCCAAGTCTCTCTAGGGGAAGTAAGAAATACATCTATTACTCCGAAGGCAAAAGAAAATAGCAGGAAAAAAGACTACGTAGGCAAAGGCAAAGATCAAAGTGAAGGGGAGATTACATCTAGCTCGCCCTAATCAATAAGCGGGAGAGGAAAGTTTGGAATAGATAGGAATGACTCACCCTACCCTTCCTTCGGAGCCTATAACAAGTTAGTTACCAGGTCATAAGCATCGATAGGTTTAGAATATTTTTAGCTATTAAAATAGAACATATTTTCTAAGAGGTTACGTTACTATTAGATCTAAACCTTCTCCTTTCATGTGTTAAGCATAACGCTAGCGAAAGAAAGAAAAGGAAAATTCATTGCTAAAACCCGTGTTTTTTGTTACGAAAATAGCGATTTTTAAGCATTTGTCAAGAAGAAATCACGTACCCTAATCTCTTGTGTCGTAGGACTTGTAGCTCGGCAGTCCACCGGGTAGGTGCGCAGATCCTACGTACTGATGGCTCTAGCCCGGATCGCTTCTCCCTCTAATCCAGACCTACAGTTATCCTTAAACTTCCATGCTTGGTGGAGAAGAAGCGAACAAGGGTACGCTCGCTTGCTGTCTTGTTCTCTGCCGCAGACTGGAATCGCTCGCCAGCTAGGCCCTCTAGAAGAAAGTTGGAGCAACATTGCGGGTTCTCCATAATAATTATGCCCCATCCCTTTGGCCAATTTAGCTCTTAATACAGGATCGTTCAAGTCAGGCTTCTTTGTTATTTGGATAGGTGAATTCTTATGGATCCATCCCCCGAAAGAACCGGACATGATAATTTTTCATCATCCGGCTCGAGCAAGATTCAAAAGAATTACAGAAATAGATTGATAGAGAATCTATATTTTATAGATATCCACACATATAAAATAGAATGATTCTATGTAGGTGATAAAGGATTTACTAGGTCCCATTTCTGAAGTTGCACCTATTCATATTCAGTGCAAATAATTTAGTTCTTACAGATAAATGCTCAATATCCAAGTAAGCTTAAAAATTTGATCATAATCAAGTTTGGACTGTCTCGTGTCTTTTTGATTTTATTCGTTTTTTTCCCTCTCGATTTTCTTACATACAAAGTCTTTACTTGTTACTAATAAAGTCTAGCCTCTGTTCTTCCTGCAAGACATTCACCGAGGAAGCGGAAACCTTTTTGAAGGAAGCTATTCAGGAGCACACTGAACTGTTTCTACTTGAGGAACAAGCATAAATTTATAACTCTGATTCTATTGTTAGAACAAGAGTTAGTCTCTTTTATTTTCTAATCTTATTGGAAATCATGTAAAGACAATTCTTATTTGATATAGCTATTTGCGCAAGTATTTTACGATTAAGAAGAAGTTGCTTCTTATACAGATTGTGTATGAATTTAAGTGTTGGTTTCAAAAGACGGAATGTCTAATGTTTTTTCGCCTGGAGAATTAATCGGATTGCTGCGAGCAGAACGAGCAGGGCGTGCTTTAGACGAAGCGATCTGTTATCGGGCAATTTTATTAGGAATAACGAGGGCACCTATTGTTTTTTTTTGTTCTGGCTCGGCTTTCCCACCTAGCCGAGCCATGCTTATTTATGAAAGATAACAAGTCAATCCAAACGAATAAATAAAAAATTTCATTCCACAATAAAGAAAAAGGAGAGAGAGGGATTCGAACCCTCGATAGTATCTTGAATATATCAACCATTTCTTTATTTTCCGATCGCCTGGAAGGGACAAAAGAAACATCTTGTTTTTTCTTCATTTCTGATCTCTAGTGGACCGAATTCGAACCCAGATGAAGTTCTGACCATCTGTCAGAGAAAAAAGAACGAATTGATCTTGTAGGATTCCCAAGAAATTCTTCAATTTCTTTCGAAAGCAGATGAATAATCAGCTGCTTCTCACGTTTCGTTAATAGCCGGGACATCGAGGAAGATCCAAAAAGGCATTTCGGGAATCGATCTGATTCTATCTCTGTTCGTTCCATTTGAAGAAAGGAAGGATCCCAAAGAATCGATCTTTCTTTTAGCTGCTGAATCTCTATTTGATCGATCAATGTGTGATATTCTGAATCCTCATTTCTAATGGAATCGAAATGATCTCTGGATTGATCAGAGGATCCTTTCGATTGGCTAGAATCTGTTACTTGAACGAAAATAGATCTTGTGGAATGTATTGTCAAGGGGAAGAGAAAGAATCCGCGAATGCCGAAAGCAGGAAGACGTGTTAATTACGGTAGAGAAGCTCTCTTCCAGACGGGTATTGACCTAGCTAGAGAATCTACCCGTTTCCTAGTTTTACCGCGGCATCGAATCCTGCATTGTTCGCCACCAGCAAAAGATAAGAGAGTCAAGGCCGCAGGATACAAGATGGATTGAACGAGATTCAAGCTAGGGATAAAAGATGCTCGGGTACCAGAGGGGACCCTAAACCTAACGTGGTAGTTTCCCATCATAAGGCTTTCTATCTATAGATTGAGCCACCAAGGATCCCATTCGTTCAGAACTCAGTTGACAACTTCTATAGATAAGGCGGAGCGTCCTGAGAAAGACATTGTCTGTCCTTTCTTCCATTTCCTATTACTAGAGGGCTGGAAAGTCTAGTTTTTGACTCAAAAAAGAAACATGGCTTCTTTTCGGGGCTGCCTCTCTTTTTTGAGATATAATGGAGTTCTTCACGAAGTTCGAGACAAAGGAAAAAAGAAAAGTTTCTTTAGAGCCTATTTGTTTTGAGACATCATTGCTTTACGACGAGTAAAAGGTTTCAATTGACCGGTAGGAGGAGAACTGACAGTTTCCCATAGTTTCTTTTTGATTTCGTCTTCAGGGCAAATGATCAAATCATTAGTGGAACAACCAACTGAATATAGAGTATCAAGTCAAAGTTGAACTAGTTAGGGAAGAGAACCCTGCTTAAGAGGGAGGGGCGGGAATGAAGAAGCGAGCCGGATTAGTTCTTTTCTTGATCCCTACGAAAAACAAACCAGCGAAGCGTGACGAGCAAACGGATCGTTGAAAGCATATTAATTGGCTATATTAATTGGGACTTGCGGGGAAATAAGTATGGAAGTCGGTATCAAGTCAAAGTTGAACTAGTTAGGGAAGAGAACCCTAAAGAGAAAGCTGTCACACTCCCTGCCTTCCAAAGGTGCCTAGAGGACGGGCCAGACGCAGCAGAGTGAGGCGACCAACGGGAGGGAGCGGATTCCCCACCGACGGGGGGCCTGGAGACGGCCATCTCAAGGCACATCACGACCTACATGATCTTGTGAGTATCAGTATCAATGATCTTTCCTTCGCGTTCAGCTATAACAGACACCCCCGAAACTAGAGCCTTTTGGCATTCCAGCCCAGTTCCAACAATGCACTTCTCGGATCGAGAAAGAGGAACTACTTGGCGCTGCATATTAGAACTCATTAAAGCCCGATTCGCATCATTATGCTCAATAAACGGAATGAGGGAAGCTCTAATAGAAAAATATTGGAAATGAATTTCTCTTTCGGGTTATCTGACCCGTCATGTGCATCTGGATAAGACTTTCCGATGAAATCACAAATACCAATCCGAGCCGTTCCCATTTCGGACTACTCGACGGTGGGCTTACTTTGTGATTGAAGATAGCTCCTTCCTTTGCTACCTTTTCCGTCCTATGATGGCCATTCCTTCAATACTTCTGGCTCTCGGGAGTCTCTTTGTAGGATACTTGGCCAAAGTGTGACCCGTTAGCCCATAAGTCAGAGGCCCAAAGCCAACCCAGGGAAGTGAGAGATAAAGAACGAGAGTTTAAAGCGGTCGTGCTTCTAGCGAGGCTTCACCTACGCTCCATGTGAACCACTTTCGGGAAAGGAGAGAGTTTCCAAAGTCGAGATGTTGGCGCTTCCAGCCTATGCGGAAAGTCAGCCCCGCGCGGAAGCGGGCAGGCAGCTTTTTAGAAGTTCGGCCCGGTTTTTTGTTTTTTTTACTAAAGAAAGGTGCGAGTATAAACGGAGGATTTACCTTTCTAGATTTCCCTAGGGACCAACGAGTCGACGATCAAGCTGTCGCTCGTGAATGAACTTTCTCTTTCGGGTTATCTGACCCGTCATGTGCATCTGGATAAGACTTTCCGATGAAATCACAAATACCAATCCGAGCCGTTCCCATTTTGGACTACTCGACAATAATCGAGAAATTGAAATAGAAAAGAAAAAAGGGAGGTTTGTGATGATTTTCAAATCTTTTCTACTAGGTAATCTATTATCCTTATGTATGTAAATGGTGATCGTCTTCGGTAGTTTGATTCCGCATTACACTGCAATAATTCATGCGAAGCGAAGACTGGATGCTAAGCCACTATGGCAATTGACTACTCATTTTGTGGAAGCGGTGGGAATCCAAGTCATTAGCCTAGCCTCTATAAGGTAGTCATTTTATAGTATGTTCTCTCTATTTAAAGGATTGCACATTAAAGGAAAGGAAGGGAATCGTGTACCCTGCACAGTATGGTTCGCGAGAGAAAGGAGGCACCGGCAAAGTGACTTCGATAGACCCCATAAAAATGGCTGCATGTGCAGCAGCACCAACTATAAGAACTTAAAATTAATGAGTTTTTGACTCCCGAATACCCAACTGGTTAATCAATTTCTTATAACGTACTCGATTTTTCTTTGACAAATAATCCAACAGGAATTTGCTAACCCCGCAAGCCAATCCGATGTCTATTTATACCTCTCCCTCAGGCAGGTATACTGGGCAGATGGGAATTACCTCTACAGGTATACCGGGCTTACTCCTAAGCTTCGCAGGTATTCTATCACAGTTAAGGAACAGAGGAAAGGCAAAGAAGAATAGAGATTCTCTTTGCCGAATTGGCTGAATCGTGAAACCGATGTTGCTAGGAAGATGAGATTCGCGGTACTGTTCTAGTATCCTAATGGGCTCAACCCTGGACAAGCGGTGGAAACTACCAAGCTGGAGTACGGTAGGGGCAGTCCCACATAGGGCATGAGTCTATCCTGCCCAGCCAACAAGTTGATAACCTTCCCAAAGACACTCCACTAAGCACCAGTATATTAATTCGGGTCGCTTGTAGCTTCATTATAGTAGCAAAAAGGGTACACAGCCGGTAAACCAATCTGTCCTCTCACTCTTTCTTTTCCATTGCTGCAAGGTGACTGACAGAAAGCAAGTTTGTCCTCAGCGGAGGGAATCCTATAAGATCAATTCGTTCTTTTTTCTCTGACAGATGGTCAGAACTTCATCTGGGTTCGAATCCGGTCAATTCATGAGATCCTAGTTCGGGACTGACGGGGCTCGAACCCGCAGCTTCCGCCTTGACAAGGCGGTGCTCTGACCAATTGAAGCACCTTTACACGAACGCCAGGAAGAAATGAAGAGGAGCTCCTTATGAACCTGCTTAACACTGCTACCTTTCCAAGTAGTTCCGGGGAACGTAGTGAAGTGAGAGGAGAACCTAGTAGCCAACCTAATTCACATTCACAGAAGAAAGCTCCTCCGTAATCCAACTCCTTCTTCAGGCCCTAGGCCCTTACGAGGTAGTGATGAGTTTCACGCGCTCTAGGCTCGGCCGCGCACAGTTAGGAGGATTGGCCGCAATTTGAGCGGTACCACCCATCTCCAACCTGAGCTATGCAACAACGAGATCTCCGTACTTCCCAATGATACGTAAGCAAGGTATTTCAGGTCCTTTATAGTTATAGCTTTATTTTAAGTTGAACTAGTTAGGGAAGAGAACCCTAAAGAGAAAGCTCGTTATGCTTAAGCAGTTCATTCACTCGTTATGCTTAAGAGACTTTTTTGTAGTACCGGTGAACCAGATGGCCGAGGGAATCTGGGATGGAGGACTCGTAATATCTCTATAGATCTGGCAAAAGCGAAAGACCCCCTAACGTCAGGGGCTGACCGCTGAGCTCACTCATTTGGGGCGGAAAACGAATCGATATCTCGATGTGATACAGCCCTTTCCATTTTCGTTGGGAAAGAACGGCGAAGTCCATCCGAACCGTCCAATGAAGAAATAAGAGGAGCGCATAGTCATATCTTTCCCCCTCTCCTCTATGCGCTATGGAATGCTAAGCGAAGCCCAAGGCGGCCAATCCAAACTATTAGAAAAATTGGGGAGGTATATTAATTGTGAGCGGGAGGCTGCTTTCGTTCCAACCTTCGACTCTCCTTTCAAGGTTCATCGATATTGAACCAATCGAACGCACTTCTAAGATTTGCTCCATTTTTGTGTCTTATAGGGATCTTTTTCTGTTGGGGGAGGCTCTAGTATATTAATTGGACGGATTTTCCCTCCTGACAATTTCAACCACTCTTTGACTCTCTTTTCAAAGTCCTTTTCATCTTTCCCTCGCGGTACTTGTTAGCTATCGGTCTCTCATCGCTCCGGTATCTGGTAAGTCTGGTAAGCGAGCTTCTGTTGCTGTAATTGGAACTTCCGTGACAGAAGAAGTGGGAGAACAAGGGGAGTTCCTTTCTCTCAATGGATGGCAGCAATCGAGGTCAACGCTTATTGGTTATTGCAAAAAAAAAGATTAGATTATGGAAGTCAATATTCTCGCACTTATTGCTACTGCACTGTTCATTTTAATTCGTATTGAATCAAGATGGGCCCCTTAAATCATACAAAAGAAAGAGTGTATCTTGAAGTTGTTCGGCCATCGAATTTTAACTGGTATGGAACTGCTTATTCAAAAAGCCTTATTTTAGGTCCTTAGTTATTCTCATACTTTGTTCCCTTAAATATACTAGCTCCTCTCATCAATATAAATCGCTTGCGCCCCCACCTATCAGGCCCGACGAGCGGTCCACGGAGCTGCATCCCTACTCACCCGGTTCATGCACATTGCTCTCTCCAGGAGGTTGGCCACCTATCCGGGATCTTCCCTACTAAACCAATAGTGAAAACACTTGACCAAACACGGGAGCAGCATTAATTGCAAGCAAGAAAACCTATAGTTCAATAACTGGACAAGAAAAAGTGTTAGCTCGGTCATAACTCAGAACTCAAATCTTCTAATTCAGGAGACCCCGGCATCTGTAATGGACACTGGGCAGTCTGATTCTACATCAAAGTTGAACTAGTTAGGGAAGAGAACCCTAAAGAGAAAGCTCGTTATGCTTAAGCAGTTCATTCACTCGTTGCTCATGTTAGAAGCGAGTTAACCAATTAGCAGGAGGTGAGTTTGCCATGTGAAAGACGCGCGTTGCATCCATTCGGATTCCATTTCCTCCCTTGAAGACGCGCTCGAGGGTTGGCGTAGAGAAGTCGCCTCACTTCGCTCGGACGAAAGTGGACCTCATGAAGAGGTCGGGGATTCGGGAGGGATTCATGGTTTAGATAAGCTTCAATACTGTGTGTGTTAGACTTCCCCGTGGCACTCGGTCCTCTGGATTTTCATGGACCGCCGGGGGCGCAATGGACACCGCTCGACATGCAGTGCTCTTCCAGCAATGCTGCAGAAAAAGAAGATTTGTTGCAATGTACCTCCATAGGAACCAACAATAGAAAGACGTGACATATTTGCAGAAATAGATATTTTTGAGAAGAGAACTTCGATTCGCCAGGCCAGCAGGCGGGCGACGTGCTATTCTTGAAAGAACGGACTAACAAGGCCTAGCTAACTTTCATAATTAAATGTCGTCACTGTATGGATAACCCTTTTGTGAAAAGAACTATTACTGATTGGTAGAGCTATCCTAGGCATACGGGAGATCAGAGCAACAGGGAACGCCTAGACGACGACGCCCCCTGGGCTGCTATAAGTAGATCGAGAGGTCATTCCCCTTCCCGGATTTCCCAATGTATAACTCAAGACAGGTCGACTCTCGAACTGCCCAGCATGGGGGAATGTTAGACGTTTGGTAATTTCCCCTCCGACCAGAATGAAGGATCCCATTGAAGCGGCTAATCCCATGCATATTGTATGTACATCGGGCGAAACAAATTGCATAGTATCATAAATAGCGATTCCTGGTATTACACATCCACTCATTGAAATTGAATAATTGATGATCAAATGGTTTTTACTCAAAGAACCCTTATATTTAGCTTGGGATTAAATCATTGTGGTTCTTGTATGAATCTGAGGTTTTATCTGTATACATAGGGAAAGTCATGTGCAATAAAAAATGCAAGCACGATTTGGGGAGGGGTCTTTTTCCTCTATTGCAACAAGAAAAAAAGATCTACTTCATCCGACTAGTTCCGGGTTCGAGTCCCGGGCAACCCATACAGAAAATGAAAAAAGAAAGCTTTCTTTGTCGATTTTCATCCATTTCAATTTTCAAGTTTGATTTGCATCCATCCAAACACGAATTTGAGCAGTGAGAAAGGCATTTGAATTTTGATATCTTTCAGAATTCCTACTACTCTCTTTCTTTCTCTCAATTGAAGAAATAATTGGAAAATAAAACAGCAAGTACAAAAATGAGTAATAAACCCCAGTATAGACTGGTACGATTCAATTCAACATTTTGTTCATTCGGGTTTGATTGTGTCATAGCTCTATAATTCGAATTTGGTTTATCGTTGGATGAATTGCATTGCTGATATTGATCCCCAAAAAGAAACGGTAGGTACAGCTAGTCCGTGAATAGCTAACCATCGCACTGTAAAAATTGGATAGGTTCGATCTATGGTCATGGTGGCCTCCTAACTCCTAAAAGGATCTACTAAATTCATCAAGTTGTTCCAAAGAATCAAAACGGCCAGTTATTAATGGAATCCCCTGTCGGCTCTCTGTGAAATATTCGTTTGGTCGAGGACTTCCAAATACATCGTAAGCTAAACCTGTACTGACGAATAACCAACCCGCAATGAATAGGGAAGGTATAGTAATGCAAACATTCTTTTCGCTAAGCGTATATAATAAAATAGAGTGAAAGGGTCCACCCCGAAACCAAGGGACAGCTGAGTCCTCTCTGAACGCTCTTACGAGGTAGTGATGAGTTTCACGCGCTTTAATCCCGGCCCGCGCGCAGTTAGGAGGATTGGCCGCAATCTGAGCGGTACCACCCATCCTACCCTACTACCTATAGGGGGCCGCCCACAGCCGCCCGAAAAGGATCTGCAGTGATGTTGAATAGGGATCCTACAATGATAGATAGAATCCCCATAAAAATACCACTAGATCGAGCACCAGAGATTTCGTATCCGGGCGGGTGTACATGTGGGCGACTGAGTAAGATTGGAATTAGGAGACTTCAGGTCCATCTAAGCTTGGGGCTTCGGAGCATAACTTCCCAGGACTTCGCCCAACACGACAGGAAGAGGATTTCCCAACAATAGCCATATTAATTGGGGCAGGTCTGTGATCCCAAAATTTTTTTTTTACTCTTTTCTTCGTAAGAGAAATATCAGAAAAAGGTTTCTGGTGTGGAAGAAAACGGTTTGTAAGACCGTCTGGCGAAAACGCCGTAGGCGCGAAGCGTGGTAGGCCTGCGCCGGGGGAGCATAGGGAGGCGAGCTCTAGTGAGGCGACCTCTTCATGGCCAGATAAAACTCTGATAACATATGACAGGGCTTGAAGTCGGCTATACAGACCCATTTTGGGCTATTGCTATAATGACAATCACAACCCCTTTTTCTTGACGTCGAATAAGAAACTCTATGGGAGAGCAAAGTAAAGAGATGTCTAATGAATAAGTAAGAGTGAATTTGAGCCTGAGTCGTTGCATCAAGGTCTGAGCCAAATTGAGCGAGCGCCTTGAGCTTCCCCCTCACCCTACAATTTCATTTCCGCTTCCCCGGTTTAGTTGGTTTGGAACGACCCTCACAAATTGCGGATACTAATTTGTTAAGAATCAATCGGATTGAAGCTATAACGTCACCGTTGATCGGAATCGAAATATCTGCAAGATCCGGTCACAATATCGCCGAGTTCGAAGGTTCGTGGCCAAACCTTGGCGTTGTATAATTGGGTGACTCGACTTCGGTATGCGGCTATCCTCAAATCAGCCTCTTCTCGCTTCTCATCCAGCAGATCCAAAGTTATTAAATATTAAAATTATCGGCCAATCTTTTCTTTTTTCTTTTAGAAATTCAAATTTTGATAACATACCAAGGCGCCCTCCTTTCCAAGAAAAAAGAAGAAAGACTTCGTCTGTGATTTTGTCGGCCCTAAGGAATTCCAAGAATTCTTGGTATACGTTCGTTCCAACCTTCGACTCTCCTTTCAAGGTTCATCGATATTGGACCAATCGAACACACTTCTAAGATTTGCTCCACTTTTGGAAGTCCCTGCGTTATGTCACCAAATCGGGAACATATTTATTTACAGGAATCGCTAGACATGGGAAAGAGATTGAAAATGTCAAGGTCAGATACGAAAAACAAGGAGAGATTGATCATGTTTGTAACGAGGATTCAGTTAGATCACTCTAAAGAAAACCTCAAAAAATAAGAATCAAAGTCCAGGTTGGTGTACATAGTACCAAATCAATTTCTGGTAGCAGCTTGATTAATTAATTCAATACGAATTAAATGGGAATTAGTACTCGATTTAGTGGCTGCCAGTGATCGAATTTCTTCCATTCGGATTCCGCCCGGCATATGGATTGGTTGAGTTAGCTTCATCCCCTGTCTCCTTAAACCTACTTTGCTTTGTTTTTTGTTTCTAGTATTTTTGCGAGATTCTATCCTGGGTCCTATTGGAACAGGAAATGCATAACACGGACAAAAGCGAAGCACAGGCGACCTCTAGGGAGGAGTTAATATCTTGAGAGTGATGCTACATAAGCGCTGTTAGGACTAATCCGTATATAAGAAAGGATGCTAGAGACTTCAGCTGCACATGAATCAGCAACTTTTGAATCAAAGCGATATGCCTACTTGAATTCTCATTTGATTTGTCATTGACGTTTAGGAAATGTACTTTGCAGTAGACATTATCTAAGACTCCTTTCTTTTATACATTTCCTTGCTACGCTCTTTACTTAATGAAACTGGGAGTGATTCATCTATTTTTCTTTATCGAAAAAACATTTTCTTTCCTGAATAGGAAAATCTTGAAAAATAAATGGATCCATTCTATCATATTAGGGAGGCGGGAGGAGATTGAGACAAAGTGAAGCAAAGACCCCCCTCATCCATATTGTCAAATCCATTACATTTCGAAAAAACATCGATATTTTTTTTAGATGAAAAAAATTTATTAATATTAATTAAGTCATTTTTCTTTGGGAAGATTGAATACTTGAATGAAAAAAGAAGTGTTGTTAAAAGCAACGGATTCCTTGGTTCGGACCGAAGAAGTAATGTCACTCGATTATTACCAAACTGACTGCAATCCTTTTCTGTCCGTGAGGATCCCGCCAGAGCGCCTTCTACTTCTAATAGGCCACGAACTAGATCAGAAGCATTCTCCCTAGGAATTTCAGTTGCACTTATATCCATCACTGTAGGAATTGGATTCAAGCTTTCCCCAGCCCCTTTTCATCAATGGACTCAGCGGGAACAGTTTGAAATGCATTCTCGTGAATTGATCGTTCAAACATGGAGGTTTAGAGGCAATTTCGGTCGGCTTTCTTCTCCTAGCACCAGGGGCACTCCTAAAAGGCATGGGCAAAGGCGACCCAATTGCATTCCCTAGCGCACCTACATCCCCGGTTGTTCCAAGAGATCTTTGCACCTTTACTAGAATCACAACTATTCTCTACCCTAGAAATTGAGAAGAAGCTAAGGGCTAATTCTCTACCCTCCAGTATATTAATTCGGGAGGAGACCGATCCAAACGCCTCGAAGCACTAAAAGAAAAAGGACCGGGAAACGCGGCGGCATAGGAACCATGGGAACCCAGGAGGTTCTTGCGACGAGCCAGTAAGCAAACAATAAACCCATGGGTATTTGAACCCGGGTTTCCAGTTAGCTCTTCTTTGTCTTTGTGGCCTGCGGCGAAGCGTGACATTTGTAATGGAAAGAGAGCTTCCTTCGGGCGCCCGCCTCTTTGTTGGACCGCGAACACAGTGGTCTCTGACCAGGACCAGGCCCGGCTCCAAGTTGTTCAGGAATAGTGGCGTTGAGTAGAAGATAGATAAAAAGAAGAACCCAATGAGATTGAGTTCAACGAATATGCAGGATAGAAAGATGCTATTTGCTGCTATTCCATCCATTTGTGCATGATTCAGAGTATCATTTCCTATTTGATCCCTTTGAATTCCATATTCGAAGTTGCGATTGGATCTATTCATTAAAAAGAATCGATTCGATACATTTCTTATGTACCCATAGATGCTGAAATCCCTGGCTGCTTTGCTTCCTTCAGTCTTACGAAAGATCTGGTAAAGGGGCCGTTCTTGTTTCAATAGAATGTTTGAATTCCCATCATATCATCCAAAGAAACGGAAAAGACCAAAAAGTTCTCTTTTTTACAGGTTCTACGGACCGATGCCTGCTGCTTCATCTGTTAGAAAAGATAAGGATCTCTTTTTCTCTTTCAATTCAGAATTCCATAATAAATTACATAATACGAGAATTCAGATTTCATGGAAAAAAGAGTTTTCCTAAGCTTCAATATGACTATTAAAATAGTAGTCTCTTAATGATATACCCAAAAATGGTTTTGAATTTAGAATTCAATGAAATATCTTTATTTCTACCCATACACTAAATCGCATTTGTGAAAAACTAAATGAAAAAAGTTTTCTTTTTATAGAAAAATCAGAACAAAAGGTGACACTATATCCAAGATTAAAGAAAAAAATTTCCAAACTTAAAGAGAAATTTGTTAAAGAGAAGAATCTTTCTCATGTAGACGCTCTGGGACGGAAGGATTCGAACCTCCGAATAACGGGACCAAAACCCGTTGCCTTACCACTTGGCCACGCCCCATTTCTATTTCGAATTTCTTTTTGATACTAAGTAAAGACTAATATTGGTATTAGTCGTTCGTCAATCCCAATTCAAATATATATGAAATATATTAATGCTAGGATTCAACACATGAAAATATAGAAAAAAATGATTGATCATTCCATAAAATGAAATTAAGATATTGTATGAAACTAAAATTCCTTGTATTCTCATTTGAGAATGAAAGGGAAGATTTTTGATTTGAGAACGTTCGAAGAACAAGAAGGTTATTTGACCTACCTTTTCATTTTTCCCTCATAAAAAGAACTCAATCAAAATCAAGTCAAAATTGAACTAGTTAGGGAAGAGAACCCTAAAGAGAAAGCTCGTTATGCTTAAGCAGTTCATTCACTCGTTATGCTTTGCCCGGAGAAATTCAATCAATTCCTGTTGTGTCTCTTGGCTCAACTGAGACCCAACCTTCAACGTTCCCAAATCATCATCATCGTCACCATCGATTGGAACATCAATGGTCAGCTCAGCCGGGGAAGCCTGACTTCTTCTTTTTATGATCTTTTTCTCTTGTAGAATGGAACCCTACTCTGTCGAGGCAGGGGAAGACCGACTACATGGCGAAAGGAAATAGTTGTTTCCCAGTCCTCTGGCTTTGAGACTTCCTAAGCAGCCGGGTCATTCGATTTGGCATGAGCATTCAATTAATTACTGGACTTGGGGCTCCTTTAGTTCTTTGCTTCTATATGATAGAGTTGGTTCAATAATTAAATGCCGAGCTCCCTTAAAATCCTTAGTCAGTCAGAGTCTAGTTCGCAAGCACCTAGGCCTCTTTCGCATGATTCTTTCTTTCTCCGTTCGATCATTCCTGGAATTAGAATAAAATCCCCTTCTAATTCCAGGAATGATCGAACGGAGAAAGAAAGAATCATGCGAAAGAGGCCTAGGTGCTTGCAACACAAAAACTTTGGTAAAAATGACCCTTTTCCTTATTGGTATCGGGGCTAACAAGAATGGTTGGGACAACAAACATCCATCTCGTTCGTACTTCCTTATGTCTCTAACTTCGAAGTCAAGTCAACTCATAAGTCAAGTAAGAGAGAGTGATTTCTTTTCAGTCCCTAACTCATATGTCAAGTCAAGTGATTTTTTTTGACTTTCTGACCTATTTTTGAATTTGAACTCGGATTAATTGGATCTTAAAAGCTTGGCCCGAATCGAAAGCATTCAACCTTACTTATGGAATTGGAATTCCCTCCATATCTATATTAGGGCACTCACCCTAATGACTAATGGCATTCATTCCCTCTCTCGAAGCCCGCTTTTCGTCGAATTCGACGATTCAGCCTTCGATTCGCTATGCACCTAAAGTAGAATAGGCCGAGTGAACTGCGTGTGTCCTGCCTCCGGGGAATCACATCTATCGAATTCCTGAATCAGGTTCGTTTATCTGATTGGCTAGTCAAGCATGAACTAATTCATAGATCTTTGGGTTTCGATTGCCGAGGAATAGAGACTCTACAAATAAAAACCGAGGATTGGGACTCCATTGCTGAGGTGCTTGCGGAGGCGAGCAAAGGGAGGGAGGAGGTGACCGACCCAAACTACGCTAAGCCATCGTTAGGAAGCTCGCTTCTCTCTCATCCGATGTCGATAACATCGATGATCGTGCGTATTGGCGAGATCCAACGGCTGCCCAAAAGAAAAACCGCCTGGAAGCCCGAGGACCTTTAGTACCGTACCCTACCCCCGAACCAGCAGCCTTCGCGCCAAGCGACGACCGCCCTTGTCCCTTTTTCCAAGCCCGCTACTATGGAAGACCAACTCTTAGCGAGTCAGTAAACTCATTTCGCTTGTGGCCTGCACAGGGGAACTGACTACTAGAATAACTAGTTCATTCTACTGCCCTAAGTAGTCCATTCTATATCTTTCGAGTCCCTACTAAACTGATCCTTTCTTAAGCATAACGAGTGAATGAACTGCTTAAGCATAATGAGCTTTCTCTTTAGGGTTCTCTTCCCTAACCAAGAAACATTTTGCTACGCACCTGAAGTTTCCGAACTCGCCCAGTATAAACATTTCGGGTCTCTTCCTTTAGGTTTCTTCTGAATCTTGCAGTCTTCTGGTAGAATAATGGGCTCCCCAACCTGAGGTGAGCTCTTCTTTGGTTAAGCTATCATATTCACTTCCGACTCTTCTTTCTTTCAGTGGTAAGTTTACCACGCCTTGCGATTGGTCTAGGCTGCACCGGCGGTTATTCATCTGCACACCGGTTATTCAACAGCGGATAGGCTTAGAGCTCCTATGAACACACTCTCACATAAAGTTCTTGCTTCGACAATTCAAAATTGGGCGAAAGTTTTTTAGTAATAAATCTATATTCAAAATTATTCCATTCGGAATTTCGTTTTGTCAGATGGATTCTTTAGAAAGACTCGAAAGTCCAATATTTCGAATCGAAACTAAATAAAGGCGCAGGAGGCTTCCTTCCTCAACTCCCGAGATGATGCAAGATTTGAGATCAACCAAAGAGGTCTTCGTGCACCTATGGTCCTTCCTCAGGTCCCCTTCCAGTCCCGTATTTGAACACGAGGAGATCTGTCAAAGCGCAAGCGTTATGAACTGTCGTTTAAGGCACCTGAGCCTGAGTCCGATGATCCTGTTCTACTAGATGCACCTGAGCCAGAGTTAGATTAGACTGTTCTAGGGGAACTAGGTTACTTCCCAGAGCTCCCAGCGATTAGTTAAAAGCATGTACAGCGGGAGCGGGTGAAGAGGTAGTATCCGTCGACTATCCCGAGCTTTTTGCCTACAAGGCCTGCGCCTCCTAAGTGAAAGCGAACAGGCGAATAGGCCGGGGGATTAAAGGAAAACGGAGATTATAACGTCTAGACTAATTGTCGGAAGCTTCTCATTTCATTTAAGGTACGTAGCGAAGAGAGATCATTCGTTCGACTTGGATGAACTAGGAGCAAGAGAGGAAGCAAAGCAAGATAAAGAACACAGCGAAGGAGAGACTGCCCTCTTGGCCAGGGCACTAAGGGAAGTGAATACGAACAGGAGATGAAGCTACTGATGGGACCGCGACTTTAGTCTCCCTTGGTAAGTGATTGGAATTAATCAATATTAATACTAGCTCACTAACCTTAGGCTTCGTTCGTTACCTAGCTAATCAAATAGTAGCGAACTACTAAATCCTTGGCACATCAGCCGCGGTAAGACAGAGGATGCAAGCGTTATCCGGAATGATTGGGCGTAAAGCGTCTGTAGGTGGCTTTTCAAGTCCACCGTCAAATCCCAGGGCTCTCGTTTCCATGTGTCCTATAGTATGAAGGAAAAACGAACTTCTATAGTAGGTGCGTAGCTAATTTAGATTCAATACTTGCTAATGGGAAGGTATCCAGTCCCCAAGCTTCATGAAAAATTCGTCGCGCTACGCACCTTTGGTACTATAACCTCTCTGCAAAGAAGGTGGTGACCTCGTGGGAGAAAAGATGTTCTCTTTCCCTACTGCTATTTCGTGCCCCTACTTGTTGACTGGATTGGAAACATCAGCATGAGCCGACTCACCTGACCCCAATGACTTCCCTTTCGATGCTAGCTCTCCTTCGGACCCTTGCCTTGACTGCTTTCTATTCAAATTCGTTTTTACTATTCTAGTCACACTTCGGTAGGAAAAGCTAACTGCAACAGATACGCTCATTGATCAAAGGAAACTCCCCACTTATGAAACCCCCCCATCAGTACCCCTAGTTTCTTAAGCTCCTAAGAGGAACGAGTTGGTTCGGAAGGCTAATCAGACATTGAGGAAAATCCAAGAAGGCATTTCGGGAATCGATCTGATTCTATCTCTGTTCGTTCCGTTTGAAGAAAGGAAGGATCCCAAAGAATCGATCTTTCTTTTAGTTGCCCAGTGCTCAAGTAGTTTGGCCAATAGTGGGTCAAGAAATATTAAATGGCGATGTGGGCGGTGGTTTCCGAGGCAATAACCGGAAGCAACCAGTATACCTGGCCTAATTATAGAGTGAAAGGGTCCACCCCGAAACCAAGGGACAGCTGAGTCCTCTCCGAACCGCAGGAGATAGTTGCCCATCATACGGCTCACCTACCAAAAAAATGGCAAAATAGGGTGTCGTATAATTCAAAAAAAAGACTCAACGAAATCGGATTTATATAAAAAAGAAAAAGACCAATTCATTCGACTTTGGTCTGCCGCCCTTTAGAGGCCTTCATCGACGGAAAGAGTGCTAAAGAGGGTCTCAGGGTGGAAAGCTCGAGTTCTATTACAAGCGGGACGAACTACACTTATAGTCTCCGGTTCATATTTCGTCGACCAATCCTTTCTAATTCACATTTTTGTTGAAAAAATTTCTTTTGTAATTCCTTACAGTGGCATGTTAGTAAGCCGCTGTAGTCGGACCAGCTTTCGGACTGCTGACTAGCCCCCAAGGAGTTGTGGGTTTTTTCTACCAATTGGGGCTTTCCCTTCCCCGCCTCCATGGGGATGGTCGCTATTAGCTACCTTTCTTCGCGATAGGGTTTTCTAATCAATCATAATGAGGTGGACAACAAGCAAAAGGTAATGCCTTCGCATGTATGTAGGGTTCAATGGTCTTACGACTTGGTGCGGTCAAAGAAAGAGGTAGCTACGAAAGAACCGGTCCAACTCCTTATTCAAGAATTGGAAACTGTTTCTCCCCAATTAAGTCGAATCAGGATCAACTAGGACAGAAATAAAGCATTGGGTCGAACTCTTCTTTGGTTTCAAGGTAATAGCTATGAATAGTCATCGACTCCCAGGAAAGGGTAGAAGAATAGGATCGGACATACAATGCATTACAGACGTATGATCATTACGCTTCAACCGGGTTATTCTATTCCACCTCTTATAGAGAAAAGAACTTAAAGCAAAATACTTAATAACACGGCGATACATTTATACAAAATTTCTACCCCAAGCACACGTAATAGAGCCATAGACAGTCAAATGAAATCCAATCCACGAAATAATTTGATCTGTGACAGCATCATTGTGGTAAAGGTCATAATGCCAGAGGAATCATTACCGCAAGACATAGAGGGGGAGGTCATAAGCGTCTATACCGTAAAATCGATTTTCGACGGAATGAAAAAGACATATCTGGTAGAATCGTAACCATAGAATATGACCCTAATCGAAATGCATACATATGTCTCATACATTATGGGGATGGCGAGATATATTTTACACCCCAGAGGGTTGGAGATACCATTATTTCTAGTACAGAAGTCCCTATATCAATGGAAAATGCCCTACCCGGTTTGAACTATTGATTTACGTAATTGGAAGTAACCAATTAGGTTTACGATGAAACCTAGAAATCAATCATTGATCCAATTTGAGTACCTCTATGGGATAGACCTCAACAGAAAACTGTTGAGTAACGGCAGCAAGTGATTAAGTTCAGTAGTTCCTCATAGAAAATTATTGACTCTAGAGATATGGTAATATGGAGAAGACAAAATTGTTTGAAGCATGCACAGAACCGGAAGCGCCCCTTGTTTCAAAGAGAGGAGGACGGGTTATTCACATTTAATTTGATGGTCAGAGGCGAATTGAAAGCTAAGTAGTGGTAATTATAAAGATCCCCCGGGGAAAAATAAAGATGTCTCCTACGTTACCACTATAGAAAGAAAGAAAAAAGATAAAATTAACTAGTCAATACTAGAAAAAAAAGGCTTTCTACATATGCATCGTTCAAAGCAACGGCATTTCGGAGCAAAAAAAGATTCTTTCGCTTAAGGACCAAATGCTGCTTCCAAGCTGGTTCATTGAGCAACCGAAGCCAGCGCGTCTATAGATTCCGCATTCCCCCTTCGCTGACCAAGGAGCAACAAGGCCGATCCGTGCACCACACATCAAATCAAACTTGGTGAGGTAGAGTCCAAACAAGAAAGGCAGCCCAAACGAAAACAAGAAGAACGAGCTGACGAAGCAAGTCCGGCGCAGGTGCACAAGCGTATACCACGGGATGAATACTATACTTACCGAGGACCTCCTTGGCCCTTGAGAAGGCCTTCCCAGCCCACAAAAATCCTTTCCAGCCAAATGGGTCCCCAATTAATATACTGGGCAAACTCTTTCACTAACATGTATCTCTACCTCAAATTCCCCGAATGCCCCTACCTAATAGAAAGAAAATTGCCCAAACTCTTCCCAGCCCTAACCTCAAGTTTTCGCCTCACTCAACCAGCCGAGCTCGCCTCGCTCTCTTCTTTCAACCAGTGGAACGTTCCGAATTAATATACTGGCGCCAATTAATATACTGGACCCGCTGGTCGGGAGTTGAGGAAGGAAGCCTCCTATGGCTCTACTAAACGAAACGAAACTAATAGTTGAGCGGTGCACCGTAGAAACTACGTACGCTTCCATAAATAGTTACGTATTTGTCTAGAAATAAAGAAACTCATGGTTCTTTTTTCATCCCTTTTGAATATTTAGTTCTACATCCCTATCCTTCCCTGGATGAAACCGAAGGTGCTTGCGACGGCAGAGGAGTATCAAACAAGGTGCTTGCTAAGACTCCTTCTCCGGATGATGATGATACCTAAGGGAGGAGACCTCTCCAAGATATTTCGACCGAAGGACGACTCTCTCGCTTCGGCCATCTAAGGCCTTGCTTTCGCGAGTCAAATCCTATCAGTTCGAACGAGAAATGCACTAGAATTCATGGAAAACAGTTCCTGCCAATCCCCCAACTAAGACCTTAAACTGGCATTATTCATTCAGAAAACATGCCTTTGATTTGAAAGATTTACTGAATCTGTCTAAGGAGCCTGAAGGGACGAAGGAAGGGGCGGAGTTCCAATCTACTCAGAGGGCGAAGGGAGGCGGAAGTCCAATCTACTCAGGGGACGAAGGGAGGTGAAAGAGGCGACCGAAGTTGCCTCTAAACCTCCATGTTTGAATGATCAACTCACGAGAATGCATTTCAAACTGTTCCCGCTGAGTCCCCTCACTCAGACCTTAAACTAGCATTATTCTAGAAGAAAACTACCCTTGGATACGAAAGAGAAACGAAATCTGTCTATTGAGACCGATCCAATCTATCTATTTTGACCGAAGGGGAGCGAAGTGACGGGAGAGGAGGAGGTGCTTGCTCAAAAGATGCTCACTTCCTTAGCCAAACCTTCTGCAACAACAATTAGCTTCTTTAACAAGAATTGAGCTACAGGAACAACTCCACGGTTGGCGTAGTATATTAGTTCTGAGTTGTGAGCTCCAGCTCAGGAATAAGACCTCGCATCTATCTAAGATAACGAGTTCCAACTGGCTAGATTCAGGCAGAGAAGAAGGCCTTGGCCCGGTCGTTCAGCTTTCAATAGCGAGGGGGCATCAAAAGCCGCCGCTTATGCGGCTTCCACAGTAACGGATTTCTCACAATCCACAAGGTCTTACTTGAAAAAAAAACTAGAAGAGGCGAGTTGTCTTAAGAGAAATTGCCGTCGAATCAGACTGCCCAGTGTCCATTACAGATGTCGGGGTCTCCCTTGATAGAAACAACCAAAAGAAGCAGTTGATACAGCTTCTGGGTGAGGGTGGGTAGGTGACTCAATCGTCTAGTGGCCGTGGAAGAAGGGAAGCTAGAACCAGAACAATTCACATTTATTTGACTGAAGATGCGGCCCTGCGATGTCAGGGTCATCACTTATAGGCAACTAACATCCAGTATATTAATTGGGAACGGGAGACGACGACCCCGATCAATTGGGGGAGGGGACGTAGTCTTTGTAAGAACGAAGGGGCCAGTGATTTTAGAACAGGCTCAATTCTTTGTTTCAGGCCTGATAGGATGAAATAAGTATAATAGCTATTGGTGCGGGTGGTGTTACGCGAAGTCTCTCTCATGTCCAGTTGACCAGTTTTCATCAAAAATAGGGCTTTCTTCGAGCCAGGAAGAGCAAGAGTACTGGTGGGCAAAAACGAGAATGCTTCCTAATCATAGTGCATAAATCGAACTGGACTGCCGGGTTGCGAAGCTTCGTTAGCTGCTTAGGAATCCTCCCGAATGTTTATAATAGTTTGGATCGGTCGCCTGATGAAAGAGTAGTTGGCTGACTCCTGCCGCTAAACCTATAATGCGGTTGTGATAGGTATCTCGAATTCAATCCCGGCCTTTAGTTTAGGGAGGTATTCTAAAGTGGTTGTTGTCAGGTTCGCTTCGCACCTGCGAAAGGTCGAGACGAAGATACCATGCCTCTGTCATTAAGTTTTTATTCCTTTTCTGCTTTCTCAGGGTTGATGGCAAATCCTGACAAAAATGAATTTCTCAGTGCTGGGGCTCCAAGGACTAGAACAAGTCAAGGCAACTAAACTCTTTAACAGGTCCGGGTCCACTAGTCGCACCAAAGACATCCCGCAAGGCGACCAACGGGAGGAAACATCAAACTTAGCAAAGTTATGGAAGTAAACCTTTGTTATTTTCTCTTCTTTAGCTTTCACTGCTAAACGCCCAGTATATTAATTGGGAGCAAGAGGGTCGATTGGATAAACAATCCGCAGAATCCTATAGGGGAAAATAAAGAATAGGCCAGGTTTTGTCTTGAACTAGACCTTACAAAGCCGATTTCTAGGATCATTTCTTATATTAGGAGGTCTAGGAGTAGTATTGTTTACTAATCCAATTTATTCCGCCTTTTCGTTGGGATCGGTTCTATGGAAGCGGGCAGGCAGCTTTTTAGAAGTTCGACCCGGTTTTTTGCTTCCGAATTGAATCTCTTTTAGAAAGAAGATCTTTTGTCTCATGGTAGCCTGTCCCCTGCTCAAAGAAGGAAGACGATCCGGGACCCTATTCTTTGTGTAGTATCCTATCTGGAATAATATACTTTTATAGGACTGAATTCTGTTCGTAAGAACAAAGAGAAGCAGATCTATTCTATTGTGTACGAACAAAATACGAGTCCAAAGGTAAAGGTAGGGTAAGAAAGGGTTTAGCTAATAGAGAAATGCACTCTTCCGGGAATTAGGCCCGACTAGGAACACGTGGAACCAGGCTCGGGAACAGTACTAGTAGAGGGGTAGTTGAAAATAGACTTTAGAAACAACAGTTATTCCTCCGTCGCCCCTATTAATATCAAAGTTCCCAAGGACATTCTATATCTTTCTTGTTCTCTCCCCTTACTAACGATCCTTTCATGTGTTAAGCCTAACTCGTGAATGAACTTTCTCTTTCGGGTTATCTGACGGGTCAGATAAACCGAAAGAGAAAGTTCATTCACGAGTTAGGCTTAACACACGAAAGGATCATTAGGACAGAGAACTAGCAGACAGTTCTAACCAACCCTATGGCTATTTCCGTTAACCCAGGCCAAACTCGGGCAATAGCCAATAGCTTATTCGTTTGAGGAAGCGGAAATCCCGGTGTCAGAGCAGCTAGTCGATTCAACTCAGCCCTAGGAAGAGTCGGTTGATTTATCTCCTAACAGAGCACCATTGGTTGCACCGGATGGAACAATCGATTAGAAAGAATAACGGACGGGGTAGAGCAAGAGAAAGATCGAGCAACCTCACATATTCTCCCCCTAAGAAATATTGGACTCCCGTTGGTCGCCAATGTTTATACTGGTAATTAAGATACTGGGGTCGGACGAGGTGTGGAGGACAACCCTAGTCTCCGCATTGACTTGACCTTTGTCTATGAAAAGAAGAGAAAAGAGTTCAGCTGCACACCATTTCGAAGCAATGGAAAGAAGGCACCACAGCGTAGTCAACTAGAAGAACAGGCAAGCAAGGGAACTCTCAAAGAGAAAGCGGACGCTTCACCAGATTTCTTTCTCAATAGCACGAGAGAACTGGAAGAGAGCAGGAAAGAGAGCAAAGGATTCACTTTGTACGTACAATCTTGACCTAATCAGGATAGAGTGAAAGGGGAACGAAAGAACCATTTCTTTGTTTGCTTTGCGTGGCTATTTACTATTATGGTTTCTATTAGATCTAAACCTTCTCCTTTCATGTGTTAAGCGTATCTCTTTTCAAGTTTGATTTGCATCCATCCAAACACGAATTTGAGTAGTGAGAAAGACATTGTCTGTCCTTTCTTCCATTTCCTATTTGAAAAAATCCTTGTTCTTTGGACGACCTATCTCGTGTCTGGTACTGCATGGTTCCACTCTACAAGAACTCCGAATCATTCTCTTGAAGCTCATCCTTTTTATGACAAATGATCCGCTTGCCCCGAACCGGCCCAAATGTGTAGCTGCCTCCTCATCCCCTTATGTTGCCGTTAATCTCTTTCTTCATCCCTTTCCTGGCCATCAATCAAAGCATTCCAATCCACCTGGCACTGACTAATCCCATTCTAGCGGGAACTCGAGTTTTTGGCACGATTGCTCGGGAATTGAGACAGTTGAATTTGACTAAAATAGTTTCATTAGCTCCCGAGTCAGGCCGAAGCCAAACAAAATAAAGGAAGTTCTTTCTGCCTCTGTCATAAAAAGAAAACTGCGTTCTCTCGCTACATTGGATTGTTTGGAAAGAAGGGGCACCTTACGCCTTGGCTCAGGCGAGCGAAGTGAGGAAAGAAACAAATTTCCTTAGACAACAGCCACCAAACTTCCTTCACGGACAATAAGCTACTACTACAGGCCCGGAACTTAAAGCAGCTACCACTACAGTTGCTTAAGTAATAGGGTGATCGATCAATCGACTGGATTCGGTAGGTAGGCTACTGCTCAAAGGGGCTATCTCTTTCGAAAAATCTTGTGGAAAGAGCAAAAAAAAAAAATTCTATACGAGTATCCAAAGTACGAACGAGATGGATGTTTGTTGTCCCAACCATTCTTGTTAGCCCCGATACAGTACGGGGTGGGGGCTTGCTGTCTACTTCGCGAGCCTTCACTGCCCTGTTCTGTAACTTCCCTTCTTTCGTCCGTCCACGAGGCAGTCAAAAGAAAGGCGACCGAAGGGAGAGGCATGTAACTGAGAAAGATGGGATTCGGTCAACAAGGGAAATTAAAACACTCTCTTCGTTCTGTCCATAATGATGGACCGAAGGAGACCGAAGCATGAGGCGAGCGAAGTGAGCGGGAGGACTCCTAGGTATCATACCCCGACCCCCGGATAAGAGACTAGTCAACTCTGCTCTATTCTGTAATAGAGGGGCCTCTCCTGGAGCGAATAAGGGATGGCCCTTACTCTTGTTATGTCGAATCACAAAAAAATAACTTAACAAAGTGAATTATTATTTTCATTAATAACATTTAACCAACCGGGTAACCATATGCTTCGACCTGCATTGAATGCTGGTCCAGTTGTTGAAGATAAGAGTACATCAAACACATAGGAAGTCTTACCATGAGATCTAGTACATCGAAAATAGGGCTTCTTTCGCTATGCACCTTACTAGAGGGTCCTGTTCGGTTTGTTACTGAACAGGAAGACTTGACCTGTTCTTGATCAGACTTGGACCGCTGGTACTTCTTCTGTTCCGAACCAGTAGGAGGATCCCTCACTCGAAAGTCCATTTTCTCATATCAAACTGAAAGTCAAAGTTTCTCTAGGGACCGATCCAGTATATGAATTGGCCAGCTAGGTAGGCAAATTAGGTAGCTGTTGAACTGGTTGCTCGACCCTCTCTTTATTATAGGTAGTTCGACCTTTCGCGGGACTAAGTCGGGTTTCTGTTGCTGAGTCAGCGGGTTAGGGAGGAAGCAGCGTATCTACCCGGTCTTTGACATGCATTTCGCCTCCACCTGGGTATCTATCATAGGGCTTCCCCATATCACTCTGCTGGTTCAGCTGCATCTAACCCAGACTAAACAAGGGCCAGTTTGGTTCCAATTGGGTATGGAAGGGACGTTGATTAGCTTAGTAAGCATTGGCCATGAGATAACATCCAAGATTCGTTTGCTGCTTATGGAGATGAGCGCAACATCAAAGTAGAAGCGGGAATGAAAAGTCTATTTTGAGTAGGAATAGAAAGCCGTGAAATGCTGTGTGGACATCTTCATTCTGTAAAAGGAAACTCCTATTTGGAAACAAAAAATATCATGAATAGTTCGGAGTCCAGTATATTATTTAGGCATTGACGGAGAGAGCTAAAGACTAATAATGAAGTAATTCAATTCGAACTTGTGTTCGTTATAGAATAGAGGTGCGTAGCAAGCGGAAATCTCCATATCTGATCCAGGTGCAGATCGACCCTGCAGTGATAGAGATAGCATAGCTGTAGACAAGGGCAGGGCCCGAGATGGATTCTATATAATAAGGAAGGGAATCGCTTTGATTGATTACTTGCGATAGCTTATCGATGCTCGTTAGCGGTGAAGTCCCTCAAACTAGAAGTTTCAAACAAAAGCGGGCCTACGAGAGAAATTGACTTTACATACTGATATTGTATACCGAAGGGTGCTCGTAGATCAGTTGCACCACTCCTTCTTACCTTCCGCCTGCCGTCTCCCTCCTCTTTGCTTTGCTAGCATCCTTTGATAAGCAAGTTGAATGAGCCTTCAAAAAGAGAGGACCATTTGAGATACTTGCCAGTATGCATCAGAGCCCTCAAGCCTTTTTTTTTAATCAAGATGGCCTTTAAAGAGGCTTTCTGGGGATTTGATGACATACTTCTTTCTCTATCATTCTACCTGAAAAGTGAAATTACGGGGACACCCGAAAGCCTTTCCCAATAATGAAATGCTTCATTGATCTGCCTGATACCGGGTCCTAATTGATTGAGCTATCTGACAGAAGCTCGGGAAGGGAAAGACTACTAGAATACTTGACGACCGGGCTTTACAATCGCCGAGGGAAGGTCGGCAGAGGCTTAACTTCCGAGACTTGGCTAACGGAGATACTAGTCTCGTACGAGACGTCTTTCATATTGTCTCTATTAGGAGATCGATGCTATTAATACCAGGATTACTCTGAAACTGGACCGACAACCAAAGTCAATTCCCTCTCTTTGCCAACACAACTTTAGGTCCGTCCCCTTCATTCTATGCTGACCTCGGCCGGGGCTGGCTTTTTGGGCCCACCGCGCTCACGGCCCGGCTGGCCTGCCAGCGGTAGTGGGAATTCTCCCGTTCTCTGGAAAATGGAAAAAAAAGGGGTTAGATGCGGGATATGTTTCGTCCCGTTGGTCCCCTGTTTCAATGAATTCTGATGTGAAAAACAAGTCTATTTTGATTCCAGTGAAGAAATTCTGTCATGTATCAAGTTTACGTACAAAATTATCTACGAAATTAGGTCTAAATCATGCAGACGTCGAACAAAATTCATTTATTTGCATCAACCTTTATAGGGGCCCATTCAAGACTTACCCGAACTGCTACTCAACAGAAAATGAGAGCTTTGGTTTCCTCTTCCCTTATTTACTGATTGGGACATCTCAGGGCGGCGTCGTGGAGTCGGTTGCAGGGCCGGAGTCTTGGGAAGTAGATTGCTTAGCCGGAGTCTGTAAGTAGGTTTCTGGGTCCGCCCGATGAAGGGAGAGTGATGCATTTTAGTAGCTGGGGAAAGTTGGCTCCACGCTAAGTTGGACCGTTTCCTATTACCGAACACATTAGTCCCGTAGCCTATCGTGTTGCTCTCATTTTGCGGGGATTCACGATGTATTTCATGTTTCTCAGCTTCGCCGTTGTCTTAGAGAACCTGATTTAGCTATTGATCCCCAAATATTGCCGGATATAGCACCTCGGGACTACCTGTAGTTTCAGTTGTTGAATCTCGTGCAAGTTATGTTGTGGTTGTATTGGCTACAAGCGGAACGTAGGCATAACGAGTGCTCCAATTAATATACTAGAGAAGAAATCTTTTTTTACCAAAACCCGTCCTTTTGGCTTGTTTTTGCCCGCCCATTTTTCGAAAATTGGGCGTAAAGCTTCTGTAGGTGGCTTTTCAAGTCCGCCGTCAAATCCCAGGGCTCAATCCTGGATCTCGTACGGCTCAAACAGAAACACACAAATACCGATTTTGACGGATATACAATAGAAAGTTCAAAACTTCTTAGCCGCTCGATGTAATTTGTGCCAAAGATAGGAAGTAAAAAAAATCCGAAATCTCTTCTGAGGTTGACACAACTCACTAAAACAAACTGTTCTTCTCCGCTACGCTTCCTCTTCACTTCAGTCCACTGCTTGCAGGTTCCCCGATAGCATGACTAGAATATCAACAACTGTGCTAGGCCGGCACTTCTGAAAGCTGTTGTTCAGGCAACTATTATATTCTTATTATATTCCGGAAAGTGAAGAAAGAAGCATAGCACTAGCACCCTGTAAGCAAAAAAGACCTACTTCCCTAAAAGTAAGTGGCACGTTCCAGGATACGAGTCCAAAGGTAAAGGTAGGGTAAGAAAGGGTTTAGCTAATAGAGAAATGCACTCTTCCGGGAACCAGTAACGAGCCCTCTTAGCTCAGAGGTTAGAGCATCGCATTTGTAATGCGATGGTCACCCTACGGGCGCCTCCCACTGCTTGGGAGCTCACGGTTTCATGTTCTATTTCACTCCCCGGGGTCTGGGAAAAGGTCCAAAAAGATAATGCATAACGTACTCCAAATCTTTATTTTTAACCCAATCGGACAATCAAAAAACAAAAGAAAGAACAGAGACCTAACGCGAAAGATTAACGCCAACTGTCTAAGGGGACCGAAGGGAGGGGAGCGAAGTGACGGACGACGGCAGAGGAGTCGGTCGAGTGGTCTCAGTTGGAGATGGGATTGCACGAGTTTATGGATTGAACGAGATTATCTAGATGCTTACGCCGGATGGAATGCTCTGAGCAGTTTTGGCTCTTATATATCCGTAGTTGGGATTCATTCTTTCTTCGTGGTCGTCACAATCACTTTAAGCAGTGGAAACAACACTAAATGTGCCATTACCGAGTGAAAGAGTCAGTGACATAGTTATTAACAGCTACGCTACTCGATTATTTGGCCCTTTGGGATCGAAACAACCTAGGTCGCCTTCGTTAGTGTTAAGCATAAGGTCTCCTACTCAACTTGCCCGACATGCCTCTTCCACTGGACCTCGTCTTTCAAAGAGCAGCAGCTATCCGAGCCCTGCAAGCCGAATATAACCCTAGTTTTATTTTATTAGTCTAAAGGGAGGTGGTCGCCGGACAACTCCCATAGTGCCTCTTATTAGAGGGCGAGATTGATTCTTCCCTAGCTTTCATATGCGTCTTAGATTCAGGAAGAAGAGGTTACGAGTGTCTAGACCGGTCTCATCCCAATGGTTGAAAAGAAATTGATGACTCAATATCTGTTCATTCCTCACTCTTCAACCCAACCTCGTCTCATATTCTCATTATTAAAAAAAAACCAGCTTAGAAGACATTCCCAAAAGGAATGTCTGCTATATGCTTCCAATCAGCTGCACTGGTAAGAATACTCCTTTCCTTTTTCCTCTGTGGAAAAGCAACGAGCTTTTATTCTTAATTTGAATAATTTCTCGATCTACTTCCCCCTACCTTTGAAAACCGCTACTGGCCTGCTAACCAGGATCGTCAAGGTTCACTTTACTATATCTGAATCCGAATCTTCGTCGTAGCAGTGCCTTTCATCATAGTGGTGGAATGCCTGTGTCTGAGGGGCCAGAGAAATTAAGATTTCGCCGTTGCAGGAGAAAGGCCTATTGCATATCCGATTCTCCATTTCGTGGTGAGATCATTTCCGCAGAGCTTGATCTTTCCGAGGGTACAGTGCTTCTGTCGCATAACTTGTCTAATTCCCCATTCTTGCCTGGATGGGCTACTTCTTCGTGGTGAGAACCCAGAGAATCAAAACGATCATTTATTTATTTACAAAATGGTTGTCGCGAGGTAATCCCCGCCTCCCCTATCAATCGTTCGAAAATGAGTGGATTTCATCCTGTGCCCAAAGCGGAGGGTGCCCATTGCCGTGAAAGCTCTAATATGGATCTTTTTTCTTATTTTCACCCTTATATTGGGAATAACAATAGGGGTACTAGTAATTGTGTGGTTAGAAAGAGAAATATCTGCAGCAATACAACAACGCATTGGGCCTAAATATGCCGGTCTATTGCGAATTCTTCAAGCTATAGCAGATGGAACCAAATTCGTTTTTAAAGAAGATCTTCTCCCGTCTAGAGGAGATATTCGTTTGTTCAGCGCGGGACCGCGGTCATATCTGTTCTACTGAGTTATTTAGTAATTCCTTTTGGATATCACCTTGTTTTGGTCGATCTTAGTATAGGTGTTTTTTTATGGATCTCCATTTCAAGTATTGCCCCTATTGGACTTCTTATGTCAGGATATGGGTCGAATAAGAAATATTCTTTTTCAGGTGGTCTATGGGCTGCTGCTCAATCTATCAGTTATGAAATACCATTAACTCTATGTGTGTTATCAATATCTCTACATGTGATTCGGCGGAACATTATTATTTTCCCTCTTTTCTAGAACTAGAAATAGAATAAAGAAATTAAGGGCAAACAGATGAGGAGTCAAGTTATTACCTACTACACATGAATGATGTGCTGAAACTGCTATGCTTAACACAAGCAACTCGAAGGCCATCTTAGGAACGGAACAGTTTAATAGTATGGTTTATTTAAGTTAAAGAGAAGTCACTTTTCGATCAAACCAGTACTAAGAACAGAACGACCAATTCACTAATCGATTGCAAGTCGAATTAACGGTCTCCTACACAACTCTCACATCTCCGATTGTGTTCGCAACTCATTCATGATTCATGAGCGGGTTTGAACAACTGGCGAACCAAGTTCTTCCTGAAAGCTCATTGTATGAGCATGACCTTCGGGTCTAGTGAAGACGGTTAAATTGTCTGGTCTAGTATCAATCTGCGATTGAATCATTGATTGGCTTAAGTTGATGGTTCAACTCTTTGTGAGTCCTCCTTCGAGTAGTCCGTGCAATGGGAATGGCTCGGAGAGGTTTTTGAGTGGAATCAGAAGCCGAAAGCCAGATGCGAGACACATGACGGGTAATCTAAGCAACGGGAGAGTTTGAAAAGTAGTCAACACTTTATGGTTGAGAGTCAATTATTCTGGTGTCAAATATCTTACGAAGAAATTCGTCTCACGATCTTGTATAAATAACACTAAATTGTTCGAGAGAGAAAGATCCTATTACTATAGCCCCTTTATATTAATATCCCAAACGTTAGAACATCTATGCTAATAACTCGAAACAAACTCACGGAATGGACAGAGGAGGGGGCAGCACAAGCAAATTTCTTGGGATTGAACTACCCACCTCCCGTGTTCAGATACAACTCTCCCCGAAAGAAAATAGCTGATTCGATAAAGAAAGCACGGTTGAGAAGTAGCTGGGATGACTGAGCATATCATATCTGATTTACATAGGTGTCTTGACACGTACTATTACTATTAGGCCCAGATCCGGTGATTGTAAGGCCACTGTTTGAATAGTAATGTTGGGGCGGAGCAAATAATGACTTCTTTCCCGAGGGCTGCTAGTTATCCGGGCAAAATGGACAACAATTCATATTCGATGCCTTGAGTTTCGGATTCATTTGAACCAAAATGAACTACCCCATTACAATAGGGTGACGGGCAGCCAATTGGATTGACTTTAAGATGACAAGCAAATCCCCAGAAAGCCTCTTTAAAGGCCATCTTGATTAAAAAAAAGTATACATCAAAAATGCAATATAAAATTGGAATGAGAATGAAATAAATTGTTTCAAATCAGTAGTCATAATTGAGGCTAAAAAAAAAATTCCTTTGGGCTAAGAGCCGGCTCCTTCCTCCCGGTTGTCTAAGTTCCCGCAAGAAGACCAGCGGGCGTCGCCGGTCTAAGAATAGTTTGGACTATTTGGCTTTAATCTTAGCTTATACAAGACAAAAATGTAAGATCTAGTTACGATTGGAAATGCACTTTCGTTTTTTATCTTCATCCATAGATCCTTTACTTATATTTATTAATTGGAAGATTTGATCCAATTTTTTTTATTATGCTTGATCCGGTTGGTGTTCATCAGTCAAGTCAGTTTGCTTCTTTCTTTTACTGACATAATTGATTTTCCCTTCCTTCCGATTCGGATGGAAATGCAGAATCTGTATTAGCCACCCTTCCCTTCTTCACATCACAGAAAATCCCTTACGGGAATCGAACCCGTGTCTTCGACATGAAAAGACGATGTCCTAACCACTGGACGAAAGGGACCAAAAAGAAATTCCAGCTACGCTACCCAATTAATATACTTAAGTAGGAGAATAAGCAACATGTGTTAAGCAAAATAACCATCAACAAATCGCACTATACTGGACTTGGTATCCTAGGCTGACAGGCTGGAGAGGCGCCGGTTCAACTGAACTATCAGGGACGCTCTTGGGATCGATGGAATGGAAGCTAACTGCTACTAGCAACTGCACCAAACTTCCACAATGAAAATGAGATGTTCGCCTTCCAGGGCTCGCTCCCGTTTGGCCGGGGGGAAAGGATGGAAAGGGGGGTTAATGGGGTCCGCTCCGTTAGCAGATTGCTACCAGCTATTGGGAAGTAGGGTCCTATGATTCACGCAAGCACCTCGGGGCAGCTTGACCCCTAAAGCTCAGATGTTTGACTTTCATTAATCAGTCACATTCACTTGATGAGCCGCCCAATTAATATACTGGACTTTTCGAATCTCCACACAATAATTTGCTTCTCGTATCGACGAATTAGAAGAGATGTCAACCGGCAACCGTATCTGGAAACAACGATTAGTGGAAGAAGAAATCGGAAAAGGATAAAATATAGTGATATTTTTCTTCTTCGTCGCCGTAAATAGGAATATGAAAATATAATTGAATTTGAAATCCTACAGAGCGTGTTTCCATTTATTTTATTTTGAATCATAATAAAAAAACTTAACAAAACACCGTTGAATAACATTTTTTTCTCGATTGAGCATTCTATTTGAACAGGAAAGAACAGCGTAGCGAGAAGAGTCATGTTCAACGAAGGTGAGATTTATTATTCACGAGAATAGATTGGATGGGGGTGGAGCGAATAATGACTTCTTTCCCGAGGGCTGCTAGTTATCCGGGTAAAATGGACAACAATTCATATTCGATCCTTTGTTCGACAAAAGGTATATTCATATATAATAATGAATATGAAGCGGGTATAGTTTAGTGGTAAAAGTGTGATTCGTTCAATTAATAACTTAAAAAGTTAAGGGATCTTAGCGGGACCGATCCATTGACCGAAGGAGTCTTATATACGACCGAAGGAAGCGGCCGGTTCTTCCTATTTGACCCAAAACCGATCGATCTAGCCATGGTGGAATTTCCCATAACTGACTGCATTCACTCGTCTCCTTCCTTTTCTCCGTCTTATAGGTAACTGGATCGCCCCGGCGGGGTCGCTCTTACGCAGAGGGCCCTGAGAAGCACAGCACTCTAGTAACTGATCCTTTTGTAGGTGATGGCGCAGTCTTAGTGAAAACTTTCATCTAGCTTGTGAAGGACGAAATTCCAGTTAGGTGAAATCAATCTTGTCTAAACAGACCGTTTGATCGTGAAATATCGATTGCTTGTTGAACCCTGTGAATCACGTGAAAGTAGGATACTCCAAATTCGGGGGTCAGAGAGTTTCATAAAACGTTCTTGGTGGAAAAAAATGTGAGTGAAAGATCCCACTGAATCTAATTTGATCCAGACCAACAAAACCAAGTGGGGCTCCTTTCTTTGATTACTCTTAGAGCGTCAGGAGACTTTGGTGCCGCCCATTTTCATTTCGTGGAAGTCCCCGGCAGTGGAAAGGGCTGTAGGTGATGTGCAGGATCAAAAAATGTTGAAAGAACAAGGCGACCTCTTCCAGAGGTCCACCCAGTATAAACATAGGCGACCATAGGGAGCATATAAAATTCTATGGCAAGGATGTCTCGATGCGAGTCTCATATGTATATCGAATTGATAGAGAGAGTCTCACACTAACCAACCAACTAAGATGGATGAAACTGGTTGATCGGGTGCCGAAGATATGCGAGATCGTATGTGGGATTATTCCCCTTATTGATGCATTGGCTCTACGAGCGAAGTGCCAATGAGCGAAAGCTGCAGCTTCGTATCGACCAGTCAGTTGGCATGGGAGAAAGAATTGATTGAATGCGGGCAAATACAATTAAGACTTAAGTATAAGTAATAGGCATTCCTTTTTTGAAAGCCTTCATATTCGACTTCATCGGATGCTTACTACACGTAAGAATCCTATCGACACGTCTGCTGCGCCCCTTGGTCCCACCCGTCAACATGCATTCTTTTTTCATTCTATAGGCATCCTCTTGCTTGGCCTTGGCTTTCAGACTTGACACCTTTCTTGGCATCTCTCAGCCAAGACCGCTAATGTGCTTATGTATCAGTAAAGAACTAGAAAGCCGATTTTTCATAATCAAAAGAAGAAAAAGCGAAGCCCTGAAAGATCCTAGGTTTCGGCTAGATCCATTTAATCACATTAGTATATTTGCACAAGAGTCCATTTCCCGCTTAGGCAGTCCGAGTTCTTATTTCATTGAAATTGTTGCAGTCCGATATTTTGAAATATACGTATATACGTATCTATACGTGTATGCGTATATAAGGACTGAATTTGTTGTTTTTGAATTTACCATCGTTTTTGCATAGTTTTAATCTGTTTTTAAAAAGAAAAAGAATTTCAATATAATCGTAGTCGCTCGACGGGACGAGAAATCGAATTAAACGTTTTAGCAAAAGCGCGGACTATGAACCCTCGCTTTTACTAATTTGATTAATTCCGGACTCTTTCAGTCGAACGCTTTGCATTCGTAACAAAACAACATTAAAAAAGGCGTTTGCAGGACATTTTACATTTCCACGTAACAAAACAAACCCAAAAATGTAGGGATTTCGTTCCTACTCTCTCATTCGACATAAGTTCAAAGTCGTTTAACAACAATTTCTTCCTAATCAATTCGAATCTATAGTCGTCCGAACAATTTCTTCCAAATTTCTTCCAGTAAGGAGTAAGAAATATGAAAATAAGGGCTTCTGTTCGTAAAATTTGTGAAAAATGTCGACTAATCCGTAGGTGCGGACGAATTATAGTGATTTGTTCCAATCCGAGACATAAACAGAGACAAGGATAATCTTTCTAAAGTTTCTCAAAGAGTGGTTATGGTTATGTAAAAATAAAAGATTTGTTTTAACATAAAAGGGTCCATATCTTTTTCTATATTTCTGATTCATATTTATGAGATGATAAAATATGGCAAAACCTATACAAAGAATTGGTTCGCGTAGAAATGGGCGTATTAATTTACGTAAGATTGGACGTAGAATACCAAAAGGAGTTATTCATGTTCAAGCCAGTTTCAACAATACCATTGTAACTGTTATAGATGTACGAGGTCGAGTGGTTTCTTGGGCCTCCGCCGGTAATTTTGGATTCAAAGGCACAAGAAGGGGAACACCCTATGCTGCGCAAGCAGCCGCTTTAGATGCTATTCGTACCGTAGTAGATCAAGGTATGCAACGAGCAGAAGTTATGATAAAAGGTCCTGGTCTCGGAAGAGACGCAGCATTACGGGCTATTCGTAGAAGTGGTATACTATTAAGTTTCGTACGTGATGTAACACCTATGCCACATAATGGATGTAGACCTCCCAAAAAAAGATGTGTGTAAAAAAAAGAATGAAATGGATTTCAAGAGAAATAAACGATTCAATGATCTAATCAAATAATAATATTAGTATGGTTCGAGAGGAAATAGCAGGATCCACTCGAACACTACAGTGGAAATGTGTAGGATGTGTACCTACCAGGGGAATCCTGGCACTCACTTTCGTTCACCAAAATCAAAACTCAAAACGGCAGTTGAAAGAAAGGGAGCCCTCCCGGTCATAAAAGGGAAAAAGAGGCCCACAGAAATTGAAATTCGAATAATAGATCCAAGAAGGTAAAGAGAAGAACTCCTAGGCTTCTCATAGCGCAGCGACGGAGAGCTTCTGACTATAGCTCAAGAAGCTCGCGTAAGGGTAACTCGACTACCGAGCTTCGCACCTTTCTTTTCAATAGGGAGTTACGTAGTCAATCTCAGCCTTAGACTACATCGCTCACTCAGCTGCGCTACCTTCCTTACGCTATCTCAATCCCAAGCCGAAGGTTAGTCCTTACCTTTCTTCCCAAACCGATCCATTCTATTAGGAACGACCAAAGAAAGGGAGTTCCCGTAAGTAACTTAGTGTAGCTCTACTCTATTCGATTAGAAGAAAATGAAATACGAACAACCGCGCTGGTCGTAATAGATCGACTTGAATGCTGGAGCAAGAAGACGCATTCAAGTTCAAGGAAGGACGACGTACCATGATACTTTCTGTTTCGTCGAGCCCTGCTTTGGTCTCTGGTTTGATGGTTGTATTACGAATAATTCCAACAACTTCAGGAGAAAAAAAGCATTTACCTATATAGAGATGGTGTGATTTGATTTTTCGTTCTTATTTTTTTTAGCCCTCAACGAAGTCTTACGATAAAAAGACGCAGTTCGGAACCAAAAGCGGTTAGCAGTGACCATTGAATAAGTCTCTTCAGCTTGAGTTGGGTTAAAAGCACGGAATGCCGTCACCATCTTCGAATAAAGTCTTCGCCTCTCCCCAACCCTATCTCAAAAACTAGGTCCGAAGGACTAAATACGCAAGCGGTGGTTCGGTATCAGCTGTCTCATCCGGTCAATATCCCGCACAAACAAGAAGGCAAGCACCTGCATGTACTGTACCCGGAAGAGCTTCTCCTTTCTTCTAGTGCTTTCAAGGGCGCAGCAAGACAATTCCACAGCTGCAGGACAACGTAGATAACATTAGGCTGAGGGCTAAACTTTGAGAGAGACATTCGGTGTCGTGGACGAAGGATTACCCTGCTTTTCCTGCACAAGAAGGGGAATCAATGGCTGGCTTTGGTTGATGTACAACTGACTTCTCAAACAGGAAGTAATAGCGAGTCTCTCTCTACTATTTATTAGTCTCAGGGGCTTATTACTTCCCAAACAAATTCTTCTACATCTATATCTAGACACTGGTTGCTTTTTGTAGACTGCTTGGAGCTAAGCTAGTGGAACTGGGATAGTGAGTGGTTGTAGAATAGCAAGCTTTTCGTCCTGTGATGTGAGGGAAGCGAGTGTTAACGAGCTTCTAGGACCATACATAGGTTTTACAGCCACCTGCACAGTATGGTTCACGAGAGAAAGGAGGCACCGGCAAAGTGACTTCGATAGGCCCCCGAGCCCCAAGTCCAAACTATCAATTTGAATTTCTCAAATATTCCACGTTTCCGAAACGGATCCTATCAAATATTTTACATTTTCTATGATCATCTCTATTTTAGGTATTCGGGGAATCCTCCTTAATAGACGAAATATTCCTTGATTGTTTTTTCTTCCTGGTCACTCAAGCTTGAAAGAGTGACTCTTTCGTTTCAGGGACAGAAGTAGAGGGAAGGGCTAGACCTACACTTGTGACTGTTTTCAGTAAAGAGTAAATAGCAGCTTCTAGGGCATCAAAATATTTGAAATTGTTGACTTTCCTAGGAATAGAAAAAAGAAATGTGGGCCGTACCAGGGGGACTAAGACCCACTCTTCTTTTTCATCTTTCTAAAAGCAGAAGCATCTTTCTCTCCTTTAATTACTTCGCACCTTTACCCAATAAGACACCACCCTATTGTGCCAGCAGCCAACTCCGGCGTCCTGTCGCGCCAATACTATGTTTCCGATAGGGAGACTTGAGCATATTGGTTATTGGTACCGGGCTATCAAGCAACGTGTAGTAGCCCAGCGGTAAGTAAAATTGAAGTGGGGGGCCAGGTCTTTCATTTGAGAAGCGGAGATCAAATATCTTTTTGGTTGCTCGGCTTCTTCCTTAGTCTAGTTCCGTGTTGTTCTCATTAAAAAGAAGAATCGCAGGAAGAGCGGTTAAGCTCCGTAAACAACGTTCAACAAATTGGAATTCATTTATCAACAGATTTTTATCTTCCGTTTGAACTAATTTCTATAATTCTTTTAGTTTCTTTGATAGGCGCAATTACTATGGCTCATCAATAATGCAAACCTAGAGCAATTGCATGATGAACCAAGAAATCTCCCGGACCTATTGTTAAGAAGAGTGAATTATTATTTTCATTAATAGAATTTAACCAACCGGGTAACCGAGAGCCCTCACAGCCCAGGCACAACGACGCAATTATCAGGGGCGCGCTCTACCGGAATATAAGGTTTTCATGAGGCTGATCCTGAGCTGCCATCCAAGCACGAATACCTTCATTTAATAAAATATTTTTGGTGTAGAAAGTCTCAAATTCAGGAGACTCCCTCTCTCTTTCTTGTAACTAGTTCCATGGCATTGAGAAAGCGTCGTCTAAGCGCGCCAGGACTCGATATCCCGCACCCCCGACACGGGCCAATGTTGAGAACCTTCGAAATAAAATGACGACAATTTTGGGTATTCACTTAATTTTATCAGGTATAGGGGTTGCAAACCAGTTCAAGTCGAGGTACTAGGTTCCATCAGGCTGATGCAAGTTCATCTCGATTGGAAACTAGAGCACATAATCAAACTTAGCTATGCTATGCGCGTTTCCCTTTTCTTGATCGAATTTCAGGATCTTCCGTCGATTCTTCTTCATCTTCTTCTTCCAAATCATCTGTTAATTTGTATGACACACCAATGAGGCCATTCATGCACTCGTAGGCCATAGTCGGGAAATCCTTAATTCCTGGGTGCACGCGCAAACGAGCACCGGCGGCAACAGCAAGGAACTATTTATTACCAATAGAGTCTGACACAGAGCGTCATACTTCTTTTTTCTTGTGATGGTTGAGGATTTTCTTTATCTGAGGGTGCGGGACGCTCGCGGAGTCCGTTCTACTCCCCCCAATCTTCACTTTACGCCACGCCGACTCTCCGTCGTGGAATTAGACCAAGGGCCATAGGACCCTCATCATCAATATCGTCACTATCATCAATATGGATATCGTCACTATCATCAATATCGATATCATCAATAAGGTACTCTTTAGGCTTGGACCTTGACGGCCCTCGGCTGGGATCTACTCTTCGATCTTTCACGGATTTTCAACAAAGTGTGCTGACTGAAACTCCAGTGCCAAAGAAGAACGAGAAGAAGCCCAAACAAAAGCAAAAATGGTTTCAGCTCGCGCTTTCCCCTGCCCGAGTCAAAGAGGCCAACCCTCAATTCAACCGACCCCTCCCTTACTCAACAGCCCCTCGTTAAGTACACTTCCTCCCAATTAAGATACTGGCGCGTTGATTGGAAGTGGACAATCATAAGTTGTGGGCTACCGAAGAGAAAGGGGAAGATTGATCAGTCATCTCCGGGCGCCCTATGAAGACTCGCTTACTCTGCGGCTCCGGTGGGTTCCCTTAACCAAGCCACTGCCTATGAGTCGCCATCCCATTCTTCGATCCCTCAGCCTTAGGGCTTCTGGCTTCTTTCTGCATTCTTCTTCCCAGGCGTAAATGCTGCAATTGAGGGGCATAGATGAGTTCCAGAAGAGTTCATTCGAATATGAGAGAGCACTTATTACCCTAGTAGGGAAATCAATCACTTAGCAGGGTACTCCTTCACTTGAAGTGAAATAGGAGCAACCATGGATCAAAGTCTACCCATTACTTGCTGAATCTCCTTGTTAAAGATGCTATCTCTCCCCTTCTTCACAAATGAACTTCTTCTTTACCAGCATAGAGCTCATCTTGCCAGAGTTGTCTTGCAAAGCCATTCACACTCCACATAAGAAACTATAGAGCAAGAGAATCGGCCGCTTACTAATAAGGGACTATGGGGGGGAGAAGCTTAGCCCTGAGCTAGGGCCAGCTGACTCTGTCTTTGTAGGAGGAAGGTCCGGCCTTGAACTATCATAAGAAGACCAACGCCAACCCAAGCTGACTCCGAGACATTCACTGGTATAGGTGCGTAGCCAACCCTCATCTATGGTTGGCTCTCTTTCGTAGGACTTTCGTCCAGCCGCATAACAAGGCTAACCCAACCTGACTCCCTCTCTCTTTCTTGTAACTAGTTCCATGGCGTTGAGAAAGCGTCCGTACCTCAGTTGAATCAATATCCCCTACTAAACTTCTCCTTTTTTGTGTAGAGTAAGCATAACTAGTGAATTCTATATCTTTCTTATTCTCTCCCCTTACTAATGATCCTTTCATGTCTATAGCATAACAAGTTCATTTTATATCTTTCTTGTTCTTTGCCCCTTTCCTCTCTCTTCTCTTTAGTGATTAAGATTTACAATTGAATGAAATGTCATAGAAAAATTCATGGTATGATTCATAAATTTATAATAGGGTAGATGGATGATAAGAGAGGTTGTTTATAAATACGGAATTGGAAAAGAAACTTTTTTTCCTTTACATTACTTCTGATGAATCAATCATTTCATAGATCAAATTCTTTCATTTTTTGTTTTTATTATAGCAAATCAAAGATACTTGTTATTGAAGTTATTGAAGTGACAATAAAGACAATTTTGATCTCCATTCCAAGTGTAATTTCTTAGTACTAGTAATATAATACTATAGAAAATACAATAAAATATACTATAAAATATGAAAATGAAAGAATATGAAAATTAAGAATTTTTCTATTAGTATTTATTAATTAGTATTAAGTAGTATTTTGAATTAAGTAGTATTTTGAATTTTGAGTCTTTTTTCTCAATTTAGTTAATTATTTAACTGGAAAAAGGCACATACATATATTAAATAATATAATATAAAAAATGAAACACACATATGTTATAACATATATAACATAACTCTTTTATTTGTTCAAGGGACATTGAACATTTAAGATCCAATTAATCCGAGTTCAAATTCAAAAATAGGCCAGAAAGTCAAAAAAAAATGAGGAATTCGTCGTGGTTATAGCCCGGCTTCAATAATTCCTTCAATTTTGGACTATCAGTAATGACTTATAACAAGTGAAAAATGAGACTTTTTGCTTTATTCTAACTTTATTATAATTTGGTTATTTTAAAAAACTTTATGTACTTCGACGTCAAGTACCCGGGAGGATGAAGTGTCAACGCTCAAGTTTTAATGAGTCTGATGCTATTAAGATTAAGATAGCATCTCATTCCTTTGTTTGACAAAAGGTATATTCATATATAATAATGAATATGAAGCGGGTATAGTTTAGTGGTAATTCATATACTAATTTTCAAATCGGAAGCTTTTTTTTGTTTAGGGAGTTCAAGCAGATGTTAAATTAAGGTGAGGTTTACTATTCTAGTCTACAGGCCATTTAGCTAAAAGAAAATCCTGAGTATTGCCAGTATAACTTACTCTCTCTCGACCAATGTGTTGCTGCGGCTAGGCTATAAGTAATGGCATTCTCAGTGAAGATAACAGGATTCAAGCTTGCTTGTGTTTACGTGCTTTTTCTTTACGATGTGAAGGCCTTCTAACGCCAGTTTGGACTTTTTTCCGGTGGCCGGTAAACAGACCTATAAAACCTCAAAAGGATGATTATCAAATGCCCATGGCAGACCTACTGGTTGATGCTGCAGCATTCTTTCATGGTCACTCAGGATACAACCAGATCTTTATCGGATCACATCCAGATTCTTGCTTGAATGCGGATGGAATAAAAATTATGCTACTCCCTATCCTACTGGTAGATAGAGATATCCCATCTGTTCATATGTCAACTCAACAGCCAAGTCCAGTAAGTGTGATTCTTTTCAGTCCCCTACCCCTAAGTTATCTAATAGGTCAAGAGAGTGATTCTGATTCATACGTGGTTATTGGATAACCGGGAAATTGACTACATGTGGAAGGACAACACAGAAGGAAAGACAACTCCCGGTAAGGGCACTCACTCCCGTTATTCTCATGCATAATAAAAACCTTTGGCCTGTATACTTTTGTTTTATGCCTGAAAAATGAAAACTTGGAAAGTTGTTGCCTGCACCATTACATTTGTGCTTGCAAAAGTTGTAAGACCATATTTCTCCTAAAAAAATTGATTGCCTGTGCCTTTATTATTGCACCAGGCCGTGCATCCTATTTTGTGCATGCATTTCAAAAAGGTTAAAGTGTTAATGCCTTTCTTGTTGCCTGCATAATTTGGCCAGCACTTTATTTCTATTTTGTATCTAAGTTGGCCATTCAATTCTTGTGCACGCCTTTCTATTTTGATGCCTGATTACTTCCCCCTTTCGGGCTGTCACATTGTGCACGTTTATTCCCTTCAGGGCTGTCAAACGTGCGCATATTTTACCCATTTTTGTGCTGCTGCTTTGTGTTTGTTTTAAACTCTGTCGGGCTGCTTCAAATTGTGCATGTTCGCTCTACTTTAGGCTGCCTATTTATAGGCAGTCCAAGTTCTTATTTCATTGAAATTGTTGTAGTCCGATATTTTGAAATATACGTATATACGTATCTGTACGTGTATGCGTATATAAGGACTGAATTTGTTGTTTTTGAATTTACCATCGTTTTTGCACAGTTTTAATCCGTTTTATATATTTTTCGAAGTTTTACTTCGATTCGATATTTTTTAGTGATCAAATAAGTAAGAATTCCTTGGTTGATTGTATCATTAACCATTTTTTTGGTGCGAGGAACCTATCATCATGAATCCACTGATTTCTGCCGCTTCCGTTATTGCTGCTGGATTGGCCGTAGGGCTTGCTTCTATTGGACCTGGAGTTGGTCAAGGTACTGCTGCAGGCCAAGCCGTAGAAGGTATTGCGAGACAACCAGAAGCAGAAGGAAAAATAAGAGGCACCTTATTGCTTAGTCTAGCTTTTATGGAAGCTTTAACCATTTATGGGCTCGTTGTGGCATTAGCACTTTTATTTGCAAATCCTTTTGTTTAATTTCATCCTAGAACGAAAATGTAAAAAAGTGCATTACACACTTTTTCTTATTTTATTAATTCGTTACGGTTTGCTTCTGTGAATTATATCACTACTTTACTCCTACAATTATGTATTTGTTGGAACAATACCCCGGGAAAGACTGATTTGAGGATGACGAATTAGTGGATTTGCTCGCTTTATTCCTTCCCGTCCTTCGGTTAGTACGATGGAATTTTGACTTTCTTTTTAGGAAGTGTTTGAACAGGGGAAATATTTTGCAATTTCTACAAGACCTAGGACCCAACTTAATAAGTATCTTATCGGAAACTTAAAACAAAGAAAAAAATTAAGAAAAAGAAATCGATCAAAAAAGGGCAAGTCAAGTGATACAAAAAGAACTCTGTTCTTTGTTAGTCCTATCTATAAGAGCACTTATTACCCTAGTAGGGAAATCAATCACTTAGCAGGGTACTCCTTCACTTGAAGTGAAATAGTAGCAACCATGAATTAAAGTCTACCCATTACTTGCTGAATCTCCTTGTTAAAGATGCTATCTCTCCCCTTCTTCACAAATGAACTTCTTCTCTACCAGCATAGAGCTCATCTTGCCAGAGTTGTCTTGCAAAGCCATTCACGCTCCACATAAGAAACTATAGAGCAAGAGAATTGGCCGCTTACTAATAAGGGACTAGTCTCTCTCAGGTCCAGTTTCGATCTCGAACCTTTACTTAATAGGCCGGAAGAGAGAGAGATCAACGATGGAGCTACTAGTTGGAAAGGACGAGACCACCTTTCGTACATTTCTACTGGTCAAGACATTCGAATAGCGAACGAAAGACCAGGAGATTGGATCTAGTAAGCACTTCCAGCAGGGTTGACGGCTGTGCACAGGGGAAAGATTTCCCATTCCTTAGCCGTAAAGATATGTGGCCATGAAAAGGGGATTAAGTGGAACAGAATTGGCCGGGTGGTAGAGTCGTGGAAACACTTGTTTATTCCATATTTTGGACCTTAGCTCCATGGAGCAATATGCTGCTGCTGAAGCATGGAAGAATTGAAATCTTAGATCAAAACACTATGTATGGATGATATGAACTGCCTAAACAAGAATTCTTGAACGGTGAACAACCAGAGCCTATTAATCACTACATCAAAGGGCATGAACGGTATTTCAACAAAAAGAAGGTACAACCAAGAGAGTGGAATGGGTCATAGTACTTGCCAAGCAGATAATCCTATCTATTGATTAAGGAAGGCAGGTTCACATCGCGCGCAGACGTGACTAAGCGGCCGCTTGCATGGAATGAATAGGCTTGCTGACTGGCTTACCTAATTGAACTAAAAAGCATAAAGCGAAAACCGAATGCAGTTTAGCACATCCCGATGGGAATGGAAAAGAAAGAGTGAGAGGACAGATTGGTTCACCGGCTGTGTACCCTTTTTGAGCCTTGGACAGCTATTGGAATGATACCAATTGGCACCTTCACTACTAGTTGAATCAAAGCATTAGTATTGGTGGGCTTGAATACTGGGGCAAGACCCCACTTTATGAGCCAATGTGTCCATTATAGAGAGGGGAGTTCTCATTAGGAGAGGAATATCCGGTGGTCTCAAAAGTAAGCATGATAGAAAGGGTGAGATCGTATCCCTTTTGATAGAGGTTCTTAATCTCCCGGTCGTAAGGAAGAAGAAGACGAATTTCAGTCCACTGGTCTGTAGCTGTAGTAGTAAGCCTGTCAGGAAGGTTCTATTAAGCAAACCAGTAAGTTAGTGATTCAAAGTATAGCCCTGGTGCTGGTGTATGAGATATTGAATTCTCAGTGAAAGAAGACTCAGAATCCTAAGCTAAGTAAGCCAGTCCCACGGCTACGAATTTCATAAATTAAGCAAAGGGCAAGCATTTGCAGATTATCGTGCTCCTTCTGCAATCTTTCCAAATTCTTTTCATTTCTATTATTAGATCCACTATTTATTCTACGACGCAAGGAATAACTTAAACCACCGGGAAGAAAGTGCAAACTATTAGCTACCAGATAAAAACTAGACCTTTACCTGACCAGAATCTTTATACAACGGAGACCAGAGAACAATGGGAGCAATGCTTTCTCTTTCTGGAGAACCGGAATCGGATCCACTTGAAGACCTATCATAAGAAACCTCGAGTTTTGACTCCCTTTCGATATCTCTACCGCTATCACTCTCGAAAGAATACGAAAGCATTTTCTTATCAGCATCAGCATCCATGGTAATAAATAATTTACGACAGCTATAACAGCAACCATATCTATTAGAACCAGATACCATATTGGCCAGATAAAACTCTGATAACATATGACAGGGCATGAAGTCGGCTATACAGACCCATTTTGGGCTATTGCTATAATGACAATCACAACCCCTTTTTCTTGACGTCGAATAAGAAACTCTATGGGAGAGCGAAGTAAAGAGATGTCTAATGAATAAGTAAGAGTCCTTGAAGACTGTTAAAATGAAAACACGTAAGCAAGTAAATACACCAACATTATAAATAGATGATAATAAAACAATAAGACTCATTTTTGGGGATCACAATAATTAGCATTGGACAATTTATTTGTGAAAATCTATGTCTAGTTAAATATGGGACACATATAAAAAAATTTGGTCAAATTTGAATTGTTCATGTTGATTGCTTAGTTATAAGATCAGCTCGAGCGCGTCTTCAAGGGAGGAAATGGAATCCGAATGGATGCAACGCGCGTCTTTCACATGGCAAATGAATTTGTTTGATTCCATTTTGCTCTTCGTCTTCCCTTTCGCAAAAATAGAGAAATGCATTTCTCAATTCATGAGATCCTAGTTCGGGCCGGCCTCGGGTAAATCATCTTCTCCGGCTTTGAGTTCCAGTAGCTACAAGACTGGAAATGCAGCTAAACGAGTTCGTTGTTCCTGTAGCTAAGTGGTGATTCAACATCGATTCTACATCTTGGAACCATTTTCGGGCGGCTTTGTGATAATTGAACCAACCAGCAAAAAACCTCAAAACAAGGGATCGGGTCAATCAACAAGACAAGCCTGGACTGAAAGAGAGAGAAGGCCAACTTGGCCACTATATCATAGGTCTTTCACTCTCCTGAATCAAAACGGAAGGAGAACTCACTGTCCAAATGGAGGGACAGGGGATCGGAGAGCTCCGGACATCTTTTTTCGAAGAACTCGTTCATGGTGGATGGTCCTATAAGTATAAGTCTTGGTTTTTTCCAGTAAGATCATCCTTTAGTCCTACGCGTAGCACTCATTCTGGTGCTGCTTACGCGGTCTCAAGAAGCTCTTTTTCCCCAACATTATGGAACGCCAACCTAGAATATGCACCAACTCCCGGTAAGAAAGGCAAGTAACTCCCTAGATTCTCCAGCATTCTCTGTTTTATCTGTTTTGTTTACCAAGAGCACATAGTTTGCGCAAGCCGAGCAACCAAAAAGATATTTGATCTCCGCTTCTCAAATGAAAGACCTGGCCCATATGCGGAGTCAACTCCCTAACTTCGAAGTCAAGTCAATCTCTAACCCTCCCCATCAGCCAAGAAAGAAGAAAACGCTATAAGTATACTGGCCATCAGCATGGAAAGAAGCAAACGCTATAAGTATACTGGGTTACCTCATCAGTAAGATAAGTCAGTCAGCAAACTGGACCCAATTAATATACTGGGGAAGTATACTGGCTCCCCCAATTGATTGGGGTTGCCTCGCTACCTGACTTTCTTCACTTATGAATCGTTTTTAGACCTATCTATAGTTTTATTAAATATTGTTGAGACATTGGCTTTGGCTCTGGACCAGTATATTAATAAGTTGAGCCCCAGATATTCATTCGGAAAGTCCAGTATATTAATTGGGGCCAGGAACGCTGGTTCCACCATAGGTGCGTAGCAGTGGGATTGATAGGCAACCGAAGAGACATTTTGGGGAGAATATCGATAGGGGGCACAACCGGAATAAGAATTCTAGATAAGTATGCCCAGTTCTATTAGTTCCTCGCTATCAGTCCCCCAGTGAAATTACGTCGATACTTCCACATATTGCGGGTAACGTAGGAGACATCTCTATTTTTCCTCGGGGGATCTTTATAATTACCACTGCTTAGCTTTCAATTCGCCTCTAACCATCAAATTAAATGTGAATAACTCGTCCTCCTCTCTTTGAAACAAGGGGCGCTTCCGGTTCTGTGCATGCTTCAAACAATTTTGTTGTTCGCTTTTGTCAACCGAAGTGCGCCAACTCACTTGATAGCAGATAGAGCGTGGAGCCCCATTTGAGTCGTTGTGAGCAGAGGGTTGGCGTTTCTTTTACTACTCAAATAAAAATCACTTAGCTGGGGACTACCTGAACTCAAAGAACAGAGGAAGCATAGATCAAAGTCTACCAGTCGTGAAAGAAAGCAAGAAGAGGGTTGCACTCCTTCCATTGAGAAAGAAGCTTTCTTTCTCTCTAGTTGGCTCTCCGTGGTTGAATGATTCCCCTGCTTCCTCTGGTCTTGGTTGTATTAATGGGTGATGGTTTTGATGATACAAGAGGGAAGTTCTGTAAAAGCAACAGGAAGGATTGCTCAAATACCTGTAAGCGAGGCTTATTTAGGTCGTGTTATAAATGCTCTGGCTAAACCTATTGATGGAAGAGGTGAAATTTCTGCTTCTGAATCTCGATTAATTGAATCTCCTGCTCCGGGTATTATTTCAAGACGCTCCGTATATGAGCCTCTTCAAACAGGACTTATTACTATTGATGCGATGATCCCTATAGGACGTGGCCAGCGAGAATTAATTATTGGGGACAGACAGACCGGCAAAACAATAGTAGCCACAGATATGATTCTCAATCAAAAAGGGAAAAATGTAATCTGTGTTTATGTAGCTATTGGTCAAAAAGCATCTTCTGTGGCTCAGGTAGTGACTAATTTCCAGGAACGAGGGGCAATGGAATATACTATTGTGGTAGCCGAAACCGCGGACTCACCTGTTACATTACAATACCTTGATCCTTATACAGGTGCGGCTTTAGCTGAATATTTTATGTATCGTGAACGCCATACCTTAATAATTTATGATGATCTCTCCAAACAAGCACAAGCTTATCGCCAAATGTCTCTTCTTTTAAGAAGACCGCCTACCATTCGAGATTATGCAGGATTATACACGACCTTTTTTGGCTCTCTCTTCAGCCCTATGTCTCTTATCCCTAGGGAGTCTTCCTCCACTAGCAGGGTTTTTCGGAAAACTCCATCTATTCTGGTGTGGATGGCAGGCAGGCCTATATTTCTTGGTTTCAATAGGACTCCTAACGAGCGTTATTTCCATCTACTATTATCTAAAAAGAATCAAGTTATTAATGACTGGACGAAACCAAGAAATAACCCCTCACGTGCGAAATTATAGAAGATCTCCCTTAAGATCAAACAATTCCATCGAATGGAGTATGACTGTATGTGTGATAGCATCTACTATACCAGGAATATCGATGAACCCAATTCTTGCAATTTCTCAGCCTCTTTTAGCTTCTAGGCCTATTTCTTAGTTCAAGATCCCTCTTACTAACTGGAATAAAAGAATTAGTAGATCTGTTCCGCCCAAAATGGGCTGGGATTATGAACTTATAATCATGGAATCGACTCGATCATCAGATTATAAGTTCATTCCATATCGTACCAGACCGGAATGAAGAAATAAGAGGAGAGAAAAGCGCCAATGGCGCGTGAAGCGCATGCGGAATGGGCACGGAGAACAAATTGGGTGAGGCGGGCGAGCCCCCGATATACAGCCTCCCTCCCCCAATTGATCGGGGTCGCCGTCTCCCGTCCCCAATTAATATACTGGATGTTATTTGCCTATAAGTATACTGGGTGACACTACAGGACCCCTGGAAACGAGTCCTTATGTTCCATATGGATGACTATGATACTACCGAAGAAGACTATGAGACCGAAATAGAAATGTTGCTGAATAGATATGTCGCTATGATAGCGACTGGGCGTGTATGTTGCTATAGCAGCTACTGGGAATGGCAAAAAAGAATAGAATGGATTTGATTATGGTCGGGTTCGAAAAGAGATTCTGCATCTCCGTTCTCCTAGTGGATGGAAATCCCAAAGACTTCGACTCTGGTTGACTTATAAGCCCTCTCGAATTAGTTCTACGATAGAAGCCGTACACTCGGGGACAAATCTTTCACTCACCGAGTCGTGAAAACCTGTGACTATATCGTCCTGAAGTAAGAGAAAGAGAGAGATCCGGATGTATAGCATTAACAAACTAAGGATAGGCCCGGGAACATCAAATAGTTGTTTCATTTGATCCAGCTAATCGAAAAGACCATCTTTTTGGTAAGGCAATAGATAAGACCATCCTTAATTTCTCCAACGAGAAAGGAATTTCGTAAGCCAAAAAAAGAGTGAAATAGTACCATGGATAAACACCCATGTTGTTTATAGACCAGCTCTCACCCTACTATTGCTTACACGGTCTCACACAATCAACTACCGATCACTTCCAATTACCTTTGATCAAGCCTATTTCCGATTACGGGTATATTATCTTAGTTGAACAAACGCTTAGGCCAGTATATTAATTAGGCGAATGTTAAAGCTAGTCAAACAGCCAAGTATATTAATTTTATAATCTTCTTCCCTGCCATAATGGCTATTGGGGTATTATAAGCTCACTAAGCGAAGTCATTTAACATTCGATTCCATCAATGACTCTAGACCTTTACCAGAATCACAACTATTCTCTACCCTATAAATTGAGAAGAAGCTATGGGAAAATTCTCTACCCCGCTAAGGGTAATAACTTAGATTCGATACCATCAAATTAGGCGCTGCTTTGCTATGTGCTATTCATGGTGCTACCGTAGAAAAGACTTTATTCGAAGATGGTGACGGCATTCCGTGCTTTTAACCCAACTCAAGCTGAAGAGACTTATTCAATGGTCACTGCTAACCGCTTTTGGTCCCAAATCTTTGGGGTTGCTTTTTCCAATAAACGTTGGTTACATTTCTTTATGTTATTTGTGCCAGTAACCGGTTTATGGATGAGTGCTCTTGGGGTAGTTGGTCTGGCTTTGAACCTACGTGCCTATGACTTTGTTTCCCAAGAAATCCGCGCAGCAGAGGATCCTGAATTTGAGACTTTCTATACCAAAAATATTTTATTAAACGAAGGTATTCTTGCTTGGATGGCAGCTGATTTATCCATTGGGTCAATCTAGTTGGTTCTTTGCGCCCAGTTTTGGTGTAGCAGCTATATTTCGCCCAGTATAAACATTCCTCTTCTTCCAAGGGTGCCCCTACTTGTTGACTGGATTGGAAACATCAGCATGAGCCGACTCACCTGACCCCAATGACTTCCCTTTCGGGGCTAGCTCTCCTTCGGACCCTTGCCTTGACTGCTTAGCCTGCCTTTACTGCCGGCACATGGCTTTCTTCTCATGAAAACCTTATATTGCCTGAGGCCCCGTGGAAACGCTCTTTAATGGAACTTTAGCTTTAGCTGGTCGTGACCAAGAAACCACCAGTTTCGCTTGGTGGGCCGGGAATGCCAGACTTATCAATTTATCTGGGAGAAGATCTTCTTTAAAAACGAATTTGGTTCCATCTGCTATAGCTTGAAGAATTCCCAATGGACCGGCATATTCAGGCCCAATGCGTTGTTGTATTGCTGTAGATATTTCTCTTTCTAACCACACAATTACTAGTACCCCTATTGTTATTCCCAATATAAGGGTAGTAATACCCTATCTTTCTTTATTGGCTAGCTCTAATAGCTAAAAGTCTCGATCCAACTTAACTTAAAAGTCGAAAACGAAGAAAAGTGTACACTTAGAATAGTTAGAAATTGCATTGAAAGACCGGCAGGTATACTAGGCGCCTCTGGAACCAATCCGCCCGAGGAGGGGCTCGCGTCTGGAATCGCAGCAGTTCATTCCTTTCACGAACCTAAAAGCGAGAGATTAAACTACTACTACTTTTTTTTTTGGGCGAACAGCTGATCTTTCCTAGTCCTTTCGAACCAGTCTTTCTAAACTTGGAAAAGGACTTTGGCTCACAAATAGACCCAAAGTGAATTATTCACAGCCCATCTCATTTTCCTTACATTCACAAAGAAAGTCTTCTTTTTGAAAATCGGTAAAACTGACTACTTGTTTGCTAAGTAAATAGACTGATGGCTGAAATTCAACAGAGAAAAGAGTAAACGAGGGGAAGGCTTTATAGGGAGGGCCGAACGAGAGCCTTTCGCTTTTTTCGGGATTGTGGCACTCCATTCGCCGCCAATGCGGAAGTATGCCGAGAATGGAACGCTGCTTCGCTCTGCTGGATGCCCCTTATCCTGGTCCTATCTGAGTTCCCGAAGGTCTTATGGCGTATAGAAAGAATAAACTTCTGAGAAAGAGGACCAACGAGGAGCTAGGTAGGTACGGCCGATACCTAAATACAGGCAAGGAAGCGGCACTCTAGAGGGGAAGGAACTGTCTCAAAATTCGCTCATTGATCGCAAATCCCAAGTTTGTCTATGAAGAGTGGATGTAATTGTATTAGTTAGCATTACTCATACTTCGCTACCCGGAATAAGAAAACAGCTTCGCTACCTTGGCCTTTGGAAGAACAACTCGTGCCTCGTTACCTTGTCTGTTCAGGGCATTCCTTTCCCATGCATGCATAAAGCTGGAAATGCCAAATAGCCGCCACATCATCTTTACCGGGTGAGTGGATTGAGCATCAAGCAGCAGTAGTCACCCCAAAGTCTGTGATAAATGTAGTTGCTAGCCTAGACTCTTCTTTTTTCGGGACTCAAATCAATGTAGTAGTTTTCAAATCTGAAATTTGACTAGCGAGTTAACCAATTAGCTTAATACTTAGGGGCAGATTTTGATTCATTCCAGCACTACGATTTTAGTCCTTCCTCCAATGGATTCAATAGAACGCCAACCCTTCTTCCTTCAACAACGGGGCTAATGCCGACTCTGATCTTTCCTTTTCTTCTCTTGAGCCGAATGTGGCAACCCAAACGAAAACAAGAAGAACGAGCTGACGAAGCAAGACCGGAGCAGGTGCACAAGCGTATACCACAGGATGAATACTATACTGACCGAGGACCTCCTTCGCCCTTGAGAAGGCCTTCCCAGCCCACAGAAAGCCTTCCCAGCCAAATGGGTCCCCAATTAATATACTGGGCAAACTCTTTCACTTGACGAATGCAGAAGTTCTCTTTCTTTCAGTCCAGAAACCATAGTCAACATCGGGCATGGCTAGACTCCTCTGAGAACAAAGTCTGAGATTGGTAAATAGGGGCATCATTCCCCTGCAGGAGTGCTACCGCTCCACAGGTAATCCCGATAACCTAGCTCCGCACCTCCGTAGATAGACTACAGAGAGCCTTTCATTAGCCACTCGATCTGTTCGGCAACTAGCGACCAACGGGACAACCGGGAGATAGCGTAGCTGTATAGTATACTTCGAGCGAAGCTCATTATCTAAACTTCTCCTTGCATTTGTTAAGAAAATTTGAAAAGAATCTATAGTATATTAATAAGTTTGGACCGCGAACACACTTCAAGCTCGTACCTTGTTGGAGCCCAGATTAATATACTTGGACCCCTATCCTTGGCTATCGCTTGCTTGCTCACTGCCCCGCTGCTAGCTTTCTGGCTACTGGGCTACTTTCTTCCGGCTGAAATCGGCTGGCTATGCTACTCTTTTTGTTTTGCTACCGGCAGGACTGCAGCTACGACTACATGCGCATCTAGTGCAGTGGTTTGGAAGCAAGATACCTTGACCATCTTCCGAAGTTCTAAATAATCTACTGATCAAAGGCTTCCGTCGCGGACTGCTCTACATTCAGCCATGCCACAGTGACTTCCGAAGCGCTACGGACGGGACAAAATCCGGCAGCCAATTGCTGGCTCTGAATAACCAGCAATAAGCTCAATTCTTCCATAACATAACGTGGCGGGGTTGCGCGCGAGCCGAGTGACGTAGGTGCACAAGAGTACTTCGCGCCAGCGAAATTCCTTGTCGGGTAAGTTCCGACCCGCACGAAAGGCGTAACGATCTGGGCACTATCTCGGAGAGAGGCTCGGTGAAATAGACATGTCTATGAAGATGCGAACTACCTGCACCTGGACAGAAAGACCCTATGAAGCTTCACTGTTCCCTGGGATTGGCTTTGGGCCTTTCCTGCGCAGCTTAGGTGGAAGGCGAAGAAGGCCTCCTTCTGGGGGGGCCCGAGCCATCAGTGAGATACCACTCTGGAAGAGCTAGAATTCTAACCTTGTGTCAGGACCTACGGGCCAAGGGACAGTCTCAGGTAGACAGTTTCTATGGGGCGTAGGCCTCCCAAAAGGTAATGGAGGCGTGCAAAGGTTTCCTCGGGCCGGACGGAGACTGGCCCTCGAGTGCAAAGGCATAAGGGAGCTTGACTGTAAGACCCACCCGTCGAGCAGGGACGAAAGTCGGCCTTAGTGATCGGACGGTGCCGAGTGGAAGGGTCGTCGCTCAACGAATAAAAGTGACTCTAGGATAACAGGCTGATCTTCCCCAAGAATTCACATCGACGGGAAGGTTTGGTACCTCGATGTCGGCTCTTCGCCACCTGGGGCTGTAGTATGTTCTAAGGGTTGGGCTGTTCGCCCATTAAAGAGGTACGTGAGCTGGGTTCAGAACGTCGTGAGACAGTTCGGTCCATATCCGACGCGGGCGTTAGAGCATTGAGAGGACCTTTCCCCAGTACGAGAGGACCGGGAAGGACTCACCTCTGGTGTACCAGTTACCGTGCCCACGGTAAACGCTGGGTAGCCAAGTGCGGAGCGGATAACTGCTGAAAGCATCTAAGTAGTAAGCCCACCCCAAGATGAGTGCTCTCCTATTCCGACTTCCCCAGAGCCTCCGGTAGCACAGCAACAGAAGCTCGCTTACCAGACTTACCGGATACCGGGGAGCAATCGAGGATATTTGAGATTTTTTGCTTATATGAGTTTTTTCAATACTTCCATGTTGGGATTAGTTACTAGTTCTAATTTCATACAAATTTCTATTTTTTGGGAACTTGTAGGAATGTGTTCCTATTTATTAATAGGTTTTTGGTTCACACGACCAATTGCAGCAAGTGCTTATCAAAAAGCTTTTGTAACCAATCGTATAGGGGATTTTGGTTTATTATTAGGAATTTTAGGATTTTATTGGATAACGGGTAGTTTGGAATTTCGAGATTTGTTCGAAATAGTTACTAAATTAATTCATAATAATGGAGTCAATTCTTTATTTATTACTCTTTGTGCTTCTTTTTTATTCCTCGGCGTAGTTGCTAAATCTGCACAATTTTCCCTTCACATATGGTTACCTGATGCTATGGAAGGACCCACTCCCATTTTGGCTCTTATACATGCTGCTACTATGGTAGCAGCAGGAATTTTTCTTGTAGCTCGTCGTCTTCCTCTTTTCATAGTCATACCTTACATAATGAATCTTATTTACTTAATAGGTGTAATAACAGTCTTATTAGGAGCTACTTTGGCTCTTGCTTGGTTCGGAGACCTTGAAACGAGTTCATAGCAAACTTGGGGCTAAGTTCTTTACTAGATATGATGCCTAGATGTGAGTTTGGTCTTTCAGGAATGAATTCGATGCGGAGTATTCCCAGCGATTCGATCTGAAAGAGGTAGAACATTCTCCCGGGAAGTATTATAAATAGGTTACCGCGAGGTATATTAAGACTTTGACTTTTTGTGTTAAGCATAACGAGTGAATTATATCTATTTTATGTTATCTTCCCCGCCAGTATATTAATTCGGGAGGAGACCGATCCAAACGCCAGTATAAACATTAGTTTCGTTTCGTTTAGTAGAGCCATAGGAGGCTTCCTTCCTCAACTCCCGAGATGATGCATGATTTGAGATCAACCAGAGAGGTCTTCGTGCACCTATGGTCCTTCCTCAGGTCCCCTTCCAGTCCCGTATTTGAACACGAGGAGATCCATCAAAGCACAAGCGTTATGAACTGTCATTTAAGGCACCTGAGCCTGAGTCCGATGATCCTGTTCTAGTAGATGCACCTGAGCCAGAGTTAGATTAGACTGTTCTAGGGGAACTAGGTTACTTGCCCAGAGCTCCCAGCGATTAGTTAAAAGCATGTACAGCGGGAGCGGGTGAAGAGGTAGTATCCGTCGACTATCCCGAGCTTTTTGCCTATAAGGCCTGTGTCTCCTAAGTGAAAGCGAACATGCGAATAGGCCGGGGGATTAAAGGAAAACGGATATTCTAACGTCTAGACTAATTGTCGGAAGCTTCTCATTTCATTTAAGGTACGAGTATAGCCAGGAAGTGGGGGGTTTCATAAGCGGGGAGTTTCCTTTGATCAATGAGCGTATCTGTTGCGATTAGCTTTTCCTACCGAAGTGTGACTAGAATAGTGAAAACGAATTTGAATAGAAAGGTAGACAGGCAAGAAAAAGAGTATTCAAACTGCTGACGAAGGGGATGAGCGGAAGAGGTCATCTACTGGACGCGGTTCGACTAGCAGAGAGTTTTCCTAAGTAACTTACTTCAATATGACTATTAAAATAGTAGTCTCTTAATGATATACCCAAATATTGTTTTGAATTTAGAATTCAATGAAATATCTTTATTTCTACCCGTACACTCAATCGCATTTGTGAAAAACTAAATGAATTTTTTTTTATTTTTATAGAAAAATCATAACAAAAGGTGACACTATATCCAAGATTAAAGAAAAAAATGCTTAAACCTTGGCCGTAGATCCTACGTACTGATGGCTCTAGCCCGGACCGCTTCTCCCTCTAATCCAGTGACCCGTGGAGGTCTAGTTGCTTTCTCCTCGCTAGAAGAGCCACGGGGTCTTTTTTACCATAAATATAGAGTGAAGGACTCGTCAGACTATTACTTCACTTAGTGTTAGTAGCGGGAATGGAGAGGCAGTCTGTGGTTGTGGTGAATTGGAGACAGGCTACGAGAAAGTCAAAATAGATGGGCTTGGAAAGCTATATTACAAGGCCAAAGTCCAATCCTCCAATGTGCCGGTTGTTCCCTTCCGACTCCTAACTACCTTCCCTTCTATTTCTTTCTTTTTCACTCTCCCCTGCTGCCGCCTAAGCAATGGAATGGGACTGAATCTGCTCTAAGGTAAATGTGAGGCCGATCTCTGTCTTGATCCCAAGAAGTTAGAATAGAATGAAAGCAACCTCAATCGGGCATTCGGGCACGACCAGGGAAGACGATCTCATCTTTGGTAAGCCGGATGGGAGGAATCCTCGAAGTGGTACCAAGCACGTGGCATACCCGAAAGCCCTAAGAAATGCATGGGAAAGAAGGTAAGATTCACCCCGAAAGAAGTGATCCAAAAGTGGATTTGACCTAAAGTTTCCGGGTATGTCCGACCAAAGATTTTACCCACCCAATAGTAAAATCCTGCAAATAAAGCAAAAACCGCTCCCATAGAACTAGAGCTAAGGTTATATATCCCCTTCCTTCTGCTTACGCTTCTCTAGTTTTTCTTTAGTAACAAGGATCATGGGTCTTTCTCTGTCGCCATATCTCTGAAATGTCTCGAGAGGTCCCCTATCTGTTCAACAGGTGTGCCAATAGCTTATTCGTTTGTTGTAACATTGTTCAATCCGTCCCTAGACTTTTTAATATAATCCAACCAACAAACTGGAATTATTAGTTGGTTCGGGTATTGGTACCAGAGAGAGTTAATAGAACTTGAATATGCAGAGTTAAAGAAGGATTCTCTCCTATAGTAGTCCTATAGTAGTAGTCTGATAACAACTAAGCAGACTTGCCCGCTTCGCAACGTGCAATCTTTGAGTAATCACTTGCTGCTCGCTAATTGAAGGTGGTTGGAAGATGGCCTTCTCTCTCTTTCAGTCCGGGCTTGTTTTGCCCATGCCTTTTAGGAGTGCCCCTGGTGTTAGGAGAAGAAAGCCAGCTAATCAACTAATCAAGTAAGCTAGTGACTCATTCAGTCCAAGGGCAGTTGAAACGCAAACTCAGGGAAGTCTTTACTTAGTATCAAAGAGAAATTCGAAATCGAAATGGGGCGTGGCCAAGTGGTAAGGCAACGGGTTTTGGCCCCGTTATTCGGAGGTTCGAATCCTTCCGTCCCAGAGCGTCTACACAGCCCTTGACTATATGCCTGCTCATCACATTTTTGGGAGAAGGCAACACCAGAAGACAGAAAATGGTAGATAGAGGTTCCCTATATTGGAGAGTGGTCTACCTGAGTGAAGCCTTTCTGCTTAGACTTTAGAGGCGTTGGAGGCCCTTAACCATTTCTATTGCGCCTGCCGTCTTCACTCCTGTCTCCCCTTTCGATTGTACTTCTCCTTTTGTTCTTTCGGTACTGTACTTGTGGATTGTGGAACTCCTGAATTGTCGAATTCGACGAAAAGCGGGCTTCGAGAGAGGGAATGAAAGCCATTAGTCATTAGGGTGAGTGCCCTAATATAGATATGGAGGGAATTCCAATTCCATACGTAAGGTTGAATGCTTTCGATTCGGGCCAAGCTTTTAGGGAAGCCGACCTTTCCGTCTGCCGGTGTCGTGGAGCCAGTCTATGATGTTCCAAGTGGAGAACCATTTCCCAGTGTCTTATTCGGCTAAGGGGCCAGTGCCTTGGAAGAAGATTCTTCAGCGACTTCTCTACGCCAACCCTCGAGGAAATAAAAAAAAAGAGATATTGTACTTATCACCCTATTCACTGGCTATCGGACTCGAACCGATGACCATCGCATTACAAATGCGATGCTCTAACCTCTGAGCTAAGCGGGAAGTTATGCTGGCATCTCTCCCGGAAATCTCTTTGTCTACGGGAAGTTTCGCTGCGCACCTGTTCTGACCTAAGGTGCTTGCCTCGCCAAGCCTGGTGATAACCCGTTCCCTGTCTTTGTTTCTATTGCATTCTATCTCATCGTATCACATTCTGAAGGAACCGCTATAATGACCACCACGTGCGTTTCATTTTCTTCAATCTTATCAATGATTGCTTTTTATGAAGTTGCACCAGGAGCTAGTGCTTGCTATCTCAGAATAGCTCCATGTACGGTTCTGTAGAGTGACCCTCTTCTTGCTTTCTTTCACGACTGGTAGACTTCCCGCCCAAACTACGATCATGCTCGCCCTAAATGGAATGGCTCTCTTAGTTATGCTGTGCCTCGACCCGAGTCCCCACGTCCGCTTTTATCCGCCCGCAACCCTCTTAACTGCGCCCCGACCCGAGTCCCCACGTCCGCTTTTATCCGCCCGCAACCAGCAAGAGAGGTGCCTAGTATACCAAGTCCATTCTATTGCATCCAATCTATTATGCCTTGACGAAATGTCCAGTTTTGTACCAATTACTCAAACAACAGAACAACCCCTATCATTTCGTCCCTTCGGTCCCCTCTCGGCCGACCAAGAGCATACTAGCTTCATAACCGATCTAGGACTATACTGCTACAAAGTTATGCCCTTCGGATGCAAGCGAACTCGCGGCCGGTAGTTGGCTGCTTAGATTCCTGTTCAGAATACAGGCACATTGAGCTATGAAAGACCGTATTTTTCACTTTTTAAAAGCTCTTTAAGCAATCCACAAAGAAGAAAGCCAGTCAAGAAGAGAGCTAATAGCAAAAGCTGTGCCAAGCCATAAGGCCAATGATCTACGGAACCTCTCAAGGAGACTAAGGGAGAATACCAAAGAGACACGGGGAGTACGGGACTACTAAAGGAGGAACCAATCATAAGAGATCCGATTGCATTCGATTGGAATTCAGAAAAAAAAATTGACTTTTCTTAATGTCAAATTTCATCAACTAAAACTCAACTGACAAGGAACTGACAGAAGGCGAGCGAAGTGAGCGGGAGGCGCCTACCTTTTTCTAAATATCCTTGTAATTCTTCCATTGACTTCAATTTCTACTTGAACCAGGCTAAGTCAAATTCACTTAGATGGAAACTTAATAATTACATACTCATGACCTTGAAAGGCCAGAATTAGATGCCCTCAGAATTGAGAATGAGAAGCAGGTAGGAAGGAAGAGAGTTAAGGCCTTACCCTACCAAGCCAATCTAGATGTCTTACGCATAACACAAGCTAAGCCAGCTTCAATAATTCCTTCAATTTTGGACTGTCAGTAATGACTTATAACAAGTGAAAAATGAGACTTTTTGCTTTATTCTCCGGTAGTCTCGAGAAGCTGCTGCTGGGTCTTGTATAGGTCCAATGAGTGTCCCATTTCCGAGGTATAAATGAGAGGTATACCTATATTGGGGGTTCGGATTTGACATTCAAAGTCAAATTGACAATTGCATATTTTATACACTTGTTTGTTGGCTAAGTTCTTAGCTAAAAAAAAATACTAGAAGGAGCCCAATGAATAACGAATGATTTCCTAGTTCGATTTCGATACTTGCATCAAGTGGTCTTTTCCCAACCGCTTGTAGACCTATCCTATACTTGACGAGCTAGTTTCAGTTGTTGTTCTCTCCCCTTACTAATGATCCTTTCATGTGTTGAAGGTTTGGTGATCCAATCAGTCTGAATCGGACAGAATAAACTCACATTCGAGGATCTAAACTTTCTCGAAAGCTTGCTAAAAGTGATTCCGCTTGCAAGTCCAAGATCTGGTCTTTTTCTTTATCATAAGGTTATCTCCCACCAATGAATGGTAGTTATTATGATCCTAACACTTCTCCTATCTATATCCCTAGTTACAATGCCGATATGTTTATTCGAAGTGGTTACTATGGAGGTCACTCCGATGTTTATAAGCCTTATGGAGAGAATTTAGACTATTATGACGTGAACTATCTCTATCCATACATTATGAAATCCTATCCTATGCCTGTTGGAAAACCTGTATGGCATAGTTCTTTATCAGGAATAGAGCTTGATGGTTTATTTGGCTTTATCGAGGCCTATGTAGAGTGTCCTCAGACTATAAAGAATCCTTTCTTACCATATAGGGACCCTAAGACTCAAACTTTAATCTTCCCAACTGGTAAATTCGTAGGGGTATTCTTTAGCGAGGAATTGATTTATGCTAAAACCATAGGGTATAATATTTACCCACTTCGTGGGTACTTGTTTTCTAAGAAAGATAACAATCTCTTCGATCGTTTTATCATGGAAACCTACGAGAAAAGGGTAGAGGCAAAGAAAAGTGGAGATAATGCATTGGTCTTTATCTATAAAATCTTGATGAATTCGCTATATGGAAGATTTGGTATCAATCCTAAAAGTACCGTTACATAGGTATGTGAGAAAGCACGACATGATAAGTTACTTGCTAAAGGTAATATTCAGCTTTCATATCAGCTGAGTGAGAAATACTATATGGTTAGCTATATTACCAATCCTACAGATGTTTCCGATGAAGATTGGCCCCGCTTATCTGCTGTGCAAATCTCAGCTGCTATTACTGCTTGTGCTCGTATTCACATGTACAAATACATCTCCAGAGATGATTGCTACTATACCGATACTGACTCTGTAGTTCTAGGAAGTTCGCTACCAGACGATGAAGTTTCATTTTACCTCTTTCACAATCCCTGGAGAGATAGTTCTCTAGTAGACCGAGGGCGTAGCGTAATTCGACTCATTCACATACAGATCATGAATCTTTGGAATCCATATTATGCAAGGAGACATTGCTTTTGCTAATTCGAATTGAAGGGTGATATCAAATCGGTCTATTTTCGGCGTCATATACATAGTTAGCACATTCGTCATAGTTAGCAGCTCCGTATCAAGGTCATCATCAACATCGTCACTATCATCAATATGGATATCGTCACTATCATCAATATCGATATCATCAATAAGATACTCTTTAGGCTTGTCATCCAGGAACTTGTTCGGAAATACCGTAATGAAAGGAACATAGGAGTTTGCCGCTAGGTTTTTTACAGGGCAGCGGAAAAGCTACTCCAAGTAAACTGACTAGCCTACACTAAAGAACCTCTTCGCTTTGCTTTGTTCGAGTCACTTTGTCCCTCTAAACAAGGGAATTTGCGGAGCGAAAGGGCTTCCATGACAATGAGGTCCTTCTTGCATGGTCTTGGGATTGCTTTGATGATGGGTAGGCTTGTTGTGTTTTGGCCCTGTGCTTCCATCGAGGAAAGCAGGCTAACATGAAAAACGGACAGGTTTACTCTAACCCCTTTTCCAAATCCGAAGCAGTTATCATATAACTACGCGGATCATCCATTAATTGTTCAATCAATGACTTCTTGAGATGAAAAAAAAGAAATAGAACTTTTTTTTATCTTATCTATATGTACATCTACTATATACATATTGTAATCATTTGATTTCGTTTCTTGCTCTCCCTTAGCAGCGGGAAAGGAGTCTATCTATCTGCCTAGCTTTGGTAGATTTCCCCCAATGCAATTCAAAAACGGAACGGGCCGAATTGGACTAAAAAGGATATGAATTTGAGCCTGAGTCGCTGCATCAAGGTCTGAGCCAAATTGAGCGAAAATTTCCCTTTCTAGGGCGGTACGATGTCATTACTCTCTTTTGCTCTCTCACCCCTTGAAGAAGAGAGAACAGCTGATCTTTCCTGGTCCTTTCGAACCAGTCTTTCTAAACCTGGAAAAAGACTTTGGCTACGATTCGATCTCGAAAGAAATTCTAGCGAGAAAAAAATAGTGGGTTCCATCGTTTCTATGGTTACTTCGTAAACGGTGAGGTCCTCTCTATACACCGGAGCCTTTTCTTTCATTTAACCAAATGTTATTGCTTCTGAGATATGTCATATAACGATATAGAAAAGGAGTAGCTAGCTCCTGTTCATAGTTGCGACTCTCCCTTCAGCTCACTCACTATGACATTGAAAGCACCTAGGACTGCCAAGGAGCGAAAGAAACTCGAACAAGAAATGTCGCTCATCCTATTTGAGCTAGCTTCAGCACCCCTATTTGAATGAGCTAGCTTCGGAGCGAACTTCGCTATAGCCTCCAGTTAAGCGTCTATTCTCTTAGATCTAACATACCATGGGCTACTTCCAAGCAAGTCAGTAAGGGAACCCTTGGCATCTTATTTCGGGTAATTCCATGTTAGCCGACTCTCTACACAAAAGAATCACATCTAAGCGAACTAGACGGGAACTCGTCCTCCGGGCAAGGGGACCCCTGGATAGTAGGCAATTGTTAAGGGAACGTTGCTCAATTAGGAAGTGCTTGCTCGATTTATTAGCGGTAGCTCGAGGCAGCTAATAATTAAGAAAGTAGCCCCTTGTGACCCCCGACCACGATTCCCTTCCTTTCCTTTAATGTGCAGCTGGCAAATTAAAATTGGAATTAGCTCAATTCGCAGAGTTAGAAGCCTTTGCACAATTCGCTTCTGATCTCGATAAAGCTACTCAGAATCAATTGGCAAGAGGTCAACGATTACACGAGTTGCTTAAACAATCCCAATCAGACCCTCTTACTGTGGAAGAGCAGATAGCTACAATTTATATTGGAGAAAATGGATATCTTGATTCGTTAGAAATTGGACAGATAAAGAAATTTCTCATTAAGTTACGTACCTACTTGAAATTGAGGTTGGATCCATGTGTCTATATAGATCCTGTTCATGGATTAATGAAAATGTGCAAAAGCTCTATTTGCCTCTGCCATTCTATGAGTCTCTTCCTTTTTGCGTATGGCATCGCCACTCCCTTTGGTAGCATCTACAAATTCAGAACTGAATTTGAAAGCCATATTTCGACCCGGGCGTTTTCGGGATGCCCCTAATAACCAACGAATGGCGAGTGCTTTTCCTTGTGTAGATCCTATTTCAATAGGAACTTGATGAGTCGACCCACCTACACGTCTTGCTTTTACTGCTATATCGGGAGTTACTCCACGTATTGCTTGACGTAAAACGGATAGTGGATTTGTTTCCGTCTTTTGTTGAATCTTTTTCACGGGATAATTTGATAAGCCAATGATTTTTTTCCGTGTTTCAGAATACGGTTAACCAACATGTTAACTAATCGATTACGATAAATTGGATTGGATTTTGCAGTTTTTTCTTCTGCAGTACCTCGACGTGACATGAGCGTGAAAGAGGTTCGAAAATCCGTTTTTTGGGCTAAAAATGAATCACTTATTTTGGCTTTTTGACCCCGGGTGGATCTTGAAAGATATGAAAGATCTCCCTCCAAGCTGTACATACGACTTTCATCGAATACGGCTTTCCACAGAACGATATATGTATTTATGAGATCGAGTATGGAATTCTGTTACTCACTTTAAATTGAGTATCCGTTTCCCTCTTTTTCCTGCTAGGGAGAAGCAGCTAACAAGAGGCTAGCAGCCCTTATCAATAGCAGTGGAGTCGCGAAACCATTTCAAGCGCTGATTCAATAGCAATCTTCCAATTAGACTAAATAAATGTGTGGTTAAGCCGGGTCAGAAGTTGTTCCATCTCCGGGGATCAGATCAGGCAGAGCCTCTACGCTTTCTTCCTTTTCCCGGGTATTCATTAAAAAAGAATGCATGTTCTTGCTCAAAATAAGAAATTTGAGATTCTGAGGTTCTCCCTAACCAATTCCTAATTTGAAATATATCAAAAAACGAAAAAAAAATGTTTTGTCTATTCGATCCAAAAAAAGTGGAGAATGCGCATTTGCTTGAAATATTTTCAAGATAATTGTTTTACGTCTTACTAAAGACGGAGCCATTTTCACTGTTACTTACCGACTGTTAAAATTAGGTCTGCTTGCCTAGGGCTCGATCTTGGTACTAATCCATAACGATCGAAGTCGAATCGCGAGCCTATTAATGAAGCAAATTCAATGAAACAACAACTGGTACCATAGAGAAGAGGCCATAAACTGGAGAGTCTTGCCCAATTCGAAAGATCGTTTAATGTAGTTGAAATAATTACATTCGGGGTTGTTTGGTCAAGTAACGGAAAATCAATCAAATTCATAACTGTCTCAATATAACCTTTTCCTTTCTTTTTCTTTTTTTTGTTGTCTGAATATTCAGTTAAGACCATTCTAATGCTCCTTTTCGCCATGCATAAACTGAACCAACAATTGGGATAAGCACGAAAATGAAAGCAAATATAAATACGGATACACCCAATACATCAAAACTCATCGCCCATGGAGAAAGAATGACCGTTTCAACGTCAAAAACAACAAAAACTAGAGCAAACATGTAATAGCGGATTCAGAATTATAACCAAGCGTCTCCCATGGGTTCTATACCTGATTCATAACTAGAGAGCTTCTCTGGTCCTTTACTAATTGGTGCTAAAACTCCGGAAATGACAAATGCCAAAATAGGAATAGCACCCGATATTATTAGAAATGCCCAGAAAATATCATATTCGTGAAGCAGAAACATAAATGGACTCCTATTAATGTGGAATAGGTTGAATTATTCAATTTACCAGAGTTAGATGAGGATATATAGCTCGGAGACGTCGAACAAAAATTTGTTTATTTGCATCAACCTTTATAGGGGCCCATTCAAGACTTACCCGAACTGCTACTCAACAGAAAATGAGAGCTTTGGTTTCCTCTCATCGGCATAGGGGAAGACAAAAGAGGGACTTTCGTCGTTTGTGGATTACTCGAATAAATGCAACAGCTCGTGAGAATATGGTATTCTATAGGGCTCTAATTTCCAGTTGGGCCGGTTCGATGGCTCTATATGAATCGGCGGTTTTTGATCCCTCTGACCCTGTTCTTTATCCAATGTGGAGACAGGGTATGTTCGTTATACCCTTCATGACTCGTTTAGGAATAACCAATTCATGGGGTGGTTGGAGTATTTCAGGAGGAACTGTAACGAATTCGGTTATTTGGGGCTATGAAGGCATGGCCGGATCACATATTGTCCGGTCTCTGGTAGAGAAAGTCAAAGTGGAGAGCCTCGCCCGGTCTCTGGTGCTTGCGAAAGAAGAAGCTCCTCTTCATTTCTTCTTGGCGTTCGGCGCACTGTTCTTATAGAGAGAAACGCACTTTCACATCTTCTTAACCCGAAAAGGAGAGGTTCCTTTTTGAGGGTACTCCCGGGAACAGATACAGTAGAGACGGGGTGGGGCCTGTAGCTCAAAGGATTAGAGCATGTGGCTACGAACCACGGTGTCGGGGGTTCGAATCCCTCCTCACCCACAACCGGCCCAAAAGGGAAGGACCTTTCCCTCTGGGGGGTAAGAAAATCATGATCGGGATAGCGGACGCAAAGATATTGAACTTGGGTATGGTTTTTTGTCGAATGGAATGGCCTTACTTTTTATTTATTTTATCGTGAAGGCTTTTTAATTGCATATAGTAACCATACTTGAATTAGCATATTTGTGATTGGACACTCCTAGCGGTTTAGACAGATCAGCTTATAGCATTTCAAGCTTCGATCGTACGGAGTCTAATCTTCTCCTTCACGAGGCTCACAGAGCTCGCCTTCTAAAGAAGCTGAGATCTATGGTGTGCTTTGTTTCCCCTAGATGTGAAAATAAGGATAATTCATCCATGAAAGAGAAGGGGAATAAAACAAAAATAGACATGTACAGCAGGTCACTCGTTGAAGAGTGAGGAACGAACAGATATTGAGTCATCAATTTCTTTTCAACCATTTTACAATAAACTCTGGTGTCAACAAACAATTCGAAATACCTCGAATCAGAACAGGTCCGAGTCAAATAGCAATGATTCGAAGCACTTCTTTTTACATTACACTATTTCGGAAACCCAAGGACTCAATCGTATGGATATGTAAAATACAGGATTTCCAATCCTAGCAGGAAAAGGAGGGAAACAGATACTCAATTTAAGAGCCTAATCCTCTCTTCTTTCTCTAGGGGAGGTGCGACTAAAAGGAGCGGCTGTTCGGCTCCTTATCTCTCCCTGATTCTCTTCTGGGGAGGGCCCTTCTACCCAGCTGCGAAGAGGACTAAACGCTTTTCATTCTTTTGCCAGATGAGAAAGCGAGGCATAACTCGTGTCTCAGTTACCTATTCTCGAATGTAGGCGAAACATATATATAAAATCGAGACAGAAATTGACCCAATTCCAAGAAGTAAAATCAATCGACTTATAAGGCTAAGCGACATTAGATCTGCGAATTTCGGCTGAGAAAATGCTCAACCAGGGCCATGGTGCAAATAATAAGAAGAAAGCCGGGTCCCGTTGGTCGCCATGTTGGTTGTCTCCTTGTTAGCACGGAGTAAACGAGGCGGGGGCTCTATCTAAGGGAGATACGCTTCTCAGGCGAAGTCCAAGGCATTTGTTTATGGTCTCGCTACCTACCTTCTTTAAAAGCTACCATAGGGATTCCACCTAAGTCAGAGGGAGCAGCAAGGGGTTGCTATCAAGGTTCTACTTTCTCTGTTCTAAGGCTAGCATAGGTAGGAGCTTATATGGCATCAGCAGTAGGCAGTTCCAACTTCATTTGCCTCTAAGGGCGTACGCACTTTTCCGTAGGTGATTCGATCTTTCTTCAAGGAATCTTGATTCAATCCGCAGGAGAAGCAGTATGGTAGCTCACTAGGCTCATTACCTTGATGTAACAGGTGCAAATCCTGTCCCTGTATCAGCTAATATCCAGTCTTCTCTCTTATTTCTTTATCTATCCAACGCGCCTGAATACCCCAAGGGTCGGGAGACTGGCCCCCCAATTAATCGGGGTCGCCAATGAATATATGGGCCTTCGGGCGCCTGCTTAGCAAGATGAATTGCGATTTCCTCTTCTGTGGACGCACCTCCGCCTCACTATGACCCGGGAAGAGAATTTTCGGGCTTGATCGAGTAAAGCCAAAGACGCCACAAGACAAGGCCGCAGGCTGTTTGGAAGGGGACATGAAACATAGAACCTGGATGAATCCGGGCTGGGATAGTGGCGCCCATTCCTCACCAGTTCCGGTTCGATCATGGCCCACTTAGTGATCGGTCTGCTAGTTCACGCAAATCCGAAGAAGTTATCACGAACGAGCCACATGCAGGGAAACTTGTACGTGTGGTTCTGGCCGCCTTCGGTATCTAATAACCTTGCTTCTACTCGCCGCTGGCGCACCTCTCCTAACTATTGCCCATTTATTCTGGAATCATTTTTTGAGGAGGGACAATTTTACATATTTCTACCAAATCCTTCCATTATTAAGTACGGCAGGTACCATTTTGATGGTTTGGGGGTAATCTATGCGACTAAGGGCTGGATCTCAGTGGATCGTGGCAGCAAGGCCACTCTACCACTTACAATGCCCTAGCCAAAGTCTTTTTCCAGGTTAGAAAGACTGGTTCGAAAGGACCAGGAAAGATCAGCTGTTCGCTCTTCTTGACCGGATTTAAAAAATTAGTGCACCGTTCAAGGCAAGACAAAAACATTCATTTTGAAATAAAAAAGAAAAATGTATTCAAGTTGGAAATGAGAGACATTTTGTTACACCATCGAGCACTACCTTCATTCCCGTAGCTAGCCGACTGTCGTAGTCCGGGGCATCTTGTTCTTTCTAACAATTCGTCCCTTCGGTCCCCTGAGATTCATAAACTGAACAATGGAACGGTCTAATCAGCAGTCCGAAAGCTGGTCCGACTACAGCGGCTTATTGACATGCCGAAGGCTTCAGGATCGAGGTCTCATTAGCCGAAGAAGACCCAGGCCAATCCACGTGGCCTCTTTGACAAACGTCGAGGCGCCCGAAGACGTCAAGGAGCCTTAGCCCGAAGGAAGGAGCGAGCGATCCAGTATATTAATGCAGGCTTCTATTGCTGAATGATAAATGACTACAAGTGAAGGAGATACGCGATTTAAAAAACGGAAGATCCAATCGCGCAAAACCCAGAGTCTCCTGCTAACCCCATTCTCCTATCTTAAATAAGGCCTGAACGGGGGCTTTCCCAGTAACTCTTCCTCAGCCAGGCTTGGGCAGAATAGCATAGCAAGTACAAGTATTAGTAGCATAGCAAAAATGCGTTCTCCATTTTTCTCTTAATAGGAGTTCTAAGTATGGGTTTATATGGTTCCAATGAACCGACATTGGATTTTGACAGATTAGATAATCAGTCATATCCTGTGACATTAGAAATAATATTCTATTTGGGCTGGCGTACTCCCTAGGGAGAGTAGTCAAGTAGTCATAGTTTATACGTCGCAAGGTTCGAAATGCAATGTGGAAAGTCAGGCCGAAGCCAAAAAAAATAAAGGAAGTTCTTTCTGCCTCTATCATAAAAAGAAAACTGCGTTCTCTCGCTCTGCTCGCGGCGCTCCTTGCTCGCAGAGCGGCATACCGAAAAATAAGTGTGATACGGGGATAGGATTTGAACCTGTGACCTCAAGGTTATGAGCCTTGCGAGCTACCAAACTGCTCTACCCCGCAACCTGAATAAGACGTTGTACTAACTTTGACTTGAAAGTGTTAAGCATAAGGCATTCCATTGGGTTCTTTTTCATCCGATAGAAGATTGTTGAGTTCTTAAAGATCAAATCATTTATGAAATGATGGTGTCATTGAAATAGACCCTCCTAAGCAACCAGTGGTCACCTCAAATCCGGTATTTTATGAGTCTTCACGGTCGCCAAAGAAGCCCCAAGAAGCATCAAACATTTCCGATGAGATCCATGGAGCTATTCTGAGATAGCAAGCACTAGCTCCTGGTGCGACTTCATAAAAAGCAATCATTGACAAGATTGAAGAAAATGAAACACACGTGGTGGTCATTATAGCGGTTCCTTCTGATCCTAGAAAACGTCCGAAAAAACCGGCTACGGAACTACCGAGCAGAGGCAAAAAGACAATGTCTCCTCAACAAATAAGGGCATGAGCCAACAAAATCCTACCAAATGGGGAGATAGTTGGAGAGGTGACAAAGCCCTATACTTTTCATTATAAAACCAATATACCGGAAAAAGATGGATTGTTTTGTGAAAGAATCTCTGGACCCATAAAAAGTGGAATTTGTGCTTGTGGAAATTGTCGAGTGATCGGAGCGGAAAAAGAGGACCCGAAATTTTGTGAAGAATGTGGGGTGGAATTTGTTGATTCTCGGATACGAAGATATCAAATGGGATACTTCAAACTCGCATGTCTAGTAAACTTAGGTCTAAAAAGATGCGCGAAGAGCTCGAAGGCCTCAAGAAAAGGAGATTCAGCCTAATATCTATATATAGTTAGTTTAGTTAGTGTCTATTTTTGTTTTATTCCCCTTCTCTTTCATGGATGAATTATCCCTATTTTCACATCTAGGATTTACGTATACAACACATATCACTGTCAAGAGGAAATTTTTCTTAGTATTTTTTTTTAGATTCAAAATGGAACCAAATTCAATTAGAAACTTGAAAAACAAAAATTGGGTTGCGCCATATATATCAAAGAGTATACAATAATGATGTATTTGGTGAATCAAATGCATGGTCTAATAAGAAACTTAATTCATTGATAATATTAGTTGAATATTTTTTGAAGGATTTTTGTCAAAGTTTTCATTCACGCCTAATCTATATCGAGTAGACCTTGTTGAAATGCAAATAGGGATAATCAATGTGGTCAATATCACGAAGAATAATGAAAGACCGTCTATACCCATATACAAATGGATGTTTTCATAAGGAAGCCATCGAAGGCTTTCCACAAATTGAGATTTGGCCGTAGAAGGATCGAATTGTATCCGAGGAACAGGGGGATACAAAAAAGTAATAATAGAAGCGCACAGACCAATCAATCGTATCGGTCATATTCTTGAATTTGGAATGAAAAGAGGAGTAATGCTTCCTAGCACGGGACACAGAATAGGACCACTTAGATCGGAATAGCATTCATAGAAATGTTCTAACATAGATGAAAATCGAACATGGAAAAGATTAGTTGACAACAGTAAAAAGATGGGGCGTCGAATTACTAAACAATAGGAGTCTTAGATAAATGCAATGCCCTGATTCGACAAGCCGTAGAGAATGCATACGTGGTGGGGTAGAGGCTGGCAATTAACATACTGGGGACAAACTCCTATTTCCTATGAAATGCAATGATTACCGGTGTTCGCGAGAGGTATAGGCTTGGCACATCAGGCGTTCTCGTATATTCGTGGTATGTGCCAGACACGATGAGAAATACTTAATTAAAATCAAACCTCTTGTTCAAAATGGAAAGCTATATGAGCTTGTTGTGTATGAACACAAGTTCATTCTTATTAGTAGAACCATAGAATAGAAGTGTGCTCTTGCCTAAGCCGGATTCTTTCCCTGTAGGTACTGGGTGTTAGCCAATTACACCAGTGATTTTCGAGAAATCGCTATTCATGGAAAATGGCTGACCCTAGTCCCAAAATTCTTAAGTAAATAATGACTTCAGAGCTCGGTGGATTACTTGAAGGTCCCATTTGTTCATTTGGTCGAGCAACTCTTAGCGAGTCAGTAAACTCAGTTCGCTTGTGGCCTGCACAGGGGAACTGACTACCGAGTCATATCTTACTATTCCTTCCTCATATGAATTGTCTCTAATAGGAGATTCTTAAATGAGCGAATTTTGAGACAGAAAGAGAACATAAAAGAAAAAGACCAACAAAACCAAGTGGGGCTCCTTTCTTTGATTACTCTTAGAGCGGCAGGAGACTTTGGTCTATTCCATAACATACAAATTGGAAAATTATCTAATGAACATAATCAAAATTTTCTATTGGTATAAATGCTAAAATAGATCCGTTGCTCTGATCTTTCAAACAACTCTATTCTTTTGTTTCTTATGATGTTTTTGCACAATGGAATAGAAGCTTTTTCTATTGATTGATTTATGCACCACCTCGCCCCGGCATAGCGCTTCGCTTCCGGTTCTTCGGAAGAATTCACTGACTTCTCCCTTCTTCATTGATCTGGGGGAATAGGAACCGTCTACCAGTTGGGAAGCTAGACATCAAGGTTGTGGCTTGATGAGGATAACTAAGCTGACACGCCGGAGTTGGCTGCTGGCACAACAGGGTGGTGCCATACCGCACCGCAGGCGCACGCGCGGTAGCGTTCGTGGTGGTGCTTCAGGATTCCAATGTACTGCGTCCAAGATCAGAACGAGCTTGCCGGCAGACCACTGCCGTCCCATTCTTGAGTGAGCTGGAGCGCAGCCATCTTATCCACTGAAAAGGCGTCAAGCTATCGCTTTGGGTCGAAGCACTAAAAGAAAAAGGACCGGGAAATGCGGTGGCATAGGAACCACGGGAACCCAGGAGGTGCTTGCGACGATGTACGGGATACGGGATCCTCGTAGTAGGCTGGACCAAAATCCAGCCGAGAGAGGGCAGCCTTTAGAAACAACAGCGTCCCGCAATTAATATACTGGCCTCCCGTTGGTCACCTTGTTAGTTATCTAAGACCAATGTTTATACTGGCCAATTACAGATATTAAATAATATAATATAAAAAATGAAACACACATATGTTATAACATATATAACATAACTCTTTTATTTGTTCAAGGGACATTGAACATTTAAGATCCAATTAATCCGAGTTCAAATTCAAAAATAGGTCAGAAAGTCAAAGAAAAAATGAGGAATTCGTCGTGGTTATAGCCCAGCTTCAATAATTCCTTCAATTTTGGACTGTCAGTAATGACTTATAACAAGTGAAAAATGAGACTTTTTGCTTTATTCTAACTTTATTATAATTTGGTTATTTTAGAAAACCTTCTGTACTTCGACGTCAAGTACCCGGGAGGATGAAGTGTCAACGCTCAAGTTTTACTTTGCTTTCCCAATTGGCTTGGTTCTGGCACTGGTCTTCGCTCCCCGAAAAGCTAGTTGCTTCGGCAACGGTCCAGAGAAATCGGATTCTAGTCCCCCTCGGCTCATCCTGTGCTTTTTGAAGGTTGCTCATCCGGTAGTCGTTGGTGGCTCGTCCGTTGGGGTTGCAGCTCTAGCTTTTACGGGATTGAACTCCATGCAAACACATAGGGATAGGGGCTTTCGAGATCCACATGATCATTCTATTATTTATTGGCTTGACCAGATTGGTACAGAAGCAATAGAGGCCTTGCCCGGTGGTACCTAAGGTAAGAGGTTTGCCTTTCCCTTTGTCGGAACGACGCCAATGCTTTCTTGGGAGAGAGATCAAAAGGCTACCCTTATCCCGGAGAATGAAAACCTCCGGTAAAGCCAATTTCGATTTTCAGACCAATCGCTTTTTGAAACTTCTTTCTTCTTTTCATTCGCCCTTGTCGGTCAATAGTGGAGACGATCACTTGAAAAATCTGTTGCTTTCAAATGTAAAGTTGTGCACTGTTATTTATTCGTACTGTAGTAGATCAAGGTATGCAACGAGCAGAAGTTATGATAAAAGGTCTTGGTCTCGGAAGAGACGCAGCATTACGGGCTATTCGTAGAAGTTATATACTATTAAGTTTCGTACGTGGTGTAACACCTATGCCACATAATGGATGTAGACCTCCCAAAAAAAGATGTGTGTAAAAAAAGAATGAAATGGATTTCAAGAGAAATAAACGATTCAATGATCTAATCAAATAATAATATTAGTATGGTTTGAGAGGAAATAGCAGGATCCACTCGAACACTACAGTGGAAATGTGTTGAATCAAGAGTAGATAGTACGCGTCTTTATTATGGTCGTTTCATTCTGTCCCCACTCATGAAAGGGCAAGCCAATACCATAGGTATTGCCATGAGAAGGGCTTTACTTGGAGAAATAGAAGCGACTCAGGCATTACCCAATAGAGGTGCAAGGTGGCCACTTCGCGATATTGTGCCAATTCTAGTTTTGAACTACCGCGGACTTGTTTCATAGTTTTCAACTGAGCGGCAGACCCGACGCGACTGACAGATAAGCCAACATTAATTGTAGGTCTAATTCCGCGATAAAAGAGCTCTGTTTCCAAACAGATTTGTTCCGTCCCTCCCGAATTAATATACTGGCACCTCGCCCTAGCAACTCTCACCCTCGCGGGGGGAAGAGAAAGAATCCCGGATGCCGAAAGCAGGAAGACATGTCAATAATCAGAGTTCATCTGGCGGGCATACCAACGTTGTTATAAGTCGTGGCTTTTAGCTCTGTGTGTACGTCAAGCTTGTACTTCCTTTTTGCAACTTTTGATCGAGCCTTGGAGATAACGATCATCGATTCTCCAAGAGAATTCTGATTTATTGGCGAAAAGGCGAAGAAATAGATTTAGCATTCCATTACAATATAATCCAGAAGGAGAGAAAGAACTAATACCCTCTTTTGGTATTTCGACTCTAGAACCGATTCATAGAGAACCTCGGAATACACACCTGGAACTAAACTAAGGAATATCCGAATCGGTTCCAAGTGACCAGTTTATCGACTCAGCATTTTCTACGGGATATTTTTTTATTATAGATAGGGTTCCCAATAGCAGAGGTGCCCTCCGGTCTCGGTGAGTTCACGAATCAGATGGAGAGCCACCCATCCTAGGTATGAGCCACGTCGACGCTGCGGAGCATCTGCTTAGGACAGAGTGGGGATTTTATAATGTCCAAAGATCCCCTTTCTTGAGATACTACTCCTACTTATAAGGTAAGGATAGATAGTTAGCTCTTGCGTTTAGAGAAAGATTAGAATACATGGTGATCCCAAGTCTCTCTAGGGGAAGTAAGAATTACATCTATTATCCCGAAGGCAAAAGAAAATAGCAGGAAAAAAGACTATGTAGGCAAAGGCAAAGATCGAAGTGAAGGGGAGATTACATCTAGCTCGCCCTAATCAATAAGCGGGAGAGGAAAGTTTGGAATAGATAGGAATGACTCACCCTACCCTTCCTTCGGAGCCTATAACAAGTTAGTTATCCGAAGCGCTACGGATGGGACGAAATCCGGCAGCCAATTGCTGGCTCTGAATAACCAGCAATAAGCTCAATTCTTCCATAGCATAACGGGGCGGGGTTGCGCGCGAGCCGAGTGACCTTCACCGATACATGAGTCGGGGAGGATTGGATCAACTACTAAAATTGGAGCATTCCGGTAATCGCTACGCACCTCGGGTTAAGAATGGGAAAGAACCTATGTTTCCATCATAGTAAGAACCGTAGCAGCTATCTTACTTAGTGGAATTTCTACCAATTCTCGACATACCTTAAAGAGTTAACGGAGTGCATCCGATGGCCCTTGTCGTAGCTCTTCCTCCTTCGTTTCGCAAACCGCGATAGAATGTCTATAAGTCCAGCTACAGTTCCTGTATATTTTTCGACGAATTATTCTAGAATCTGATTCAATAAAAAATGCGGGCAGTTTCCATTATGAAAGAAACAAATTTTAATTTCTAAAAGAAAAAAAGAAAAGATTGGCCGATAATTTTAATATTTAATAACTTTATCTATATCCACAAATGGCCCACAAATAGAAAAAATCCTAGAACAAAATGAGAGGTAGCTAACCAACTTCTAGGAGAGACATAATTAACTGCATTTGGAGAACTTCCAGCTATCAAAGAGACGAAAAGCTATGTGAAGTAAAAGAAGAAAAGGTCGCGCTACTAAAAACCTAACAGAAGAAAGATCAGGTTGGTTGAAGATGATGTTATGCGGCATTCAGAACCAGCCAGTGAATGAGAACGAAGAAGTAAGGAAATGAGACGACTCTTCCTTGAAGTAAGCCCACCGTCGAGTAGTCCGAAATGAGAACGGCTCGGATTGGTATTTGTGATTTCATCGGAAAGTCTTATCCAGATGCACATGACGGGTCAGATAACCCGAAAGAGAAAGTTCATTCACGAGTTAGGCTTAACACACGAAAGGATCAGTTTAGTACGAATTTTTTACCCTATACAGGAACCTCTTTTCCATTTTTGGTCTCCAAAATCAAATAGGATTTTAAACTATAATTAAAAAAAGGGGAATGACAAAGCATCGGGGAATAAACGATTAATTTCTATCAATAGACCCGCTAAAGACCCAAACCATAGAGTAGTTAGCACGGGTGCTGTGGAGAGATATGTTTTTATATCCCGCATTGAAAATCCTCCTTCTTTATTGTAATACATATATGGTCAGATGTTGTAGTTCAAGATCATTTGTCTTCTTTGTACGGAATTCCAAAATATCATAATTTATGATCAATTCATTCCATTTTTCCTTTTTTAGAGGACAAATTATTGCATTTAAATTATGTTTTAGATATACTAATACCTCATCCCATCCATATGGAAATCTTGGTTCAAATCCTTCAGTGCGGGATTCAAGATGTTCCCTTTTTTACACTTATTGCAATTCTTTCTTCACGAATACCATAATTGGAATAATCTTTCCATTACTCAGAAGAAATCTATTTATGTTTTTTCGAAAGAAAATAAAAGATTCTTTTGGTTCCTATATAATTCTTATATATTTGAGTGCGAAATTTTATTAGTGCTTATTCGTAAACAATCCTCTTATTTACGATTAACTTCTTTTAGAACTTTTATTGAGCGAATACATTTCTATGGAAAAATAGAACATCTTCAAATCGAATATTTTTTAGTAGTATGTTGTAACTATTTTCATACTCTGTGGTTCTTCAAAGATCCTTTCGTGCATTATGTTCGATATCAAGGAAAAGCAATTCTTGCTTCAAAGGGGACTCATTTTTTGATGAAGAAATGGATAATTTATTTATATAGGTCCTATATGGTTGAGACTTCCTCTACCCATATCTCTATGTGCTATGTGCCCGCAGCACTTCCATATGGAGAAAGATGGGCTTACCATGTTCCATCAATAGCACCTAACCTATGCCGATTTTGGCGGACCGTGCTCCACCCCGGTGAACTCATGCGGTTCCGATGTGCCCAGAGGCCAGAGGTGAATCCATTAAAGCGCTTGGCTCCCCCAATTGATCGGGGTCGCCTCCTTTTGCACTGAGAGCACAATTCATCACCGTCCTTCTCACAAGAGTCGCGCGCCCTGGCCCGCAAGGCATAGAAAGAACTTCTATTTTTTCTAGCGAGAAAGAGGAAACCTCGCAAGCGAGGCGACCGATCCAAACCCATTCGGAGATCCGAGACAAACTCCATTGCTGTTACAAACCGCTATTCCCCTGAGGTCGGAGTTATTCATACCTCCCCTCCCGTCGCCTTCTTCAGTGAATCTTTCGTATCCAAGCTTAAGCATAACGAGCTTTCTCTTTAGGGTTCTCTTCCCTAACTAGTTCGACTTTGACTTGATAGTCTTAATAAAAAGAGGGATCAATCTCCTTAGTACAAGCACTAAGTTGGGCAAAAGTGGGTGAGCTGAAGCAAGAATGAAAAGAATCGCATTGCTGGTTCAATCACAAAGTAAGCCCACCGTCGAGTAGTCCGAAATAATTCGCAAATCTAAATCGGCTAATTGTTTTCTGATAGCACCTGCTCCTGTAGAGATTTCTCTACATAGATCCATGGATCCATACATCTCGATCGGAAAAGAATCAATCGAAAAAGAAAGAATCGGAATTGATCGATATCTTTCTCGAAACAAACAAAGTAGCTAACGCCAACCCAGCCGGTGGCACCAACCTTATCCCTCCTCTTATGGGAAGGCAGGAACCCTCTCCTAAGCTTCGCGGGTATTCTCTTCACAAGAAAAACAAATCATAAATATCGACAAATTCTTGTCTTTTGTGATCACAAATTCTTGTCTTTTGTGATCTAAGAAACTAAAAAAGGAAATAAAAAACCCGCTTTCTACAATTTAATATATATCGAATTTCAATATCAGAATAGCCAATACGAGGTCACAATTCACCCAACACGATCATCCGGGGTGAACAAGAATTGGGGATCGGATGCGGGCGAAATTCCCGCCAATGGCTGAGATGTTCAGTCGACTCCCCCCGATTCTTTCACTTCTCTTCCCGCGTCCCCCCACATTCTCAAGGGAAATGGCTATTGGGCCTAACCCATGTTGTTCGCACCGCGAGTGCACTTCTACCTTTGGCCAATTTGATTCGATGGAGAGATAAGCCAGTGGCTCTTTCCATCGTAGATCACCACCCTCAATCAATCAGCTCTAGACCCTCAGTCTTCTTCTGACTCGCCTACGTCCACTTCCTCTTCCTTTCACTCTGTTTCATCTGGGGATATTTACCGAAGTGCTTCCTGAAACAAGGACGAGGAAACGGTAAGGAAATAACTCGTATCGGGAGAGGAGTACTCAGATTCACTTCCCGGCATAAGGAAAAAAAACCTAGAGAAGTCGGTCAGTCATTACATCGCTCGATCGATCGTACTCCCACGCCCGAAGGAAGCGACCGGGAGCTCTCTAAGAGAGAGCTCGCATGAACGCCAGGAAGAAATGAAGAGGAGCTCCTTCTTTCGCAAGCACCAAGCTCGGGCATGCTCCACTCTGTGGGAATTTCTTTATTGGCGAGTCGAGCCAATTCCGCACATTTTGCGATTATCTATGCTATGATTTCGTGGAATTTTTTACCCTTACAGGAACCTCTTTTCCATTTCTGTTCTCCAAAATTGAATTCTTATTTAGCTGATCCAGCAAGATTCTCTTTCGAGGGGCATTAGTCAATCATTTCATAAATGATCTGATCTTTAAGAACTCAACAATCTTCTATCGGATGAAAAAGAACCCGATGGAATGCCTTATGCTTAACACTTTCAAGTCAAAGTTAGTACAACGTCTTATTCAGGTTGCGGGGTAGAGCAGTTTGGTAGCTCGTAAGGCTCATAACCTTGAGGTCACAGGTTCAAATCCTGTCCCCGTATCACACTTATTTTTCGGTATGCCGCTCCGCATAATAGAAGATTCTTTCCAACCGAATTTTGACTAATTTGACTAAATAGTCTATATTTTGATTCTTGTGCGAGTTCAGCTTACTTCGAATGGAATCCGAAACAGCCATGTTTAAAAGCCGGATTCTTTCACTTCTCTTCCCGCGTCCCCCTACATTCTCAAGGGAAAGGATTCCTCCCATCCGGCTTACCAAAGATGAGATCGTCTTCCCTGGTCGCACAAATGTCAAGTTAATAGGCCACCCTCGCTTTCTTCAGTATGAAAGGTTGAAGCAGCCTAAGGAAACTAAACTACATTACATGGAAGAGCTTCACTCAATCCCTGCCTTTGCATCTTTCTTCTCTGAGCGTTGCCTTAGCATGTAGTCCTAATATTGATTCCCGTAACCTATTGAAATGATTGATCTGCATTCGTCAATTAGCCCGGTTCTTTTCATAGCACCGAACACTTTTCTATTCGTTTTCTACCAAATGGAATCAAAAAGAATAGCGGACTACCAGTCCTGAATTAGGCTCCTTTCTTTTATCACATAAGCCCTTGACAGCTGCATAAATCACTGGGCAACAAGAAGAAGAAGAGAGGGGGGATTGATCTTAATACCTACCGATGGTGTAACTGATGGATTTGTCTCGTCCCAGCACTCGTTGACTCTTCCCTGCACTTCAATCCTTACTGGCAAGAAGAACGACGACTTTCCATTCTTCTTCCGCTAGCGTTAGTCCAGCCCGTGCCTACTGATTGCTGGACACGAGTACTATTCCGTTATCAGCTGAAACCCGCAGATTGCCCTAGTATCTTTGGGCGACTCAAAATCTTTGCCGTTCAACTAAGGATAGGCCCGGGAACATCAAATAGTTGTTTCATTTGATCCAGCTAATCGAAAAGACCATCTTTTTGGTAATAGATAAGACCATCCTTAATTTCTCCAACGAGAAAGGAATTTCCAAACAAGAAAGGCAGCCCAAACGAAAACAAGAAGAACGAGCTGACGAAGCAAGACCGGCGCACGGGCCCTATCTTCAGCTATCGCGCGGGTCTTCCTTTTGTTTGCAATTTCCAGGTAGAAACCGTATCATCTCATATGGTCATGTTCTATTCGCAGGAATAAAATGGAGATTACCTGGGAGAGGTGGCTGAGTGGTTGATAGCTCCGGTCTTGAAAACCGATATAGTTTTGATACTATCGAGGGTTCGAATCCCTCTCTCTCCTTTTTCTTTATTGTGGAATGAAATTTTTTATTTATTCGTTTGGATTGACTTGTTATCTTTCATAAAGAAGCATGGCTTGGCTAGGTGGGATAGCCGAGCCAAAACAGAAAAAAACAATAGATATAAAGAAAAAAATCTTAACTAAGTGGGGTCATACAGACAGAACTAGGGAGGATAGGCTCATTACATTAAAAAAAAGATATGAAAGTGTCCATAAAATAAAAAATTGAGCGTGAGAGCCAAATGAATCAAAAGATCATCCCATCACTGTGTACACCGATCAGCCGTTATAGACAGGTTCTCACGCGGCCTGAGTGGAGAAAGTGTTGAGGATGGAAGAAAAAAGGTAGTATTCAAAACGCACGATCATTGGGCGCGGAGAAGGAAAGGCCAAACACTTCGGGGGAATGAGCAACGACGAAATGACAAGCTAAAGCAAGAGTTTGCCAGGCATGGGAGGCCCTCGTAAAAATTTCTTTCCTGCATGGAAAAGGAAATATCAATCAAAATAAGTTCGCAGGGTTCGAAATGCAATGTGGAAAGTCAGGCCGAAGCCAAACAAAATAAAGGAAGTTCTTTCAGGAGCCAGGATGCATGCCAGTTTCATACGACCTGGTGGAGTGGCACAAGATATGGACCTAAATTATCAACAGGCTCTCCAAGAACAAAATTCGCCCGCTCCTGGAACCACAATTAATATATGCTTCACACTTCGCCTTATTATTAATACCGGATACCTTCGGAAGCAGCTAAAGCCGAGTTCGATCAAGTCTCAAGCCCTCTCATTTCCATAAACTTTCCCCCAAAGAAAAGGCGACCAACGGCATAGTCAAATCTCTTTCCAAAGAGGAGAACCTAGTAGCCAACCTAATTCACATTCACAGAAGAAAGCTCCTCCGTAATCCAACTCCTTCTTCAGGCCCCATGCATACTGAAACCAGCTCCAACTAGTTAATCCAACTCCTTCTTCCGTAGTTGCTACTAATTAGCTAGTAAGACCAGTATATTAATTGGGGATCGATCAATCCTTTAAGAATCCATTCTATTCGGTGGAAATCATCTCACTTCGTATTCCTTAGCGCCTTTCGAAGTTTGAGCATGATATTGAAATGCTAGATTTAGATATAGGGTTCTTCCTATTGGCTTTCTACGCTAAAAAGTCTTATCTACACGTCCTGGATGGGGGACCTTGGGTCATTCAAGGGAGCTATCTTAGAGTAAGCAAGTGAAGACCAGAGTTTAGACCATCCATGGCGTTTATCAATTCAAGCCTGATTAGATTTCCGGGCTTATCCATATTTCAAGGAGCATATCTTGCCTAGTATATTAATTGGGAGCAAGAGGGTCGATTGGATAAATAATCCACGGAATCCTATAGGGGAAAATAAAGAATAGGCCAGGTTTTGTCTTGAACTAGACCTTACAAAGCCGCTTGTCTCACATGTATGTCAATAATGAATGATAAGGTGTTGCATTGGAGCCAGGTAGGCGCCAACTTCCTTCTCTGGGCTAGCTACGTACCAGTGATGCTTATCCTGCGAAGTCAGAGGTGACCGAGATTTTTATTCCTCGAGAAATTCTAGCGATATAAAATTAAATGAAATCGGGCATTCATTATCTTTCATTTTTTACATGCATTGGACTGGGAAAAAAATTTCTTTACAATCGTAGTTCTTGTCATAAGAAAGCGCTCTTAGTTCAGTTCAGTAGAACGTGGGTCTCCAAAACCCGATGTCGTAGGTTCAAATCCTACAGAGCGTGATTCTGTTCTTGTTATGTCGAATCACAAAAAAATAACTTAACAAAGTGGAATTGCAACTTGCATTTTTCCTCCTGGAACAAAAAATATGTGTCCGACGCACAAAGAAAATATTTTGTTGCGAATGAACAAGATCGGGTCACAAATTGGGAGAATTCGCGCCGACTCTGACTTTCGCGAGACATGCGAGAAACGATAATAAATCTCGTCGTTAATTTGGAAAAAAAATAGATACTTATCATTCATTGGCGGGAGATAACCTTATGATAAAGAAAAAGAACTCAAATTCGAGTGGAGAAGTCAAAGTTTTAGCTCAACATATATGTATGTCTATTTTCAAAGCGCAAAGAGTAATTGATCAGATTCGCGGGCGTTCTTATGAGGAAACACTTATGATATTGGAACTTATGCCTTATCGAGCATCTTATCCCATTTTAAAATTGGTTTATTCCGCAGCAGCAAACGATAGTCATAATATGGGTTTGAACGAAACCGATTTATTCATTAGTAAAGCCGAAGTCAATGGAGGTTCTTTTGTGAAAAAATTAAGACCTAGAGCTCGAGGACGTAGTTATCCGATAAAAAGGCCAACTTGTCATATAACAATTGTATTAAAAGATAAATCAAAATTCTCTTTCGGTGAATTTAAGATTTTCATTTTGATATCTTTCTTGTTATCTACCCCTACTAAACTGATCCTTTCTTAAGCATAACGAGTGAATGAACTGCTTAAGCATAACGAGCTTTCTCTTTAGGGTTCTATATCCAGGAGATGATCGAACTTTAATAGTTCCCCTCGGCAGAATGCGATTCTTTTCATTCTTACTTCAGCTCACCCACTTTTGCCCCGCATTAGTCTCGGATAGGCCTCCATACACAGAAAGACGGAGCGAGCGGCGCCCACCTCCCGCTCACTTCGCTCACCTCTATTCTCATGATTTCCTCTACTCTGGTGAACACAGTAAATTAAGACCCGCATTATCCGCATATCCACTTCATTTTCTAGTTAGGATTGCCGTGAGTCCCTGTCCTTATGGCGAATGAAGATCAGGCCTGGTAGACGAAGAATTGGTAGAATGAAGATAAAGCCTGGTCGTCAAGTATTCTAGTAGTCTTTCCCTTCCCGAGCTTCTGTCAGATAGCTCAATCAATTAGGACCCGGTATCAGGCAGATCAATGAAGCATTTCATTATTGAACAAACTCTATCATATAGAAGCAAAGAACTAAAGGAGCCCCAAGTCCATTCTATTGCTGTTCTTCAGACTATGGACAGACAACTATAGTATAGAGACAACTAACAAGGAGACAACCAACAAGGCGACCAACGGGACCCGGCTTTCTTCTTATTATTTGCACGTGATTGGGGAGATTGGGCGTAACAAGGGATGGGGTATTTTGGTATAAGGTACCTGAACCAAACGGATTCTGCGTAGGAGTGTAAGCTAGTGTGGTCGGATGAGCTTGTTGCTTGCTTTTTTAGAACTGGTGATGTGTGAATCAACGGTTCCTCTCGTACTAGGTTAAATTACTATCGCAACGCAGTCATCAGTAGGGTAAAACTAACCTGTCTCACGAAGGTCTAAACCCAGCTCACGTTCCCTACTGGTGGGTGAACAATCCAACACTTGGTGAATTCTGCTTCACAATGATAGGAAGAGCCGACATCGAAGGATCAAAAAGCAACGTCGCTATGAACGCTTGGCTGCCACAAGCCAGTTATCCCTGTGGTAACTTTTCTGACACCTCTAACTTCAAATTTAGAAGTTCTAAAGGATCGAAAGGCCACGCTTTCATGGTTCGTATTCGTACTGGAAATCTAAATCAAACGAGCTTTTGCCCTTTTGTTCTACACGAGATTTCTGTTCTCGTTGAGCTGGACACCTGCGTTATCTTTTAACAGATGTGCCGCAGACTTAATCGCGCTTCCAAAGAGCTGCGAATGAAGTTGTTCATTTGAGACTTTTGATATTTGAATTTTCTAAGACACGGTTGTAATTGTCATTGGTCCAATAGCCCTGACTGGAAGCTCTTATTCCGGGAGGGGGTTCTACAGCCCTAAGGCTTCCGCTACGCACCTTCTCTTACTAGCTAATCTAATAGTAGCGAACGTCCACAATTAAGATACTGGGGTGCGTAGCCTACTTGGGAGTGATTGAACCTTACGGTGCTTTCATGTTGCCAGTCTAACCTGTATTCTTCGTCACTTCGTTCCCCTCACTTAGATCGCCCCCTTGCCTCTTATTCCGGAATGGGTCGGCCGGAGTTCGCCCAATCAATGCACTGGAGTGGTCTGCCTGAGTGAAGCCTTTCTGCTTAGACTTTAGAGACGTTGGAGGCCCTTAACCCTTTCTATTGCGCCTGCCGTCTTCACTCCTGTCTCCCCTTCCGATTGTAATTCTCCTTTTGTTCTTTCGGTACTGTACTTGTGGATTGTGGAACTCCTGAATCGTCGAATTCGATGAAAAGTGGGCTTCGAGATAGGGATTAAAAGCCATTAGTCATTAGGGTGAGTGCCCTAATATAGATATGGAGGGAATTCCAATTCCATAAGTAAGGTTGAATGCTTTCGATTCGGGCCAAGCTTTTAGGGAAGCCGACCTTTCCGTCTGCCGGTGTCGTGGAGCCAGTCTATGATGTTCCAAGTGGAGAACCATTTCCCAGTGTCTTATTCGGCTAAGGGGCCAGTACCTTGGAAGAAGATTCTTCAGCGACTTCTCTACGCCAACCCTCGAGGAAATAAAAAAAAAGAGATATTGTACTTATCACCCTATTCAAAAATGTCCTATCAAACTTCCTTTAATTCGTGTCAGCGATAACCCCTCAATCATCCTTAGTGGAAGAAAGCTATGATAGAAGAAATGGAGGTGCGTAGCGAAGAACGACACTTGGGAACTGATCACGTTACCAAGAGGCAAACGTACGGTTGGCTGCAGGTGGCCCCGAAACACAAAGATGATGGCTCTATCGAGAGGGCTCGTATTGTGGTGAAAGGTTTCACACAAACCTATGGCATCTATTATCTCGAGACGTTTGCCTCCTTCACTCTGGGAAACTAGTATTTGTTCTTCCCGGTTCGCGCAGGACGTGGCCAGCGAGAATTAATTATTGGGGACAAACAGACCGGCAAAACAGCAGTAGCCACAGATACGATTCTCAATCCAAAAGGAAAAAATGTGGAAAAAATGATGGCCGGGAATTATTATCAATTATCGGCCGCTACGCACCTTTGACAAGATAATAGTAAAGGAAGAGACAGAATCTCATCTGCTTGGCTGGTTGACACAAGTAATGCCCAAAGAGCATTCTTTTCTATTTTCATGATTCCCCTACCCCCATTCCTATCATATCGATAGGTGCAGTTGCTAGTAGCAGTTAGCTTCCATTCCATCGATTGTTGTACCTCATAAGTCACAAACATTTGCTGACCGACAGTATCTCGACCTGTGGAATAAACGAATTCCTTCACTCCTGGGAAAGGAGAAAGACCGAAGCCGCCCCTATTACACCAGGGGGTCGAGGACCCAAGTAATATAATTCTAGTTTTCTTATTCCCGGTATTGGTCAAAGAGGTACCAAAAGAAAGAGTTAAAGTTTTGGTCTCGTAATAACACTGGTAATAGGTAGTAACCTTTGGGCAATCCAAATGATTCTATCTCTTCGGGAGAACAACCTAAGCATCAGCAGCTCCCTGAGAGACTCTTTCCACGGGTGAAAGAGCAATGGATAGGTCAAAGGCAGATGTATAAAGAGCTTTGTATCTCTGGGTTGGTGCTCCTAAGCGCAGGAAGGGGAATCAATGGCTGGCTTTGGTTGATGTACAACTGACTTCTCAACTACCCAATTAATATACTGGCCTTGCTTGACTCTTCTTTCATTTCGATACAACAAATAGAAACCGGGATCCGCACTCCTCTTCACACTTTCTCACAGACACTCTGTTCTTAAAACCAAAAGGTGAGGGGTCAAATCATCCATGAAACCCGCCTCCAATTAATATACTGGCGCATCCTGTCCTACACAACTGAACTTCCCGTTCCCTTGCAAAGAAGATAGATAAAAAGAAGAACCCAATGAGATTGAGTTCAATGAATATGCAGGATAGAAAGATGCTATTTGCTGGGCGAAGCAAGTAGGTAAATAGTATATATGTGCATTGAGTTTGAGTATCAGTTGTCCACTTAAGAATAGTTTGGATTACTTACTCTCAATAGTGATCACTCCTTAAAAAAGGTGTAACTTTCCTGGAACTCAGGGAAGAGTAAGAGCTACTTTAAGAAAAGAAGCAGGTAATTGATTGAAGAAGGGCGCTCAAGCGGATATCAATTATAGGTCAACTATCCGGGGGCGACTAAAAGACAACCGGGAGGAGCCTAGAGTAGAAGCCCCAAAAGGAGAATTAGGAATTTATTTGATAGGAGATAGTAGTGTTTTCCCTTGGAGATGGAAAATTCATCCACCCGGTTTTATCAATTTGCAAATTCTCCCTAAATAAATATTAGTAATCAGTAATCGTTCTTGAATCAAGGAGTTTATCTTTATCCATTTTGATTTGACTGGAATTCATAATTGTTTGGATTGTGTAATCTCCAATTACTGACAATGGTAACCAGTATATTAATAAGTTGAGCCCCAGATATTCATTCGGAAAGTCCAGTATATTAATTGGGCCAGGAACGCTGGTTCTGTTCCCCTTCTTGTGCCTTTGAATCCAGAAGTACCGGTGGAGGAGTCGGTTTATCAACCAGTAGAAAATAAAAAATAATTCTTCTTTTTTTTTTTCGTGTCGTCCAGCGGAGCTTAGAAGAAGGTGACTCAGAGCCTAGAAGAAGGTGACTCGCGCAGATAGCTGACTCGGGTTGGTTCTTTCCAATCTATTATAAACTCAGTGAACGAGCGCAGAACAAAGAAAGATCTACCTTGAACTAAGAGGACATAGTTAACCCTAGCAACCATAAATCTATCTGAGATCTCCGCTTGGAGGTGGGGAAGGGAAAGCCCCAATTGGTAGAAAAAAATCCACAACTCCTTGGGTTTATCCTGCGGGACTACTTGATGAAGTCTTCGTCCTACATCCGGGTCAAGCTATGGCCATGCTAGCCTCAACAAGTCTTTCAGGAGTTCTGGACACCTACGTGAGTTGAGGATGTAATCATGGCTGAACAAAGGGAGGAATGTTGCCCCTACTGAAAAAAAGCGAGCAAACTAAGCCAAGGCCCTTGGCTATAGACATGAAAGGATCATTAGTAAGGGGAGAGAACAAGAAAGATATAGAATTCACTAGTTATGCTTACTCTACACAAGAAAGGAGAAGTTCCCCCTGCCGTCTCCCTCCTCTTTGCTTCCAGCGAGATTCTCTTTCGAGGGGCATTAGTCAATCAATGAAAAGGAAGAAGTAGTTTAGTTCAAGAAGTAGTTTGGCTTCCCTTCCCGAATGAATCAATTGATTGAATGTAGGCATCTGATCTTTTCTATGTCCTTCCCCCCTTTGCCCTATCACTAAAGATAAGGGATTCCACGGATTCTAGGACAAGCTAGCGAGATAGAGACCGAGTTCGTTCGAGAGCCCTATGAATCTCGGTTAGTGATGCTAACACCAACTCCAACTTGTACTCTCTTTATTTGCTTTTCTTTCTAGTGCTACTTTCCTTGTTCAAGCCGAAAAGTTGGAAGCTGGGACTTCACTAATGGTGCTACCTCGGGGATTTGATTGGAAATAATTTCCCATAGATTTACATGGTAAGGGAGAAGGGGGAACAAGCACACTTGAAGAGCGCAGTAAGCATTTTCTTAACAAAAGTCAAAGCTTGGCCTTTCAATCTTCTCCAACTCCCCTACTCTTATTGTATTGAGAATTTATTGGTTGTACCGGCTGTTAAAATTAGGTCTGCTTGCCTAGGGCTCGATCTTGGTACTAATCCATAACGATCGAAGTCGAATCGCGAGGCGTTGAGCTTGAGATCAGGCACCCTACTGACCGTTCTAAAATAACTCCTACTCAGGGAAAGCAGCCCCCGTCCCCACCCGTAGGAGATTGAGCAGGTAAAGTGAACCTGTACCCCGGAGGTACTCAAGATATTGTGTGAAATATTGGATCTTCCATTTTTTGAATCGCGTATCTCCTTCGCATTGAAACTGATCTAGTTGAGCCACAAAGGCCGTGCAAATTATATATATACACCTTCATTCTATCAATAAGACAAAGGAAGGTGGGAGTGCTGCACCCTATATGGCGAGCGTCCAGTAGCCGAAAGCATCACTAGCTTACGCTCTGACCCAAGTAGCATACCTCGTGAAAAAAAAAGATTTTTTAGTGGAATGCGTCATTCCATTTCTTTTAGAGAGAGGTTCCGTTAAAGCAAGTAAATATGACATACGGATTCACAATAAACAATCATCAAAGGCGATTGAAAAACATAAAAAAAAAAGAAAGGGCTCGTCTTCCTACTCCGCCCGCAGCGCTTGCTGCCTCGTCTCCAAACCCTCTATGCACAGATATTGAGTCACCAATTTCTTTTCAACCATTTTACAATAAACTCTGGTGTTCGGACTAGTCTTTTATTTCTAGGAACCAAATGATTCAGGGATCGGCCTATTAATATACTCTGCATCCAATAGGGAACCTAAGACTAACGACTTGTAGCCAAGATCTATGCACATTTACTTTACACCTTCCTTTGTCTTATTGATAGAATGAAGGTATATATAATTTGCACAGCCTTTGTGGCTCAACTAGATCGGTTTCGATGGATAGTTTTTGACTTACTAGGCAAAATGACTGATCTTCCTCTCTGCTTCGCACAACTTCGCTCCTCGTTTCGCGAGTTCGATTAAAAGGACGAGGGAGTGGCGTGACTGGTCTATGATCACGACTTGGGTTTTTGTCTCGACCATGGTACCCGAGAGAAAGAAAAGTCTTAGTTAGCACCTCACTAACGCTCGCCTTCGCCCCCCCCCCCCCCCCCGGTTACCCAATGTCGTAGTAAGAGTCAAATCCCAATTGGATGGGGGTTCCATCAACATTTAGATAATAGCAGGGCCAAGGTTAGATAAAAGCCCTTAGTAAAGCCATGAACTTTCAGTCAAAAAGCCTAATGAATGTGAGGGTAGGCCTGTTTAAGTGAAGAATAATGGTAGCTAACGGCCTTATACTGGAGATCTGCCTCCCGCTCCTTGTTAACGACCGAACCCCTCTACGAGGGAGCATGCGAAGCATGTCGTTCGTAATGGAAAGAGAGCTTCCTTCGGGCTCCCGCCTCTTTGTTGGACCGCGAACTAAGAAAAGGAACTTTCATTTTACGTTATTTTTATTGTTTCATTTCGAAAGGCAATGAAAAGAGCTATTGAATTAACGGAACAAACAGATACAAAAGGAATTCAAATCAAAATTGCAGGAGGGTAGACTGACAAGCACCTTGCTTTCCCTTCCCGACTGATAGCAACAAAGAACCTCACTATCTCGTTGAAAGGTTCCATACATCTGCCCTTTCTCAATGTATTTCTTTAGACAAAGACTCCGTTTTTTCCTCTTTCCGGATCACCAGGGAGAATGTTTTTTCAGGGCCTTGGATTAGTCTCTCAGAAGTGCCTTACTTAGATTGACCCTTGCATTAGAGTTGGATTCGCCATTCTCTTTTCCGTCAGTAATTCGAAGATGACCCTTTTTTAGTTGTTCCTTCTCTAAGTTCTTACCCCGCCTCATTTTTCATGAGGCGGGCCAAATAGAGAAAGAAATGCAGAAATAGGGGAAGGCCTGGCGCATTGACCCATTTGTTAAAAAAGAGAGGGTTAGGCCAGGCTATATCTTTCTTGCTTGTGAAATAATCATAGAAAACATAAGCTTCGCTGACCGGAGCCTTTTCTTTCATTTAACCAAATGTTATTGTGAACTTGTATAGTTCACACTCCTTAGTTTAGCTCTACCAATCAGTGCAAATGGCCCTGGAAGGAAAAAAAGAAACCCTTCCCTTAAAAAAAAGAACCTTGGGAGTGAGAATCTAAGCTTTCAGTAAGTGATGTTTATGACGATGATCTAGCATCACCTTCTATTAGAGATTATTTAAGATAATATTCGCGGAGACCTGTGTTTTTGGTAAATAGTCGCCTGGGCCTGGTCACTACGACCCCCTTTGTGAGGAGGCACCCCTTCAAGCTGATAGGTTTAAGGATCACGGCCCCAGCGGAACGGTCAACTAAGAGTGAACAATTCGAATTGACTACCAATTAACCAATTTCTCAACGCTGGAGTTGACGATGCATATGTAGAAAGCCTTTTCTTTTCTAGTATTGACTAGTTCATTTTCTCTTTTTTTTTCTTTCCTCTGATTTCCATATAAAGAATACGACGAGGAAAAAGTCCCTCTTTAACCTCCATTCTGATTGATTGGATATCAAGGGGCTATTGCGCTTAGAGAAGGGGCTTTTAAGCGTCTTTCTTCACTATTTGGCTATCGAGAATAAAAAGAATATGAGGTGAGGATGGTCGTAGATCAGGCACCTTCTAAAGGTCCTACCATTACGATAAAGTGTTGACAGAGCAGAGTGAAAGGCACTACATCGAGAGAGAGGGCGGGGAAAGACCCGGACATTGAGATAGGTAGCTAGTATAGTTCCCTATCCACGAGTCTGCCATTGTACTGAAAAAATGCAACGAAAACAGGACGAAGGCCTTGAAAAGTATAAAGAATGAAAAAAAATGCCCGCCGCGCCCCCGGACCGTCCGGATCCCACGAGTGAATAGAAAGTTAGATCTACATTGGAAGTCAAAGTGGAGAGCCTCACCCGGTCTCTGGTAGAGAAAGTCAAAGTGGAGAGCCTCGCCCGGTCTCTGGTGTGTACGATGAGATAGAATGCAATAGAAACAAAGACAGGGAACGGGTTACCTACCCCTAATGGTCAAAGCGAGCCCTTTCATTCAATCCTTCATTCTTTAATGAAATTAAGAATCAATCAAATCTCCCCAAGTAGGTACTTCGTTCAAAATCTTGGCCAAAAATGGCTATCGAAAGAATGAGTCCGAAAAAAATGGTAGTGCTGGGATCAGAAAGAAATCTATCTGCCAATTTCATTCTTTTAACTAGCTGAGGGAGAATTTGCAAATTGATAAAACCGGGTGGACGAATTTTCCATCTCCAAGGGAAATGCAACAACAAGATGTTATTTGTAACAAGTAGTTTTGTTGGTTGGTTAATTGGTCACATTTTATTCATGAAATGGGTTGGATTGGTATTATTCTGGAGGTGCGAAGCGAAAGAAATCAAGGTGCGTAGCAAGGAATCTCTCCGGATCCAGATGCAAGGACTGGAGTTCGGTCGAAGTAAGGAACCATGGCATATATGTTTGGAACAGATTCCATTTTGAGAGATTTGAAAAAGCATGGCCACCTATCTGTAGCCAACTTCAAGTTGAAGGAGCGGAGCGAGGTCGAACTCCCAACTAACCTATCAAGAGGTGCTGTTTGATGGAACGTCCATAGGAATACGGGCGAGCACTTAGATCAAGTCGGAATTAACCTTTTTTCATACTACTATCTCGATAGAAAATATCGTGTTAGAAAAAACAATAATAGTTTGTTCATATCAGACAAGAAGAAGAAAAAAAAAGCAGTATTGTATTTCGCGGATTCTTGCCATCACTGGAGCCATGAGACAAAAGATCTTCTTTCTAAAAGAGATTCAATTCGGAACTATTATATGTCCAACGTCCAATATTGATATCATTTCAGATATTTTCCCTTACTTTGCCCGGTTTTTGAGCAAATGATTTGTTTTTGCTCAAGTTTCCAAACTGAGCAAATAGGCTAAAACTTAGGAGAAACCAAGCGTTTTTAAAGTGAGAAATAATGGCTAGTTTTTAAAACTGAGGCACACTCGGTTGAAGCAGAACTCAATTTCTTCTTGAAAAAATCTTTTCTTTTTCGATTAAGATGGAATGATCTCTTGAATCAAAGAATGATCAATAATATAAAGCTTTACTAAGAAAATAAATAGGGGCTCGCTAACCATCTTTCTTTCTTGCTTTGGACCCCCCTTATTTCCCATTTCTTTTTTTTCATTCTTTGTATGCTCTCCCCAATAAAGAAGGAAGACTTAGGGGAACTTGAATCTAGCTAGGGTAGAGACAAAGACAACTGTTAGTATACCGACCCCTCCCTTACTCAACAACCCCTCGTTAAGTACACTTCCTCCCAATTAAGATACTGGCGCGTCGCATATAACATAGGTGTAACAGCCCTAGTTTTTAGCTATTTATTTCTTTTAATTTTTTTGTTTTTAGGAATATAATTTATATAAATTGTGTTTACCAATATTGTTTAAATATTTAATTTAGAGAATTAAACTCGTTAATTTAATATGATTTTTGTAACTAAATTTAAGAAGAAGAAAAAAAAAAGGAAATTTTTATAATGTATAATGAAGTGTGTGGTAACTAAATGTTTTGGATATTATCATAATATCTGTTGTTATACCCATTCCCTAAAAATAATGAAAAGGAGAAAATTTGTAACATATTAAAGTAGTTAATTAATTATGTTAATTTGGTAGGTTATGACATGCAAATCATGTTGGTGGAATATTCTCAATTTTGACATATTAATTATGTTAGCAGTGAACATTGTTAAGCAATTTAAAACAATGAAACTTACAATCAATTTATTTGATAAATCTACCTTATTCCTAGTTAGCAATTCAAAACTTGAATAAAGGCACATACGGATATTTTAAAATGGAGTTAATGACAATTAATAGATATTTCAAAAAGAAATTTATGACAATTAATAGAGAAATTAATTGTAAAATTTCAGTAGTTGACCAGAATTAATTTATTGAATAATTAATGCAAATTAATAAAATTGATGAAAGATAAATAAGTTAATTCTTTTGGTTAATGGCATGAGGACACGAGGTTAATCCCCATTTTGTAGGAGAAATCTGCCCGTGTAACCAGTCCGGCTACCAGTGCCTACAAAGCGGACGGATTAATGTGAGACGTCGCAGGATTGATAATTAACAAAAAGGGTTAATTAACTAATTAAGTTAGTAACCAAATTTGAGTATGTAATTAAAGGAGGATAATTAATTGGTAATATGGTAATTAATTGAAATCAATTAAGGAGGGTAATTAAAAGGGATAAGGTAATCAATTGAAATCAATTAAAGGCAATTAAAGGGGAATTAATTGATTAGAAGAATATGGAAATCAATTAGAGGGAATTAACTAATTTAAAAATTAAAAGTTTTGAAGTTTTAACTTTGTTAAAAGATAATTAAATTCGCAATATTAAAGTGAATATGGTATACATGTATATATGAAAACCAATTTAATTTTGTTAAGTAATAATGTTGAAGAATTTAGTAGGTTAATGAACTGTTAAAATTCGCGTTTAAAGGGCGCATAAATTTATGGTATAAGTAACGTAATAAACGTATAAATTAAAAACGTTATTTTTTTTTATAAAAGTTGGGTGTTTTGTATTACGTCAGTTTGGCGTAGTTTAAAAATCATATTTAAATATCTATATGGATTAAAAATATCAGTCAGTAGTTTTATAGCAAACGTTACCTTTTTCCACAGCTTTCTATTGGGTTTCAAATTTTGATTCCAAAATCTTTGCCAATTCTTGCCGTTTCATTTAATTCAATCAAATTGGAAATCAAATTTGCCTTCCTTTGCGCGTGACACAAAATTTTATTCTTTTAACATTTTGACATTTGCCTCTTACCATTTGTTTCTTGAGCATGTCACTGTATTCATTTATTCACGCAGCCTTATCCACAAAAATATCAACTCTTCCAATTGCCATTTTTCCTCTCACCTAAATTAAATGCATTCAAAATTTAATCTTGCCTATCTTTGCAAATTTTCGCATACCCATTATATCTCTCTGTTTCCACTGCGTTTGTTTTGCAATAAATAAATTTTTCGAACCATTGATCAAGTAAATATTTATGTAAGCATTTATTACTTTTGCCTTTTCAGTTAAAAGCTTTTTCATTGCTTACCATAAATCACGCAAGAGCTCAAGTTTTGCTTCCTCAATCAAATCTGTTCAAATTTGCAGTAACGCATGCTTTAAATTTAGATTATAACTGGTATAAATCACGCAAGCTATCTAAAAAAAAAAATCCAAAAGAGTGATATCGTTCAAACATAAAACTGGAAAGAGAAATCAACGCATGCATTTATCACAATTTTCGTGTAGCGTTCAAACAAGAAGAACTGGAAATAAATCTCTTTCCTAAACGCATGCACTCAAAAATCAACGCTTGCATTTATTTCTTACGTTTTCAAACCTGCCTATTTATCTCCCCTTTTTATTTCGCAAGTTTATCTATAAATACTTTGCCTCATTCACATAAGTTTTCATATCTCCTTGTTTGTCCCTCTCTGGTACAAGCTTCTATCAGGTAAATAATTTGCATTGTTTATTTCTTTGCTTCTTCCAATTTTCCTTCCTCCTTCTTGTGTTCTCTGATTTCCTTGCTCGGCTACTTCCCCATCATGCCGTGCCATTTATAAATACATATAGAACTTTGTTAGTAGTAGGCTGGAAGAAATGATATAAATTGATTGTAGGAAGCTAGACTATGGAATTAGTGTAGTTATGATGTAGTTAGTGGTATTGTGGATTTGGATAAGTGCAGTTTGAAGAGGAAGGCATAGAAAGAAAAAAAAAAAAAGAATTACAATTTAATAATGGAGAAGATAAATTGATAAGGAGAAAATGATATGAAATGTTGTTTAATTCAAATAAACAATATTGTATGAATAAATCTTGGGTGAATATAAGAAAATGACATTTATTTCAATTTTTAATGGTTGAAATAAATTTAAGATGGTTAAAAATAAATTTAACTACTTATTTGAGAATTTGGGTGGATAAATATCAATGGATTGTATTTATTATGGTTAATAAAAGGATATTGGTGATGTATACCAATAATCACCTTTTAATGTTTAATAATAAAAGTAAAAGAAGAAATAATTTGCCTAAACATGATGAACATGTATGTGAAATAAAGTATTATTTAATGAATTCGAATGTAGTTAGTGGCTACATTTGATTAAATCGAATAATTTGAACAGTATTGTGTTTGTTGCCAATATTGTCATTTTATTTAAATAAATATATATGAGAATGAAAATAATTGATCATGATAAATATGATTAAAAATGTGAGAAATAATTTAATAATGTCTAAACATGTATTTGTTTTGTTTGGGTGCATAACATCTTTTTATTCAATCAATTGTATTAAATTTGCAATTTATTCAATTTATTTTATGCATGCGTACGGTTGAAGTATGGGCCTAGGATATGTTGAGACGGTTAGCGGGTTGTAGTAGTCGAGCAAGTTGAACTAAATTTCTTTTATTCTATTCGTTCCAGTTGTTCTGAAATTTTGCTTTGACCGTAATTTTTAAATTCGCATACTTGGTATTTGGATCTTATAGATTTAAGTCAAGGCTTTGCATCCGCCGAAGTTTGATCGTGCTTTCCATTTTTTTTTCCGAAGTAGATACCGTGTTTGATTTAGATCCACTGCAGCGTTTAAGGTGAGTATTCCTCACCAGACATATGTACATATATTTTGTGAATTATCGCAAGTGTATGTGTAAAAATTTTATTTAAATATTATCTGTCTGTAGTATAACGTAGAATGATGAATCCCATTTAAATTGACACCTCATCAGTTATTATCTGTTGTATTATTTCTGCAGTTATATTATATTATTGTTTATTTACTGCTTAAATCACCACTGCAAGTTCCCTGTTAAATTTAGATTGTTGTGGGCTGAAATGATAGGCCTAAATGATGATTACTGTGCTATTATTATGTTAACTGTTTAACTGTTAACTTGGGATTGCGGGTTTGAAATGATAGAACCCGGGGTTTGTAAATTACGGATTGAAATGATATAAATCCGTATCACTTGACCTAGGCTAGAAAACTATATACAGGCCCGTGGTCCTTATAATATTTTCTGAAATATTTAAAATTATTTTGGAAGTTAAATATTTGATTTAATATCTTTAAAGGATTTTATATTGATTTTGAATGAGTTATAAATGTTAATAAATAAATAAATAAATATTTGAATAAAATTTTGGAATATAACTTATTTTGGAAATTCTGGATTTTTGAAAGGATAAGATTTCAGTTAAGAAATATATATAAGTTATATTTGGAAATATTTATTAAGTTAAACAATCTACTAAAGCATTTAAATGCTGTCTTTTGAAATTGGACTAGTTTTACCCGTAACTTTAGGTAGCATTTCCTAAGTGCTATAGAATCTGGAATTTGATTGTTTTGAAATTTAAGGAATTTGATAAATTATATTTATGTTTAAGTTTTGGAGACCTTTAAGATATGAGATTTATAACTGGATTTTTCTTAATAAATTTAAGATGAACATTCTAGTGTTAAGTAAATTTTGAAATTATTTAATGGCATAATTTTGGAGTTTTATCTATGGAATTTATGGGAATATTCAAGACGAAATAATAAACACTAATTTGTTGAAAGAAAAAATATCCAACCTTAGTTTTGAATATTAATACTCCAATTGGATATATATATAGGAATTGAAATGGTCTTGGGAACATGAAGTGATATTTAAATTATGGTTTAAAATAAAGAAATATATTTGTAAAGCTATGTAAATTATCTTCTTTACAAAGTAACCATAAAGTTAAACCATTTATATCCAAACCATTTGTGTTTTGGGAGTTATGTTTTTTTTAAAGAAAAATTTCCAATATATTATGGTTTAAAGGTATAATTCAAATATTTGGTTTCCAGATATTATAAATTTTAAGCAGTATGGTTTTGGAAAAGAATTATATTTGAATATAACGATATCATGTTGTTTTGGGTTTTAAATGATATCGTATTTATAGTTTTGAAATGGAAATGTTTATACTGGTTTTAAAGTATAAATTGTTTTTAAATGACCACGGGTTATAATAACGATGGGTTGGCAAAGAGACCGGGATCGGATATGGACATACTCTCTGTCGATACCGAAAACCACTTTGACCAACCGTGTACGCGGTGGAGATTCCAGAATGAAGTAGGTCGGTGGTGGCGTTTCCTGTAAGGTAAATACGTGGACCCGACTCCCGTGAGTTGGCATAAGGTGGCTAAAACAGGAGCAATTCCAGGCCAATGAGGTCATTCCTCTGATCGGACGCTCCTCTTCGATATTATACTATGATTTTGGATTGATTCGGTGGCCACCTCTATATTTTGATTTTGGGGAGTTAGTCCGAGGTGGGCGGTAACTGCGGCTACGCGTTTCCACCAGCCTGGATAGCAATTGGTATATCTACCCTGGCATTGCCTAGTTGTGCCGTGTCATCTACCATACCGAGCCTTGTACGAGTTTAGATTTCTCCCGTAGCCCGTGTGGTATCCTCTAGTTGCTTCCCGATCAGGAGGAGCTATGATATTGGATGGACTACTGGGACTATTACGTGTTAAGGTGGAAAATGTAAAGCCTTAATGCTATTTAAAAGTATGTTTATTTTATAAATAGACACTATTATAATAGCGCAATATACTACATAGTAAATAGTTTGACGGATCCTTAGAGGATGGGCGGTCCCAAGCATCCTTTAAGTTACTTGCTCTATATTACAGTACACTTGAATTAGCTTACATTATATAAGTATGTATGTCCTGACTCGAGTGTTATGTTTTATTTTTCGCTCGGGTCAGCCTGAGTTGCAGCTTCAATTTCTTCTCCGTAGCTAGGACACTCAGTAGATCATTCGCGCTGCTGGAAGTTGTTTCAGCCTTTATCTTTTCTGGAATTCAAGACTTTGAAGACTCTATCTCTATTTATGTCTTAAAATTTGTATTGAGGATTATAGACAATGTAAGTTCTGTTTTGTTGAAGTTATATCAGTGGCTTCATGAACCACTAAATTTTTAATTTCCGCTGCGAGATTCTGATATCTGTGTATGTGATTCTGTGATCTATTTATTGTATATTCTGAGTTTTGCCAAATTTATTCTACAACGCAGTATTTTGAACAATTCAAGTCCGACAATGTGCGGATGCGAATGGTTGAAAATATTGGGTCGTTACATTTGGTATCAGAACTTTGGTTTTAGGCAAAACTTAGAATGTATGGTAAATTTGATTTACAGAATCACGTTCATTCGAGATTGAACCACTCTCTTTTCGAATTTTGGAACATTCCCTACGGTTCCAAAGCTCATTCGTATCCCTCACTTTTTCATCTGCTTTAGATTCTGGAGTATCTCATAACTCCACTTCGGATGATCTTTATTGTAAATTGGCGGTCTCGCCATTATTCTAATAAAGGGGTGAAACTCCTTTACCATTAGCATTGATTCACCGGAGATTTATATTTATCCTCGGTTTATATGCTAGTATCTTTGGTTATTCCAAATTCTATCTCTTCGGATCAAATGTAGATTTACCCCAACCACATCGATATGGCTCTTTAAGTCACGGATGACTAGGTCAAGGTTGTCCGCGACTTATATAGACTTACCCAGTTTCCTTATTCTGATCTTCTGATTTCAATTTATCTTGAATTCTATTTGATTTGAGTTCATCAAATTTGAGTCTCTATCCTGGTTTGAGAAGTTTATTCCTATATTTGAAATTAAAATCTAATATTATATATATGAGTATAATTTTCAAAATTTTATAATTAATTTAACTAGTTGTCAAGAGATAATAGTTTTGATTTTATTTATGGTGTTGTAAGCCATGTGTTTGTCTAATAAATAAGTGAATATAAAACAATGGTTATAAATTAATTTGGAAACAGAAATGAATTTAAAACTAAAACTTGAGAATTAAATTTCTGATGATTTCAAACCTTGTGTTTAAATTTTAAAAGGATGTAATAAGTATTTTTGTATAGAAATTTGTTTCCAAAGAAATTTTAAAATTAGTGCTTTTCTCTTTGTCACTGTAAAATAATTTCGGTGATGACTGCAGCATCATCGACATTCATTTTCGAGTTTCGAAGTGAAAAGACCATTCTGTAGTTTGGCTACAGTGTTTCCTTGAGATTTTAATTGATTTGAATTTCTAAAGTATGACTTAATATATATAGATATATAATTTAAATTTGATTTGACATATTAGGTATATATATTTAGTTATCTCTAAATGGTTTGAAGGGAATCAGGAATTTAATTCTTAAAGTTATCTTGAGGAAGGAAAATAAATATAATAACAAAAATTTGAATAAAAAGGTTCCAATTGGAGATAATTAAATTGAAAGTTTTATTTGTATAACACCCAATTTCATTTAATATAACTTACCTTGATTTTCAAAAGTTAACATGTAATTGGATAATATACAATATAAAAGGATTTTATGAGTGGTTATAATAAATATTATACACTTAAATTTTAGTTATAAAAGATTAATGGGGATAAATAAGGAAAAGGAATTTAAGGAATTTTATTCAAATGTCTTAATAATCAAATTAATTTAATATGGAGCCGTAAATCTAACCAAGAGATTTTAATAAAAGGTTATTTCCTGAAATGAATATGTTTGTGTAATAAACAAGGTATCTTTGAATAAGGAAAATATATTTGAAAGGGATATTTTTGGAGTAAGGATTATATATCTTCAAATCATAGTTTAATTGATGTCTAAATAAATAGTTAAGACGTATTCTAATATCACTAAATTTTGATAATTGAGAATTGGTTTTCGAATGGAAATTCAAGGGTAACTTATTGAAGGAATATCTTATTTATAAGATAAGTATTTTTAATAAAGTGTTAGGTTATTTGTTAAAATTCAGAGTTAAGTACATAATAAACTGATTAGGAATACTATTATATCTACTATAGCATATTATGAGTGCTGCTGTTTCTAAAAATAAAATGTTTTGGAAATTTTTTTATAAATGAACTTAGGAATATTTCAACCTTGAAATGAATATTGTTTGGCATTGAATTTAAAAGGTATAAATGAAGATTATTTTAAAGGTATTATGATTTTAGTAGCATGATTTCCAAATGATAATATTTATAAATTTAATGATTTCAAAGCATTATGATTGCAAATTTATTATCTTATTTGTTTTCAAACTATCTTTAAGTGTCCTTGGTTTCCCTATCTGCTACAGAATGAGGAGGCTATTGCTTATACCAGTCTATTTAGAAATCTTTTCTATAATCTTTAAAAATCTTTGTTACTCATCGGGGCCTGAGCACCGCTTACCACCCATAGACCGACGGTCGAACTGAAAAGAGTAAAACCGATTCTAGAAGATCTTCTTCGTGCTTCAAATCCGGAACTATTCGTTTAAAGTTCTTGTTTATCTAGCTTATCTTCCTTTGTTTCTTTTCTTTTGTTCCTTTTCGAGGACGAAAAGTTCTTAAGTGGGGGAGAGTGTAACAGCCCTAGTTTTTAGCTATTTATTTCTTTTAATTTTTTTGTTTTTAGGAATATAATTTATATAAATTGTGTTTACCAATATTGTTTAAATATTTAATTTAGAGAATTAAACTCGTTAATTTAATATGATTTTTGTAACTAAATTTAAGAAGAAGAAAAAAAAAGGAAATTTTTATAATGTATAATGAAGTGTGTGGTAACTAAATGTTTTGGATATTATCATAATATCTGTTGTTATACCCATTCCCTAAAAATAATGAAAAGGAGAAAATTTGTAACATATTAAAGTAGTTAATTAATTATGTTAATTTGGTAGGTTATGACATGCAAATCATGTTGGTGGAATATTCTCAATTTTGACATATTAATTATGTTAGCAGTGAACATTGTTAAGCAATTTAAAACAATGAAACTTACAATCAATTTATTTGATAAATCTACCTTATTCCTAGTTAGCAATTCAAAACTTGAATAAAGGCACATACGGATATTTTAAAATGGAGTTAATGACAATTAATAGATATTTCAAAAAGAAATTTATGACAATTAATAGAGAAATTAATTGTAAAATTTCAGTAGTTGACCAGAATTAATTTATTGAATAATTAATGCAAATTAATAAAATTGATGAAAGATAAATAAGTTAATTCTTTTGGTTAATGGCATGAGGACACGAGGTTAATCCCCATTTTGTAGGAGAAATCTGCCCGTGTAACCAGTCCGGCTACCAGTGCCTACAAAGCGGACGGATTAATGTGAGACGTCGCAGGATTGATAATTAACAAAAAGGGTTAATTAACTAATTAAGTTAGTAACCAAATTTGAGTATGTAATTAAAGGAGGATAATTAATTGGTAATATGGTAATTAATTGAAATCAATTAAGGAGGGTAATTAAAAGGGATAAGGTAATCAATTGAAATCAATTAAAGGCAATTAAAGGGGAATTAATTGATTAGAAGAATATGGAAATCAATTAGAGGGAATTAACTAATTTAAAAATTAAAAGTTTTGAAGTTTTAACTTTGTTAAAAGATAATTAAATTCGCAATATTAAAGTGAATATGGTATACATGTATATATGAAAACCAATTTAATTTTGTTAAGTAATAATGTTGAAGAATTTAGTAGGTTAATGAACTGTTAAAATTCGCGTTTAAAGGGCGCATAAATTTATGGTATAAGTAACGTAATAAACGTATAAATTAAAAACGTTATTTTTTTTATAAAAGTTGGGTGTTTTGTATTACGTCAGTTTGGCGTAGTTTAAAAATCATATTTAAATATCTATATGGATTAAAAATATCAGTCAGTAGTTTTATAGCAAACGTTACCTTTTTCCACAGCTTTCTATTGGGTTTCAAATTTTGATTCCAAAATCTTTGCCAATTCTTGCCGTTTCATTTAATTCAATCAAATTGGAAATCAAATTTGCCTTCCTTTGCGCGTGACACAAAATTTTATTCTTTTAACATTTTGACATTTGCCTCTTACCATTTGTTTCTTGAGCATGTCACTGTATTCATTTATTCACGCAGCCTTATCCACAAAAATATCAACTCTTCCAATTGCCATTTTTCCTCTCACCTAAATTAAATGCATTCAAAATTTAATCTTGCCTATCTTTGCAAATTTTCGCATACCCATTATATCTCTCTGTTTCCACTGCGTTTGTTTTGCAATAAATAAATTTTTCGAACCATTGATCAAGTAAATATTTATGTAAGCATTTATTACTTTTGCCTTTTCAGTTAAAAGCTTTTTCATTGCTTACCATAAATCACGCAAGAGCTCAAGTTTTGCTTCCTCAATCAAATCTGTTCAAATTTGCAGTAACGCATGCTTTAAATTTAGATTATAACTGGTATAAATCACGCAAGCTATCTAAAAAAAAAAATCCAAAAGAGTGATATCGTTCAAACATAAAACTGGAAAGAGAAATCAACGCATGCATTTATCACAATTTTCGTGTAGCGTTCAAACAAGAAGAACTGGAAATAAATCTCTTGCCTAAACGCATGCACTCAAAAATCAACGCTTGCATTTATTTCTTACGTTTTCAAACCTGCCTATTTATCTCCCCTTTTTATTTCGCAAGTTTATCTATAAATACTTTGCCTCATTCACATAAGTTTTCATATCTCCTTGTTTGTCCCTCTCTGGTACAAGCTTCTATCAGGTAAATAATTTGCATTGTTTATTTCTTTGCTTCTTCCAATTTTCCTTCCTCCTTCTTGTGTTCTCTGATTTCCTTGCTCGGCTACTTCCCCATCATGCCGTGCCATTTATAAATACATATAGAACTTTGTTAGTAGTAGGCTGGAAGAAATGATATAAATTGATTGTAGGAAGCTAGACTATGGAATTAGTGTAGTTATGATGTAGTTAGTGGTATTGTGGATTTGGATAAGTGCAGTTTGAAGAGGAAGGCATAGAAAGAAAAAAAAAAGAATTACAATTTAATAATGGAGAAGATAAATTGATAAGGAGAAAATGATATGAAATGTTGTTTAATTCAAATAAACAATATTGTATGAATAAATCTTGGGTGAATATAATAAAATGACATTTATTTCAATTTTTAATGGTTGAAATAAATTTAAGATGGTTAAAAATAAATTTAACTACTTATTTGAGAATTTGGGTGGATAAATATCAATGGATTGTATTTATTATGGTTAATAAAAGGATATTGGTGATGTATACCAATAATCACCTTTTAATGTTTAATAATAAAAGTAAAAGAAGAAATAATTTGCCTAAACATGATGAACATGTATGTGAAATAAAGTATTATTTAATGAATTCGAATGTAGTTAGTGGCTACATTTGATTAAATCGAATAATTTGAACAGTATTGTGTTTGTTGCCAATATTGTCATTTTATTTAAATAAATATATATGAGAATGAAAATAATTGATCATGATAAATATGATTAAAAATGTGAGAAATAATTTAATAATGTCTAAACATGTATTTGTTTTGTTTGGGTGCATAACATCTTTTTATTCAATCAATTGTATTAAATTTGCAATTTATTTTGCAATTTATTCAATTTATTTTATGCATGCGTACGGTTGAAGTATGGGCCTAGGATATGTTGAGACGGTTAGCGGGTTGTAGTAGTCGAGCAAGTTGAACTAAATTTCTTTTATTCTATTCGTTCCAGTTGTTCTGAAATTTTGCTTTGACCGTAATTTTTAAATTCGCATACTTGGTATTTGGATCTTATAGATTTAAGTCAAGGCTTTGCATCCGCCGAAGTTTGATCGTGCTTTCCGTTTTTTTTTCCGAAGTAGATACCGTGTTTGATTTAGATCCACTGCAGCGTTTAAGGTGAGTATTCCCCACCAGACATATGTACATATATTTTGTGAATTATCGCAAGTGTATGTGTAAAAATTTTATTTAAATATTATCTGTCTGTAGTATAACGTAGAATGATGAATCCCATTTAAATTGACACCTCATCAGTTATTATCTGTTGTATTATTTCTGCAGTTATATTATATTATTGTTTATTTACTGCTTAAATCACCACTGCAAGTTCCCTGTTAAATTTAGATTGTTGTGGGCTGAAATGATAGGCCTAAATGATGATTACTGTGCTATTATTATGTTAACTGTTTAACTGTTAACTTGGGATTGCGGGTTTGAAATGATAGAACCCGGGGTTTGTAAATTACGGATTGAAATGATATAAATCCGTATCACTTGACCTAGGCTAGAAAACTATATACAGGCCCGTGGTCCTTATAATATTTTCTGAAATATTTAAAATTATTTTGGAAGTTAAATATTTGATTTAATATCTTTAAAGGATTTTATATTGATTTTGAATGAGTTATAAATGTTAATAAATAAATAAATAAATATTTGAATAAAATTTTGGAATATAACTTATTTTGGAAATTCTGGATTTTTGAAAGGATAAGATTTCAGTTAAGAAATATATATAAGTTATATTTGGAAATATTTATTAAGTTAAACAATCTACTAAAGCATTTAAATGCTGTCTTTTGAAATTGGACTAGTTTTACCCGTAACTTTAGGTAGCATTTCCTAAGTGCTATAGAATCTGGAATTTGATTGTTTTGAAATTTAAGGAATTTGATAAATTATATTTATGTTTAAGTTTTGGAGACCTTTAAGATATGAGATTTATAACTGGATTTTTCTTAATAAATTTAAGATGAACATTCTAGTGTTAAGTAAATTTTGAAATTATTTAATGGCATAATTTTGGAGTTTTATCTATGGAATTTATGGGAATATTCAAGACGAAATAATAAACACTAATTTGTTGAAAGAAAAAATATCCAACCTTAGTTTTGAATATTAATACTCCAATTGGATATATATATAGGAATTGAAATGGTCTTGGGAACATGAAGTGATATTTAAATTATGGTTTAAAATAAAGAAATATATTTGTAAAGCTATGTAAATTATCTTCTTTACAAAGTAACCATAAAGTTAAACCATTTATATCCAAACCATTTGTGTTTTGGGAGTTATGTTTTTTTTAAAGAAAAATTTCCAATATATTATGGTTTAAAGGTATAATTCAAATATTTGGTTTCCAGATATTATAAATTTTAAGCAGTATGGTTTTGGAAAAGAATTATATTTGAATATAACGATATCATGTTGTTTTGGGTTTTAAATGATATCGTATTTATAGTTTTGAAATGGAAATGTTTATACTGGTTTTAAAGTATAAATTGTTTTTAAATGACCACGGGTTATAATAACGATGGGTTGGCAAAGAGACCGGGATCGGATATGGACATACTCTCTGTCGATACCGAAAACCACTTTGACCAACCGTGTACGCGGTGGAGATTCCAGAATGAAGTAGGTCGGTGGTGGCGTTTCCTGTAAGGTAAATACGTGGACCCGACTCCCGTGAGTTGGCATAAGGTGGCTAAAACAGGAGCAATTCCAGGCCAATGAGGTCATTCCTCTGATCGGACGCTCCTCTTCGATATTATACTATGATTTTGGATTGATTCGGTGGCCACCTCTATATTTTGATTTTGGGGAGTTAGTCCGAGGTGGGCGGTAACTGCGGCTACGCGTTTCCACCAGCCTGGATAGCAATTGGTATATCTACCCTGGCATTGCCTAGTTGTGCCGTGTCATCTACCATACCGAGCCTTGTACGAGTTTAGATTTCTCCCGTAGCCCGTGTGGTATCCTCTAGTTGCTTCCCGATCAGGAGGAGCTATGATATTGGATGGACTACTGGGACTATTACGTGTTAAGGTGGAAAATGTAAAGCCTTAATGCTATTTAAAAGTATGTTTATTTTATAAATAGACACTATTATAATAGCGCAATATACTACATAGTAAATAGTTTGACGGATCCTTAGAGGATGGGCGGTCCCAAGCATCCTTTAAGTTACTTGCTCTATATTACAGTACACTTGAATTAGCTTACATTATATAAGTATGTATGTCCTGACTCGAGTGTTATGTTTTATTTTTCGCTCGGGTCAGCCTGAGTTGCAGCTTCAATTTCTTCTCCGTAGCTAGGACACTCAGTAGATCATTCGCGCTGCTGGAAGTTGTTTCAGCCTTTATCTTTTCTGGAATTCAAGACTTTGAAGACTCTATCTCTATTTATGTCTTAAAATTTGTATTGAGGATTATAGACAATGTAAGTTCTGTTTTGTTGAAGTTATATCAGTGGCTTCATGAACCACTAAATTTTTAATTTCCGCTGCGAGATTCTGATATCTGTGTATGTGATTCTGTGATCTATTTATTGTATATTCTGAGTTTTGCCAAATTTATTCTACAACGCAGTATTTTGAACAATTCAAGTCTGACAATGTGCGGATGCGAATGGTTGAAAATATTGGGTCGTTACAATAGGTGAATGGTATCTTTATTCTGCTTAATCAGTGCAGGTTTAGGAAAGCACTTTCTTTCACGGAAGTCGTACAACCGAATCGGTGGTACAGAGTCGTTCGTTTCGAATGATCTGTGAAAGTGAGTGGCCACATGAACGTCATTTAACGCTACAACCAAGAGAGTTTCATTCTTTCTATCATACTACTTACTACATGATTTGAATCATCTGAAAGAAAGTGAGTGGACCACTGGTGTGGGGCATGAACGATATTTCAACAAAAAGAAGGTACAACCAAGAGAGTGGAATGGGTCATAGTACCTAACCTCTTAGAAAAGACCCGATAGATAGTAGCTACCTAAGGCGCTTTTAAGCCCTTCACCAATCACGGTCTTTCATCTAGTAAGTCTGAGTACTATGTTCTCCAAGCTTGACTAATAGAATAGGCAGGCCTTTTAGAGAGCAGTAGAATTAAGGGTTAGCTCTGCCTTCTTTCCAGCATAAACCGCGAATTTACCATCTGTTATGGCCTCGTAACTATTAGACTTGAAAGAAAGATCCGTTTTCAAAAAAAGAACAAAGACAAGGATTTACCTATAGGAGAATCCTGTCTACAATCATCGACTACTCGAAAGTCAACTCATCTCGGAGCATGGAAAGAAAGAGAAAGCCAAGGAATCGAATTACTTTTTTCTGACAAAGAGAAGGCTGAATATGGACATTCAATTGGATCTTTAGGCTTTGCTTTCAAGACTCCCGCGTGAGATACTCCAGCTTTCAAGAAATTAAGGGATGTAAGTGATTAGCTTAGGACTCCAACAGGTCAAACCCCCAGAAAGGGCAAAGCAACTGCAATTAGATCAACTGAAGCTTACAGGGCAGCGGTAAAGCTACTCCTAGTAAACTGACTAGCCTACGCTAAAGAACCTCTTCGCTTTGCTTTGTTAGAGTCACTTTGTCCCTCTAAACAAGGGAATTTGAAAGTTTGAAGAGTAAAGGTCAAGCTAGAAAGCCAGGTTCTTTCACCAATCCATCGAGTGTAATTCCTACTATTGGGAGTTCTGCATTACATTAAAGTAGAAGCTAGCAAAGCAAGCCAGGGAAGCTAATTGCGACAGTTAAGCTCTTTCAAGTTTGTAATCTTTTGAAACCTGTTACAGATCCTGTTAGCAAGCCATTTTCTTTTTAGCCAGTTTCAGGCCAGGCCATTGCTTCTGGATAAGCCATGTCAGAAGGTGTTTAAGAGACAGGGGAGTTTCAGTGTCCGTAACAGTTTTTCCTCCTGCCATGGCCCACCAGTCCCTTATCTAGTAGACTTCGTATCCGTCCCCTGTCCTAAAGTCCTAAGGTCTTAACCTGTTCTTTGCCAAAAAGTTCGTTTAAGTTCTAAGCCCATCTTTAGTTGGAGTTCTCCTGCAGCCCTTGGGAATGACCTTAATCGAGAGGGAATTGACTTTGGTTGTCGGTCCAGTTCCAGTATAAATATTACAGTCTAAATAAATAGGGGCAGCCTCCTAGGATGATGATCAAGAAGCCGTCTTTTTGATTTCACTTGCTTTCGGGAATGGGAATAGCAGGAATGGCAGTTACTGGTACAAAGGCCAAGGGGTACTGAGATTACAGAGACAAAATGACTTGCCAAAAGACTCAAACTACAACTGCTGACCCCTTTCACCTAGATGCCCTCTTTTTCTCTCCAACCAATTGGGATCGGATTCCAAGACCGGGGGCGATACGCCTATGTTATATGGTAAGACGTTACTCGTTTTACAGACCTTCTCGCAGCGCCTTTTATTACATCAAGTGGAGCAAGCACTATCCTATAGGAAAGAAGAAAAGAAAGGGTAATGCCTGCTTCGTAGAAAAAGAAAGATCAATTTTTCTCTATCTTTTTTTTCATCTCATTGAAAGATTGATTATTTTTATTTAACAATAAAATCAAAAATCACTAGTTACTAATAATCCGTCTCACTCTCACTAAAGACCGTGTTTATGTGGCCCGGTCGTTCAGCTTTCAATAGCGAGGGGCATCGAAAGGCGCCGCTTACTCAATGCCCGGCTTCCGTTATTCCTTAGAGCTACTAGTTCGGTTGCCCCTCTATGCAAACAATTGTCTATCGTGCATGGGGAATCCAGAGAGCTAGCAATTCGCGGAGTCAATCATATAAAGAAACTCTTTCTTCCGGTCTAGGGTAGAGAAGATGGCCTTAGGTCTTGAGCGCCTAAGCGTGATAGAAGCCTATAGCAATCTGGTTTTTCCCACTATTCTAATTACTGAGAGAGAGGCCAACTCTACAGTTCGCTTGTTCACTTCGTTAGGCCAATGTTTATACTGGGCGAAATAGTTCTCTTATGTTTCACTCTCAATTAATATACTTGTTCAACAATCCCTGTATTTCGCTATGCGCCGCATTCGGCATTTTTGAACCAGGAAACACTCGGTTTCCATTTAGGTTGTAGGTGTAACCAACTCGCTATTAAGGATATAGCACCAGAATGAGTGCTACGCGTAGGACTAAAGGAAAGAGGAGTTACAGATGAGGATTGATCTTTAACCCGGATGCACTTAAAGAATCACTTACCAGACATATGACTGGACTTACGAGTTGACTTGACAAATAACCTTGGTACGCACCTTGAAAGGAACAATAGAAAGAACAGGTCACGTCACCATTCTTTTGTTCGGCTCTGAAGTGCCTAGTGCGAATGTATTTCAATTCTAGTGAAACTGGGCTGGATCAGAACCGAGAAAGTAGGCTTCAGGTCGACTAGAGGTTCATAGTTCTTATAAACCTAACTCATTGAAATTCCATCCAGTAAAACGGAAGAATTCTAAATTTCCAAAATAATAGATAGGAATATTGCAAATAGAGCCATTGACAGGAAAGGAAATGAATAAAGACCTTTCTTTGAGGTCTCTCAATCCGCTTCCTGCTTGATGGTTTTTTCCCACCTCTACTACAGAACCAGACATGAGAGTTTCTTCTCATCCAGCTCCTTTGATGGTGGCCTGCCCCAGTATATTAATTTGTGGGTCAAATAGAAATAGCCCGGAATGGTGTCCGTGCAAGGTATTAATATTGCTCCCCCATTCATCTGCTTTATTTGGTCTCCCCCTTTCCACCACTAGACGGACATCTCAATCTCCAAAGTTTGAGAAAACCTGGGATTTTTGGTGCTCAATATCATTTGATTGAATAGTTGCCTCAGCTCCTTGTTGTTTGAAGAAACCCTCCCCTTCAATTGGTCTTTTTTCACGAAAAGCAGATAGCCTAGAACTGAACCCTGGACGGATTGGTTCCAGTTAGGCGAATTGGTCTCTGCTACGCTTACTTTCATTTTGAATCTATTCCTTGGAAGAAAATAAGTCTCTTGTTTTTTTTAACCGAAGGGGAGCGAAGTGATGGGAGAGGAGGAGGTGCTTGCTCAAAAGATGCGCTTGGGTTTATACTGGCTTATTAAGTTAAGAAGATTGATCCAATTAATATAGAACTTGCATCAGTATCTTAGTTTCAATTCAAACATGGGTTTGATTCACACTCCATGTTCTGAGAAATATTTACCATCCCGAAAGAGGAAAAAACGGAGTCCAATGAACCAGATGATCAACACAATGAAACAAATGAACCTGGGCTAAGTTGCAGTTGTCCGCTCCTTAACGAATCATTCCTATTGATTTATACTTTGAAAACGAAACCTGTCATGCCAAGTATTTACTTACTACTAGAGTTAAGACTTTGCCAGTAAATTAATATAACACCACTTGACTTCTACTGGGAATGAAAGTTCCCTATTAATTAGGATTCCTAGTAACCACCAGCACCCGTAACCCAGCGGATAAAGTACATTACATAGTACATTTTAGAGATTGGCGACTTACCCATTCAGTGACTTTGGCACTGGACGTTCCCAAAATGGGTACTATCGGGTCAGGTGAATTAGAGAATAGACAGACGCTTGTTGGCATTCCTTCCTTCTCTTTTCGGGGCCTATCCGAAAGAGAATCCAGTACCTCTTGGTCGTGAATAGGACGAACCACCTCCATGCACGACTGGTAGACTTTGATCTATGCTTCCTCTGTTCATTTTACTCTTTCACAAATAGACCCAAAGTGAATTATTCACAGCCCATCTCATTTTTCTTACATTCACAAAGAAAGTCTTCTTCAGAGGCAGAAAGAACTTCCTTTATTTTGTTTGGCTTCGGCCTGACTTTCCACATTGCATTTCGAACCCTACGATTGCGTAAGGCCCGCGATAGCAACGGAATCAGGGAAAGTATACAGAAAAGATAGTTCTTTTCTATTATATTAGTATTACGATACTAGATTCTACGAGAATAAATTCTTCATTTATTTATTATTTCATAGTATTTATTATTTCATAGTATAGGAAGAAACAGCTATTTATCTTTTCGATGATAATTTTTTTTGTACACTTTGCCTTATATAAGAAGGCCTCCGGACAAAAGCTTTTTTACCATAAGATGCTTTATTCTCCAAAGTACTAAATGATTTCATAGTTCGATTTCGATACTTGCAACAAGTGGTCTTTTCCGAACCGCTTGTAGACCTATCCTATACTTGACGAGCTAGTTTCAGTTGTTGGTCTCTCGAGCCTTCTCCTGGCAAGTAAAGAGCTAGAGGATAAGGTCAGGCACAAAAGAGACTGTTTCAATCCAGCGGATACAGTACTTATGAGTTTTCTGTCAAGTGAGTGAACGTTGTCTTTCTGGCCAGTATAAACCCGGCTACGAAACGAAACTAATAGTTGAGCGGTGCACCGTAGAAACTATGTACGGCCGGATTGATGTGGAAGATGTCTGATCCAGTTTGTTACTGGTCTTCGATTCACTCGTCCGGATGTTTACTTTCCCCTAGATCTCGAGCACTCAAATCAAGATTGGTTGGGTGTGAAGCATGTGTCCCTATGGTAGGTTATATCCACTACCTGGCACGTAACATCTCTCTCTGTAGGAGTCTGTTTACACCTTAGTCATATTAGTAAGAATCCGAACTTGCACACCAACTTACTCACATAGGGAATGAGTCTATCCTGCCCAGCCAACAAGTTGATAACCTTACCAAAGACACTGTGATCCTATTTTTTTCACCGGATCCGGGTCCGGGTGAAGACCAAAGATCTTGAGCGACCAATCCGGCAGAACAATCTGCATTCTTAAATTTAGTTGCGAAACTCAGTATAGGTTTTTGAGCAAATGGTTTGTTGCTCAAGTTTCCAAACTGAGCAAACAGGCTAAAACTTAGGAGAAATCTCTTTGTCTACGGAAAGTTTCGCTACGCACCTGTTCTGACCTAAGGTGCTTGCCTCGCCAAGCCTGGTGAGTTCTGGGTACGTGCGGGAAGGGAGGATTAGGGAAATCCTATTGATTGCTACTTTCTCCAGACCTCCGGTAAAAGCATGAAAAAAAGGCTCTGTATCGACTGAATGACTCTATCTAAGGGTGACGTCGGTGGAACCGGTGAACCACGTGAGCTGGTTAGATGCGTGGGGCAGAGGGCTCGTAGTACCCCCCTTTCTTTTCTTGATCTCGCCTTTTCTTCGCTTCGGTAGCTTCCTGCCTAAAATCCACGGCGCCTGCACGCCATACCTATACCCGGGCAGGTAGGCGGTGGACTCTTTGATTAGGGAAGGGAAGTAAGGGGCCTAAGCACGGCGGTAGCCCTTTTTGAGACGAGGCGGTATACTTTAAAAAAAAGAAAAAGGGTGAGATGTAGGGCTCAGTTTGTCTTGTGGAGGAGCGGAGCGAATTTGAACAAAGCACGCGCATCCGAATCCGGATGATCATGAGAAGGACTATGAATTGGGATAGTTACGCCTTTACTCTGCTGCTTCCGGACCCAATTAATATATTGGGGAAGTATACTGGGCAAATCTTTATACCTAAGATCGGACGATTTTCAACAGACAAGATCAGATCGTAGAATAGAGAAGGATTTGTTGCCCTTGTGAATAGCTTGATGCACTATCTCCCTTCAACCCTTTGCTTTGAGCGAAATGTGACAAAAGGAAGGAAAATCCATCCTTTACTCCGACAACATCTAAGGTTCCTCGAACAATGTGATATCTTACACCGGGTAAATCCTTAACCCTTCCTCCTCTTACTAATACTACAGAATGTTCTTGTAAATTACAGAACAATGCAATCTATTCTCAATCGGTGAAGCCTCACATCTGGTACCACGTAGGACAGAAGGATAAGATATCAGTCCTATGGGACCAGGGAGTCACAGCTGCCGTAACTTGGGATTATCATGCTATACTGGCGGGGAAGGAAAAATGAGTTGTTTACACTTTAGTAGCTACCGTTTCACTATGCTTACTAATCATATATACAACTACGCTACCTCACCCTTCTGCTTCTTTCTATATACGCGCTACCTGATAGAAAATCCTTAAGATTGGCATCATTGGAGTAACATTCGAAAACATAGTTCGCCGGAAAAAGCGAAAGGCTCTCGTTCGGCCCTCCCTATAAAGCCTTCCCCTCGTTTAAAGAAAGCGCCTCCCGCTCACTTCGCTCGCCTTCTATCAGTTCCTTGTCAGTCGACTCCCTAAAAAGATTTTAGAACTTGACGGTGATTCATCGAACTATGCCCCGAGAGAATAAAATATCTTCCATCAATAGCCTCTAACCTATGCCGATTTTGGCGGACCGTGCTCCACCCCGATGAACTCATGCGGTTCCGGCGTGCCCAGAGGCCAGAGGCGAATCCGTTCAAGCCAATACTATGTTTCCGATAGGGCTTTCGAAACTATAACCCAAGGGTATGTTAAAGCACAGTTTTGCCCAGAAGCTCATAGGCCAGGTCGAATACCGGGTTTCTCTCCTTAGCCTAAAGAGTTTTGGTTTTCTCCTTTTTGGGCTAATTCTTGTGAAAGTAGCAAATCCTTCTCGAAGTATGGAAGCAGCACGAATGGGACCGAAGGAAGGTAGCATAGCTCTAACAAGGCGCCCGAAGGAAGGCCAAGTATATTAATCTGGGGCGGCTGGCAACTAGTTACGAAGACCCAGGTTCCGGAGAATCCAGCTACAGGAGAACCAGGAACAGAGAGCTCTCTCCCTTTTTCCGCCCGACTCCTCGCATTCCCAGTCCATTCGAAGTTCCGCTTTCCCTTTCGGATCAAATCGAAGAATGGGATGCACTTATCAGTGGACTTTGATATGAACCTGCTTAACGCTGCTACCTTTCCATTGAGACACTTAGCCCTGAGCTAGGGCCAGCTGACTCTGTCTTTGTAGGAGGAAGGTCCGGCCTTGAACTATCAGAAGAAGACCAACGCTAACCCAAGCTGACTCCGGGTGTCCCATAATTTATGTAGCGAAAAGCGCATAGAAATTCGTCACAAACTGCTGGTTCAACCGATGCCGAAGCTCCTGTAAACCAAGTGAGAAAATTCAATTTTCTCTCTCGCTACGCCCAATGTTTCTACTTGCGGTCGGAGTTCATACTGGACCTCTAATTAAGATACTGGGTCGCCTGAGGAGCAATATCGCGACTGAGTCAGCTAGATTGATTGTTTCACTCCTGTATCTTCCAAAAGAGAAAAAGATTTCTGAGTATTAGCTTATTCCAGTGAACTCAGCTACATGAACCTTTCTGCCCTAGATCTGCTGATATTTTTCAGTCTTCCCCCGACTTTGAGCAATCGCACGTATACCGAAACCGGTGCCTTAGTCCTGCCTTCGTGAAGAGGGATTACTATAGTTATTGGTAGCACTATTGGCTCCTATAGGTCAAAGAGGTTACCTAAGCAGGCTCGACAAAACCCCTATATGGCTTCTTCTATTTCTCGATAAAAAGAAACACGACTAACAGTAGTTCGAATGTATATGCCGTCTTTCTAGTATGATCGCAGAGCTAGAGTCGGCTCACCAATTCATTTCTGGGGTAGGGCCCAAGAACCGCTCACTAGCTAGCCGGATTAGTGGTAGGGCCTTCAGTCTAAGAATAGTTTGGATCGGTCCCCAATTAATATACTGGGGCTGGATCGGTCCAATTAATATACTGGCCCCCCCAATTGATCGGGGTCGCCAATGAATATATGGGGACCGGATTAATATACTTGGCCTAACGGTCGCCTTGTTGGTTGTCCCCGCTCACTTCGCTCGCCTCAACTACGACTACTGTGATGTGAGCGCCAATTGGTTTGATCTTTCCTCTTGTGATGCATGCGGGACCCTTTTTTGATCTTCATCTTTAGGACCCTATTCTCGAACCCTCTGCCGAGCTCTACCCTACCCGCATTTCTTTGGAAGGGGGCCACAGAAATGTCTCCACCTGCTGCCTTAAGTCTTTCTTCGGAATTCGCTACGCACCTTCTTCCGTCGCCCCGAAGAATCGAACAGCCTCCCGAATTTTTATACTGGACTTGCCCAAGGGTCGCCTCCGTTTGTTTTAGCAACTTCTCGTACGGTCTACTCGCCAAGAGCTCCCCGGCGACGACAGAGGCACAAGTAGCAAACCAAAGTTTCGGTTTCATAAGGTAAGGGGGGCTGTTCACTACAAGCTATCAGCGCTATCTTAGATTGAACGACAAAGATTTTGAGTCACCCAAAGATACTAGGGCAATCTGCGGGTTTCAGCTGATAACGGAATAGTGTTCGTGTCCAAAGGTAAAACAAAAAAGAAGCACATAGCTTCTAGAGTTCGCTTCTTTTCTCAGGCCGGAGAAGGGCAACTACGGATTGATCGCCTTTGTTTTATATTCAATACAAAATACAACTACACCAAAGCGTCACCTTCAAAAGCCCTCCAGTGAGGCAAGTCGGAGAGTATACTTAAAAGAAAGCAAGGGCGCAGCCCACTACATAAGCCGGAGAAAGCTCTTCAAGCTTCCCTTCATTTGCTTCGCGGGAGTCGCACACAGCACATAGCTGGAAGTCAGAGGGCCCGTACTACCTGCCTAACCCAGTACGATCTATTCTGAGGGACCGTAGAATGGAAAGCGCCTTCTAATCGGCAGAAGGGAAGGGGCCTATGTATTTGCATGACCTCTGCAGATTTGACGTACCTACACCCCGGTCGCCTAGCGGTCCTGCCATCACGCTGCAGAACGAGAGCTCGTGTGGAACCTTGGATTTCTGGCATACCAATCAGTCAATCATCCCCGAAACCAATCATAGACCAGAGTTTTTTAGAGAAGGAGCTTTCTTTCGCTAGCGTTATGCTTAACACAAGGCAACAACACTCGCGGAAATAGACCGGAATGCCAGCTAGAGAAGAAAAAGAGTCCCGAGAATTTAGAAGCCCGACGTTTTGATAAAGCAAAAAATTCCGAATGGAATAATTTTGAATATAGATTTCTTACTAAAAAACTTTCGCCCAATTGTCGAAGCAAGCCCCCTGCTCACAAAAGATGGAAGCAGCCGGTTGAGGTACCAAGATTGCCTGGGAGACGCAGTCAAAAGGAGGCCAGGTTCGCAAGAATGTCGATTAGTGGTTGTGTTTAAAAACCTTTACGCCTAAAAAAAGTCGTGGTTGGGCCACGCAAACCAACTAAACAGCGTGGCATGCATCATGCGAAAGAGGCCTAGGTGCTTGCGAACTAGACTCTGACTGGCTAAGGATTTTAAGGGAGCTCGGAGCCTGATGCCCCTTGGTATACTAGGCACCTCAACTTCCCCCGGTCTTCGGCCCGAGCTTCAAGTGAAAGGGAAGCGAACTGTGAACTTGAAAGCTCACTCTCACTGCTGCTAACGGACATCAAAAAGACAGGTGCGCAGCGAGATGAGATCGTACGTGAGTTCAGTCCAGGAGCAGCAGTAGTCACCTCCTAAGTGATAAAAGAAAGAAGAACTCATCTTTTTTCTTTTTTGATTACCGGAGCAACTTACCAACGTTTGTTTAACCGGATGTTCACTGACCAGGTCGAAAAGACCATGGAGGTTTCTGCAGATGACATGCTGGGCACCCTCCGCTTTGGGCACAGGACGAAATCCACTCATTTTCGAACGATTGATAGGGGAGGCGGGGGTTACCCTATCACTAGGCTCACCAACCAACCTGGACTTTGATTCTTATTTTTTTTACCGGATATCAAAATCATAAGGATTGTCCATTAGTTTCGCTTCTTTCTCCAGCAGCTATTGCTAAAGTCGGGGTTGGGGTTTTTAGGAAAAAACTGGCCCTTTCAAGGTGCGTAGCCGAATCGAAGAGCCCGACTACGTAAGAATATTGGTAACATAGGTTCGAAGTTCCATCTCAATAAGCGGAGCGTGAATAATCAATCCCGTTAACAATCAGTACCATCCGCGAGTGTTGTTTCCTTCCCAATTAATATACTGGCGCTCCCGTCCCAATTAATATACTGGATGTTAGAGCCCTCACTCCGGTCGTTGTATACAGCGTCCCTCCCTTGTTAGTTGTCGCCTCTCGGATCCCTCCGGTCGAAGTATACTGGACCTCTAGAAAGAAGAGGTCGCCTCGGTAGCGAAGCACTTAAGATGAAGCGTCGGTAGCAAAGCTGACAACGCAACGCGTTAGCGAAGCGTCATTCTCATAACGAGGTGGTGCAACCGAAGTGAGGTTAGCGAAGCGCTGTAGTAGCGCCGAAGCCTATGTGCTATGATGCTGAACCAAGGACGCTCCGCCTTATCTATAGAAGTTGTCAACCGAGTTCTGAACGAATGGGATCCTTGGTGGCTCAATCTATAGATAGAAAGCCTTATGATGGGAAACTACCACATTAGGTTTGGAGAGAGATGGGACCGGTTATAGTTTAGGGAGAGCAGATGCAAGCTTTTTCTTTCCATAGCCGGCCAAATGACGACAGGATCATCGGTCTACTCTACCTCAATTCACCATTTCGAACCTTATACAGAAGGTTTTTCCGTACCAGCTCCTTCTACCTATACCGCAGTTGAAGCACCTAAAGGAGCCATTCTTCTGTGCGGCTCTGAAGTGCCTAGTGCGAATGTAAGTCAATTCTAGTGAAACTGAACACTAAGGCCGCCTAAGTT